>BRKX01000013.1:57650058-59034225 GCA_026008535.1 Perilla frutescens | reverse complement strand
CTAGATTCAATGAAAAACCCGAAGTTCACCCCGATCCCTACGTAAGAGGCGACGGTTTTGGAAATCAATTTGATAATCACCTAGAGGCCGACTCAAATAGGGTTTCTTCCATTTGAACTTTTTGTAGGGTAGATATTTGAGTTAGGAATCCAACGCAACAAGAATTACGGGTAAACCTTACTTCTGGAGAGAGTTATAGCCGTTTTACTGACGGCTGCCAGAAAACGGTGCCAAATCTGGCCACCGGTGAAAGGGGGTACCCCTTTGGGCGGGCTCAAAAATTTGATTTTTTCAAAAGTGGATGGATTGGGTGTATATGATCATATGAATTGATTCATAATGGACTCTAGTGTTCAAAAATGCTAGACTCAATGAAAAACCCGAGGTTCACCCCGATCCCTACATAAGAGTTGACGGTTTTGGAAATCAACTTGATAATCACCTAGAGGCCGACTCAGATAGGGTTTCTACCGGTTCGACTTTTGGTAGGGTAGATATTTGAGTTAGGTATCCAACGCAACAAGAATCACGGGTAAAGCTTACTTCTAGAGAGAGTTATTACCGTTTTACTGACGGCTGCCAGAAAACGGGGGCAAATCTGGCCACCGGCCAAAGGGGGTACCCCTTTGGGCGGGCTCAAAAATTTGATTTTTTCAAAAGTGGACGGATTAGGCATATATGATCATATGGATTGATTCATAATGGACTCTAGTGTTCAAAAATGCTAGGCTCAATGAAAAACCAGAAGTTCACCCCGATCCCTACATAAGAGGTGACGGTTTTGGAAATCTACTTGATAATCACCTAGAGGCCGACTCAAATAGGGTTTCTTCCGGTTCGAATTTTGGTAGGGTGGATATTTGAGTTAGAAATCCAACGCAACAAGAATCACGGGTAAAGCTTACTTCTAGAGAGAGTTATAGCCGTTTTACTGACGGCTGCCAGAAAACGTGGCCAAATCTGGCCACCGGCTAAAGGGGTACCCCTCTGGGCGGGCTCAAAAATTTGATTTTTTCAAAAGTGGACGGATTAGGCATATATGATCATATGGATTGATTCATAATGGAGTCTAGTGTTCAAAAATGCTAGACTCAATGAAAAACCCGACGTTCACCCCGATCCCTACATAAGAGGCGACGGTTTTGGAAATCAACTTGATAATCACCTAGAGGCCGACTCAAATAGGGTTTCATCCGGTTCGACTTTTGGTAGGGTGGATATTTGAGTTAGGAATCCAACGCAACAAGAATCACGGGTAAAGTTTACTTCTGGAGAGAGTTATAGCCATTTTACTGACGGCTGCCAAAAAAGGGGCCAAATCTGGCCACCGGCCAAAGGGGTACCCCTTTGGGCGGGCTCAAAAATTTGATTTTTTCAAAAGTGGACGGATTAGGCATATATGATCATATGGATTGATTCATAATGGACTCTAGTGTTCAAAAATGCTAGGCTCAATGAAAAACCCGAAGTTCACCCCGATCCCTACATAAGAGGTGACGGTTTTGGAAATCTACTTGATAATCACCTAGAGGCCGACTCAAATAGGGTTTCTTCCGGTTCGAATTTTGGTAGGATGGATATTTGAGTTAGAAATCCAACGCAACAAGAATCACGGGTAAAGCTTACTTCTAGAGAGAGTTATAGCCGTTTTACTGACGGCTGCCAGAAAACGTGGCCAAATCTGGCCACCGGCCAAAGGGGTACCCCTCTGGGCGGGCTCAAAAATTTGATTTTTTCAAAAATGGATGGATTAGGCATATATGATCATATGGATTGATTCATAATGGACTCTAGTGTTCAAAAATGCTAGACTGAATGAAAAACCCGACGTTCACCCCGATCCCTACATAAGAGGCGACGGTTTTGGAAATCAACTTCATAATCACCTAGAGGCCGACTCAAATAGGATTTCTACCGGTTCGAGTTTTGGTAGGGTAGATATTTGAGTTAGGAATCCAACGCAATAACAATCACGGGTAAAGCTTACTTCTGGAGAGAGTTATAGCCGTTTTACTGACGGCTGCCAGAAAACGGGGCCAAATCTGGCCACCGGCCAAATGGGTACCCCTTTGGGCGGGCTCAAAAATTTGATTTTTTCAAAAGTAGACAGCTTAGGCATATATGATCATATAGATTGATTCATAAAGTACTCTAGTGTTCAAAAATGCTAGATTCAATGAAAAACCCGAAGTTCACCCCGATCCCTACGTAAGAGGCGACGGTTTTGGAAATCAATTTGATAATCACCTAAAGGCCGACTCAAATAGGGTTTCTTCCATTTGAACTTTTTGTAGGGTAGATATTTGAGTTAGGAATCCAACGCAACAAGAATTACGGGTAAACCTTACTTCTGGAGAGAGTTATAGCCGTTTTACTGACGGCTGCCAGAAAACGGTGCCAAATCTGGCCACCGGTGAAAGGGGGGTACCCCTTTGGGTGGGCTCAAAAATTTGATTTTTTCAAAAGTGGATGGATTAGGTGTATATGATCATATGAATTGATTCATAATGGACTCTAGTGTTCAAAAATGCTAGACTCAATGAAAAACCCGAGGTTCACCCCGATCCCTACATAAGAGTTGACGGTTTTGGAAATCAACTTGATAATCACCTAGAGGCCGACTCAGATAGGGTTTCTACCGGTTCGACTTGTGGTAGGGTAGATATTTGAGTTAGGTATCCAACGCAACAAGAATCACGGGTAAAGCTTACTTCTAGAGAGAGTTATTACCGTTTTACTGACGGCTGCCAGAAAACGGGGGCAAATCTGGCCACCGGCCAAAGGGGTACCCCTTTGGGCGGGCTCAAAAATTTGATTTTTTCAAAAGTGGACGGATTAGGCATATATGATCATATGGATTGATTCATAATGGACTCTAGTGTTCAAAAATGCTAGGCTCAATGAAAAACCCGAAGTTCACCCCGATCCCTACATAAGAGGTGACGGTTTTGGAAATCTAGTTGATAATCACCTAGAGGCCGACTCAAATAGGGTTTCTTCCGGTTCGAATTTTGGTAGGGTGGATATATGAGTTAGAAATCCAACGCAACAAGAATCACGGGTAAAGCTTACTTCTAGAGAGAGTTATAGCCGTTTTACTGACGGCTGCCAGAAAACGTGGCCAAATCTGGCCACCGGCCAAAGGGGTACCCCTCTGGGCGGGCTCAAAAATTTGATTTTTTCAAAAGTGGACGGATTAGGCATATATGATCATATGGATTGATTCATAATGGAGTCTAGTGTTCAAAAATGCTAGACTCAATGAAAAACCCGACGTTCACCCCGATCCCTACATAAGAGGCGACGGTTTTGGAAATCAACTTGATAATCACCTAGAGGCCGACTCAAATAGGGTTTCTTCCGGTTCGACTTTTGGTAGGGTGGATATTTGAGTTAGGAATCCAACGCAACAAGAATCACGGGTAAAGCTTACTTCTGGAGAGAGTTATAGCCTTTTTACTGAGGGCTGCCAAAAAAGGGGCCAAATCTGGCCACCGGCCAAAGGGGTACCCCTTTGGCCGGGCTCAAAAATTTGATTTTTTCAAAAGTGGACGGATTAGGCATATATGATCATATGGATTGATTCATAATGGACTCTAGTGTTCAAAAATGCTAGGCTCAATGAAAAACCAGAAGTTCACCCCGATCCCTACATAAGAGGTGACGGTTTTGGAAATCTACTTGATAATCACCTAGAGGCCGACTCAAATAGGGTTTCTTCCGGTTCGAATTTTGGTAGGGTGGATATTTGAGTTAGAAATCCAACGCAACAAGAATCACGGGTAAAGCTTACTTCTAGAGAGAGTTATAGCCGTTTTACTGACGGCTGCCAGAAAACGGGGCCAAATCTGGCCACCGGCCAAAGGGGTACCCCTCTGGGCGGGCTCAAAAATTTGATTTTTTCAAAAGTGGACGGATTAGGCATATATGATCATATGGATTGATTCATAATGGAGTCTAGTGTTCAAAAATGCTAGACTCAATGAAAAACCCGACGTTCACCCCGATCCCTACATAAGAGGTGACGGTTTTGGAAATCAACTTGATAATCACCTAGAGGCCGACTCAAATAGGGTTTCTTCCGGTTCGACTTTTGGTAGGGTGGATATTTGAGTTAGGAATCCAACGCAACAAGAATCACGGGTAAAGCTTACTTCTGGAGAGAGTTATAGCCATTTTACTGACGGTTGCCAAAAAACGGGGCCAAATCTGGCCACCGGCCAAAGGGGTACCCCTTTGGGCGGGCTCAAAAATTTGATTTTTTCAAAAGTGGACGGATTAGGCATAAATGATCATATGGATTGATTCATAATGGACTCTAGTGTTCAAAAATGCTAGGCTCAATGAAAAACCCGAAGTTCACCCCGATCCCTACATAAGAGGTGACGGTTTTGGAAATCTACTTGATAATCACCTAGAGGCCGACTCAAATAGGGTTTCTTCCGGTTCGACTTTTGGTAGGGTGGATATTTGAGTTAGGAATCCAACGCAATAAGAATCACGGGTAAAGTTTACTTTTGGAGAGAGTTATAGCCGTTTTACTGACGACTGCCAGAAAACGGGGCCAAATCTGGCCACAGGCCAAAGGGGTACCCCTTTGGGCGGGCTAAAAAATTTGATTTTTTCAAAAGTGGATGGATTAGGCATATATGATCATATGGATTGATTCATAATGGACTCTAGTGTTCAAAAATGCTAGACTGAATGAAAAACCCGACGTTCACCCCGATCCCTACATAAGAGGCGACGGTTATGGAAATCAACTTCATAATCACCTAGAGGCCGATTCAAATAGGATTTCTACCGGTTCGAGTTTTGGTAGGGTAGATATTTGAGTTAGGAATCCAACGCAATAACAATCACGGGTAAAGCTTACTTCTGGAGAGAGTTATAGCCGTTTTACTGACGGCTGCCAGAAAACGGGGCCAAATCTGGCCACCGGCCAAATGGGTACCCCTTTGGGCGGGCTCAAAAATTTGATTTTTTCAAAAGTAGATAGCTTAGGCATATATGATCATATAGATTGATTCATAAAGTACTCTAGTGTTCAAAAATGCTAGATTCAATGAAAAACCCGAAGTTCACCCCGATCCCTACGTAAGAGGCGACGGTTTTGGAAATCAATTTGATAATCACCTAGAGGCCGACTCAAATAGGGTTTCTTCCATTTGAACTTTTTGTAGGGTAGATATTTGAGTTAGGAATCCAACGCAACAAGAATTACGGGTAAACCTTACTTCTGGAGAGAGTTATAGCCGTTTTACTGACGGCTGCCAGAAAACGGTGCCAAATCTGGCCACCGGTGAAAGGGGGTACCCCTTTGGGCGGGCTCAAAAATTTGATTTTTTCAAAAGTGGATGGATTGGGTGTATATGATCATATGAATTGATTCATAATGGACTCTAGTGTTCAAAAATGCAAGACTCAATGAAAAACCCGAGGTTCACCCCGATCCCTACATAAGAGTTGACGGTTTTGGAAATCAACTTGATAATCACCTAGAGGCCGACTCAGATAGGGTTTCTACCGGTTCGACTTTTGGCAGGGTAGATATTTGAGTTAGGTATCCAACGCAACAAGAATCACGGGTAAAGCTTACTTCTAGAGAGAGTTATTACCGTTTTACTGACGGCTGCCAGAAAACGGGGGCAAATCTGGCCACCGGCCAAAGGGGTACCCCTTTGGGCGGGCTCAAAAATTTGATTTTTTCAAAAGTGGACGGATTAGGCATATATGATCATATGGATTGATTCATAATGGACTCTAGTGTTCAAAAATGCTAGGCTCAATGAAAAACCCGAAGTTCACCCCGATCCCTACATAAGAGGTGACGGTTTTGGAAATCTACTTGATAATCACCTAGAGGCCGACTCAAATAGGGTTTCTTCCGGTTCGAATTTTGGTAGGGTGGATATTTGAGTTAGAAATCCAACGCAACAAGAATCACGGGTAAAGCTTACTTCTAGAGAGAGTTATAGCCGTTTTACTGACGGCTGCCAGAAAACGTGGCCAAATCTGGCCACCGGCTAAAGGGGTACCCCTCTGGGCGGGCTCAAAAATTTGATTTTTTCAAAAGTGGACGGATTAGGCATATATGATCATATGGATTGATTCATAATGGAGTCTAGTGTTCAAAAATGCTAGACTCAATGAAAAACCCGACGTTCACCCCGATCCCTACATAAGAGGCGACGGTTTTGGAAATCAACTTGATAATCACCTAGAGGCCGACTCAAATAGGGTTTCATCCGGTTCGACTTTTGGTAGGGTGGATATTTGAGTTAGGAATCCAACGCAACAAGAATCACGGGTAAAGCTTACTTCTGGAGAGAGTTATAGCCTTTTTACTGACGGCTGCCAAAAAAGGGGCCAAATCTGGCCACCGGCCAAAGGGGTACCCCTTTGGGCGGGCTCAAAAATTTGATTTTTTCAAAAGTGGACGGATTAGGCATATATGATCATATGGATTGATTCATAATGGACTCTAGTGTTCAAAAATGCTAGGCTCAATGAAAAACCCGAAGTTCACCCCGATCCCTACATAAGAGGTGACGGTTTTGGAAATCTACTTGATAATCACCTAGAGGCCGACTCAAATAGGGTTTCTTCCGGTTCGAATTTTGGTAGGATGGATATTTGAGTTAGAAATCCAACGCAACAAGAATCACGGGTAAAGCTTACTTCTAGAGAGAGTTATAGCCGTTTTACTGACGGCTGCCAGAAAACGGGGCCAAATCTGGCCACCGGCCAAAGGGGTACCCCTCTGGGCGGGCTCAAAAATTTGTTTTTTTCAAAAATGGACGGATTAGGCATATATGATCATATGGATTGATTCATAATGGAGTCTAGTGTTCAAAAATGCTAGACTCAATGAAAAACCCGACGTTCACCCCGATCCCTACATAAGAGGTGACGGTTTTGGAAATCAACTTGATAATCACCTAGAGGCCGACTCAAATAGGGTTTCTTCCGGTTCGACTTTTGGTAGGGTGGATATTTGAGTTAGGAATCCAACGCAACAAGAATCACGGGTAAAGCTTACTTCTGGAGAGAGTTATAGCCATTTTACTGACGGTTGCCAAAAAACGGGGCCAAATCTGGCCACCGGCCAAAGGGGTACCCCTTTGGGCGGGCTCAAAAATTTGATTTTTTCAAAAGTGGACGGATTAGGCATAAATGATCATATGGATTGATTCATAATGGACTCTAGTGTTCAAAAATGCTAGGCTCAATGAAAAACCCGAAGTTCACCCCGATCCCTACATAAGAGGTGACGGTTTTGGAAATCTACTTGATAATCACCTAGAGGCCGACTCAAATAGGGTTTCTTCCGGTTTGACTTTTGGTAGGGTGGATATTTGAGTTAGGAATCCAACGCAATAAGAATCACGGGTAAAGCTTACTTCTGGAGAGAGTTATAGCCATTTTACTGACGGCTGCCAAAAAACTGGGCCAAATCTGGCCACCGGCCAAAGGGGTACCCCTTTGGGCGGGCTCAAAAATTTGATTTTTTCAAAAATGGACGGATTAGGCATATATGATCATATCGATTGATTCATAATGGACTCTAGTGTTCAAAAATGCTAGACTCAATGAAAAACCCGACGTTCACCCCGATCCCTACATAAGAGGCGACGGTTTTGGAAATCAACTTGATAATCACCTAGAGGCCAACTCAAATAGGGTTTCTACCAGTTCGACTTTTGGTAGGGTGGATATTTGAGTTAGGAATCCAACGCAACAAGAATCACGGGTAAAGCTTACTTCTAGAGAGAGTTATAGCCGTTTTACTGACGGCTGCCAGAAAACGGGGCCAAATATGGCCACCGGCCAAAGGGGTACCCCTTTGGGCGGGCTCAAAAATTTGATTTTTTCAAAGGTGGACGGATTAGGCATATATGATCATATGGATTGATTCATAATAGACTCTAGTGTTCAAAAATTCTAGGCTCAATGAAAAACCCGAAGTTCACCCCGATCCCTACATAAGAGGTGACGGTTTTGGAAATCTACTTGATAATCACCTAGAGGCCGACTCAAATAGGGTTTCTTTCGGTTTGAATTTTGGTAGTGTGGATATTTGAGTTAGGAATCCAACGCAACAAGAATCACGGGTAAAGCTTACTTCTGGAGAGAGTTATAGCCTTTTTACTGACGGCTGCCAAAAAAGGGGCCAAATCTGGCCACCGGCCAAAGGGGTACCCCTTTGGGCGGGCTCAAAAATTTTATTTTTTCAAAAGTGGACGGATTAGGCATATATGATCATATGGATTGATTCATAATGGACTCTAGTGTTCAAAAATGCTAGACTCAATGAAAAACCCGACGTTCACCCCGATCCCTACATAAGAGGCGACAGTTTTGGAAATCAACTTGATAATCACCTAGAGGCTGACTCAAATAGGGTTTCTACCGGTTCGACTTTTGGTAGGGTAGATATTTGAGTTAGGAATCCAACACAACAAGAATCACAGGTAAAGCTTAGTTCTGGAGAGAGTTATAGCCGTTTTACTGACGGCTGCCAGAAAACGGGACCAAATCTGGCCACCGGCCAAATGGGTACCCCTCTGGGCGGGCTCAAAAATTTGATTTTTTCAAAAGTGGACGGATTAGGCATATATGATCATATCGATTGATTCATAATGGACTCTAGTGTTCAAAAATGCTAGACTCAATGAAAAACCCGACGTTCACCCCGATCCCTACATAAGAGGCGACGGTTTTGGAAATCAACTTGATAATCACCTAGAGGCCAACTCAAATAGGGTTTCTACCAGTTCGACTTTTGGTAGGGTGGATATTTGAGTTAGGAATCCAACGCAATAAGAATCACGGGTAAAGCTTACTTCTAGAGAGAGTTATAGCCGTTTTACTGACGGCTGCCAGAAAACGGGGCCAAATCTGGCCACCGGCCAAAGGGGTACCCCTTTGGGCGGGCTCAAAAATTTGATTTTTTCAAAAGTGGACGGATTAGGCATATATGATCATATGGATTGATTCATAATGGACTCTAGTGTTCAAAAATGCTAGGCTCAATGAAAAACCCGACGTTCACCCCGATCCCTACATAAGAGGTGACGGTTTTGGAAATCAACTTGATAATTACCTAGAGGCCGACTCAAATAGGGTTTCTTCCGGTTCGACTTTTGGTAGGGTGGATATTTGAGTTAGGAATCCAACGCAACAAGAATCACGGGTAAAGCTTACTTCTGGAGAGAGTTATAGCCATTTTACTGACGGCTGCCAAAAAACTGGGCCAAATCTGGGCACCGGCCAAAGGGGTATCCCTTTGGGCGGGCTCAAAAATTTGATTTTTTCAAAAGTGGACGGTTTAGGCATATATGATCATATCGATTGATTCATAATGGACTCTAGTGTTCAAAAATGCTAGACTCAATGAAAAACCCGACGTTCACCCCGATCCCTACATAAGAGGCGACGGTTTTGGAAATCAACTTGATAATCACCTAGAGGCCCACTCAAATAGGGTTTCTACCAGTTCGACTTTTGGTAGGGTAGATATTTGAGTTAGGAATCCAACGCAACAAGAATCACGGGTAAAGCTTCCTTCTGGAGAGAGTTATAGCCTTTTTACTGACGGCTGCCAAAAAAGGGGCCAAATCTGGCCACCGGCCAAAGGGGTACCCCTTTGGGCGGGCTCAAAAATTTGATTTTTTCAAAAGTGGACGGATTAGGCATATATGATCATATGGATTGATTCATAATGGACTCTAGTGTTCAAAAATGCTAGGCTCAATGAAAAGCCCGAAGTTCACCCCGATCCCTACATAAGAGGTGACGGTTTTGGAAATCTACTTGATAATCACCTAGAGGCCGACTCAAATAGGGTTTCTTCCGGTTCGAATTTTGGTAGGGTGGATATTTGAGTTAGAAATCCAACGCAACAAGAATCACGGGTAAAGCTTACTTCTAGAGAGAGTTATAGCCGTTTTACTGACGGCTGCCAGAAAACGGGGCCAAATCTGGCCACCGGCCAAAGGGGTACCCCTCTGGGCGGGCTCAAAAATTTGATTTTTTCAAAAGTGGACGGATTAGGCATATATGATCATATGGATTGATTCATAATGGAGTCTAGTGTTCAAAAATGCTAGACTCAATGAAAAACCCGACGTTCACCCCGATCCCTACATAAGAGGTGACGGTTTTGGAAATCAACTTGATAATCACCTAGAGGCCGACTCAAATAGGGTTTCTTCCGGTTCGACTTTTGGTAGGGTGGATATTTGAGTTAGGAATCCAACGCAACAAGAATCACGGGTAAAGCTTACTTCTGGAGAGAGTTATAGCCATTTTACTGACGGCTGCCAAAAAATGGGCCAAATCTGGCCACCGGCCAAAGGGGTACCCCTTTGGGCGGGCTCAAAAATTTGATTTTTTCAAAAGTGGACGGTTTAGGCATATATGATCATATCGATTGATTCATAATGGACTCTAGTGTTCAAAAATGCTAGACTCAATGAAAAACCCGACGTTCACCCCGATCCCTACATAAGAGGCGACGGTTTTGGAAATCAACTTGATAATCACATAGAGGCTGACTCAAATAAGGTTTCTACTGGTTCGACTTTTGGTAGGGTAGATATTTGAGTTAGGAATCCAACACAACAAGAATCACGGGTAAAGCTTAGTTCTGGAGAGAGTTATAGCCGTTTTACTGACGGCTGCCAGAAAACGGGACCAAATCTGGCCACCGGCCAAATGGGTACCCCTTTGGGCGGGCTCAAAAATTTGATTTTTTCAAAAGTGGACGGATTAGGCATATATGATCATATGGATTGATTCAGAATGGACTCTAGTGTTCAAAAATGCTAGACTCAATGAAAAACCCGACGTTCACCCCGATCCCTACATAAGAGGTGGCTAAGGCCTATGATAGGGTGCGGTGGCCTTTTCTCCTTGCCATCCTTCGTAGGATGGGCTTTCCGGACAAATGGATCGGCTTTATCCAGAGATGTGTGCAGAACTGCTGGTTTTCTGTGCTCATCAATGGATCTCCTGTCGGATGCTCTGTCCCGGCTTATGGGTTTTCTCACCCACTATTCCGCTGTGTCGGGACAGCAGATCAATGCCAGGAAGAGCAGCTTCATCATTCACTCGAAGCATGCTCCCGCCTGGCAGTCCTCGATTGAGGAGGTCACGGGATTCTCCCCCGCCTCCCTCCCTATCTCCTATCTTGGTATTCCCCTATACAAGGGGCTCACCAAGAAGAAGCTCTTCTTCGATCTTCGTCAGAAGATCAGTGCGACGATTCACGGCTGGTCGCACCGGCACCTCTCTTTTGGCGGTCGCCTCGCTCTCATTAAGAGCACCCTGGCCGCCATCCCTCTCCATTATCTTCAGGTTATGAGACCCCCAAAGGGCATTCTCCATCAGTTAGAGCAGCTCATGGCTCGTTTCTTCTGGTGGTCGAATGACGAGGCCCGAAAAGCCCACTGGATCAGTTGGAAGCAGATCTGTCTTCCGACTGCTGAGGGTGGCTTGGGCATTCATCGCCTGTTGGATATCTATGACGCCTTCAGCTTCAAGCTCTGGTGGAGGTTCCGGTCCCAGAACTCCCTTTGGGCCCGCTTCACTATGATGAAGTATTGTGGAGGCTCTTTCTCGAGACGCGTGCCCGTTTCTCCTCTTGACAGCCGCATCTGGCACCGCCTTCAGACTGAAGGTATTCGTGCCCAGCAGCATATTTCTTGGTCTGTCGGGACAGGTGATGTCAGTTTTTGGGATGATGTGTGGTTTGGGGCTGCCCCCCTTTACTTGATGTGTCCTTCTGTGCAGCGTGATCATAGACCTGTCAGCTTTTACTTGCATCACGATTCATGGCATGTAGATAGGTTGCATTCACTGTGTGCACATTATGATTTACCTGCTGAGTTTGAGGATTCCCTGAGGTCTGTGTCGATCCTGTGGGGCGAGCGGGATGCCCCGAGATGGAATTTGACCCCTCACGGTGAGTTCTCTTTGACTTCTGCTTGGGAGTGTGTCAGGCATCGGGCTACGAGGCGGGCCCTTCTGGCTGATTTCTGGAGCGATTGCCTGACCCCTACCATGTCTATCTTCCTTTGGCGTCTGTACTTTGATCGTATACCTGTTGATGCCAAGATTATGACTAGGGAGATCCCCCTAGTTTCTAGGTGCCCTTGTTGTTCTACCCCCAGTACTGAGTCTGTCCCTCACCTCTTTCTACAGGGGGAATCTGTACTTGCAGTTTGGATGCACTTTTCTTCATGGTTTCACATCACACCACCGCACTTCACACAGATCACACACGCACTCAGTTTCTGGAGGCATCTCATTCCACGTGCCACACACCATCACATCTGTTTTCTGATCCCATGCCTGATTTTATGGTTTACCTGGACTGAGAGGAACGACCGCAAGCACCGAGGTCGTCCCTTTCGGTCATCTCACATTATTTTTCAGGTTACTCGGCATCTTCACCAGCTTGTGCTCAGTGGCAAGCTCCTGCCTCCCCAGTGGGCCGGTTGCTTTCCACAGGTTCACTTCATGCCGGCTGTCGAGACTGTCCGGCGTCCTCTCAGGTCCCGTGCAGTCACTTGGCAGCCCCCTTCAGAGCCGTGGGTGAAGCTGAACTCCGATGGATCATACGACCGAGCTCAGCAGACTGCAGCGGGGGGTGGGCTTCTCAGAGATCATCATGGTGAGCTTCTCACCTCTTATTGCCTCCCGCTGCAGGCCAGTTCCAGTTTCGAGGCGGAGCTCCGGTCCCTACTGCAGGGGCTCCTCCTCCTTCCCCAGACGGCTTCCCATGTTTGGATCGAGCTAGACGCAGCAGCTGTGGTTACAGTCATCACATCTGGTGCTCGAGGTTCGGGTCAGCTTAGGGAAGTCTTCTCCAGACTACGACTTGTTCTCCGTGATCGCCATGTTCGAGTCACACACATCCACAGAGAGGGCAATCACCCTGCTGATTTCCTCGCCAGACTCGGTCATGAGGTTGACGGACTCCATACTTTTGATGCTCAGACGGCCCCGAGGCCCCTTGCTTCCCTGGTTAGGATGGACCAGCTGGGCTATCCTAACTTCAGGTTCCGACGCTGACATTTTGATATATTTCCATGTTTTGTCTATTATATTTTGTTTTATTTTTAGTTTTTTTTTCATTTCCACCTTTTGGTGTCTATAGCTATAGTCTCACACTTAGCATATTTTGTCCCTACTCTAGGTTTATCGTTTATAGTTTCTATGTTTTGTACTTTGGTACGGGAGTCACTTCTGGGCTCCCTACACATAGACGATGATGTAGCTCAGCATTATTGATATATATATCTCCACCCGTTAGGGTGTTTCATTAAAAAAAAAAAAAAAAACCCTAAACCCTAAACCCTAAACCCTAAACCCTAAACCCTAAACCTAAACCCTAAACCCTAAACCCTAAACCCTAAACCCTAAACCCTAAACCCTAAACCCTAAACCCTAAACCCTAAACCCTAAACCCTAAACCCCAAACCCCAAACCCCAAACCCCAAACCCCAAACCCCAAACCCCAAACCCCAAACCCCCTAAACCCTAAACCCTAAACCCAAACCCTAAACCCTAAACCCTAAACCCTAAACCCTAAACCCTAAACCCTAAACCCTAAACCCTAAACCCCTAAACCCCTAAACCCTAAACCCCTAAACCCTAACCCCTAAACCCCTAAACCCTAAACCCTAAACCCTAAACCCTAAACCCCTAAACCCCAAAACCCTAAACCCCAAAACCCTAAACCCTAAACCCTAAACCCCAAACCCCAAACCCCAAACCCCAAACCCCAAACCCCAAACCCCAAACCCTAAACCCGTGTTCAAAACCGAACGAATTAGGATAATATAAGTATATGGTTTGATTCATAATTGATTGTAGTGTTCAAAAATGCTTGATTCTTTCCGAAACCAGACGAATTAGGCCAACATGAGCATATGGATTGATTCATAATTGTTCCTAGAGTTCAAAAATACTAAATTCGATGAAAATTACTCCGGTCACCCCGGCGCCAAATTTGGCCACCTGCCAAAGGGATATCTCTTTGGCCCAGGCTCGAAAATATAAGTGTTCAAAACCGAACGAATTAGGATAATCTAAGTATATGGTTTGATTCATAATTGATTGTAGTGTTCAAAAATGCTAGATTTCATAAAAATCCCGGCGGTCACACAGGGCCCGAACATGACGTGACCCGGGCATTACAAAAAATGTTACGTTTTTGGAATTCAACTTTAAAACCTTGTATAGGTTTACACAAAAATAGTTTCTAGGATTTTTCATTTCTAGATGATACATATTTGACTGGGTGGGTTCAGGGGCTTGAGTAATTGCAACAACAAGATTTGGGCCTTCTTTAGGCCATCTTTCCACTGTGATGTCCTCCTGGACTCACCCCAGCTTCTACACGTCCGACTGACGGATCCCGCCCTCTTTACCCGGCCGCTCTACTTCACTTTCGTATATGCTGCTTGTGACCGGGCTGAGAGGTACCCCCTCTGGGACTCCCTCCGTAAGATTGCTCCCTCCATGGAGGATTCGCCATGGCTAGTGGCTGGAGATTTCAACATCTTCCTTCACTACTATGAGCGAACTGGGAGCTCTTCTGACCGGCACAGAGAGATGGCGGACTTTGCTGATGCCATTGCTGATTGTCAGCTCTCTGATGCCGGCTATTCCAGTTCGGACTATACTTGGGAGGGCCGCTACCTGCTAGAGCGCCTCGATAGAGTTCTCCTGAACGAATCTTGGTCCTCTGACTTTGCTGTCACTCGTGTCTCACACCTCCCTCGTATCCGTTCGGACCACGCTCCTCTTCTGGTTTCGTGTCAGTTCTCACTCCAGATCCCTAGGTCATCCTTTTGCTTCCAGTCGATGTGGGTTCATCACCACACCTTCCATGATCAGGTCTCGATGATCTGGGCTGCTCCTACTGGTTTCCAAGGACTTCTTAACCTCCAGTTCAAGCTTAACCGGGTTAAGCAGCACTTGAAGTGGTGGAATAAGAACGTCTTTGGAAACATCTTCGACAAGCTCAGGGCGGTTGAGGAGGCGATCGCTGTCTGTCAGGCCGCCTATGATTCTGGCCCCACCCCTGAGCTTCGTGCCCAGCTTCATCGATCCACAGCCGAGTACACCCTCCGGGCTAAAATGGAGGAGGATTTCTGGCGCCAGAAAGCAGCCATTCGTTGGGTTGCTGAGGGCGAGCGCAACATCCGTTTCTTTCAAGGATGGGTGAAGCAGAAGCGCTGCAAGACAAGAATTCACTCCATTCAGGCTGGTGATCAGGTGCTAGACTCAGAGGAGGAGATTCGAGAGTCAGCTGTGTCCTTTTTTCATACCCTCCTCTCCTCTGAGCCTGGTGAGCTCGACCCACCTATTCTGGATGACATCCAGACCCTTCCTGAGTCTGTTGACAGGGAACAGCTGTGTGCTGCTCCCTCCTTTGATGAGATCAGATCTGCTGTCTTTGGGATCTGCAAGGATAGTGTCTCTGGGCCTGACGGCTTCTCCTCCTTATTTTTTCAGTCCTGCTGGGGCATTGTTGCCCCGGATGTAGTGGCGGCTGTTCTCGACTTCTTTGCTGGGTCCCCCCTCCCACGTAGCTTTACCGCCACTACAATTATCCTTCTTCCCAAGCAGCCTCATCCTCAGTCGTGGGCTGACTTTCGCCCCATCAGTCTCTGTAATGTGACTAACAAGATCATATCCAAGATTCTCACAGCTCGCCTTGCTCCTTTACTCCCTCTGCTTCTCATGCAGAATCAGAGTGGGTTTGTTCAGGGCAGGCTGATCAGTGATAATATCTTGTTAGCACAGGAGCTGGGTTCTTCCACTCCACTCGTGGCCTCCGCCAGGGAGACCCCCTCTCGCCATCCCTTTTTGTCCTTGCTGCTGACTACCTATCTAGAGGTGTTGATAAGCTTATACAGTCCCATCCGGATATGCTTTATCGCACCTCTAGACGCGGTTTTCCGGTTTCCCACTTGGCCTATGCGGATGATATTCTCATTATTACTCAGGCCAAGTCGGATGCTCTGTCCCGGCTCATGGGTTTTCTCACCCACTATTCTGCTGTGTCAGGACAGCAGATCAATGCCAGGAAGAGCAGCTTCATCATTCACTCGAAGCATGCTCTTGCCTGGCAGTCCTCGATTGAGGAGCTCACGGGGTTCTCCCCCGCCTCCCTCCCTATCTCCTATCTTGGTATTCCCCTATACAAGGGGCTCACCAAGAAGGAGCTCTTCTTCGATCTTCGTCAGAAGATCAGTGCGACGATTCATGGCTGGTCGCACCGGCACCTTTCCTTTGGCGGTCGCCTTGCTCTTATTAAGAGCACTTTGGCCGCCATCCCTCTTCATTACCTTCAGGTTATGAGACCCCCAAAGGGCACCCTTAAGCAGCTTGAGCAGCTCATGGCTCGCTTCTTCTGGGGGTCGAATGACGAGGCCCGAAAAGCCCACTGGATCAGTTGGAAGCAGATTTGTCTACCGACTGCCGAGGGTGGCTTGGGTATTCGTCGCCTGTCGGATATCTATGATGCCTTCAGCTTCAAGCTCTGGTGGAGATTCCGGTCCCAGAATTCCCTCTGTGCCCGCTTCACTATGATGAAGTACTGTGGAGGCTCTTTCTCGAGACGTGTGCCCGTCTCCCCCCTCGACAGCCGTATCTGGCACCGCCTTCAGACTGAAGGTATTCGTGCCCAGCAGCATATTTCTTGGTCTGTCGGGACGGGCGATGTTAGTTTCTGGGACGATGTGTGGTTCGGGGCTGCCCCCCTTTACTTGATGTGCCCTTCTGTGCAGCGTGATCATAGACCTGTCAGTTTTTATCTGCTTGATGATTCATGGCATATAGATAGGTTGCATTCTCTGTGTGCACATCATGATTTACCTGTTGAGTTTGAGGATTCCCTGAGGTCTGTGCCGATCCTGTGGGGCGAGCGGGATGCCCCGAGATGGAATTTGACCCCTCATGGCGAGTTCTCTTTGACCTCTGCTTGGGAGTGTGTTAGGCATCGGGCTCCGAGGCGGGCTCTTTTGGCTGATTTCTGGAGCGACTGCCTGACTCCCACCATGTCCATATTCCTCTGGCGTCTGTCCTTTGATCGCATACCTGTCGACGCCAAGCTTCTGGCTAGGGAGATCCCTCTAGTCTCTAGGTGCCCCTGCTGTGCTGTTCCTAGTACTGAGTCTGTTCCTCACCTTTTCCTACAGGGGGAATCTGTACTTGCGGTTTGGATGCACTTCTGTTCATGGTTTCACATCACACCACCGCACTTCACACATATTTCACATGCACTTAGTTTCTGGAGGCACCTCATCCCACGTGCCACACCTAGACACATATGTTTTCTGATCCCTTGCCTGATTCTTTGGTTTACTTGGACCGAGAGGAACGACCGCAAGCATCGTGGTCGCCCCTTTCGGTCATCTCACATTATTTTTCAGGTTTCTCGGCATCTTCACCAGCTCATGCTCAGTGGCAAGCTCCTACCTCCCCAGTGGGCGGGTTGCTTTCCACAGGTTCATTTCATGCCGGTTGTCGAGCCTGTTCGGCGCCCCCTCAGGTCCCGTGCAGTCACTTGGCAGCCCCCTTCAGAGCCGTGGGTGAAGCTGAACTCCGATGGATCATTCGACCGTACGCAGCAGACTGCAGCGGGGGGTGGGCTTCTTCGAGATCATCGTGGTGAGCTCCTCACCTCTTATTGTCTCCCGCTGCAGGCCAGTTCCAGTTTTGAGGTGGAGCTCCGGTCTCTCCTCCAGGGGCTCCTCCTCCTTCCACAGACGGCTTCCCATGTTTGGATCGAGGTTCGGGCCAGCTTAGGGAAGTCTTCTCCAGACTTCGACTCACACTCCGTGTTCGTCATGTTCGGGTCACACATATCCACAGAGAGGGCAATCGCCCTGCGGATTTCCTCGTCAGACTCGGTCATGAGGTTGACAGACTCCATATTTTTGATGTTCAGACGGCCCCGAGGCCCCTTGCTTCCCTAGTTAGGATGGACCAGCTGGGCTATCCTAACTTCAGGTTCCGACGCTGACATTTTGATATATTTCCATGTTTTGTCTATTTTATTTTGTTTTATTTTTAGTTTGTTCATTTCCACCTCTTGGTGTCTATAGCTATAATTCCACACTTAGCATATTTTGTCCCTATTCTAGGTTTATCGTTTACAGCTTCTATGTTATGTACTTTGGTGGGGGAGTCACTTTTGGGCTCCCTACACATAGACGATGATGTAGCTCAGCATTACTGATATATATATATATCTCTCCACCCGTTAGGGTGTTTTGGAAAAAAAAAAAAAAAAAAAAAAAAACCCTAAACCCAAACCCCAAACACCAAACCCCAAACCCCAAACCCCAAACCAAAACCAAAAAAAATACTTTCTCACTCTAAAATTTTTTCTCTGCCCTCTCTCACACACTAGCACACACTAACTTTTCACACACTTATGATGTTCATCCAAACCCAAGTCTTTTTCCCCCTAGATCTTTTTTAGTGTCCTTTTTCTTTTTATTTTCTGTTTGTTAGTCCTTTTTTTCAGTTTTTCTCCTTTTATTTTTATTTCAGATTCATCCAGTTCTTCTTCCAAAATTCAAATTTCCAGCAATGTTTGGGTTCTGAACTCCACGATCTGCTGTTATGGTCAGAAAAAAATCCAATTCTGGGCAATCTGCCCACATCCTGGCGTCTCCATCATCCAAAAAATCTTCAAAAAAATCTGCCAAAAGGGGGGCCAAAATCCTTCATTCATCTTCAAAAACACCTGCAGAAACCAACCCCAACAAATCAGAATTATGTTCACCAAATCCACCTGATGAATCTGGAAAAAACATCAACCCCAACCAGCAAAAACCTCCTAGCCATTCACCAAAAAATCCAAACACACCCACACAAAAATCTCCAGAAAATCCAACAACCCAAACCCCATCATCGCAGCTTCCTGCTGCTCCTAATCGATCGCCCCCACTGCATCACCATCTCCCAGCATATACCCCTCATCTCCCCCAGCTCCCAGCCCTTCTGCCGGAGCCCCCTCTGCTCCCGACAGTCCTTCCCTATCAGATTCGGCCCCACTATCACTCCTCTGCTCTAAGCCGCCGAGACAGCAACCCACCCATTCCCGACTACACTCTAGCCCCCCCTCACATTTACCAACACAGCCTGCAGACATCCATTCCCCCTCTTCATCCTCCAGCAGCCCTCATACTCATTATCCCCCCCTCACTCAAGCCAAGAAACATCACCACACATATCTCCTCTTCCCCAACATTCCAGACCCAAAGATCACAAGGGGTGAAGAAGAAAAAATTTTGAATGCAGATGAAGAGGTACCCTTTTCAGAGCAAGAAGAGATAGGAGAGACAGAATCAGATCAGGAGATTTTGGGCTTACCTCGAATCACGTCACCAGACCTGCTCTCATCGACGTCGGCCTCGTCGGACGCCTCGTCGGAAGACGATACTCCTTCGCGCTCCAAAGCGGGTCTGCAGTGGGGGCCGGCTCCTCCACCTTCATTCCGCCCAGAAAAGGGCCAAACATCGTCACATGTTTCTGACCCATCATCGATCTCCGCGTTGGACGCGGTCGTGGCTCTCCTCTCCGAGCACTCTCAGTCGCCGGACCCCCCTCTTCTGAAGATTATAGACTCAGAGACGGCGAGAGCTGCGTTCGCGTCACAGCTTCAACAAGCTCACGGCTCGTCAACTCATACTCCAAGGGTCGAACGCCGGAGGTCGGAATCGAGCCCCCCTTCGCCGCAAACGTGTTCTCTGAACACCGAAGCCCCTTCTCTCTTCCGATCGCCGCCGATCGCCGGGCCGACCCCCTCAATCGCCTGCTCAGATCCGCCGCCTCCCTCCAAGAAACGAACCCTAATTTTTTCCCCAAAAAAGAACCCCAACCCTTATTTAAATCTGGATACAGGCCCCCGACCCGGAACTTTAAATTCGGAGATGGGCCGACCCGCCCCTAGCCCAATCTCCTATTTTTTCTCTAGCCCAAACCCAGAACTGGCCCAATTCACCTCCTTTCTTTTGGCACATCTTAATTCCACCATTTTTCAACCCAATCGGCCCATTTCTATCTTTAATTCTGGCCCAAATGATGATTTTGGCCCAAATTTAATTTCCCAGCCCTTATTGGGCCAAAAGGGATTTAATTTAGCACTGGGCCAATTTTATTCCAGCCCAACAGAAATTAATTCCCCTCAGCCCAATTCCCTGTCAACCCGACCCGCAAACCCCCAAACCCGGCAACCCTTCCCCTCCACCTGACTCCCTCTGCCTGGCATCAATCCCACCGACGGGCCCCCTCCGCCTGACTCCTCCGGCGTCGACGAGACCCACCAATTGTCTGGGCGGCCTCCGGCGACCCCAATCCCACCGGCTCCGACCTCTGCCGACGCTCATCTTCTCCGCCACATACCTGCTATATCTCTCCCGCCGCCGGCTTTAATTACGCCGTCTCCGGCGTTCCCCTGCCACCGTCAGCCCTCTCTCACCCCCTCCGATCTATTGCCGTCTAATCCCCCTCCCCAATTTGCAGTTTCCGGCCGATCCACCCTCTCTCCGACTCCCGCTTCATCGCCTCCTCTCCAGAAAACCGATCTTTCATCTTCCCGGCCTTCCTTGCCGTCGCCGGCCCCCGTCGATACCCCCATCCAGCCTGCAATCAACCCATCTTCACCAAGACCCCAGAACCCAGCCTCAAACATCCCCAAAACTCTGCATCTTCTTCAAAACGCCATTAATGGCGTCTCCCCCATTCTGCCCGACCACCCCCCGTCCTCCCCCCCTTCTGGCTCCTGCTCCCCCCCCCTCTCATTCTCCGGTGCCGGATATCACCTGAGCCGGCTTTCCATCGGACAAACTCCCCCCTCACCGCCCCTCTATCTCTGCTCCTAACTCACCTCTCTCTAATCCACACAACTCCCACAATACTCAAATCCAACCTCATTCCTCCACCAATCAATCTGCCCCCAGTCAACCATCACCTCATGCCCCAATTTCCTCTCACCAGACTACCGATCCACCACATCCATACACAAAGACTTTTGCTAGTCTTTTTAAAAATCCCAATTCTTCTGCCCATACCACATCTCCTACCACCACAAATCAAATTAACTCTTTTGCAAGCCTCTTTAAAGAGCCCTCACCTACAGTAAAGGAGCCTTCCACTACACCACCCAAAAAAATTGGAACCCAATATTTCTATGAGGGAAAACCGGCTCTTCATTTTTCGGATGCTGACACAGCTTCTATTGTAGGTTCATTGGAGCTCGCTGTGGTGGGCAAATTTTCTCAAGGGATACCCGGTGCCGAGCAGATTGCTAGAGCTCTTGGAAATCTCAAACTCACGGGTACCTTGTCTTGGAAATTTTTAAATGCCAAGCATATCTTGATTATGTTATCTGAGCAATGTGATTATGTGAAATTATTGCTTAGTGCATCTGATAGGGCTACTTGGTTCATTAGTGGTCTTCCTATGCGTGTCTTTAAGTGGACCCCATCCTTCTCTGTTTCTCATGAGTCCCCGATTGTGCCTGTCTGGTGTCGTTTGCCTGGTTTGCCTGTCCATTTATTTGCTAAGCATGCTCTGCATTCTGTGGCTTCTTTAATTGGGAGACCTGTGGATATTGATAGGCACACTGTCACACGAGCACGTCTTTCCTATGCTCATATCTGTGTTGAAGTTGATTTGACTTCTGTGATCCCTTCTGAGATTGTGCTTGTCATTGGTGGAGTTATTATGCATCAGAAGGTGGTGTTTGAGGATTTGCCTGTTTACTGTACGGGATGTAGGCATGTAGGCCATGTTGTTGAGAACTGTTATACTGTGAATGGCATTGCTCGTCCTGATAGGCCTTCCTCCTCATCTAGGCGCCCCCCTAGGCCCCCTCCCCAAAAATCCCAAAATGCGGGTGCGCCCCCTCCCCAGGGGTCCACACCCCAGCCCGCTCCTCCTCCCCCCCGCTCTGATAAAGGCAAGAAGGTAGCGGATCCTCCTCCATGGCCCGATAAAGGGAAGGCCGTGGCTCCTTCGGTCCCGTCATCCTCCCGTCCGGCTCCTCCTCGTCCTCCTAAGAAGAGGAAGTGGGTACGGGTGCAGCATAAAAAGCTGCATCCCCCCTCTCTTCGAAGCAGGTGAATTCCAACCGCTTCTCCCCCCTCCAGCAGGATCCCCCTGATCCTGGGGCATCTTCTTATTATGCCCCGTCTGCACCTAGATTTGCCTCGACCGTCCATAAAGTGGTCGAGGACAGGATTGGTGCCCTTGAGGAGGACAGTATGGACTATTCATCTGATCCTGAGAGCTCCTCACACGAGCGTGCTCCTCCTCAATCTGTCCATTCCTCACCTCCTTCTTCTGAGGATGGTGAGATCCCGCCTCACAGGCGTGTCCGTCCGCCCCCTTCCTCTTTTGATCCCGGCCCCCCGTCGAGATCGAGAGTGAGGGGTGCTCCCCCCTCTTCCTCTTGTTGATATGAGTGCGAATTTTCTTGTCTGGAACGCCCAAGGAATTGGTAATTCTCCCACTCAGACGCGGCTCCAGGACTTGATTCGCACTCACCGCCTCTCTGTTGTTGCTATTCTCGAACCCATGACCAGACCCGATTTTCGATTTTTTGATCGTAGACTGGGCGGGTTCAGGGGCTTGAGTAATTGCAACAACAAGATTTGGGCCTTCTTTAGGCCATCTTTCCACTGTGATGTCCTTCTGGACTCACCCCAGCTTCTACACGTCCGACTGACGGATCCCGCCCTCTTTGCCCGGCCGCTCTACTTCACATTTGTGTATGCAGCTTGCGACCGGGCTGAGAGGTACCCCCTCTGGGACTCCCTCCGTCAGATTGCTCCCTCCATGGAGGATTCGCCATGGTTAGTGGCGGGAGATTTCAACATCTTCCTCCACTACTATGAGCGAACAGGGAGCTCCTCTAACCGGCATAGAGAGATGGCGGACTTTGCTGATGCCATTGCTGATTGCCAGCTCTCTGATGCCGGCTTCTCCGGTTCGGACTACACTTGGGAGGGCCGGTACTTATTAGAGCGCCTTGATAGAGTTCTTCTGAATGAATCTTGGTCCTCTGATTTTGCTGCCACTCGTGTATCACACCTCCCTCGTATCCGTTCGGACCATGCCCCTCTTCTGGTCACGTGCCAGTTCTCTCTCCAAATTCCCAAGTCATCCTTTCGTTTTCAGTCTATGTGGGTCCGTCACCAGACCTTCCATGATCAGGTGTCGATGATCTGGGCTGCTCCTACTGGTTTCCAAGGACTTCTTAACCTCCAGTTCAAGCTTAACCGGGTTAAGCAGCACTTGAAGTGGTGGAATAAGAATGTCTTTGGAAACATCTTCGACAAGCTCAGGGCGGCTGAGGAGGCGGTCGCTGTCTGTCAGGCCGCCTATGATTCTGGCCCCACCCCTGAGCTTCGTGCCCAGCTCCATCGATCCACAGCCGAGTACACCCTCCGGGCTAAAATGGAGGAGGATTTCTGGCGCCAGAAAGCGGCCATCCGCTGGGTTGCTGAGGGCGAGCGCAACACCCGTTTCTTTCAAGGATGGGTGAAGCAGAAGCGCTGCAAGACCAGAATCCACTCTATTCAGGCTGGTGATCAAGTGCTAGATTCAGAGGAGGAGATTCGAGAGTCCGCCGTGTCCTTTTTTCATACCCTTCTCTCCTCTGAGCCTGGTGAGCTCGACCCCCCAATTCTGGATGACATCCAGACCCTCCCAGAGTCTGTTGACAGGGAACAGCTGTGTGCTGCTCCCTCCTTTGATGAGATCAGATCTGCTGTCTTTGGGATCTGCAAGGATAGTGTCTCCGGGCCTGACGGCTTCTCCTCCTTATTTTTTCAGTCCTGTTGGGACATTGTTGCCCCGGATGTAGTGGCGGCTGTTCTCGACTTCTTTGATGGGTCCCCCCTCCCACGTAGCTTTACCGCCACTACCATTATCCTTCTTCCCAAGCAGCCTCATCCTCAGTCGTGGGCTGACTTTCGCCCCATCAGTCTCTGTAATGTGACTAACAAGATCATATCCAAGATTCTCACAGCCCGCCTTGCTCCTTTACTCCCTCTGCTTCTCATGCAGAATCAGATGGGTTTGTTCAGGGCAGGCTGATCAGTGATAATATCTTGTTAGCACAGGAGCTGATTCACGACCTTCCCTTGGCCCGCCCCACCCCGAATGTGGCCCTCAAGCTCGATATGGCTAAGGCATATGACAGGGTGCGGTGTCCTTTCCTCCTTACCGTCCTTCGTAGGATGGGCTTTCCGGACAAATGGATCGGCTTTATCCAGAGATGTGTGCAGAACTGCTGGTTTTCTGTACTCATCAATGGATCTCCTGCTGGATTCTTCCATTCTACTCGTGGCCTTCGCCAGGGAGACCCCCTCTCGCCATCCCTCTCTGTCCTTGCTGCTGACTACCTGTCTAGAGGTGTTGATAAGCTTATCCAGTCCCATCCGGATATGATTTATCGCACCTCTAGACGCGGTTTTCCGATTTCCCACTTGGCCTATGCGGATGATATTCTCATTTTCACTCAGGCAAAGTCGGATGCCCTGTCCCGGCTCATGGGTTTTCTCACCCACTATTCTGCTGTGTCGGGACAGCAGATCAATGCCAGGAAGAGCAGCTTCATTATTCACTCGAAGCATGCTCTTGCCTGGCAGTCCTCGATTGAGGAGGCCACGGGATTCTCCCCCGCCTCCCTCCCTATCTCCTATCTTGGTATTCCCCTATACAAGGGGCTCACCAAGAAGGAGCTCTTCTTCGATCTTCGTCAGAAGATCAGTGCGACGATTCACGGCTGGTCGCACCGGCACCTTTCCTTTGGCGGTCGCCTTGCTCTTATTAAGAGCACTTTGGCCGCCATCCCTCTTCATTACCTTCAGGTCATGAGACCCCCAAAGGCACCCTTAAGCAGCTTGAGCAGCTCATGGCTCGCTTCTTTTGGGGGTCGAATGACGAGGCCCGAAAAGCCCACTGGATCAGTTGGAAGCAGATTTGTCTTCCGACTGCCGAGGGTGGCTTGGGTATTCGTCGCCTGTCGAATATCTATGATGCCTTCAGCTTCAAGCTCTGGTGAAGATTCCGGTCCCAGAATTCCCTCTGGGCCCGCTTCACTATGATGAAGTACTGTGGAGGCTCTTTCTCGAGACGCGTGCCCGTCTCCCCCCTCGACAGCCGTATTTAGCACCGCCTTCAGACTGAAGGTATTCATGCCCAGCAGCATATTTCTTGGTCTGTCGGGACGGGCGATGTTAGTTTTTGGGACGATGTGTGGTTCGGGGCTGCCCCCCCTGTACTTGATGTGCCCTTCTGTGCAGCGTGATAATAGGCCTGTCAGCTTTTATCTGCTTGATGATTCATGGCATATAGATAGGTTGCATTCTCTGTGTGCACATCATAATTTACCTGTTGAGTTTGAGGATTCCCTGAGGTCTGTGTCGATCCTGTGGGGCGAGCGGGATGCCCCGAGATGGAATTTGACCCCTCATGGTGAGTTCTCTTTGACCTCTGCTTGGGAGTGAGTTAGGCATCGGGCTCCGAGGCGGGCTCTTCTGGCTGATTTCTGGAGCGACTGCCTGACTCCCACCATGTCCATATTCCTTTGGCGTCTGTCCTTTGATCGCATACCTGTCGACGCCAAGCTTCTGGCTAGGGAGATCCCCCTAGTCTCTAGGTGCCCCTGCTGTGCTCTTCCTAGTACTGAGTCTGTCCCTCACCTTTTACTCCAGGGGGAATCTGTACTTGCGGTTTGGATGCACTTCTGTTCATGGTTTCACATCACACCACCGCACTTCACACATATTTCACATGCACTTAGTTTCTGGAGGCACCTCATCCCACGTGCCACACACAGACACATATGTTTTCTTATACCTTGCCTGATTCTTTGGTTTACTTGGACCGAGAGGAACGACCGCAAGCATCGTGGTCGCCCCTTTCGGTCATCTCACATTATTTTTCAGGTTACTCGGCATCTTCACCAGCTCATGCTCAGTGGCAAGCTCCTGCCCCCCCAGTGGGCCGGTTGTTTTCCACAGGTTCATTTCATGCCGGTTGTCGAGCCTGTTCGGCGCCCCCTCAGGTCCCGTGCAGTCACTTGGCAGCCCCCTACAGAGCCGTGGGTGAAGCTGAACTCCGATGGATCCTTCGACCGTACGCAGCAGACTGCAGTGGGAGGCGGGCTTCTTCGAGATCATCATGGTGAGCTCCTCACCTCCTATTGTCTCCCGCTGCAGGCCAGTTCCAGCTTTGAGGCGGAACTCCGGTCCCTCCTCCAGGGGCTCCTCCTCTTTCCACAGACGGCTTCCCATGTTTGGATCGAACTAGACGCAGCGGCTGTGGTCACAGTCATCACATCCGGTGCTCGAGGTTCGGGCCAGCTTATGGAAGTCTTCTCCAGACTTCGACTCATACTCCGTGATCGTCATGTTCGGGTCACACATATCCACAGAGAGGGCAATCGCCCTGCTGATTTCCTTGCCAGACTCGGACATGAGGTTGACGGCCTTCACACTTTTGATGTCCAGACGGCCCCCAGGCCCCTATCTTCCTTGGTTAGGATGGACCAGCTCGGCTATCCTAACTTTAGGTTTCGGCGTTGACTCTTTATTTTATCCCATGCCTTTGTTTATTTCGTTTTATACTTGTTTCATTCTCGTTTGTTTATATCCCTCCCTAGGAGTGTTTAGATTATGTTTTTCTTCTTACCACTTTATCCCTGTGATAGGTCTCCTTTATACAGGTCCATATGTATATTTATATCTTTTGAGGGGGAGTCACTTTTGGGCTCCCCCAAACGATGTAGCTGTTTCATTTTGTTGATATGTACAGGTTGGGGATCTGCCTAATCCCCCACCCTCACGGGTGTTTTCCTTAAAAAAAAAAAAAAAAAACCCTAAACCCTAAACCCTAAACCCTAAAGCCCTAAACCCCTAAACCCCTAAAGCCCTAAGCCCTAAGCCCTAAGCCCCAAGCCCCAAGCCCCAAGCCCCAAGCCCCAAACCCCTAACCCGAAACCCTAAACCCTAAACCCTAAACCCTAAACCCTACCAAAACCAAAACCAAAAAAATTACTTTCTCACTCTAGATTTTTTTCTCTGCCCTCTCACACACACTAACCCACACTTTTTGCACACACAACCATGAACACCATCCAAGTTCTTATCATTTTCCCCCCTTAGATCTTTCCTTGTGCCTTTTTCCTTTAATTTTATTGTTTTTTCCAGTTTTTTATTTTATTTTTCCGTTAATTTTTATTTTCGTTCCTTCCAGTTCTTGTCCCAAAATCATCTTTCTGAACATGGTTTGGTCCCTTTCCAACTGAATCCTTTGTTATGGGAAGGAAAAAACTGAATTCTGGGCCTTCTGCCCAGATTTCTGCCACTGCTTCAGCTCCAAAAAAATCTGCTAAGAAATTGGCCAAGAATGCTCACGCCTCAGCTGCTGAACCTGCAAAAAATAGCAGCAGAAAATTAGCTTCTAACCCTTGTCCAAATTCTGCAGAAACCTCAAAAAATCCAACAACAATCCCTACTGCCAACTCTTCACAAAAATCCCAACCCCAAAAAACGCACACTCACCCACCCAACACCTGCTGTGAAACTGACCCTCACCCAGTAACAGAACTACAGAAAACTACACAAATTTCACCCAAAAAATCTGCCAAATTTTCGAGGAAATGTTCTGCTTTTGAACCTGGTCATGATTTCGAAATTTCACAACACTTAGATCCTAAGCCTGCTCATACCGCCCAAATTCCTCCAGCCCAGAACCTGCAATCTGCAGGCTCTATCACCCCAGCCCCCCCAACTCATCCTCTAGCCCCAGCCCCCCCTCCCTGCAAACTTCAACCCCAGCAACATCACAAAAATCCCCTTCATCATCCAGCCATTCTCTTTCACCCCCCCATCGTCCTACATTGAAGAAAGGCCACCACACATACCTCCTTTACCCCACATTCTCAACACCACAACAAGAAAGGGAAGAAGAAGAGACAGATACAGAAAGAGAAACAAATGAGGCTTCATCCTCAGAGCAAGCCGAAGAGAGATTACCTGGAATTGTTTCTCCAGATTTGCTTTCTTCAACGTCCGCCTCGTCGGACGATTCCACAGACGACGACAGCCTCCCCATTTCTCGTCTCTTACCGCAGAGGTTCAATATACCTTCTGCTCAAAACGAATCAGGCCAGGAAGAGGCCCCACACATCTCTGCTCTTGAGGCTGTCGCTGCCCTGTTGTCGGAGCCACGAGTTACAGTACAGAACTCGCCTGAAGCTCGACAACCTCCTCCGAGTGCGCGGCCGGTTGATTCACCCACTCTCGAAGTCCACAGCACTCCCGACCCCATCGTCCATGCTCCGGAGACGAAAGGGAGTCCGGCTAGGACTGCGATTTCTGCCCAGACGGTGGTGGGTGTCTTCCGATCCCAGATCGCTTCATCGCAGCCACCCTCCTCAGCGCCGGGACTTCCCGCATCTCGCCGGCCCGCTTCGTGCCCACCATCCCCTTCGACGTGCTCCCTGAACTCTATTCCGGCATCCTTTCCTAGCTCCCCGCGGGCAGGGACCACCGATCGCCCCCAAATCGCCTCAAGTGACCCGCCGTCCCCATCCAAGCAAAAAACCCTAATTCTGCTCGATCCCACCAACCCTAACCCTGTTTTAAATTCGGAGCTGGACCCTCGACCCGCCAATTTATTTTCTGATATGGGCCGACCCGCTCACGGCCCAGTCTCCTATTATTTTTCTGGCCCAAACTCCGATTTGGCCCAATTCGCTTCCATTTTGTTAGCACATATCAATTTGGCTAATTTTACCTCAAACAGGCCCACTTCACATTTAAATTCCGGCCCAATCGGCCCAAATGCCAATTTTGGCCCAAATTTTATTTCTCCCCCTATTTTGGGCCAAAATGAATTTAATTTCCCTTCGGGCCGGCCCTCTCTTAATTTTTTCCAAAGCCCAGCTGAAAAAATCCAAAATCAGCCGAATTCCCCCTTAACCCGACCCGAACGGGTCCTGACCCACGGATCCTTCTCCCCTACCTGCCCTTCCACCCCTGCCGGCGGTCTTGGTACCGGGCCCCCCTCATTCAGCTCTTCCGGTCACGGCGAGACCCATCATTCACTTCGCCGCCGGCCGGAGACCCCGTCTGTACCGGCATCAGCCCCCCTCTCCGCCCAAACTCCCCTCTTCATCCCTATTCTCTTACTTCCGCCACCGCTTTTAAATCCGGCCTCACTGGAGTCCCCCCGCCGTTCGCCGACCTCCAATATCACCCCTGACGAGTCGCCGGACTCTCCCCTCCCTCTTCCTCTGCCCCCAACCCCTCACACCCCTCCCCGATATCCGCTCCACTCTCTGCTACAAAAAAAGCTTCCAAGCCTGTCAATGGCGGATCTCCTCCCCCCCTACCCCCTCTCCAACCTTCCTGGCCCCATTCATCGTCGTCGCCGGCTCCTGTAAATGCCCCCTCTCAACCTGCAATCAACCAATCTTCATTATCCACCCAGAATCCAACCCCAAGCATCACAAAAAATCTGCTGCTTCTCCAACACGCCGTTAATGGCATCTCCTCCCGGTCGCTTGCGTCGGCTATGAATCCCGGTGACCCCCCAACCCTGCTGGAAACACCCCAAGCCTCTCCCAATCAACAGATCCCTTCCACAGACCCCCTCTCCAAAAAATTCCAGACAAAGCCCCAAAATCCCAACAATGGCGCCGCCCTCTCTCAGCCCGATCTCTCCCTCCCCGCCCCTACTTCTCTCTCGCCCGCTAATCATCCCCAATCCTCTTCACCAGTGACTGATTTAATTTTTGGGGTTGGTTTCCCGTCAGATAAACTTCCCCCACCTCACTCCTCTTCATCTGATCCTACTTCCTCCCTTAATCATGCATCTGCGATCCCACCCCCCCTTTAACACACTCATCTCAGACTTTTAATCAATTTTCCCCTTCCAATTCATCACTTAAAGCCCAAATTTCTTCCCAACCGACTGCTGATTCCCCACACCCTTATACTAAAACGTTTGCTAGCCTTTTTAAGAATCCCAATCTTCCTGCCAACAGATCCTCCTCTCCCACAGATAAAAAAATTGGAACTCAATTTTTTCACGGGGGGAAGCCCGCTATACATTTTTCTGATGCCGATACCCTCTCTTTTGTAGGTTCATTGGAGCTTGCTGTGGTGGGAAAATTCTCCCAAGGGATCCCCAGTTCCGAGCAGATTGCTAGAGCTCTTGGAAATCTCAAACTCACGGGTACCTTGTCTTGGAAATTCTTAAATGCCAAGCATATCTTGATTATGTTATCTGAGCAATGTGACTATGTGAAATTATTGCTTGGTGCATCTGATAGGGCTACTTGGTTCATTAGTGGTCTTCCTATGCGTGTATTTAAGTGGACCCCATCCTTCTCTATTTCTCATGAGTCCCCGATTGTGCCTGTCTGGTGTCGCTTGCCTGGTTTACCTGTTCATTTATTTGCTAAGCATGCTTTGCATTCTGTGGCTTCTTTGATTGGGACACCTGTGGATATTGATAGGCACACCGCCACACGAGCACGCCTCTCTTATGCCCGTGTTTGTGTTGAGATTGATTTGACTTCTGTCATTCCTTCTGAGATTGTTCTTGTCATTGGGGGAGTTATTATGCATCAGAAGGTTGTTTTTGAGGATCTGCCTATTTGTTGTAAGGGATGTAGGCATGTAGGCCATGTTGTTGATGATTGTTATACTGTGAATGGCATTGCCCATCCCGATAGACCTTCCTCCTCATCTAGGCGCCCCCCTAGGCCCCCTCCCCAAAAATCCCAAAATGCGGGTGTGCCCCCTCCTCAGGGGACCACACCCCAGCCCGCTCCTCCTCCCCCCCGCCCTGATAAGGGCAAGGAGGTAGTGGATCCTCCTCCACGGCCTGACAAAGGAAAGGCCGTGGTCTCTTCTGTCCCGTCATCCTCTCATCCAGCTCCTCCTCGTCCTCCTAAGAAGAGGAAGTGGGTACGGGTGCAGCATAAAAAGCTGCATCCCCCCCTCTCTTTGAAGCAGGCGAATCCCAATCGCTTCTCCCCTCTCCAGCAGGATCCCCCTGATCCTGGGGCATCTTCTTATTATGCCCCGTCTGCACCTAGACTAGCCTCGACCGTCCATAAAGTGGTCGAGGATAAGATTGGTGCCCTTGAGGAGGACAGTATGGACTATTCATCTGATCCTGATAGCTCCTCACACGAGCGTGCTCCTCCTCACTCTATCCATTCCTCACCTCCTCCTTCTGAGGATGGTGAGATCCCGCCTCACAGGCGTGTCCGCCCGCCCCCCTCCTCTTTTGATCCCGGCCCCCTGTTGAGATTGAGAGTGAGGGGTGCTCCCCCCTCCTCCTCCTGTTGATATGAGTGCGAATTTTCTTGTCTGGAATGCCCAAGGAATTGGCAATTCTCCCACTCAGACGCGGCTCCAAGACATGATTCGCACTCACCGCCTCTCTGTTGTTGCTATTCTCGAACCCATGGCCAGACCTGATTTTCGGTTTTTCGACCGTAGATTGGGTGGGTTCAGGGGTTTGAGTAATTGCAACAACAAGATCTGGGCCTTTTTTAGGCCATCTTTCCATTGTGATGTCCTCGTGGACTCACCCCAGCTCCTGCACGTCCGACTGATGGATCCCGCCCTCTTTGCCCGGCCACTCTACTTCACATTTGTGTATGCAGCTTGCGATCGGGCTGAGAGGTACCCCCTCTGGGACTCCCTCCGTCAGATTGCCCCCTCCATGGAGGATTCACCATGGTTAGTGGCTGGAGATTTCAACATCTTTCTCCACTACTATGAGCGAACTGGAAGCTCTTCGGACCGGCATAGAGAGATGGCGGACTTTGTTGATGCCATTGCTGATTGTCAGCTCTCTGATGCCGGATATTCCGGTTCGGACTATACTTGGGAGGGCCGCTACCTGTTAGAGCGCCTTGATAGAGTTCTCCTGAATGAATCTTGGTCCTCTGACTTTGCTGTCACTCGTGTTTCACACCTCCCTCGTATCCGTTCGGACCATGCCCCTCTTCTGGTCACGTGCCAGTTCTCCCTCCAAATTCCCAAGTCATCCTTTCACTTTCAGTCTATGTGGGTCCGTCACCACACCTTTCATGATCAGATCTCGATGATCTGGGCTGCTCCTACTGGTTTCCAAGGACTTCTTAACCTCCAGTTCAAGCTTAACCGGGTTAAGCAGCACTTGAAGTGGTGGAATAAGAATGTCTTTGGAAACATCTTCGACAAGCTCAGGGCGGCTGAGGAGGCGGTCGCTGTCTGTCAGGCCGCCTACGATTCTGGCCCCACCCCTGAGCTTCGTGCCCAGCTACATCGATCCACAGCCGAGTACACCCTCCGGGCTAAAATGGAGGAGGATTTCTGGCGCCAGAAGGCGGCCATTCACTGGGTCGCTGAGGGCGAGCGCAACACCCGTTTCTTTCAAGGATGGGTGAAGCAGAAGCGCTGCAAGACCAGGATCCACTCCATCCAGGCTGGCGATCAGGTACTAGACTCAGAGGAGGAGATTCGAGAGTCAGCTGTGTCCTTTTTTCATACCCTCCTCTCCTCTGAGCCTGGTGAGCTCGACCCCCCTATTTTGGATGACATCCAGATCCTTCCTGAGTCTGTTGACAGGGAACAGCTGTGTGCTGCTCCCTCCTTTGATGAGATCAAATCTGCTGTCTTTAGGATCTGCAAGGATAGTGTCTCCGGGCCTAACGGCTTCTCCTCCTTATTCTTTCAGTCCTGTTGGGACATTGTTGCCCCGGATGTAGTGGCGACTGTTCTCGATTTCTTTGATGGGTCTCCCCTCCCACGTAGCTTTACCGCCACTACCATTATCCTTCTTCCCAAGCAGCCTCACCCTCAGTCGTGGGCTGATTTCCGCCCCATCAGTCTCTGCAATGTGACTAACAAGATCATATCCAAGATTCTCACAGCCCGCCTTGCTCCTTTACTCCCTCTGCTTCTCATGCAGAATCAGAGTGGGTTTGTTCGGGGTAGGTTAATCAGTGATAATATCTTGTTAGCACATGAGCTGATACACGACCTCCCCTCGGCCCGCCCCACACCGAATGTCGCCCTCAAGATCGATATGGCTAAGGCATATGATAGGGTGCGGTGGCCTTTCCTCCTTGCCGTCCTTCGTAGGATGGGCTTCCCGGACAGATGGATCGGCTTTATCCAGAGATGTGTGCAGAACTGCTGGTTTTCTGTGCTCATCAATGGATCTCCTGCTGGATTCTTCCATTCTACTCGTGGCCTTCGCCAGGGAGACCCCCTCTCGCCATCCCTCTTTGTCCTTGCTACTGACTACCTATCTAGAGGCGTTGATAAGCTTATCCAGTCCCATCCGGATATGATTTATCGTACCTCTAGACGCGGTTTTCCGGTTTCCCACTTGGCCTATGCGGATGATATTCTTATGTTCACTCAGGCAAAATCGGATGCCCTGTCCCGGCTCATGGGTTTTCTCACCCACTATTCTGCTATGTCGGGACAGCAGATCAATGCCAGGAAGAGCAGCTTCATTATTCACTCGAAGCATGCTCTTGCCTGGCAGTCCTCGATTGAGGAGGTCACGGGATTCTCCCCCGCCTCCCTCCCTATCTCCTATCTTGGTATTCCCCTATACAAGGGGCTCACCAAGAAGGAGCTCTTCTTCGATCTTCGTCAGAAGATCAGTGCGATGATTCACGGCTGGTCGCACCGGCACCTCTCCTTTGGCGGTCGCCTTGCTCTTATTAAGAGCACTTTGGCCGCCATCCCTCTTCATTACCTTCAGGTCATGAGACCCCCAAAGGGCACCCTTAAGCAGCTTGAGCAGCTCATGGCTCGCTTCTTTTGGGGGTCAAATGACGAGGCCCGAAAAGCCCACTGGATCAGTTGGAAGCAGATTTGTCTTCCGACTGCCGAGGGTGGCTTGGGTATTCGTCGCCTGTCGGATATCTATGATGCTTTCAGCTTCAAGCTCTGGTGGAGATTCAGGTCCCAGAACTCCCTCTGGGCCCGCTTCACTATGATGAAGTACTGTGGAGGCTCTTTCTCGAGACGCGTGCCCGTCTCCCCCCTCGACAGCCGTATTTGGCACCGCCTTCAGATTGAAGGTATTCGTGCCCAGCAGCATATTTCTTGGTCCGTCGGGATAGGCGATGTTAGTTTTTGGGACGATGTGTGGTTCGGGGCTGCCCCCCTTTACTTGATGTGTCCTTCTGTGCAGCGTGATCATAGACCTGTCAGCTTTTATCTGCTTGATGATTCATGGCATATAGATAGGTTGCATTCTCTGTGTGCACATCATGATTTACCTGTTGAGTTTGAGGATTCCCTGAGGTCTGTGCCGATCCTGTGGGGCGAGCGGGATACCCCGAGATGGAATTTGACCCCTCATGGCGAGTTCTCTTTAACCTCTACTTGGGAGTGTGTTAGGCATCGGGCTCCGAGACGGGCTCTTTTGGCTGACTTCTGGAGCGACTGCCTGACTCCCACCATGTCCATATTCCTCTGGCGTCTGTCCTTTGATCGCATACCTGTCGACGCCAAGCTTCTGGCTAGGGAGATCCCCCTAGCTCTAGGTGCCCCTGCTGTGCTGTTCCTAGTACTGAGTCTGTCCCTCACCTTTTCCTACAGGGGGAATCTGTACTTGCGGTTTGGATGCACTTCTGTTCATGGTTTCACATCACACCACCGCACTTCACACAGATTTCACATGCACTTAGTTTCTGGAGGCACCTCATCCCACGTGCCACACATAGACACATATGTTTTCTGATCCCTTGCCTGATTCTTTGGTTTACTTGGACCGAGAGGAACGACCGCAAGCATCGTGGTCGCCCTTTTCGGTCACATTATTTTTCAGGTTACTCGGCATCTTCACCAGCTCGTGCTCAGTGGCAAGCTCCTGCCTCCTCAGTGGGCGGGTTGCTTTCCACAGGTTCATTTCATGCCGGTTGTCGAGCCTGTTCGGCGTCCCCTCAGGTCCCGTGCAGTCATTTGGCAGCCCCCTTCAGAGCCGTGGGTGAAGCTGAACTCCGATGGATCCTTCGATCGTGCGCAGCAGACTGCAGCGGGGGGCGGGCTTCTTAGAGATCATCATGGTGAGCTCCTCACCTCTTATTGTCTCCCGCTGCAGGCCAGTTCCAGTTTTGAGGCGGAGCTCCGGTCCCTCCTCCAGGGGCTCCTCCTCCTTCCACAGACGGCTTCCCATGTCTGGATCGAGCTAGACGCAGCGGCTGTGGTCACAGTCATCACATCCGGTGCTCGAGGTTCGGGCCAGCTTAGGGAAGTCTTCTCCAGACTTCGACTCATACTCCGTGATCGTCATGTTCGGGTCACACATATCCACAGAAAGGGCAATCGCCCTGCTGATTTCCTTGCCAGACTCGGGCATGAGGTTGACGGCCTTCACACTTTTGACGTCCAGACGGCCCCGAGGCCACTTGCTTCCTTGGTTAGGATGGACCAGCTCGGCTATCCTAACTTTAGGTTCCGACGTTGACTCTATTTTTATTCCATGCTTTTGCTAATTTGGTTTTGTACTTTTTTCTTTTTCACCATTTATATCCCTCCCTATGAGTGTTTAGATACTGTTTGTTCCTTAGACGGTTTTCTCCCTGTGATAGGTCCCCTTTACAGGTTTATATGTATGTTTATATCTTTCGAGGGGAGTCACTTTTGGGCTCCCCCAGACGATGTAGCAGTTCCATTTTGTTGATATGTACAGGTTGGGGATCTGCCTAATCCCCTACCCTCTCGGGTGTTTTCCTAAAAAAAAAAAAAAAAAAACAAAAACCCTAAACCCTAAAGCCTAAACCCTAAACCCTAAACCAGCTTCTGGCTAGGGAGATCCCCCTAGTCTCTAGGTGCCCCTGCTGTGCTGTTCCTAGTACTGAGTCTGTTCCTCACCTTTTTCTCCAGGGGGAATCTGTACTTGCGGTTTGGATGCACTTCTGTTCATGGTTTCACATCACACCACCGCACTTCATACAGATTTCACATGCACTTAGTTTCTGAAGACACCTCATCCCACGTGCCACACATAGACACATATGTTTTCTGATCCCTTGCCTGATTCTTTGGTTTACTTGGACCGAGAGGAACGACCGCAAGCATCGTGGTCGCCCCTTTCGGTCATCTCACATTATTTTTCAGGTTACTCGGCATCTTCACCAGCTCGTGCTCAGTGGCAAGCTCCTGCCTCCCCAGTGGGCGGGTTGCTTTCCACAGGTTCATTTCATGCCGGTTGTCGAGCCTGTTCGGCGTCCCCTCAGGTCCCGTGCAGTCATTTGGCAGCCCCCTTCAGAGCCGTGGGTGAAGCTAAACTCCGATGGATCCTTCGACCGTACGCAGCAGACTGCAGCGGGGGGCGGGCTTCTTCGAGATCATCATGGTGAGCTCCTCACCTCTTATTGTCTCCCGCTGCAGGCCAGTTCCAGTTTTGAGGCGGAGCTCCGGTCCCTCCTCCAGGGGCTCCTCCTTCCACAGACAGCTTCCCATGTTTGGATCGAGCTAGACGCAGCGGCTGTGGTCACAGTCATCACATCCAGTGCTCGAGGTTCGGGCCAGCTTAGGGAAGTCTTCTCCAGACTTCGACTCATACTCCGTGATCGTCATGCTCGGGTCACACATATCCACAGAGAGGGCAATCGCCCTGCGGATTTCCTCGCCAGACTCGGTCATGAGGTTGACGGACTCCATATTTTTGATGTTCAGACGGCCCCGAGGCCCCTTGCTTCCCTGGTGAGGATGGACCAGCTGGGCTATCCTAACTTCAGGTTCCGACGCTGACATTTTCATATATTTCCATGTTCTGTCTATTTTATTTTGTTTCATTTTTAGTTTGTTCATTTCCACCTCTTGGTGTCTATAGCTATAGTTCCACACTTAGCATATTTTGTCCCTATTCTAGGTTTATCGCTTACAGCTTCTATGTTTTGTACTTTGGTGGGGGAGTCACTTTTGGGATCCCTACACATAGACGATGATGTAGCTCAGCACTATTGATATATATATATATCTCCACCCGTTAGGGTGTTTTTTAAAAAAAAAAAAAAAAAAAACCTAAACCCTAAACCCTAAACCCCCTAAAAACCCTTAAAACCCTTAAAACCCTTAAAACCCTAAACCCTAAACCCTAAAGCCTAAACCCTAAAGCCTAAACCCTAAACCCTAAACCCTAAACCCTAAACCCTAAACCCGTGTTCAAAACCGAACGAATTAGGATAATATAAGTATATGGTTTGATTCATAATTGATTGTAGTGTTCAAAAATGCTTGATTCTTTCCGAAACCAGACGAATTAGGCCAACATGAGCATATGGATTGATTCATAATTGTTCCTAGAGTTCAAAAATACTAAATTCGATGAAAATTACTCCGGTCACCCCGGCGCCAAATTTGGCCACCGGCCAAAGGGATATCTCTTTGGCCCAGGCTCGAAAATATAAGTGTTCAAAACCGAACGAATTAGGATAATCTAAGTATATGGTTTGATTCATAATTGATTGTAGTGTTCAAAAATGCTAGATTTGATAAAAATCCCGGCGGTCACACAGGGCCCGAACATGACGTGACCCGGGCACTACAAAAAATAATACGTTTTTGGAAATCAACTTTAAAATCTTGTATAGGTTGACACAAAAAGAGTTTCTACGATTTTTCATTTCTAGATGATAGATATTTGAGTTAGGGTTCCAACGCAACAAGAATTGCAGGCATCGGATACCTATGGAGAGACTTATAGTCGTTTTACTGACGACTGCAGAATTCATCCGGTGTCGGAAAGAATCAAATTTTCAAGCCCGTCGACTAGATTCGGCCCCGTTTTTTGGCAGTCGTCAGTAAAACGACTATAAGTCTCTCCATAGGTATCCGATGCCTGCAATTCTTGTTGCGTTGGAACCCTAACTCAAATATGTATCATCTAGAAATGAAAAATCCTAGAAACTATTTTCGTGTAAACCTATACAAGGTTTTAAAGTTGAATTCCAAAAACGTAACATTTTTTGTAATGCCCGGGTCACGTCATGTTCGGGCCCTGTGTGACCGCCGGGATTTTTATGAAATCTAGCCTTTTTGAACACTACAATCAATTATGAATCAAACCATATACTTAGATTATCCTAATTCGTTCGGTTTTGAACACTTATATTTTCGAGCCTGGGCCAAAGGGATATCCCTTTGGCCGGTGGCCAAATTTGGCGCCGGGGTGACCGGAGTAATTTTCATCGAATTTAGTATTTTTGAACTCTAGGAACAATTATGAATCAATCCATATGCTCATGTTGGCCTAATTCGTCTGGTTTCGGAAAGAATCAAGCATTTTTGAACACTACAATCAATTATGAATCAAACCATATACTTATATTATCCTAATTCGTTGGGTTTTGAACACTCATACCCTTTGGCCGGTGGCCAAATTTGGCGCCGGGGTGACCGGTGGAATTTTCATCGAATTTAGTATTTTTGAACTATAGGAACAATTATGAATGAATCCATATGCTCATGTTGGGCTACTTCATCCGGTGTCGGAAAGAATCAAATTTTCAAGTAGGTCGACCAGATTCGGCCCCGTTTTCTGGCAGTCGTCAGTAAAACGACTATAAGTCTCTCCATAGGTATCCGATGCCTGCAATTCTTGTTGCGTTGGAACCATAACTCAAATATGTATCATATAGAAATGAAAAATCCTAGAAACTATTTTTGTGTAAACCTATACAAGGTTTTAAAGTTGATTTCCAAAAACGTAACATTTTTTGTAGTGCCCGGGTCACGTCATATTCGGGCCCTGTGTGACCGCCGGGATTTTTATGAAATCTAGTATTTTTAAACACTACAATCAATTATGAATCAAACCATATACTTATATTATCCTAATTCGTTCGGTTTTGAACACTTATATTTTCGAGCCTGGGCCAAAGGGCCAAATTTGGCGCCGGGGTGACCGGTGGAATTTTCATCGAATTTAGTATTTTTGAACTCTAGGAACAATTATGAATCAATCCATATGCTCATGTTGGGCTACTTCATCCGGTTTTGGAAAGAATCAAATTTTCAAGCCCGTCGGCCAGATTCGGCCCCCGTTTTTTGGCAGTCGTCAGTAAAACGACTATAAGTCTCTCCATAGGTATCCGATGCCTGCAATTCTTGTTGCGTTGGAACCCTAACTCAAATATCTATCATCTAGAAATGAAAAATCCTAGAAACTATTTTTGTGTAAACCTATACAAGGTTTTAAAGTTGATTTCCAAAAACGTAACATTTTTTGTAGTGCCCGGGTCACGTCATATTCGGGCCCTGTGTGACCGCCGGGATTTTTATGAAATCTAGTATTTTTAAACACTACAATCAATTATGAATCAAACCATATACTTATATTATCCTAATTCGTTCGGTTTTGAACACTTATATTTTCGAGCCTGGGCCAAAGGGCCAAATTTGGCGCCGGGGTGACCGGTGGAATTTTCATCGAATTTAGTATTTTTGAACTCTAGGAACAATTATGAATCAATCCATATGCTCATGTTGGGCTACTTCATCCGGTTTTGGAAAGAATCAAATTTTCAAGCCCGTCGGCCAGATTCGGCCCCCGTTTTTTGGCAGTCGTCAGTAAAACGACTATAAATCTCTCCATAGGTATCCGATGCCTGCAATTCTTGTTGCGTTGGAACCCTAACTCAAATATCTATCATCTAGAAATGAAAAATCCTAGAAACTCATTTTGTGTCAACCTCTACAAGGTTTTAAAGTTGATTTCCAAAAACGTAACATTTTGTGTAGTGCCCGGGTCACGTCATGTTCGGGCCCTGTGTGACGGCCGGAATTTTTATCAAATCTAGCATTTTTGAACACTACAATAATTATGAATCAAACCATATACTTATATTATCCTAATTCGTTCGGTTTTGAACACTTATATTTTCGAGCCTGGGCCAAAGGGCCAAATTTGGCGCCGGGGTGACCGGTGGAATTTTCATCGAATTTAGTATTTTTGAACTCTAGGAACAATTATGAATCAATCCATATGCTCATGTTGGGCTACTTCATCCGGTTTTGGAAAGAATCAAATTTTCAAGCCCGTCGGCCAGATTCGGCCCCCGTTTTTTGGCAGTCGTCAGTAAAACGACTATAAGTCTCTCCATAGGTATCCGATGCCTGCAATTCTTGTTGCGTTGGAACCCTAACTCAAATATCTATCATCTAGAAATGAAAAATCCTAGAAACTATTTTTGTGTAAACCTATACAAGGTTTTAAAGTTGATTTCCAAAAACGTAACATTTTTTGTAGTGCCCGGGTCACGTCATATTCGGGCCCTGTGTGACCGCCGGGATTTTTATGAAATCTAGTATTTTTAAACACTACAATCAATTATGAATCAAACCATATACTTATATTATCCTAATTCGTTCGGTTTTGAACACTTATATTTTCGAGCCTGGGCCAAAGGGCCAAATTTGGCGCCGGGGTGACCGGTGGAATTTTCATCGAATTTAGTATTTTTGAACTCTAGGAACAATTATGAATCAATCCATATGCTCATGTTGGGCTACTTCATCCGGTTTTGGAAAGAATCAAATTTTCAAGCCCGTCGGCCAGATTCGGCCCCCGTTTTTTGGCAGTCGTCAGTAAAACGACTATAAATCTCTCCATAGGTATCCGATGCCTGCAATTCTTGTTGCGTTGGAACCCTAACTCAAATATCTATCATCTAGAAATGAAAAATCCTAGAAACTCATTTTGTGTCAACCTCTACAAGGTTTTAAAGTTGATTTCCAAAAACGTAACATTTTGTGTAGTGCCCGGGTCACGTCATGTTCGGGCCCTGTGTGACGGCCGGAATTTTTATCAAATCTAGCATTTTTGAACACTACAATCAATTATGAATCAAACCATATACTTATATTATCCTAATTCGTTCGGTTTTGAACACTTATATTTTCGAGCCTGGGCCAAAGGGCCAAATTTGGCGCCGGGGTGACCGGTGGAATTTTCATCGAATTTAGTATTTTTGAACTCTAGGAACAATTATGAATCAATCCATATGCTCATGTTGGGCTACTTCATCCGGTTTTGGAAAGAATCAAATTTTCAAGCCCGTCGGCCAGATTCGGCCCCCGTTTTTTGGCAGTCGTCAGTAAAACGACTATAAGTCTCTCCATAGGTATCCGATGCCTGCAATTCTTGTTGCGTTGGAACCCTAACTCAAATATCTATCATCTAGAAATGAAAAATCCTAGAAACTCATTTTGTGTCAACCTCTACAAGGTTTTAAAGTTGATTTCCAAAAACGTAACATTTTGTGTAGTGCCCGGGTCACGTCATGTTCGGGCCCTGTGTGACGGCCGGAATTTTTATCAAATCTAGCATTTTTGAACACTACAATCAATTATGAATCAAACTATATACTTATATTATCCTAATTCGTTCGGTTTTGAACACTTATATTTTCGAGCCTGGGCCAAAGGGCCAAATTTGGCGCCGGGGTGACCGGTGGAATTTTCATCGAATTTAGTATTTTTGAACTCTAGGAACAATTATGAATCAATCCATATGCTCATGTTGGGCTACTTCATCCGGTTTTGGAAAGAATCAAATTTTCAAGCCCGTCGGCCAGATTCGGCCCCCGTTTTTTGGCAGTCGTCAGTAAAACGACTATAAGTCTCTCCATAGGTATCCGATGCCTGCAATTCTTGTTGCGTTGGAACCCTAACTCAAATATCTATCATCTAGAAATGAAAAATCCTAGAAACTCATTTTTTGTCAACCTCTACAAGGTTTTAAAGTTGATTTCCAAAAACGTAACATTTTGTGTAGTGCCCGGGTCACGTCATGTTCGGGCCCTGTGTGACGGCCGGAATTTTTATCAAATCTAGCATTTTTGAACACTACAATCAATTATGAATCAAACCATATACTTATATTATCCTAATTCGTTCGGTTTTGAACACTTATATTTTCGAGCCTGGGCCAAAGGGCCAAATTTGGCGCCGGGGTGACCGGTGGAATTTTCATCGAATTTAGTATTTTTGAACTCTAGGAACAATTATGAATCAATCCATATGCTCATGTTGGGCTACTTCATCCGGTTTTGGAAAGAATCAAATTTTCAAGCCCGTCGGCCAGATTCGGCCCCCGTTTTTTGGCAGTCGTCAGTAAAACGACTATAAATCTCTCCATAGGTATCCGATGCCTGCAATTCTTGTTGCGTTGGAACCCTAACTCAAATATCTATCATCTAGAAATGAAAAATCCTAGAAACTCATTTTGTGTCAACCTCTACAAGGTTTTAAAGTTGATTTCCAAAAACGTAACATTTTGTGTAGTGCCCGGGTCACGTCATGTTCGGGCCCTGTGTGACGGCCGGAATTTTTATCAAATCTAGCATTTTTGAACACTACAATCAATTATGAATCAAACCATATACTTATATTATCCTAATTCGTTCGGTTTTGAACACTTATATTTTCGAGCCTAGGCCAAAGGGCCAAATTTGGCGCCGGGGTGACCGGTGGAATTTTCATCGAATTTAGTATTTTTGAACTCTAGGAACAATTATGAATCAATCCATATGCTCATGTTGGGCTACTTCATCCGGTTTTGGAAAGAATCAAATTTTCAAGCCCGTCGGCCAGATTCGGCCCCCGTTTTTTGGCAGTCGTCAGTAAAACGACTATAAGTCTCTCCATAGGTATCCGATGCCTGCAATTCTTGTTGCGTTGGAACCCTAACTCAAATATCTATCATCTAGAAATGAAAAATCCTAGAAACTCATTTTGTGTCAACCTCTACAAGGTTTTAAAGTTGATTTCCAAAAACGTAACATTTTGTGTAGTGCCCGGGTCACGTCATGTTCGGGCCCTGTGTGACGGCCGGAATTTTTATCAAATCTAGCATTTTTGAACACTACAATCAATTATGAATCAAACCATATACTTATATTATCCTAATTCGTTCGGTTTTGAACACTTATATTTTCGAGCCTGGGCCAAAGGGCCAAATTTGGCGCCGGGGTGACCGGTGGAATTTTCATCGAATTTAGTATTTTTGAACTCTAGGAACAATTATGAATCAATCCATATGCTCATGTTGGGCTACTTCATCCGGTTTTGGAAAGAATCAAATTTTCAAGCCCGTCGGCCAGATTCGGCCCCCGTTTTTTGGCAGTCGTCAGTAAAACGACTATAAATCTCTCCATAGGTATCCGATGCCTGCAATTCTTGTTGCGTTGGAACCCTAACTCAAATATCTATCATCTAGAAATGAAAAATCCTAGAAACTCATTTTGTGTCAACCTCTACAAGGTTTTAAAGTTGATTTCCAAAAACGTAACATTTTGTGTAGTGCCCGGGTCACGTCATGTTCGGGCCCTGTGTGACGGCCGGAATTTTTATCAAATCTAGCATTTTTGAACACTACAATCAATTATGAATCAAACCATATACTTATATTATCCTAATTCGTTCGGTTTTGAACACTTATATTTTCGAGCCTGGGCCAAAGGGCCAAATTTGGCGCCGGGGTGACCGGTGGAATTTTCATCGAATTTAGTATTTTTGAACTCTAGGAACAATTATGAATCAATCCATATGCTCATGTTGGGCTACTTCATCCGGTTTTGGAAAGAATCAAATTTTCAAGCCCGTCGGCCAGATTCGGCCCCCGTTTTTTGGCAGTCGTCAGTAAAACGACTATAAGTCTCTCCATAGGTATCCGATGCCTGCAATTCTTGTTGCGTTGGAACCCTAACTCAAATATCTATCATCTAGAAATGAAAAATCCTAGAAACTATTTTTGTGTAAACCTATACAAGGTTTTAAAGTTGATTTCCAAAAACGTAACATTTTTTGTAGTGCCCGGGTCACGTCATATTCGGGCCCTGTGTGACCGCCGGGATTTTTATGAAATCTAGTATTTTTAAACACTACAATCAATTATGAATCAAACCATATACTTATATTATCCTAATTCGTTCGGTTTTGAACACTTATATTTTCGAGCCTGGGCCAAAGGGCCAAATTTGGCGCCGGGGTGACCGGTGGAATTTTCATCGAATTTAGTATTTTTGAACTCTAGGAACAATTATGAATCAATCCATATGCTCATGTTGGGCTACTTCATCCGGTTTTGGAAAGAATCAAATTTTCAAGCCCGTCGGCCAGATTCGGCCCCCGTTTTTTGGCAGTCGTCAGTAAAACGACTATAAATCTCTCCATAGGTATCCGATGCCTGCAATTCTTGTTGCGTTGGAACCCTAACTCAAATATCTATCATCTAGAAATGAAAAATCCTAGAAACTCATTTTGTGTCAACCTCTACAAGGTTTTAAAGTTGATTTCCAAAAACGTAACATTTTGTGTAGTGCCCGGGTCACGTCATGTTCGGGCCCTGTGTGACGGCCGGAATTTTTATCAAATCTAGCATTTTTGAACACTACAATCAATTATGAATCAAACCATATACTTATATTATCCTAATTCGTTCGGTTTTGAACACTTATATTTTCGAGCCTGGGCCAAAGGGCCAAATTTGGCGCCGGGGTGACCGGTGGAATTTTCATCGAATTTAGTATTTTTGAACTCTAGGAACAATTATGAATCAATCCATATGCTCATGTTGGGCTACTTCATCCGGTTTTGGAAAGAATCAAATTTTCAAGCCCGTCGGCCAGATTCGGCCCCCGTTTTTTGGCAGTCGTCAGTAAAACGACTATAAGTCTCTCCATAGGTATCCGATGCCTGCAATTCTTGTTGCGTTGGAACCCTAACTCAAATATCTATCATCTAGAAATGAAAAATCCTAGAAACTCATTTTGTGTCAACCTCTACAAGGTTTTAAAGTTGATTTCCAAAAACGTAACATTTTGTGTAGTGCCCGGGTCACGTCATGTTCGGGCCCTGTGTGACGGCCGGAATTTTTATCAAATCTAGCATTTTTGAACACTACAATCAATTATGAATCAAACTATATACTTATATTATCCTAATTCGTTCGGTTTTGAACACTTATATTTTCGAGCCTGGGCCAAAGGGCCAAATTTGGCGCCGGGGTGACCGGTGGAATTTTCATCGAATTTAGTATTTTTGAACTCTAGGAACAATTATGAATCAATCCATATGCTCATGTTGGGCTACTTCATCCGGTTTTGGAAAGAATCAAATTTTCAAGCCCGTCGGCCAGATTCGGCCCCCGTTTTTTGGCAGTCGTCAGTAAAACGACTATAAGTCTCTCCATAGGTATCCGATGCCTGCAATTCTTGTTGCGTTGGAACCCTAACTCAAATATCTATCATCTAGAAATGAAAAATCCTAGAAACTCATTTTTTGTCAACCTCTACAAGGTTTTAAAGTTGATTTCCAAAAACGTAACATTTTGTGTAGTGCCCGGGTCACGTCATGTTCGGGCCCTGTGTGACGGCCGGAATTTTTATCAAATCTAGCATTTTTGAACACTACAATCAATTATGAATCAAACCATATACTTATATTATCCTAATTCGTTCGGTTTTGAACACTTATATTTTCGAGCCTGGGCCAAAGGGCCAAATTTGGCGCCGGGGTGACCGGTGGAATTTTCATCGAATTTAGTATTTTTGAACTCTAGGAACAATTATGAATCAATCCATATGCTCATGTTGGGCTACTTCATCCGGTTTTGGAAAGAATCAAATTTTCAAGCCCGTCGGCCAGATTCGGCCCCCGTTTTTTGGCAGTCGTCAGTAAAACGACTATAAATCTCTCCATAGGTATCCGATGCCTGCAATTCTTGTTGCGTTGGAACCCTAACTCAAATATCTATCATCTAGAAATGAAAAATCCTAGAAACTCATTTTGTGTCAACCTCTACAAGGTTTTAAAGTTGATTTCCAAAAACGTAACATTTTGTGTAGTGCCCGGGTCACGTCATGTTCGGGCCCTGTGTGACGGCCGGAATTTTTATCAAATCTAGCATTTTTGAACACTACAATCAATTATGAATCAAACCATATACTTATATTATCCTAATTCGTTCGGTTTTGAACACTTATATTTTCGAGCCTAGGCCAAAGGGCCAAATTTGGCGCCGGGGTGACCGGTGGAATTTTCATCGAATTTAGTATTTTTGAACTCTAGGAACAATTATGAATCAATCCATATGCTCATGTTGGGCTACTTCATCCGGTTTTGGAAAGAATCAAATTTTCAAGCCCGTCGGCCAGATTCGGCCCCCGTTTTTTGGCAGTCGTCAGTAAAACGACTATAAGTCTCTCCATAGGTATCCGATGCCTGCAATTCTTGTTGCGTTGGAACCCTAACTCAAATATCTATCATCTAGAAATGAAAAATCCTAGAAACTCATTTTGTGTCAACCTCTACAAGGTTTTAAAGTTGATTTCCAAAAACGTAACATTTTGTGTAGTGCCCGGGTCACGTCATGTTCGGGCCCTGTGTGACGGCCGGAATTTTTATCAAATCTAGCATTTTTGAACACTACAATCAATTATGAATCAAACCATATACTTATATTATCCTAATTCGTTCGGTTTTGAACACTTATATTTTCGAGCCTGGGCCAAAGGGCCAAATTTGGCGCCGGGGTGACCGGTGGAATTTTCATCGAATTTAGTATTTTTGAACTCTAGGAACAATTATGAATCAATCCATATGCTCATGTTGGGCTACTTCATCCGGTTTTGGAAAGAATCAAATTTTCAAGCCCGTCGGCCAGATTCGGCCCCCGTTTTTTGGCAGTCGTCAGTAAAACGACTATAAATCTCTCCATAGGTATCCGATGCCTGCAATTCTTGTTGCGTTGGAACCCTAACTCAAATATCTATCATCTAGAAATGAAAAATCCTAGAAACTCATTTTGTGTCAACCTCTACAAGGTTTTAAAGTTGATTTCCAAAAACGTAACATTTTGTGTAGTGCCCGGGTCACGTCATGTTCGGGCCCTGTGTGACGGCCGGAATTTTTATCAAATCTAGCATTTTTGAACACTACAATCAATTATGAATCAAACCATATACTTATATTATCCTAATTCGTTCGGTTTTGAACACTTATATTTTCGAGCCTGGGCCAAAGGGCCAAATTTGGCGCCGGGGTGACCGGTGGAATTTTCATCGAATTTAGTATTTTTGAACTCTAGGAACAATTATGAATCAATCCATATGCTCATGTTGGGCTACTTCATCCGGTTTTGGAAAGAATCAAATTTTCAAGCCCGTCGGCCAGATTCGGCCCCCGTTTTTTGGCAGTCGTCAGTAAAACGACTATAAGTCTCTCCATAGGTATCCGATGCCTGCAATTCTTGTTGCGTTGGAACCCTAACTCAAATATCTATCATCTAGAAATGAAAAATCCTAGAAACTCATTTTGTGTCAACCTCTACAAGGTTTTAAAGTTGATTTCCAAAAACGTAACATTTTGTGTAGTGCCCGGGTCACGTCATGTTCGGGCCCTGTGTGACGGCCGGAATTTTTATCAAATCTAGCATTTTTGAACACTACAATCAATTATGAATCAAACCATATACTTATATTATCCTAATTCGTTCGGTTTTGAACACTTATATTTTCGAGCCTGGGCCAAAGGGCCAAATTTGGCGCCGGGGTGACCGGTGGAATTTTCATCGAATTTAGTATTTTTGAACTCTAGGAACAATTATGAATCAATCCATATGCTCATGTTGGGCTACTTCATCCGGTTTTGGAAAGAATCAAATTTTCAAGCCCGTCGGCCAGATTCGGCCCCCGTTTTTTGGCAGTCGTCAGTAAAACGACTATAAATCTCTCCATAGGTATCCGATGCCTGCAATTCTTGTTGCGTTGGAACCCTAACTCAAATATCTATCATCTAGAAATGAAAAATCCTAGAAACTCATTTTGTGTCAACCTCTACAAGATTTTAAAGTTGATTTCCAAAAACGTAACATTTTGTGTAGTGCCCGGGTCACGTCATGTTCGGGCCCTGTGTGACGGCCGGAATTTTTATCAAATCTAGCATTTTTGAACACTACAATCAATTATGAATCAAACCATATACTTATATTATCCTAATTCGTTCGGTTTTGAACACTTATATTTTCGAGCCTAGGCCAAAGGGCCAAATTTGGCGCCGGGGTGACCGGTGGAATTTTCATCGAATTTAGTATTTTTGAACTCTAGGAACAATTATGAATCAATCCATATGCTCATGTTGGGCTACTTCATCCGGTTTTGGAAAGAATCAAATTTTCAAGCCCGTCGGCCAGATTCGGCCCCCGTTTTTTGGCAGTCGTCAGTAAAACGACTATAAGTCTCTCCATAGGTATCCGATGCCTGCAATTCTTGTTGCGTTGGAACCCTAACTCAAATATCTATCATCTAGAAATGAAAAATCCTAGAAACTCATTTTGTGTCAACCTCTACAAGGTTTTAAAGTTGATTTCCAAAAACGTAACATTTTGTGTAGTGCCCGGGTCACGTCATGTTCGGGCCCTGTGTGACGGCCGGAATTTTTATCAAATCTAGCATTTTTGAACACTACAATCAATTATGAATCAAACCATATACTTATATTATCCTAATTCGTTCGGTTTTGAACACTTATATTTTCGAGCCTGGGCCAAAGGGCCAAATTTGGCGCCGGGGTGACCGGTGGAATTTTCATCGAATTTAGTATTTTTGAACTCTAGGAACAATTATGAATCAATCCATATGCTCATGTTGGGCTACTTCATCCGGTTTTGGAAAGAATCAAATTTTCAAGCCCGTCGGCCAGATTCGGCCCCCGTTTTTTGGCAGTCGTCAGTAAAACGACTATAAATCTCTCCATAGGTATCCGATGCCTGCAATTCTTGTTGCGTTGGAACCCTAACTCAAATATCTATCATCTAGAAATGAAAAATCCTAGAAACTCATTTTGTGTCAACCTCTACAAGGTTTTAAAGTTGATTTCCAAAAACGTAACATTTTGTGTAGTGCCCGGGTCACGTCATGTTCGGGCCCTGTGTGACGGCCGGAATTTTTATCAAATCTAGCATTTTTGAACACTACAATCAATTATGAATCAAACCATATACTTATATTATCCTAATTCGTTCGGTTTTGAACACTTATATTTTCGAGCCTGGGCCAAAGGGCCAAATTTGGCGCCGGGGTGACCGGTGGAATTTTCATCGAATTTAGTATTTTTGAACTCTAGGAACAATTATGAATCAATCCATATGCTCATGTTGGGCTACTTCATCCGGTTTTGGAAAGAATCAAATTTTCAAGCCCGTCGGCCAGATTCGGCCCCCGTTTTTTGGCAGTCGTCAGTAAAACGACTATAAGTCTCTCCATAAGTATCCGATGCCTGCAATTCTTGTTGCGTTGGAACCCTAACTCAAATATCTATCATCTAGAAATGAAAAATCCTAGAAACTCATTTTGTGTCAACCTCTACAAGGTTTTAAAGTTGATTTCCAAAAACGTAACATTTTGTGTAGTGCCCGGGTCACGTCATGTTCGGGCCCTGTGTGACGGCCGGAATTTTTATCAAATCTAGCATTTTTGAACACTACAATCAATTATGAATCAAACCATATACTTATATTATCCTAATTCGTTCGGTTTTGAACACTTATATTTTCGAGCCTGGGCCAAAGGGCCAAATTTGGCGCCGGGGTGACCGGTGGAATTTTCATCGAATTTAGTATTTTTGAACTCTAGGAACAATTATGAATCAATCCATATGCTCATGTTGGGCTACTTCATCCGGTTTTGGAAAGAATCAAATTTTCAAGCCCGTCGGCCAGATTCGGCCCCCGTTTTTTGGCAGTCGTCAGTAAAACGACTATAAATCTCTCCATAGGTATCCGATGCCTGCAATTCTTGTTGCGTTGGAACCCTAACTCAAATATCTATCATCTAGAAATGAAAAATCCTAGAAACTCATTTTGTGTCAACCTCTACAAGGTTTTAAAGTTGATTTCCAAAAACGTAACATTTTGTGTAGTGCCCGGGTCACGTCATGTTCGGGCCCTGTGTGACGGCCGGAATTTTTATCAAATCTAGCATTTTTGAACACTACAATCAATTATGAATCAAACCATATACTTATATTATCCTAATTCGTTCGGTTTTGAACACTTATATTTTCGAGCCTGGGCCAAAGGGCCAAATTTGGCGCCGGGGTGACCGGTGGAATTTTCATCGAATTTAGTATTTTTGAACTCTAGGAACAATTATGAATCAATCCATATGCTCATGTTGGGCTACTTCATCCGGTTTTGGAAAGAATCAAATTTTCAAGCCCGTCGGCCAGATTCGGCCCCCGTTTTTTGGCAGTCGTCAGTAAAACGACTATAAGTCTCTCCATAGGTATCCGATGCCTGCAATTCTTGTTGCGTTGGAACCCTAACTCAAATATCTATCATCTAGAAATGAAAAATCCTAGAAACTCATTTTGTGTCAACCTCGACAAGGTTTTAAAGTTGATTTCCAAAAACGTAACATTTTGTGTAGTGCCCGGGTAACGTCATGTTCGGGCCCTGTGTGACCGCCGGAATTTTTATCAAATCTAGCATTTTTGAACACTACAATCAATTATGAATCAAACCATATACTTATATTATCCTAATTCATTCGTTTTTGAACACTCATACCCTTTGGCCGGTGGCCAAATTTGGCGCCGGGGTGACCGGTGGAATTTTCATCGAATTTTGTATTTTTGAACTCTAGGAACAATTATGAATGAATCCATATGCTCATGTTGGGCTACTTCATCCGGTGTCGGAAACAATCAAATTTTCAAGCCCGTCGACCAGATTCGGCCCCGTTTTCTTGCAGTCGTCAGTAAAACGACTATAAATCTCTCCATAGGTATCCGATGCCTGCAATTCTTGTTGCGTTGGAACCCTAACTCAAATATTTATCATCTAGAAATGAAAAATCCTAGAAACTATTTTTGTGTAAACCTATACAAGGTTTTAAAGTTGATTTCCAAAAACGTAACATTTTTTGTAGTGCCCGGGTCACGTCATGTTCGGGCCCTGTGTGACCGCCGGGATTTTTATGAAATCTAGCATTTTTGAACACTACAATCAATTATGAATCAAACCATATACTTAGATTATCCTAATTCGTTCGGTTTTGAACACTTATATTTTCGAGCCTGGGCCAAAGGGCCAAATTTGGCGCCGGGGTGACCGGAGTAATTTTCATCGAATTTAGTATTTTTGAACTCTAGGAACAATTATGAATCAATCCATATGCTCATGTTGGCCTAATTCGTCTGGTTTCGGAAAGAATCAAGCATTTTTTAACACTACAATCAATTATGAATCAAACCATATACTTATATTATCCTAATTCGTTCGGTTTTGAACACTCATACCCTTTGGCCGGTGGCCAAATTTGGCGCCGGGGTGACCGGTGGAATTTTCATCGAATTTAGTATTTTTGAACTATAGGAACAATTATGAATGAATCCATATGCTCATGTTGGGCTACTTCATCCGGTGTCGGAAAGAATCAAATTTTCAAGCCCGTCGACCAGATTTGGCCCCGTTTTCTGGCAGTCGTCAGTAAAACGACTATAAATCTCTCCATAGGTATCCGATGCCTGCAATTCTTGTTGCGTTGGAACCATAACTCAAATATGTATCATATAGAAATGAAAAATCCTAGAAACTATTTTTGTGTAAACCTATACAAGGTTTTAAAGTTGATTTCCAAAAACGTAACATTTTTTGTAGTGCCCGGGACACGTCATATTCGGGCCCTGTGTGACCGCCGGGATTTTTATGAAATCTAGCATTTTTGAACACTACAATCAATTATGAATCAAACCATATACTTATAGTATCCTAATTCATTCGGTTTTGAACACTTATATTTTCGAGCCTGGGCCAAAGGGCCAAATTTGGCGCCGGGGTGACCGGTGGAATTTTCATCGAATTTAGTATTTTTGAACTCTAGGAACAATTATGAATCAATCCATATGCTCATGTTGGGCTACTTCATCCGGTTTTGGAAAGAATCAAATTTTCAAGCCCGTCGGCCAGATTCGGCCCCCGTTTTTTGGCAGTCGTCAGTAAAACGACTATAAGTCTCTCCATAGGTATCCGATGCCTGCAATTCTTGTTGCGTTGGAACCCTAACTCAAATATCTATCATCTAGAAATGAAAAATCCTAGAAACTCATTTTATGTCAACCTCGACAAGGTTTTAAAGTTGATTTCCAAAAACGTAACATTTTGTGTAGTGCCCGGGTCACGTCATGTTCGGGCCCTGTGTGACGGCCGGAATTTTTATAAAATCTAGCATTTTTGAACACTACAATCAATTATGAATCAAACCATATACTTATATTATCCTAATTCGTTCGGTTTTGAACACTTATATTTTCGAGCCTGGGCCAAAGGGCCAAATTTGGCGCCGGGGTGACCGGTGGAATTTTCATCAAATTTAGTATTTTTGAACTCTAGGAACAATTATGAATCAATCCATATGCTCATGTTGGGCTACTTCATCCGGTTTTGGAAAGAATCAAATTTTCAAGCCCGTCGGCCAGATTCGGCCCCCGTTTTTTGGCAGTCGTCAGTAAAACGACTATAAGTCTCTCCATAGGTATCCGATGCCTGCAATTCTTGTTGCGTTGGAACCCTAACTCAAATATCTATCATCTAGAAATGAAAAATCCTAGAAACTCATTTTGTGTCAACCTCTACAAGGTTTTAAAGTTGATTTCCAAAAACGTAACATTTTGTGTAGTGCCCGGGTAACGTCATGTTCGGGCCCTGTGTGACCGCCGGAATTTTTATCAAATCTAGCATTTTTGAACACTACAATAAATTATGAATCAAACCATATACTTATATTATCCTAATTCATTCGGTTTTGAACACTCATACCCTTTGGCCGGTGGCCAAATTTGGCGCCGGGGTGACCGGTGGAATTTTCATCGAATTTTGTATTTTTGAACTCTAGGAACAATTATGAATGAATCCATATGCTCATGTTGGGCTACTTCATCCGGTGTCGGAAAGAATCAAATTTTCAAGCCCGTCGACTAGATTCGGCCCCGTTTTCTTGCAGTCGTCAGTAAAACGACTATAAATCTCTCCATAGGTATCCGATGCCTGCAATTCTTGTTGCGTTGGAACCCTAACTCAAATATTTATCATCTAGAAATGAAAAATCCTAGAAACTATTTTTGTGTAAACCTATACAAGGTTTTAAAGTTGATTTCCAAAAACGTAACATTTTTTGTAGTGCCCGGGTCACGTCATGATCGGGCCCTGTGTGACCGCCGGGATTTTTATGAAATCTAGCATTTTTGAACACTACAATCAATTATGAATCAAACCATATACTTAGATTATCCTAATTCGTTCGGTTTTGAACACTTATATTTTCGAGCTGGGCCAAAGGGATATCCCTTTGGCCGGTGGCCAAATTTGGCGCCGGGGTGACCGGAGTAATTTTCATCGAATTTAGTATTTTTGAACTCTAGGAACAATTACGAATCAATCCATATGCTCATGTTGGCCTAATTCGTCTGGTTTCGGAAAGAATCAAATTTTCAAGCCCGTCGGCCAGATTCGGCCCCCGTTTTTTGGCAGTCGTCAGTAAAATGACTATAAGTCTCTCCATAGGTATACGATGCCGGAAATTCTTGTTGCGTTGGAACCCTAACTCAAATATCTATCATCTAGAAATGAAAAATCCTAGAAACTCATTTTGTGTCAACCTCTACAAGGTTTTAAAGTTGATTTCCAAAAACGTAACATTTTGTGTAGTGCCCCGGTCACGTCATGTTCGGGCCCTGTGTGACTGCCGGGATTTTTATCAAATCTAGCATTTTTGAACACTACAATCAATTATGAATCAAACCATATACTTATATTATCCTAATTCATTCGGTTTTGAACACTCATACCCTTTGGCCGGTGGCCAAATTTGGCGCCGGGGTGACCGGTGGAATTTTCATCGAATTTAGTATTTTTGAACTATAGGAACAATTATGAATGAATCCATATGCTCATGTTGGGCTACTTCATCCGGTGTCGGAAAGAATCAAATTTTCAAGCCCGTCGACCAGATTCGGCCCCGTTTTCTGGCAGTCGTCAGTAAAACTACTATAAGTCTCTCCATAGGTATCCGATGCCTGCAATTCTTGTTGCGTTGGAACCCTAACTCAAATATGTATCATCTAGAAATGAAAAATCCTAGAAACTATTTTTGTGTACACCTATACAAGGTTTTAAAGTTGATTTCCAAAAACGTAACATTTTTTGTAGTGCCCGGGTCACGTCATGTTCGGGCCCTGTGTGACCGCCGGGATTTTTATCAAATCTAGCATTTTTGAACGATACAATCAATTATGAATCAAACCATATACTTATATTATCCTAATTCGTTCGGTTTTGAACACTCATATTTTCGAGCCTGGGCCAAAGGGATATCCCTTTGGCCGGTGGCCAAATTTGGCGCCGGGGTGATTGGTGGAATTTTCATCGAATTTAGTTTTTTTAAACTCTAGTAAAAATTATGAATGAATCCATATGCTCATGTTGGGCTACTTCATCCGGTGTCGGAAAGAATCAAATTTTCAAGCCCGTCGACCAGATTCGGCCCCGTTTTCTGGCAGTCGTCAGTAAAACGACTATAAGTCTCTCCATAGGTATCCGATGCCTGCAATTCTTGTTGCGTTGGAACCCTAACTCAAATATTTATCATCTAGAAATGAAAAATCCTAGAAACTACTTTTGTGTAAACCTATACAAGGTTTTAAAGTTGATTTCCAAAAACGTAACATTTTTTGTAGTGCCCGGGTCACGTCATATTCGGGCCCTGTGTGACCGCCGGGATTTTTATGAAATCTAGCATTTTTGAACACTACAATCAATTATGAATCAAACCATATACTTATATTATCCTAATTCGTTCGGTTTTGAACACTTATATTTTCGAGCCTGGGCCAAAGGGATATCCCTTTGGCCGGTGGCCAAATTTGGCGCCGAGGTGACCGGAGTAATTTTCATCGAATTTAGTATTTTTGAACTCTAGGAACAATTATGAAAGAATGCATATGCTCATGTTGGCCTAATTCGTCCGGTTTCGGAAAGAATTAAATTTTCAATCCCGTCGGCCAGATTCGGCCCCCGTTTTCTAGCAGTCGTCAGTAAAACGACTATAAGTCTCTCCATAGGTATCCGATGCCTGCAATTCTTGTTGCGTTGGAACCCTAACTCAAATATCTATCATCTAGAAATGAAAAATCCTAGAAACTCATTTTGTGTCAACCTCTACAAGGTTTTAAAGTTGATTTCCAAAAACGTAACATTTTGTGTAGTGCCCGGGTCACGTCATGTTCGGGCCCTGTGTGACGGCCGGGATTTTTATCAAATCCAGCATTTTTGAACACTACAATCAATTATGAATCAAACCATATACTTATATTACCCTAATTCATTCGGTTTTGAACACTCATACCCTTTGGCTGGTGGCCAAATTTGGCGCCGGGGTGACCAGTGGAATTTTCATCAAATTTAGTATTTTTGAACTATAGGAACAATTATGAATGAATCCATATGCTCATGTTGGGCTACTTCATCCGGTGTCGGAAAGAATCAAATTTTCAAGCCCGTCGACCAGATTCGGCCCCGTTTTCTGGCAGTCGTCAGTAAAACGACTATAAGTCTCTCCATAGGTATCCGATGCCTGCAATTCTTGATGCGTTGGAACCCTAACTCAAATATGTATCATCTAGAAATGAAAAATCCTTGAAACTATTTTTTGTGTCAACCTCTACAAGTTTTTAAAGTTGATTTCCAAAAATGTAACATTTTGTGTAGTGCCCGGGTCACGTCATGTTCGGGCCGTGTGTGACCGCCGGGATTTTTATCAAATCTAGCATTTTTGAACACTAAAATCAATTATGAATCAAACCATATACTTATATTATCCTAATTCGTTCGGTTTTAAACACTTATATTTTCGAGCCTGGGCCAAAGGGATACCCCTTGGCAGGTGGCCAAATTTGGCACCGGGGTGACCGGTGGAATTTTCATCGAATTTAGTATTTTTTTTAACTCTAGGAACAATTATGAATCAATCCATATGCTCATGTTGGGCTACTTCATCCGGTTTCGGAAAGAATCAAATTTTCAAGCCCGTCGGCCAGATTTGGCCCCGTTTTCTGGCAGTCGTCAGTAAAACGACTATAAATCTCTCCATAGTATCCGATGCCTAAAATTCTTGTCGCGTTGGAACCCTAACTCAAATATCTATCATCTAGAAATGAAAAATCCTAGAAACTCATTTTGTGTCAACCTCTACAAGGTTCTAAAGTTGATTTCCAAAAACGTAACATTTTGTGTAGTGCCCGGGTCACGTCATGTTCGAGCCCTGTGTGACCGCCGGGATTTTTATCACATCTAGTATTTTTGAACACTACAATCAATTATGAATCAAACCATATACTTATATTATCCTAATTCGTTCGGTTTTGAACATTTATATTTTCGAGCCTGAGCCAAAGGGATATCCCTTTGGCCGGTGGCCAAATTTTGCGCCGGGGTTACCGGTGGAATTTTCATCGAATTTATTATTATTGAACTCTAGGAATAATTATGAATCAATCCATATGCTCATGTTGGGCTACTTCATCCGGTTTCGTAAAGAATCAAATTTTCAAGCCCGTCGGCCACATTCGGCCCCGTTTTCTGGCTGTCGTCAGTAAAACGACTATAAGTCTCTCAATTGGTATCCCATGCCTGCAATTCTTATTGCGTTAGAACCCTAACTCAAATATCTATCATATAGAAATGAAAAATCCTAGAAACTCATTTTGTGTCAACCTCTACAAGGTTTTAAAGTTGATTTCCAAAACCGTAACCTTTTGTGTAGTGCCCGAGTCATGTCATGTTCGGGGCCTGTGTGACCGTCGGGATTTTTATAAAATCTAGCATTTTTGAACACTACAATCAATTATGAATCAAACCATATACTTATATTATCCTAATTTGTTCGGTTTTGAACACTTATATTTTCGAGCCTGGGCCAAAGGGATACCCCTTGGCCGGTGGCCAAATTTGGCGCCGGGGTGACCGGTGGAATTTTCATCGAATTTAGTATTTTTGAACTCTAGGAATAATTATGAATCAATCCATATGCTCATGTTGGGCTACTTCATCCGGTTTCGTAAAGAATCAAATTTTCAAGCCCGTCGGCCACATTCGGCCCCGTTTTCTGGCTGTCGTCAGTAAAACGACTATAAGTCTCTCAATTGGTATCCCATGCCTGCAATTCTTATTGCGTTAGAACCCTAACTCAAATATCTATCATATAGAAATGAAAAATCCTAGAAACTCATTTTGTGTCAACCTCTACAAGGTTTTAAAGTTGATTTCCAAAACCGTAACCTTTTGTGTAGTGCCCGAGTCATGTCATGTTCGGGGCCTGTGTGACCGTCGGGATTTTTATAAAATCTAGCATTTTTGAACACTACAATCAATTATGAATCAAACCATATACTTATATTATCCTAATTTGTTCGGTTTTGAACACTTATATTTTCGAGCCTGGGCCAAAGGGATACCCCTTGGCCGGTGGCCAAATTTGGCGCCGGGGTGACCGGTGGAATTTTCATCGAATTTAGTATTTTTGAACTCTAGGAATAATTATGAATGAATCCATATGCTCATGTTGGCCTAATTCGTCCGGTTTCGGAAAGAATCAAAATTTCAAGCCCGTCGGCCAGATTCGGCCCCGTTTTCTGGCAGTCGTCAGTAAAACGATTATAAGTCTCTCCATAGCTATCCGATGCTTGAAATTCTTGTTGCGTTGGAACCCTAACTCAAATATCTATCATCTAGAAATGAAAAATCCTAGAAACTCATTTTGTGTCAACCTCTACAAGGTTTTAAATTTGATTTCCAAAAACGTAACCTTTTGTGTAGTGCCCGGGTCACGTCATGTTCGGGTCCTGTGTGACCGTCGGAATTTTTATCAAATCTAACATTTTTGAGCACAACAATCAATTATGAATCAAACCATATACTTATATTATCCTAATTCGTTCGGTTTTGAACACTTATATTTTCGAGCCTGGGCCAAAGGGATACCCCTTGGCCGGTGGCCAAATTTGGCGCCTTGCTGACCGGTGGAATTTTCATCGAATTTCGTATTTTTGAACTCTAGGAACAATTATGAATGAATCCATATGCTCATGTTGGCCTAATTCGTCCGGTTTTGGAAAGAATCAAAATTTCAAGCCCGTCGGCCAGATTCGGCCCCGTTTTCTAGCAGTCGTCAGTAAAACGACTTTAAGTCTCTCCAGAGGTATCCGATGCTTGAAATTCTTGTTGCGTTGGAACCCTAACTCAAATATATATCATCTAGAAATGAAAAATCCTAGAAACTCATTTTGTGTCAACCTCTACAAGGTTCTAAAGTTGATTTCCAAAAACGTAACATTTTGTGTAGTGCCCGGGTCACGTCATGTTCGAGCCCTGTGTGACCGCCGGGATTTTTATAAAATCTAGCTTTTTTGAACACTACAATCAATTATGAATCAAACCATATACTTATATTTTTCTTATTCGTTCGGTTTTGAACACTTATATTTTCGAGCCTGGGCCAAAGGGAAGGTTTTAAAGTTGATTTCCAAAAACGTAGCATTTTGTGTAGTGCCCGGGTCACGTCATGTTAGGGCCCTGTGTGACCGTCGGGATTTTTATCAAATCTAGCATTTTTGAACACTAAAATCAATTATGAATCAAACCATATTCTTAAATTATCATAATTCGTTCAGTTTTGAACACTTATATTTTCGAGCCTGTGCCAAAGGGATACCCCTTTGGCCGGTAGCCAAATTTGGCGCCGGGGTGACCGGTGGAATTTTCATCGAATTTAGTATTTTTGAACTCTAGGACCAATTATGAATGAATCCATATGCTCATGTTGGCCTAATTCGTCCGGTTTCGGAAAGAATCAAATTTTCAAGTCCGTCGGCCATATTCGGCCCCCGTTTTCTAGCAGTCGTCAGTAAAACGACTATAAGTCTCTCCATAGGTATCCGATGCCTGCAATTCTTGTTGTGTTGGAACCCTAACTCAAATATCTATCATCTAGAAATGAAAAATCCTAGAAACTCATTTTGTGTCAACATCTACAAGGTTTTAAAGTTGATTTCCAAACACGTAGCATTTTGTGTAGTGCCCGGGTCACGTCATGTTCGGGCCCTGTGTGACCGTCGGGATTTTTATCAAATCTAGCATTTTTGAACACTAAAATCAATTATGAATCAAACCATATACTTATATTATCCTAATTCGTTCGATTTTGATCACTTATATTTTCGAGCCTGTGCCAAAGGGATACCCCTTTGGCCGGTGGCCAAATTTGGCGCCGGGGTGACCGGTGGAATTTTCATCGAATTTAGTATTTTTGAACTCTAGGAACAATTATGAATGAATCCATATGCTCATGTTGGCCTAATTCATCCGGTTACGGAAAGAATCAAATTTTCAAGCCCGTCGGCCAGATTCCGCCCCCGTTTTCTAGCAATCGTCAGTAAAACGACAATAAGTCTCTCCATAGGTATCCGATGCCTGCAATTCTTGTTGCGTTGGAACCCTAACTCAAATATCTATCATCTAGAAATGAAAAATTGTAGAAACTCATTTTGTGTTAACATCTACAAGGTTTTAAAGTTGATTTCGAAAAACATAACATTTTATGTAGTGCCCGGGTCATGTCATGTTCGGGCCCTGTGCGACCGTCGGGATTTTTATCAAATCTAGCATTTTTGAACACTAAAATCAATTATGAATCAAACCATATTCTTATATTATCCTAATTCGTTCGGTTTTGAACACTTATATTTTCGAGCCTGTGCCAAAGGGATACCCCTTTGGCCGGTGGCCAAATTTGGCGCCGGGGTGACCGGTGGAATTTTCATCGAATTTAGTATTTTTGAACTCTAGGAACAATTATGAAAGAATGCATATTCTCATGTTGGCCTAATTCGTACGGTTTCGGAAAGAATCAAATTTTCAAGTCCGTCGGCCATACTCGGCCCCCGTTTTCTAGCAGTCGTCAGTAAAACGACTTTAAGTCTCTCCATAGGTATCTGATGCCTGCAATTCTTGTTGCGTTGGAACCCTAACTCAAATATCTATCATCTAGAAATGAAAAATCCTAGAAACTCATTTTGTGTCAACATCTACAAGGTTTTAAAGTTGATTTCCAAAAACGTAACAATTTGTGTAGTGCTCGGGTCACGACATGTTCGGGCCCTGTGTGACCGTCGGGATTTTTATCAAATCTAGCATTTTTGAACACTACAATCAATTATGAATCAAACCATATACTTATATTATCCTAATTCGTTCGGTTTTCAACACTTATATTTTCGAGCCTGGGCCAAAGGGATACCCTTTGACCGGTGGCCAAATTTGGCGCCTTGGTGACCGGTGGAATTTACATCGAATTTAGTATTTTTGAATTCTAGGAACAATTATGAAAGAATGCATATGCTCATGTTGGCCTAATTCGTCCGGTTTCGGAAAGAATCAAATTTTAAAGTCCGTCGGCCATATTCGGCCCCCGTTTTCTAGCAGTCGTCAGTAAAACGACTATAAGTCTCTCCATAGGTATCCGATGCCTGCAATTTTTGTTGCGTTGGAACCCTAACTAAAATATCTATCATCTAGAAATGAAAAATCCTACAAACTCATTTTGTCTCAACATCTACAAGGTTTTAAAGTTGATTTCAAAAAACGTAGCATTTTGTGTAGTGCCCGGGTCACGTCATGTTCGGGCCCTGTGTGACCGTCGGGATTTTTATGAAATCTAGCATTTTTGAACACTAAAATCAATTATGAATCAAACCATATTCTTATATTATCCTAATTCATTCGGTTTTGAACACTTATATTTTCGAGCATGTGCCAAAGGGATACCCCTTTGACCGGTGGCCAAATTTGGCGCCGGGGTGACCGGTGGAATTTTCATCGAATTTAGTATTTTTGAACTCTAGGAACAATTATGAATGAATCCATATGCTCATGTTGGCCTAATTCGTCCGGTTTCGGAAAGAATCAAATTTTCAAGTCCGTCGGCCATATTCGGCCCCCGTTTTCTAGCAGTCGTCAGTAAAACGACTATAAGTCTCTCCATAGGTATCCGATGCCTGCAATTCTTGTTGCGTTGGAACCCTAACTCAAATATCTATCATCTAGAAATGAAAAATCCTAGAAACTCATTTTGTGTCAACATCTACAAGGTTTTAAAGTTGATTTCCAAAAACGTAGCATTTTGTGTAGTGCCCGGGTCACGACATGTTTGGGCCCTGTGTGACCGTCGGGATTTTTATCAAATCTAGCATTTTTGAACACTACAATCAATTATGAATCAAACCATATACTTATATTATCCTAATTCATTCGGTTTTCAACACTTATATTTTCGAGCCTGGGCCAAAGGGATACCCTTTGGCCGGTGGCCAAATTTGGCGCCTTGCTGACCGGTGGAATTGACATCGAATTTAGTATTTTTGAATTCTAGGAACAATTATGAAAGAATGCATATGCTCATGTTGGACTAATTTGTCCGGTTTCGGAAAGAATCAAATTTTCAAATCCGTCGGCCATATTCGGCCCCCGTTTTCTAGCAGTTGTCAGTAAAACGACTATAAGTCTCTCCATAGGTATCCGATGCCTGCAATTCTTGTTGCGTTGGAACCCTAACTCAAATATCTATCATCTAGAAATGAAAAATCCTAGAAACTCATTTTGTGTCAACATCTACAAGGTTTTAAAATTGATTTCAAAAAACGTAGCATTTTGTGTAGTGCCCGGGTCACGTCATGTTCGGGCCCTGTGTGACCGTCGGGATTTTTATGAAATCTAGCATTTTTGAACACTAAAATCAATTATTAATCAAACCATATTCTTATATTATCCTAATTCATTCGGTTTTGAACACTTATATTTTCGAGCATGTGCCAAAGGGATACCCTTTGGCCGGTGGCCAAATTTGGCGCCGGGGTGACCGGTGGAATTTTCATCGAATTTAGTATTTTTGAACTCTAGGAACAATTATGAATGAATCCATATGCTCATGTTGGCCTAATTCATCCGGTTTCGGAAAGAATCAAATTTTCAAGTCCGTCGGCCATATTCGGCCCCCGTTTTCTAGCAGTCGTCAGTAAAACGACTATAAGTCTCTCCATAGGTATCCGATGCCTGCAATTTTTGTTGCGTTGGAACCCTAACTCAAATATCTATCATCTAGAAATGAAAAATCCTACAAACTCATTTTGTCTCAACATCTACAAGGTTTTAAAGTTGATTTCAAAAAACGTAGCATTTTGTGTAGTGCCCGGGTCACGTCATGTTCGGGCCCTGTGTGACCGTCGGGATTTTTATGAAATCTAGCATTTTTGAACACTAAAATCAATTATGAATCAAACCATATTCTTATATTATCCTAATTCATTCGGTTTTGAACACTTATATTTTCGAGCATGTGCCAAAGGGATACCCCTTTGACCGGTGGCCAAATTTGGCGCCGGGGTGACCGGTGGAATTTTCATCGAATTTAGTATTTTTGAACTCTAGGAACAATTATGAATGAATCCATATGCTCATGTTGGCCTAATTCGTCCGGTTTCGGAAAGAATCAAATTTTCAAGTCCGTCGGCCATATTCGGCCCCCGTTTTCTAGCAGTCGTCAGTTAAACGACTATAAGTCTCTCCATAGGTATCCGATGCCTGCAATTCTTGTTGCGTTGGAACCCTAACTCAAATATCTATCATCTAGAAATGAAAAATCCTAGAAACTCATTTTGTGTCAACATCTACAAGGGTTTAAAGTTGATTTCCAAAAACGTAGCATTTTGTGTAGTGCCCGGGTCACGACATGTTCGGGCCCTTTGTGACCGTCGGGATTTTTATCAAATCTAGCATTTTTGAACACTACAATCAATTATGAATCAAACCATATACTTATATTATCCTAATTCATTCGGTTTTCAACACTTATATTTTCGAGCCTGGGCCAAAGGGATACCCTTTGGCCGGTGGCCAAATTTGGCGCCTTGCTGACCGGTGGAATTGACATCGAATTTAGTATTTTTGAATTCTAGGAACAATTATGAAAGAATGCATATGCTCATGTTGGCCTAATTTGTCCGGTTTCGGAAAGAATCAAATTTTCAAATCCGTCGGCCATATTCGGCCCCCGTTTTCTAGCAGTTGTCAGTAAAACGACTATAAGTCTCTCCATAGGTATCCGATGCCTGCAATTCTTGTTGCGTTGGAACCCTAACTCAAATATCTATCATCTAGAAATGAAAAATCCTAGAAACTCATTTTGTGTCAACATCTACAAGGTTTTAAAATTGATTTCAAAAAACGTAGCATTTTGTGTAGTGCCCGGGTCACGTCATGTTCGGGCCCTGTGTGACCGTCGGGATTTTTATGAAATCTAGCATTTTTGAACACTAAAATCAATTATTAATCAAACCATATTCTTATATTATCCTAATTCATTCGGTTTTGAACACTTATATTTTCGAGCATGTGCCAAAGGGATACCCTTTGGCCGGTGGCCAAATTTGGCGCCGGGGTGACCGGTGGAATTTTCATCGAATTTAGTATTTTTGAACTCTAGGAACAATTATGAATGAATCCATATGCTCATGTTGGCCTAATTCATCCGGTTTCGGAAAGAATCAAATTTTCAAGTCCGTCGGCCATATTCGGCCCCCGTTTTCTAGCAGTCGTCAGTAAAACGACTATAAGTCTCTCCATAGGTATCCGATGCCTGCAATTCTTGTTGCGTTGGAACCCTAACTCAAATATCTATCATCTAGAAATGAAAAATCCTAGAAACTCATTTTGTGTCAACATCTACAAGGTTTTAAAGTTGATTTCCAAAAACGTAGCATTTTGTGTAGTGCCCGGGTCACGACATGTTTGGGCCCTGTGTGACCGTCGGGATTTTTATCAAATCTAGCATTTGTGAACACTACAATCAATTATGAATCAAACCATATACTTATATTATCCTAATTCATTCGGTTTTCAACACTTATATTTTCGAGCCTGGGCCAAAGGGATAACCTTTGGCCGGTGGCCAAATTTGGCGCCTTGCTGACCGGTGGAATTGACATCGAATTTAGTATTTTTGAATTCTAGGAACAATTATGAAAGAATGCATATTCTCATGTTGGCCTAATTCGTCCGGTTTCGGAAAGAATCAAATTTTCAAATCCGTCGGCCATATTCGGCCCCCGTTTTCTAGCAGTTGTCAGTAAAACGACTATAAGTCTCTCCATAGGTATCCGATGCCTGCAATTCTTGTTGCGTTGGAACCCTAACTCAAATATCTATCATCTAGAAATGAAAAATCCTAGAAACTCATTTTGTGTCAACATCTACAAGGTTTTAAAGTTGATTTCCAAAAACGTAGCATTTTGTGTAGTGCCCGGGTCACGTCATGTTCGGGCCCTGTGTGACCGTCGGGATTTTTATGAAATCTAGCATTTTTGAACACTAAAATCAATTATGAATCAAACCATATTCTTATATTATCCTAATTCATTCGGTTTTGAACACTTATATTTTCGAGCATGTGCCAAAGGGGTATCCCTTTGGCGCCGGGGTGACCGGTGGAATTTTCATCGAATTTAGTATTTTTGAACTCTAGGAACAATTATGAATGAATCCATATGCTCATGTTGGCCTAATTCGTCCGGTTTCGGAAAGAATCAAATTTTCAAGCCCGTCGGCCAGACTCGGCCCCCGTTTTCTAGCAGTCGTCAGTAAAAACGACTATAAGTCTCTCCATAGGTATCCGATACCTGCAATTCTTGTTGCGTTGGAACCCTAACTCAAATATCTATCATCTAGAAATGAAAAATCCTAGAAACTCATTTTGTGTCAACATCTACAAGGTTTTAAAGTTGATTTCAAAAAACGTAGCATTTTGTGTAGTGCCCGGGTCACGTCATGTTCGGGCCCTGTGTGACCGTCGGGATTTTTATCAAATCTAGCATTTCTGAACACTAAAATCAATTATGAATCAAACCATATTCTTATATTATCCTAATTCATTCGGTTTTCAACACTTATATTTTCGAGCCTGTGCCAAAGGATACCCCTTTGGCCGGTGGCCAAATATGGCGCCGGGGTGACCGGTGGAATTTTTATCGAATTTAGTATTTTTGAACTCTAGGAACAATTATGAAAGAATGCATATGCTCATGTTGGCCTAATTCGTTCGGTTTCAGAAAGAATTAAATTTTCAAGCCCGTCGGCCAGATTCGGCCCCCGTTTTGTAGCAGTCGTCAGTAAAACGGCTATAAGTCTCTCCATAGTTATCTGATGCCTGCAATTCTTGTTGCTTTGGAACCCTAACTCAAATATCTATCATCTAGAAATCAAAAATCCTAGAAACTCATTTTGTGTCAACATCTACAAGGTTTTAAAGTTGATTTCCAAAAACGTAGCATTTTGTGTAGTGCCCGGGTCACGACATGTTCGGGCCCTTTGTGACCGTCGGGATTTTTATCAAATCTAGCATTTTTGAACACTACAATCAATTATCAATCAAACCATATACTTATATTATCCTAATTCATTCGGTTTTCAACACTTTTATTTTCGAGCCTGGGCCAAAGGGATACCCTTTGGCCGGTGGCCAAATTTGGCGCCTTGCTGACCGGTGGAATTGACATCGAATTTAGTATTTTTGAATTCTAGGAACAATTATGAAAGAATGCATATTCTCATGTTGGCCTAATTCGTCCGGTTTCGGAAAGAATCAAATTTTCAAATCCGTCGGCCATATTCGGCCCCCGTTTTCTAGCAGTTGTCAGTAAAACGACTATAAGTCTCTCCATAGGTATCCGATGCCTGCAATTCTTGTTGCGTTGGAACCCTAACTCAAATATCTATCATCTAGAAATGAAAAATCCTAGAAACTCATTTTGTGTCAACATCTACAAGGTTTTAAAGTTGATTTCCAAAAACGTAGCATTTTGTGTAGTGCCCGGGTCACGTCATGTTCGGGCCCTGTGTGACCGTCGGGATTTTTATGAAATCTAGCATTTTTGAACACTAAAATCAATTATGAATCAAACCATATTCTTATATTATCCTAATTCATTCGGTTTTGAACACTTATATTTTCGAGCATGTGCCAAAGGGATACCCCTTTGGCCGGTGGCCAAATTTGGCGCCGGGGTGACCGGTGGAATTTTCATCGAATTTAGTATTTTTGAACTCTAGGAACAATTATGAATGAATCCATATGCTCATGTTGGCCTAATTCGTCCGGTTTCGGAAAGAATCAAATTTTCAAGCCCGTCGGCCAGACTCGGCCCCCGTTTTCTAGCAGTCGTCAGTAAAAACGACTATAAGTCTCTCCATAGGTATCCGATACCTGCAATTCTTGTTGCGTTGGAACCCTAACTCAAATATCTATCATCTAGAAATGAAAAATCCTAGAAACTCATTTTGTGTCAACATCTACAAGGTTTTAAAGTTGATTTCAAAAAACGTAGCATTTTGTGTAGTGCCCGGGTCACGTCATGTTCGGGCCCTGTGTGACCGTCGGGATTTTTATCAAATCTAGCATTTCTGAACACTAAAATCAATTATGAATCAAACCATATTCTTATATTATCCTAATTCATTCGGTTTTCAACACTTATATTTTCGAGCCTGTGCCAAAGGATACCCCTTTGGCCGGTGGCCAAATATGGCGCCGGGGTGACCGGTGGAATTTTTATCGAATTTAGTATTTTTGAACTCTAGGAACAATTATGAAAGAATGCATATGCTCATGTTGGCCTAATTCGTTCGGTTTCAGAAAGAATTAAATTTTCAAGCCCGTCGGCCAGATTCGGCCCCCGTTTTGTAGCAGTCGTCAGTAAAACGACTATAAGTCTCTCCATAGTTATCTGATGCCTGCAATTCTTGTTGCTTTGGAACCCTAACTCAAATATCTATCATCTAGAAATCAAAAATCCTAGAAACTCATTTTGTGTCAACATCTACAAGGTTTTAAAGTTGATTTCCAAAAACGTAGCATTTTGTGTAGTGCCCGGGTCACGACATGTTCGGGCCCTTTGTGACCGTCGGGATTTTTATCAAATCTAGCATTTTTGAACACTACAATCAATTATCAATCAAACCATATACTTATATTATCCTAATTCATTCGGTTTTCAACACTTTTATTTTCGAGCCTGGGCCAAAGGGATACCCTTTGGCCGGTGGCCAAATTTGGCGCCTTGCTGACCGGTGGAATTGACATCGAATTTAGTATTTTTGAATTCTAGGAACAATTATGAAAGAATGCATATTCTCATGTTGGCCTAATTCGTCCGGTTTCGGAAAGAATCAAATTTTCAAATCCGTCGGCCATATTCGGCCCCCGTTTTCTAGCAGTTGTCAGTAAAACGACTATAAGTCTCTCCATAGGTATCCGATGCCTGCAATTCTTGTTGCGTTGGAACCCTAACTCAAATATCTATCATCTAGAAATGAAAAATCCTAGAAACTCATTTTGTGTCAACATCTACAAGGTTTTAAAATTGATTTCAAAAAACGTAGCATTTTGTGTAGTGCCCGGGTCACGTCATGTTCGGGCCCTGTGTGACCGTCGGGATTTTTATGAAATCTAGCATTTTTAAACACTAAAATCAATTATGAATCAAACCATATTCTTATATTATCCTAATTCATTCGGTTTTGAACACTTATATTTTCGAGCATGTGCCAAAGGGATACCCCTTTGGCCGGTGGCCAAATTTGGCGCCGGGGTGACCGGTGGAATTTTCATCGAATTTAGTATTTTTGAACTCTAGGAACAATTATGAATGAATCCATATGCTCATGTTGGCCTAATTCGTCCGGTTTCGGAAAGAATCAAATTTTCAAGCCCGTCGGCCAGACTCGGCCCCCGTTTTCTAGCAGTCGTCAGTAAAACGACTATAAGTCTCTCCATAGGTATCCGATACCTGCAATTCTTGTTGCGTTGGAACCCTAACTCAAATATCTATCATCTAGAAATGAAAAATCCTAGAAACTCATTTTGTGTCAACATCTACAAGGTTTTAAAGTTGATTTCAAAAAACGTAGCATTTTGTGTAGTGCCCGGGTCACGTCATGTTCGGGCCCTGTGTGACCGTCGGGATTTTTATCAAATCTAGCATTTCTGAACACTAAAATCAATTATGAATCAAACCATATTCTTATATTATCCTAATTCATTCGGTTTTCAACACTTATATTTTCGAGCCTGTGCCAAAGGATACCCCTTTGGCCGGTGGCCAAATTTGGCGCCGGGGTGACCGGTGGAATTTTTATCGAATTTAGTATTTTTGAACTCTAGGAACAATTATGAAAGAATGCATATGCTCATGTTGGCCTAATTCGTTCGGTTTCGGAAAGAATTAAATTTTCAAGCCCGTCGGCCAGATTCGGCTCCCGTTTTCTAGCAGTCGTCAGTAAAACGACTATAAGTCTCTCCATAGTTATCTGATGCCTGCAATTCTTGTTGCTTTGGAACCCTAACTCAAATATCTATCATCTAGAAATCAAAAATCCTAGAAACTCATTTTGTGTCAACATCTACAAGGTTTTAAAGTTGATTTCCAAAAACGTAGCATTTTGTGTAGTGCCCGGGTCACGACATGTTCGGGGCCTGTGTGACCGTCGGGATTTTTATCAAATCTAGCATTTTTGAACACTACAATCAATTATGAATCAAACCATATACTTATATTATCCTAATTCATTCGGTTTTCAACACTTATATTTTCGAGCCTGGGCCAAAGGGATACCCTTTGGCCGGTGGCCAAATTTGGCGCCTTGCTGACCGGTGGAATTGACATCGAATTTAGTATTTTTGAATTCTAGGAACAATTATGAAAGAATGCATATTCTCATGTTGGCCTAATTCGTCCGGTTTCGGAAAGAATCAAATTTTCAAATCCGTCGGCCATATTCGGCCCCCGTTTTCTAGCAGTTGTCAGTAAAACGACTATAAGTCTCTCCATAGGTATCCGATGCCTGCAATTCTTGTTGCGTTGGAACCCTAACTCAAATATCTATCATCTAGAAATGAAAAATCCTAGAAACTCATTTTGTGTCAACATCTACAAGGTTTTAAAGTTGATTTCAAAAAACGTAGCATTTTGTGTAGTGCCCGGGTCACGTCATGTTCGGGCCCTGTGTGACCGTCGGGATTTTTATGAAATCTAGCATTTTTGAACACTAAAATCAATTATGAATCAAACCATATTCTTATATTATCCTAATTCATTCGGTTTTGAACACTTATATTTTCGAGCATGTGCCAAAGGGATACCCCTTTGGCCGGTGGCCAAATTTGGCGCCGGGGTGACCGGTGGAATTTTCATCGAATTTAGTATTTTTGAACTCTAGGAACAATTATGAATGAATCCATATGCTCATGTTGGCCTAATTCGTCCGGTTTCGGAAAGAATCAAATTTTGAAGCCCGTCGGCCAGACTCGGCCCCCGTTTTCTAGCAGTCGTCAGTAAAACGACTATAAGTCTCTCCATAGGTATCCGATACCTGCAATTCTTGTTGCGTTGGAACCCTAACTCAAATATCTATCATCTAGAAATAAAAAATCCTAGAAACTCATTTTGTGTCAACATCTACAAGGTTTTAAAGTTGATTTCAAAAAACGTAGCATTTTGTGTAGTGCCCGGGTCACGTCATGTTCGGGCCCTGTGTGACCGTCGGGATTTTTATCAAATCTAGCATTTCTGAACACTAAAATCAATTATGAATCAAACCATATTCTTATATTATCCTAATTCATTCGGTTTTCAACACTTATATTTTCGAGCCTGTGCCAAAGGATACCCCTTTGGCCGGTGGCCAAATTTGGCGCCGGGGTGACCGGTGGAATTTTTATCGAATTTAGTATTTTTGAACTCTAGGAACAATTATGAAAGAATGCATATGCTCATGTTGGCCTAATTCGTTCGGTTTCGGAAAGAATTAAATTTTCAAGCCCGTCGGCCAGATTCGGCCCCCATTTTCTAGCAGTCGTCAGTAAAACGACTATAAGTCTCTCCATAGTTATCTGATGCCTGCAATTCTTGTTGCTTTGGAACCCTAACTCAAATATCTATCATCTAGAAATCAAAAATACTAGAAACTCATTTTGTGTCAACATCTACAAGGTTTTAAAGTTGATTTCCAAAAACGTAGCATTTTGTGTAGTGCCCGGGTCACGACATGTTCGGGCCCTGTGTGACCGTCGGGATTTTTATCAAATCTAGCATTTTTGAACACTACAATCAATTATGAATCAAACCATATACTTATATTATCCTAATTCATTCGGTTTTCAACACTTTTATTTTCGAGCCTGGGCCAAAGGGATACCCTTTGGGCGGTGGCCAAATTTGGCGCCTTGGTGACCGGTGGAATTGATATCGAATTTAGTATTTTTGAATTCTAGGAACAATTATGAAAGAATGCATATGCTCATGTTGGCCTAATTCGTCCGGTTTCGGAAAGAATCAAATTTTCAAGTCCGTTGGCCATATTCGGCCCCCGTTTTCTAGCAGTCGTCAGTAAAACGACTATAAGTCTCTCCATAGGTATCCGATGCCTGCAATTCTTGTTGCGTTGGAACCCTAACTCAAATATCTATCATCTAGAAATGAAAAATCCTAGAAACTCATTTTGTGTCAACATCTACAAGGTTTTAAAGTTGATTTCAAAAAACGTAGCATTTTGTGTAGTGCCCGGGTCACGTCATGTTCGGGCCCTGTGTGACCGTCGGGATTTTTATCAAATCTAGCATTTCTGAACAATAAAATCAATTATGAATCAAACCATATTCTTATATTATCCTAATTCATTCGGTTTTCAACACTTATATTTTCGAGCCTGTGCCAAAGGATACTCCTTTGGCCGGTGGCCAAATTTGGCGCCGGGGTGACCGGTGGAATTTTTATCGAATTTAGTATTTTTGAACTCTAGGAACAATTATGAAAGAATGCATATGCTCATGTTGGCCTAATTCGTTCGGTTTCGGAAAGAATTAAATTTTCAAGCCCGTCGGCCAGATTCGGCCCCCGTTTTGTAGCAGTCGTCAGTAAAACGACTATAAGTCTCTCCATAGTTATCTGATGCCTGCAATTCTTGTTGCTTTGGAACCCTAACTCAAATATCTATCATCTAGAAATCAAAAATCCTAGAAACTCATTTTGTGTCAACATCTACAAGGTTTTAAAGTTGATTTCCAAAAACGTAGCATTTTGTGTAGTGCCCGGGTCACGACATATTCGGGCCCTGTGTGACCGTCGGGATTTTTATCAAATCTAGCATTTTTGAACACTACAATCAATTATGAATCAAACCATATACTTATATTATCCTAATTCATTCGGTTTTCAACACTTTTATTTTCGAGCCTGGGCCAAAGGGATACCCTTTGGCCGGTGGCCAAATTTGGCGCCTTGGTGACCGGTGGAATTGATATCGAATTTAGTATTTTTGAATTCTAGGAACAATTATGAAAGAATGCATATGCTCATGTTGGCCTAATTCGTCCGGTTTCGGAAAGAATCAAATTTTCAAGTCCGTCGGCCATATTCGGCCCCCGTTTTTTAGCAGTCGTCAGTAAAACGACTATAAGTCTCTCCATAGGTATCCGATGCCTGCAATTCTTGTTGCGTTGGAACCCTAACTCAAATATCTATCATCTAGAAATGAAAAATCCTACAAACTCATTTTGTCTCAACATCTACAAGGTTTTAAAGTTGATTTCAAAAAACGTAGCATTTTGTGTAGTGCCCGGGTCACGTCATGTTCGGGCCCTGTGTGACCGTCGGGATTTTTATGAAATCTAGCATTTTTGAACACTAAAATCAATTATGAATCAAACCATATTCTTATATTATCCTAATTCATTCGGTTTTGAAGACTTATATTTTCGAGCATGTGCCAAAGGGATACCCCTTTGGCCGGTGGCCAAATTTGGCGTCGGGCTGACAGGTGGAATTTTCATCGAATTTAGTATTTTTGAACTCCAGGAACAATTATGAATGAATCCATATGCTCATGTTGGCCTAATTCGTCCGGTTTCGGAAAGAATCAAATTTTCAAGTCCGTCGGCCATATTCGGCCCCCGTTTTCTTGCAGTCGTCAGTAAAACGACTATAAGTCTCTCCATAGGTATCCGATGCCTGCAATTCTTGTTGCGTTGGAACCCTAACTCAAATATCTATCATCTAGAAATGAAAAATCCTAGAAACTCATTTTGTGTCAACATCTACAAGGTTTTAAAGTTGATTTCCAAAAACGTAGCATTTTGTGTAGTGCCCGGGTCACGACATGTTTGGGCCCTGTGTGACCGTCGGGATTTTTATCAAATCTAGCATTTTTGAACACTACAATCAATTATGAATCAAACCATATACTTATATTATCCTAATTCATTCGGTTTTCAACACTTATATTTTCGAGCCTGGGCCAAAGGGTATCCCTTTGGCCGGTGGCCAAATTTGGCGCCTTGTTGACCGGTGGAATTGACATCGAATTTAGTATTTTTGAATTCTAGGAACAATTATGAAAGAATGCATATTCTCATGTTGGCCTAATTCGTCCGGTTTCGGAAAGAATCAAATTTTCAAATCCGTCGGCCATATTCGGCCCCCGTTTTCTAGCAGTCGTCAGTAAAACGACTATAAGTCTCTCCATAGGTATCCCATGCCTGCAATTCTTGTTGCGTTGGAACCCTAACTCAAATATCTATCATCTAGAAATGAAAAATCCTACAAACTCATTTTGTCTCAACATCTACAAGGTTTTAAAGTTGATTTCAAAAAACGTAGCATTTTGTGTAGTGCCCGGGTCACGTCATGTTCGGGCCCTGTGTGACCGTCGGGATTTTTATGAAATCTAGCATTTTTGAACACTAAAATCAATTATGAATCAAACCATATTCTTATATTATCCTAATTCATTCGGTTTTGAACACTTATATTTTCTAGCATGTGCCAAAGGGATACCCCTTTGGCCGGTGGCCAAATTTGGCGCCGGGGTGACAGGTGGAATTTTCATCGAATTTAGTATTTTTGAACTCTAGGAACAATTATGAATGAATCCATATGCTCATGTTGGCCTAATTCGTCCGGTGTCGGAAAGAATCAAATTTTCAAGTCCGTCGGCCATATTCGGCCCCCGTTTTCTTGCAGTCGTCAGTAAAACGACTATAAGTCTCTCCATAGGTATCCGATGCCTGCAATTCTTGTTGCTTTGGAACCCTAACTCAAATATCTATCATCTAGAAATGAAAAATCCTAGAAACTCATTTTGTGTCAACATCTACAAGGTTTTAAAGTTGATTTCCAAAAATGTAGCATTTTGTGTAGTGCCCGGGTCACGACATGTTCGGGCCCTGTGTGACCGTCGGGATTTTTATCAAATCTAGCATTTTTGAACACTACAATCAATTATGAATCAAACCATATACTTATATTATCCTAATTCATTCGGTTTTCAACACTTTTATTTTCGAGCCTGGGCCAAAGGGATACCCTTTGGCCGGTGGCCAAATTTGGCGCCTTGGTGACCGGTGGAATTGATATCAAATTTAGTATTTTTGAATTCTAGGAACAATTATGAAAGAATGCATATGCTCATGTTGGCCTAATTCGTCCGGTTTCGGAAAGAATCAAATTTTCAAGTCCGTCGGCCATATTCGGCCCCCGTTTTCTAGCAGTTGTCAGTAAAACGACTATAAGTCTCTCCATAGGTATCCGATGCCTGCAATTCTTGTTGCGTTGGAACCCTAACTCAAATATCTATCATCTAGAAATGAAAAATCCTAGAAACTCATTTTGTGTCAACATCTACAAGGTTTTAAAATTGATTTCAAAAAACGTAGCATTTTGTGTAGTGCCCGGGTCACGTCATGTTCGGGCCCTGTGTGACCGTCGGGATTTTTATCAAATCTAGCATTTCTGAACACTAAAATCAATTATGAATCAAACCATATTCTTATATTATCCTAATTCATTCGGTTTTCAACACTTATATTTTCGAGCCTGTGCCAAAGGATACCCCTTTGGCCGGTGGCCAAATTTGGCGCCGGGGTGACCGGTGGAATTGACATCGAATTTAGTATTTTTGAATTCTAGGAACAATTATGAAAGAATGCATATTCTCATGTTGGCCTAATTCGTCCGGTTTCGGAAAGAATCAAATTTTCAAATCCGTCGGCCATATTCGACCCCCGTTTTCTAGCAGTTGTCAGTAAAACGACTATAAGTCTCTCCATAGGTATCCGATGCCTGCAATTCTTGTTGCGTTGGAACCCTAACTCAAATATCTATCATCTAGAAATGAAAAATCCTAGAAACTCATTTTGTGTCAACATCTACAAGGTTTTAAAATTGATTTCAAAAAACGTAGCATTTTGTGTAGTGCCCGGGTCACGTCATGTTCGGGCCCTGTGTGACCGTCGGGATTTTTATGAAATCTAGCATTTTTGAACACTAAAATCAATTATGAATCAAACCATATTCTTATATTATCCTAATTCATTCGGTTTTGAACACTTATATTTTCTAACATGTGCCAAAGGGATACCCCTTTGGCCGGTGGCCAAATTTGGCGCCGGGGTGACAGGTGGAATTTTCATCGAATTTAGTATTTTTGAACTCTAGGAACAATTATGAATGAATCCATATGCTCATGTTGGCCTAATTCGTCCGGTGTCGGAAAGAATCAAATTTTCAAGTCCGTCGGCCATATTCGGCCCCCGTTTTCTTGCAGTCGTCAGTAAAACGACTATAAGTCTCTCCATAGGTATCCGATGCCTGCAATTCTTGTTGCGTTGGAACCCTAACTCAAATATCTATCATCTAGAAATGAAAAATCCTAGAAACTCATTTTGTGTCAACATCTACAAGGTTTTAAAGTTGATTTCCAAAAACGTAGCATTTTGTGTAGTGCCCGGGTCACGACATGTTTGGGCCCTGTGTGACCGTCGGGATTTTTATCAAATCTAGCATTTTTGAACACTACAATCAATTATGAATCAAACCATATACTTATATTATCCTAATTCATTCGGTTTTCAACACTTATATTTTCGAGCCTGGGCCAAAGGGATACCCTTTGGCCGGTGGCCAAATTTGGCGCCTTGCTGACCGGTGGAATTGACATCGAATTTAGTATTTTTGAATTCTAGGAACAATTATGAAAGAATGCATATTCTCATGTTGGCCTAATTCGTCCGGTTTCGGAAAGAATCAAATTTTCAAATCCGTCGGCCATATTCGACCCCCGTTTTCTAGCAGTTGTCAGTAAAACGACTATAAGTCTCTCCATAGGTATCCGATGCCTGCAATTCTTGTTGCGTTGGAACCCTAACTCAAATATCTATCATCTAGAAATGAAAAATCCTAGAAACTCATTTTGTGTCAACATCTACAAGGTTTTAAAATTGATTTCAAAAAACGTAGCATTTTGTGTAGTGCCCGGGTCACGTCATGTTCGGGCCCTGTGTGACCGTCGGGATTTTTATGAAATCTAGCATTTTTGAACACTAAAATCAATTATGAATCAAACCATATTCTTATATTATCCTAATTCATTCGGTTTTGAACACTTATATTTTCGAGCATGTGCTAAAGGGATACCCCTTTGGCCGGTGGCCAAATTTGGCGCCGGGGTGACCGGTGGAATTTTCATCGAATTTAGTATTTTTGAACTCTAGGAACAATTATGAATGAATCTATATGCTCATGTTGGCCCAATTCGTCCGGTTTCGGAAAGAATCAAATTTTCAAGCCCGTCGGCCAGACTCGGCCCCCGTTTTCTAGCAGTCGTCAGTAAAACGATTATAAGTCTCTCCATAGGTATCCGATACCTGCAATTCTTGTTGCGTTGGAACCCTAACTCAAATATCTATCATCTAGAAATGAAAAATCCTAGAAACTCATTTTGTGTCAACATCTACAAGGTTTTAAAGTTGATTTCAAAAAACGTAGCATTTTGTGTAGTGCCCGGGTCACGTCATGTTCGGGCCCTGTGTGACCGTCGGGATTTTTATCAAATCTAGCATTTCTGAACACTAAAATCAATTATGAATCAAACCATATTCTTATATTATCCTAATTCATTCGGTTTTCAACACTTATATTTTCGAGCCTGTGCCAAAGGATACCCCTTTGGCCGGTGGCCAAATTTGGCGCCGGGGTGACCGGTGGAATTTTTATCGAATTTAGTATTTTTGAACTCTAGGAACAATTATGAAAGAATGCATATGCTCATGTTGGCCTAATTCGTTCGGTTTCGGAAAGAATTAAATTTTCAAGCCCGTCGGCCAGATTCGGCCCCCGTTTTCTAGCAGTCGTCAGTAAAACGACTATAAGTCTCTCCATAGTTATCTGATGCCTGCAATTCTTGTTGCTTTGGAACCCTAACTCAAATATCTATCATCTAGAAATCAAAAATCCTAGAAACTCATTTTGTGTCAACATCTACAAGGTTTTAAAGTTGATTTCCAAAAACGTAGCATTTTGTGTAGTGCCCGGGTCACGACATGTTCGGGCCCTGTGTGACCGTCGGGATTTTTATCAAATCTAGCATTTTTGAATACTACAATCAATTATGAATCAAACCATATACTTATATTATCCTAATTCATTCGGTTTTCAACACTTTTATTTTCGAGCCTGGGCCAAAGGGATACCCTTTAGCCGGTGGCCAAATTTGGCGCCTTGGTGACCGGTGGAATTGATATCGAATTTAGTATTTTTGAATTCGAGGAACAATTATGAAAGAATGCATATGCTCATGTTGGCCTAATTCGTCCGGTTTCGGAAAGAATCAAATTTTCAAGTCCGTCGGCCATATTCGGCCCCCGTTTTCTAGCAGTCGTCAGTAAAACGACTATAAGTCTCTCCATAGGTATCCGATGCCTGATATTCTTGTTGCGTTGGAACCCTAACTCAAATATCTATCATCTAGAAATGAAAAATCCTAGAAACTCATTTTGTGTCAACATCTACAAGGTTTTAAAATTGATTTCGAAAAACGTAGCATTTTGTGTAGTGCCCGGGTCACGTCATGTTCGGGCCCTGTGTGACCGTCGGGATTTTTATCAAATCTAGCATTTTTGAACACTAAAATTAATTATGAATCAAACCATATTCTTATATTATCCTAATTCATTCGGTTTTGAACACTTATATTTTCGAGCCTGTGCCAAAAGGATACCCCTTTGGCCGGTGGCCAAATTTGGCGCCGGGGTTACCGGTGGAATTTTCATCGAATTTAGTATTTTTGAACTCTAGGAACAATTATGAAAGAATGCATATTCTCATGTTGGCCTAATTCGTCCGGTTTCAGAAAGAATCAAATTTTCATGTCCGTCGGCCATATTCGGCCCCCGTTTTCTAGCAGTCGTCAGTAAAACGACTTTAAGTCTATCCATAGGTATCTGATGCCTGCAATTCTTGTTACGTTGGAACCCTAACTCAATTATCTATCATCTAGAAATGAAAAATCCTAGAAACTCATTTTGTGTCAACATCTACAAGGTTTTAAAGTTGATTTCCAAAAACATAACAATTTGTGTAGTGCTCGGGTCACGACATGTTCGGGCCCTGTGTGACCGTCGGGATTTTTATCAAATCTAGCATTTTTAAACACTACAATCAATTATGAATCAAACCATATACTTATATTATCCTAATTCGTTCGGTTTTCAACACTTATATTTTCGAGCCTGGGCCAAAGGGATACCCTTTGACCGGTGGCCAAATTTGGCGCCTTGGTGACCGGTTGAATTTACATCGAATTTAGTATTTTTGAATTCTAGGAACAATTATGAAAGAATGCATATGCTCATGTTGGCCTAATTCGTCCGGTTTCGGAAAGAATCAAATTTTCAAGTCCGTCGGCCATATTCGGCCCCCGTTTTCTAGCAATCGTCAGTAAAACGACTATAAGTCTCTCCATAGGTATCCGATGCCTGCAATTCTTGTTGCGTTGGAACCCTAACTCAAATATCTATCATCTAGAAATGAAAAATCCTAGAAACTCATTTTGTGTCAACATCTACAAGGTTTTAAAGTTGATTTCCAAAAACGTAGCATTTTGTGTAGTGCCTGGGTCACGACATGTTCGGGCCCTGTGTGACCGTCGGGATTTTTATCAAATCTAGCATTTTTGAACACTATAATCAATTATGAATCAAACCATATACTTATATTATCCTAATTCATTCGGTTTTCAACACTTATATTTTCGAGCCTGGGCCAAAGGGATACCCTTTGGCCGGTGGCCAAATTTGGCGCCTTGCTGACCGGTGGAATTGACATCGAATTTAGTATTTTTGAATTCTAGGAACAATTATGAAAGAATGCATATGCTCATGTTGGCCTAATTCGTCCGGTTTCGGAAAGAATCAAATTTTCAAATCAGTCGGCCATATTCGGCCCCCGTTTTCTAGCAGTCGTCAGTAAAATGACTATAAGTCTCTCCATAGGTATCCGATGCCTGCAATTCTTGTTGCGTTGGAACCCTAACTCAAATATCTATCATCTAGAAATGAAAAATCCTAGAAACTCATTTTGTGTCAACATCTACAAGGTTTTAAAATTGATTTCAAAAAATGTAGCATTTTGTGTAGTGCCCGGGTCACGTCATGTTCGGGCCATGTGTGACCGTCGGGATTTTTATCAAATCTAGCATTTTTGAACACTAAAATCAATTATGAATCAAACCATATTCTTATATTATCCTAATTCATTCGGTTTTGAACACTTATATTTTCGAGCATGTGCCAAAAGGATACCCCTTTGGCCGGTGGCCAAATTTGGCGCCGGGGTGACCGGTGGAATTTTCATCGTCTTTAGTATTTTTGAACTCTAGGAACAATTATGAATGAATCCATATGCTCATGTTGGCCTAATTCGTCCGGTTTCGGAAAGAATCAAATTTTCAAGCCCGTCGGCCAGACTCTGCACCCGTTTTCTAGCAGTCGTCAGTAAAACGACTATAAGTCTCTCCATAGGTATCCGATACCTGCAATTCTTGTTGCGTTGGAACCCTAACTCAAATATGTATCATCTAGAAATGAAAAATCATAGAAACTCATTTTGTGTCAACATCTACAAGGTTTTAAAGTTGATTTCAAAAAACGTAGCATTTTGTGTAGTGCCTGGGTCACGTCATGTTCGGGCCCTGTGTGACCGTCGGGATTTTTATCAAATCTAGCATTTCTGAACACTAAAATCAATTATGAATCAAACCATATTCTTATATTATCCTAATTCATTCGGTTTTGAACACTTATATTTTCGAGCCTGTGCCAAAGGATACCCCTTTGGCCGGTGGCCAAATTTGGCGCCGGGGTGACCGGTGGAATTTTTATCGAATTTAGTATTTTTAAACTCTAGGAACAATTATGAAAGAATGCATATGCTCATGTTGGCCTAATTCGTTCGGTTTCGGAAAGAATTAAATTTTCAAGCCCGTCGGCCAGATTCGGCCCCCGTTTTCTAGCAGTCGTCAATAAAACGACTATAAGTCTCTCCATAGTTATCCGATGCCTGCAATTCTTGTTGCGTTGGAACCCTAACTCAAATATCTATCATCTAGAAATCAAAAATCCTAGAAACTCATTTTGTGTCAACATCTACAAGGTTTTAAAGTTGATTTCCAAAAACGTAGCATTTTGTGTAGTGCTCGGGTCACGACATGTTCGGGCCCTGTGTGACCGTCGGGATTTTTATCAAATCTAGCATTTTTGAACACTAGAATCAATTATGAATCAAACCATATACTTATATTATCCTAATTCGTTCGGTTTTCAACACTTATATTTTCGAGCCTGTGCCAAAGGGATACCCTTTGACCGGTGGCCAAATTTGGCGCCTTGGTGACCGGTGGAATTTACATCGAATTTAGTATTTTTGAATTCTAGGAACAATTATGAAAGAATGCATATGCTCATGTTGGCCTAATTCGTCCGGTTTCGGAAAGAATCAAATTTTCAAGTCCGTCGGCCATATTCGGCCCCCGTTTTCTAGCAGTCGTCAGTAAAACGACTATAAGTCTCTCCATAGGTATCCGATGCCTGCAATTCTTGTTGCGTTGGAACCCTAACTCAAATATCTATCATCTAGAAATCAAAAATCCTAGAAACTCATTTTATGTCAACATCTACAACGTTTTAAAGTTGATTTCCAAAAACGTAGCATTTTGTGTAGTGCCCGGGTCACGACATGTTCGGGCCCTGTGTGACCGTCGGGATTTTTATCAAATCTAGCATTTTTGAACACTACAATCAATTATGAATCAAACCATATACTTATATTATCCTAATTCATTCGGTTTTCAACACTTATATTTTCGAGCCTGGGCCAAAGGGATACCCTTTGGCCGGTGGCCAAATTTGGCGCCTTGGTGACCGGTGGAATTGATATCGAATTTAGTATTTTTGAATTCTAGGAACAATTATGAAAGAATGCATATGCTCATGTTGGCCTAATTCGTCCGGTTTCGGAAAGAATCAAATTTTCAAGTCCGTCGGCCATATTCGGCCCCCGTTTTCTAGCAGTCGTCAGTAAAACGACTATAAGTCTCTCCATAGGTATCCGATGCCTGCAATTCTTGTTGCGTTGGAACCCTAACTCAAATATCTATCATCTAGAAATGAAAAATCCTAGAAACTCATTTTGTGTCAACATCTACAAGGTTTTAAAATTGATTTCAAAAAACGTAGCATTTTGTGTAGTACCCGGGTCACGTCATGTTCGGGCCCTGTGTGACCGTCGGGATTTTTATCAAATCTAGCATTTTTGAACACTAAAATTAATTATGAATCAAACCATATTCTTATATTATCCTAATTCATTCGGTTTTGAACACTTATATTTTGGAGCCTGTGCCAAAGGGATACCCCTTTGGCCGGTGGCAAAATTTGGCGCCGGGGTGACCGGTGGAATTTTCATCGAATTTAGTATTTTTGAACTCTAGGAACAATTATGAAAGAATGCATATTCTCATGTTGGCCTAATTCGTCCGGTTTCGGAAAGAATAAAATTTTCAAGTCCGTCGGCCATATTCGGCCCCCGTTTTCTAGCAGTCGTCAGTAAAACGACTTTAAGTCTCTCCATAGGTATCGGATGCCTGCAATTCTTGTTGCGTTGGAACTCTAACTCAAATATCTATCATCTAGAAATGAAAAATCCTAGAAACTCATTTTGTGTCAACATCTACAAGGTTTTAAAGTTGATTTCCAAAAACGTAACAATTTGTGTAGTGCTCGGGTCACGACATGTTCGGGCCCTGTGTGACCGTCGGGATTTTTAACAAATCTAGCATTTTTGAACACTAGAATCAATTATGAATCAAACCATATACTTATATTATCCTAATTCGTTCGGTTTTCAACACTTAGATTTTCGAGCCTGTGCCAAAGGGATACCCTTTGACCGGTGGCCAAATTTGGCGCCTTGGTGACCGGTGGAATTTACATCGAATTTAGTATTTTTGAATTCTAGGAATAATTATGAAAGAATGCATATGCTCATGTTGGCCTAATTCGTCCGGTTTCGGAAAGAATAAAATTTTCAAGTCCGTCGGCCATATTCGGCCCCCGTTTTCTAGCAGTCGTCAGTAAAACGACTATAAGTCTCTCCATAGGTATCCGATGCCTGCAATTCTTGTTGCGTTGGAACCCTAACTCAAATATCTATCATCTAGAAATGAAAAATCCTACAAACTCATTTTGTGTCAACATCTACAAGGTTTTAAAGTTGATTTCCAAAAACGTAGCATTTTGTGTAGTGCCCGGGTCACGACATGTTCGGGCCCTGTGTGACCGTCGGGATTTTTATCAAATCTAGCATTTTTGAACACTACAATCAATTATGAATCAAACCATATACTTATATTATCCTAATTCATTCGGTTTTCAACACTTATATTTTCGAGCCTGGGCCAAAGGGATACCCTTTGGCCGGTGGCCAAATTTGGCGCCTTGGTGACCGGTGGAATTGATATCGAATTTAGTATTTTTGAATTCTAGGAACAATTATGAAAGAATGCATATGCTCATGTTGGCCTAATTCGTCCGGTTTCGGAAAGAATCAAATTTTCAAGTCCGTCGGCCATATTCGGCCCCCGTTTTCTAGCAGTCGTCAGTAAAACGACTATAAGTCTCTCCATAGGTATCCGATGCCTGCAATTCTTGTTGCGTTGGAACCCTAACTCAAATATCTATCATCTAGAAATGAAAAATCCTAGAAACTCATTTTGTGTCAACATCTACAAGGTTTTAAAATTGATTTCAAAAAACGTAGCATTTTGTGTAGTACCCGGGTCACGTCATGTTCGGGCCCTGTGTGACCGTCGGGATTTTTATCAAATCTAGCATTTTTGAACACTAAAATTAATTATGAATCAAACCATATTCTTATATTATCCTAATTCATTCGGTTTTGAACACTTATATTTTCGAGCCTGTGCCAAAGGGATACCCCTTTGGCCGGTGGCCAAATTTGGCGCCGGGGTGACCGGTGGAATTTTCATCGAATTTAGTATTTTTGAACTCTAGGAACAATTATGAAAGAATGCATATTCTCATGTTGGCCTAATTCGTCCGGTTTCGGAAAGAATAAAATTTTCAAGTCCGTCGGCCATATTCGGCCCCCGTTTTCTAGCAGTCGTCAGTAAAACGACTTTAAGTCTCTCCATAGGTATCGGATGCCTGCAATTCTTGTTGCGTTGGAACTCTAACTCAAATATCTATCATCTAGAAATGAAAAATCGTAGAAACTCATTTTGTGTCAACATCTACAAGGTTTTAAAGTTGATTTCCAAAAACGTAACAATTTGTGTAGTGCTCGGGTCACGACATGTTCGGGCCCTGTGTGACCGTCGGGATTTTTAACAAATCTAGCATTTTTGAACACTAGAATCAATTATGAATCAAACCATATACTTATATTATCCTAATTCGTTCGGTTTTCAACACTTATATTTTCGAGCCTGTGCCAAAGGGATACCCTTTGACCGGTGGCCAAATTTGGCGCCTTGGTGACCGGTGGAATTTACATCGAATTTAGTATTTTTGAATTCTAGGAACAATTATGAAAGAATGCATATGCTCATGTTGGCCTAATTCGTCCGGTTTCGGAAAGAATAAAATTTTCAAGTCCGTCGGCCATATTCGGCCCCCGTTTTCTAGCAGTCGTCAGTAAAACGACTATAAGTCTCTCCATAGGTATCCGATGCCTGCAATTCTTGTTGCGTTGGAACCCTAACTCAAATATCTATCATCTAGAAATGAAAAATCCTACAAACTCATTTTGTGTCAACATCTACAAGGTTTTAAAGTTGATTTCCAAAAACGTAGCATTTTGTGTAGTGCCCGGGTCACGACATGTTCGGGCCCAGTGTGACCGTCGGGATTTTTATCAAATCTAGCATTTTTGAACACTACAATCAATTATGAATCAAACCATATACTTATATTATCCTAATTCATTCGGTTTTCAACACTTATATTTTCGAGCCTGGGCCAAAGGGATACCCTTTGGCCGGTGGCCAAATTTGGCGCCTTGGTGACCGGTGGAATTGATATCGAATTTAGTATTTTTGAATTCTAGGAACAATTATGAAAGAATGCATATGCTCATGTTGGCCTAATTCGTCCGGTTTCGGAAAGAATCAAATTTTCAAGTCCGTCGGCCATATTCGGCCCCCGTTTTCTAGCAGTCGTCAGTAAAACGACTATAAGTCTCTCCATAGGTATCCGATGCCTGCAATTCTTGTTGCGTTGGAACTCTAACTCAAATATCTATCATCTAGAAATGAAAAATCCTAGAAACTCATTTTGTGTCAACATCTACAAGGTTTTAAAATTGATTTCAAAAAACGTAGCATTTTGTGTAGTACCCGGGTCACGTCATGTTCGGGCCCTGTGTGACCGTCGGGATTTTTATCAAATCTAGCATTTTTGAACACTAAAATTAATTATGAATCAAACCATATTCTTATATTATCCTAATTCATTCGGTTTTGAACACTTATATTTTCGAGCCTGTGCCAAAAGGATACCCCTTTGGCCGGTGGCCAAATTTGGCGCCGGGGTTACCGGTGGAATTTTCATCGAATTTAGTATTTTTGAACTCTAGGAACAATTATGAAAGAATGCATATTCTCATGTTGGCCTAATTCGTCCGGTTTCGGAAAGAATCAAATTTTCATGTCCGTCGGCCATATTCGGCCCCCGTTTTCTAGCAGTCGTCAGTAAAACGACTTTAAGTCTCTCCATAGGTATCGGATGCCTGCAATTCTTGTTGCGTTGGAACTCTAACTCAAATATCTATCATCTAGAAATGAAAAATCCTAGAAACTCATTTTGTGTCAACATCTACAAGGTTTTAAATTTGATTTCCAAAAACGTAACAATTTGTGTAGTGCTCGGGTCACGACATGTTCGGGCCCTGTGTGACCGTCGGGATTTTTATCAAATCTAGCATTTTTGAACACTAGAATCAATTATGAATCAAACCATATACTTATATTATCCTAATTCGTTCGGTTTTCAACACTTATATTTTCGAGCCTGTGCCAAAGGGATACCCTTTGACCGGCGGCCAAATTTGGCGCCTTGGTGACCGGTGGAATTTACATCGAATTTAGTATTTTTGAATTCTAGGAACAATTATGAAAGAATGCATATGCTCATGTTGGCCTAATTCATCCGGTTTCGGAAAGAATCAAATTTTCAAGTCCGTCGGCCATATTCGGCCCCCGTTTTCTAGCAGTCGTCAGTAAAACGACTATAAGTCTCTCCATAGGTATCCGATGCCTGCAATTCTTGTTGCGTTGGAACCCTAACTCAAATATCTATCATTAGAAATGAAAAATCCTACAAACTCATTTTGTCTCAACATCTACAAGGTTTTAAAGTTGATTTCAAAAAACGTAGTATTTTTTGTAGTGCCCGAGTCACGTCATGTTCGGGCCCTGTGTGACCGTCGGGATTTTTATAAAATCTAGCATTTTTGAACACTAAAATCAATTATGAATCAAACCATATTCTTATATTATCCTAATTCGTTCGGTTTTGAACACTTATATTTTCAAGCCTGTGCCAAAGGGATACCCCTTTGGCCGGTGGCCAAATTTGGCGCCGGGGTGACCGGTGGAATTTTTATCGAATTTAGTATTTTTGAACTCTAGGAACAATTATGAAAGAATGCATATGCTCATGTTGGCCTAATTCGTCCGGTTTCGGAAAGAATTAAATTTTCAATCCCGTCGGCCAGATTCGGCCCCCGTTTTCTAGCAGTCGTCAGTAAAACGACTATAAGTCTCTCCATAGGTATCCGATGCCTGCAATTCTTGTTGCATTGGAACCCTAACTCAAATATCTATCATCTAGAAATGAAAAATCCTAGAAACTCATTTTGTGTCAACATCTACAAGGTTTTAAAGTTGATTTCCAAAAACGTAGCATTTTGTGTAGTGCCCGGGTCACGACATGTTCGGGCCCAGTGTGACCGTCGGGATTTTTATCAAATCTAGCATTTTTGAACACTACAATCAATTATGAATCAAACCATATACTTATATTATCCTAATTCATTCGGTTTTCAACACTTATATTTTCGAGCCTGGGCCAAAGGGATACCCTTTGGCCGGTGGCCAAATTTGGCGCCTTGGTGACCGGTGGAATTGATATCGAATTTAGTATTTTTGAATTCTAGGAACAATTATGAAAGAATGCATATGCTCATGTTGGCCTAATTCGTCCGGTTTCGGAAAGAATCAAATTTTCAAGTCCGTCGGCCATATTCGGCCCCCGTTTTCTAGCAGTCGTCAGTAAAACGACTATAAGTCTCTCCATAGGTATCCGATGCCTGCAATTCTTGTTGCGTTGGAACCCTAACTCAAATATCTATCATCTAGAAATGAAAATCCTAGAAACTCATTTTGTGTCAACATCTACAAGGTTTTAAAATTGATTTCAAAAAACGTAGCATTTTGTGTAGTGCCCGGGTCACGTCATGTTCGGGCCCTGTGTGACCGTCGGGATTTTTATCAAATCTAGCATTTTTGAACACTAAAATTAATTATGAATCAAACCATATTCTTATATTATCCTAATTCATTCGGTTTTGAACACTTATATTTTCGAGCCTGTGCCAAAGGGATACCCCTTTGGCCGGTGGCCAAATTTGGCGCCGGGGTGACCGGTGGAATTTTTATCGAATTTAGTATTTTTGAACTCTAGGAACAATTATGAAAGAATGAATATGCTCATGTTGGCCTAATTCGTCCGGTTTCGGAAAGTATTAAATTTTCAATCCCGTCGGCCAGATTCGGCCCCCGTTTTCTAGCAGTCGTCAGTAAAACGACTATAAGTCTCTCCATAGGTATCCGATGCCTGCAATTCTTGTTGCATTGGAACCCTAACTCAAATATCTATCATCTACAAATGAAAAATCCTAGAAACTCATTTTGTGTCAAGATCTACAAGGTTTTAAAGTTGATTTCCAAAAACGTAGCATTTTGTGTAGTGCCCGGGTCACGACATGTTCGGGCCCAGTGTGACCGTCGGGATTTTTATCAAATCTAGCATTTTTGAACACTACAATCAATTATGAATCAAACCATATACTTATATTATCCTAATTCATTCGGTTTTCAACACTTATATTTTCGAGCCTCGGCTAATCCCTTTGGCCGGTGGCCAAATTTGGCGCCTTGCTGACCGGTGGAATTGACATTGAATTTAGTATTTTTGAATTCTAGGAACAATTATGAAAGAATGCATATGCTCATGTTGGCCTAATTCGTCCGGTTTCGGAAAGAATCAAATTTTCAAATTCGTCGGCCATATTCGGCCCCCGTTTTCTAGCAGTCGTCAGTAAAACGACTATAAGTCTCTCCATAGTTATCCGATGCCTGCAATTCTTGTTGCGTTGGAACCCTAACTCAAATATCTATCATCTAGAAATCAAAAATCCTAGAAACTCATTTTGTGTCAACATCTACAAGGTTTTAAAGTTGATTTCCAAAAACGTAGCATTTTGTGTAGTGCCCGGGTCACGACATGTTCGGGCCCTGTGTGACCGTCGGGATTTTTATCAAATCTAGCATTTTTGAACACTACAATCAATTATGAATCAAACCATATACTTATATTATCCTAATTCATTCTGTTTTCAACACTTATATTTTCGAGCCTCGGCTAATCCCTTTGGCCGGTGGCCAAATTTGGCGCCTTGGTGACCGGTGGAATTGATATCGAATTTAGTATTTTTGAATTCTAGGAACAATTATGAAAGAATGCATATGCTCATGTTGGCCTAATTCGTCCGGTTTCGGAAAGAATCAAATTTTCAAGTCCGTCGGCCATATTCGGCCCCCGTTTTCTAGCAGTCGTTACTAAAACGACTATTAGTCTCTCCATAGGTATCCGATGCCTGCAATTCTTGTTGCGTTGGAACCCTAACTCAAATATCTATCATCTAGAAATGAAAAATCCTAGAAACTCATTTTGTGTCAACATCTACAAGGTTTTAAAGTTGATTTCCAAAAACGTAGCATTTTGTGTAGTGCCCGGGTCACATCATGTTTGGGCCCTGTGTGACCGTCGGAATTTTTATCAAATCTAGCATTTTTGAACACTAAAATCAATTATGAATCAAACCATATTCTTATATTATCCTAATTCATTCGGTTTTCAACACTTATATTTTCGAGCCTGTGCCAAAGGGATACCCCTTTGGCCGGTGGCCAAATTTGGCGCCGGAGTGACCGGTGGAATTTTCGACGAATTTAGTATTTTTGAATTCTAGGAAAAATTATGAAAGAATGCATATGCTAATGTTGGCCTAATTCGTCTGGTTTCGAAAAGAATCAAATTTTCAAGTCCGTCGGCCATATTCGGCCCCCGTTTTCTAGCAGTCGTCAGTAAAACGACTATAAGTCTCTCCATAGGTATCCGATGCCTGCAATTCTTGTTGCGTTGGAACCCTAACTCAAATATCTATCATCTAGAAATGAAAAATCCTAGAAACTCATTTTGTGTCAACATCTACAAGGTTTTAATTTTGATTTCCAAAAATGTAGCATTTTGTGTAGTGCCCGGGTCACGTCATGTTCGGGCCCTGTGTGACCGTCGGGATTTTTATCAAATCTAGCATTTTTGAACACTAAAATCAATTATGAATCAAACCATATTCTTATATTATCCTAATTCATTCGGTTTTCAACACTTATATTTTCGAGCCTGGGCCAAAGGGATACCCTTTGGCCGGTGGCCAAATTTGGCGCCTTGCTGACCGGTGGAATTGACATTGAATTTAGTATTTTTGAATTCTAGGAACAATTATGAAAGAATGCATATGCTCATGTTGGCCTAATTCGTCCAGTTTCGGAAAGAATCAAATTTTCAAATCCGTCGGCCATATTCGGCCCCCGTTTTCTAGCAGTCGTCAGTAAAACGACTATAAGTCTCTCCATAGTTATCCGATGCCAGCAATTCTTGTTGCGTTGGAACCCTAACTCAAATATCTATCATCTTGAAATCAAAAATCCTAGAAACTCATTTTGTGTCAACATCTACAAGGTTTTAAATTTGATTTCCAAAAACGTAGCATTTTGTTTAGTGCCCGGGTCACGACATGTTCGGGCCCTGTGTGACCGTCGGGATTTTTATCAAATCTAGCATTTTTGAACACTACAATCAATTATGAATCAAACCATATACTTATATTATCCTAATTCATTCGGTTTTCAACACTTATATTTTCGAGCCTCGGCTAATCCCTTTGGCCGGTGGCCAAATTTGGCGCCTTGGTGACCGGTGGAATTGATATCGAATTTAGTATTTTTGAATTCTAGGAACAATTATGAAAGAATGCATATGCTCATGTTGGCCTAATTCGTCCGGTTTCGGAAAGAATCAAATTTTTAAGTCCGTCGGCCATATTCGGCCCCCGTTTTCTAGCAGTCGTCAGTAAAACGACTATAAGTCTCTCCATAGGTATCCGATGCCTGCAATTCTTGTTGCGTTGGAACCCTAACTCAAATATCTATCATCTAGAAATGAAAAATCCTAGAAACTCATTTTGTGTCAACATCTACAAGGTTTTAAAGTTGATTTCCAAAAACGTAGCATTTTGTGTAGTGCCCGGGTCACGTCATGTTCGGGCCCTGTGTGACCGTCGGGATTTTTATCAAATCTAGCATTTTTGAACACTAAAATCAATTATGAATCAAACCATATTCTTATATTATCCTAATTCATTCGGTTTTCAACACTTATATTTTCGAGCCTGTGCCAAAGGGATACCCCTTTGGCCGGTGGCCAAATTTGGCGCCGGAGTGACCGGTGGAATTTTCGACGAATTTAGTATTTTTGAATTCTAGGAAAAATTATGAAAGAATGCATATGCTCATGTTGGCCTAATTCGTCCGGTTTCGGAAAGAATCAAATTTTCAAGTCCGTCGGCCATATTCGGCCACCGTTTTCTAGCAGTCGTCAGTAAAACGACTATAAGTCTCTCCATAGGTATCCGATGCCAGCAATTCTTGTTACGTTGGAACCCTAACTCAAATATTTATCATCTAGAAATGAAAAAACCTAGAAACTCATTTTGTGTCAACATCTACAAGGTTTTAAAATTGATTTCAAAAAACATAGCATTTTATGTAGTGCGGTCACGTCATGTTCGGGCCCTGTGTGACCGTCGCGATTTTTATCAAATCTAGCATTTTTGAACACTACAATCAATTATGAATCAAACCATATACTTATATTATCCTAATTCATTCGGTTTTGAACACTTATATTTTCGAGCATGTGCCAAAGGGATACCCCTTTGGCCGGTGGCCAAATTTGGCGCCGGGGTGACCGGTGGAATTTTCATCGAATTTAGTATTTTTGAACTCTAGGAACAATTATGAATGAATCCATATGCTCATGTTGGCCTAATTCGTCCGGTTTCGGAAAGAATTAAATTTTCAATCCCGTCGGCCAGATTCGACCCCCGTTTTCTAGCAGTCGTCAGTAAAACGACTATAAGTCTCTCCATAGGTATCCGATACCTGCAATTCTTGTTGCGTTGGAACCCTAACTCAAATATCTATCATCTAGAAATGAAAAATCCTAGAAACTCATTTTGTGTCAACATCTACAAGGTTTTAAAGTTGATTTCCAAAAACGTAGCATTTTGTGTAGTGCCCGGGTCACGACATGTTCGGGCCCTGTGTGACCGTCGGGATTTTTATCAAATCTAGCATTTTTGAACACTACAATCAATTATGAATCAAACCATATACTTATATTATCCTATCCTAATTCATTCGGTTTTCAACACTTATATTTTCGAGCCTGGGCCAAAGGGATACCCTTTGGCCGGTGGCCAAATTTGGCGCCTTACTGACCGGTGGAATTGACATCGAATTTAGTATTTTTGAATTCTAGGAACAATTATGAAAGAATGCATATGCTCATGTTGGCCTAATTCGTCCGGTTTCGGAAAGAATCAAATTTTCAAATCCGTCGGCCATATTCGGCACCCGTTTTCTAGCAGTCGTCAGTAAAACGACTATAAGTCTCTCCATAGTTATCCGATGCCTGCAATTCTTGTTGCGTTGGAACCCTAACTCAAATATCTATCATCTAGAAATCAAAATCAAAAATCCTAGAAACTCATTTTGTGTCAACATCTACAAGGTTTTAAAGTTGATTTCCAAAAACGTAGCATTTTGTGTAGTGCCCGGGTCCCGACATGTTCGGGCCCTGTGTGACCGTCGGGATTTTTATCAAATCTAGCATTTTTGAACACTACAATCAATTATGAATCAAACCATATACTTATATTATCCTAATTCATTCGGTTTTGAACACTTATATTTTCGAGCATGTGCCAAAGGGATATCCCTTTGGCCGGTGGCCAAATTTGGCGCCGGGGTGACCGGTGGAATTTCCATTGAATTTAGTATTTTTGAACTCTAGGAACAATTATGAATGAATCCATATGCTCATGTTGGCCTAATTCGTCCGGTTTCGGAAAGAATCAAATTTTCAAGCCCGTCGGCCAGACTCGGCCCCCGTTTTCTAGCAGTCGTCAGTAAAACGACTATAAGTCTCTCCATAGGTATCCGATACCTGCAATTCTTGTTGCGTAGGAACCCTAACTCAAATATCTATCATCTAGAAATGAAAAATCCTAGAAACTCATTTTCTGTCAACATCTACAAGGTTTTAAAGTTGATTTCAAAAAACGTAGCATTTTGTGTAGTGCCCGGGTCACGTCATGTTCGGGCCCTGTGTGACCGTCGGGATTTTTATCAAATCTAGCATTTCTGAACACTAAAATCAATTATGAATCAAACCATATTCTTATATTATCCTAATTCATTCGGTTTTGAACAATTATATTTTCGAGCCTGTGCCAAAGGATACCCCTTTGGCCGGTGGCCAAATTTGGCGCCGGGGTGACCGGTGGAATTTTTATCGAATTTAGTATTTTTGAACTCTAGGAACAATTATGAAAGAATGCATATGCTCATGTTGGCCTAATTCGTTCGGTTTCGGAAAGAATTAAATTTTCAAGCCCGTCGGCCAGATTCGGCCCCCGTTTTCTAGCAGTCGTCAGTAAAACGACTATAAGTCTCTCCATAGTTATCCGATGCCTGCAATTCTTGTTGCGTTGGAACCCTAACTCAAATATCTATCATCTAGAAATGAAAAATCCTAGAAACTCATTTTGTGTCAACATCTACAAGGTTTTAAAGTTGATTTCCAAAAACGTAGCATTTTGTGTAGTGCCCGGGTCACGTCATGTTCGGGCCCTGTGTGACCGTCGGGATTTTTATCAAATCTAGCATTTTTGAACACTAAAATCAATTATGAATCAAACCATATTCTTATATTATCCTAATTCATTCGGTTTTCAACACTTATATTTTCGAGCCTGTGCCAAAGGGATACCCCTTTGGCCGGTGGCCAAATTTGGCGCCGGAGTGACCGGTGGAATTTTCGACGAATTTAGTATTTTTGAATTCTAGGAAAAATTATGAAAGAATGCATTTGCTCATGTTGGCCTAATTCGTCCGGTTTCGGAAAGAATCAAATTTTCAAGTCCGTCGGCCATATTCGGCCCCCGTTTTCTAGCAGTCGTCAGTAAAACGACTATAAGTCTCTCCATAGGTATCCGATGCCTGCAATTCTTGTTACGTTGGAACCCTAACTCAAATATCTATCATCTAGAAATGAAAAAACCTAGAAACTCATTTTGTGTGAACATCTACAAGGTTTTAAAATTGATTTCAAAAAACGTAGCATTTTGTGTAGTGCGGTCACGTCATGTTCGGGCCCTGTGTGACCGTCGGGATTTTTATCAAATCTAGCATTTTTGAACACTAAAATTAATTATGAATCAAACCATATTCTTATATTATCCTAATTCATTCGGTTTTGAACACTTATATTTTCGAGCCTGTGCCAAAGGGATACCCCTTTGGCCGGTGGCCAAATTTGGCGCCGGGGTGACCGGTGTAATTCGTCCGGTTTCGGAAAGAATCAAATTTTCAAGTCCGTCGGCCATATTCGGCCCCCGTTTTCTAGCAGTCGTCAGTAAAACGACATTAAGTCTCTCCATAGGTATTTGATGCCTGCAATTCTTGTTGCGTTGGAACCCTAACTCAAATATCTATCATCTAGAAATGAAAAATCCTAGAAACTCATTTTGTGTCAACATCTACAAGGTTTTAAATTTGATTTCCAAAAACGTAACAATTTGTGTAGTGCTCGGGTCACGACATGTTCGGGCCCTGTGTGACCGTCGGGATTTTTATCAAATCTAGCATTTTTGAACACTACAATCAATTATGAATCAAACCATATACTTATATTATCCTAATTCGTTCGGTTTTCAACACTTATATTTTCGAGCCTGGGCCAAAGGGATACCCTTTGACCGGTGGCCAAATTTGGCGCCTTGGTGACCGGTGGAATTTACATCGAATTTAGTATTTTTGAATTCTAGGAACAATTATGAAAGAATGCATATGCTCATGTTGGCCTAATTCGTCCGGTTTCGGAAAGAATCAAATTTTCAAGTCCGTCGGCCATATTCGGCCCCCGTTTTCTAGCAGTCGTCAGTAAAACGACTATAAGTCTCTCCATAGGTATCCGATGCCTGCAATTCTTGTTGCGTTGGAACCCTAACTCAAATATCTATCATCTAGAAATGAAAAATCCTACAAACTCATTTTGTCTCAACATCTACAAGGTTTTAAAGTTGATTTCAAAAAACGTAGTATTTTGTGTAGTGCCCGGGTCACGTCATGTTCGGGCCCTGTGTGACCGTCGGGATTTTTATAAAATCTAGCATTTTTGAACACTAAAATCAATTATGAATCAAACCATATTCTTATATTATCCTAATTCGTTCGGTTTTGAACACTTATATTTTCAAGCCTGTGCCAAAGGGATACCCCTTTGGCCGGTGGCCAAATTTGGCGCCGGGGTGACCGGTGGAATTTTTATCGAATTTAGTATTTTTGAACTCTAGGAACAATTATGAAAGAATGCATATGCTCATGTTGGCCTAATTCGTCCGGTTTCGGAAAGAATTAAATTTTCAATCCCGTCGGCCAGATTCGACCCCCGTTTTCTAGCAGTCGTCAGTAAAACGACTATAAGTCTCTCCATAGGTATCCGCTGCCTGCAATTCTTGTTGCATTGGAACCCTAACTCAAATATCTATCATCTAGAAATGAAAAATCCTAGAAACTCATTTTGTGTCAAAATCTACAAGGTTTTAAAGTTGATTTCCAAAAACGTAGCATTTTGTGTAGTGCCCGGGTCACGACATGTTCGGGCCCTGTGTGACCGTCGGGATTTTTATCAAATCTAGCATTTTTGAACACTACAATCAATTATGAATCAAACCATATACTTATATTATCCTATCCTAATTCATTCGGTTTTCAACAATTATATTTTCGAGCCTGGGCCAAAGGGCTGATCGGTGGAATTGACATCGAATTTAGTATTTTTGAATTCTAGGAACAATTATGAAAGAATGCATATGCTCATGTTGGCCTAATTCGTCCGGTTTCGGAAAGAATCAAATTTTCAAATCCGTCGGCCATATTCGGCCCCCGTTTTCTAGCAGTCGTCAGTAAAACGACTATAAGTCTCTCCATAGTTATCCGATGCCTGCAATTCTTGTTGCGTTGGAACCCTAACTCAAATATCTATCATCTAGAAATCAAAATCAAAAATCCTAGAAACTCATTTTGTGTCAACATCTACAAGGTTTTAAAGTTGATTTCCAAAAACGTAGCATTTTGTGTAGTGCCCGGGTCACGACATGTTCGGACCCTGTGTGACCGTCGGGATTTTTATCAAATCTAGCATTTTTGAACACTACAATCAATTATGAATCAAACCATATACTTATATTATCCTAATTCATTCGGTTTTGAACACTTATATTTTCGAGCATGTGCCAAAGGGATACCCCTTTGGCCGGTGGCCAAATTTGGCGCCGGGGTGACCGGTGGAATTTTCATTGAATTTAGTATTTTTGAACTCTAGGAACAATTATGAATGAATCCATATGCTCATGTTGGCCTAATTCGTCCGGTTTCGGAAAGAATCAAATTTTCAAGCCCGTCGGCCAGACTCGGCCCCCGTTTTCTAGCAGTCGTCAGTAAAACGACTATAAGTCTCTCCATAGGTATCCGATACCTGCAATTCTTGTTGCGTTGGAACCCTAACTCAAATATCTATCATCTAGAAATGAAAAATCCTAGAAACTCATTTTCTGTCAACATCTACAAGGTTTTAAAGTTGATTTCAAAAAACGTAGCATTTTGTGTAGTGCCCGGGTCACGTCATGTTCGGGCCCTGTGTGACCGTCGGGATTTTTATCAAATCTAGCATTTCTGAACACTAAAATCAATTATGAATCAAACCATATTCTTATATTATCCTAATTCATTCGGTTTTGAACAATTATATTTTCGAGCCTGTGCCAAAGGATACCCCTTTGGCCGGTGGCCAAATTTGGCGCCGGGGTGACCGGTGGAATTTTTATCGAATTTAGTATTTTTGAACTCTAGGAACAATTATGAAAGAATGCATATGCTCATGTTGGCCTAATTCGTTCGGTTTCGGAAAGAATTAAATTTTCAAGCCCGTCGGCCAGATTCGGCCCCCGTTTTCTAGCAGTCGTCAGTAAAACGACTATAAGTCTCTCCATAGTTATCCGATGCCTGCAATTCTTGTTGCGTTGGAACCCTAACTCAAATATCTATCATCTAGAAATGAAAAATCCTAGAAACTCATTTTGTGTCAACATCTACAAGGTTTTAAAGTTGATTTCCAAAAACGTAGCATTTTGTGTAGTGCCTGGGTCACGTCATGTTCGGGCCCTGTGTGACCGTCGGGATTTTTATCAAATCTAGCATTTTTGAACACTAAAATTAATTATGAATCAAACCATATTCTTATATTATCCTAATTCATTCGGTTTTGAACACTTATATTTTCGAGCCTGTGCCAAAGGGATACCCCTTTGGCCGGTGGCCAAATTTGGCGCCGGGGTGACCGGTGGAATTTTCATCGAATTTAGTATTTTTGAACTCTAGGAACAATTATGAAAGAATGCATATGCTCATGTTGGCCTAATTCGTCCGGTTTCGGAAAGAATAAAATTTTCAAATCCGTCGGCCATATTCGGCCCCCGTTTTCTAGCAGTCGTCAGTAAAACGACTATAAGTCTCTCCATAGTTATCCGATGCCTGCAATTCTTGTTGCGTTGGAACCCTAACTCAAATATCTATCATCTAGAAATCAAAATCAAAAATCCTAGAAACTCATTTTGTGTCAACATCTACAAGGTTTTAAAGTTGATTTCCAAAAACGTAGCATTTTGTCTAGTGCCTGGGTCACGTCATGTTCGGGCCCTGTGTGACCGTCGGGATTTTTATCAAATCTAGCATTTTTGAACACTAAAATTAATTATGAATCAAACCATATTCTTATATTATCCTAATTCATTCGGTTTTGAACACTTATATTTTCGAGCCTGTGCCAAAGGGATACCCCTTTGGCCGGTGGCCAAATTTGGCGCCGGGGTGACCGGTGGAATTTTCATCGAATTTAGTATTTTTGAACTCTAGGAACAATTATGAATGAATCCATATGCTCATGTTGGCCTAATTCGTCCCGTTTCGGAAAGAATCAAATTTTCAAGCCCGTCGGCCAGATTCGGCCCCCGTTTTCTAGCAGTCGTCAGTAAAACGACTATAAGTCTCTCCATAGGTATCCGATACCTGCAATTCTTGTTGCGTTGCAACCCTAACTCAAATATCTATCATCTAGAAATGAAAAATCCTAGAAACTAATTTTGTGTCAACATCTACAGGGTTTTAAAGTTGATTTCCAAAAACGAAGCATTTTGTGTAGTGCCCGGGTCACGACATGTTCGGGCCCTGTGTGACCGTCGGGATTTTTATCAAATCTATCATTTTTGAACACTACAATCAATTATGAATCAAACCATATACTTATATTATCCTAATTCATTCGGTTTTCAACACTTATATTTTCGAGCCTGTGCCAAAGGGATACACCCCTTTGGCCGGTGGCCAAATTTAGCGCCGGGGTGACCGGTGGAATTTTCATCGAATTTAGTATTTTTGAACTCTAGGAACAATTATGAAAGAATGCATATGCTCATGTTGGCCTAATTCGTCCGGTTTCGGAAAAAATCAAATTTTCAAGTCCGTCGGCCATATTCGGCCTTCGTTTTCTAGCAGTCGTCAGTAAAACGACTATAAGTCTCTCCATAGGTATCCGATGCCTGCAATTCTTGTTGCGTTGGAACCCTAACTCAAATATCTATCATCTAGAAATGAAAAATCCTAGAAACTCATTTTGTGTCAACATCTACAAGGTTTTAAAATTGATTTCAAAAAACGTAGCATTTTGTATTGTGCCCGGGTCACGTCATGTTCGGGCCCTGCGTGACCGTCGGGATTTTCATCAAATCTAGCATTTTTTAACACTAAAATCAATTATGAATCAAACCATATTCTTATATTATCCTAATTCATTCGGTTTGAACACTTATATTTTCGAGCCTGTGCCAAAGGGATACCCCTTTGGCCGGTGGCCAAATTGGGCGCCAGGGTGACCGGTGGAATTTTCATCGAATTTAGTATTTTTGAACTCTAGGAACAATTATGAATGAATCCATATGCTCATGTTGGCCTAATTCGTCCGGTTTCGGTAAGAATCAAATTTTCAAGCCCGTCGGCCAGATTCCGCCCCCATTTTCTACCAGTCGTTAGTAAAACGACTATAAGTCTCTCCAAAGGTATCCGATGTCTACAATTCTTGTTGCGTTGGAACCCTAACTTAAATATCTATCATCTAGAAATGAAAAATCCTAGAAACTAATTTTGTGTCAACATCTACAGGGTTTTAAAGTTGATTTCCAAAAGCGAAGCATTTTGTGTAGTGCCCGGGTCACGACATGTTCGGGCCCTGTGTGACCGTCGGGATTTTTATCAAATCTATCATTTTTGAACACTATAATCAATTATGAATCAAAGCATATACTTATATTATCCTAATTCATTCGGTTTTCAACACTTATATTTTCGAGCCTGTGCCAAAGGGATACACCCCTTTGGCCGGTGGCCAAATTTAACGCCGGGGTGACCGGTGGAATTTTCATCGAATTTAGTATTTTTGAACTCTAGGAACAATTATAAAAGAATGCATATGCTCATGTTGGCCTAATTCGTCCGGTTTCGGAAAAAATCAAATTTTCAAGTCCGTCGGCCATATTCGGCCTTCGTTTTCTAGCAGTCGTCAGTAAAACGACTATAAGCCTCTCCATAGGTATCCGATGCCTGTAATTCTTGTTGCGTTGGAACCCTAACTCAAATATCTATCATCTAGAAATGAAAAATCCTAGAAACTCATTTTGTGTCAACATCTACAAGGTTTTAAAATTGATTTCAAAAAACGTAGCATTTTGTGTTGTGCCTGGGTCACGTCATGTTCGGGCCCTGCGTGACCATCGGGATTTTTATCAAATCTAGCATTTTTTAACACTAAAATCAATTATGAATCAAACCATATTCTTATATTATCCTAATTCATTCGGTTTGAACACTTATATTTTCGAGCCTGTGCCAAAGGGATACCCCTTTGGCCGGTGGCCAAATTGGGCGCCAGGGTGACCGGTGGAATTTTCATCGAATTTAGTATTTTTGAACTCTAGGAACAATTATGCATGAATCCATATGCTCATGTTGGCCTAATTCGTCCGGTTTCGGTAAGAATCAAAATTTCAAGCCCGTCGGCCAGATTCCGCCCCCATTTTCTACCAGTCGTTAGTAAAACGACTATAAGTCTCTCCAAAGGTATCCGATGTCTACAATTCTTGTTGCGTTGGAACCCTAACTCAAATATCTATCATCTAGAAATGAAAAATCCTAGAAACTAATTTTGTGTCAACATCTACAGGGTTTTAAAGTTGATTTCCAAAAACGAAGCATTTTGTGTAGTGCCCGGGTCACGACATGTTCGGGCCCTGTGTGACCGTCGGGATTTTTATCAAATCTATCATTTTTGAACACTACAATCAATTATGAATCAAACCATATACTTATATTATCCTAATTCATTCGGTTTTCAACACTTATATTTTCGAGCCTGTGCCAAAGGGATACACCCCTTTGGCCGGTGGCCAAATTTAGCGCCGGGGTGACCGGTGGAATTTTCATCGAATTTAGTATTTTTGAACTCTAGGAACAATTATGAAGGAATGCATATGCTCATGTTGGCCTAATTCGTCCGGTTTCGGAAAAAATCAAATTTTCAAGTCCGTCGGCCATATTCGGCCTTCGTTTTCTAGCAGTCGTCAGTAAAACGACTATAAGTCTCTCCATAGGTATCCGATGCCTGCAATTCTTGTTGCGTTGGAACCCTAACTCAAATATCTATCATCTAGAAATGAAAAATCCTAGAAACTCATTTTGTGTCAACATCTACAAGGTTTTAAAATTGATTTCAAAAAACGTAGCATTTTGTGTTGTGCCCGGGTCACGTCATGTTCGGGCCCTGCGTGACCGTCGGGATTTTTATCAAATCTAGCATTTTTTAACACTAAAATCAATTATGAATCAAACCATATTCTTATATTATTCTAATTCATTCGGTTTGAACACTTATATTTTCGAGCCTGTGCCAAAGGGATACCCCTTTGGCCGGTGGCCAAATTGGGCGCCAGGGTGACCGGTGGAATTTTCATCGAATTTAGTATTTTTGAACTCTAGGAACAATTATGAATGAATCCATATGCTCATGTTGGCCTAATTCGTCCGGTTTCGGTAAGAATCAAATTTTCAAGCCCGTCGGCCAGATTCGGCCCCCGTTTTCTAGCAGTCGTCAGTAAAACGACTATAAGTCTCTCCATAGGTATCCGATACCTGCAATTCTTGTTGCGTTGGAACCCTAACTCAAATATCTATCATCTAGAAATGAAAAATCCTAGAAACTCATTTTGTGTCAACATCTACAAGGTTTTAAAGTTGATTTCCAAAAACGTATCATTTTGTGTAGTGCCCGGGTCACGTCATGTGCGGGCCCCGTGTGACCGTCGGGATTTTTGTCAAATCTAGCATTTTTGAACACTAAAATCAATTATGAATCAAACCATATTCTTATATTATCCTAATTCGTTCGGTTTTGAACACTTATATTTTCGAGCCTGTGCCAAAGGGATACCCCTTTGGCCGGTGGCCAAATTCGGCGCCGGGGTGACCGGTGGAATTTTCATCGAATTTAGTATTTTTGAACTCTAGGAACAATTATGAATGAATCCATCTGCTCATGTTGGCCTAATTCGTCCGGTTTCAGAAAGAATCAAATTTTCAAGCCCGTCAGCCAGATTCCGCCCCCATTTTCTAGCAGTCGTCAGTAAAACGACTAAAAGTCTCTCCATAGGTATCCGATGTCTGCAATTCTTGTTGCCTTGGAACACTGACTCAAATATCTATCATCTTGAAAGGAAAAATCGTAGAAACTCATTTTGTGTCAACATCTACAAGGTTTTAAAGTTGATTTCCAAAAACGTAACATTTTGTGTAATGCCCAGGTCACGTCATGTTCGGGCCATGTTTGACCGTCGGGAGTTTTATCAAATCTAGCATTTTTGAACAATACAATCAATTATAAATCAAATCATATACTTATATTATCCTAATTCGTTCGATTTTGATCAATTATATTTTCGAGCCTGGGTCAAAGGGATACCCCTTTGGCCGGTGGCCAAATTTAGCGCCGGGGTGACCGGTGGAATTTTCATCGAATTTAGTATTTTTGAACTCTAGGAACAATTATGAAAGAATGCATATGCTCATGTTGGCCTAATTCGTCCGGTTTCGGAAAGAATCAAATTTTCAAGTCCGTCGGCCATATTCGGCCTTCGTTTTCTAGCAGTCGTCAGTAAAACGACTATAAGTCTCTCCATAGGTATCCGATGCCTGCAATTCTTGTTGCGTTGGAACCCTAACTCAAATATCTATCATCTAGAAATGAAAAATCCTAGAAACTCATTTTGTGTCAACATCTACAGGGTTTTAAAGTTGATTTCCAAAAACGAAGCATTTTGTGCAGTGCCCGGGTCACGTCATGTTCGGGCCCTGTGTGACCGTCGGGATTTTTATCAAATCTAGCATTTTTGAACACTAAAATCAATTATGAATCAAACTATATTCTTATATTATCCTAATTCGTTCGGTTTTGAACACTTATATTTTCGAGCCTGTGCCAAAAGGATACCCCTTTGGCCGGCGGCCAAATTTGGCGCCGGGGTGACCGGTGGAATTTTCATCGAATTTAGTATTTTTGAACTCTAGGAACAATTATGAATGAATCCATATGCTCATGTTGGCCTAATTCGTCCGGTTTCGGAAAGAATCAAATTTTCAAGCCCGTCGGCCAGATTCCGCCCTCATTTTCTAGCAGTCGTTAGTAAAACGACTATAAGTCTCTCCAAACGTATCCGATGTCTGCAATTCTTGTTGCGTTGGAACCCTAACTCAAATATCTATCATCTAGAAATGAAAAATCGTAGAAACTCATTTTTTGTCAACATCTACAAGGTTTTAAAGTTGATTTCCAAAAACGTAACATTTTGTGTAGTGCCCGGGTCACGTCATGTTCGGGCTCTGTGTGACCGTCGAGAGTTTTATCAAATCTAAAATTTTTGAACACTACAATCAATTATGAATCAAACCATATACTTATATTATCCTAATTGGTTCAATTTTGATCACTTATATTTTCGAGCCTGGGTCAAAGGGATACCCCTTTAGCCGGTGGCCAAATTTGGCACCGGGGTGACCGGTGGAATTTTCATCGAATTTAGTATTTTTGAACTGTAGGAACAATTATGAATGTATCCATATGCTCATGTTGGCCTAATTCGTCAGGTTTCGGAAAGAATTAAATTTTCAAGCCCGTCGGCCAGATTCGGCCCCCGTTTTCTAGCAGTCGTCAGTAAAACGACTATAAGTCTCTCCATAGGTATCCGATGCCTACAATTCTTGTTGCGTTGGAACCCTAACTCAAATATGTATCATCTAGAAATGAAAAATCCTAGACTCTCATTTTGTGTCAACATCTACAAGGTTTTAAAGTTGATTTCCAAAAACGTAGCATTTTGTGTAGTGCCCGGGTCAGGTCATGTTCGGGCCCTGTGTGACCATCGGGATTTTTATCAAATCTTGAATTTTTGAACACTACAATCAATTATGAATCAAACCATATTCTTATATTATCCTAATTCGTTCGGTTTTGAGCACTTATATTTTCGAGCCTGGACCAAAGGGATACCCCTTTGGCTGGTGGCCAAATTTGGCACCGGGGTGACCGGTGGAATTTTGATCGAATTTAGTGTTTTTGAACTCTAGGCACAATTATGAATGAATCCATATGCTCATGTTGGCCTAATTCGTCCGGTTTCGGAAAGAATCAAATTTTCAATCCCGTCGGCCAGATTCCGCCTTCGTTTTCTAGCAGCCGTCAGTGAAACGACTATAAGTCTCTCCATAGGTATCCGATGCCTACAATTCTTGTTGCGTTGGAACCCTAACTCAAATATCTATCATCTAGAAATGAAAAATCCTAGAAACTCATTTTTTGTCAACATCTATAAGGTTTTAAAGTTGATTTCCAAAAACGTAGCATTTTGTGTAGTGCCCGGGTCACGTCATGTTCGGGCCCTGTGTGACCGTCGGGATTTTTATCAAATCTAGCATTTTTGAACACTAAAATCAATTATGAATCAAACCATATACTTATATTATCCTAATTCGTTCGGTTTTCAACACTTATATTTTCGAGCTTGGGCCAAAGGGATACCCTTTGGCCGGTGGCCAAATTTGGCGCCTTGAAGACCGGTGAAATTTACATCGAATTTAGTATTTTTGAATTCTAGGAAAAATTATGAAAGAATGCATATGCTCATGTTGGCCTAATTCGTCCGGTTTCGGAAAGAATCAAATTTTCAAGTCCGTCGGCCATATTCGGCCCCCGTTTTCTAGCAGTCGTCAGTAAAACGACTATAAGTCTCTCCATAGGTATCCGATGCCTGCAATTCTTGTTGCGTTGGAACCCTAACTCAAATATCTATCATCTAGAAATGAAAAATCTTAGAAACTCATTTTGTGTCAACTTCTACAAGGTTTTAAAGTTGATTTCAAGAAACGTAGTATTTTGTGTAGTGCCCGGGTCACGTCATGTTCGGGCCCTGTGTGACCGTCGGAATTTTTATCAAATCTAGCATTTTTGAACACTAAAATCAATTATGAATCAAACTATATTCTTATATTATCCTAATTCGTTCGGTTTTGAACACTTATATTTTCGAGCCTGTGCCAAAAGGATAACCCTTTGGCCGGTGGCCAAATTTGGCGCCGGGGTGACCGGTGGAATTTTCATCGAATTTAGTATTTTTGAACTCTAGGAACAATTATGAATGAATCCATATGCTCATGTTGGCCTAATTCGTCCGGTTTCGGAAAGAATCAAATTTTCAAGCCCGTCGGCCAGATTCGGTCCTCATTTTCTAGCAGTCGTTAGTAAAACGACTATAAGTCTCTCCAAACGTATCCGATGTCTGCAATTCTTGTTGCGTTGGAACCCTAACTCAAATATCTATCATCTAGAAATGAAAAATCGTAGAAACTCATTTTGTGAATCAATTATGAATCAAACCATATACTTATATTATCCTAATTCGTTCGGTTTTCAACACTTATATTTTCGATCCTGGGCCAAAGGGATACCCTTTGGCCAGTGTCCAAATTTGGCGCCTTGAAGACCGGTGAAATTTACATCGAATTTAGTATTTTTGAATTCTAGGAAAAATTATGAAAGAATGCATATGCTCATGTTGGCCTAATTCGTCCGGTTTCGGAAAGAATCAAATTTTCAAGTCCGTCGGCCATATTCGGCCCCCGTTTTCTAGCAGTCGTCAGTAAAACCACTATAAGTCTCTCCATAAGTATCCGATGCCTGCAATTCTTGTTGCGTTGGAACCCTAACTCAAATATCTATCATCTAGAAATGAAAAATCCTAGAAACTCATTTTGTGTCAACTTCTACACGGTTTTAAAGTTGATTTCAAAAAACGTAGCATTTTGTGTAGTGCCCGGGTCACGTCATGTTCGGGCCCTGTGTGACCGTCGGGATTTTTATCAAATCTAGCATTTTTGAACACTAAAATCAATTATGAATCAAACCATATTCTTATATTATCCTAATTCATTTGGTTTTGAACACTTATATTTTCGAGCCTGTGCCAAAGGGGTATCCCGGTGGCCAAATTTGGCGCCGGGGTGACCGGTGGAATTTTCGACGAATTTACTATTATTGAACTCTAGGAACAATTATGAATGAATCCATATGCTCATGTTGGCCTAATTCGTCCGGTTTCGGAAAGAATTAAATTTTCAAGCCCGTCGGCCAGATTCGGCCCCCGTTTTCTAGCAGTCGTCAGTAAAACGACTATAAGTCTCTCCATAGGTATCCGATGCCTGCAATTCTTGTTGCGTTGGAACCCTAACTCAAATATCTATCATCTAGAAATGAAAAATCCTAGAAACTCATTTTGTGTCAACATCTACAAGGATTTAAAGTTGATTTCCAAAAACGTAGCATTTTGTGTATTGCCCGGGTCACGTCATGTTTGGCCCCTGTGCGACCGTCGGGATTTTTATCAAATCTAGAATTTTTGAACACTACAATCAATTATGAATCAAACCATATACTTATATTATCCTAATTCGTTCGGTTTTCAACACTTATATTTTCGATCTTGGGCCAAAGGGATACCATTTGGCCGGTGTCCAAATTTGGCGCCTTGAAGACCGGTGAAATTTACATCGAATTTAGTATTTTTGAATTCTAGGAAAAATTATGAAAGAATGCATATGCTCATGTTGGCCTAATTCGTCCGGTTTCGTAAAGAATCAAATTTTCAAGTCCGTCGGCCATATTCGGCCCCCGTTTTCTAGCAGTCGTCAGTAAAACCACTATAAGTCTCTCCATAGGTATCCGATGCCTGCAATTCTTGTTGCGTTGGAACCCTAACTCAAATATCTATCATCTAGAAATCAAAAATCCTAGAAACTCATTTTGTGTCAACTTCTACAAGGTTTTAAAGTTGATTTCAAAAAACGTAGCATTTTGTGTAGTGCCCGGGTCACGTCATGTTCGGGCCCTGTGTGACCGTCGGGATTTTTATCAAATCTAGCATTTTTGAACACTAAAATCAATTATGAATCAAACCATATTCTTATATTATCCTAATTCGTTCGGTTTTGAACACATATATTTTCGAGCCTGTGCCAATGGGATACCCCTTTGGCCGGTGGCCAAATTTGGCGTCGGGGTGACCGGTGGAATTTTCGACGAATTTAGTATTTTTTAACTCTAGGAACAATTATGAATGAATCCATATGCTCATGTTGGCCTAATTCGTCCGGTTTCGGAAAGAATTAAATTTTCAAGCCCATCGGCCAGATTCGGCCCCCGTTTTCTAGCAGTCGTCAGTAAAACGACTATAAGTCTCTCCATAGGTATCCGATGCCTGCAATTCTTGTTGCGTTGGAACCCTAACTCAAATATCTATCATCTAGAAATGAAAAATCCTAGAAACTCATTTTGTGTCAACATCTACAAGGATTTAAAGTTGATTTCCAAAAACGTAGCATTTTGTGTATTGCCCGGGTCACGTCATGTTTGGCCCCTGTGCGACCGTCGGGATTTTTATCAAATCTAGAATTTTTGAACACTACAATCAATTATGAATCAAACCATATACTTATATTATCCTAATTCGTTCGGTTTTCAACACTTATATTTTCGATCTTGGGCCAATGGGATACCCTTTGGCCGGTGTCCAAATTTGGCGCCTTGAAGACCGGTGAAATTTACATCGAATTTAGTATTTTTGAATTCTAGGAAAAATTATGAAAGAATGCATATGCTCATGTTGGCCTAATTCGTCCGGTTTCGTAAAGAATCAAATTTTCAAGTCCGTCGGCCATATTCGGCCCCCGTTTTCTAGCAGTCGTCAGTAAAACCACTATAAGTCTCTCCATAGGTATCCGATGCCTGCAATTCTTGTTGCGTTGGAACCCTAACTCAAATATCTATCATCTAGAAATGAAAAATCCTAGAAACTCATTTTGTGTCAACTTCTACAAGGTTTTAAAGTTGATTTCAAAAAACGTAGCATTTTGTGTAGTGCCCGGGTCACGTCATGTTCGGGCCCTGTGTGACCGTCGGGATTTTTATCAAATCTAGCATTTTTGAACACTAAAATCAATTATGAATCAAACCATATTCTTATATTATCCTAATTCGTTCGGTTTTGAACACATATATTTTCGAGCCTGTGCCAATGGGATACCCCTTTGGCCGGTGGCCAAATTTGGCGTCGGGGTGACCGGTGGAATTTTCGACGAATTTAGTATTTTTTAACTCTAGGAACAATTATGAATGAATCCATATGCTCATGTTGGCCTAATTCGTCCGGTTTCGGAAAGAATTAAATTTTCAAGCCCATCGGCCAGATTCGGCCCCCGTTTTCTAGCAGTCGTCAGTAAAACGACTATAAGTCTCTCCATAGGTATCCGATGCCTGCAATTCTTGTTGCGTTGGAACCCTAACTCAAATATCTATTATCTAGAAATGAAAAATCCTAGAAACTCATTTTGTGTCAACATCTACAAGGATTTAAAGTTGATTTCCAAAAACGTAGAATTTTGTGTAGTGCCCGGGTCACGTCATGTTTGGGCCCTGTGTGACCGTCGGGATTTTTATCAAATCTAGCATTTTTGAACACTAAAATCAATTATGAATCAAACCATATACTTATATTATCCTAATTCGTTCGGTTTTCAACACTTATATTTTCGAGCTTGGGCCAAAGGGATACCCTTTGGCCGGTGGCCAAATTTGGCGCCTTGAAGACCGGTGAAATTTACATCGAATTTAGTATTTTTGAATTCTAGGAAAAATTATGAAAGAATGCATATGCTCATGTTGGCCTAATTCGTCCGGTTTCGGAAAGAATCAAATTTTCAAGTCCGTCGACCATATTCGGACCCCGTTTTCTAGCTGTCGTCAGTAAAACAACTATAAGTCTCTCCATAGGTATCCGATGCCTGCAATTCTTGTTGCGTTGGAACCCTAACTCAAATATCTATCATCTAGAAATGAAAAATCCTAGAAACTCATTTTGTGTCAACTTCTACAAGGTTTTAAAGTTGATTTCAAAAAACGTAGCATTTTGTGTAGTGTCCGGGTCACGTCATGTTCGGGCCCTGTGTGACCGTCAGGATTTTTATCAAATCTAGCATTTTTGAACACTAAAATCAATTATGAATCAAACCATATTCTTATATTATCCAAATTCATTCGGTTTTGAACACTTATATTTTCGAGCCTGTGCCAAAGGGATACCCCTTTGGCCGGTGGCCAAATTTGGCGCCGGGGTGACCGGTGGAATTTTCGACGAATTTAGTATTTTTGAACTCTAGGAATAATTATGAATGAATCCATATGCTCATGTTGGCCTAATTCGTCCGGTTTCGGAATGAATTAAATTTTCAAGCCCGTCGGCCAGATTCGGCCCCCGTTTTCTAGCAGTCGTCAGTAAAACGACTATAAGTCTCTCCATAGGTATCCGATGCCTGCAATTCTTGTTGCGTTGGAACCCTAACTCAAATATCTATCATCAAGAAATGAAAAATCCTAGAAACTCATTTTGTGTCAACATCTACAAGGTTTTAAAGTTGATTTCCAAAAACGTAGCATTTTGTGTAGTGGGGTCACGTCATGTTCGGGCCCTGTGTGACCGTCGGGATTTTTATCAAATCTAGCATTTTTGAACACTAAAATCAATTATGAATCAAACCATATACTTATATTATCCTAATTCGTTCGGTTTTCAACACTTATATTTTCGAGCCTGGGCCAAAGGGATACCCTTTGGCAGGTGGCCAAATTTGGCGCCTTGCTGACCGGTGGAATTGACATCGAATTTAGTATTTTTGAATTCTAGGAAAAATTATGAAAGAATGCATATGCTCATGTTGGCCTAATTCGTCCGGTTTCGGAAAGAATCAAATTTTCAAGTCCGTCGGCCATATTCGGCCCCCGTTTTCTAGCAGTCGTCAGTAAAACGATTATAAGTCTCTCCTTAGGTATCCGATGCCTGCAATTCTTGTTGCGTTGGAACCTTAACTCAAATATCTATCATCTAGAAATGAAAAATCCTAGAAACTCATTTTGTGTCAACATCTACAAGGTTTTAAAATTGATTTCCAAAAACGTAGCATTTTGTGTAGTGCCCGGGTCACGTCATGTTCGGGCCCTGTGTGACCGTCGGGATTTTTATCAAATTTAGCATTTTTGAACACTAAAATCAATTATGAATCAAACCATATACTTATATTATCCTAATTCGTTCGGTTTTCAACACTTATATTTTCGAGCCTGGGCCAAAGGGATACCCTTTGGCCGGTGGCCAAATTTGGCGCCTTGAAGACCGGTGAAATTTACATCGAATTTAGTATTTTTGAATTCTAGGAAAAATTATGAAAGAATGCATGTGCTCATGTTGGCCTAATTCGTCCGGTTTCGTAAAGAATCAAATTTTCAAGTCCGTCGGCCATATTCGGCCCCCGTTTTCTTGCAGTCGTCAGTAAAATGACTATAAGTCTCTCCATAGGTATCCGATGCCTGCAATTCTTGTTGCGTTGGAACCCTAACTCAAATATCTATCATCTAGAAATGAAAAATCCTAGAAACTCATTTTGTGTCAACATCTACAAGGTTTTAAAGTTGATTTCCAAAAACGTAGCATTTTGTGTAGTGCCCGGGTCACGTCATGTTCGGGCCCTGTGTGACCGTCGGGATTTTTATCAAATCTAGCATTTTTGAACACTAAAATCAATTATGAATCAAACCATATTCTTATATTATCCTAATTCATTCGGTTTTCAACACTTATATTTTCGAGCCTGTGCCAAAGGGATACCCCTTTGGCCGGTGGCCAAATTTCGCGCCGGGGTGACCGGTGGAATTTTCGACGAATTTAGTATTTTTGAACTCTAGGAACAATTATGAATGAATCCATATGCTCATGTTGGCCTAATTCGTCCGGTTTCGGCAAGAATTAAAGTTTCAAGCCCGTCGGCCAGATTCGGCCCCCGTTTTCTCGCAGTCGTCAGTAAAACGACTATAAGTCTCTCCATAGGTATCCGATGCCTGCAATTCTTGTTGCGTTGGAACCCTAACTCAAATATCTATCATCTAGAAATGAAAAATCCTAGAAACTCATTTTGTGTCAACATCTACAAGGTTTTAAAGTTGATTTCCAAAAACGTAGCATTTTGTGTAGTGCCCGGGGTCACGACATGTTTGGGCCCTGTGTGACCGTCGGGATTTTTATCAAATCTAGCATTTTTAAACACTAAAATCAATTATGAATCAAACCATATACTTGTATTATCCTAATTCATTCGGTTTTCAACACTTATATTTTCGAGCCTGGGCCAAAGGGATACCCTTTGGTCGGTGGCCAAATTTGGCGCCTTGCTGACCGGTGGAATTGACATCGAATTTAGTATTTTTGAATTCTAGGAATAATTAGGAAAGAATGCATATGGTCATGTTGGCCTAATTCGTCCGGTTTCGGAAAGAATCAAATTTTCAAGTCCGTCGGCCATATTCGGTCCCCGTTTTCTAGCAGTCGTCAATAAAACGACTATAAGTCTCTCCATAGGTATCCGATGCCTGCAATTCTTGTTGCGTTGGAACCCTAACTCAAATATCTATCATCTAGAAATGAAAATCTTAGAAACTCATTTTGTGTCAACTTCTACAAGGTTTTAAAGTTGATTTCAAAAAACGTAGCATTTTGTGTAGTGCCCGGGTCACGTCATGTTCGGGCCCTGTGTGACCGTCGGGATTTTTATTAAATCTAGCATTTTTGAACACTAAAATCAATTATGAATCAAACCATATTCTTATATTATCCTAATTCATTCGGTTTTGAACACTTATATTTTCGAGCCTGTGCCAAAGGGATACCCCTTTGGCCGGTGGTCAAATTTGGCGCCGGGGTGACCGGTGGAATTTTCGACGAATTTAGTATTTTTGAACTCTAGGAACAATTATGAATGAATCCATATGCTCATGTTGGCCTAATTCGTCCGGTTTCGGAAAGAATTAAATTTTCCAGCCCGTCGGCCAGATTCGGCCCCCGTTTTCTAGCAGTCGTCAGTAAAACGACTATAAGTCTCTCCATAGGTATCCGATGCCTGCAATTCTTGTTGCGTTGGAACCTTAACTCAAGTATCTATCATCTAGAAATGAAAAATCCTAGAAACTCATTTTGTGTCAACATCTACAAGGTTTAAAAGTTAATTTCCAAAAACGTAGCATTTTGTGTAGTGTCCGGGTCACGTCATGTTCGGGCCCTGTGTGACCGTCGGGATTTTTATCAAATCTAGCATTTTTGAACACTAAAATCAATTATGAATCAAACCATATACTTATATTATCCTAATTCGTTCGGTTTTCAACACTTATATTTTCGAGCCTGGGCCAAAGGGATACCCTTTGGCCGGTGGCCAAATTTGGCGCCTTGAAGACCGGTGAAATTTCATCGAATTTAGTATTTTTGAATTCTAGGAAAAATTATGAAAGAATGCATATGCTCATGTTGGCCTAATTCGTCCGGTTTCGGAAAGAATCAAATTTTCAAGTCCGTCGGCCATATTCGGCCCCCGTTTTCTAACAGTCGTCAGTAAAACGACTATAAGTCTCTCCATAGGTATCCGATGCCTGCAATTCTTGTTGCGTTGGAACCCTAACTCAAATATCTATCATCTAGAAATGAAAAATCCTAGAAACTCATTTTGTGTCAACATCTACAAGGTTTTAAAGTTGAATTCCAAAAACGTAGCATTTTGTGTAGTGCCCGGGTCACGTCATGTTCGGGCCCTGTGTGACCGTCGGGATTTTTATCAAATCTAGCATTTTTGAACACTAAAATCAATTATGAATCAAACCATATACTTATATTATCCTAATTCGTTCGGTTTTCAACACTTATATTTTCGAGCCTGGGCGAAAGGGATACCCTTTGGCCGGTGGCCAAATTTGGCGCCTTGAAGACCGGTGAAATTTACATCGAATTTAGTATTTTTGAATTCTAGGAAAAATTATGAAAGAATGCATATGCTCATGTTGGCCTAATTCGTCCGGTTTCGGAAAGAATCAAATTTTCAAGTCCGTCGGCCATATTCGGCCCCCGTTTTCTAGCAGTCGTCAGTAAAACGACTATAAGTCTCTCCATAGGTATCCGATGCCTGCAATTCTTGTTGCGTTGGAACCCTAACTCAAATATCTATCATATAGAAATGAAAAATCCTAGAAACTCATTTTGTGTCAACTTCTACAAGGTTTTAAAGTTGATTTCAAAAAACGTAGCATTTTGTGTAGTGCCCGGGTCACGTCATTTTCGGGCCCTGTGTGACCGTCGGGATTTTTATCAATCTACCATTTTTGAACACTAAAATCAATTATGAATCAAACCATATTCTTATATTAACCTAATTCATTCGGTTTTGAACACTTATATTTTCGAGCCTGTGCCAAAGGGATACCCCTTTGGCTGGTGGCCAAATTTGGCGCCGGGGTGACCGGTGGAATTTTCGACGAATTTAGTATTTTTGAACTCTAGGAACAATTATGAATGAATCCATATGCTCATGTTGGCCTAATTCGTCCGGTTTCGGAAAGAATTAAAGTTTCAAGCCCGTCGGCCAGATTCGGCCCCCGTTTTCTAGCAGTCGTCAGTAAAACGACTATAAGTATCTCCATAGGTATCCGATGCCTGCAATTCTTGTTGCGTTGGAACCCTAACTCAAATATCTATCATCTAGAAATGAAAAATCCTAGAAACTCATTTTGTGTCAACATCTACAAGGTTTTAAAGTTGATTTCCAAAAACGTAGCATTTTGTGTAGTGCCCGGGTCACGTCATGTTCGGGCCCTGTGTGACCGTCGGGATTTTTATAAAATCTAGCATTTTTGAACACTAAAATCAATTATGAATCAAACCATATTCTTATATTATCCTAATTCATTCGGTTTTGAACACTTATATTTTCGAGCCTGTGCCAAAGGGATACCCCTTTGGCCGGTGGCCAAATTTGGCGCCGGGGTGACCGGTGGAATTTTCGACGAATTTAGTATTTTTGAACTCTAGGAACAATTATGAATGAATCCATATGCTCATGTTGGCCTAATTCGTCCGGTTTCGGAAAGAATTAAATTTTCAAGCCCGTCCGCCAGATTCGGCCCCCGGTTTCTAGCAGTCGTCAGTAAAACGACTATAAGTCTCTCCATAGGTATCCGATGCCTGCAATTCTTGTTGCGTTGGAACCCTAACTCAAATATCTATCATCTAGAAATGAAAAATCCTAGAAACTCATTTTGTGTCAACATCTACAAGGTTTTAAAGTTGAATTCCAAAAACGTAGCATTTTGTGTAGTGCCCGGGTCACGTCATGTTCGGGCCCTGTGTGACCGTCGGGATTTTTATCAAATCTAGCATTTTTGAACACTAAAATCAATTATGAATCAAACCATATACTTATATTATCCTAATTCGTTCGGTTTTCAACACTTATATTTTCGAGCCTGGGCGAAAGGGATACCCTTTGGCCGGTGGCCAAATTTGGCGCCTTGAAGACCGGTGAAATTTACATCGAATTTAGTATTTTTGAATTCTAGGAAAAATTATGAAAGAATGCATATGCTCATGTTGGCCTAATTCGTCCGGTTTCGGAAAGAATCAAATTTTCAAGTCCGTCGGCCATATTCGGCCCCCGTTTTCTAGCAGTCGTCAGTAAAACGACTATAAGTCTCTCCATAGGTATCCGATGCCTGCAATTCTTGTTGCGTTGGAACCCTAACTCAAATATCTATCATCTAGAAATGAAAAATCCTAGAAACTCATTTTGTGTCAACATCTACAAGGTTTTAAAGTTGATTTCCAAAAACGTAGCATTTTGTGTAGTGCCCGGGTCACGTCATGTTCGGGCCCTGTGTGACCGTCGGGATTTTTATCAAATCTAGCATTTTTGAACACTAAAATCAATTATGAATCAAACCATATTCTTATATTATCCTAATTCATTCGGTTTTCAACACTTATATTTTCGAGCCTGTGCCAAAGGGATACCCCTTTGGCCGGTGGCCAAATTTGGCGCCGGAGTGACCGGTGGAATTTTCGACGAATTTAGTATTTTTGAATTCTAGGAAAAATTATGAAAGAATGCATATGCTCATGTTGGCCTAATTCGTCCGGTTTCGGAAAGAATCAAATTTTCAAGTCCGTCGGCCATATTCGGCCCCCGTTTTCTAACAGTCGTCAGTAAAAGGACTATAAGTATCTCCATAGGTATCCGATGCCTGCAATTCTTGTTGCGTTGGAACCCTAACTCAAATATCTATCATCTAGAAATGAAAAATCTTAGAAACTCATTTTGTGTCAACTTCTACAAGGTTTTAAAGTTGATTTCAAAAAACGTAGCATTTTGTGTAGTGCCCGGGTCACGTCATGTTCGGGCCCTGTGTGACCGTCGGGGTTTTTATCAATCTAGCATTTTTGAACACTAAAATCAATTATGAATCAAACCATATTCTTATATTAACCTAATTCATTCGGTTTTGAACACTTATATTTTTGAGCCTGTGCCAAAGGGATACCCCCTTTGGCTGGTGGCCAAATTTGGCGCCGGGGTGACCGGTGGAATTTTCGACGAATTTAGTATTTTTGAACTCTAGGAAAAATTATGAAAGAATGCATATGCTCATGTTGCCCTAATTCGTCCGGTTTCGGAAAGCATGAAATTTTCAAGTCCGTCGGCCATATTCGGCCCCCGTTTTCTAGCAGTCGTCATTAAAACGACTATAAGTATCTCCATAGGTATCCGATTCCTGCAATTCTTGTTGCGTTGGAACCCTAACTCAAATATCTATCATCTAGAAATGAAAAATCCTAGAAACTCATTTTGTGTCAACATCTACAAGGTTTTAAAGTTGATTTCCAAAAACGTAGCATTTTGTGTAGTGCCCGGATCACGTCATGTTCGGGCCCTGTGTGACCGTCGGGATTTTTATCAAATCTAGCATTTTTGAACACTAAAATCAATTATGAATCAAACCATATTCTTATATTATCCTAATTCATTCGGTTTTGAACACTTATATTTTCGAGCCTGTGCCAAAGGGATACCTCTTTGGCCGGTGGCCAAATTTGGCGCCGGGGTGACCGGTGGAATTTTCGACGAATTTAGTATTTTTGAACTCTAGGAACAATTATGAATGAATCCATATGCTCATGTTGGCCTAATTCGTCCAGTTTCGGAAAGAATTAAATTTTCAAGCCCGTCGGCCAGATTCGGCCCCCGTTTTCTAGCAGTCGTCAGTAAGACGACTATAAGTCTCTCCATAGGTATCAGATGCCTGCAATTCTTGTTGCGTTGGAACCCTAACTCAAATATCTATCATCTAGAAATGAAAAATCCTAGAAACTCATTTTGTGTCAACATCTACAAGGTTTTAAAGTTGATTTCCGGGGGTCACGTCATCTTCGGGCCCTGTGTGACCGTCGGGATTTTTATCAAATCTAGCATTTTTGAACACTAAAATCAATTATGAATCAAACCATATACTTATATTATCCTAATTCGTTCGGTTTTCAACACTTATATTTTCGAGCCTGGGCGAAAGGGATACCCTTTGGCCGGTGGCCAAATTTGGCGCCTTGAAGACCGGTGAAATTTACATCGAATTTAGTATTTTTGAATTCTAGGAAAAATTATGAAAGAATGCATATGCTCATGTTGGCCTAATTCGTCCGGTTTCGGAAAGAATCAAATTTTCAAGTCCGTCGGCCATATTCGGCCCCCGTTTTCTAGCAGTCGTCAGTAAAACGACTATAAGTCTCTCCATAGGTATCCGATGCCTGCTATTCTTGTTGCGTTGGAACCCTAACTCAAATATCTATCATCTAGAAATGAAAAATCCTAGAAACTCATTTTGTGTCAACATCTACAAGGTTTTAAAGTTGATTTCAAAAAACGTAGCATTTTGTGTAGTGCCCGGGTCACGTCATGTTCGGGCCCTGTGTGACCGTCGGGATTTTTATCAAATCTAGCATTTCTGAACACTAAAATCAATTATGAATCAAACCATATTCTTATATTATCCTAATTCATTCGGTTTTCAACACTTATATTTTCGAGCCTGTGCCAAAGGGATACCCCTTTGGCCGGTGGCCAAATTTGGCGCCGGAGTGACCGGTGGAATTTTCGACGAATTTAGTATTTTTGAACTCTAGGAACAATTATGAATGAATCCATATGCTCATGTTGGCCTAATTCGTCCGGTTTCGGAAAGAATTAAATTTTCAAGCCCGTCGGCCAGATTCGGCCCCCGTTTTCTAGCAGTCGTCAGTAAAACGACTATAAGTATCTCCATAGGTATCCGATGCCTGCAATTCTTGTTGCGTTGGAACCCTAACTCAAATATCTATCATCTAAAAATGAAGAATCCTAGAAACTTATTTTGTGTCAACATCTACAAGGTTTTAAAGTTGATTTCCAAAAACGTAGCATTTTGTGTAGTGCCCGGGTCACGTCATGTTCGGGCCATGTGTGACCGTCGGGATTTTTATCAAATCTAGCATTTTTGAACACTAAAATCAATTATGAATCAAACCATATTCTTATATTATCCTAATTCATTCGGTTTTGAACACTTATATTTTCGAGCCTGTGCCAAAGGCATACCCCTTTGGCCGGTGGCCAAATTTGGCGCCGGAGTGACCGGTGGAATTTTCGACGAATTTAGTATTTTTGAACTCTAGGAACAATTATGAATGAATCCATATGCTCATGTTGGCCTAATTCGTCCGGTTTCGGAAAGAATTAAAGTTTCAAGCCTGTCGGCCAGATTCGGCCCCCGTTTTCTAGCAGTCGTCAGTAAAACGACTATAAGTATCTCCATAGGTATCCGATGCCTGCAATTCTTGTTGCGTTGGAACCCTAACTCAAATATCTATCATCTAGAAATGAAGAATCCTAGAAACTCATTTTGTGTCAACATCTACAAGGTTTTAAAGTTGATTTCCAAAAACGTAGCATTTTGTGTAGTGCCCGGTTCACGTCACGTTCGGGCCCTGTGTGACCGTCGGGATTTTTATCAAATCTAGCATTTTTGAACACTAAAATTAATTATGAATCAAACCATATTCTTATATTATCCTAATTCATTCGGTTTTGAACACTTATATTTTCGAGCCTGTGCCAAAGGGATACCCCTTTGGCCGGTGGCCAAATTTGGCGCCGGGGTGACCGGTGGAATTTTCGACGAATTTAGTATTTTTGAACTCTAGGAACAATTATGAATGAATCCATATGCTCATGTTGGCCTAATTCGTCCGGTTTCGGAAAGAATTAAATTTTCAAGCCCGTCCGCCAGATTCGGCCCCCGGTTTCTAGCAGTCGTCAGTAAAACGACTATAAGTCTCTCCATAGGTATCAGATGCCTGCAATTCTTGTTGCGTTGGAACCCTAACTCAAATATCTATCATCTAGAAATGAAAAATCCTAGAAACTCATTTTGTGTCAACATCTACAAGGTTTTAAAGTTGATTTCCAAAAACGTAGCATTTTGTGTAGTGCCCGGGTCACGTCATGTTCGGGCCCTGTGTGACCGTCGGGATTTTTATCAAATCTAGCATTTTTGAACACTAAAATCAATTATGAATCAAACCATATACTTATATTATCCTAATTCGTTCGGTTTTCAACACTTATATTTTCGAGCCTGGGCGAAAGGGATACCCTTTGGCCGGTGGCCAAATTTGGCGCCTTGAAGACCGGTGAAATTTACATTGAATTTAGTATTTTTGAATTCTAGGAAAAATTATGAAAGAATGCATATGCTCATGTTGGCCTAATTCGTCCGGTTTCGGAAAGAATCAAATTTTCAAGTCCGTCGGCCATATTCGGCCCCCGTTTTCTAGCAGTCGTCAGTAAAACGACTATAAGTCTCTCCATAGGTATCCGATGCCTGCAATTCTTGTTGCGTTGGAACCCTAACTCAAATATCTATCATCTAGAAATGAAAAATCCTAGAAACTCATTTTGTGTCAACATCTACAAGGTTTTAAAGTTGATTTCCAAAAACGTAGCATTTTGTGTAGTGCCCGGGTCACGTCATGTTCGGGCCCTGTGTGACCGTCGGGATTTTTATCAAATCTAGCATTTTTGAACACTAAAATCAATTATGAATCAAACCATATTCTTATATTATCCTAATTCATTCGGTTTTCAACACTTATATTTTCGAGCCTGTGCCAAAGGGATACCCCTTTGGCCGGTGGCCAAATTTGGCGCCGGAGTGACCGGTGGAATTTTCGACGAATTTAGTATTTTTGAATTCTAGGAAAAATTATGAAAGAATGCATATGCTCATGTTGGCCTAATTCGTCCGGTTTCGGAAAGAATCAAATTTTCAAGTCCGTCGGCCATATTCGGCCCCCGTTTTCTAACAGTCGTCAGTAAAAGGACTATAAGTATCTCCATAGGTATCCGATGCCTGCAATTCTTGTTGCGTTGGAACCCTAACTCAAATATCTATCATCTAGAAATGAAAAATCTTAGAAACTCATTTTGTGTCAACTTCTACAAGGTTTTAAAGTTGATTTCAAAAAACGTAGCATTTTGTGTAGTGCCCGGGTCACGTCATGTTCGGGCCCTGTGTGACCGTCGGGATTTTTATCAATCTAGCATTTTTGAACACTAAAATCAATTATGAATCAAACCATATTCTTATATTAACCTAATTCATTCGGTTTTGAACACTTATATTTTCGAGCCGGGATACCCCTTTGGCTGGTGGCCAAATTTGGCGCCGGGGTGACCGGTGGAATTTTCGACGAATTTAGTATTTTTGAACTCTAGGAAAAATTATGAAAGAATGCATATGCTCATGTTGGCCTAATTCGTCCGGTTTCGGAAAGCATGAAATTTTCAAGTCCGTCGTGCATATTCGGCCCCCGTTTTCTAGCAGTCGTCATTAAAACGACTATAAGTATCTCCATAGGTATCCGATTCCTGCAATTCTTGTTGCGTTGGAACCCTAACTCAAATATCTATCATCTAGAAATGAAAAATCCTAGAAACTCATTTTGTGTCAACATCTACAAGGTTTTAAAGTTGATTTCCAAAAACGTAGCATTTTGTGTAGTGCCCGGGTCACGTCATGTTCGGGCCCTGTGTGACCGTCGGGATTTTTATCAAATCTAGCATTTTTGAACACTAACATCAATTATGAATCAAACCATATTCTTATATTATCCTAATTCATTCGGTTTTGAACACTTATATTTTCGAGCCTGTGCCAAAGGGATACCTCTTTGGCCGGTGGCCAAATTTTGCGCCGGGGTGACCGGTGGAATTTTCGACGAATTTAGTATTTTTGAACTCTAGGAAAAATTATGAAAGAATGCATATGCTCATGTTGGCCTAATTCGTCCGGTTTCGGAAAGAATCAAATTTTCAAGTCCGTCGGCCATATTCGGCCCCCGTTTTCTAGCAGTCGTCAGTAAAACGACTATAAGTCTCTCCATAGGTATCCGATGCCTGCTATTCTTGTTGCGTTGGAACCCTAACTCAAATATCTATCATCTAGAAATGAAAAATCCTAGAAACTCATTTTGTGTCAACATCTACAAGGTTTTAAAGTTGATTTCAAAAAACGTAGCATTTTGTGTAGTGCCCGGGTCACGTCATGTTCGGGCCCTGTGTGACCGTCGGGATTTTTATCAAATCTAGCATTTCTGAACACTAAAATCAATTATGAATCAAACCATATTCTTATATTATCCTAATTCATTCGGTTTTCAACACTTATATTTTCGAGCCTGTGCCAAAGGGATACCCCTTTGGCCGGTGGCCAAATTTGGCGCCGGAGTGACCGGTGGAATTTTCGACGAATTTAGTATTTTTGAACTCTAGGAACAATTATGAATGAATCCATATGCTCATGTTGGCCTAATTCGTCCGGTTTCGGAAAGAATTAAATTTTCAAGCCCGTCGGCCAGATTCGGCCCCCGTTTTCTAGCAGTCGTCAGTAAAACGACTATAAGTATCTCCATAGGTATCCGATGCCTGCAATTCTTGTTGCGTTGGAACCCTAACTCAAATATCTATCATCTAGAAATGAAGAATCCTAGAAACTCATTTTGTGTCAACATCTACAAGGTTTTAAAGTTGATTTCAAAAAACGTAGCATTTTGTGTAGTGCCCGGGTCACGTCATGTTCGGGCCATGTGTGACCGTCGGGATTTTTATCAAATCTAGCATTTTTGAACACTAAAATCAATTATGAATCAAACCATATTCTTATATTATCCTAATTCATTCGGTTTTGAACACTTATATTTTCGAGCCTGTGCCAAAGGGATACCCCTTTGGCCGTTGGCCAAATTTGGCGCCGGAGTGACCGGTGGAATTTTCGACGAATTTAGTATTTTTGAACTCTAGGAACAATTATGAATGAATCCATATGCTCATGTTGGCCTAATTCGTCCGGTTTCGGAAAGAATTAAAGTTTCAAGCCTGTCGGCCAGATTCGGCCCCCGTTTTCTAGCAGTCGTCAGTAAAACGACTATAAGTATCTCCATAGGTATCCGATGCCTGCAATTCTTGTTGCGTTGGAACCCTAACTCAAATATCTATCATCTAGAAATGAAGAATCATAGAAAGTCATTTTGTGTCAACATCTACAAGGTTTTAAAGTTGATTTCCAAAAACGTAGCATTTTGTGTAGTGCCCGGTTCACGTCACGTTCGGGCCCTGTGTGACCGTCGGGATTTTTATCAAATCTAGCATTTTTGAACACTAAAATTAATTATGAATCAAACCATATTCTTATATTATCCTAATTCATTCGGTTTTGAACACTTATATTTTCGACCCTGTGCCAAAGGGATACCCCTTTGGCCGGTGGCCAAATTTGGCGCCGGGGTGACCGGTGGAATTTTCGACGAATTTAGTATTTTTGAACTCTAGGAACAATGATCAATGAATCCATATGCTCATGTTGGCCTAATTCGTCCGGTTTCGGAAAGAATTAAATTTTCAAGCCCGTCGGCCAGATTCGGCCCCCGTTTTCTAGCAGTCGTCAGTAAAACGACTATAAGTATCTCCATAGGTATCCGATGCCTGCAATTCTTGTTGCGTTGGAACCCTAACTCAAATATCTATCATCTAGAAATGAAGAATCCTAGAAACTCATTTTGTGTCAACATCTACAAGGTTTTAAAGTTGATTTCCAAAAACGTAGCATTTTGTGTAGTGCCCGGTTCACGTCACGTTCGGGCCCTGTGTGACCGTCGGGATTTTTATCAAATCTAGCATTTTTGAACACTAAAATTAATTATGAATCAAACCATATTCTTGTATTATCCTAATTCATTCGGTTTTGAACACTTATATTTTCGACCCTGTGCCAAAGGGATACCCCCTTTGGCCGGTGGCCAAATTTGGCGCCGGGGTGACCGGTGGAATTTTCGACGAATTTAGTATTTTTGAACTCTAGGAACAATGATCAATGAATCCATATGCTCATGTTGGCCTAATTCGTCCGATTTCGGAAAGAATTAAATTTTCAAGCCCGTCGGCCAGATTCGGCCCCCGTTTTCTAGCAGTCGTCAGTAAAACGACTATAAGTATCTCCATAGGTATCCGATGCCTGCAATTCTTGTTGCATTGGAACCCTAACTCAAATATCTATCATCTAGAAATGAAGAATCCTAGAAACTCATTTTGTGTCAACATCTACAAGGTTTTAAAGTTGATTTCCAAAAACGTAGCATTTTGTGTAGTGCCCGGGTCACGTCATGTTCGGGCCCTGTGTGACCGTCGTGATTTTTATCAAATCTAGCATTTTTGAACACTAAAATCAATTATGAATCAAACCATATTCTTATATTATCCTAATTAATTCGGTTTTGAACACTTATATTTTCGAGCCTGTGCCAAAGGGATACCCCTTTGGCCGGTGGCGAAATTTGGCGCCGGAGTGACCGGTGGAATTTTCGACGAATTTAGTATTTTTGAACTCTAGGAACAATTATGAATGAATCCATATGCTCATGTTGGCCTAATTCGTCCGGTTTCGGAAAGAATTAAATTTTCAAGCCCGTCGGCCAGATTCGGCCCCCGTTTTCTAGCAGTCGTCAGTAAAACGACTATAAGTATCTCCATAGGTTTCCGACGCCTGCAATTCTTGTTGCGTTGGAACCCTAACTCAAATATCTATCATCTAGAAATGAAGAATCCTAGAAACTCATTTTGTGTCAACATCTACAAGGTTTTAAAGTTGATTTCCAAAAACGTAGCATTTTGTGTAGTGCCCGGGTCACGTCATGTTCGGGCCCTGTGTGACCGTCGTGATTTTTATCAAATCTAGCATTTTTGAACACTAAAATCAATTATGAATCAAACCATATTATTATATTATCCTAATTAATTCGGTTTTGAACACTTATATTTTCGAGCCTGTGCCAAAGGGATACCCCTTTGGCCGGTGGCCAAATTTGGTGCCGGAGTGACCGGTGGAATTTTCGACGAATTTAGTATTTTTGAACTCTAGGAACAATTATGAATGAATCCATATGCTCATGTTGGCCTAATTCATCCGGTTTCGGAAAGAATTAATGTTTCAAGCCCGTCGGCCAGATTCGGCCCCCGTTTTCTAGCAGTCGTCAGTAAAACGACTATAAGTATCTCCATAGGTATCCGATGCCTGCAATTCTTGTTACGTTGGAACCCTAACTCAAATATCTATCATCTAGAAATGAAGAATCCTAGAAACTCATTTTGTGTCAACATCTACAAGGTTTTAAAGTTGATTTCCAAAAACGTAGCATTTTGTGTAGTGCCCGGTTCACGTCACGTTCGGGCTCTGTGTGACCGTCGGGATTTATATCAAATCTAGCATTTTTGAACACTAAAATTAATTATGAATCAAACCATATTCTTATATTATCCTAATTCATTCGGTTTTGAACACTTATATTTTCGACCCTGTGCCAAAGGGATACCCCCTTTGGCCGGTGGCCAAATTTGGCGCCGGGGTGACCGGTGGAATTTTCGACGAATTTAGTATTTTTGAACTCTAGGAACAATGATCAATGAATCCATATGCTCATGTTGGCCTAATTCATCCGGTTTCGGAAAGAATTAAATTTTCAAGCCCGTCGGCCAGATTCGGCCCCCGTTTTCTAGCAGTCGTCAGTAAAACGACTATAAGTATCTCCATAGGTATCCGATGCCTGCAATTCTTGTTGCGTTGGAACCCTAACTCAAATATCTATCATCTAGAAATGAAGAATCCTAGAAACTCATTTTGTGTCAACATCTACAAGGTTTTAAAGTTGATTTCCAAAAACGTAGCATTTTGTGTAGTGCCCGGGTCACGTCATGTTCGGGCCCTGTGTGACCGTCGTGATTTTTATCAAATCTAGCATTTTTGAACACTAAAATCAATTATGAATCAAACCATATTATTATATTATCCTAATTAATTCGGTTTTGAACACTTATATTTTCGAGCCTGAGCCAAAGGGATACCCCTTTGGCCGGTGGCCAAATTTGGCGCCGGAGTGACCGGTGGAATTTTCGAGGAATTTAGTATTTTTGAACTCTAGGAACAATTATGAATGAATCCATATGCTCATGTTGGCCTAATTCGTCCGGTTTCGGAAAGAATTAATGTTTCAAGCCCGTCGGCCAGATTCGGCCCCCGTTTTCTAGCAGTCGTCAGTAAAACGACTATAAGTATCTCCATAGGTATCTGATGCCTGCAATTCTTGTTGCGTTGGAACCCTAACTCAAATATCTATCATCTAGAAATGAAGAATCCTAGAAACTCATTTTGTGTCAACATCTACAAGGTTTTAAAGTTGATTTCCAAAAACGTAGCATTTTGTGTAGTGCCCGGTTCACGTCACGTTCGGGCCCTGTGTGACCGTCGGGATTTTTATCAAATCTAGCATTTTTGAACACTAAAATTAATTATGAATCAAACCATATTCTTATATTATCCTAATTCATTCGGTTTTGAACACTTATATTTTCGACCCTGTGCCAAAGGGATACCCCCTTTGGCCGGTGGCCAAATTTGGCGCCGGGGTGACCGGTGGAATTTTCGACGAATTTAGTATTTTTGAACTCTAGGAACAATGATCAATGAATCCATATGCTCATGTTGGCCTAATTCGTCCGGTTTCGGAAAGAATTAAATTTTCAAGCCCGTCGGCCAGATTCGGCCCCCGTTTTCTAGCAGTCGTCAGTAAAACGACTATAAGTATCTCCATAGGTATCCGATGCCTGCAATTCTTGTTGCGTTGGAACCCTAACTCAAATATCTATCATCTAGAAATGAAGAATCCTAGAAACTCATTTTGTGTCAACATCTACAAGGTTTTAAAGTTGATTTCCAAAAACGTAGCATTTTGTGTAGTGCCCGGGTCACGTCATGTTCGGGCCCTGTGTGACCGTCGTGATTTTTATCAAATCTAGCATTTTTGAACACTAAAATCAATTATGAATCAAACCATATTCTTATATTATCCTAATTAATTCGGTTTTGAACAATTATATTTTCGAGCCTGTGCCAAAGGGATACCCCTTTGGCCGGTGGCGAAATTTGGCGCCGGAGTGACCGGTGGAATTTTCGACGAATTTAGTATTTTTGAACTCTAGGAACAATTATGAATGAATCCATATGCTCATGTTGGCCTAATTCGTCCGGTTTCGGAAAGAATTAATGTTTCAAGCCCGTCGGCCAGATTCGGCCCCCGTTTTCTAACAGTCGTCAGTAAAACGACTATAAGTATCTCCATAGGTATCCGATGCCTGCAATTCTTGTTGCGTTGGAACCCTAACTCAAATATCTATCATCTAGAAATGAAGAATCCTAGAAACTCATTTTGTGTCAACATCTACAAGGTTTTAAAGTTGATTTCAAAAAACGTAGCATTTTGTGTAGTGCCCGGTTCACGTCACGTTCGGGCCCTGTGTGACCGTCGGGATTTTTATCAAATCTAGCATTTTTGAACACTAAAATTAATTATGAATCAAACCATATTCTTATATTATCCTAATTCATTCGGTTTTGAACACTTATATTTTTGACCCTGTGCCAAAGGGATACCCCCTTTGGCCGGTGGCCAAATTTGGCGCCGGGGTGACCGGTGGAATTTTCGACGAATTTAGTATTTTTGAACTCTAGGAACAATGATCAATGAATCCATATGCTCATGTTGGCCTAATTCGTCCGGTTTCGGAAAGAATTAAATTTTCAAGCCCGTCGGCCAGATTCGGCCCCCGTTTTCTAGCAGTCGTCAGTAAAACGACTATAAGTATCTCCATAGGTTTCCGACGCCTGCAATTCTTGTTGCGTTGGAACCCTAACTCAAATATCTATCATCTAGAAATGAAGAATCCTAGAAACTCATTTTGTGTCAACATCTACAAGGTTTTAAAGTTGATTTCCAAAAACGTAGCATTTTGTGTAGTGCCCGGGTCACGTCATGTTCGGGCCCTGTGTGACCGTCGTGATTTTTATCAAATCTAGCATTTTTGAACACTAAAATCAATTATGAATCAAACCATATTCTTATATTATCCTAATTAATTCGGTTTTGAACACTTATATTTTCGAGCCTGTGCCAAAGGGATACCCCTTTGGCCGGTGGCGAAATTTGGCGCCGGAGTGACCGGTGGAATTTTCGACGAATTTAGTATTTTTGAACTCTAGGAACAATTATGAATGAATCCATATGCTCATGTTGGCCTAATTCGTCCGGTTTCGGAAAGAATTAATGTTTCAAGCCCGTCGGCCAGATTCGGCCCCCGTTTTCTAGCAGTCGTCAGTAAAACGACTATAAGTATCTCAAAAGGTATCCGATGCCTGCAATTCTTGTTGCGTTGGAACCCTAACTCAAATATCTATCATCTAGAAATGAAGAATCCTAGAAACTCATTTTGTGTCAACATCTACAAGGTTTTAAAGTTGATTTCCAAAAACGTAGCATTTTGTGTAGTGCCCGGTTCACGTCACGTTCGGGCCCTGTGTGACCGTCGGGATTTTTATCAAATCTAGCATTTTTGAACACTAAAATTAATTATGAATCAAACCATATTCTTATATTATCCTAATTCATTCGGTTTTGAACACTTATATTTTCGACCCTGTGCCAAAGGGATACCTCTTTGGCCGGTGGCCAAATTTGGCGCCGGGGTGACCGGTGGAATTTTCGACGAATTTAGTATTTTTGAACTCTAGGAACAATGATCAATGAATCCATATGCTCATGTTGGCCTAATTCGTCCGGTTTCGGAAAGAATTAAATTTTCAAGCCTGTCGGCCAGATTCGGCCCCCGTTTTCTAGCAGTCGTCAGTAAAACGACTATAAGTCTCTCCATAGGTATCCGATGCCTGCAATTCTTGTTGCGTTGGAACCCTACCTCAAATATCTATCATCTAGAAATGAAAAATCCTAGAAACTCATTTTGTGTCAACATCTACAAGGTTTTAAAGTTGATTTCCAAAAACGTAGCATTTTGTGTAGTGCCCGGGTCACGCCATGTTCGGGCCCTGTGTGACCGTCGGGATTTTTATCAAATCTAGCATTTTTGAACACTAAAATCAATTATGAATCAAACCATATACTTATATTATCCTAATTCGTTCGGTTTTCAACACTTATATTTTCGAGCCTGGGCCAAAGGGATACCCTTTGGCCGGTGGCCAAATTTGGCGCCTTGAAGACCGGTGAAATTTACATCGAATTTAGTATTTTTGAATTCTAGGAAAAATTCTGAAAGAATGCATATGCTCATGTTGGCCTAATTCGTCCGGTTTCGGAAAGAATCAAATTTTCAAGTCCGTCGGCCATATTCGGCCCCCGTTTTCTAGCAGTCGTCAGTAAAACGACTATAAGTCTCTCCATAGGTATCCGATGCCTGCAATTCTTGTTGCGTTGGAACCCTAACTCAAATATCTATCATCTAGAAATGAAAAATCCTAGAAACTCATTTTGTGTCAACATCTACAAGGTTTTAAAGTTGATTTCCAAAAACGTAGCATTTTGTGTAGTGCCCGGGTCACGTCATGTTCGGGCCCTGTGTGACCGTCGGGATTTTTATCAAATCTAGCATTTTTGAACACTAAAATCAATTATGAATCAAACCATATTCTTATATTATCCTAATTCATTCGGTTTTGAACACTTATATTTTCGAGCCTGTGCCAAAGGGATACCCCTTTGGCCGGTGGCCAAATTTGGCGCCGGAGTGACCGGTGGAATTTTCGACGAATTTAGTATTTTTGAACTCTAGGAACAATTATGAATGAATCCATATGCTCATGTTGGCCTAATTCGTCCGGTTTCGGAAAGAATTAAAGTTTCAAGCCCGTCGGCCAGATTCGGCCCCCGTTTTCTAGCAGTCGTCAGTAAAACGACTATAAGTATCTCCATAGGTATCCGATGCCTACAATTCTTGTTGCGTTGGAACCCTAACTCAAATATATATCATCTAGAAATGAAGAATCCTAGAAACTCATTTTGTGTCAACATCTACAAGGTTTTAAAGTTGATTTCCAAAAACGTAGCATTTTGTGTAGTGCCCGGTTCACGTCACGTTCGGGCCCTGTGTGACCGTCGGGATTTTTATCAAATCTAGCATTTTTGAACACTAAAATTAATTATGAATCAAACCATATTCTTATATTATCCTAATTCATTCGGTTTTGAACACTTATATTTTCGACCCTGTGCCAAAGGGATACCCCTTTGGCCGGTGGCCAAATTTGGCGCCGGGGTGACCGGTGGAATTTTCGACGAATTTAGTATTTTTGAACTCTAGGAACAATGATCAATGAATCCATATGCTCATGTTGGCCTAATTCGTCCGGTTTCGGAAAGAATTAAATTTTCAAGCCCGTCGGCCAGATTCGGCCCCCGTTTTCTAGCAGTCGTCAGTAAAACGACTATAAGTATCTCCATAGGTTTCCGACGCCTGCAATTCTTGTTGCGTTGGAACCCTAACTCAAATATCTATCATCTAGAAATGAAGAATCCTAGAAACTCATTTTGTGTCAACATCTACAAGGTTTTAAAGTTGATTTCCAAAAACGTAGCATTTTGTGTAGTGCCCGGGTCACGTCATGTTCGGGCCCTGTGTGACCGTCGTGATTTTTATCAAATCTAGCATTTTTGAACACTAAAATCAATTATGAATCAAACCATATTCTTATATTATCCTAATTAATTCGGTTTTGAATACTTATATTTTCGAGCCTGTGCCAAAGGGATACCCCTTTGGCCGGTGGCGAAATTTGGCGCCGGAGTGACCGGTGGAATTTTCGACGAATTTAGTATTTTTGAACTCTAGGAACAATTATGAATGAATCCATATGCTCATGTTGGCCTAATTCGTCCGGTTTCGGAAAGAATTAAATTTTCAAGCCCGTCGGCCAGATTCGGCCCCCGTTTTCTAGCAGTCGTCAGTAAAACGACTATAAGTATCTCAAAAGGTATCCGATGCCTGCAATTCTTGTTGCGTTGGAACCCTAACTCAAATATCTATCATCTAGAAATGAAGAATCCTAGAAACTCATTTTGTGTCAACATCTACAAGGTTTTAAAGTTGATTTCCAAAAATGTAGCATTTTGTGTAGTGCCCGGTTCACGTCACGTTCGGGCCCTGTGTGACCGTCGGGATTTTTATCAAATCTAGCATTTTTGAACACTAAAATTAATTATGAATCAAACCATATTCTTATATTATCCTAATTCATTCGGTTTTGAACACTTATATTTTCGACCCTGTGCCAAAGGGATACCTCTTTGGCCGGTGGCCAAATTTGGCGCCGGGGTGACCGGTGGAATTTTCGACGAATTTAGTATTTTTGAACTCTAGGAACAATGATCAATGAATCCATATGCTCATGTTGGCCTAATTCGTCCGGTTTCGGAAAGAATTAAATTTTCAAGCCTGTCGGCCAGATTCGGCCCCCGTTTTCTAGCAGTCGTCAGTAAAACGACTATAAGTCTCTCCATAGGTATCCGATGCCTGCAATTCTTGTTGCGTTGGAACCCTACCTCAAATATCTATCATCTAGAAATGCAAAATCCTAGAAACTCATTTTGTGTCAACATCTACAAGGTTTTAAAGTTGATTTCCAAAAACGTAGCATTTTGTGTAGTGCCCGGGTCACGCCATGTTCGGGCCCTGTGTGACCGTCGGGATTTTTATCAAATCTAGCATTTTTGAACACTAAAATCAATTATGAATCAAACCATATACTTATATTATCCTAATTCGTTCGGTTTTCAACACTTATATTTTCGAGCCTGGGCCAAAGGGATACCCTTTGGCCGGTGGCCAAATTTGGCGCCTTGAAGACCGGTGAAATTTACATCGAATTTAGTATTTTTGAATTCTAGGAAAAATTCTGAAAGAATGCATATGCTCATGTTGGCCTAATTCGTCCGGTTTCGGAAAGAATCAAATTTTCAAGTCCGTCAGCCATATTCGGCCCCCGTTTTCTAGCAGTCGTCAGTAAAACGACTATAAGTCTCTCCATAGGTATCCGATGCCTGCAATTCTTGTTGCGTTGGAACCCTAACTCAAATATCTATCATCTAGAAATGAAAAATCCTAGAAACTCATTTTGTGTCAACATCTACAAGGTTTTAAAGTTGATTTCCAAAAACGTAGCATTTTGTGTAGTGCCCGGGTCACGTCATGTTCGGGCCCTGTGTGACCGTCGGGATTTTTATCAAATCTAGCATTTTTGAACACTAAAATCAATTATGAATCAAACCATATTCTTATATTATCCTAATTCATTCGGTTTTGAACACTTATATTTTCGAGCCTGTGCCAAAGGGATACCCCTTTGGCCGGTGGCCAAATTTGGCGCCGGAGTGACCGGTGGAATTTTCGACGAATTTAGTATTTTTGAACTCTAGGAACAATTATGAATGAATCCATATGCTCATGTTGGCCTAATTCGTCCGGTTTCGGAAAGAATTAAAGTTTCAAGCCCGTCGGCCAGATTCGGCCCCCGTTTTCTAGCAGTCGTCAGTAAAACGACTATAAGTATCTCCATAGGTATCCGATGCCTACAATTCTTGTTGCGTTGGAACCCTAACTCAAATATATATCATCTAGAAATGAAGAATCCTAGAAACTCATTTTGTGTCAACATCTACAAGGTTTTAAAGTTGATTTCCAAAAACGTAGCATTTTGTGTAGTGCCCGGTTCACGTCACGTTCGGGCCCTGTGTGACCGTCGGGATTTTTATCAAATCTAGCATTTTTGAACACTAAAATTAATTATGAATCAAACCATATTCTTATATTATCCTAATTCATTCGGTTTTGAACACTTATATTTTCGACCCTGTGCCAAAGGGATACCCCTTTGGCCGGTGGCCAAATTTGGCGCCGGGGTGACCGGTGGAATTTTCGACGAATTTAGTATTTTTGAACTCTAGGAACAATGATCAATGAATCCATATGCTCATGTTGGCCTAATTCGTCCGGTTTCGGAAAGAATTAAATTTTCAAGCCCGTCGGCCAGATTCGGCCCCCGTTTTCTAGCAGTCGTCAGTAAAACGACTATAAGTCTCTCCATAGGTATCCGATGCCTGCAATTCTTGTTGCGTTGGAACCCAAACTCAAATATCTATCATCTAGAAATGAAAAATCCTAGAAACTCATTTTGTGTCAACATCTACAAGGTTTTAAAGTTGATTTCCAAAAACGTAGCATTTTGTGTAGTGCCCGGGTTACGTCATGTTCGGGCCCTGTGTGACCGTCGGGATTTTTATCAAATCTAGCATTTTTGAACACTAAAATCAATTATGAATCAAACCATATACTTATATTATCCTAATTCGTTCGGTTTTCAACACTTATATTTTCGAGCCTGGGCCAAAGGGATACCCTTTGGCCTGTGGCCAAATTTGGCGCCTTGAAGACCGGTGAAATTTACATCGAATTTAGTATTTTTGAATTCTAGGAAAAATTATGAAAGAATGCATATGCTCATGTTGGCCTAATTCGTCCGGTTTCGGAAAGAATCAAATTTTCAAGTCCGTCGGCCATATTCGGCCCCCGTTTTCTAGCAGTCGTCAGTAAAACGACTATAAGTCTCTCCATAGGTATCCGATGTCTGCAATTCTTGTTGCGTTGGAACCCTAACTCAAATATCTATCATCTAGAAATGAAAAATCTTAGAAACTCATTTTGTGTCAACTTCTACAAGGTTTTAAAGTTGATTTCAAAAAACGTAGCATTTTGTGTAGTGCCCGGGTCACGTAATGTTCGGGCCATGTGTGACCGTCGGGAGTTTTATCAAATCTAGCATTTCTGAACACTACAATCAATTATGAATCAAACCATATACTTATATTATCCTAATTCGTTCGATTTTGATCACTTATATTTTCGAGCTTGTGCCAAAGGGATACCCCTTTGGCCGGTGGCCAAATTTGGCGCCGGGGTGACCGGTGGAATTTTCATCGAATTTAGTATTTTTGAACTCTAGGAACAATTATGAATGAATCCATCTGCTCATGTTGGCCTAAGTCGTCCTGTTTTGGAAAGAATCAAATTTTCAAGCCCGTCGGCCAGATTCCGCCCCCATTTTCTAGCAGTCGTCAGTAAAACGACTATATGTCTCTCCATAGGTATCCGATGCCTGCAATTCTTATTGCGTTGGAACCCTAACTCAAATATCTATCATCTAGAAATGAAAAATCCTAGAAACTCATTTTGTGTCAACATGTACAAGGTTTTAAAGTCGATTTCCAAAAACGTAGCATTTTGTGTAGTGCCCGGGTCACATCATGTTCGGGCCCTGTGTGACCGTCGGAAGTTTTATCAAATCTAGCATTTTGAACACTACAATCAATTATGAATCAAACCATATTCGTATATTATCCTAATTCGTTCGGTTTTGAACACTTATATGTTCGAGCCTGTGCCAAAGGGATACCCCTTTGGCCGGTGGCCAAATTTGGCGCCGGGGTGACCGGTGGAATTTTCATCGAATTTAGTATTTTTGAACTCTAGGAACAATTATGAATGAATCCATCTGCTCATGTTGGCCTAATTCATCCGGTTTTGGAAAGAATCAAATTTTCAAGCCCGTCGGCCAGATTCTGCCCCTATTTTCTAGCAGTCGTCAGTAAAACGACTATAAGTCTCTCCAAAGGTATCCGATGTCTGCAATTCTTTTTGCGTTGGAACCCTAACTCAAATATCTATCATCTAGAAATGAAAAATCGTAGAAACTCATTTTGTGTCAACATCTACAAGGTTTTATAGTTGATTTCCAAAAACGTAGCATTTTGTGTAGTGCCCGGGTCACGTAATGTTCGGGCCATGTGTGACCGTCGGGAGTTTTATCAAATCTAGCATTTCTGAACACTACAATCAATTATGAATCAAACCATATACTTATATTATCCTAATTCGTTCGATTTTGATCACTTATATTTTCGAGCTTGTGCCAAAGGGATACCCCTTTGGCCGGTGGCCAAATTTGGCGCCGGGGTGACCGGTGGAATTTTCATCGAATTTAGTATTTTTGAAATCTAGGCACAATTATGAATGAATCCATATGCTCATGTTGGCCTAATTCGTCCGGTTTCGGAAAGAATCAAATTTTCAAGCCCGTCGGCCTGATTAGGCCCCCGTTTTCTAGCAGTCGTCAGTAAAACGACTATAAGTATCTCCATAGGTATCCGATGCCTGCAATTCTTGTTGCGTTGGAACCCTAACTCAAATATATATCATCTAGAAATGAAGAATCCTAGAAACTCATTTTGTGTCAACATCTACAAGGTTTTAAAGTTGATTTCCAAAAACGTAGCATTTTGTGTAGTGCCCGGTTCACGTCACGTTCGGGCCCTGTGTGACCGTCGGGATTTTTATCAAATCTAGCATTTTTTAACACTAAAATTAATTATGAATCAAACCATATTCTTATATTATCCTAATTCATTCGGTTTTGAACACTTATATTTTCGACCCTGTGCCAAAGGGGTATCCTCTTTGGCCGGTGGCCAAATTTGGCGTCGGGGTGACCGGTGGAATTTTCGACGAATTTAGTATTTTTGAACTCTAGGAACAATGATCAATGAATCCATATGCTCATGTTGGCCTAATTCGTCCGGTTTCGGAAAGAATTAAATTTTCAAGCCCGTCGGCCAGATTCGGCCCCCGTTTTCTAGCAGTCGTCAGTAAAACGACTATTAGTCTCTCCATAGGTATCCGATGCCTGCAATTCTTGTTGCGTTGGAACCCTAACTCAAATATCTATCATCTAGAAATGAAAAATCCTAGAAACTCATTTTGTGTCAACATCTACAAGGTTTTAAAGTTGATTTCCAAAAACGTAGCATTTTGTGTAGTGCCCGGGTCACGCCATGTTCGGGCCCTGTGTGACCGTCGGGATTTTTATCAAATCTAGCATTTTTAAATACTAAAATCAATTATGAATCAAACCATATACTTATATTATCCTAATTTGTTCGGTTTTCAACACTTATATTTTCGAGCCTGGGCCAAAGGGATACCCTTTGGCCGGTGGCCAAATTTGGCGCCTTGAAGACCGGTGAAATTTACATCGAATTTAGTATTTTTGAATTCTAGGAAAAATTATGAAAGAATGCATATGCTCATGTTGGCCTAATTCGTCCGGTTTCGGAAAGAATCAAATTTTCAAGTCCGTCGGCCATATTCGGCCCCCGTTTTCTAGCAGTCGTCAGTAAAACGACTATAAGTCTCTCCATAGGTATCCGATGCCTGCAATTCTTGTTGCGTTGGAACCCTAACTCAAATATCTATCATCTAGAAATGAAAAATCCTAGAAACTCATTTTGTGTCAACATCTACAAGGTTTTAAAGTTGATTTCCAAAAACGTAGCATTTTGTGTAGTGCCCGGGTCACGTCATGTTCGGGCCCTGTGTGACCGTCGGGATTTTTATCAAATCTAGCATTTTTGAACACTAAAATCAATTATGAATCAAACCATATTCTTATATTATCCTAATTCATTCGGTTTTGAACACTTATATTTTCGAGCCTGTGCCAAAGGGATACCCCTTTGGCCGGTGGCCAAATTTGGCGCCGGAGTGACCGGTGGAATTTTCGACGAATTTAGTATTTTTGAACTCTAGGAACAATTATGAATGAATCCATATGCTCATGTTGGCCTAATTCGTCCGGTTTCGGAAAGAATTAAAGTTTCAAGCCCGTCGGCCAGATTCGGCCCCCGTTTTCTAGCAGTCGTCAGTAAAACGACTATAAGTATCTCCATAGGTATCCGATGCCTACAATTCTTGTTGCGTTGGAACCCTAACTCAAATATATATCATCTAGAAATGAAGAATCCTAGAAACTCATTTTGTGTCAACATCTACAAGGTTTTAAAGTTGATTTCCAAAAACGTAGCATTTTGTGTAGTGCCCGGTTCACGTCACGTTCGGGCCCTGTGTGACCGTCGGGATTTTTATCAAATCTAGCATTTTTGAACACTAAAATTAATTATGAATCAAACCATATTCTTATATTATCCTAATTCATTCGGTTTTGAACACTTATATTTTCGACCCTGTGCCAAAGGGGTATCCTCTTTGGCCGGTGGCCAAATTTGGCGTCGGGGTGACCGGTGGAATTTTCGACGAATTTAGTATTTTTGAACTCTAGGAACAATGATCAATGAATCCATATGCTCATGTTGGCCTAATTCGTCCGGTTTCGGAAAGAATTAAATTTTCAAGCCCGTCGGCCAGATTCGGCCCCCGTTTTCTAGCAGTCGTCAGTAAAACGACTATTAGTCTCTCCATAGGTATCCGATGCCTGCAATTCTTGTTGCGTTGGAACCCTAACTCAAATATCTATCATCTAGAAATGAAAAATCCTAGAAACTCATTTTGTGTCAACATCTACAAGGTTTTAAAGTTGATTTCCAAAAACGTAGCATTTTGTGTAGTGCCCGGGTCACGCCATGTTCGGGCCCTGTGTGACCGTCGGGATTTTTATCAAATCTAGCATTTTTAAATACTAAAATCAATTATGAATCAAACCATATACTTATATTATCCTAATTTGTTCGGTTTTCAACACTTATATTTTCGAGCCTGGGCCAAAGGGATACCCTTTGGCCGGTGGCCAAATTTGGCGCCTTGAAGACCGGTGAAATTTACATCGAATTTAGTATTTTTGAATTCTAGGAAAAATTATGAAAGAATGCATATGCTCATGTTGGCCTAATTCGTCCGGTTTCGGAAAGAATCAAATTTTCAAGTCCGTCGGCCATATTCGGCCCCCGTTTTCTAGCAGTCGTCAGTAAAACGACTATAAGTCTCTCCATAGGTATCCGATGCCTGCAATTCTTGTTGCGTTGGAACCCTAACTCAAATATCTATCATCTAGAAATGAAAAATCCTAGAAACTCATTTTGTGTCAACATCTACAAGGTTTTAAAGTTGATTTCCAAAAACGTAGCATTTTGTGTAGTGCCCGGGTCACGTCATGTTCGGGCCCTGTGTGACCGTCGGGATTTTTATCAAATCTAGCATTTTTGAACACTAAAATCAATTATGAATCAAACCATATTCTTATATTATCCTAATTCATTCGGTTTTGAACACTTATATTTTCGAGCCTGTGCCAAAGGGATACCCCTTTGGCCGGTGGCCAAATTTGGCGCCGGAGTGACCGGTGGAATTTTCGACGAATTTAGTATTTTTGAACTCTAGGAACAATTATGAATGAATCCATATGCTCATGTTGGCCTAATTCGTCCGGTTTCGGAAAGAATTAAAGTTTCAAGCCCGTCGGCCAGATTCGGCCCCCGTTTTCTAGCAGTCGTCAGTAAAACGACTATAAGTATCTCCATAGGTATCCGATGCCTACAATTCTTGTTGCGTTGGAACCCTAACTCAAATATATATCATCTAGAAATGAAGAATCCTAGAAACTCATTTTGTGTCAACATCTACAAGGTTTTAAAGTTGATTTCCAAAAACGTAGCATTTTGTGTAGTGCCCGGTTCACGTCACTTTCGGGCCCTGTGTGACCGTCGGGATTTTTATCAAATCTAGCATTTTTGAACACTAAAATTAATTATGAATCAAACCATATTCTTATATTATCCTAATTCATTCGGTTTTGAACACTTATATTTTCGACCCTGTGCCAAAGGGATACCCCTTTGGCCGGTGGCCAAATTTGGCGCCGGGGTGACCGGTGGAATTTTCGACGAATTTAGTATTTTTGAACTCTAGGAACAATGATCAATGAATCCATATGCTCATGTTGGCCTAATTCGTCCGGTTTCGGAAAGAATTAAATTTTCAAGCCCGTCGGCCAGATTCGGCCCCCGTTTTCTAGCAGTCGTCAGTAAAACGACTATAAGTCTCTCCATAGGTATCCGATGCCTGCAATTCTTGTTGCGTTGGAACCCTAACTCAAATATCTATCATCTAGAAATGAAAAATCCTAGAAACTCATTTTGTGTCAACATCTACAAGGTTTTAAAGTTGATTTCCAAAAACGTAGCATTTTGTGTAGTGCCCGGGTTACGTCATGTTCGGGCCCTGTGTGACCGTCGGGATTTTTATCAAATCTAGCATTTTTGAACACTAAAATCAATTATGAATCAAACCATATACTTATATTATCCTAATTCGTTCGGTTTTCAACACTTATATTTTCGAGCCTGGGCCAAAGGGATACCCTTTGGCCTGTGGCCAAATTTGGCGCCTTGAAGACCGGTGAAATTTACATCGAATTTAGTATTTTTGAATTCTAGGAAAAATTATGAAAGAATGCATATGCTCATGTTGGCCTAATTCGTCCGGTTTCGGAAAGAATCAAATTTTCAAGTCCGTCGGCCATATTCGGCCCCCGTTTTCTAGCAGTCGTCAGTAAAACGACTATAAGTCTCTCCATAGGTATCCGATGCCTGCAATTCTTGTTGCGTTGGAACCCTAACTCAAATATCTATCATCTAGAAATGAAAAATCTTAGAAACTCATTTTCTGTCAACTTCTACAAGGTTTTAAAGTTGATTTCAAAAAACGTAGCATTTTGTGTAGTGCCCGGGTCATGTCATGTTCAGGCCCTGTGTGACCGTCGGGATTTTTATCAAATCTAGCATTTTTGAACACTAAAATCAATTATTAATCAAACCATATTCTTATATTATCCTTATTCATTCGGTTTTGAACACTTATATTTTCGAGCCTGTGCCAAAGGGATACCCCTTTGGCCGATGGCCAAATTTGGCGCCGGGGTGACCGGTGGAATTTTCATCGAATTTAGTATTTTTGAACTCTAGGAACAATTATGAATGAATCCATCTGCTCATGTTGGCCTAAGTCGTCCTGTTTTGGAAAGAATCAAATTTTCAAGCCCGTCGGCCAGATTCCGCCCCCATTTTCTAGCAGTCGTCAGTAAAACGACTATATGTCTCTCCATAGGTATCCGATGCCTGCAATTCTTATTGCCTTGGAACCCTAACTCAAATATCTATCATCTAGAAATGAAAAATCCTAGAAACTCATTTTGTGTCAACATGTACAAGGTTTTAAAGTCGATTTCCAAAAACGTAGCATTTTGTGTAGTGCCCGGGTCACATCATGTTCGGGCCCTGTGTGACCGTCGGAAGTTTTATCAAATCTAGCATTTTGAACACTACAATCAATTATGAATCAAACCATATTCGTATATTATCCTAATTCGTTCGGTTTTGAACACTTATATGTTCGAGCCTGTGCCAAAGGGATACCCCTTTGGCCGGTGGCCAAATTTGGCGCCGGGGTGACCGGTGGAATTTTCATCGAATTTAGTATTTTTGAACTCTAGGAACAATTATGAATGAATCCATCTGCTCATGTTGGCCTAATTCATCCGGTTTTGGAAAGAATCAAATTTTCAAGCCCGTCGGCCAGATTCCGCCCCTATTTTCTAGCAGTCGTCAGTAAAACGACTATAAGTCTCTCCAAAGGTATCCGATGTCTGCAATTCTTTTTGCGTTGGAACCCTAACTCAAATATCTATCATCTAGAAATGAAAAATCGTAGAAACTCATTTTGTGTCAACATCTACAAGGTTTTAAAGTTGATTTCCAAAAACGTAGCATTTTGTGTAGTGCCCGGGTCACGTCATGTTCGGGCCATGTGTGACCGTCGGGAGTTTTATCAAATCTAGCATTTCTGAACACTACAATCAATTATGAATCAAACCATATACTTATATTATCCTAATTCGTTCGATTTTGATCACTTATATTTTCGAGCTTGTGCCAAAGGGATACCCCTTTGGCCGGTGGCCAAATTTGGCGCCGGGGTGACCGGTGGAATTTTCATCGAATTTAGTATTTTTGAAATCTAGGCACAATTATGAATGAATCCATATGCTCATGTTGGCCTAATTCGTCCGGTTTCGGAAAGAATCAAATTTTCAAGCCCGTCGGCCAGATTCCGCCTTCGTTTTCAAGCAGCCGTCAGTAAAACGACTATAAGTCTCTCCATAGGTATCCGATGCCTGCAATTCTTGTTGCGTTGGAACCCTAACTCAAATATCTATCATCTAGAAATGAAAAATCCTAGAAACTCATTTTGTGTCAACATCTACAAGGTTTTAAAGTTGATTTCCAAAAACGTAGCATTTTGTGTAGTGCCAGGGTCACGTCATGTTCGGGCCCTGTGTGACCGTCAGGATTTTTATCAAATCTAGCATTTTTCAACACTAAAATCAATTATGAATCAAGCCATATTCTTATATTATCCTAATTCGTTCGGTTTTGAACACTTATATGTTCGAGCCTGTGCCAAAGGGATACCCCTTTGGCCAGTGGCCAAATTTGGCGCCGGGGTGACCCTTGGAATTTTCATCGAATTTAGTATTTTGAACTCTAGGAACAATTATAAATGAATCCATCTGCTCATGTTGGCCTAATTCGTCCGGTTTTGGAAAGAATCAAATTTTCAAGCCCGTCGGCCAGATTCCGCCACCATTTTCTAGCAGTCGTCAGTAAAACGACTATAAGTCTCTCCAAAGGTATCCGATGTCTGCAATTCTTTTTGCGTTGGAACCCTAACTCAAATATCTATCATCTAGAAATGAAAAATCGTAGAAACTCATTTTGTGTCAACATCTACAAGGTTTTAAAGTTGATTTCCAAAAACGTAGCATTTTGTGTAGTGCCCGGGTCACGTCATGTTCGGGCCATGTGTGACCGTCGGGAGTTTTATCAAATCTAGCATTTCTGAACACTACAATCAATTATGAATCAAACCATATACTTATATTATCCTAATTCGTTCGATTTTGATCACTTATATTTTCGAGCTTGTGCCAAAGGGATACCCCTTTGGCCGGTGGCCAAATTTGGCACCGGGGTGACCGGTGGAATTTTCATCGAATTTAGTATTTTTGAACTCTAGGAACAATTATGAAAGAATGCATATGCTCATGTTGGCCTAATTCGTCCGGTTTCGGAAAGAATCAAATTTTCAAGCCCGTCGGCCAGATTCCGCCTTCGTTTTCTAGCAGCCGTCAGTAAAACGACTATAAGTCTCTCCATAGGTATCCGATGCCTGCAATTCTTGTTGCGTTGGAACTCTAACTCAAATATCTATCATCTAGAAATAAAAAATCCTAGAAACTCATTTTATGTCAACATCTACAAGGTTTTAAAGTTGATTTCCAAAAACGTAGCATTTTGTGTAGTGCCCGGGTCACGTCATGGTCGGGCCCTGTGTGACCGTCAGGATTTTTATCAAATCTAGCATTTTTGAACACTAAAATCAATTATGAATCAAACCATATTCTTATATTATCCTAATTCGTTCGGTTTTGAACACTTATATGTTCGAGCCTGTGCCAAAGGGATACCCCTTTGGTCGGTGGCCAAATTTGGCACCGGGGTAACCGGTTGAATTTTCATCGAATTTAGTATTTTTGAACTCTAGGAACAATTATGAATGAATCCATCTGCTCATGTTGGCCTAATTCATCCGGTTTTGGAAAAAATCAAATTTTCAAGCCCGTCGGCCAGATTCCGCCCCCATTTTCTAGCAGTCGTTAGTAAAACGACTATAAGTCTCTCCAAAGGTATCCGATGTCTGCAATTCTTTTTGCGTTGGAACCCTAACTCAAATATCTATCATCTAGAAATGAAAAATCCTAGAAACTCATTTTGTGTCAACATCTACAAGGTTTTAAAGTTGATTTCCAAAAACGTAACATTTTGTGTAGTGCCCGGGTCACGTCATGTTCGGGCATGTGTGACCGTCGGGAGTTTTATCAAATCTAGCATTTCTGAACACTACAATCAATTATGAATCAAACAATATACTTATATTATCCTAATTCGTTCGATTTTGATCACTTATATTTTCGAGCCTGGGTCAAAGGGATACCCCTTTGGCCGGTGGCCAAATTTGGCGCCGGGGTGATCGGTGGAATTTTCATCGAATTTAGTATTTTTGAACTCTAGGAACAATTATGAATGAATCCATCTGCTCATGTTGGCCTAATTCGTCCGGTTTTAGAAATAATCAAATTTTAAAGCCCGTCGGCCAGATTCCGCCCCCATTTTCTAGCAGTCGTCAGTAAAACGACTATAAGTCTCTCCAAAGGTATCCGATGTCTGCAATTCTTTTTGCGTTGGAACCCTAACTCAAATATCTATCATCTAGAAATGAAAAATCGTAGAAACTCATTTTTTGTCAACATCTACAAGGTTTTAAAGTTGATTTCCAAAAACGTAACATTTTCTGTAGTGCCCGGGTCACGTCATGTTCGGGCATGTGTGACCGTCGGGAGTTTTATCAAATCTAGCATTTCTGAACACTACAATCAATTATGAATCAAACAATATACTTATATTATCCTAATTCGTTCGATTTTGATCACTTATATTTTCGAGCCTGGGTCAAAGGGATACCCCTTTGGCCGGTGGCCAAATTTGGCGCCGGGGTGATCGGTGGAATTTTCATCCAATTTAGTATTTTTGAACTCTAGGAACAATTATGAATGAATCCATATGCTCATGTTGGCCTAATTCGTCCGGTTTCGGAAAGAATCAAATTTTCAAGCCCGTCGGCCAGATTCCGCCCCCATTTTCTAGCAGTCGTCAGTAAAACGACTATAAGTCTCTCCATAGGTATCCGATGTCTGCAATTCTTGTTGCGTTGGAACCCTAACTCAAATATCTTATTTCTAGAAATGAAAAATCGTAGAAACTCATTTTGTGTCAACCTCTACAAGGTTTTAAATTTGATTTCCAAAAACGTAGCATTTTGTGTAGTGCCCGGGTCACGTCGTGTTCGGGCCCTGTGTGACCGTCCGGATTTTTATCAAATCTAGAATTTTTGAACACTACAATCAATTATGAATCAAACCATATTCTTATATTATCCTAATTCGTTCGGTTTTAAACACTTATATTTTCAAGCCTGGACCAAAGGGAAACCCCTTTGGCCGGTGGCCAAATTTGGCGGCGGGGTGACCGGTGGAATTTTCATCGAATTTAGTATTTTTGAACTCTAGGAACAATTATGAAAGTATCCATATGCTCATGTTGGCCTAATTCGTCCGGTTTCGGAAAGAATCAAATTTTCAAGTCTGTCGGCCATATTTGGCCCCCGTTCTCTAGCAGTCGTCAGTAAAACGACTATAAGCCTCTCCATAGGTATCCGATACCTGCAATTCTTGTTGCGTTGGAACCCTAACTCAAATATCTATCATCTAGAAATGAAAAATCCTAGAAACTCATTTTGTGTCAACATCTACAAGGTTTTAAAGTTGATTTCAAAAAACGTAGCATTTTGTGTAGTGCCCGGGTCACGTCATGTTCGGGCCCTGTGTGACCGTTGGGATTTTTATCAAATCTAGCATTTTTGAACACTACAATCAATTATGAATCAAACCATATTCCTATATTATTCTAATTCGTTCGGTTTTGAACACTTATTTTTTCGAGCCTGGACCAAAGGGATACCCTTTTGGCCGGTGGCCAAATTTGGCACTGCGGTGACCGGTGGAATTTTGATCGAATTTAGTGTTTTTAAACTCTAGAAATAATTATTAATGAATCAATATGCTCATGTTGGCCTAATTCGTCCGGTTTCGGAAAGAATCAAATTTTCAAGCCCGTCGGCCATATTTGGCCCCCGTTTTCTAGCAGTCGTCAGTAAAACGACTATAAGTCTCTCCATAGGTATCCGATGCCTGCAATTCGTGTTGCGTTGGAACCCTAACTCAAATATCTATCATCTAGAAATGAAAAATCCTAGAAACTCATTTTGTGTCAACATCTACAAGGTTTTAAAGTTGATTTCCAAAAACGTAGCATTTTTTGTAGTGCCCGGGTCACGTCATGTTCGGGCCCTGTGTGACCGTCGGGATTTTTATCAAATCTAGCATTTTTGAACACTAAAATCAATTATGAATCAAACCATATACTTATATTATCCTAATTCGTTCGGTTTTCAACACTTATATTTTCGAGCCTGGGCCAAAGGGATACCCTTTGGCCGGTGGCCAAATTTGGCGCCTTGAAGACCGGTGAAATTTACATCGAATTTAGTATTTTTGAATTCTAGGAAAAATTATGAAAGAATGCATATGCTCATGTTGGCCTAATTCGTCCGGTTTCGGAAAGAATCAAATTTTCAAGTCCGTCGGCCATATTCGGCCCCCGTTTTCTAGCAGTCGTCAGTAAAACGACTATAAGTCTCTCCATAGGTATCCGATGCCTGCAATTCTTGTTGCGTTGGAACCCTAACTCAAATATCTATCATCTAGAAATGAAAAATCTTAGAAACTCATTTTGTGTCAACTTCTACAAGGTTTTAAAGTTGATTTCAAAAAACGTAGCATTTTATGTAGTGCCCGGGTCACGTCATGTTCGGGCCCTGTGTGACCGTCGGGATTTTTATCAAATCTAGCATTTTTGAACACTAAAATCAATTATTAATCAAACCATATTCTTATATTATCCTTATTCATTCGGTTTTGAACACTTATATTTTCGAGCCTGTGCCAAAGGGATACCCCTTTGGCCGGTGGCCAAATTTGGCGTCGGGGTGACCGGTGGAATTTTCATCGAATTTAGTATTTTTGAACTCTAGGAACAATTATGAATGAATCCATCTGCTCATGTTGGCCTAAGTCGTCCGGTTTTGGAAAGAATCAAATTTTCAAGCCCGTCGGCCAGATTCCGCCCCCATTTTCTAGCAGTCGTCAGTAAAACGACTATATGTCTCTCCATAGGTATCCGATGCCTGCAATTCTTATTGCGTTGGAACCCTAACTCAAATATCTATCATCTAGAAATGAAAAATCCTAGAAACTCATTTTGTGTCAACATGTACAAGGTTTTAAAGTTGATTTCCAAAAACGTAGCATTTTGTGTAGTGCCCGGGTCACATCATGTTCGGGCCCTGTGTGACCGTCGGAAGTTTTATCAAATCTAGCATTTTTGAACACTAAAATCAATTATGAATCAAACCATATTCGTATATTATCCTAATTCGTTCGGTTTTGAACACTTATATGTTCGAGCCTGTGCCAAAGGGATACCCCTTTGGCCGGTGGCCAAATTTGGCGCCGGGGTGACCGGTGGAATTTTCATCGAATTTAGTATTTTTGAACTCTAGGAACAATTATGAATGAATCCATCTGCTCATGTTGGCCTAATTCATCCGGTTTTGGAAAGAATCAAATTTTCAAGCCCGTCGGCCAGATTCCGCCCCGATTTTCTAGCAGTCGTCAGTAAAACGACTATAAGTCTCTCCAAAGGTATCCGATGTCTGCAATTCTTTTTGCGTTGGAACCCTAACTCAAATATCTATCATCTAGAAATGAAAAATCATAGAAACTCATTTTGTGTCAACATCTACAAGGTTTTAAAGTTGATTTCCAAAAACGTAACATTTTGTGTAGTGCCCGGGTCACGTCATGTTCGGGCCATGTGTGACCGTCGGGAGTTTTATCAAATCTAGCATTTCTGAACACTATAATCAATTATGAATCAAACCATATACTTATATTATCCTAATTCGTTCGATTTTGATCACTTATATTTTCGAGCCTGGGTCAAAGGGATACCCCTTTGGCCGGTGGACAAATTTGGCGCCGGGGTGACCGGTGAAATTTTCATCGAATTTAGTATTTTTGAAATCTAGGCACAATTATGAATGAATCCATATGCTCATGTTGGCCTAATTCGTCCGGTTTCGGAAAGAATCAAATTTTCAAGCCCGTCGGCCAGATTCCGCCTTCGTTTTCTAGCAGCCGTCAGTAAAACGACTATAAGTCTCTCCATAGGTATCCGATGCCTGCAATTCTTGTTGCGTTGGAACCCTAACTCAAATATCTATCATCTAGAAATGAAAAATCCTAGAAACTCATTTTGTGTTAACATCTACAAGGTTTTAAAGTTGATTTCCAAAAACGTAGCATTTTGTGTAGTGCCAGGGTCACGTCATGTTCGGGCCCTGTGTGACCGTCAGGATTTTTATCAAATCTAGCATTTTTCAACACTAAAATCAATTATGAATCAAGCCATATTCTTATATTATCCTAATTCGTTCGGTTTTGAACACTTATATGTTCGAGCCTGTGCCAAAGGGATACCCCTTTGGCCGGTGGCCAAATTTGGCGCCGGGGTGACCGGTGGAATTTTCATCGAATTTAGTATTTTGAACTCTAGGAACAATTATAAATGAATCCATCTGCTCATGTTGGCCTAATTCGTCCGGTTTTGGAAAGAATCAAATTTTCAAGCCCGTCGGCCAGATTCCGCCCCCATTTTCTAGCAGTCGTCAGTAAAACGACTATAAGTCTCTCCAAAGGTATCCGATGTCTGCAATTCTTTTTGCGTTGGAACCCTAACTCAAATATCTATCATCTAGAAATGAAAAATCGTAGAAACTCATTTTGTGTCAACATCTACAAGGTTTTAAAGTTGATTTCCAAAAACATAGCATTTTGTGTAGTGCCCGGGTCACGTCATGTTCGGGCCATGTGTGACCGTCGGGAGTTTTATCAAATCTAGCATTTCTGAACACTACAATCAATTATGAATCAAACCATATACTTATATTATCCTAATTCGTTCGATTTTGATCACTTATATTTTCGAGCTTGTGCCAAAGGGATACCCCTTTGGCCGGTGGCCAAATTTGGCGCCGGGGTGACCGGTGGAATTTTCATCGAATTTAGTATTTTTGAACTCTAGGAACAATTATGAAAGAATGCATATGCTCATGTTGGCCTAATTCGTCCGGTTTCGGAAAGAATCAAATTTTCAAGCCCGTCGGCCAGATTCCGCCTTCGTTTTCTAGCAGCCCTCAGTAAAACGACGATAAGTCTCTCCATAGGTATCCGATGCCTGCAATTCTTGTTGCGTTGGAACTCTAACTCAAATATCTATCATCTAGAAATAAAAAATCCTAGAAACTCATTTTGTGTCAACATCTACAAGGTTTTAAAGTTGATTTCCAAAAACGTAGCATTTTGTGTAGTGCCCGGGTCACGTCATGGTCGGGCCCTGTGTGACCGTCAGGATTTTTATCAAATCTAGCATTTTTGAACACTAAAATCAATTATGAATCAAACCATATTCTTATATTATCCTAATTCGTTCGGTTTTGAACACTTATATGTTCGAGCCTGTGCCAAAGGGATACCCCTTTGGTCGGTGGCCAAATTTGGCACCGGGGTAACCGGTGGAATTTTCATCGAATTTAGTATTTTTGAACTCTAGGAACAATTATGAATGAATCCATCTGCTCATGTTGGCCTAATTCGTCCGGTTTTGGAAAAAATCAAATTTTCAAGCCCGTCGGCCAGATTCCGCCCCCATTTTCTAGCAGTCGTTAGTAAAACGACTATAAGTCTCTCCAAAGGTATCCGATGTCTGCAATTCTTTTTGCGTTGGAACCCTAACTCAAATATCTATCATTTAGAAATGAAAAATCCTAGAAACTCATTTTGTGTCAACATCTACAAGGTTTTAAAGTTGATTTCCAAAAACATAGCATTTTGTGTAGTGCCCGGGTCACGTCATGTTCGGGCCCTGTGTGACTGTCAGGATTTTTATCAAATCTAGCATTTTTGAACACTAAAATCAATTATGAATCAAACCATATTCTTATATTATCGTAATTCGTTCAGTTTTGAACACTTATATGTTCGAGCCTGTGCCAAAGGGATACCCCTTTGGCCGGTGGCCAAATTTGGCGCCGGGGTGACCGGTGGAATTTTCATCGAATTTAGTATTTTTGAACTCTAGGAACAATTATGAATGAATCCATCTGCTCATGTTGGCCTAATTCGTCCGGTTTTAGAAATAATCAAATTTTAAAGCCCGTCGGCCAGATTCCGCCCCCATTTTCTAGCAGTCGTCAGTAAAACGACTATAAGTCTCTCCAAAGGTATCCGATGTCTGCAATTCTTTTTGCGTTGGAACCCTAACTCAAATATCTATCATCTAGAAATGAAAAATCGTAGAAACTCATTTTGTGTCAACATCTACAAGGTGTTAAAGTTGATTTCCAAAAACATAGCATTTTGTGTAGTGCCCGGGTCACGTCATGTTCGAGCCATGTGTGACCGTCGGGAGTTTTATCAAATCTAGCATTTCTGAACACTACAATCAATTATGAATCAAACCATATACTTATATTATCCTAATTCGTTCGATTTTGATCACTTATATTTTCGAGCTTGTGCCAAAGGGATACCCCTTTGGCCGGTGGCCAAATTTGGCGCCGGGGTGACCGGTGGAATTTTCATCGAATTTAGTATTTTTGAACTCTAGGAACAATTATGAAAGAATGCATATGCTCATGTTAGCCTAATTCGTCCGGTTTCGGAAAGAATCAAATTTTCAAGCCCGTCGGCCAGATTCCGCCTTCGTTTTCTAGCAGCCGTCAGTAAAACGACTATAAGTCTCTCCATAGGTATCCGATGCCTGCAATTCTTGTTGCGTTGGAACTCTAACTCAAATATCTATCATCTAGAAATAAAAAATCCTAGAAACTCATTTTGTGTCAACATCTACAAGGTTTTAAAGTTGATTTCCAAAAACGTAGCATTTTGTGTAGTGCCCGGGTCACGTCATGGTCGGGCCCTGTGTGACCGTCAGGATTTTTATCAAATCTAGCATTTTTGAACACTAAAATCAATTATGAATCAAACCATATTCTTATATTATCCTAATTCGTTCGGTTTTGAACACTTATATGTTCGAGCCTGTGCCAAAGGGATACCCCTTTGGTCGGTGGCCAAATTTGGCACCGGGGTAACCGGTGGAATTTTCATCGAATTTAGTATTTTTGAACTCTAGGAACAATTATGAATGAATCCATCTGCTCATGTTGGCCTAATTCGTCCGGTTTTGGAAAAAATCAAATTTTCAAGCCCGTCGGCCAGATTCCGCCCCCATTTTCTAGCAGTCGTTAGTAAAACGACTATAAGTCTCTCCAAAGGTATCCGATGTCTGCAATTCTTTTTGCGTTGGAACCCTAACTCAAATATCTATCATTTAGAAATGAAAAATCCTAGAAACTCATTTTGTGTCAACATCTACAAGGTTTTAAAGTTGATTTCCAAAAACATAGCATTTTGTGTAGTGCCCGGGTCACGTCATGTTCGGGCCCTGTGTGACTGTCAGGATTTTTATCAAATCTAGCATTTTTGAACACTAAAATCAATTATGAATCAAACCATATTCTTATATTATCGTAATTCGTTCAGTTTTGAACACTTATATGTTCGAGCCTGTGCCAAAGGGATACCCCTTTGGCCGGTGGCCAAATTTGGCGCCGGGGTGACCGGTGGAATTTTCATCGAATTTAGTATTTTTGAACTCTAGGAACAATTATGAATGAATCCATCTGCTCATGTTGGCCTAATTCGTCCGGTTTTAGAAATAATCAAATTTTAAAGCCCGTCGGCCAGATTCCGCCCCCATTTTCTAGCAGTCGTCAGTAAAACGACTATAAGTCTCTCCAAAGGTATCCGATGTCTGCAATTCTTTTTGCGTTGGAACCCTAACTCAAATATCTATCATCTAGAAATGAAAAATCGTAGAAACTCATTTTGTGTCAACATCTACAAGGTGTTAAAGTTGATTTCCAAAAACATAGCATTTTGTGTAGTGCCCGGGTCACGTCATGTTCGAGCCATGTGTGACCGTCGGGAGTTTTATCAAATCTAGCATTTCTGAACACTACAATCAATTATGAATCAAACCATATACTTATATTATCCTAATTCGTTCGATTTTGATCACTTATATTTTCGAGCTTGTGCCAAAGGGATACCCCTTTGGCCGGTGGCCAAATTTGGCGCCGGGGTGACCGGTGGAATTTTCATCGAATTTAGTATTTTTGAACTCTAGGAACAATTATGAAAGAATGCATATGCTCATGTTGGCCTAATTCGTCCGGTTTCGGAAAGAATCAAATTTTCAAGCCCGTCGGCCAGATTCCGCCTTCGTTTTCTAGCAGCCGTCAGTAAAACGACTATAAGTCTCTCCATAGGTATCCGATGCCTGCAATTCTTGTTGCGTTGGAACTCTAACTCAAATATCTATCATCTAGAAATAAAAAATCCTAGAAACTCATTTTGTGTCAACATCTACAAGGTTTTAAAGTTGATTTCCAAAAACGTAGCATTTTGTGTAGTGCCCGGGTCACGTCATGGTCGGGCCCTGTGTGACCGTCAGGATTTTTATCAAATCTAGCATTTTTGAACACTAAAATCAATTATGAATCAAACCATATTCTTATATTATCCTAATTCGTTCGGTTTTGAACACTTATATGTTCGAGCCTGTGCCAAAGGGATACCCCTTTGGTCGGTGGCCAAATTTGGCACCGGGGTAACCGGTGGAATTTTCATCGAATTTAGTATTTTTGAACTCTAGGATCAATTATGAATGAATCCATTTGCTCATGTTGGCCTAATTCGTCCGGTTTTGGAAAAAATCAAATTTTCAAGCCCGTCGGCCAGATTCCGCCCCCATTTTCTAGCAGTCGTTAGTAAAACGACTATAAGTCTCTCCAAAGGTATCCGATGTCTGCAATTCTTTTTGCGTTGGAACCCTAACTCAAATATCTATCATTTAGAAATGAAAAATCCTAGAAACTCATTTTGTGTCAACATCTACAAGGTTTTAAAGTTGATTTCCAAAAACGTAGCATTTTGTGTAGTGCCCGGGTCACGTCATGTTCGGGCCCTGTGTGACTGTCAGGATTTTTATCAAATCTAGCATTTTTGAACACTAACATCAATTATGAATCAAACCATATTCTTATATTATCGTAATTCGTTCAGTTTTGAACACTTATATGTTCGAGCCTGTGCCAAAGGGATACCCCTTTGGCCGGTGGCCAAATTTGGCGCCGGGGTGACCGGTGGAATTTTCATCGAATTTAGTATTTTTGAACTCTAGGAACAATTATGAATGAATCCATCTGCTCATGTTGGCCTAATTCGTCCGGTTTTAGAAATAATCAAATTTTAAAGCCCGTCGGCCAGATTCCGCCCCCATTTTCTAGCAGTCGTCAGTAAAACGACTATAAGTCTCTCCAAAGGTATCCGATGTCTGCAATTCTTTTTGCGTTGGAACCCTAACTCAAATATCTATCATCTAGAAATGAAAAATCGTAGAAACTCATTTTTTGTCAACATCAACATGGTTTTAAAGTTGATTTCCAAAAACGTAACATTTTGTGTAGTGCCCGGGTCACGTCATGTTCGGGCATGTGTGACCGTCGGGAGTTTTATCAAATCTAGCATTTCTGAACACTACAATCAATTATGAATCAAACAATATACTTATATTATCCTAATTCGTTCGATTTTGATCACTTATATTTTCGAGCCTGGGTCAAAGGGATACACCCCTTTGGCCGGTGGCCAAATTTGGCGCGCGGGGTGATCGGTGGAATTTTCATCCAATTTAGTATTTTTGAACTCTAGGAACAATTATGAATGAATCCATATGCTCATGTTGGCCTAATTCGTCCGGTTTCGGAAAGAATCAAATTTTCAAGGCCGTCGGCCAGATTCCGCCCCCATTTTCTAGCAGTCGTCAGTAAAACGACTATAAGTCTCTCCATAGGTATCCGATGTCTGCAATTCTTGTTGCGTTAGAACCCTAACTCAAATATCTTATTTCTAGAAATGAAAAATCGTAGAAACTCATTTTCTGTCAACCTCTACAAGGTTTTAAATTTGATTTCCAAAAACGTAGCATTTTGTGTAGTGCCCGGGTCACGTCGTGTTCGGGCCCTGTGTGACCGTCCGGATTTTTATCAAATCTAGAATTTTTGAACACTACAATCAATTATGAATCAAACCATATTCTTATATTATCCTAATTCGTTCGGTTTTAAACACTTATATTTTTAAGCCTGGACCAAAGGGAAACCCCTTTGGCCGGTGGCCAATTTTGGCGGCGGGGTGACCGGTGGAATTTTCATCGAATTTAGTATTTTTGAACTCTAGGAACAATTATGAAAATATCCATATGCTCATGTTGGCCTAATTCGTCCGGTTTCGGAAAGAATCAAATTTTCAAGTCTGTCGGCCATATTTGGCCCCCGTTCTCTAGCAGTCGTCAATAAAACGACTATAAGTCTCTCCATAGGTATCCGATGCCTGCAATTCTTGTTGCGTTGGAACTCTAACTCAAATATCTATCATCTAGAAATAAAAAATCCTAGAAACTCATTTTGTGTCAACATCTACAAGGTTTTAAAGTTGATTTCCAAAAACGTAGCATTTTGTGTAGTGCCCGGGTCACGTCATGGTCGGGCCCTGTGTGACCGTCAGGATTTTTATCAAATCTAGCATTTTTGAACACTAAAATCAATTATGAATCAAACCATATTCTTATATTATCCTAATTCGTTCGGTTTTGAACACTTATATGTTCGAGCCTGTGCCAAAGGGATACCCCTTTGGTCGGTGGCCAAATTTGGCACCGGGGTAACCGGTGGAATTTTCATCGAATTTAGTATTTTTGAACTCTAGGATCAATTATGAATGAATCCATTTGCTCATGTTGGCCTAATTCGTCCGGTTTTGGAAAAAATCAAATTTTCAAGCCCGTCGGCCAGATTCCGCCCCCATTTTCTAGCAGTCGTTAGTAAAACGACTATAAGTCTCTCCAAAGGTATCCGATGTCTGCAATTCTTTTTGCGTTGGAACCCTAACTCAAATATCTATCATTTAGAAATGAAAAATCCTAGAAACTCATTTTGTGTCAACATCTACAAGGTTTTAAAGTTGATTTCCAAAAACGTAGCATTTTGTGTAGTGCCCGGGTCACGTCATGTTCGGGCCCTGTGTGACTGTCAGGATTTTTATCAAATCTAGCATTTTTGAACACTAACATCAATTATGAATCAAACCATATTCTTATATTATCGTAATTCGTTCAGTTTTGAACACTTATATGTTCGAGCCTGTGCCAAAGGGATACCCCTTTGGCCGGTGGCCAAATTTGGCGCCGGGGTGACCGGTGGAATTTTCATCGAATTTAGTATTTTTGAACTCTAGGAACAATTATGAATGAATCCATCTGCTCATGTTGGCCTAATTCGTCCGGTTTTAGAAATAATCAAATTTTAAAGCCCGTCGGCCAGATTCCGCCCCCATTTTCTAGCAGTCGTCAGTAAAACGACTATAAGTCTCTCCAAAGGTATCCGATGTCTGCAATTCTTTTTGCGTTGGAACCCTAACTCAAATATCTATCATCTAGAAATGAAAAATCGTAGAAACTCATTTTTTGTCAACATCAACATGGTTTTAAAGTTGATTTCCAAAAACGTAACATTTTGTGTAGTGCCCGGGTCACGTCATGTTCGGGCATGTGTGACCGTCGGGAGTTTTATCAAATCTAGCATTTCTGAACACTACAATCAATTATGAATCAAACAATATACTTATATTATCCTAATTCGTTCGATTTTGATCACTTATATTTTCGAGCCTGGGTCAAAGGGATACACCCCTTTGGCCGGTGGCCAAATTTGGCGCGCGGGGTGATCGGTGGAATTTTCATCCAATTTAGTATTTTTGAACTCTAGGAACAATTATGAATGAATCCATATGCTCATGTTGGCCTAATTCGTCCGGTTTCGGAAAGAATCAAATTTTCAAGGCCGTCGGCCAGATTCCGCCCCCATTTTCTAGCAGTCGTCAGTAAAACGACTATAAGTCTCTCCATAGGTATCCGATGTCTGCAATTCTTGTTGCGTTAGAACCCTAACTCAAATATCTTATTTCTAGAAATGAAAAATCGTAGAAACTCATTTTCTGTCAACCTCTACAAGGTTTTAAATTTGATTTCCAAAAACGTAGCATTTTGTGTAGTGCCCGGGTCACGTCGTGTTCGGGCCCTGTGTGACCGTCCGGATTTTTATCAAATCTAGAATTTTTGAACACTACAATCAATTATGAATCAAACCATATTCTTATATTATCCTAATTCGTTCGGTTTTAAACACTTATATTTTTAAGCCTGGACCAAAGGGAAACCCCTTTGGCCGGTGGCCAATTTTGGCGGCGGGGTGACCGGTGGAATTTTCATCGAATTTAGTATTTTTGAACTCTAGGAACAATTATGAAAATATCCATATGCTCATGTTGGCCTAATTCGTCCGGTTTCGGAAAGAATCAAATTTTCAAGTCTGTCGGCCATATTTGGCCCCCGTTCTCTAGCAGTCGTCAATAAAACGACTATAAGCCTCTCCATAGGTATCCGATACCTGCAATTCTTGTTGCGTTGGAACCCTAACTCAAATATCTATCATCTAGAAATGAAAAATCCTAGAAACTCATTTTGTGTCAACATCTACAAGGTTTTAAAGTTGATTTCCAAAAACGTAGCATTTTGTGTAGTGCCCGGGTCACGTCATGTTCGGGCCCTGTGTGACCGTCGGGATTTTTATCAAATCTAGCATTTTTGAACACTACAATCAATTATGAATCAAACCATATTCCTATATTATTCTAATTCGTTCGGTTTTGAACACTTATTTTTTCGAGCCTGGACCAAAGGGATACCCTTTTGGCCGGTGGCCAAATTTGGCACTGCGGTGACCGGTGGAATTTTGATCGAATTTAGTGTTTTTGAACTCTAGAAATAATTATTAATGAATCAATATGCTCATGTTGGCCTAATTCGTCCGGTTTCGGAAAGAATCAAATTTTCAAGCCCGTCGGCCAGATTCCGCCCCCATTTTCTAGCAGCCGTCAGTAAAACGATTATAAGTCTCTCCATAGGTATCCGATGCCTGCAATTCTTGTTGCGTTGGAACCCTAAATCAAATATCTATCATCTCGAAATGAAAATTCCTTGAAACTCATTTTGTGTCAACATCTACAAGGTTTTAAAATTGATTTCCAAAAACGTAACATTTTGTGTAGTGCCCGGGTCACGTCATGTTCGGGCCCTGTGTGACCGTCGGGATTTTTATCAAATCTAGAATTTTTGAACACTACAATCAATTATGAATCAAACCATATTCTTATATTATCCTAATTCGTTCGGTTTTGAACACTTATATTTTCGAGACTGGACCAAAGGGAAACCCCTTTGGCCGGTGGCCAAATTTGGCGTCGGGGTGACCGGTGGAATTTCATCGAATTTAGTATTTTTGAACTCTAGGAACAATTATGAATGTATCCATATGCTAATGTTGGTCTAATTCGTCCGGTTTCGGAAAGAATCAAATTTTCAAGTCTGTCGGCCATATTTGCCCCCCGTTTTTTAGCAGTCGTCAGTAAAACGACTATAAGTCTCTCCATAGGTATCCGATGCCTGCAATTTTTGTTGCGTTGGAACCCTAACTCAAATATCTATCATCTAGAAATGAGAAATCCTAGGAACTCATTTTGTGTCAACATCTACAAGGTTTTAAAGGTGATTTCCAAAAACGTAGCATTTTGTGTAGTGCCCGGGTCACGTCATGTTCGGGCCCTGTGTGACCGTCGGGATTTTTGTCAAATCTAGCATTTTTGAACACTACAACCAATTATGAATCAAACCATATTCTTATATTATCCTAATTCGTTCGGTTCTGAACACTTATATTTTCGAGCCTCGACTAAAGGGATACCCCTTTGGCCGGTGGCCAAATTTGGCGCCGGGGTGACCGGTGGAATTTTCATCGAATTTAGTATTTTTGAACTCTAAGAACAATTATGAATGAATCCATATGCTCATGTTGGCCTAATTCATCCGGTTTCGGAAAGAATCAAATTTTCAAGCCCGTCGGCCAGATTCGGCCCCCATTTTCTAGCAGTCGTCAGTGAAACGACTATAAGTCTCTCCATAGGTATCCGATGCCTGCAATTCTTGTTACGTTGGAATCCTAACTCAAATATCTATCATCTAGAAATAAAAAATCATAGAAACTCATTTTGTGTCAACATCTACAAGGTTTTAAAGTTGATTTCCAAAAACGTAACATTTTGTGTAGTGCCCGGGTCACGTCATGTTTGGGCCCTGTGTGACCATCGGGATTTTTATCAAATCTAGCATTTTTGAACACTAAAATCAATTATGAATCAAACCATATACTTATATTATCCTAATTCATTCGGTTTTGATCACTTATATTTTCGAGCCTGGGCTAAAGGGATACCCCTTTGGCCGGTGGCCAAATTTGGCGCCGGGGTGACCGGTGGAATTTTCATCGAATTTAGTATTTTTGAACTCTAGGAACAATTATGAATGAATCCATATGCTCATGGTGGCCTAATTCGTCCGGTTTCGTAAAGAATCAAATTTTCAAGCCCGTCGGCCAGATTCGGCCCCCGTTTTCTAGCAGTCGTCAGTAAAACGACTATAAGTCTCTCCATAGGTATCCGATGCCTGCAATTCTTGTTGCGTTGGAACCCTATCTCAAATATCTATCATCTAGAAATGATAAATCGTAGAAACTCATTTTGTGTCAACATCTACATGGTTTTAAATTTGATTTCCAAAAACGTAACATTTTGTGTAGTGCCCGGGTCATGTCATGTTTGGGCCCTGTGTGACCATCGGGATTTTTATCAAATCTAGCATTTTTGAACACTACAATCAATTATGAATCAAACCATATACTTATATTATCCTAATTCGTTCGGTTTTGATCACTTATATTTTCGAGCCTGGGCCAAAGGGATACCCCTTTGGCCGGTGGCAAAATTTGGCGCCGGGGTGACCGGTGGAATTTTCATCGAATTTAGTATTTTTGAACTCTAGGAACAATTATGAATGAATCCATATGCTCATGGTGTCCTAATACGTCCGGTTTCGGAATGAATCAAATTTTCAAATCCGTCGGCCATATTCGGCCCCCGTTTTCTAGCAGTCGTCAGTAAAACGACTATAAGTCTCTCCATAGGTATCTGATGCCTGCAATTCTTGTTGCGTTGGAACACTAACTCAAATATCTATCATCTAGAAATGAAAAATCCTTAAACTCATTTTGTGTCAACATCTACAAGGTTTTCAAGTTGATTTCCAAAAACGTAGCATTTTGTGTAGTGCCCGGGTCACGTCATGTTCGGGCCCTGTGTGACCGTCGGGATTTTTATCAAATCTAGAATTTTTGAACACTACAATCAATTATGAATCAAACCATATTCTTATATTATCCTAATTTGTTCGGTTTTGAACACTTATATTTTCTAGCCTGGACCAAAGAGAAACCCCCTTTGGCCGGTGGCCAAATTTGGCGCCGGGGTGACCGGTGGAATTTTCATCGAATTTAGTGTTTTTGAACTCTAGGAACAATTATGAATGAATCCATATGCTCATGTTGGCCTAATTCGTCCGGTTTCGGAAAGAATCAAATTTTCAAGCCCGTCGGCCAGATTCCGCCCCCATTTTCTAGCAGTCGTCAGTAAAACGACTATAAGTCTCTCCATAGGTATCCGATGTCTGCAATTCTTGTTGCGTTGGAACCCTAACTCAAATATCTATCATCTAGAAATGAAAAATCCTAGAAACTCATTTTGTGTCAACATCTACAAGGTTTTAAAGTTGATTTCCAAAAACGTAGCATTTTGTGTAGTGCCCGGGTCACGTCATGTTCGAGCCCTGTGTGACCGTCGGGATTTTTATCAAATCTAGCATTTTTGAATACTACAATCAATTATGAATCAAACCATATACTTATATTATCCTAATTCGTTCGGTTTTCAACACTTATATTTTCGAGCCTGGGCGAAAGGGATACCCTTTGGCCGGTGGCCAAATTTGGCGCCTTGAAGACCGGTGAAATTTACATCGAATTTAGTATTTTTGAATTCTAGGAAAAATTATGAAAGAATGCATATGCTCATGTTGGCCTAATTCGTCCGGTTTCGGAAAGAATCAAATTTTCAAGTCCGTAGGCCATATTCGGCCCCCGTTTTCTAGCAGTCGTCAGTAAAACGACTATAAGTCTCTCCATAGGTATCCGATGCCTGCAATTCTTGTTGCGTTGGAACCCTAACTCAAATATCTATCATCTAGAAATGAAAAATCCTAGAAACTCATTTTGTGTCAACATCTACAAGGTTTTAAAGTTGATTTCCAAAAACGTAACATTTTGTGTAGTGCCCGGGTCACGTCATGTTCGGGCCCTGTGTGACCGTCGGGATTTTTATCAAATCTAGCATTTTTGAACACTATAATCAATTATGAATCAAACCATATTCTTATATTATCGTAATTCGTTCAGTTTTGAACACTTATATGTTCGAGCCTGTGCCAAAGGGATACCCCTTTGGCCGGTGGCCAAATTTGGCGCCGGGGTGACCGGTGGAATTTTTATCGAATTTAGTATTTTTGAACTCTAGGAACAGTTATGAATGAATCCATATGCTCATGTTGGCCTAATTCGTTTGGTTTCGGAAAGAATCAAATTTTCAAGTCCGTCGGCCATATTCGGCCCCCGTTTTCTAGCAGTCGTCAGTAAAATGACTATAAGTCTCTCCATAGGTATCCGATGCCTGCAATTCTTCTTGCGTTGGAAAACTAACTCAAATATCTATCATCTAGAAATGAAAAATCCTTGAAACTCATTTTGTGTCATCATCTACAAGGTTTTAAAGTTGATTTCCAAAAACGTAGCATTTTGTGTAGTGCCCGGGTCACGTCGTGTTCGGGCCCTGTGTGACCGTCGGGATTTTTATCAAATCTAGAATTTTTGAACACTACAATCAATTATGAATCAAACCATATTCTTATATTATCCTAATTCGTTCGGTTTTGAACACTTATATTTTCGAGCCTGTGCCAAAGGGATACCCCTTTGGCCGGTGGCCAAATTTGGCGCCGGGGTGAGCGGTGGAATTTTCATCGAATTTAGTATTTTTGAACTCTAGGAACAATTATGAATGAATCCATATGCTCATGTTGGCCTAATTCGTCCGGTTTCGGAAAGAATCAAATTTTCAAGCCCGTCGGCCAGATTCCGCCCCCATTTTCTAGCAGTCGTCAGTAAAACGACTATAAGTCTCTCCATAGGTATCCGATGTCTGCAATTCTTGTTGCGTTGGAACCCTAACTCAAATATCTATCATCTAGAAATGAAAAATCCTAGAAACTCATTTTTTGTCAACATCTACAAGGTTTTAAAGTTGATTTCCAAAAACGTAGCATTTTGTGTAGTGCCCGGGTCACGTCATGTTCGAGCCCTGTGTGACCGTCGGGATTTTTATCAAATCTAGTATTTTTGAATACTACAATCAATTATGAATCAAACCATATTCTTATATTATCCTAATTCGTTCGGTTATGAACACTTATATTTTCGAGACTCGACTAAAGGGATACCCCTTTGGCCGGTGGCCAAATTTGGCGCCGGGGTGACCGGTGGAATTTTCATCGAATTTAGTATTTTTGAACTCTAAGAACAATTATGAATGAATCCATATGCTCATGTTGGCCTAATTCATCCGGTTTCGGAAAGAATCAAATTTTCAAGCCCGTCGGCCAGATTCGGCCCCCATTTTCTAGCAGTCGTCAGTAAAACGACTATAAGTCTCTCCATAGGTATCTGATGCCTGCAATTCTTGTTACGTTGGAATCCTAACTCAAATATCTATCATCTAGAAATAAAAAATCGTTGAAACTCATTTTGTGTCAACATCTACAAGGTTTTAAAGTTGATTTCCAAAAACGTAACATTTTGTGTAATGCCCGGGTCACGTCATGTTTGGGCCCTGTGTGACCATCGTGATTTATATCAAATCTAGCATTTTTGAACACTAAAATCAATTATGAATCAAACCATATACTTATATTATCCTAATTCATTCGGTTTTGATAACTTATATTTTCGAGCCTAGGCCAAAGGGATACCCCTTTGGCTGGTGGCCAAATTTGGCGCCGGGGTGACCGGTGGAATTTTTATCGAATTTAGTATTTTTGAACTCTAGGAACAATTATGAATGAATCCATATGCTCATGGTGGCCTAATTCGTCCGGTTTCGGAAAGAATCAAATTTTCAAGCCCGTCGGCCAGATTCGGCCCCCGTTTTCTAGCAGTCGTCAGTAAAACGACTATAAGTCTCTCCATAGGTATCCGATGCCTGCAATTCTTGTTGCGTTGGAACCCTATCTCAAATATCTATCATCTAGAAATGATAAATCGTAGAAACTCATTTTGTGTCAACATCTACATGGTTTTAAATTTGATTTCCAAAAACGTAACATTTTGTGTAGTGCCCGGGTCATGTCATGTTTGGGCCCTGTGTGACCATCGGGATTTTTATCAAATCTAGCATTTTTGAACACTACAATCAATTATGAATCAAACCATATACTTATATTATCCTAATTCATTCGGTTTTGATCACTTATATTTTCGAGCCTGGGCCAAAGGGATAACCCTTTGGCCGGAGGCCAAATTTGGCGCCGGGGTGACCGGTGGAATTTTCATCGAATTTAGTATTTTTGAACTCTAGGAACAATTATGAATGAATCCATATGCTCATGGTGTCCTAATACGTCCGGTTTCGTAAAGAATCAAATTTTCAAGCCCGTCGGCCAGATTCGGCCCCCGTTTTCTAGCAGTCGTCAGTAAAACGACTATAAGTCTCTCCATAGGTATCCGATGCCTGCAATTCTTGTTGCGTTGGAACCCTATCTCAAATATCTATCATCTAGAAATGATAAATCGTAGAAACTCATTTTGTGTCAACATCTACATGGTTTTAAATTTGATTTCCAAAAACGTAACATTTTGTGTAGTGCCCGGGTCATGTCATGTTTGGGCCCTGTGTGACCATCGGGATTTTTATCAAATCTAGCATTTTTGAACACTACAATCAATTATGAATCAAACCATATACTTATATTATCCTAATTCGTTCGGTTTTGATCACTTATATTTTCGAGCCTGGACCAAAGGGATACCCCTTTGGCCGGTGGCAAAATTTGGCGCCGGGGTGACCGGTGGAATTTTCATCGAATTTAGTATTTTTGAACTCTAGGAACAATTATGAATGAATCCATATGCTCATGGTGTCCTAATACGTCCGGTTTCGGAATGAATCAAATTTTCAAATCCGTCGGCCATATTCGGCCCCCATTTTCTAGCAGTCGTCAGTAAAACGACTATAAGTCTCTCCATAGGTATCTGATGCCTGCAATTCTTGTTGCGTTGGAACACTAACTCAAATATCTATCATCTAGAAATGAAAAATCCTTAAACTCATTTTGTGTCAACATCTACAAGGTTTTCAAGTTGATTTCCAAAAACGTAGCATTTTGTGTAGTGCCCGGGTCACGTCATGTTCGGGCCCTGTGTGACCGTCGGGATTTTTATCAAATCTAGAATTTTTGAACACTACAATCAATTATGAATCAAACCATATTCTTATATTATCCTAATTTGTTCGGTTTTGAACACTTATATTTTCTAGCCTGGACCAAAGAGAAACCCCTTTGGCCGGTGGCCAAATTTGGCGCCGGGGTGACCGGTGGAATTTTCATCGAATTTAGTGTTTTTGAACTCTAGGAACAATTATGAATGAATCCATATGCTCATGTTGGCCTAATTCGACCGGTTTCGGAAAGAATCAAATTTTCAAGCCCGTCGGCCAGATTCCGCCCCCATTTTCTAGCAGTCGTCAGTAAAACGACTATAAGTCTCTCCATAGGTATCCGATGTCTGCAATTCTTGTTGCGTTGGAACCCTAACTCAAATATCTATCATCTAGAAATGAAAAATCCTAGAAACTCATTTTGTGTCAACATCTACAAGGTTTTAAAGTTGATTTCCAAAAACGTAGCATTTTGTGTAGTGCCCGGGTCACGTCATGTTCGAGCCCTGTGTGACCGTCGGGATTTTTATCAAATCTAGCATTTTTGAATACTACAATCAATTATGAATCAAACCATATACTTATATTATCCTAATTCGTTCGGTTTTCAACACTTATATTTTCGAGCCTGGGCGAAAGGGATACCCTTTGGCCGGTGGCCAAATTTGGCGCCTTGAAGACCGGTGAAATTTACATCGAATTTAGTATTTTTGAATTCTAGGAAAAATTATGAAAGAATGCATATGCTCATGTTGGCCTAATTCGTCCGGTTTCGGAAAGAATCAAATTTTCAAGTCCGTAGGCCATATTCGGCCCCCGTTTTCTAGCAGTCGTCAGTAAAACGACTATAAGTCTCTCCATAGGTATCCGATGCCTGCAATTCTTGTTGCGTTGGAACCCTAACTCAAATATCTATCATCTAGAAATGAAAAATCCTAGAAACTCATTTTGTGTCAACATCTACAAGGTTTTAAAGTTGATTTCCAAAAACGTAACATTTTGTGTAGTGCCCGGGTCACGTCATGTTCGGGCCCTGTGTGACCGTCGGGATTTTTATCAAATCTAGCATTTTTGAACACTATAATCAATTATGAATCAAACCATATTCTTATATTATCGTAATTCGTTCAGTTTTGAACACTTATATGTTCGAGCCTGTGCCAAAGGGATACCCCTTTGGCCGGTGGCCAAATTTGGCGCCGGGGTGACCGGTGGAATTTTTATCGAATTTAGTATTTTTGAACTCTAGGAACAGTTATGAATGAATCCATATGCTCATGTTGGCCTAATTCGTTTGGTTTCGGAAAGAATCAAATTTTCAAGTCCGTCGGCCATATTCGGCCCCCGTTTTCTAGCAGTCGTCAGTAAAATGACTATAAGTCTCTCCATAGGTATCCGATGCCTGCAATTCTTCTTGCGTTGGAAAACTAACTCAAATATCTATCATCTAGAAATGAAAAATCCTTGAAACTCATTTTGTGTCATCATCTACAAGGTTTTAAAGTTGATTTCCAAAAACGTAGCATTTTGTGTAGTGCCCGGGTCACGTCGTGTTCGGGCCCTGTGTGACCGTCGGGATTTTTATCAAATCTAGAATTTTTGAACACTACAATCAATTATGAATCAAACCATATTCTTATATTATCCTAATTCGTTCGGTTTTGAACACTTATATTTTCGAGCCTGTGCCAAAGGGATACCCCTTTGGCCGGTGGCCAAATTTGGCGCCGGGGTGAGCGGTGGAATTTTCATCGAATTTAGTATTTTTGAACTCTAGGAACAATTATGAATGAATCCATATGCTCATGTTGGCCTAATTCGTCCGGTTTCGGAAAGAATCAAATTTTCAAGCCCGTCGGCCAGATTCCGCCCCCATTTTCTAGCAGTCGTCAGTAAAACGACTATAAGTCTCTCCATAGGTATCCGATGTCTGCAATTCTTGTTGCGTTGGAACCCTAACTCAAATATCTATCATCTAGAAATGAAAAATCCTAGAAACTCATTTTTTGTCAACATCTACAAGGTTTTAAAGTTGATTTCCAAAAACGTAGCATTTTGTGTAGTGCCCGGGTCACGTCATGTTCGAGCCCTGTGTGACCGTCGGGATTTTTAGCAAATCTAGTATTTTTGAATACTACAATCAATTATGAATCAAACCATATTCTTATATTATCCTAATTCGTTCGGTTATGAACACTTATATTTTCGAGACTCGACTAAAGGGATACCCCTTTGGCCGGTGGCCAAATTTGGCGCCGGGGTGACCGGTGGAATTTTCATCGAATTTAGTATTTTTGAACTCTAAGAACAATTATGAATGAATCCATATGCTCATGTTGGCCTAATTCATCCGGTTTCGGAAAGAATCAAATTTTCAAGCCCGTCGGCCAGATTCGGCCCCCATTTTCTAGCAGTCGTCAGTAAAACGACTATAAGTCTCTCCATAGGTATCTGATGCCTGCAATTCTTGTTACGTTGGAATCCTAACTCAAATATCTATCATCTAGAAATAAAAAATCGTTGAAACTCATTTTGTGTCAACATCTACAAGGTTTTAAAGTTGATTTCCAAAAACGTAACATTTTGTGTAATGCCCGGGTCACGTCATGTTTGGGCCCTGTGTGACCATCGTGATTTATATCAAATCTAGCATTTTTGAACACTAAAATCAATTATGAATCAAACCATATACTTATATTATCCTAATTCATTCGGTTTTGATAACTTATATTTTCGAGCCTAGGCCAAAGGGATACCCCTTTGGCTGGTGGCCAAATTTGGCGCCGGGGTGACCGGTGGAATTTTTATCGAATTTAGTATTTTTGAACTCTAGGAACAATTATGAATGAATCCATATGCTCATGGTGGCCTAATTCGTCCGGTTTCGGAAAGAATCAAATTTTCAAGCCCGTCGGCCAGATTCGGCCCCCGTTTTCTAGCAGTCGTCAGTAAAACGACTATAAGTCTCTCCATAGGTATCCGATGCCTGCAATTCTTGTTGCGTTGGAACCCTATCTCAAATATCTATCATCTAGAAATGATAAATCGTAGAAACTCATTTTGTGTCAACATCTACATGGTTTTAAATTTGATTTCCAAAAACGTAACATTTTGTGTAGTGCCCGGGTCATGTCATGTTTGGGCCCTGTGTGACCATCGGGATTTTTATCAAATCTAGCATTTTTGAACACTACAATCAATTATGAATCAAACCATATACTTATATTATCCTAATTCATTCGGTTTTGATCACTTATATTTTCGAGCCTGGGCCAAAGGGATAACCCTTTGGCCGGAGGCCAAATTTGGCGCCGGGGTGACCGGTGGAATTTTCATCGAATTTAGTATTTTTGAACTCTAGGAACAATTATGAATGAATCCATATGCTCATGGTGTCCTAATACGTCCGGTTTCGGAATGAATCAAATTTTCAAGTCCGTCGGCCATATTCGGCCCCCGTTTTCTAGCAGTCGTCAGTAAAACGACTATAAGTCTCTCCATAGGTATCTAATGCCTGCAATTCTTGTTGCGTTGGAACACTAACTCAAATATCTATCATCTAGAAATGAAAAATCCTTGAAACTCATTTTGTGTCAACATCTACAAGGTTTTCAAGTTGATTTCCAAAAACGTAGCATTTTGTGTAGTGCCCGGGTCACGTCATGTTCGGGCCCTGTGTGACCGTCGGGATTTTTATCAAATCTAGAATTTTTGAACACTACAATCAATTATGAATCAAACCATATTCTTATATTATCCTAATTTGTTCGATTTTGAACACTTATATTTTCTAGCCTGGACCAAAGAGAAACCCCATTGGCCGGTGGCCAAATTTGGCGCCGGGGTGACCGGTGGAATTTTCATTGAATTTAGTATTTTTGAACTCTAGGAACAATTATGAATGTATCCATATGGTCATGTTAGCCTAATTCGTCCGGTTTCGGAAAGAATCAAATTTTCAAGTCCGTCGGCCATATTTGGTCCCCGTTTTCTAGCAGTTGTCAGTAAAACGACTATAAGTCTCTCCATAGGTATCCGATGCCAGCAATTCTTGTTGCGTTGGAACCCTAACTCAAATATCTATCATCTAGAAATGAAAAATCCTAGAAACTCATTTTGTGTCAACATCTACAAGGTTTTAAAGTTGATTTCCAAAAACGTAGCATTTTGTGTAGTGCCCGGGTCACGTCATGTTCGGGCCCTGTGTGACCGTCGGGATTTTTATCAAATCTAGCATTTTTGAATACTACAATCAATTATGAATCAAACCATATTCTTATATTATCCTAATTCGTTCGGTTTTGAACACTTATATTTTCGATCCTTGACCAAAGGGATACCCCTTTGGCCGGTGGCCAAATTTGGCGCCGGGGTGACCGGTGGAATTTTCATCGAATTTAGTATTTTTGAACTCTAAGAACAATTATGAATGAATCCATATGCTCATGTTGGCCTAATTCATCCGGTTTCGGAAAAAATCAAATTTTCAAGCCCGTCGGCCAGATTCGGCCCCCATTTTCTAGCAGTCGTCAGTAAAACGACTATAAGTCTCTCCATAGGTATCCGATGCCTGCAATTCTTGTTACGTTGGAATCCTTACTCAAATATCTATCACCTAGAAATGAAAAATCGTAGAAACTCATTTTGTGTCAACATCTACAAGGTTTTAAAGTTGATTTCCAAAAACGTAACATTTTGTGTAGTGCCCGGGTCACGTCATGTTTGGGCCCTGTGTGACCATCGGGATTTTTATCAAATCTAGCATTTTTGAACACTACAATCAATTATGAATCAAACCATATACTTATATTATCCTAATTTGGTCGGTTTTGATCACTTATATTTTCGAGCCTGGGCCAAAGGGATACCCCTTTGGCGGGTGGCCAAATTTGGCGCCGGGGTGACCGGTGGAATTTTCATCGAATTTAGTATTTTTGAACTCTAGGTACAATTATGAATGAATCCATATGCTCATGGTGGCCTAATTCGTCCAGTTTCGGAAAGAATCAAATTTTCAAGCCCGTCGGCCAGATTCGGCCCCCGTTTTCTAGCAGTCGTCAGTAAAACGACTATAAGTCTCTCCATCGGTATCCGATGCCTGCAATTCTTATTGCGTTGGAACCCTAACTCAAATATCTATCATCTAGAAATGATAAATCGTAGAAACTCATTTTGTGTCAACATCTACAAGGATTTAAATTTAATTTCCAAAAACGTAACATTTTGTGTAGTGCCCGGGTCATGTCATGTTTGGGCCCTGTGTGACCATCGGGATTTTTATGAAATCTAGCATTTTTGAACACTACAATCAATTATGAATCAAACCATATACTTATATTATCCTAATTCGTTCGGTTTTGATCACTTATATTTTCGAGCCTGGGTCAAAGGGATACCCCTTTGGCCGGTGGCCAAATTTAGCGCCGGGGTGACCGGTGGAATTTTCATCGAATTTAGTATTTTTGAACTCTAGGAACAATTATGAATGAATCCATATGCTCATGGTGGCCTAATACGTCCGGTTTCGGAAAGAATCAAATTTTTAAGTCCGTCGGCCATATTCGGCCCCCATTTTCTAGCAGTCGTCAGTAAAATGACTATAAGTCTCTCCATAGGTATCTAATGCCTGCAATTCTTGTTGCGTTGGAATACTAACTCAAATATCTATCATCTAGAAATGAAAAATCCTTGAAACTCATTTTGTGTCAACATCTACAAGGTTTTAAAATTGATTTCCAAAAACGTAGCATTTTGTGTAGTGCCCGGGTCACGTCATCCTCGGGCCCTGTGTGACCGTCGGGATTTTTATCAAATCTAGAATTTTTGAACACTAGAATCAATTATGAATCAAACCATATTCTTATATTATCCTAATTTGTTCGGTTTTGAACACTTATATTTTCTAGCCTGGACCAAAGAGAAACCCCTTTGGCCGGTGCCCAAATTTGGCGCCGGGGTGACCGGTGGAATTTTCATCGAATTTAGTATTTTTTAACTTTAGGAACAATTATGAATGAATGCATATGCTCATGTTGGCCTAATTCGTCCGGTTTCGGGAAGAATCAAATTTTCAAGTCCGTCGGCCAGATTCGGCCCCCGTTTTCTAGCAGTCGTCAGTAAAACGACTATAAGTCTCTCCATAGGTATCCGATGCCTGCAATTCTTGTTGCGTTGGAACCCTAACTCAAATATCTATCATCTAGAAATGAAAAATCGTAGAAACTCATTTTCTGTCAACATCTACAAGGTTTTAAAGTTGATTTCCAAAAACGTAACATTTTGTGTAGTGCCCGGGTCACGTCATGTTTGGGCCCTGTGTGACGATCGGGATTTTTATCAAATCTAGCATTTTTGAAGACTACAATCAATTATGAATTAAACCATATACTTATATTATCCTAATTCATTCGGTTTTGATCACTTATATTTTTGAGCCTGGGTCAAAAGGATACCCCTTTGGCCGGTGGCCAAATTTGGCGCCGGGGTGACCGGTGGAATTTTCATCGAATTTAGTATTTTTGGACTCTAGGAACAATTATGAATGAATCCATATGCTCATGGTGGCCTAATACGTCCGGTTTCGGAAAGAATCAAATTTTCAAGTCCGTCGACCATATTCGGCCCCCGTTTTCTAGCAGTCCTCAGTAAAATGACTATAAGTCTCTCCATAGGTATCTGATGCCTGCAATTCTTGTTGCGTTGGAACTCTAACTCAAATATCTATCATCTAGAAATGAAAAATCCTTGAAACTCATTTTGTGTCAACATCTACAAGGTTTTAAAGTTGATTTCCAAAAAGTAGCATTTTGTGTAGTGCCCGGGTCACGTCATGTTCGGGCCCTGTGTGACCGTCGGGATTTTTATCAAATCTAGAATTTTTGAACACTACAATCAATTATGAATCAAACCATATTCTTATATTATCCTAATTCGTTCGGTTTTGAACACTAATATTTTCGAGCCTGGACCAAAGGGAAACCCCTTTGGCCGGTGGCCAAATTTGGCGGCTGGGTGACCGGTCGAATTTTCATCGAATTTAGTATTTTTGAACTCTAGGAACAATTATGAATGTATCCATATGCTCATGTTGGCCTAATTCGTCCGGTTTCGGATAGAATCAAATTTTCAAGTCCGTCGGCCATATTTGGTCCCCGTTTTCTAGCAGTCGTCAGTAAAACGACTATAAGTCTCTCCATAGGTATCCGATGCTTGCAATTCTTGTTGCGTTGGAACCCTAACTCAAATATCTATCATTTAGAAATGAAAAATCCTAGAAACTCATTTTGTGTCAACATCTACAAGGTTTTAAAGTTGATTTCCAAAAACGTAGCATTTTGTGTAGTGCCCGGGTCACGTCATGTTCGGGCCCTGTGTGACCGTCGGGATTTTTATCAAATCTAGCATTTTTGAATACTACAATCAATTATGAATCAAACCATATTCTTATATTATCCTAATTCGTTCGGTTTTGAACACTTATATTTTCGAGCCTGGACCAAAGGGATACCCCTTTGGCCGGTGGCCAAATTTGGCGCCGGGGTGACCGGTGGCTTTCTCATCGAATTTAGTATTTTTGAACTCTAGGAACAATTATGAATGAATCCATATGCTCGTGTTGGCCTCATTCGTCCGGTTTCGGAAAGAATTAAATTTTCAAGCCCGTCGGCCAGATTCGGCCCCCGTTTTCTAGCAGTCGTCAGTAAAACGACTATAAGTCTCTCCATAGGTATCCGATGCCTGCAATTCTTGTTGCGTTGGAACCCTAACTCAAATATCTATCATCTAGAAATGAAAAATCGTAGAAACTCATTTTCTGTCAACATCTACAAGGTTTTAAAGTTGATTTCCAAAAACGTAACATTTTGTGTAGTGCCCGGGTCACGTCATGTTTGGGCCCTGTGTGACGATCGGGATTTTTATCAAATCTAGCATTTTTGAAGACTACAATCAATTATGAATCAAACCATATACTTATATTATCCTAATTCGTTCGGTTTTGATCACTTATATTTTCGAGCCTGGGTCAAAGGGATACCCCTTTGGCCGGTGGCCAAATTTGGCGCCGGGGTGACCGGTGGAATTTTCATCGAATTTAGTATTTTTGGACTCTAGGAACAATTATGAATGACTCCATATGCTCATGGTGGCCTAATACGTCCGGTTTCGGAAAGAATCAAATTTTCAAGTCCGTCGACCATATTCGGCCCCCGTTTTCTAGCAGTCGTCAGTAAAATGACTATAAGTCTCTCCATAGGTATCTGATGCCTGCAATTCTTGTTGCGTTGGAACTCTAACTCAAATATCTATCATCTAGAAATGAAAAATCCTTCAAACTCATTTTGTGTCAACATCTACAAGGTTTTAAAGTTGATTTCCAAAAAGTAGCATTTTTTGTAGTGCCCGGGTCAAGTCATGTTCGGGCCCTGTGTGACCGTCGGGATTTTTATCAAATCTAGAATTTTTGAACACTACAATCAATTATGAATCAAACCATATTCTTATATTATCGTAATTCGTTCGGTTTTGAACACTAATATTTTCGAGCCTGGACCAAAGGGAAACCCCTTTGGCCGGTGGCCAAATTTGGCGCCGGGGTGACCGGTGGCTTTCTCATCGAATTTAGTATTTTTGAACTCTAGGAACAATTATGAATGAATCCATATGCTCGTGTTGGCCTAATTCGTCCGGTTTCGGAAAGAATTAAATTTTCAAGCCCGTCGGCCAGATTCGGCCCCCGTTTTCTAGCAGTCGTCAGTAAAACGACTATAAGTCTCTCCATAGGTATCCGATGCCTGCAATTCTTGTTGCGTTGGAACCCTAACTCAAATATCTATCATCTAGAAATGAAAAATCGTAGAAACTCATTTTCTGTCAACATCTACAAGGTTTTAAAGTTGATTTCCAAAAACGTAACATTTTGTGTAGTGCCCGGGTCACGTCATGTTTGGGCCCTGTGTGACGATCGGGATTTTTATCAAATCTAGCATTTTTGAAGACTACAATCAATTATGAATCAAACCATATACTTATATTATCCTAATTCGTTCGGTTTTGATCACTTATATTTTCGAGCCTGGGTCAAAGGGATACCCCTTTGGCCGGTGGCCAAATTTGACGCCGGGGTGACCGGTGGAATTTTCATCGAATTTAGTATTTTTGGACTCTAGGAACAATTATGAATGACTCCATATGCTCATGGTGGCCTAATACGTCCGGTTTCGGAAAGAATCAAATTTTCAAGTCCGTCGACCATATTCGGCCCCCGTTTTCTAGCAGTCGTCAGTAAAATGACTATAAGTCTCTCCATAGGTATCTGATGCCTGCAATTCTTGTTGCGTTGGAACTCTAACTCAAATATCTATCATCTAGAAATGAAAAATCCTTCAAACTCATTTTGTGTCAACATCTACAAGGTTTTAAAGTTGATTTCCAAAAAGTAGCATTTTTTGTAGTGCCCGGGTCAAGTCATGTTCGGGCCCTGTGTGACCGTCGGGATTTTTATCAAATCTAGAATTTTTGAACACTACAATCAATTATGAATCAAACCATATTCTTATATTATCGTAATTCGTTCGGTTTTGAACACTAATATTTTCGAGCCTGGACCAAAGGGAAACCCCTTTGGCCGGTGGCCAAATTTGGCGCCGGGGTGACCGGTGGCTTTCTCATCGAATTTAGTATTTTTGAACTCTAGGAACAATTATGAATGAATCCATATGCTCGTGTTGGCCTAATTCGTCCGGTTTCGGAAAGAATTAAATTTTCAAGCCCGTCGGCCAGATTCGGCCCCCGTTTTCTAGCAGTCGTCAGTAAAACGACTATAAGTCTCTCCATAGGTATCCGATGCCTGCAATTCTTGTTGCGTTGGAACCCTAACTCAAATATCTATCATCTAGAAATGAAAAATCGTAGAAACTCATTTTCTGTCAACATCTACAAGGTTTTAAAGTTGATTTCCAAAAACGTAACATTTTGTGTAGTGCCCGGGTCACGTCATGTTTGGGCCCTGTGTGACGATCGGGATTTTTATCAAATCTAGCATTTTTGAAGACTACAATCAATTATGAATCAAACCATATACTTATATTATCCTAATTCGTTCGGTTTTGATCACTTATATTTTCGAGCCTGGGTCAAAGGGATACCCCTTTGGCCGGTGGCCAAATTTGACGCCGGGGTGACCGGTGGAATTTTCATCGAATTTAGTATTTTTGGACTCTAGGAACAATTATGAATGACTCCATATGCTCATGGTGGCCTAATACGTCCGGTTTCGGAAAGAATCAAATTTTCAAGTCCGTCGACCATATTCGGCCCCCGTTTTCTAGCAGTCGTCAGTAAAATGACTATAAGTCTCTCCATAGGTATCTGATGCCTGCAATTCTTGTTGCGTTGGAACTCTAACTCAAATATCTATCATCTAGAAATGAAAAATCCTTCAAACTCATTTTGTGTCAACATCTACAAGGTTTTAAAGTTGATTTCCAAAAACTAGCATTTTTTGTAGTGCCCGGGTCACGTCATGTTCGGGCCCTGTGTGACCGTCGGGATTTTTATCAAATCTAGAATTTTTGAACACTACAATCAATTATGAATCAAACCATATTCTTATATTATCCTAATTCGTTCTGTTTTGAACACTAATATTTTCGAGCCTGGACCAAAGGGAAACCCCTTTGGCCGGTGGCCAAATTTGGCGCCGGGGTGACCGGTGGCTTTCTCATCGAATTTAGTATTTTTGAACTCTAGGAACAATTATGAATGAATCCATATGCTCGTGTTGGCCTAATTCGTCCGGTTTCGGAAAGAATTAAATTTTCAAGCCCGTCGGCCAGATTCGGCCCCCGTTTTCTAGCAGTCGTCAGTAAAACGACTATAAGTCTCTCCATAGGTATCCGATGCCTGCAATTCTTGTTGCGTTGGAACCTTAACTCAAATATCTATCATCTAGAAATGAAAAATCGTAGAAACTCATTTTCTGTCAACATATACAAGGTTTTAAAGTTGATTTCCAAAAACGTAACATTTTGTGTAGTGCCCGGGTCACGTCATGTTTGGGCCCTGTGTGACGATCGGGATTTTTATCAAATCTAGCATTTTTGAAGACTACAATCAATTATGAATCAAACCATATACTTATATTATCCTAATTCGTTCGGTTTTGATCACTTATATTTTCGAGCCTGGGTCAAAGGGATACCCCTTTGGCCGGTGGCCAAATTTGGCGCCGGGGTGACCGGTGGAATTTTCATCGAATTTAGTATTTTTGGACTCTAGGAACAATTATGAATGACTCCATATGCTCATGGTGGCCTAATACGTCCGGTATCGGAAAGAATCAAATTTTCAAGTCCGTCGACCATATTCGGCCCCCGTTTTCTAGCAGTCGTCAGTAAAATGACTATAAGTCTCTCCATAGGTATCTGATGCCTGCAATTCTTGTTGCGTTGGAACTCTAACTCAAATATCTATCATCTAGAAATGAAAAATCCTTCAAACTCATTTTGTGTCAACATCTACAAGGTTTTAAAGTTGATTTCCAAAAACTAGCATTTTTTGTAGTGCCCGGGTCACGTCATGTTCGGGCCCTGTGTGACCGTCGGGATTTTTATCAAATCTAGAATTTTTGAACACTACAATCAATTATGAATCAAACCATATTCTTATATTATCCTAATTCGTTCGGTTTTGAACACTAATATTTTCGAGCCTGGACCAAAGGGAAACCCCTTTGGCCGGTGGCCAAATTTGGCGGCAGGGTGACCGGTCGAATTTTCGTCGAATTTAGTATTTTTGAACTCTAGGAACAATTATGAATGTATCCATATGCTCATGTTGGCCTAATTCGTCCGGTTTCGGAAAGAATCAAATTTTCAAGTCCGTCGGCCATATTTGGCCCCCGTTTTCTAGCAGTCGTCAGTAAAACGACTATAAGTCTCTCCATAGGTATCCGATGCTTGCAATTCTTGTTGCGTTGGAACCCTAACTCAAATATCTATCATTTAGAAATGAAAAATCCTAGAAACTTATTTTGTGTCAACATCTACAAGGTTTTAAAGTTGATTTCCAAAAACGTAGCATTTTGTGTAGTGCCCGGGTCACGTCATGTTCGGGCCCTGTGTGACCGTCGGGATTTTTATCAAATCTAGCATTTTTGAATACTACAATCAATTATGAATCAAACCATATTCTTATATTATCCTAATTCGTTCGGTTTTGAACACTTATATTTTCGAGCCTGGACCAAAGGGATACCCCTTTGGCCGGTGGCCAAATTGGCGCCGGGCTGACCGGTGGCTTTCTCATCGAATTTAGTATTTTTGAACTCTAGGAAAAATTATGAATTAATCCATATGCTCGTGTTGGCCTAATTCGTCCGGTTTCGGAAAGAATTAAATTTTCAAGCCCGTCGGCCAGATTCGGCCCCCGTTTTCTAGCAGTCGTCAGTAAAACGACTATAAGTCTCTCCATAGGTATCCGATGCCTGCAATTCTTGTTGCGTTGGAACCCTAACTCAAATATCTATCATCTAGAAATGTAAAATCATAGAAATTCATTTTCTGTCAACATCTACAAGGTTTTAAAGTTGATTTCCAAAAACGTAACATTTTGTGTAGTGCCCGGGTCACGTCATGTTTGGGCCCTGTGTGACGATCGGGATTTTTATTAAATCTAGCATTTTTGAAGACTACAATCAATTATGAATCAAACCATATACTTATATTATCCTAATTCGTTCGGTTTTGATCACTTATATTTTCGAGCCTGGGTCAAAGGGATACCCCTTTGGCCGGTGGCCAAATTTGGCGCCGGGGTGACCGGTGGAATTTTCATCGAATTTAGTATTTTTGGACTCTAGGAACAATTATGAATGAATCCATATGCTCATGGTGGCCTAATACGTCCGGTTTCGGAAAGAATCAAATTTTCAAGTCCGTCGACCATATTCGGCCCCCGTTTTCTAGCAGTCGTCAGTAAAGTGACTATAAGTCTCTCCATAGGTATCTGATGCCTGCAATTCTTGTTGCGTTGGAACTCTAACTCAAATATCTATCATCTAGAAATGAAAAATCCTTGAAATCATTTTGTGTCAACATCTACAAGGTTTTAAAGTTGATTTCCAAAAACGTAGCATTTTATGTAGTGCCCGGGTCACGTCATGTTCGGGCCCTGTGTGACCGTCGGGATTTTTATCAAATCTAGAATTTTTGAACACTACAATCAATTATGAATCAAACCATATTCTTATATTATCCTAATTCGTTCGGTTTTGAACACTTATATTTTGATCCTGGACCAAAGGGAAACCCCTTTGGTCGGTGGCCAAATTTGGCGGCGGGGTGACCGGTCGAATTTTCATCGAATTTAGTATTTTTAAACTCTAGGAACAATTATGAATGTATCCATATCCTCATGTTGGCCTAATTCGTCCGGTTTCGGAAAGAATCAAATTTTCAAGTCCGTCGGCCATATTTGGCCCCCGTTTTCTAGCAGTCGTCAGTAAAACGACTATAAATCTCTCCATAGGTATCCGATGCTTGCAATTCTTCTTGCGTTGGAACCCTAACTCAAATATCTATCATTTAGAAATGAAAAATCCTAGAAACTCATTTTGTGTCAACATCTACAAGGTTTTAAAGTTGATTTCCAAAAACGTAGCATTTTGTGTAGTGCCCGGGTCACGTCATGTTCGGGCCCTGTGTCACCGTCGGGATTTTTATCAAATCTAGAATTTTTGAACACTACAATCAATTATGAATCAAACCATATACTTATATTATCCTAATTCGTTCGGTTTTGATCACTTATATTTTCGAGCCTGGGTCAAAGGGATACCCCTTTGGCCGGTGGCCAAATTTGGCGCCGGGGTGACCGGTGGAATTTTCATCGAATTTAGTATTTTTGGACTCTAGGAACAATTATGAATGACTCCATATGCTCATGGTGGCCTAATACGTCCGGTTTCGGAAAGAATCAAATTTTCAAGTCCGTCGACCATATTCGGCCCCCGTTTTCTAGCAGTCGTCAGTAAAATGACTATAAGTCTCTCCATAGGTATCTGATGCCTGCAATTCTTGTTGCGTTGGAACTCTAACTCAAATATCTATCATCTAGAAATGAAAAATCCTTCAAACTCATTTTGTATCAACATCTACAAGGTTTTAAAGTTGATTTCCAAAAACTAGCATTTTTTGTAGTGCCCGGGTCACGTCATGTTCGGGCCCTGTGTGACCGTCGGGATTTTTATCAAATCTAGAATTTTTGAACACTACAATCAATTATGAATCAAACCATATTCTTATATTATCCTAATTCGTTCTGTTTTGAACACTAATATTTTCGAGCCTGGACCAAAGGGAAACCCCTTTGGCCGGTGGCCAAATTTGGCGCCGGGGTGACCGGTGGCTTTCTCATCGAATTTAGTATTTTTGAACTCTAGGAACAATTATGAATGAATCCATATGCTCGTGTTGGCCTAATTCGTCCGGTTTCGGAAAGAATTAAATTTTCAAGCCCGTCGGCCAGATTCGGCCCCCGTTTTCTAGCAGTCGTCAGTAAAACGACTATAAGTCTCTCCATAGGTATCCGATGCCTGCAATTCTTGTTGCGTTGGAACCCTAACTCAAATATCTATCATCTAGAAATGAAAAATCGTAGAAACTCATTTTCTGTCAACATATACAAGGTTTTAAAGTTGATTTCCAAAAACGTAACATTTTGTGTAGTGCCCGGGTCACGTCATGTTTGGGCCCTGTGTGACGATCGGGATTTTTATCAAAGCTAGCATTTTTGAAGACTACAATCAATTATGAATCAAACCATATACTTATATTATCCTAATTCGTTCGGTTTTGATCACTTATATTTTCGAGCCTGGGTCAAAGGGATACCCCTTTGGCCGGTGGCCAAATTTGGCGCCGGGGTGACCGGTGGAATTTTCATCGAATTTAGTATTTTTGGACTCTAGGAACAATTATGAATGACTCCATATGCTCATGGTGGCCTAATACGTCCGGTTTCGGAAAGAATCAAATTTTCAAGTCCGTCGACCATATTCGGCCCCCGTTTTCTAGCAGTCGTCAGTAAAATGACTATAAGTCTCTCCATAGGTATCTGATGCCTGCAATTCTTGTTGCGTTGGAACTCTAACTCAAATATCTATCATCTAGAAATGAAAAATCCTTCAAACTCATTTTGTGTCAACATCTACAAGGTTTTAAAGTTGATTTCCAAAAACTAGCATTTTTTGTAGTGCCCGGGTCACGTCATGTTCGGGCCCTGTGTGACCGTCGGGATTTTTATCAAATCTAGAATTTTTGAACACTACAATCAATTATGAATCAAACCATATTCTTATATTATCCTAATTCGTTCGGTTTTGAACACTAATATTTTCGAGCCTGGACCAAAGGGAAACCCCTTTGGCCGGTGGCCAAATTTGGCGGCAGGGTGACCGGTCGAATTTTCGTCGAATTTAGTATTTTTGAACTCTAGGAACAATTATGAATGTATCCATATGCTCATGTTGGCCTAATTCGTCCGGTTTCGGAAAGAATCAAATTTTCAAGTCCGTCGGCCATATTTGGCCCCCGTTTTCTAGCAGTCGTCAGTAAAACGACTATAAGTCTCTCCATAGGTATCCGATGCTTGCAATTCTTGTTGCGTTGGAACCCTAACTCAAATATCTATCATTTAGAAATGAAAAATCCTAGAAACTTATTTTGTGTCACATCTACAAGGTTTTAAAGTTGATTTCCAAAAACGTAGCATTTTGTGTAGTGCCCGGGTAACGTCATGTTCGGGCCCTGTGTGACCGTCGGGATTTTTATCAAATCTAGCATTTTTGAATACTACAATCAATTATGAATCAAACCATATTCTTATATTATCCTAATTCGTTCGGTTTTGAACACTTATATTTTCGAGCCTGGACCAAAGGGATACCCCTTTGGCCGGTGGCCAAATTTGGCGCCGGGCTGACCGGTGGCTTTCTCATCGAATTTAGTATTTTTGAACTTTAGGAACAATTATGAATGAATCCATATGCTTGTGTTGGCCTAATTCGTCCGGTTTCGGAAAGAATTAAATTTTCAAGCCCGTCGGCCAGATTCGGCCCCCGTTTTCTAGCAGTCGTCAGTAAAACGACTATAAGTCTCTCCATAGGTATCCGATGCCTGCAATTCTTGTTGCGTTGGAACCCTAACTCAAATATCTATCATCTAGAAATGAAAAATCGTAGAAATTCATTTTCTGTCAACATCTACAAGGTTTTAAAGTTGATTTCCAAAAACGTAACATTTTGTGTAGTGCCCGGGTCACGTCATGTTTGGGCCCTGTGTGACGATCGGGATTTTTATTAAATCTAGCATTTTTGAAGACTACAATCAATTATGAATCAAACCATATACTTATATTATCCTAATTCGTTCGGTTTTGATCACTTATATTTTCGAGCCTGGGTCAAAGGGATACCCCTTTGGCCGGTGGCCAAATTTAGCGCCGGGGTGACCGGTGGAATTTTCATCGAATTTAGTATTTTTGGACTCTAGGAACAATTATGAATGAATCCATATGCTCATGGTGGCCTAATACGTCCGGTTTCGGAAAGAATCAAATTTTCAAGTCCGTCGACCATATTCGGCCCCCGTTTTCTAGCAGTCGTCAGTAAAGTGACTATAAGTCTCTCCATAGGTATCTGATGCCTGCAATTCTTGTTGCGTTGGAACTCTAACTCAAATATCTATCATCTAGAAATGAAAAATCCTTGAAACTCATTTTGTGTCAACATCTACAAGGTTTTAAAGTTGATTTCCAAAAACGTAGCATTTTATGTAGTGCCCGGGTCACGTCATGTTCGGGCCCTGTGTGACCGTCGGGATTTTTATCAAATCTAGAATTTTTGAACACTACAATCAATTATGAATCAAACCATATTCTTATATTATCCTAATTCGTTCGGTTTTGAACACTTATATTTTGATCCTGGACCAAAGGGAAACCCCTTTGGTCGGTGGCCAAATTTGGCGGCGGGGTGACCGGTCGAATTTTCATCGAATTTAGTATTTTTAAACTCTAGGAACAATTATGAATGTATCCATATCCTCATGTTGGCCTAATTCGTCCGGTTTCGGAAAGAATCAAATTTTCAAGTCCGTCGGCCATATTTGGCCCCCGTTTTCTAGCAGTCGTCAGTAAAACGACTATAAATCTCTCCATAGGTATCCGATGCTTGCAATTCTTCTTGCGTTGGAACCCTAACTCAAATATCTATCATTTAGAAATGAAAAATCCTAGAAACTCATTTTGTGTCAACATCTACAAGGTTTTAAAGTTGATTTCCAAAAACGTAGCATTTTGTGTAGTGCCCGGGTCACGTCATGTTCGGGCCCTGTGTCACCGTCGGGATTTTTATCAAATCTAGAATTTTTGAACACTACAATCAATTATGAATCAAACCATATACTTATATTATCCTAATTCGTTCGGTTTTGAACACTTATATTTTCGAGCCTGGACCAAAGGGAAACCCCTTTGGCCGGTGGCCAAATTTGGCGGCGGGGTGATCGGTGGAATTTTCATCGAATTTAGTATTTTTGAACTCTAGGAACAATTATGAATGTATCCATATGCTCATGTTGGCCTAATTCGTCCGGTTTCGGAAAGAATCAAATTTTCAAGCCCGTTGGCCAGATTCCGCCCCCGTTTTCTATCAGTCGTCAGTAAAACGACTATAAGTCTCTCCATAGATATCCGATGCCTGCAATTCTTGTTGCGTTGGAACCCTAACTCAAATATCTATCATCTAGAAATGAAAAATCCTAGAAACTCATTTTGTGTCAACATCTACAAGGTTTTAAAGTTGATTTCCAAAAACATAGCATTTTGTGTAGTGCCCGGGTCACGTCATGTTCGGGCCCTGTGTGACCGTCGGGATTTTAATCAAATCTAGAATATTTTAATACTACAATCAATTATGAATCAAACCATATTCTTATATTATCCTAATTCGTTCATTTTTTAACACTTATATTTTCGAGCCTGGACCAAAGGGAAAACCCCTTTGGCCGGTGGCCAAATTTGGCGCCGGGGTGACCGGTGGAATTTTCATCGAATTTAGTATTTTTGAATTGTAGGAACAATTATGAATGAATCCATATGCTCATGTTGGCCTAATTCGTCCGGTTTCAGAAAGAATCAAATTTTCAAGCCCGTCAGCCAGATTCGGCCCCGTTTTCTAGCAGTCGTCAGTAAAACGACTATAAGTCTCTCCATAGGTATCCGATGCCTGCAATTCTTGTTGCGTTGGAACCCTAACTCAAATATCTATCATCTAGAAATGAAAAATCCTAGAAACTCATTTTGTGTCAACATCTACATGGTTTTAAAGTTGATTTCCAAAAACGTAGCATTTTGTGTAGTGCCCGGGTCACGTCATGTTCGGGCCCTGTGTGACCGTCGGGAGTTTTATCAAATCTAGCATTTTTGAACACTAAAATCAATTATGAATCAAACCATATTCTTATATTATCCTAATTCATTCAGTTTTGAACACTTATATTTTCGAGCCTGGGCCAAAGGGATACCCTTTTGACCGGTGGCCAAATTTGGCGGCGGGGTGACCGGTGAAATTTTCATCGAATTTAGTATTTTTGAACTCTAGGAACAATTATGAATGAATCCATATGCTCATGTTGGCCTAATTCGTCCGGTTTCGGGAAGAATCAAACTTTCAAGCCCGTCGGCCAGATTCGGCCCTCGTTTTCTAACAGTCGTCAGTAAAACGACTATAAGTCTCTCCATAGGTATCCAATGCCTGCAATTCTTGTTTCGTTGGAACCCTAACTCGAATATCTATCATCTCGAAATGAAAAATCCTAGAAACTCATTTTGTGTCAACATCTACAAGGTTTTAAAGTTGATTTCCAAAAACGTAGCATTTTGTGTAGTGCCCGGGTCACGTCATGTTCGGGCCCTGTGTGACCGTCGGGATTTTTATCAAATCTAGCATTTTTGAACTCTACAAGCAATTATAAATCAAACCATATACTTATATTATCCTAATTCATTCGGTTTTGAACACTTATATTTTCGAGCCTGGGCCAAAGGGATACCTTTTGGCCGGTGGCCAAATTTGGCATCGGGGTGACCGGTGGAATTTTTATCGAATTTAGTATTTTTGAACTCTAGGAACAATTATGAATGCATCCATATGCTCATGTTGGCCTAATTCGTCCGGTTTCAGAAAGAATCAAACTTTCAAGCCCGTCGGCCAGATTCGGCCCTCGTTTTCTAACAGTCGTCAGTAAAACGACTGTAAGTCTCTCCATAGGTATCCGATGCCAACAATTCTTGTTGCGTTGGAACCCTAACTCAAATATCTGTCATCTAGAAATGAAAAGTCCTAGAAACTCATTTTGTGTCAACATCTACAAGATTTTAAAGTTGATTTCCAAAAACGTAGCATTTTGTGTAGTGCCCGGGTCATGTCATGTTCGGGCCCTGTGTGACCGTCGGGATTTTTATCAAATCTAGCATTTTTGAACTCTACAATCAATTATAAATCAAACCATATACTTATATTATCCTAATTCATTCGGTTTTGAACACTTATATTTTCGAGCCTGGGCCAAAGGGATACCTTTTGGCCGGTGGCCAAATTTGGCATCGGGGTGACCGGTGGAATTTTTATCGAATTTAGTATTTTTGAACTCTAGGAACAATTATGAATGCATCCATATGATCATGTTGGCCTAATTCGTCCGGTTTCAGAAAGAATCAAACTTTCAAGCCCGTCGGCCAGATTCGGCCCTCGTTTTCTAACAGTCGTCAGTAAAACGACTGTAAGTCTCTCCATAGGTATCCGATGCCAACAATTCTTGTTGCGTTGGAACCCTAACTCAAATATCTGTCATCTAGAAATGAAAAGTCCTAGAAACTCATTTTGTGTCAACATCTACAAGATTTTAAAGTTGATTTCCAAAAACGTAGCATTTTGTGTAGTGCCCGGGTCACGTCATGTTCGGGCCCAGTCTGACCGTTGGGATTTTTATCAAATCTAGCATTTTTGAACACTACAATCAATTATGAATCAAACCATATTCTTATATTATCCTAATTCGTTCGGTTTTAAACACTTATATTTTCGAGCCTGGGCCAAAAGGATACCTTTTGGCCGGTGTCCAAATTTCGCGCCGGGGTGACCGGTGTAATTTTCATCGAATTTAGTATTTTTGAACTCTAGGAACAATTATGAATGAATGCATTTGCTCATGTTGGCCTAATTCGTCCGGTTTCGGGAAGAATCAAATTTTCAAGTCCGTCGGCCAGATTCGGCCCCCGTTTTCTAGCACTCGTCAGTAAAACGACTATAAGTCTCTCCATAGGTATCCGATGCCTGCAATTCTTGTTGCGTTGGAACCCTAATTCAAATATCTATCATCTTGAAATGAAAAATCCTAGAAACTCATTTTGTGTCAACATCTACAAGGTTTTAAAGTTGATTTCCAAAAACGTAGCATTTTGTGTAGTGCCCGGGTCACGTCATGTTCGGGCCCTGTGTGACCGTCGGGATTTTTATCAAATCTAGCATTTTTGAATACTAAAATCAATTATGAATCAAACCACATTCTTATATTATCCTAATTCGTTCGGTTTTGAACACTTATATTTTCGAGCCTGGGCCAAAGGGATACCTTTTGGCCGGTGGCCAAATTTGGCATCGGGGTGACCGGTGGAATTTTTATCGAATTTAGTATTTTTGAACTCTAGGAACAATTATGAATGCATCCATATGCTCATGTTGGCCTAATTCGTCCGGTTTCAGAAAGAATCAAACTTTCAAGCCCGTCGGCCAGATTCGGCCCTCGTTTTCTAACAGTCGTCAGTAAAACGACTGTAAGTCTCTCCATAGGTATCCGATGCCAACAATTCTTGTTGCGTTGGAACCCTAACTCAAATATCTGTCATCTAGAAATGAAAAGTCCTAGAAACTCATTTTGTGTCAACATCTACAAGATTTTAAAGTTGATTTCCAAAAACGTAGCATTTTGTGTAGTGCCCGGGTCATGTCATGTTCGGGCCCTGTGTGACCGTCGGGATTTTTATCAAATCTAGCATTTTTGAACTCTACAATCAATTATAAATCAAACCATATACTTATATTATCCTAATTCATTCGGTTTTGAACACTTATATTTTCGAGCCTGGGCCAAAGGGATACCTTTTGGCCGGTGGCCAAATTTGGCATCGGGGTGACCGGTGGAATTTTTATCGAATTTAGTATTTTTGAACTCTAGGAACAATTATGAATGCATCCATATGATCATGTTGGCCTAATTCGTCCGGTTTCAGAAAGAATCAAACTTTCAAGCCCGTCGGCCAGATTCGGCCCTCGTTTTCTAACAGTCGTCAGTAAAACGACTGTAAGTCTCTCCATAGGTATCCGATGCCAACAATTCTTGTTGCGTTGGAACCCTAACTCAAATATCTGTCATCTAGAAATGAAAAGTCCTAGAAACTCATTTTGTGTCAACATCTACAAGATTTTAAAGTTTATTTCCAAAAACGTAGCATTTTGTGTAGTGCCCGGGTCACGTCATGTTCGGGCCCAGTCTGACCGTTGGGATTTTTATCAAATCTAGCATTTTTGAACACTACAATCAATTATGAATCAAACCATATTCTTATATTATCCTAATTCGTTCGGTTTTAAACACTTATATTTTCGAGCCTGGGCCAAAAGGATACCTTTTGGCCGGTGTCCAAATTTCGCGCCGGGGTGACCGGTGTAATTTTCATCGAATTTAGTATTTTTGAACTCTAGGAACAATTATGAATGAATGCATTTGCTCATATTGGCCTAATTCGTCCGGTTTCGGGAAGAATCAAATTTTCAAGTCCGTCGGCCAGATTCGGCCCCCGTTTTCTAGCACTCGTCAGTAAAACGACTATAAGTCTCTCCATAGGTATCCGATGCCTGCAATTCTTGTTGCGTTGGAACCCTAATTCAAATATCTATCATCTAGAAATGAAAAATCCTAGAAACTCATTTTGTGTCAACATCTACAAGGTTTTAAAGTTGATTTCCAAAAACGTAGCATTTTGTGTAGTGCCCGGGTCACGTCATGTTCGGGCCCTGTGTGACCGTCGGGATTTTTATCAAATCTAGCATTTTTGAATACTAAAATCAATTATGAATCAAACCACATTCTTATATTATCCTAATTCGTTCGGTTTTGAACACTTATATTTTCGAGCCTGGACCAAAGGGATACCCTTTTGGCCGGTGGCCAAATTTGGCGCTGGGGTGACCGGTGGAATTTTCATCGAATTTACTATTTTTGAACTGTAGGAACAATTATGAATGAATCCATATGCTCATGTTGGCCTAATTCGTCCGGTTTCAGAAAGAATCAAATTTTCAAGCCCGTCAGCCAGATTCGGCCCGTTTTCTAGCAGTCGTCAGTAAAACGACTATAAGTCTCTCCATAGGTATCCGATGCCTGCAATTCTTGTTGCGTTGGAACCCTAACTCAAATATCTATCATCTCGAAATGAAAAATCCTAGAAACTCATTTTGTGTCAACATCTACAAGGTTTTAAAGTTGATTTCCAAAAACGTAGCATTTTGTGTAGTGCCCGGGTCACGTCATGTTCGGGCCCTGTGTGACCGTCGGGATTTTTATCAAATCTAGCATTTTTGAACTCTACAATCAATTATAAATCAAACCATATACTTATATTATCCTAATTCATTCGGTTTTGAACACTTATATTTTCGAGCCTGGGCCAAAGGGATACCTTTTGGCCGGTGGCCAAATTTGGTATCGGGGTGACCGGTGGAATTTTTATCGAATTTAGTATTTTTGAACTCTAGGAACAATTATGAATGCATCCATATGCTCATGTTGGCCTAATTCGTCCGGTTTCAGAAAGAATCAAACTTTCAAGCCCGTCGGCCAGATTCGGCCCTCGTTTTCTAACAGTCGTCAGTAAAACGACTGTAAGTCTCTCCATAGGTATACGATGCCAACAATTCTTGTTGCGTTGGAACCCTAACTCAAATATCTGTCATCTAGAAATGAAAAGTCCTAGAAACTCATTTTGTGTCAACATCTACAAGATTTTAAAGTTGATTTCCAAAAATGTAGCATTTTGTGTAGTGCCCGGGTCACGTCATGTTCGGGCCCTGTGTGACCGTCGGGATTTTTATCAAATCTAGCATTTTTGAACTCTACAATCAATTATAAATCAAACCATATACTTACATTATCCTAATTCATTCGGTTTTGAACACTTATATTTTCGAGCCTGGGCCAAAGGGATACCTTTTGGCCGGTGGCCAAATTTGGCATCGGGGTGACCGGTGGAATTTTTATTGAATTTAGTATTTTTGAACTCTAGGAACAATTATGAATGCATCCATATGCTCATGTTGGCCTAATTCGTCCGGTTTCAGAAAGAATCAAACTTTCAAGCCCGTCGGCCAGATTCGGCCCTCGTTTTCTAACAGTCGTCAGTAAAACGACTGTAAGTCTCTCCATAGGTATCCGATGCCAACAATTCTTGTTGCGTTGGAACCCTAACTCAAATATCTGTCATCTAGAAATGAAAAGTCCTAGAAACTCATTTTGTGTCAACATCTACAAGATTTTAAAGTTGATTTCCAAAAACGTAGCATTTTGTGTAGTGCCCGGGTCACGTCATGTTCGGGCCCAGTCTGACAGTTGGGATTTTTATCAAATCTAGCATTTTTGAACACTACAATCAATTATGAATCAAACCATATTCTTATATTATCCTAATTCGTTCGGTTTTAAACACTTATATTTTCGAGCCTGGGCCAAAAGGATACCTTTTGGCCGGTGTCCAAATTTCGCGCCGGGGTGACCGGTGTAATTTTCATCGAATTTAGTATTTTTGAACTCTAGGAACAATTATGAATGAATGCATATGCTCATGTTGGCCTAATTCGTCCGGTTTCGGGAAGAATCAAATTTTCAAGTCCGTCGGCCAGATTCGGCCCCCGTTTTCTTGCACTCGTCAGTAAAACGACTATAAGTCTCTCCATAGGTATCCGATGCCTGCAATTCTTGTTGCGTTGGAACCCTAACTCAAATATCTATCATCTAGAAATGAAAAATCCTAGAAACTCATTTTGTGTCAACATCTACAAGGTTTTAAAGTTGATTTCCAAAAACGTAGCATTTTGTGTAGTGCCCGGGTCACGTCATGTTCGGGCCCTGTGTGACCGTCGGGATTTTTATCAAATCTAGCATTTTTTAATACTAAAATCAATTATGAATCAAACCACATTCTTATATTATCCTAATTCGTTCGGTTTTGAACACTTATATTTTCGAGCCTGGACCAAAGGGATACCCTTTTGGCCGGTGGCCAAATTTGGCGCTGGGGTGACCGGTGGAATTTTCATCGAATTTACTATTTTTGAACTGTAGGAACAATTATGAATGAATCCATATGCTCATGTTGGCCTAATTCGTCCGGTTTCAGAAAGAATCAAATTTTCAAGCCCGTCAGCCAGATTCGGCCCGTTTTCTAGCAGTCGTCAGTAAAACGACTATAAGTCTCTCCATAGGTATCCGATGCCTGCAATTCTTGTTGCGTTGGAACCCTAACTCAAATATCTATCATCTCGAAATGAAAAATCCTAGAAACTCATTTTGTGTCAACATCTACAAGGTTTTAAAGTTGATTTCCAAAAACGTAGCATTTTGTGTAGTGCCCGGGTCACGTCATGTTCGGGCCCTGTGTGACCGTCGGGGTTTTTATTAAATCTAGCATTTTTGAACTCTACAATCAATTATAAATCAAACCATATACTTATATTATCCTAATTCATTCGGTTTTGAACACTTATATTTTCGAGCCTGGGCCAAAGGGATACCTTTTGGCCGGTGGCCAAATTTGGCATCGGGGTGACCGGTGGAATTTTTATCGAATTTAGTATTTTTGAACTCTAGGAACAATTATGAATGCATCCATATGCTCATGTTGGCCTAATTCGTCCGGTTTCAGAAAGAATCAAACTTTCAAGCCCGTCGGCCAGATTCGGCCCTCGTTTTCTAACAGTCGTCAGTAAAACGACTGTAAGTCTCTCCATAGGTATCCGATGCCAACAATTCTTGTTGCGTTGGAACCCTAACTCAAATATCTGTCATCTAGAAATGAAAAGTCCTAGAAACTCATTTTGTGTCAACATCTACAAGATTTTAAAGTTGATTTCCAAAAACGTAGCATTTTGTGTAGTGCCCGGGTCACGTCATGTTCGGGCCCAGTCTGACAGTTGGGATTTTTATCAAATCTAGCATTTTTGAACTCTACAATCAATTATAAATCAAACCATATACTTACATTATCCTAATTCATTCGGTTTTGAACACTTATATTTTCGAGCCTGGGCCAAAGGGATACCTTTTGGCCGGTGGCCAAATTTGGCATCGGGGTGACCGGTGGAATTTTTATTGAATTTAGTATTTTTGAACTCTAGGAACAATTATGAATGCATCCATATGCTCATGTTGGCCTAATTCGTCCGGTTTCAGAAAGAATCAAACTTTCAAGCCCGTCGGCCAGATTCGGCCCTCGTTTTCTAACAGTCGTCAGTAAAACGACTGTAAGTCTCTCCATAGGTATCCGATGCCAACAATTCTTGTTGCGTTGGAACCCTAACTCAAATATCTGTCATCTAGAAATGAAAAGTCCTAGAAACTCATTTTGTGTCAACATCTACAAGATTTTAAAGTTGATTTCCAAAAATGTAGCATTTTGTGTAGTGCCCGGGTCACGTCATGTTCGGGCCCTGTGTGACCGTCGGGATTTTTATCAAATCTAGCATTTTTGAACTCTACAATCAATTATAAATCAAACCATATACTTACATTATCCTAATTCATTCGGTTTTGAACACTTATATTTTCGAGCCTGGGCCAAAGGGATACCTTTTGGCCGGTGGCCAAATTTGGCATCGGGGTGACCGGTGGAATTTTTATTGAATTTAGTATTTTTGAACTCTAGGAACAATTATGAATGCATCCATATGCTCATGTTGGCCTAATTCGTCCGGTTTCAGAAAGAATCAAACTTTCAAGCCCGTCGGCCAGATTCGGCCCTCGTTTTCTAACAGTCGTCAGTAAAACGACTGTAAGTCTCTCCATAGGTATCCGATGCCAACAATTCTTGTTGCGTTGGAACCCTAACTCAAATATCTGTCATCTAGAAATGAAAAGTCCTAGAAACTCATTTTGTGTCAACATCTACAAGATTTTAAAGTTGATTTCCAAAAACGTAGCATTTTGTGTAGTGCCCGGGTCACGTCATGTTCGGGCCCAGTCTGACAGTTGGGATTTTTATCAAATCTAGCATTTTTGAACACTACAATCAATTATGAATCAAACCATATTCTTATATTATCCTAATTCGTTCGGTTTTAAACACTTATATTTTCGAGCCTGGGCCAAAAGGATACCTTTTGGCCGGTGTCCAAATTTCGCGCCGGGGTGACCGGTGTAATTTTCATCGAATTTAGTATTTTTGAACTCTAGGAACAATTATGAATGAATGCATATGCTCATGTTGGCCTAATTCGTCCGGTTTCGGGAAGAATCAAATTTTCAAGTCCGTCGGCCAGATTCGGCCCCCGTTTTCTTGCACTCGTCAGTAAAACGACTATAAGTCTCTCCATAGGTATCCGATGCCTGCAATTCTTGTTGCGTTGGAACCCTAACTCAAATATCTATCATCTAGAAATGAAAAATCCTAGAAACTCATTTTGTGTCAACATCTACAAGGTTTTAAAGTTGATTTCCAAAAACGTAGCATTTTGTGTAGTGCCCGGGTCACGTCATGTTCGGGCCCTGTGTGACCGTCGGGATTTTTATCAAATCTAGCATTTTTTAATACTAAAATCAATTATGAATCAAACCACATTCTTATATTATCCTAATTCGTTCGGTTTTGAACACTTATATTTTCGAGCCTGGACCAAAGGGATACCCTTTTGGCCGGTGGCCAAATTTGGCGCTGGGGTGACCGGTGGAATTTTCATCGAATTTACTATTTTTGAACTGTAGGAACAATTATGAATGAATCCATATGCTCATGTTGGCCTAATTCGTCCGGTTTCAGAAAGAATCAAATTTTCAAGCCCGTCAGCCAGATTCGGCCCGTTTTCTAGCAGTCGTCAGTAAAACGACTATAAGTCTCTCCATAGGTATCCGATGCCTGCAATTCTTGTTGCGTTGGAACCCTAACTCAAATATCTATCATCTCGAAATGAAAAATCCTAGAAACTCATTTTGTGTCAACATCTACAAGGTTTTAAAGTTGATTTCCAAAAACGTAGCATTTTGTGTAGTGCCCGGGTCACGTCATGTTCGGGCCCTGTGTGACCGTCGGGGTTTTTATTAAATCTAGCATTTTTGAACTCTACAATCAATTATAAATCAAACCATATACTTATATTATCCTAATTCATTCGGTTTTGAACACTTATATTTTCGAGCCTGGGCCAAAGGGATACCTTTTGGCCGGTGGCCAAATTTGGCATCGGGGTGACCGGTGGAATTTTTATCGAATTTAGTATTTTTGAACTCTAGGAACAATTATGAATGCATCCATATGCTCATGTTGGCCTAATTCGTCCGGTTTCAGAAAGAATCAAACTTTCAAGCCCGTCGGCCAGATTCGGCCCTCGTTTTCTAACAGTCGTCAGTAAAACGACTGTAAGTCTCTCCATAGGTATCCGATGCCAACAATTCTTGTTGCGTTGGAACCCTAACTCAAATATCTGTCATCTAGAAATGAAAAGTCCTAGAAACTCATTTTGTGTCAACATCTACAAGATTTTAAAGTTGGTTTCCAAAAACGTAGCATTTTGTGTAGTGCCCGGGTCACGTCATGTTCGGGCCCAGTCTGACCGTTGGGATTTTTATCAAATCTAGCATTTTTGAACACTACAATCAATTATGAATCAAACCATATTCTTATATTATTCTAATTCGTTCGGTTTTAAACACTTATATTTTCGAGCCTGGGCCAAAAGGATACCTTTTGGCCGGTGTCCAAATTTCGCGCCGGGGTGACCGGTGTAATTTTCATCGAATTTAGTATTTTTGAACTCTAGGAACAATTATGAATGAATGCATATGCTCATGTTGGCCTAATTCGTCCGGTTTCGGGAAGAATCAAATTTTCAAGTCCGTCGGCCAGATTCGGCCCCCGTTTTCTTGCACTCGTCAGTAAAACGACTATAAGTCTCTCCATAGGTATCCGATGCCTGCAATTCTTGTTGCGTTGGAACCCTAACTCAAATATCTATCATCTAGAAATGAAAAATCCTAGAAACTCATTTTGTGTCAACATCTACAAGGTTTTAAAGTTGATTTCCAAAAACGTAGCATTTTGTGTAGTGCCCGGGTCACGTCATGTTCGGGCCCTGTGTGACCGTCGGGATTTTTATCAAATCTAGCATTTTTGAATACTAAAATCAATTATGAATTAAACCACATTCTTATATTATCCTAATTCGTTCGGTTTTGAACACTTATATTTTCGAGCCTGGACCAAAGGGATACCCTTGGCGCTGGGGTGACCGGTGGAATTTTCATCGAATTTACTATTTTTGAACTGTAGGAACAATTATGAATGAATCCATATGCTCATGTTGGCCTAATTCGTCCGGTTTCAGAAAGAATCAAATTTTCAAGCCCGTCAGCCAGATTCGGCCCGTTTTCTAGCAGTCGTCAGTAAAACGACTATAAGTCTCTCCATAGGTATCCGATGCCTGCAATTCTTGTTGCGTTGGAACCCTAACTCAAATATCTATCATCTAGAAATGAAAAATCCTAGAAACTCATTTTGTGTCAACCTTTACAAGGTTTTAAATTTGATTTCCAAATACGTAGCATTTTGTGTAGTGCCCGGGTCACGTCATGTTCGGGCTCTATGTGACCGTCGGGATTTTTATCAAATCTAGCATTTTTGAATACTAAAATCAATTATGAATCAAACCATATTCTTATATTATCCTAATTCGTTTGGTTTTGAACACTTATATTTTAGAGCCTGGACCAAAGGGAAACCCCTTTGGCCGGTGGCCAAATTTGGTGCCGGGGTGACCGGTGGAATTTTCATCGAATTTAGTATTTTTGAACTGTAGGAACAATTATGAATGAATCCATATGCTCATGTTGGCCTAATTCGTCCGGTTTCAGAAAGATTCAAATTTTCAAGCCCGTCAGCCAGATTCGGCCCGTTTTCTAGCAGTCGTCAGTAAAACGACTATAAGTCTCTCCATAGGTATCTGATGCCTGCAATTCTTGTTGCGTTGGAACCCTAACTCAAATATCTATCATCTAGAAATGAAAAATCCTAGAAACTCATTTTGTGTCAACCTTTACAAGGTTTTAAATTTGATTTCCAAATATGTAGCATTTTGTGTAGTGCCCGGGTCACGTCATGTTCGGGCTCTATGTGACCGTCGGGATTTTTATCAAATCTAGCATTTTTGAACACTAAAATCAATTATGAATCAAACCATATTCTTATATTATCCTAATTCGTTCGGTTTTGAACACTTATATTTTCGAGCCTGGACCAAAGGGAAACCCCTTTGGCCGGTGGCCAAATTTGGCGCCGGGGTGACCGGTGGAATTTTCATCGAATTTAGTATTTTTGAACTGTAGGAACTATTATGAATGAATCCATATGCTCATGTTGGCCTAATTCATCCGGTTTCGGAAAGAATCAAATTTTCAAGCCCGTCAGCCAGATTCGGCCCCGTTTTCTAGCAGTCGTCAGTAAAACGACTATAAGTCTCTCCATAGGTATCCGATGCCTGCAATTCTTGTTGCGTTGGAACCCTAACTCGAATATCTATCATCTCGAAATGAAAAAATCCTAGAAACTCATTTTGTGTCAACATCTACATGGTTTTAAAGTTGATTTCCAAAAACGTAGAATTTTGTGCAGTGCCCGGGTCACGTCATGTTCGGGCCCTGTGTGACCGTCGGGAGTTTTATCAAATCTAGCATTTTTGAACACTAAAATCAATTATGAATCAAACCATATTCATATATTATCCTAATTCATTCGGTTTTGAACACATATATTTTCGAGCCTGGGCCAAAGGGATACCCTTTTGGCCGGTGGACAAATTTGGCGCCGGGGTGACCGGTGGAATTTTCATCGAATTTAGTATTTTTGAACTGTAGGAACAATTATGAATGAATCCATATGCTCATGTTGGCCTAATTCGTCCGGTTTCGGAAAGAATCAAATTTTCAAGCCTGTCGGCCAGATTTGGCCCCCGTTTTCTAGCAGTCGTCAGTTAAACGACTATAAGTCTCTCCATAGGTATCCGATGCCTGCAATTCTTGTTGCGTTGGAACCCTAACTCGAATATCTATCATCTCGAAATGAAAAAATCCTAGAAACTCATTTTGTGTCAACATCTACATGGTTTTAAAGTTGATTTCCAAAAACGTAGAATTTTGTGTAGTGCCCGGGTCACGTCATGTTCGGGCCCTGTGTGACCGTCGGGAGTTTTATCAAATCTAGCATTTTTGAATACTAAAATCAATTATGAATCAAACCATATTCATATATTATCTTAATTCATTCGGTTTTGAACACATATATTTTCGAGCCTGGGCCAAAGGGATACCCTTTTGGCCGGTGGACAAATTTGGCGCCGGGGTGACCGGTGGAATTTTCATCGAATTTAGTATTTTTGAACTGTAGGAACAATTATGAATGAATCCATATGCTCATGTTGGCCTAATTCGTCCGGTTTCGGAAAGAATCAAATTTTCAAGCCTGTCGGCCAGATTTGGCCCCCGTTTTCTAGCAGTCGTCAGTTAAACGACTATAAGTCTCTTCAAAGGTATCCGATACCTGCAATTCTTGTTGCGTTGGAACCCTAACTCGAATATCTATCATCTAGAAATGAAAAATCCTAGAAACTCATTTTGTGTCAACATCTACAAGGTTTTAAAGTTGATTTCAAAAAACGTAGCATTTTGTGTAGTGCCCGGGTCACGTCATGTTCGGGCCCTGTTTGACCGTCGGGATTTTTATTAAATCTAGCATTTTTGAACACTAAAATCAATTATGAATCAAACCATATTCTTATATTATCCTAATTCGTTCGGTTTTGAACACTTATATTTTCGAGCCTGGGCCAAAGGGATACCTTTTGGCCGGTGGCCAAATTTGGCACCGGCGTGACCGGTGGAATTTTTATCGAATTTAGTATTTTTGAACTCTAGGAACAATTATGAATGCATCCATATGCTCATGTTGGCCTAATTCGTCCAGTTTCAGAAAGAATCAAACTTTCAGGCCCGTCGGCCAGATTCGGCCCTCGTTTTCTAACAGTCGTTAGTAAAACGACTATAAGTCTCTCCATAGGTATCCGATGCCTGCAATTCTTGTTGCGTTGGAACCCTAACTCAAATATCTATCATCTAGAAATGAAAAATCCTAGAAACTCATTTTGTGTCAACATCTACAAGGTTTTAAAGTTGATTTCCAAAAACGTAGCATTTTGTGTAGTGCCCGGGTCACGTCATGTTCGGGCCCTGTGTGACCGTCGGGATTTTTATCAAATCTAGCATTTTTGAACACTAAAATTAATTATGAATCAAACAATATTCATATATTATCCTAATTCATTCGGTTTTGAACACTTATATTTTCGAGCCTAGACCAAAGGGATACCCTTTTGGCCGGTGGCCAAATTTGGCGCCGGGGTGACCGGTGGAATTTTCATCGAATTTACTATTTTTGAATTGTAGGAATAATTATGAATGAATCCATATGCTCATGTTGGCCTAATTCCTCCGGTTTCAGAAAGAATCAAATTTTCAAGCCCGTCAGCCAGATTCGGCCCCGTTTTCTAGCAGTCGTGAGTAAAACGACTATAAGTCTCTCCATAGGTATCCGATGCCTGCAATTCTTGTTGCGTTGGAACCCTAACTCAAATATCTATCATCTAGAAATGAAAAATCTTAGAAACTCATTTTGTGTCAACCTTTACAAGGTTTTAAATTTGATTTCCAAATACGTAGCATTTTGTGTAGTGCCCGGGTCACGTCATGTTCGGGCTCTATGTGACCGTCGGGATTTTTATCAAATCTAGCATTTTTGAACACTAAAATCAATTATGAATCAAACAATATTCTTATATTATCCTAATTCGTTCGGTTTTGAACACTTATATTTTCGAGTCTGGACCAAAGGGAAACCCCTTTGGCCGGTGGCCAAATTTGGCGCCGGGGTGACCGGTGGAATTTTCATCAAATTTAGTATTTTTGAACTCTAGGAACAATTATGAATGAATCCATATGCTCATGTTGGCCTAATTCGTCCGGTTTCGGAAAGAATCAAATTTTCAAGCCCGTCGGCCAGATTCGGCCCCCCATTTTGTAGCAGTCGTCAGTAAAACGACTATAAGTCTCTTCAAAGGTATCCGATGCCTGCAATTCTTGTTGCGTTGGAACCCTAACTTGAATATATATCATCTAGAAATGAAAAATCCTAGAAACTCATTTTGTGTCAACATCTACAAGGTTTTAAAGTTGATTTCCAAAAACGTAGCATTTTGTGTAGTGCCCGGGTCACGTCATGTTCGGGCCCTATTTGACCGTCGGGATTTTTATCAAATCTAGCATTTTTGAACACTAAAATCAATTATGAATCAAACCATATTCTTATATTATCCTAATTCGTTCGGTTTTGAACACTTAAATTTTCGAGCCTGGGCCAAAGGGATAACCCTTTGGCTGGTGGCCAAATTTGGCGCCGGGGTGACCATTTGAATTTTCATCGAATTTAGTATTTTTCAACTCTAGGAACAATTATGAATGAATCCATATGCTCATGTTGGCTTAATTCGTCCGGTTTCGCAAAGAATCAAATTTTCAAGCCCGTCGGCCAGATTCGGCCCCCCGTTTTCTAGCAGTCGTCAGTAAAATGACTATAAGTCTCTCCATAGGTATCCGATGCCAACAATTCTTGTTGCGTTGGAACCCTAACTCAAATATCTATCATCTAGAAATGAAAAATCCTAGAAACTCATTTTGTGTCAACCTCTACAAGGTTTTAAATTTGATTTCTAAATACGTAGCATTTTGTGTAGTGCCCGGGTCACGTCATGTTCGGGCTCTGTGTGACCGTCGGGATTTTTATCAAATCTAGCATTTTTGAACACTAAAATCAATTATGAATCAAACCATATTCTTATATTATCCTAATTCGTTCGGTTTTGAACACATATATTTTCGAGCCTGGGCCAAAGGGATACCCCTTTGGCCGGTTGCCAAATTACGCGCCAGGGTGACCGGTGGAATTTTCATCGAATTTAGTATTTTTGAACTCTAGGAACTCATGTTGGCCTAATTCGTCCGGTTTCGGAAAGAATCAAATTTTCAAGCCCGTCGACCAGATTCGGCCCCGTTTTCTGGCAGTCGTCAGTAAAACGACTATAAGTCTCTCCATAGGTATCTGATGCCTATATGATCATATGGATTGATTCATAATGGACTCTACTGTTCAAAAATGCTAGACTCAATGAAAAACCCGACGTTCACCCCGATCCCTACATAAGAGGCGACGGTTGTGGAAATCAACTTGATAATCACCTAGACGTTGACTCAAAAGGAGCTTCTTCAATTTGAACTTTTTGTAGGGTAGATATTTGAGTTAGGAATCCAACGCAATAAGAATCACGGGCAAAGCTTACTTCAGGAGAGTGTTATAGCCGTTTTACTGACGGCTGACAGAAATCGGGGCCAAATCTGGCCACCGGCCAAAGAGGTACCCCTTTGGGCGGGCTCAAAAATTTGATTTTTTAAAAAGTGGATGGATTAGGCATATATGATCATATGGATTGATTCATAATGGACTCTAGTGTTCAAAAATGCTAGACTCAATGAAAAACCCGACGTTCACCCCGATCCCTACATAAGAGATGACGGTTTTGGAAATCAACTTGATAATCACATAGAGGCCGACTCAAATAGGGTTTCTACCGGTTCGACTTTTGGTAGGGTAGATATTTGAGTTAGAAATCCAACGCAACAAGAATCACGGGTAAAGCTTACTTCTGGAGAGAGTTACAGCCGTTTTACTGACGGCTGCCAGAAAACGGGGCCAAATCTGGCCACCGGCTAAAGGGGTACCCCTTTGGGCGGGCTCAAAAATTTGATTTTTTCAAAAGTGGACAGATTAGGCATATATGATCATATGGATTGATTCATAATGGACTCTAGTGTTCAAAAATGCTAGACTCAATGAAAAACCCGAGGTTCACCCTGATCCCTACATAAGAGGTGACGGTTTTGGAAATCAACTTGATAATCACCTAGAGGCCGACTCAAATAGGGTTTCTACCGGTTCGACTTTTGGTAGGGTAGATATCTGAGTTAGGAATCCAACGCAACAAGAATCACGGGTAAAGCTTACTTCTGGAGAGAGTTATAGCTGTTTTACTGACGGCTTTCAGAAAACGGGGTCAAATCTGGCCACCGGCCAAAGGAGTACCCCTTTGGGCGGGCTCAAAAATTTGATTTTTTCAAAAGTGGACGGATTAGGCATATATGATCATATGGATTGATTCATAATGGACTCTAGGGTTCAAAAATGCTAGACTCAATGAAAACCCGACGTTCACCCCGATCCCTACATAAGAGGTGACGGTTTTGGAAATCAACTTGATAATTACCTAGAGGCCGACTCAAATAGGGTTTCTACCGGTTCGACTTTTGGTAGTGTAGATATTTGAGTTAGGAATCCAACGCAACAAGAATCACGGGTAAATCTAACTTTTGGAGAGAGTTATAGCTGTTTTACTGACGGCTTTCAGAAAACGGGGCCAAATCTGGCCACCGGCCAAAGGGGTACCCCTTTGCGCGGGCTCAAAAATTTGATTTTTTCAAAAGTGGACGGATTAGGCATATATAATCATATGGATTGATTCATAATGGACTCTACCGTTCAAAAATGCTAGACTCAATGAAAAACCCGACGTTCACCCCGATCCCTACATAAGAGGCGACGGTTGTGGAAATCAACTTGATAATCACCTAGAGGTTGACTCAAAAGGAGTTTCTTCCATTTGAACATTTTGTAGGGTAGATATTTAAGTTAGGAATCCAACGCAATAAAAATCACGGGCAAAGCTTACTTCAGGAGAGTGTTATAGCCGTTTTACTGACGTCTGCCAGAAAACGGGGCCAAATCTGGCCATCGGCCAAAGGGATACCCCTTTGGGCGGGCTCAAAAATTTTATTTTTTCAAAAGTTGATGGATTAGGCATATATGATCATATGTATTGATTCATAATGGACTCTAGTGTTCAAAAATGCTAGACTCAATGAAAAACCCGACGTTCACCCCGATCCCTACATAAGAGGTGACGGTTTTGGAAATCAACTTGATAATCACCTAGAGGCCGACTCAAATAGGGTTTCTACCGGTTTGACTTTTGGTAGGGTAGATATTTGAGTTAGAAATCCAACGCAACAAGAATCACGGGTAAAGCTTACCTCTGGAGAGAGTTATAGCTGTTTTACTGACGGCTTTCAGAAAACGGGGCCAAATCTGGCCACCGGCCAAAGGAGTACCCCTTTGGGCGGGCTCAAAAATTTGATTTTTTCAAAAGTGGACGGATTAGGCATATATGATCATATGGATAGATTCATAATGGACTCTAGGGTTCAAAAATGCTAGACTCAATGAAAACCCGACGTTCACCCCGATCCCTACATAAGAGGTGACGGTTTTGGAAATCAACTTGATAATTACCTAGAGGCCGACTCAAATAGGGTTTCTACCGGTTCGACTTTTGGTAGTGTAGATATTTGAGTTAGGAATCCAACGCAACAAGAATCACGGGTAAATCTAACTTTTGGAGAGAGTTATAGCTGTTTTACTGACGGCTTTCAGAAAATGGGGCCAAATCTGGCCACCGGCCAAAGGGGTACCCCTTTGGGCGGGCTCAAAAATTTGATTTTTTCAAAAGTGGACGGATTAGGCATATATGATCATATGGATTGATTTATAATGGACTCTAGGATTAAAAAATGCTAGACTCAATGAAAAACCCGACGTTCACCATGATTCCTACGTAAGAGGTGACGGTTTTGGAAATCAACTTGATAATCACCTAGAGGCCGACTCAAACAGGGTTTCTACCGGTTCGACTTTTTGTAGGGTAGATATTTGAGTTAGAAATCCAACGCAACAAGAATCACGGGTAAAGCTTACTTCTGGAGAGAGTTATAGTCATTTTACTGACGGCTGCCAGAAAACGGGGCCAAATCTGGCCACCGGCCAAAGGGGTACGCCTTTGGGCGGGCTCAAAAATTTGATTTTTTTAAAAGTGGACGGATTAGGCATATATGATCATATGGATTGATTCATAATGGACTCTAGTGTTCAAAAATGCTAGACTCAATGAAAAACCCGACGTTCACCCCGATTCCTACATAAGAGGTGACGGTTTTTTGAAATCAACTTGATAATCACCTAGAAGCCGACTCAAACAGGGTTTCTATCGGTTCGACTATTGGTAGGATAGATATTTGAGTTAGGAATCCAACGCAACAAGAATCACGGGTATAGCTTACTTCTGGAGAAAGTTACAGCCGTTTTACTGACGGCTGCCAGAAAACAGGGCCAAATCTGGCCACCGGCCAAAGGGCTACGCCTTTGGGCGGGCTCAAAAATTTGATTTTTTCAAAAGTTGACGGATTAGGCATATATGATCATATGCATTGAGTCATAATGGAATGTAGTGTTCAAAAATGCTAGACTCAATGAAAAACCCGACGTTTACCCCGATTCCTACATAATAGGTGACGGTTTTTTCAAATCAACATGATAATCACCTAGAGGCCGACTCAAACAGGGTTTCTACCGGTTCGACTTTTGGTTGGGTAGATTTTTGAGTTAGAAATCCAACGCAATAAGAATCATGGGTATAGCTTACTTCTGGAGAGAGTTACAGCCGTTTTACTGACGGCTGCCAGAAAACGGGGCCAAATCTAGCCACCGGCCAAAGAGGTACTCCTTTGGGCGGGCTCAAAAATTTGATTTTTTCAAAAGTGGACGGATTAGGCATATATGATCATATGGATTGATTCATAATGGACTCTAGTGTTCAAAAATGCTAGCCTTAATGAAAAACCCGACGTTCACCCCGATCCCTACATAAGAGGTGACGGTTTTTTGAAATCAACTTGATAATCACCTAGAGGCCGACTCAAATAGGGGTTCTACCGGTTCGACTTTTTGTAGGGTAGATATTTGAGTTAGAAATCCAACGCAACAAGAATCACGGGTAAAGCTTATTTCTGGAGAGAGTTATAGCTGTTTTACTGACGGCTGCCAGAAAACGGGGCCAAATCTGGCCACCGGCCAAAGGGGTACGCCTTATTGCGGCCTCAAAAATTTGATTTTTTCAAAAGTGGACGGATTAGGCATATATGATCATATGGATTGATTCATAATGGACTCTAGTGTTCAAAAATGCTAGACTCAATGAAAAACCCAGCGTTCACCCCGATCCCTACATAAGAGGTGACGGTTTTGGAAATCAACTTGATAATCACCTAGAGGCCGACTCAAATAGGGTTTCTACCGGTTTGACTTTTGGTAGGGTAGATATTTGAGTTAGGAATCCAACGCAACAAGAATCACGGGTAAAGCTTACTTCTGGAGAGAGTTATAGCTGTTTTATTGACGGCTTTCAGAAAACGGGGCCAAATCTGGCCACCGGCCAAAGGAGTACCCCTTTGGGCGGGCTCAAAAATTTGATTTTTTCAAAAGTGGACGAATGAGACATATATGATCATATGGATTGATTCATAATGGACTCTAGGGTTCAAAAATGCTAGACTCAATGAAAACCCGACGTTCACCCCGATCCCTACATAAGAGGTGACGGTTTTGGAAATCAACTTGATAATTACCTAGAGGCCGACTCAAATAGGGTTTCTACCGGTTCGACTTTTGGTAGTGTAGATATTTGAGTTAGGAATCCAACGCAACGAGAATCACGGGTAAATCTAACTTTTGGAGAGAGTTATAGCTGTTTTACTGACGGCTTTCAGAAAACGGGGCCAAATCTGGCCACCGGCCAAAGGGGTACCCCTTTGGGCGGGCTCAAAAATTTGATTTTTTCAAAAGTGGACAGATTAGGCATATATGATCATATGGATTGATTCATAATGGACTCTAGGATTAAAAAATGCTAGACTCAATGAAAAACCCGACGTTCAACACGATCCCTACGTAAGAGGTGACGGTTTTGGAAATCAACTTGATAATCACCTAGAGGCCGACTCAAATAGGGTTTCTACCGGTTCGACTTTTTGTAGGGTAGATATTTGAGTTAGAAATCCAACGCAACAAGAATCACGGGTAAAGCTTACTTCTGGAGAGAGTTATAGTCATTTTACTGACGGCTGCCAGAAAACGGGGCCAAATCTGGCCACCGGCCAAAGGGGTACGCCTTTGGGCGGGCTCAAAAATTTGATTTTTTTAAAAGTGGACGGATTAGGCATATATGATCATATGGATTGATTCATAATGGACTCTAGTGTTCAAAAATGCTAGACTCAATGAAAAACCCGACGTTCACCCCGATTCCTACATAAGAGGTGACGGTTTTTTGAAATCAACTTGATAATCACCTAGAAGCCGACTCAAACAGGGTTTCTATCGGTTCGAAATTTTGGTAGTGTAGATATTTGAGTTAGGAATCCAACGCAACAAGAATCACGGGTATAGCTTACTTCTGGAGAAAGTTACAGCCGTTTTACTGACGGCTGCCAGAAAACGGGGCCAAATCTGGCCACCGGCCAAAGGGCTACGCCTTTGGGCGGGCTCAAAAATTTGATTTTTTCAAAAGTTGACGGATTAGGCATATATGATCATATGGATTGATTCATAATGGACTCTAGTGTTCAAAAATGCTAGACTCAATGAAAAACCCGACGTTCACCCCGATCCCTACATAAGAGGTGACGGTTTTGGAAATCAACTTGATAATCACCTAGAGGCCGACTCTAATAGGGTTTCTACCGGTTTGACTTTTGGTAGGGTAGATATTTGAGTTAGGAATCCAACGCAACAAGAATCACGGGTAAAGCTTACTTCTGGAGAGAGTTATAGCTGTTTTACTGACGGCTTTCAGAAAACGGGGCCAAATCTGGCCACCGGCCAAAGGAGTACCCCTTTGGGCGGGCTCAAAAATTTGATTTTTTCAAAAGTGGACGGATTAGGCATATATGATCATATGGATTGATTCATAATGGACTCTAGTGTTCAAAAATTCTAGACTCAATGAAAAACCCGACGTTCACCCCGATTCCTACATAAGAGGTGACGGTTTTTTGAAATCAACTTGATAATCACCTAGAAGCCGACTCAAACAGGGTTTCTATCGGTTCGAAATTTTGGTAGTGTAGATATTTGAGTTAGGAATCCAACGCAACAAGAATCACGGGTATAGCTTACTTCTGGAGAAAGTTACAGCCGTTTTACTGACGGCTGCCAGAAAACGGGGCCAAATCTGGCCACCGGCCAAAGGGCTACGCCTTTGGGCGGGCTCAAAAATTTGATTTTTTCAAAAGTTGACGGATTAGGCATATATGATCATATGGATTGATTCATAATGGACTCTAGTGTTCAAAAATGCTAGACTCAATGAAAAACCCGACGTTCACCCCGATCCCTACATAAGAGGTGACGGTTTTGGAAATCAACTTGATAATCACCTAGAGGCCGACTCAAATAGGGTTTCTATCGGTTTGACTTTTGGTAGGGTAGATATTTGAGTTAGGAATCCAACACAACAAGAATCACGGGTAAAGCTTACTTCTGGAGAGAGTTATAGCTGTTTTACTGACGGCTTTCAGAAAACGGGGCCAAATCTGGCCACCGGCCAAAGGAGTACCCCTTTGGGCGGGCTCAAAAATTTGATTTTTTCAAAAGTGGACGGATTAGGCATATATGATCATATGGATTGATTCATAATGGACTCTAGGGTTCAAAAATTCTAGACTCAATGAAAACCCGACGTTCACCCCGATCCCTACATAAGAGGTGACGGTTTTGGAAATCAACTTGATAATTACCTAGAGGCCGACTCAAATAGGGTTTCTACCGGTTGGACTTTTGGTAGTGTAGATATTTGAGTTAGGAATCCAACGCAACAAGAATCACGGGTAAATCTAACTTTTGGAGAGAGTTATAGCTGTTTTACTGACGGCTTTCAGAAAACGGGGCCAAATCTGGCCACCGGACAAAGGGGTAACCCTTTGGGCGGGCTCAAAAATTTGATTTTTTCAAAAGTGGACGGATTAGGCATATATGATCATATGTATTAATTCATAATGGACTCTAGGATTAAAAAATGCTAGACTCAATGAAAAACCCGACGTTCACCCCGATCCCTACGTAAGAGGTGACGATTTTGGAAATCTACTTGATAATCACCTAGAGGCCGACTCAAATAGGGTTTCTACCGGTTCGACTTTTTATAGGGTAGATATTTGAGTTAGAAATCCAACGCAACAATAATCACGGGTAAAGCTTACTTCTGGAGAGAGTTATAGTCATTTTACTGACGGCTGCCAGAAAACGGGGCCAAATCTGGCCACCGGCCAAAGGGGTACGCCTTTGGGCGGGCTCAAAAATTTGATTTTTTTAAAAGTGGACGGATTAGGCATATATGATCATATGGATTGATTCATAATGGACTATAGTGTTCAAAAATGCTAGACTCAATGAAAAACCCGACGTTCACCCCGATTCCTACATAAGAGGTGACGGTTTTTTGAAATCAACTTGATAATCACCTAGAAGCCGACTCAAACAGGGTTTCTATCGGTTCGACTATTGGTAGGATAGATATTTGAGTTAGGAATCCAACGCAACAAGAATCACGGGTATAGCTTACTTCTGGAGAAAGTTACAGCCGTTTTACTGACGGCTGCCAGAAAACGGGGCCAAATCTGGCCACCGGCCAAAGGGCTACGCCTTTGGGCGGGCTCAAAAATTTGATTTTTTTAAAAGTGGACGGATTAGGCATATATGATCATATGGATTGATTCATAATGGACTCTAGTGTTCAAAAATGCTAGACTCAATGAAAAACCCGACGTTCACCCCGATTCCTACATAAGAGGTGACGGTTTTTTGAAATCAACTTGATAATCACCTAGAAGCCGACTCAAACAGGGTTTCTATCGGTTCGAAATTTTGGTAGTGTAGATATTTGAGTTAGGAATCCAACGCAACAAGAATCACGGGTATAGCTTACTTCTGGAGAAAGTTACAGCCGTTTTACTGACGGCTGCCAGAAAACGGGGCCAAATCTGGCCACCGGCCAAAGGGCTACGCCTTTGGGCGGGCTCAAAAATTTGATTTTTTCAAAAGTTGACGGATTAGGCATATATGATCATATGGATTGATTCATAATGGACTCTAGTGTTCAAAAATGCTAGACTCAATGAAAAACCCGACGTTCACCCCGATTCCTACATAAGAGGTGACGGTTTTTTGAAATCAACTTGATAATCACCTAGAAGCCGACTCAAACAGGGTTTCTATCGGTTCGAAATTTTGGTAGTGTAGATATTTGAGTTAGGAATCCAACGCAACAAGAATCACGGGTATAGCTTACTTCTGGAGAAAGTTACAGCCGTTTTACTGACGGCTGCCAGAAAACGGGGCCAAATCTGGCCACCGGCCAAAGGGCTACGCCTTTGGGCGGGCTCAAAAATTTGATTTTTTCAAAAGTTGACGGATTAGGCATATATGATCATATGGATTGATTCATAATGGACTCTAGTGTTCAAAAATGCTAGACTCAATGAAAAACCCGACGTTCACCCCGATCCCTACATAAGAGGTGACGGTTTTGGAAATCAACTTGATAATCACCTAGAGGCCGACTCTAATAGGGTTTCTACCGGTTTGACTTTTGGTAGGGTAGATATTTGAGTTAGGAATCCAACGCAACAAGAATCACGGGTAAAGCTTACTTCTGGAGAGAGTTATAGCTGTTTTACTGACGGCTTTCAGAAAACGGGGCCAAATCTGGCCACCGGCCAAAGGAGTACCCCTTTGGGCGGGCTCAAAAATTTGATTTTTTCAAAAGTGGACGGATTAGGCATATATGATCATATGGATTGATTCATAATGGACTCTAGTGTTCAAAAATTCTAGACTCAATGAAAAACCCGACGTTCACCCCGATTCCTACATAAGAGGTGACGGTTTTTTGAAATCAACTTGATAATCACCTAGAAGCCGACTCAAACAGGGTTTCTATCGGTTCGAAATTTTGGTAGTGTAGATATTTGAGTTAGGAATCCAACGCAACAAGAATCACGGGTATAGCTTACTTCTGGAGAAAGTTACAGCCGTTTTACTGACGGCTGCCAGAAAACGGGGCCAAATCTGGCCACCGGCCAAAGGGCTACGCCTTTGGGCGGGCTCAAAAATTTGATTTTTTCAAAAGTTGACGGATTAGGCATATATGATCATATGGATTGATTCATAATGGACTCTAGTGTTCAAAAATGCTAGACTCAATGAAAAACCCGACGTTCACCCCGATCCCTACATAAGAGGTGACGGTTTTGGAAATCAACTTGATAATCACCTAGAGGCCGACTCAAATAGGGTTTCTATCGGTTTGACTTTTGGTAGGGTAGATATTTGAGTTAGGAATCCAACACAACAAGAATCACGGGTAAAGCTTACTTCTGGAGAGAGTTATAGCTGTTTTACTGACGGCTTTCAGAAAACGGGGCCAAATCTGGCCACCGGCCAAAGGAGTACCCCTTTGGGCGGGCTCAAAAATTTGATTTTTTCAAAAGTGGACGGATTAGGCATATATGATCATATGGATTGATTCATAATGGACTCTAGGGTTCAAAAATTCTAGACTCAATGAAAACCCGACGTTCACCCCGATCCCTACATAAGAGGTGACGGTTTTGGAAATCAACTTGATAATTACCTAGAGGCCGACTCAAATAGGGTTTCTACCGGTTGGACTTTTGGTAGTGTAGATATTTGAGTTAGGAATCCAACGCAACAAGAATCACGGGTAAATCTAACTTTTGGAGAGAGTTATAGCTGTTTTACTGACGGCTTTCAGAAAACGGGGCCAAATCTGGCCACCGGACAAAGGGGTAACCCTTTGGGCGGGCTCAAAAATTTGATTTTTTCAAAAGTGGACGGATTAGGCATATATGATCATATGTATTAATTCATAATGGACTCTAGGATTAAAAAATGCTAGACTCAATGAAAAACCCGACGTTCACCCCGATCCCTACGTAAGAGGTGACGATTTTGGAAATCTACTTGATAATCACCTAGAGGCCGACTCAAATAGGGTTTCTACCGGTTCGACTTTTTATAGGGTAGATATTTGAGTTAGAAATCCAACGCAACAATAATCACGGGTAAAGCTTACTTCTGGAGAGAGTTATAGTCATTTTACTGACGGCTGCCAGAAAACGGGGCCAAATCTGGCCACCGGCCAAAGGGGTACGCCTTTGGGCGGGCTCAAAAATTTGATTTTTTTAAAAGTGGACGGATTAGGCATATATGATCATATGGATTGATTCATAATGGACTATAGTGTTCAAAAATGCTAGACTCAATGAAAAACCCGACGTTCACCCCGATTCCTACATAAGAGGTGACGGTTTTTTGAAATCAACTTGATAATCACCTAGAAGCCGACTCAAACAGGGTTTCTATCGGTTCGACTATTGGTAGGATAGATATTTGAGTTAGGAATCCAACGCAACAAGAATCACGGGTATAGCTTACTTCTGGAGAAAGTTACAGCCGTTTTACTGACGGCTGCCAGAAAACGGGGCCAAATCTGGCCACCGGCCAAAGGGCTACGCCTTTGGGCGGGCTCAAAAATTTGATTTTTTTAAAAGTGGACGGATTAGGCATATATGATCATATGGATTGATTCATAATGGACTCTAGTGTTCAAAAATGCTAGACTCAATGAAAAACCCGACGTTCACCCCGATTCCTACATAAGAGGTGACGGTTTTTTGAAATCAACTTGATAATCACCTAGAAGCCGACTCAAACAGGGTTTCTATCGGTTCGAAATTTTGGTAGTGTAGATATTTGAGTTAGGAATCCAACGCAACAAGAATCACGGGTATAGCTTACTTCTGGAGAAAGTTACAGCCGTTTTACTGACGGCTGCCAGAAAACGGGGCCAAATCTGGCCACCGGCCAAAGGGCTACGCCTTTGGGCGGGCTCAAAAATTTGATTTTTTCAAAAGTTGACGGATTAGGCATATATGATCATATGGATTGATTCATAATGGACTCTAGTGTTCAAAAATGCTAGACTCAATGAAAAACCCGACGTTCACCCCGATCCCTACATAAGAGGTGACGGTTTTGGAAATCAACTTGATAATCACCTAGAGGCCGACTCTAATAGGGTTTCTACCGGTTTGACTTTTGGTAGGGTAGATATTTGAGTTAGGAATCCAACGCAACAAGAATCACGGGTAAAGCTTACTTCTGGAGAGAGTTATAGCTGTTTTACTGACGGCTTTCAGAAAACGGGGCCAAATCTGGCCACCGGCCAAAGGAGTACCCCTTTGGGCGGGCTCAAAAATTTGATTTTTTCAAAAGTGGACGGATTAGGCATATATGATCATATGGATTGATTCATAATGGACTCTAGTGTTCAAAAATGCTAGACTCAATGAAAAACCCGACGTTCACCCCGATTCCTACATAAGAGGTGACGGTTTTTTGAAATCAACTTGATAATCACCTAGAAGCCGACTCAAACAGGGTTTCTATCGGTTCGAAATTTTGGTAGTGTAGATATTTGAGTTAGGAATCCAACGCAACAAGAATCACGGGTATAGCTTACTTCTGGAGAAAGTTACAGCCGTTTTACTGACGGCTGCCAGAAAACGGGGCCAAATCTGGCCACCGGCCAAAGGGCTACGCCTTTGGGCGGGCTCAAAAATTTGATTTTTTCAAAAGTTGACGGATTAGGCATATATGATCATATGGATTGATTCATAATGGACTCTAGTGTTCAAAAATGCTAGACTCAATGAAAAACCCGACGTTCACCCCGATCCCTACATAAGAGGTGACGGTTTTGGAAATCAACTTGATAATCACCTAGAGGCCGACTCAAATAGGGTTTCTATCGGTTTGACTTTTGGTAGGGTAGATATTTGAGTTAGGAATCCAACACAACAAGAATCACGGGTAAAGCTTACTTCTGGAGAGAGTTATAGCTGTTTTACTGACGGCTTTCAGAAAACGGGGCCAAATCTGGCCACCGGCCAAAGGAGTACCCCTTTGGGCGGGCTCAAAAATTTGATTTTTTCAAAAGTGGACGGATTAGGCATATATGATCATATGGATTGATTCATAATGGACTCTAGGGTTCAAAAATTCTAGACTCAATGAAAACCCGACGTTCACCCCGATCCCTACATAAGAGGTGACGGTTTTGGAAATCAACTTGATAATTACCTAGAGGCCGACTCAAATAGGGTTTCTACCGGTTGGACTTTTGGTAGTGTAGATATTTGAGTTAGGAATCCAACGCAACAAGAATCACGGGTAAATCTAACTTTTGGAGAGAGTTATAGCTGTTTTACTGACGGCTTTCAGAAAATGGGGCCAAATCTGGCCACCGGACAAAGGGGTAACCCTTTGGGCGGGCTCAAAAATTTGATTTTTTCAAAAGTGGACGGATTAGGCATATATGATCATATGTATTAATTCATAATGGACTCTAGGATTAAAAAATGCTAGACTCAATGAAAAACCCGACGTTCACCCCGATCCCTACGTAAGAGGTGACGGTTTTGGAAATCTACTTGATAATCACCTAGAGGCCGACTCAAATAGGGTTTCTACCGGTTCGACTTTTTGTAGGGTAGATATTTGAGTTAGAAATCCAACGCAACAATAATCACGGGTAAAGCTTACTTCTGGAGAGAGTTATAGTCATTTTACTGACGGCTGCCAGAAAACGGGGCCAAATCTGGCCACCGGCCAAAGGGGTACGCCTTTGGGCGGGCTCAAAAATTTGATTTTTTTAAAAGTGGACGGATTAGGCATATATGATCATATGGATTGATTCATAATGGACTATAGTGTTCAAAAATGCTAGACTCAATGAAAAACCCGACGTTCACCCCGATTCCTACATAAGAGGTGACGGTTTTTTGAAATCAACTTGATAATCACCTAGAAGCCGACTCAAACAGGGTTTCTATCGATTCGACTATTGGTAGGATAGATATTTGAGTTAGGAATCCAACGCAACAAGAATCACGGGTATAGCTTACTTCTGGAGAAAGTTACAGCCGTTTTACTGACGGCTACCAGAAAACGGGGCCAAATCTGGCCACCGGCCAAAGGGCTACGCCTTTGGGCGGGCTCAAAAATTTGATTTTTTCAAAAGTTGACGGATTAGGCATATATGATCATATGCATTGAGTCATAATGGAATGTAGTGTTCAAAAATGCTAGACTCAATGAAAAACCCGACGTTTACCCTGATTCCTACATAATAGGTGACGGTTTTTTCAAATCAACATGATAATCACCTAGAGGCCGACTCAAACAGGGTTTCTACCGGTTCGACTTTTGGTTGGGTAGATTTTTGAGTTAGAAATCCAACGCAATAAGAATCATGGGTATAGCTTACTTCTGGAGAGAGTTACAGCCGTTTTACTGACGGCTGCCAGAAAACGGGGCCAAATCTGGCCACCGGCCAAAGGGCTACGCCTTTGGGCGGGCTCAAAAATTTGATTTTTTCAAAAGTTGACGGATTAGGCATATATGATCATATGGATTGATTCATAATGGACTCTAGTGTTCAAAAATGCTAGACTCAATGAAAAACCCGACGTTCACCCCGATCCCTACATAAAAGGTGACGGTTTTGGAAATCAACTTGATAATCACCTAGAGGCCGACTCTAATAGGATTTCTACCGGTTTGACTTTTGGTAGGGTAGATATTTGAGTTAGGAATCCAACGCAACAAGAATCACGGGTAAAGCTTACCTCTGGAGAGAGTTATAGCTGTTTTACTGACGGCTTTCAGAAAACGGGGCCAAATCTGGCCACCGGCCAAAGGAGTACCCCTTTGGGCTAGCTCAAAAATTTGATTTTTTCAAAAGTGGACGGATTAGGCATATATGATCATATGGATTGATTCATAATGGACACTAGGGTTCAAAAATGCTAGACTCAATGAAAACCCGACTTTCACCCCGATCCCTACATAAGAGGTGACGGTTTTGGAAATCAACTTGATAATTACCTAGAGGCCGACTCAAATAGGGTTTCTACCGGTTGGACTTTTGGTAGTGTAGATATTTGAGTTAGGAATCCAACGCAACAAGAATCATGGGTAAATCTAACTTTTGGAGAGAGTTATAGCTGTTTTACTGACGACTTTCAGAAAACGGGGCCAAATCTGGCCACCGGACAAAGGGGTAACCCTTTGGGCGGGCTCAAAAATTTGATTTTTTCAAAAGTGGACGGATTAGGCATATATGATCATATGTATTGATTCATAATGGACTCTAGGATTAAAAAATGCTAGACTCAATGAAAAACCCGACGTTCACCCCGATCCCTACGTAAGAGGTGACGGTTTTGGAAATCAACTTGATAATCACCTAGAGGCCGACTCAAATAGGGTTTCTACCGGTTCGACATTTTGTAGGGTAGATATTTGAGTTAGAAATCCAACGCAACAATAATCACGGGTAAAGCTTACTTCTGGAGAGAGTTATAGTCATTTTACTGACGGCTGCCAGAAAAGGGGGCCAAATCTGGCCACCGGCCAAAGGGGTACGCCTTTGGGCGGGCTCAAAAATTTGATTTTTTTAAAAGTGGACGGATTAGGCATATATGATCATATGGATTGATTCATAATAGACTCTAGTGTTCAAAAATGCTAGACTCAATGAAAAACCCGACGTTCACCCCGATTCCTACATAAGAGGTGACGGTTTTTTAAATCAACTTGATAATCACCTAGAAGCCGACTCAAACAGGGTTTCTATTGGTTCGACTATTGGTAGGATAGATATTTGAGTTAGGAATCCAACGCAACAAGAATCACGGGTATAGCTTACTTCTGGAGAAAGTTACAGCCGTTTTACTGACGGCTACCAGAAAACGGGACCAAATCTGGCCACCGGCCAAAGGGCTACGCCTTTGGGCGGGCTCAAAAATTTGATTCTTTCAAAAGTTGACGGATTAGGCATATATGATCATATGCATTGAGTCATAATGGAATGTAGTGTTCAAAAATGCTAGACTCAATGAAAAACCCGACGTTTACCCCGATTCCTACATAATAGGTGACGATTTTTTCAAATCAACATGATAATCACCTAGAGGCCGACTCAAACAGGGTTTCTACCGGTTCGACTTTTGGTTGGGTAGATTTTTGAGTTAGAAATCCAACGCAATAAGAATCATGGGTATAGCTTACTTCTGGAGAGAGTTACAGCCGTTTACTGACGGCTGCCAGAAAACGGGGCCAAATCTGGCCACCGGCCAAAGAGGTACTCCTTTGGGCGGGCTCAAAAATTTGATTTTCTCAAAAGTGGACGGATTAGGCATATATGATCATATGGATTGATTCATAATGGACTCTAGTGTTCAAAAATGCTAGCCTTAATGAAAAACCCGACGTTCACCCCGATCCCTACATAAGAGGTGACGGTTTTTTGAAATCAACTTGATAATCACCTAGAGGCCGACTCAAATAGGGGTTTTACCGGTTTGACTTTTGGTAGGGTAGATAATTGAGTTAGGAATCCAACGCAATAAGAATCACGGGTAAAGCTTATTTCTGGAGAGAGTTATAGCTGTTTTACTGACGGCTGCCAGAAAACGGGGCCAAATCTGGCCACCGGCCAAAGGGGTACGCCTTTGTGCGGCCTCAAAAATTTGATTTTTTCAAAAGTGGACGGATTAGGCATATATGATCATATGGATTAATTCATAATGGACTCTAGTGTTCAAAAATGCTAGACTCAATGAAAAACCCGGCGTTCACCCCGATCCCTACATAAGAGGTGACGGTTTTGGAAATCAACTTGATAATCACCTAGAGGCCGACTCAAATAGGGTTTCTACCGGTTTGACTTTTGGTAGGGTAGATAATTGAGATAGGAATCCAACGCAACAAGAATCACGGGTAAAGCTTACTTCTGGAGAGAGTTATAGCTGTTTTATTGACGGCTTTCAGAAAACGGGGCCAAATCTGGCCACCGGCCAAAGGAGTACCCTTTTGGGCGGGCTCAAAAATTTGATTTTTTCAAAAGTGGACGGATTAGGCATATATGATCATATGGATTGATTCATAATGGACTCTAGGGTTCAAAAATGCTAGACTCAATGAAAACCCGACGTTCACCCCGATCCCTACATAAGAGGTGACGGTTTTGGAAATCAACTTGATAATTACCTAGAGGCCGACTCAAATAGGGTTTCTACCGGTTGGACTTTTGGTAGTGTAGATATTTGAGTTAGGAATCCAACGCAACAAGAATCACGGGTAAATCTAACTTTTGGAGAGAGTTATAGCTGTTTTACTGACGGCTTTCAGAAAACGGGGCCAAATCTGACCACCGGCCAAAGGGGTACCCCTTTGGGCGGGCTCAAAAATTTGATTTTTTCAAAAGTGGATGGATTAGGCATATATGATCATATGGATTGATTCATAATGGACTCTAGGATTAAAAAATGCTAGACTCAATCAAAAACCAGACGTTCACCCCGATCCCTACGTAAGAGGTGACGGTTTTGGAAATCAACTTGATAATCACCTAGAGGCCGACTCAAATAGGGTTTCTACCGGTTTGACTTTTGGTAGGGTAGATAATTGAGATAGGAATCCAACGCAACAAGAATCACGGGTAAAGCTTACTTCTGGAGAGAGTTATAGCTGTTTTATTGACGGCTTTCAGAAAACGGGGCCAAATCTGGCCACCGGCCAAAGGAGTACCCTTTTGGGCGGGCTCAAAAATTTGATTTTTTCAAAAGTGGACGGATTAGGCATATATGATCATATGGATTGATTCATAATGGACTCTAGGGTTCAAAAATGCTAGACTCAATGAAAACCCGACGTTCACCCCGATCCCTACATAAGAGGTGACGGTTTTGGAAATCAACTTGATAATTACCTAGAGGCCGACTCAAATAGGGTTTCTACCAGTTGGACTTTTCGTAGTGTAGATATTTGAGTTAGGAATCCAACGCAACAAGAATCACGGGTAAATCTAACTTTTGGAGAGAGTTATAGCTGTTTTACTGACGGCTTTCAGAAAACGGGGCCAAATCTGGCCACCGGCCAAAGGGCTACGCCTTTGGGCGGGCTCAAAAATTTGATTTTTTCAAAAGTTGACGGATTAGGCATATATGATCATATGCATTGAGTCATAATGGAATGTAGTGTTCAAAAATGCTAGACTCAATGAAAAACCCGACGTTTACCCTGATTCCTACATAATAGGTGACGGTTTTTTCAAATCAACATGATAATCACCTAGAGGCCGACTCAAACAGGGTTTCTACCGGTTCGACTTTTGGTTGGGTAGATTTTTGAGTTAGAAATCCAACGCAATAAGAATCATGGGTATAGCTTACTTCTGGAGAGAGTTACAGCCGTTTTACTGACGGCTGCCAGAAAACGGGGCCAAATCTGGCCACCGGCCAAAGGGCTACGCCTTTGGGCGGGCTCAAAAATTTGATTTTTTCAAAAGTTGACGGATTAGGCATATATGATCATATGGATTGATTCATAATGGACTCTAGTGTTCAAAAATGCTAGACTCAATGAAAAACCCGATGTTCACCCCGATCCCTACATAAAAGGTGACGGTTTTGGAAATCAACTTGATAATCACCTAGAGGCCGACTCTAATAGGATTTCTACCGGTTTGACTTTTGGTAGGGTAGATATTTGAGTTAGGAATCCAACGCAACAAGAATCACGGGTAAAGCTTACCTCTGGAGAGAGTTATAGCTGTTTTACTGACGGCTTTCAGAAAACGGGGCCAAATCTGGCCACCGGCCAAAGGAGTACCCCTTTGGGCTGGCTCAAAAATTTGATTTTTTCAAAAGTGGACGGATTAGGCATATATGATCATATGGATTGATTCATAATGGACTCTAGTGTTCAAAAATGCTAGCCTTAATGAAAAACCCGACGTTCACCCCGATCCCTACATAAGAGGTGACGGTTTTTTGAAATCAACTTGATAATCACCTAGAGGCCGACTCAAATAGGGTTTTACCGGTTTGACTTTTGGTAGGGTAGATAATTGAGTTAGGAATCCAACGCAATAAGAATCATGGGTAAAGCTTATTTCTGGAGAGAGTTATAGCTGTTTTACTGACGGCTGCCAGAAAACGGGGCCAAATCTGGCCACCGGCCAAAGGGGTACGCCTTTGTGCGGCCTCAAAAATTTGATTTTTTCAAAAGTGGACGGATTAGGCATATATGATCATATGGATTAATTCATAATGGACTCTAGTGTTCAAAAATGCTAGACTCAATGAAAAACCCGGCGTTCACCCCGATCCCTACATAAGAGGTGACGGTTTTGGAAATCAACTTGATAATCACCTAGAGGCCGACTCAAATAGGGTTTCTACCGGTTTGACTTTTGGTAGGGTAGATAATTGAGATAGGAATCCAACGCAACAAGAATCACGGGTAAAGCTTACTTCTGGAGAGAGTTATAGCTGTTTTATTGACGGCTTTCAGAAAACGGGGCCAAATCTGGCCACCGGCCAAAGGAGTACCCTTTTGGGCGGGCTCAAAAATTTGATTTTTTCAAAAGTGGACGGATTAGGCATATATGATCATATGGATTGATTCATAATGGACTCTAGGGTTCAAAAATGCTAGACTCAATGAAAACCCGACGTTCACCCCGATCCCTACATAAGAGGTGACGGTTTTGGAAATCAACTTGATAATTACCTAGAGGCCGACTCAAATAGGGTTTCTACCGGTTGGACTTTTGGTAGTGTAGATATTTGAGTTAGGAATCCAACGCAACAAGAATCACGGGTAAATCTAACTTTTGGAGAGAGTTATAGCTGTTTTACTGACGGCTTTCAGAAAACGGGGCCAAATCTGACCACCGGCCAAAAGGGTACCCCTTTGGGCGGGCTCAAAAATTTGATTTTTTCAAAAGTGGATGGATTAGGCATATATGATCATATGGATTGATTCATAATGGACTCTAGGATTAAAAAATGCTAGACTCAATCAAAAACCAGACGTTCACCCCGATCCCTACGTAAGAGGTGACGGTTTTGGAAATCAACTTGATAATCACCTAGAGGCCGACTCAAATAGGGTTTCTACCGGTTTGACTTTTGGTAGGGTAGATAATTGAGATAGGAATCCAACGCAACAAGAATCACGGGTAAAGCTTACTTCTGGAGAGAGTTATAGCTGTTTTATTGACGGCTTTCAGAAAACGGGGCCAAATCTGGCCACCGGCCAAAGGAGTACCCTTTTGGGCGGGCTCAAAAATTTGATTTTTTCAAAAGTGGACGGATTAGGCATATATGATCATATGGATTGATTCATAATGGACTCTAGGGTTCAAAAATGCTAGACTCAATGAAAACCCGACGTTCACCCCGATCCCTACATAAGAGGTGACGGTTTTGGAAATCAACTTGATAATTACCTAGAGGCCGACTCAAATAGGGTTTCTACCGGTTGGACTTTTGGTAGTGTAGATATTTGAGTTAGGAATCCAACGCAACAAGAATCACGGGTAAATCTAACTTTTGGAGAGAGTTATAGCTGTTTTACTGACGGCTTTCAGAAAACGGGGCCAAATCTGGCCACCGGCCAAAGGGCTACGCCTTTGGGCGGGCTCAAAAATTTGATTTTTTCAAAAGTTGACGGATTAGGCATATATGATCATATGCATTGAGTCATAATGGAATGTAGTGTTCAAAAATGCTAGACTCAATGAAAAACCCGACGTTTACCCTGATTCCTACATAATAGGTGACGGTTTTTTCAAATCAACATGATAATCACCTAGAGGCCGACTCAAACAGGGTTTCTACCGGTTCGACTTTTGGTTGGGTAGATTTTTGAGTTAGAAATCCAACGCAATAAGAATCATGGGTATAGCTTACTTCTGGAGAGAGTTACAGCCGTTTTACTGACGGCTGCCAGAAAACGGGGCCAAATCTGGCCACCGGCCAAAGGGCTACGCCTTTGGGCGGGCTCAAAAATTTGATTTTTTCAAAAGTTGACGGATTAGGCATATATGATCATATGGATTGATTCATAATGGACTCTAGTGTTCAAAAATGCTAGACTCAATGAAAAACCCGACGTTCACCCCGATCCCTACATAAAAGGTGACGGTTTTGGAAATCAACTTGATAATCACCTAGAGGCCGACTCTAATAGGATTTCTACCGGTTTGACTTTTGGTAGGGTAGATATTTGAGTTAGGAATCCAACGCAACAAGAATCACGGGTAAAGCTTACCTCTGGAGAGAGTTATAGCTGTTTTACTGACGGCTTTCAGAAAACGGGGCCAAATCTGGCCACCGGCCAAAGGAGTACCCCTTTGGGCTGGCTCAAAAATTTGATTTTTTCAAAAGTGGACGGATTAGGCATATATGATCATATGGATTGATTCATAATGGACACTAGGGTTCAAAAATGCTAGACTCAATGAAAACCCGACTTTCACCCCGATCCCTACATAAGAGGTGACGGTTTTGGAAATCAACTTGATAATTACCTAGAGGCCGACTCAAATAGGGTTTCTACCGGTTGGACTTTTGGTAGTGTAGATATTTGAGTTAGGAATCCAACGCAACAAGAATCATGGGTAAATCTAACTTTTGGAGAGAGTTATAGCTGTTTTACTGACGACTTTCAGAAAACGGGGCCAAATCTGGCCACCGGACAAAGGGGTAACCCTTTGGGCGGGCTCAAAAATTTGATTTTTTCAAAAGTGGACGGATTAGGCATATATGATCATATGTATTGATTCATAATGGACTCTAGTGTTCAAAAATGCTAGACTCAATGAAAAACCCGCCGTTCACCCCGATCCCTACATAAGAGGTGACGGTTTTGGAAATCAACTTGATAATTACCTAGAGGCCGACTCAAATAGGGTTTCTACCGGTTGGACTTTTGGTAGTGTAGATATTTGAGTTAGGAATCCAACGCAACAAGAATCACGGGTAAATCTAACTTTTGGAGAGAGTTATAGCTGTTTTACTGACGGCTTTCAGAAAACGGGGCCAAATCTGACCACCGGCCAAAGGGGTACCCCTTTGGGCGGGCTCAAAAATTTGATTTTTTCAAAAGTGGATGGATTAGGCATATATGATCATATGGATTGATTCATAATGGACTCTAGGATTAAAAAATGCTAGACTCAATCAAAAACCAGACGTTCACCCCGATCCCTACATAAGAGGTGACGGTTTTTTGAAATCAACTTGATAATCACCTAGAGGCCGACTCAAATAGGGGTTTCTACCGGTTTGACTTTTGGTAGGGTAGATATTTGAGTTAGGAATCCAACGCAACAAGAATCACGGGTAAAGCTTACCTCTGGAGAGAGTTATAGCTGTTTTACTGACGGCTTTTAGAAAACGGGGTCAAATCTGGCCACCGGCCAAAGGAGTACCCCTTTGGGCGGGCTCAAAAATTTGATTTTTTCAAAAGTGGACGGATTAGGCATATATGATCATATGGATTGATTCATAATGGACTCTACTGTTCAAAAATGCTAGACTCAATGAAAAACCCGACGTTCACCCCGATCCCTACATAAGAGGCGACGGTTGTGGAAATCAACTTGATAATCACCTAGAGGTTGACTCAAAAGGAGTTTCTTCCATTTGAACTTTTTGTAAGGTAGATATTTGAGTTAGGAATCCAACGCAATAAGAATCACGGGCAAAGCTTACTTCAGGAGAGTGTTATAGCCGTTTTACTGATGGCTGACAGAAATCGGGGCCAAATCTGGCCACCGGCCAAAGAGGGTACCCCTTTGGGCGGGCTCAAAAATTTGATTTTTTCAAAAGTGGATGGATTAGGCATATATGATCATATGGATTGATTCATAATGGACTCTAGTGTTCAAAAATGCTAGACTCAATCAAAAACCCGACGTTCACCCCGATCCCTTCATAAGAGATGACGGTTTTGGAAATCAACTTGATAATCACTTAGAGGCCGACTCGAATAGGGTTTCTACCGGTTCGACTTTTGGTAGGGTAGATATTTGAGTTAGAAATCCAACGCAACAAGAATCACGGGTAAAGCTTACTTCTGGAGAGAGTTACAGCCATTTTACTGACGGCTGCCAGAAAACGGGGCCAAATCTGGCCACCGGCCAAAGGGGTACCCCTTTGGGCGGGCTCAAAAATTTGATTTTTTCAAAAGTGGACAGATTAGGCATATATGATCATATGGATTGATTCATAATGGACTCTAGTGTTCAAAAATGCTAGACTCAATGAAAAACCCGAGGTTCACCCTGATCCCTAAATAAGAGGTGACCGTTTTGGAAATCAACTTGATAATCACCTAGAGGCCGACTAAAATAGGGTTTCTACCGGTTCGACTTTTGGTAGGGTAGATATTTGAGTTAGGAATCTAACGCAACAAGAATCACGGGTAAAGCTTACTTCTGGAGAGAGTTATAGCTGTTTAACTGACGGCTTTCAGAAAACGGGGCCAAATCTGGCCACCGGCCAAAGGAGTACCCCTTTGGGCGGGCTCAAAAATTTGATTTTTTCAAAAGTGGACGGATTAGGCATATATGATCATATGGATTGATTCATAATGGACTCTAGGGTTCAAAAATGCTAGACTCAATGAAAACCCGACGTTCACCCCGATCCCTACATAAGAGGTGACGGTTTTGGAAATCAACTTGATAATTACCTAGAGGCCGACTCAAATAGGGTTTCTACCGGTTGGACTTTTGGTAGTGTAGATATTTGAGTTAGGAATCCAACGCAACAAGAATCACGGGTAAATCTAACTTTTGGAGAGAGTTATAGCTGTTTTACTGACGGCTTTCAGAAAACGGGGCCAAATCTGACCACCGGCCAAAGGGGTACCCCTTTGGGCGGGCTCAAAAATTTGATTTTTTCAAAAGTGGATGGATTAGGCATATATGATCATATGGATTGATTCATAATGGACTCTAGGATTAAAAAATGCTAGACTCAATCAAAAACCAGACGTTCACCCCGATCCCTACGTAAGAGGTGACGGTTTTGGAAATCAACTTGATAATCACCTAGAGGCCGACTCAAATAGGGTTTCTACCGGTTCGACTTTTTGTAGGGTAGATATTTGAGTTAGAAATCCAACGCAACAAGAATCACGGGTAAAGCTTACTTCTGGAGAGAGTTATAGTCATTTTACTGACAGCTGCCAGTAAACGGGGCCAAATCTGGCCACCGGCCAAAGGGGTACGCCTTTGGGCGGGCTCAAAAATTTGATTTTTTTAAAAGTGGACGGATTAGGCATATATGATCATATGGATTGATTCATAATGGACTCTAGTGTTCAAAAATGCTAGACTCAATGAAAAACCCGACGTTCACCCCGATTCCTACATAAGAGGTGACGGTTTTTTGAAATCAACTTGATAGTCACCTAGAGGCCGACTCAAACAGGGTTTCTATCGGTTCGACTATTGGTAGGATAGATATTTGAGTTAGGAATCCAACGCAACAAGAATCACGGGTATAGCTTACTTCTGGAGAAAGTTACAGCCGTTTTACTGACGGCTGCCAGAAAACGGGGCCAAATCTGGCCACCGGCCAAAGGGCTACGCCTTTGGGCGGGCTCAAAAATTTGATTTTTTTAAAAGTGGACGGATTAGGCATATATGATCATATGGATTGATTCATAATGGACTCTAGTGTTCAAAAATGCTAGACTCAATGAAAAACCCGACGTTCACCCCGATTCCTACATAAGAGGTGACGGTTTATTGAAATCAACTTGATAATCACCTAGAGGCCGACTCAAACAGGGTTTCTACCGGTTCGACTTTTGGTAGCGTAGATATTTGAGTTAGGAATCCAACGCAACAAGAATCACGGGTAAATCTAACTTTTGGAGAGAATTATAGCTGTTTTACTGACGGCTTTCAGAAAACGGGGTCAAATCTTGCGACCGGCCAAAGGGGTACCCCTTTGCGCGGGCTAAATAATTTGATTTTTTCAAAAGTGGACGGATTAGGCATATATAATCATATGGATTGATTCATAATGGACTCTACTGTTCAAAAATGCTAGACTCAATGAAAAACCCGACGTTCACCCCGATCCCTACATAAGAGGTGACGGTTTTGGAAATCAACTTGATAATCACCTAGAGGCCAACTCAAATAGGGTTTCTACCGGTTCGACTTTTGGTAGGGTAGATATTTGAGTTAGGAATCCAACGCAACAAGAATCACGGGTAAAGCTTACTTCTGGAGAGAGTTATAGCTGTTTTACTGACGGCTTTCAGAAAACGGGGCCAAATCTGGCTACCGGCCAAAGGAGTACCCCTTTGGGCGGGCTCAAAAATTTGATTTTTTCAAAAGTCGACGGATTAGGCATATATGATCATATGGATTGATTCATAATGGACTCTAGTGTTCAAAAATGCTAGACTCAATGAAAAACCCGACGTTCACCCCGATTCCTACATAAGAGGTGACGGTTTTTTGAAATCAACTTGATAATCACCTAGAGGCCGACTCAAACAGGGTTTCTATCGGTTCGACTATTGGTAGGATAGATATTTGAGTTAGGAATCCAACGCAATAAGAATCACGGGTATAGCTTACTTCTGGAGAAAGTTACAGCCGTTTTACTGACGGCTGCCAGAAAACGGGGCCAAATCTGGCCACCGGCCAAAGGGCTACGCCTTTGGGCGAGCTCAAAAATTTGATTTTTTCAAAAGTTGACGGATTAGGCATATATGATCATATGCATTGAGTCATAATGGAATGTAGTGTTCAAAAATTCTAGACTCAATGAAAAACCCGACGTTCACCCCGATTCCTACATAATAGGTGACGGTTTTTTCAAATCAACATGATAATCACCTAGAGGCCGACTCAAACAGGGTTTCTACCGGTTCGACTTTTGGTTGGGTAGATTTTTGAGTTAGAAATCCAACGCAATAAGAATCATGGGTATAGCTTACTTCTGGAGAGAGTTACAGCCGTTTTACTGACGGCTACCAGAAAACGGGGCCAAATCTGGCCACCGGCCAAAGAGGTACTCCTTTGGGCGGGCTCAAAAATTTGATTTTCTCAAAAGTGGACGGATTAGGCATATATGATCATATGGATTGATTCATAATGGACTCTAGTGTTCAAAAATGCTAGCCTTAATGAAAAACCCGACGTTCACCCCGATCCCTACATAAGAGGTGACGGTTTTTTGAAATCAACTTGATAATCACCTAGAGGCCGACTCAAATAGGGTTTCTACCGGTTCGACTTTTGGTAGGGTAGATATTTGAGTTAGAAATCCAACGCAACAAGAATAACGGGTAAAGCTTACTTCTGGAGAGAGTTATAGTCATTTTACTGACGGCTGCCAGAAAATGGGGCCAAATCTGGCCACCGGCCAAATGGGTACGCCTTTGGGCGGGCTCAAAAATTTGATTTTTTTACAAGTGGACGGATTAGGCATATATGATCATATGGATTGATTCATAATGGACTCTAGTGTTCCAAAATGCTAGACTCAATGAAAACCCGACGTTCACCCCGATTCCTACATAAGAGGTGACGGTTTTTTGAAATCAACTTGATAATCACCTAGAGGCCGACTCAAACAGGGTTTCTATCGGTTCGACTATTGGTAGGATAGATATTTGAGTTAGGAATCCAACGCAACAAGAATCACGGGTATAGCTTACTTCTGGAGAAAGTTACAGCCGTTTTACTGACGGCTGCCAGAAAACGGGGCCAAATCTGGCCACCGGCCAAAGAGGTACTCCTTTGGGCGGGCTCAAAAATTTGATTTTCTCAAAAGTGGACGGATTAGGCATATATGATCATATAGATTGATTCATAATGGACTTTAGTGTTCAAAAATGCTAGCCTTAATGAAAAACCCGACGTTCACCCCGATCCCTACATAAGAGGTGACGGTTTTTTGAAATCAACTTGATAATCACCTAGAGGCCGACTCAAATAGGGGTTTTACCGGTTTGACTTTTGGTAGGGTAGATAATTGAGTTAGGAATCCAACGCAATAAGAATCAGGGGTAAAGCTTATTTCTGGAGAGAGTTATAGCTGTTTTACTGACGGCTGCCAGAAAACGGGGCCAAATCTGGCCACCGGCCAAAGGGGTACGCCTTTGTGCGGCCTCAAAAATTTGATTTTTTCAAAAGTGGACGGATTAGGCATATATGATCATATGGATTGATTCATAATGGACTCTAGGATTAAAAAATGCTAGACTCAATGAAAAACCCGATGTTCACCCCGATCCCTGCGTAAGAGATGACGGTTTTGGAAATCAACTTGATAATCACCTAGAGGCCGACTCAAATAGGGTTTCTACCGGTTCGACTTTTTGTAGGGTAGATATTTGAGTTAGAAATCCAACGCAACAAGAATCACGGGTAAAGCTTACTTCTGGAGAGAGTTATAGTCATTTTACTGACGGCTGCCAGAAAACGGGGCCAAATATGGCCACCGGCCAAAGGGGTACGCCTTTGGGCGGGCTCAAAAATTTGATTTTTTCAAAAGTGGACGGATTAGGCATATATGATCATATGCATTGAGTCATAATGGAATGTAGTGTTCAAAAATGCTAGACTCAATGAAAATCCCGACGTTCACCCCGATTCCTACATAATAGGTGACGGTTTTTTCAAATCAACATGATAATCACCTAGAGGCCGACTCAAACAGGGTTTCTACCGGTTCGACTTTTGGTTGGGTAGATTTTTGAGTTAGAAATCCAACGCAATAAGAATCATGGGTATAGCTTACTTCTGGAGAGAGTTACAGCCGTTTTACTGACGGCTACCAGAAAACGGGGCCAAATCTGGCCACCGGCCAAAGAGGTACTCCTTTGGGCGGGCTCAAAAATTTGATTTTCTCAAAAGTGGACGGATTAGGCATATATTATCATATGGATTAATTCATAATGGACTCTAGTGTTCAAAAATGCTAGCCTTAATGAAAAACCCGACGTTCACCCCGATCCCTACATAAGAGGTGACGGTTTTTTGAAATCAACTTGATAATCACCTAGAGGCCGACTCAAATAGGGTTTCTATCGGTTCGACTTTTGGTAGGGTAGATATTTGAGTTAGAAATCCAACGCAACAAGAATCACGGGTAAAGCTTACTTCTGCAGAGAGTTATAGTCATTTTACTGACGGCTGCCAGAAAATGGGGCCAAATCTGGCCACCGGCCAAATGGGTACGCCTTTGGGCGGGCTCAAAAATTTGATTTTTTTACAAGTGGACGGATTAGGCATATATGATCATATGGATTGATTCATAATGGACTCTAGTGTTCCAAAATGCTAGACTCAATGAAAACCCGACGTTCACCCCGATCCCTACATAAGAGGTGACGGTTTTGGAAATTAACTTGATAATTACCTAGAGGCCGACTCAAATAGGGTTTCTACCGGTTCGACTTTTGGTAGTGTAGATATTTGAGTTAGGAATCCAACGCAACAAGAATCACGGGTAAATCTAACTTTTGGAGAGAGTTATAGCTGTTTTACTGACGGCTTTCAGAAAACGGGGCCAAATCTGGCCACCGGCCAAAATGGATACCCCTTTGGGCGGGCTCAAAAATTTGATTTTCTCAAAAGTGGACGGATTAGGCATATATGATCATATGGATTGATTCATAATGGACTCTAGTGTTCAAAAATGCTAGCCTTAATGAAAAACCCGACGTTCACCCCGATTCCTACATAAGAGGTGACGGTTTTTTGAAATCAACTTGATAATCACCTAGAGGCCGACTCAAACAGGGTTTCTATCGGTTCGACTATTGGTAGGATAGATATTTGAGTTAGGAATCCAACGCAACAAGAATCACGGGTATAGCTTACTTCTGGAGAAAGTTACAGCCGTTTTACTGACGGCTGCCAGAAAACGGGGCCAAATCTGGCCACCGGCCAAAGGGCTACGCCTTTGGGCGAGCTCAAAAATTTGATTTTTTCAAAAGTTGACGGATTAGGCATATATGATCATATGCATTGAGTCATAATGGAATGTAGTGTTCAAAAATGCTAGACTCAATGAAAAACCCGACGTTCACCCCGATTTCTACATAATAGGTGACGGTTTTTTCAAATCAACATGATAATCACCTAGAGGCCGACTCAAACAGGGTTTCTACCGGTTCGACTTTTGGTTGGGTAGATTTTTGAGTTAGAAATCCAACGCAATAAGAATCATGGGTATAGCTTACTTCTGGAGAGAGTTACAGCCGTTTTACTGACGGCTACCAGAAAACGGGGCCAAATCTGGCCACCGGCCAAAGAGGTACTCCTTTGGGCGGGCTCAAAAATTTAATTTTCTCAAAAGTGGACGGATTAGGCATATATGATCATATGGATTAATTCATAATGGACTCTAGTGTTCAAAAATGCTAGCCTTAATGAAAAACCCGACGTTCACCCCGATCCCTACATAAGAGGTGACGGTTTTTTGAAATCAACTTGATAATCACCTAGAGGCCGACTCAAATAGGGTTTCTACCGGTTCGACTTTTGGTAGGGTAGATATTTGAGTTAGAAATCCAACGCAACAAGAATCACGGGTAAAGCTTACTTCTGGAGAGAGTTATAGTCATTTTACTGACGGCTGCCAGAAAATGGGGCCAAATCTGGCCACCGGCCAAATGGGTACGCCTTTGGGCGGGCTCAAAAATTTGATTTTTTTACAAGTGGACGGATTAGGCATATATGATCATATGGATTGATTCATAATGGACTCTAATGTTCCAAAATGCTAGACTCAATGAAAACCCGACGTTCACCCCGATTCCTACATAAGAGGTGACGGTTTTTTGAAATCAACTTGATAATCACCTAGAGGCCGACTCAAACAGGGTTTCTATCGGTTCGACTATTGGTAGGATAGATATTTGAGTTAGGAATCCAACACAACAAGAATCACGGGTATAGCTTACTTCTGGAGAAAGTTACAGCCGTTTTACTGACGGCTGCCAGAAAACGGGGCCAAATCTGGCCACCGGCCAGAAAACGGGTACTCCTTTGGGCGGGCTCAAAAATTTGATTTTCTCAAAAGTGGACGGATTAGGCATATATGATCATATGGATTGATTCATAATGGACTCTAGTGTTCAAAAATGCTAGCCTTAATGAAAAACCCGACGTTCACCCCGATCCCTACATAAGAGGTGACGGTTTTTTGAAATCAACTTGATAATCACCTAGAGGCCGACTCAAATAGGGGTTGTACCGGTTTGACTTTTGGTAGGGTAGATAATTGAGTTAGGAATCCAACGCAATAAGAATCAGGGGTAAAGCTTATTTCTGGAGAGAGTTATAGCTGTTTTACTGACGGCTGCCAGAAAACGGGGCCAAATCTGGCCACCGGCCAAAGGGGTACGCCTTTGTGCGGCCTCAAAAATTTGATTTTATCAAAAGTGGACGGATTAGGCATATATGATCATATGGATTGATTCATAATGGACTCTAGTGTTCAAAAATGCTAGACTCAATGAAAAACCCGGCGTTCACCCCGATCCCTACATAAGAGGTGACGGTTTTGGAAATCAACTTGATAATCACCTAAAGGCCGACTCAAATAGGGTTTCTACCAGTTTGACTTTTGGTAGGGTAGATATTTGAGTTAGGAATCCAACGCAACAAGAATCACGGGTAAAGCTTACTTCTGGAGAGAGTTATAGCTGTTTTACTGACGGCTTTCAGAAAACGGGGCCAAATCTGGCCACCGGACAAAGGAGTACCCCTTTGGGCGGGCTCAAAAATTTGATTTTTTCAAAAGTGGACGGATTTGGCATATATGATCATATGGATTGATTCATAATGGACTCTAGGGTTCAAAAATGCTAGACTCAATGAAAACCCGACGTTCACCCCGATCCCTACATAAGAGGTGACAGTTTTGGAAATTAACTTGATAATTACCTAGAGGCCGACTCAAATAGGGTTTCTACCGGTTCGACTTTTGGTAGTGTAGATATTTGAGTTAGGAATCCAACGCAACAAGAATCACGGGTAAATCTAACTTTTGGAGAGAGTTATAGCTGTTTTACTGACGGCTTTCAGAAAACGGGGCCAAATCTGGCTACCGGCCAAAATGGATACCCCTTTGGGCGGGCTCAAAAATTTGATTTTTTCAAAAGTGGACGGATTAGGCATATATGATCATATGGATTGATTCATAATGGACTCTAGGATTAAAAAATGCTAGACTCAATGAAAAACCCGATGTTCACCCCGATCCCTGCGTAAGAGGTGACGGTTTTGGAAATCAACTTGATAATCACCTAGAGGCCGACTCAAATAGGGTTTCTACCGGTTCAACTTTTTGTAGGGTAGATATTTGAGTTAGAAATCCAACGCAACAAGAATCACGGGTAAAGCTTACTTCTGGAGAGAGTTATAGTCATTTTACTGACGGCTGCCAGAAAACGGGGCCAAATATGGCCACCGGCCAAAGGGGTACGCCTTTGGGCGGGCTCAAAAATTTGATTTTTTTAAAAGTGAACGGATTAGGCATATATGATCATATGGATTGATTCATAATGGACTCTAGTGTTCAAAAATGCTAGACTCAATGAAACACCCGGCGTTCACCCCGATCCCTACATAAGAGGTGATGGTTTTGGAAATCAACTTGATAATTACCTAGAGGCCGACTCAAATAGGGTTTCTACCGGTTTGACTTTTGGTAGGGTAGATATTTGAGTTAGGAATCCAACGCAACAAGAATCACGGGTAAAGCTTACTTCCGGAGAGAGTTACAGCTGTTTTACTGATGGCTGCCAGAAAACGGGGCCAAATCTGGCCACCGGCCAAAGGGCTACTACGCCTTTGGGCGGGTTCAAAAATTTGATTTTTTCAAAAGTGGACGGATTAGGCATATATGATCATATGGATTGATTCATAATGGAATGTAGTGTTCAAAAATGCTAGACTCAATGAAAAACCCAACGTTCACCCCGATTCCTACATAAGAGGTGATGGTTTTTTCAAATCAACTTGATAATCACCTAGAGGCTGACTCAAACAGGGTTTCTACCGGTTCGACTTTTGGTAGGGTAGATTTTTGAGTTAGGAATCCAACGCAATAAGAATCACGGGTATAGCTTACTTCTGGAGAGAGTTACAGCCGTTTTACTGACGGCTGCCAGAAAATGGGGCCAATCCTGGCCACCGGCCAAAGAGGTACCCCTTTGGGCGGGCTCAAAAATTTGATTTTCTCAAAAGTGGACGGATTAGGCATATATGATCATATGGATTAATTCATAATGGACTCTAGTGTTCAAAAATGTTAGCCTTAATGAAAAACCCGACGTTCACCCCGATCCCTACATAAGAGGTGACGGTTTTGGAAATCAACTTGATAATTACCTAGAGGCTGACTCAAATAGTGTTTTTACCGGTTCGACTTTTGGTATGGTAGATATTTGAGTTAGGAATCCAACGCAACAAGAATCATGGGTAAAGCTTATTTCTGGAGAGAGTTACAGCCATTTTACTGACGGCTGCCAGAAAACGAGGCCAAATCTGGCCACCGGCCAAAGGAGTACCCCTTTGGGCGGGCTCAAAAATTTGATTTTTTCAAAAGTTGAAAGATTAGGCATATATGATCATATGGATTAATTCATGATGGACTCTAGTGTTCAAAAATGCTAGACTCAATGAAAAATCCGAGGTTCACCCCGATCCCTACATAAGAGGTGACGGTTTTGGAAATCAACTTGATAATCACCTAGAGGCCGAATCAAATAGGGTTTCTACCGGTTCGACATTTGGTAGGGTAGATATTTAAGTTAGGAATCCAACGCAACAAGAATCACGGGTAAAGCTTACTTCTGGATAGAGTTATAGCCGTTTTACTGACGGCTGCCAGAAAACGGGGCCAAATCTGGCCACCGGCCAAAGGGGTACGCCTTTGGACGGGCTCAAAAATTTGATTTTTTCTAAAGTGGACGGATTAGGCATATATGATCTTATGGATAGATTCATAATGGACTCTAGTGTTCAAAAATGCTAGACTCAATGAAAACCCGACGTTCACCTCGATTCCTACATAAGAGGTGACAGTTTTTTGAAATCAACTTGATAATCACCTAGAGGCCGACTCAAATAGGGGTTTTACCGGTTTGACTTTTGGTAGGGTAGATAATTGAGTTAGGAATCCAACACAATAAGAATCACGGGTAAAGCTTATTTCTGGAGAGAGTTATAGCTGTTTTACTGACGGCTGCCAGAAAACGGGGCAAAATCTGGCCACCGGCCAAAGGGGTACGCCTTTGTGCGGCCTCAAAAATTTGATTTTTTCAAAAGTGGACGGATTAGGCATATATGATCAGATGGATTGATTCATAATGGACTCTTGTGTTCAAAAATGCTCACCCCGATCCCTACATAAGAGGTGACGGTTTTGGAAATCAACTTGATAATCACCTAGAAGCCGACTCAAATAGGGTTTCTACCGGTTTGACTTTTGGTAGGGTAGATATTTGAGTTAGGAATCCAACGCAACAAGAATCACGGTTAAAGCTTACTTCTGGAGAGAGTTACAGCCGTTTTACTGACGGCTGCCAGAAAACGGGGCCAAATCTGGCCACCGGCCAAAGGGGTACCCCTTTGGGCGGGCTCAAAAATTTGATTTTTTTAAAAGTGGACGGATTAGGCATATATGATCATATGGATTGATTCATAATGGACTCTAGTGTTCAAAAATGCTAGACTCAATGAAAAACCCGAGGTTCACCCCGATCCCTACATAAGAGGTGACGGTTTTGGAAATCAACTTAATAATCACTTAGAGGCCGACTCAAATACGGTTTCTACCGGTTCGACTTTTGGTAGGGTAGATATTTGAGTTAGGAATCCAACGCAACAAGAATCACGGGTAAAGCTTACTTCTGGAGAGAGTTATAGCTGTTTTACTGACGGCTGCCAGAAAACGGGGCCAAATCTGGCCACCGGCCAAAGGGGTACCCCTTTGGGCGGGCTCAAAAATTTGATTTTTTCAAAAGTGGATGGATTAGGCATATATGATCATATGGATTGATTCATAATGGACTCTAGGGTTAGAAAATGCTAGACTCAATGAAAAACCCGGCGTTCACCCCGATCCCTACATAAGAGGTGACGGTTTTGGAAATCATCCTGATAATCACCTAGAGGCCGACTCAAATAGGGTTTCTACCGGTTGGACTTTTGGTAGGGTAGATATTTAAGTTAGGAATCCAACGCAACAAGAATCACGGGTAAAGCTTACTTCTAGAGAGAGTTACAGCCGTTTTACTAACGGCTGCCAGAAAACGGGGCCAAATCTGGCCACCGGCCAAAGGGATACCCCTTTGGGCGGGCTCAAAAATTTGATTTTTTCAAAAGTGAACGGATTAGGCATATATGATCATATGGATTGATTCATAATGGACTCTAGTGTTCCAAAATGCTAGACTCAATGAAAAACCCGACGTTCACCCCGATCCCTACGTTAGAGGTGACGGTTTTGGAAATCAACTTGATAATCACCTAGAGGCCGACTCAAATAGGGTTTCTACCGGTTCGACTTTTTGTATGGTAGATATTTGAGTTTGGAATCCAACGCAACAAGAATCACGGGTAACGCTTATTTCTGGAGAGAGTTATAGTCGTTTTACTGACGGCTGCCAGAAAACGGGGCCAAATCTGGCCACCGGCCAAAGGGGTACGCCTTTGGGCGGGCTCAAAAATTTGATTTTTTTAAAAGTGGACGGATTAGGCATATATGATCATATGGATTGATTCATAATGGACTCTAGTGCTAAAAAATGCTAGACTCAATGAAAAACACGACGTTCACCCCGATTCCTACATAAGAGGTGACAGTTTTTTGAAATCAACTTGATAATCACCTAGAGGCCGACTCAAATAGGGTTTCTGTCGGTTCGACTATTGGTAGGGTAGATATTTTAGTTAGGAATCCAACGCAACAAGAATCACGGGTATTGCTTACTTCTGGAGAAAGTTACAGCCGTTTTACTGACGGCTGCCAGAAAACGGGGCCAAATCTGGCCACCGGCCAAAGGGCTACGCCTTTGGGCGGGCTCAAAAATTTGATTTTTTCAAAAGTGGACGGATTAGGCATATATGATCATATGGATTGATTCATAATGGAATGTAGTGTTCAAAAATGCTAGACTCAATGAAAAACCTGACGTTCAACCCGATTCCTACATAAGAGGTGACGGTTTTTTCAAATTAACTTGATAATCACCTAGAGGCTTACTCAAACAGGGTTTCTACCGGTTCGACTTTTGGTAGGGTAGATTTTTGAGTTAGGAATCTAACGCAATAAGTATCACGGGTATAGCTTATTTCTGGAGAGAGTTACAGCCGTTTTACTGACGGCTGCCAGAAAACGGGGCCAAATCTGGCCACCGGCCAAAGAGGTACCCCTTTGGGCGGGCTCAAAAATTTGATTTTCTCAAAAGTGGACGGATTAGGCATATATGATCATATGGATTAATTCATAATGGACTCTAGTGTTCAAAAATGCTAGCCTTAATGAAAAACCCGACGTTCACCCCGATCCCTACATATGAGGTGACGGTTTTGGAAATCAACTTGATAATTACATAGAGGCTGACTCAAATAGTGTTTTTACCGGTTCGACTTTTGGTATGGTAGATATTTGAGTTAGGAATCCAACGCAACAAGAATCATGGGTAAAGCTTATTTCTGGAGAGAGTTACAGCCATTTTACTGACGACTGCCAGAAAACGAGGCCAAATCTGGCCACCGGCCAAAGGAGTACCCCTTTGGGCGGGCTCAAAAATTTGATTTTTTCAAAAGTTGAAAGATTAGGCATATATGATCATATGGATTAATTCATGATGGACTCTAGTGTTCAAAAATGCTAGACTCAATGAAAAATCCGAGGTTCACCCCGATCCCTACATAAGAGGTGACGGTTTTGGAAATCAACTTGATAATCACCTAGAGGCCGAATCAAATAGGGTTTCTACCGGTTCGACATTTGGTAGGGTAGATATTTAAGTTTGGAATCCAACGCAACAAGAATCACGGGTAAAGCTTACTTTTGGATAGAGTTATAGCCGTTTTACTGACGGCTGCCAGAAAACGGGGCCAAATCTGGCCACCGGCCAAAGGGGTACGCCTTTGGGCGGGCTCAAAAATTTGATTTTTTCTAAAGTGGACGGATTAGGCATATATGATCTTATGGATTGATTCATAATGGACTCTAGTGTTCAAAAATGCTAGACTCAATGAAAACCCGACGTTCACCTCGATTTCTACATAAGAGGTGACAGTTTTTTGAAATCAACTTGATAATCACCTAGAGGCCGACTCAAATAGGGGTTTTACCGGTTTGACTTTTGGTAGGGTAGATAATTGAGTTAGGAATCCAACTCAATAAGAATCACGGGTAAAGCTTATTTCTGGAGAGAGTTATAGCTGTTTTACTGACGGCTGCCAGAAAACGGGGCAAAATCTGGCCACCGGCCAAAGGGGTACGCCTTTGTGCGGCCTCAAAAATTTGATTTTTTCAAAAGTGGACGGATTAGGCATATATGATCATATGGATTGATTCATAATGGACTCTTATGTTCAAAAATGCTCACCCCGATCCCTACATATGAGGTGACGGTTTTGGAAATCAACTTGATAATCACCTAGAAGCCGACTCAAATAGGGTTTCTACCGGTTTGACTTTTGGTAGGGTAGATATTTGAGTTAGGAATCCAACGCAACAAGAATCACCGTTAAAGCTTACTTCTGGAGAGAGTTACAGCCATTTTACTGACGGCTGCCAGAAAACGGGGCCAAATCTGGCCACCGGCCAAAGGGGTACCCCTTTGGGCGGGCTCAAAAATTTGATTTTTTTAAAAGTGGACGGATTAGGCATATATGATCATATGGATTGATTCATAATGGACTCTAGTATTCAAAAATGCTAGACTCAATGAAAAACCCGAGGTTCACCCCGATCCCTACATAAGAGGTGACGGTTTTGGAAATCAACTTAATAATCACTTAGAGGCCGACTCAAATAGGGTTTCTACCGGTTCGACTTTTGGTAGGGTAGATATTTGAGTTAGGAATCCAACGCAACAAGAATCACGGGTAAAGCTTACTTCTGGAGAGAGTTATAGCTGTTTTACTGACGGCTGCCAGAAAACGGGGCCAAATCTGGCCACCGGCCAAAGGGGTACCCCTTTGGGCGGGCTCAAAAATTTGATTTTTTCAAAAGTGGATGGATTAGGCATATATGATCATATGGATTGATTCATAATGGACTCTAGGGTTAGAAAATGCTAGACTCAATGAAAAACCCGGCGTTCACCCCGATCCCTACATAAGAGGTGACGGTTTGGGAAATCAACTTGATAATCACCTAGAGGCCGACGCAAATAGGGTTTCTACCGGTTCGACTTTTTGTAGGGTAGATATTTGAGTTAGGAATGCAACGCAACAAGAATATCGGGTAAAGCTTACTTCTGGAGAGAGTTATAGCCGTTTTACTGACGGCTGCCAGAAAACGGGGCCAAATCTGGCCACCGGCCAAAGGGGTACCCCCTTTGGGCGGGCTCAAAAATTTGATTTTTTGAAAAGTGGACGGATTAGGAATATATGATCATATGGATTGACTCCTAATGGACTCTAGTGTTAAAAAATGCTAGACTCAATGAAAAACCCGACGTTCACCCCGATTCCTACATAAGAGGTTACAGTTTTTTGAAATCAACTTGATAATCACCTAGAGGCCGACTCAAACAGGATTTCTACTAGTTCGACTTTTGGTAGGGTAGATATTTGAGTTAGGAATCCAACGCAACAAGAATCACGGGTAAAGCTTACTTCTGGAGAGAGTTATAGCTGTTTTACTGAGGGCTGCCAGAAAACGGGGCCAAATCTGGCCACCGGCCAAAGGGGTACCCCTTTGAGCGGGCTCAAAAATTTGATTTTTTGAAAAGTTGACGGATTAGGCATATATGATCATATGGATTGATTCCTAATGGACTCTAATGTTAAAAAATGCTAGACTCAATGAAAAACCCGACGTTCACCCCGATTCCTACATAAGAGGTGATGGTTTTTTGAAATCAACTTGATAATCACTTAGAGACCGACTCAAATAGGGTTTCTACCGGTTCAACTTTTGGTAGGGTAGATATTTGAGTTAGGAATCCAACGCAACAAGAATCACGGGTAAAGCTTACTTCTGGAGAGAGTTATAGCTGTTTTACTGACGGCTGCCAGAAAACGAGGCCAAATCTGGCCACCGGCCAAAGGGCTACCCCTTTGGGCGGGCTCAAAAATTTGATTTTTTCAAAAGTGGACGGATTAGGCATATATGATCATATGGATTGATTCATAATGGACTCTAGGGTTCAAAAATGCTAGACTTAATGAAAAACCCGACGTTCACCCCGATCCCTACATCAGAGGTGACGGTTTTGGAAATCATCCTAATAATCACCTAGAGGCCGACTTAAATAGGGTTTCTACCGGTTGGACTTTTGGTAGGGTAGATATTTGAGTTAGGAATCCAACGCAACAAGAATCACGGGTAAAGCTTACTTCTGGAGAGAGTTACAGCCGTTTTACTAACGGCTGCCAGAAAACGGGTCAAATCTGGCCACCGGCCAAAGGGATACCCCTTTGGGCGGGCTCAAAAATTTGATTTTTTCAAAAGTGAACGGATTAGGCATATATGATCATATGGATTGATTCATAATGGACTCTAGTGTTCCAAAATGCTAGACTCAATGAAAAACCCGACGTTCACCCTGATCCCTACGTAAGAGGTGACGGTTTTGGAAATCAACTTGATAATCACCTAGAGGCCGACTCAAATAGGGTTTCTACCGGTTCGACTTTTTGTATGGTAGATATTTGAGTTTGGAATCCAACGCCACAAGAATCACGGGTAAAGCTTATTTCTGGAGAGAGTTACAGCCGTTTTACTGACGGCTGCCAGAAAACGGGGCCAAATCTGGCCACCGGCCAAAGAGGTACCCCTTTGGGCGGGCTCAAAAATTTGATTTTCTCAAAAGTGGACGGATTAGGCATATATGATCATATGGATTAATTCATAATGGACTCTAGTGTTCAAAAATGCTAGCCTTAATGAAAAACCCGACGTTCACCCCGATCCCTACATATGAGGTGACGGTTTTGGAAATCAACTTGATAATTACCTAGAGGCTGACTGAAATAGTGTTTTTTACCGGTTCGACTTTTGGTATGGTAGATATTTGAGTTAGGAATCTAACGCAACAAGAATCATGGGTAAAGCTTATTTCTGGAGAGAGTTACAGCCAAATAGAGTTATAGTCGTTTTACTGACGGCTGCCAGAAAACGGGGTCAAATCTGGCCACCGGCCAAAGGGGTACGCCTTTGGGCGGGCTCAAAAATTTGATTTTTTTAAAAGTGGACGGATTAGGCATATATGATCATATGGATTGATTCATAATGGACTCTAGTGCTAAAAAATGCTAGACTCAATGAAAAACACGACGTTCACCCCGATTCCTACATAAGAGGTGACAGTTTTTTGAAATCAACTTGATAATCACCTAGAGGCCGACTCAAACAGGGTTTCTATCGGTTCGACTATTGGTAGGGTAGACATTTGAGTTAGGAATCCAACGCAACAAGAATCACGGGTATTGCTTACTTCTGGAGAAAGTTACAGCCGTTTTACTGACGGCTGCCAGAAAACGGGGCCAAATCTGGCCACCGGCCAAAGGGCTACGCCTTTGGGCGGGCTCAAAAATTTGATTTTTTCAAAAGTGGACGGATTAGGCATATATGATCATATGGATTGATTCATAATGGAATGTAGTGTTCAAAAATGCTAGACTCAATGAAAAACCCGACGTTCAACCCGATTCCTACATAAGAGGTGACGGTTTTTTCAAATCAACTTGATAATCACCTAGAGGCTGACTCAAACAGGGTTTCTACCGGTTCGACTTTTGGTAGGGTAGATTTTTGAGTTAGGAATCTAACGCAATAAGAATCACGGGTATAGCTTACTTCTGGAGAGAGTTACAGCCGTTTTACTGACGGCTGCCAGAAAACGGGGCCAAATCTGGCCACCGGCCAAAGAGGTACCCCTTTGGGCGGGCTCAAAAATTTGATTTTCTCAAAAGTGGACGGATTAGGCATATATGATCATATGGATTAATTCATAATGGACTCTAGTGTTCAAAAATGCTAGCCTTAATGAAAAACCCGACGTTCACCCCGATCCCTACATATGAGGTGACGGTTTTGGAAATCAACTTGATAATTACCTAGAGGCTGACTGAAATAGTGTTTTTTACCGGTTCGACTTTTGGTATGGTAGATATTTGAGTTAGGAATCTAACGCAACAAGAATCATGGGTAAAGCTTATTTCTGGAGAGAGTTACAGCCATTTTACTGACGGCTGCCAGAAAACGAGGCCAAATCTGGCCACCGGCCAAAGGGGTACCCCTTTGGGCGGGCTAAAAAATTTGATTTTTTCAAAAGTTGAAAGATTAGGCATATATGATCATATGGATTAATTCATGATGGACTCTAGTGTTCAAAAATGCTAGACTCAATGAAAAATCCGAGGTTCACCCCGATCCCTACATAAGAGGTGACGGTTTTGGAAATCAACTTGATAATCACCTAGAGGCCGAATCAAATAGGGTTTCTACCGGTTCGACTTTTGGTAGGGTAGATATTTAAGTTAGGAATCCAACGCAACAAGAATCACGGGTAAAGCTTACTTCTGGATAGAGTTATAGCCGTTTTACTGACGGCTGCCAGAAAACGGGGCCAAATCTGGCCACCGGCCAAAGGGGTACGCCTTTGGGCGGGCTCAAAAATTTGATTTTTTCTAAAGTGGACGGATTAGGCATATATGATCTTATGGATTGATTCATAATGGACTCTTGTGTTCAAAAATGCTCACCCCGATCCCTACATAAGAGGTGACGGTTTTGGAAATCAACTTGATAATCACCTAGAAGCCGACTCAAATAGGGTTTCTACCGGTTTGACTTTTGGTAGGGTAGATATTTGAGTTAGGAATCCAACGCAACAAGAATCACGGTTAAAGCTTACGTCTGGAGAGAGTTACAGCCGTTTTACTGACGGCTGCCAGAAAACGGGGCCAAATCTGGCCACCGGCCAAAGGGGTACCCCTTTGGGCGGGCTCAAAAATTTGATTTTTTTAAAAGTGGACGGATTAGGCATATATGATCATATGGATTGATTCATAATGGACTCTAGTGTTCAAAAATGCTAGACTCAATGAAAAACCCGAGGTTCACCCCGATCCCTACATAAGAGGTGACGGTTTTGGAAATCAACTTAATAATCACTTAGAGGCCGACTCAAATAGGGTTTCTACCGGTTCGACTTTTGGTAGGGTAGATATTTGAGTTAGGAATCCAACGCAACAAGAATCACGGGTAAAGCTTACTTCTGGAGAGAGTTATAGCTGTTTTACTGACGGCTGCCAGAAAACGGGGCCAAATCTGGCCACCGGCCAAAGGGGTACCCCTTTGAGCGGGCTCAAAAATTTGATTTTTTGAAAAGTGGACGGATTAGGCATATATGATCATATGGATTGATTCCTAATGGACTCTAGTGTTAAAAAATGCTAGACTCAATGAAAAACCCGACGTTCACCCCGATTCCTACATAAGAGGTGACGGTTTTTTGAAATCAACTTGATAATCACCTAGAGGCCGACTCAAACAGGGTTTCTACCGGTTCGACTTTTGGTAGGGTAGATATTTGAGTTAGGAATCCAACACAACAAGAATCACGAGTAAAGCTTCCTTCTGGAGAGAGTTATAGCTGTTTTACTGACGGCTGCCAGAAAACGGGGCCAAATCTGGCCACCGACCAAAGGGGTACCCCTTTGGTCGGGCTCAAAAATTTGATTTTTTCAAAAGTGGACGGATTAGGCATATATGATCATATGGATTGATTAATAATGGACTCTAGGGTTAAAAAATGCTAGACTCAATGAAAAACCCGACGTTCACCCCGATCTCTACATAAGAGGTGACGGTTTTGGAAATCAACTTAATAATCACTTAGAGGCCGACTCAAATAGGGTTTCTACCGGTTCGAATTTTGGTAGGGTAGATATTTGAGTTAGGAATCCAACGCAACAAGAATCACGGGTAAAGCTTACTTCTGGAGAGAGTTATAGCTGTTTTACTGACGGCTGCCAGAAAACGGGGCCAAATCTGGCCACCGGCCAAAGGGGTACCCCCTTTGGGCGAGCTCAAAAATTTGATTTTTTCAAAAGTGGACGGATTAGGCATATATGATCATATGGATTGATTCATAATGGACTCTAGGGTTAGAAAATGCTAGACTCAATGAAAAACCCGGCGTTCACCCCGATCCCTACATAAGAGGTGACGGTTTTGGAAATCAACTTGATAATCACCTAGAGGCCGACTCAAATAGGGTTTCTACCGGTTCGACTTTTTGTAGGGTAGATATTTGAGTTAGGAATCCAACGCAACAAGAATATCGGGTAAAGCTTACTTCTGGAGAGAGTTATAGCCGTTTTACTGACGGCTGCCAGAAAACGGGGCCAAATCTGGCCACCGGCCAAAGGGGTACCCCCTTTGGGCGGGCTCAAAAATTTGATTTTTTGAAAAGTGCACGGATTAGGAATATATGATCATATGGATTGACTCCTAATGGACTCTAGTGTTAAAAAATGCTAGACTCAATGAAAAACCCGACGTTCACCCCGATTCCTACATAAGAGGTGACAGTTTTTTGAAATCAACTTGATAATCACCTAGAGGCCGACTCAAACAGGATTTCTACTAGTTCAACTTTTGGTAGGGTAGATATTTGAGTTAGGAATCCAACGGAACAAGAATCACGGGTAAAGCTTACTTCTGGAGAGAGTTATAGCTGTTTTACTGACGGCTGCCAGAAAACGGGGCCAAATCTGGCCACCGGCCTAAGGGGTACCCCTTTGAGCGGGCTCAAAAATTTGATTTTTTGAAAAGTGGACGGATTAGGCATATATGATCATATGGATTGATTCCTAATGGACTCTAGTGTTAAAAAATGCTAGACTCAATGAAAAACCCGATGTTCACCCCGATTCCTACATAAGAGGTGACGGTTTTTTGAAATCAACTTGATAATCACCTAGAGGCCGACTCAAACAGGGTTTCTACCGGTTCGACTTTTGGTAGGGTAGATATTTGAGTTAGGAATCCAACACAACAAGAATCACGAGTAAAGCTTCCTTCTGGAGAGAGTTATAGCTGTTTTACTTACGGCTGCCAGAAAACGGGGCCAAATCTGGCCACCGGCCAAAGGGGTACCCCTTTGGACGGGCTCAAAAATTTGATTTTTTGAAAAGTGGACGGATTAGGCATATATGATCATATGGATTGATTCATAATGGACTCTAGGGTTAAAAAATGCTAGACTCAATGAAAAACCCGACGTTCACCCCGATCCCTACATAAGAGGTGACGGTTTTGGAAATCAAATTGATAATCACCTAGAGGCCGACTCAAATAGGGTTTCTACCGGTTCGACTTTTGGTAGGGTAGATATTTGAGTTAGGAATCCAACACAACAAGAATCACGAGTAAAGCTTCCTTCTGGAGAGAGTTATAGCTGTTTTACTTACGGCTGCCAGAAAACGGGGCCAAATCTGGCCACCGGCCAAAGGGGTACCCCTTTGGACGGGCTCAAAAATTTGATTTTTTCAAAAGTGGACGGATTAGGCATATATGATCATATGGATTGATTCATAATGGACTCTAGGGTTAAAAAATGCTAGACTCAATGAAAAACCCGACGTTCACCCCGATCCCTACATAAGAGGTGACGGTTTTGGAAATCAACTTGATAATCACCTAGAGGCCGACTCAAATAGGGGTTCCACCGGTTTGACTTTTGGTAGGGTAGATAATTGTGTTAGGAATCCAACGCAATAAGAATCACGGGTAAAGGTTATTTCTGGAGAGAGTTATAACTATTTTACTGACGGCTGCCAGAAAACGGGGCCAAATCTGGCCACCGGCCAAAGGGGAACCCCTTTGGGTGGGCTCAAAAATTTGATTTTTTCAAAAGTGGACGGATTAGGCATATATGATCATATGGATTGATTCATAATGGACTCTAGGGTTAAAAAATGCTAGACTCAATGAAAAACCCGACGTTCACCCCGATCCCTACATAAGAGGTGACGGTTTTGGAAATCAACTTGATAATCACCTAGAGGCCGACTCAAATAGGGTTTCTACAGGTTCGACTTTTTGTAGGGTAGATATTTTAGTTAGGAATCCAACACAACAAGAATCACGGGTAAAGCTTACTTCTGGAGAGAGTTATAGCTGTTTTACTTACGGCTGCCAGAAAACGGGGCCAAATCTGGCCACCGGCCAAAGGGGTACCCCTTTGGACAGGCTCAAAAATTTGATTTTTTCAAAAGTGGACGGATTAGGCATATATGATCATATGGATTGATTCATAATGGACTCTAGGGTTAAAAAATGCTAGACTCAATGAAAAACCCGACGTTCACCCCGATCCCTACATAAGAGGTGAGGGTTTTGGAAATCAACTTGATAATTACCTAGAGGCCGACTCAAATAGGGTTTCTACCGGTTCGACTTTTGGTAGGGTAGATATTTGAGTTAGGAATCCAACACAACAAGAATCACGAGTAAAGCTTCCTTCTGGAGAGAGTTATAGCTGTTTTACTGACGGCTGCCAGAAAACGGGGCCAAATCTGGCCACCGGCCAAAGGGGTACCCCTTTGAGCGGGCTCAAAAATTTGATTTTTTGAAAAGTGGACGGATTAGGCATATATGATCATATGGATTGATTCCTAATGGACTCTAGTGTTAAAAAATGCTAGACTCAATGAAAAACCCGACGTTCACCCCGATTCCTACAAAAGAGGTGACGGTTTTTTGAAATCAACTTGCTAATCACCTAGAGGCCGACTCAAACAGGGTTTCTACCGGTTCGACTTTTGGTAGGGTAGATATTTGAGTTAGGAATCCAACACAACAAGAATCACGAGTAAAGCTTCCTTCTGGAGAGAGTTATAGCTGTTTTACTGACGGCTGCCAGAAAATGGGGCCAAATCTGGCCACCGACCAAAGGGGTACCCCTTTGGTCGGGCTCAAAAATTTTATTTTTTCAAAAGTGGACGGATTAGGCATATATGATCATATGGATTGATTAATAATGGACTCTAGGGTTAAAAAATGCTAGACTCAATGAAAAACCCGACGTTCACCCCGATCCCTACATAAGAGGTGACGGTTTTGGAAATCAACTTGATAATCACCTAGAGGCCGACTGAAATAGGGTTTCTACAGGTTCGACTTTTTGTAGGGTAGATATTTTAGTTAGGAATCCAACACAACAAGAATCACGGGTAAAGCTTACTTCTGGAGAGAGTTATAGCTGTTTTACTTACGGCTGCCAGAAAACGGGGCCAAATCTGGCCACCGGCCAAAGGGGTACCCCTTTGGACGGGCTCAAAAATTTGATTTTTTCAAAAGTGGACGGATTAGGCATATATGATCATATGGATTGATTCATAATGGACTCTAGGGTTAAAAAATACTAGACTCAATGAAAAACCCGACGTTCACCCCGATCCCTACATAAGAGGTGACGGTTTTGGAAATCAACTTGATAATCACCTAGAGGCCGACTCAAATAGGGGTTCCACCGGTTTGACTTTTGGTAGGGTAGATAATTGTGTTAGGAATCCAACGCAATAAGAATCACGGGTAAAGCTTATTTCTGGAGAGAGTTATAGCTATTTTACTGACGGCTGCCAGAAAACGGGGCCAAATCTGGCCACCGGCCAAAGGGGTACCCCTTTGGGCGGGCTCAAAAATTTGATTTTTTCAAACGTGGACGGATTAGGCATATATGATCATATGGATTGATTCACAATGGACTCTAGTGTTCAAAAATGCTAGACTCAATGAAAAACCCGAGGTTCACCCCAATCCCTACATAAGAGGTGACAGTTTTGGAAATCAACTTAATAATCACTTAGAGGCCGACTCAAATAGGGTTTCTATCGGTTCGACTTTTGATAGGGTAGATATTTGATTTAGAAATCCAACGCAACAAGAATCACGGGTAAAGCTTACTTCTGGAGATAGTTATAGCTGTTTTACTGACCGCTGCCAGAAAACGGGGCCAAATCTGGCCACCGGCCCAAGGGGGTACCCCTTTGGGTGGGCTCAAAAATTTGATTTTTTCAAAAGTGGACGGATTAGGCATATATGATCATATGGATTGATTGATAATGGACTCTAGTGTTCAAAAATGCTAGACTTAATTAAAAAACCGAGATTCACCCCGATCCCTACATAAGAGGTGACGGTTTTGGAAATCAACTTAATAATCACTTAGAGGCCGACTCAAATAGGGTATCTACCGGTTCGACTTTTGGCAGGGTAGATATTTGAGTTAGGAATCCAACGCAACAAGAATCATGGGTAAAGCTTACTTCTGGAGAGAGTTATAGCTGTTTTACTGACGGCTGCCAGAAAACGGGGCCAAATCTGGCCACCGGCCAAAGGGGTACCCCTTTAGGCGGGCTCAAAAATTTGATTTTTTCAAAAGTGGACGGATTAGTCATATATGATCATATGGATTGATTCATAATGGACTCTAGGGTTAAAAAATGCTAGACTCAATGAAAAACCCGACGTTCACCCCGATCCCTACATAAGAGGTGACGGTTTTGGAAATCAACTTGATAATCACCTAGAGGCCGACTCAAATAGGGTTTCTACCGGTTCGACTTTTTGTAGGGTAGATATTTGAGTTAGGAATCCAACGCAACAAGAATATCGGGTAAAGCTTACTTCTGGAGAGAGTTATAGCCGTTTTACTGACGGCTGCCAGAAAACGGGGCCAAATCTGGCCACCGGCCAAAGGGGTACCCCTTTGAGCGGGCTCAAAAATTTGATTTTTTGAAAAGTGGACGGATTAGGCATATATGATCATATGGATTGATTCCTAATGGACTCTAGTGTTAAAAAATGCTAGACTTAATGAAAAACCCGACGTTCACCCCGATTCCTACATAAGAGGTGACGGTTTTTTGAAATCAACTTGATAATCACCTAGAGGCCGACTCAAACAGGGTTTCTACAGGTTCGACTTTTGGTAGGGTAGATATTTTAGTTAGGAATCCAACACAACAAGAATCACGGGTAAAGCTTACTTCTGGAGAGTGTTATAGCTGTTTTACTGACGGCTGCCAGAAAACGAGGACAAATCTGGCCACTGGCCAAAGGGGTACCCCTTTGGTCGGGCTCAAAAATTTGATTTTTTCAAAAGTGGACGGATTAGGCATATATGATCATATGGATTGATTAATAATGGTCTCTAGGGTTAAAAAATGCTAGACTCAATGAAAGACCCGACGTTCACCCCGATCCCTACATAAGAGGTGAGGGTTTTGGAAATCAACTTGATAATCACCTAGAGGCCGACTCAAATAGGGTTTCTACCGGTTCGACTTTTTGTAGGGTAGATATTTGAGTTAGGAATCCAACGCAACAAGAATATCGGGTAAAGCTTACTTCTGGAGAGAGTTATAGACGTTTTACTGACGGCTGCCAGAAAACGGGGCCAAATCTGGCCACCGGCCAAAGGGGTACCCCTGTCAGGGGGCTCAAAAATTTGATTTTTTGAAAAGTGGACGGATTAGGCATATATGATCATATGGATTGATTCATAATGGACTCTAGTGTTCAAAAATGCTAGACTTAATGAAAAACCCGACGTTCACCCCGATTCCTACATAAGAGGTGACTGTTTTTTGAAATCGACTTGATAATCACCTAGAGGCCGACTCAAACAGGGTTTCTACCGGTTCGACTTTGAGTTAGGAATCCAACGCAACAAGAATCATGGGTAAAGCTTACTTCTGGAGAGAGTTACAGCCGTTTTACTGACGGCTGCCAGAAAACGAGGACAAATCTGGCCACTGGCCAAAGGGGTACAACTTTGGGCGGGGTCAAAAATTTGATTTTTTCAAAAGTTGACAGATTAGGCATATATGATCATATGGATTAATTTATAATGGACTCTAGTGTTCAAAAACGCTAGACTCAATGAAAACCTGACGTTCACCCCGATTCCTACATAAGAGGTGACAGTTTTTTGAAATCAAATTGATAATCACCTAGAGGCCGACTCAAATAGGGGTTCTACCGGTTTGACTTTTGGTAGGGTAGATAATAGAGTTAGGAATCCAACGCAATAAGAATCACGGGTAAAGCTTATTTCTGGAGAGAGTTATAGCTGTTTTACTGACGGCTGCCAGAAAACGGGGCCAAATCTGGCCACCGGCCAAAGGGGTACCCCTTTGGGCGGGCTCAAAAATTTGATTTTTTCAAAAGTGGACGGATTAGGCATATATGATCATATGGATTGATTCATAATGGACTCTAGTGTTCAAAAATACTAGACTCAATGAAAAACCCGAGGTTCACCCCGATCCCTACATAAGAGGTGACGGTTTTGGAAATCAAATTAATAATCACTTAGAGGCCGACTCAAATAGGGTTTCTACCGGTTCGACTTTTGGTAGGGTAGATATTTGAGTTAGGAATGCAACGCAACAAGAATCACGGGTAAAGCTTACTTCTGGAGAGAGTTATAGCTGTTTTACTGACGGCTGCCAGAAAACGAGGCCAAATCTGGCCACCGGCCAAAGGGGTACCCCTTTGGACGGGCTCAAAAATTTGATTTTTTCAAAAGTGGACGGATTAGGCATATATGATCATATGGATTGATTCATAATGGACTCTAGGGTTAGAAAATGCTAGACTCAATGAAAAACCCGACGTTCACCCCGATCCCTACATAAGAGGTGACGGTTTTGGAAATCAACTTGATAATCACCTAGAGGCCGACTCAAATAGGGTTTCTACCGGTTCGACTTTTTGTAGGGTAGATATTTGAGTTAGGAATCCAACGCAACAAGAATATCGGGTAAAGCTTACTTCTGGAGAGAGTTATAGCCGTTTTACTGACGGCTGCCAGAAAACGGGGCCAAATCTGGCCACCGGCCAAAGGGGTACCCCCTTTGGGTGGGCTCAAAAATTTGATTTTTTGAAAAGTGGACGGATAAGGCATATATGATCATATGGATTGACTCCTAATGGACTCTAGTGTTAAAAAATGCTAGACTCAATGAAAAACCCGACGTTCACCCCGATTCCTACATAAGAGGTGACAGTTTTTTGAAATCAACTTGATAATCACCTAGAGGCCGACTCAAACAGGATTTCTACTAGTTCAACTTTTGGTAGGGTAGATATTTGAGTTAGGAATCCAACGCAACAAGGATCACGGGTAAAGCTTACTTCTGGAGAGAGTTATAGCCGTTTTACTGACGGCTGCCAGAAAACGGGGCCAAATCTGGCCACCGGCCAAAGGGGTACCCCTTTGAGCGGTCTCAAAAATTTGATTTTTTGAAAAGTGGACGGATTAGGCATATATGATCATATGGATTGATTCCTAATGGACTCTAGTGTTAAAAAATGCTAGACTCAATGAAAAACCCGACGTTCACCCCGATTCCTACATAAGAGGTGACGGTTTTTTGAAATCAACTTGATAATCACCTAGAGGCCGACTCAAACAGGGTTTCTACCGGTTCAACTTTTGGTAGGGTAGATATTTGAGTTAGGAATCCAACACAACAAGAATCACGAGTAAATCTTACTTCTGGAGAGAGTTATAGCTGTTTTACTGACGGCTGCCAGAAAACGGGGCCAAATCTGGCCACCGACCAAAGGGGTACCCCTTTGGTCGGGCTCAAAAATTTGATTTTTTCAAAAGTGGACGGATTAGGCATATATGATCATATGGATTGATTAATAATGGACTCTAGTGTTAAAAAATGCTAGACTCAATGAAAAACCCGACGTTCACCCCGATCCCTACATAAGAGGTGAGGGTTTTGGAAATCAACTTGATAATCACCTAGAGGCCGACTCAAATAGGGTTTCTACAGGTTCGACTTTTTGTAAGGTAGATATTTTAGTTAGGAATCCAACGCAATAAGAATCACGGGTAAAGCTTACTTCTGGAGAGAGTTATAGCTGTTTTACTTACGGCTGCCAGAAAACGGGGCCAAATCTGGCCACCGGCCAAAGGGGTACCCCTTTGGGCAGGCTCAAAAATTTGATATTTTCAAAAGTGGACGGATGAGGCATATATGATCATATGGATTGATTCATAATGGACTCTAGGGTTAAAAAATGCTAGACTCAATGAAAAACCCGACGTTCACCCCGAACCCTACATAAGAGGTGACGGTTTTGGAAATCAACTTGATAATCACCTAGAGGCCGACTCAAATAGGGGTTCCACCGGTTTGACTTTTGGTAGGGTAGATAATTGTGTTAGGAATCCAACGCAATAAGAATCACGGGTAAAGCTTATTTCTGGAGAGAGTTATAGCTGTTTTACTGACGGCTGCCAGAAAACGGGGCCAAATCTGGCCACCGGCCAAAGGGGTACCCCTTTGGGCGGGCTCAAAAATTTGATTTTTTCAAAAGTGGACGGATTAGGCATATATGATCATATGGATTGATTCATAATGGACTCTAGTGTTCAAAAATGCTAGACTCAATGAAAAACCCGAGGTTCACCCCGATCCCTACATAATAGGTGACGGTTTTGGAAATCAACTTAATAATCACTTAGAGGCCGACTCAAATAGGGTTTCTACCGGTTCGACTTTTGATAGGGTAGATATTTGAGTTAGAAATCCAACGCAACAAGAATCATGGGTAAAGCTTACTTCTGGAGAGAGTTATAGCTGTTTTACTGACGGCTGCCAGAAAACGAGGCCAAATCTGGCCACCGGCCAAAGGGGTACCCCTTTGGGCGGGCTCAAAAATTTGATTTTTTCAAAAGTGGACGGATTAGGCATATATGATCATATGGATTGATTCATAATGGACTCTAGGGTTAGAAAATGCTAGACTCAATGAAAAACCCGACGTTCACCCCGATCCCTACATAAGAGGTGACGGTTTTGGAAATCAACTTCATAATCACCTAGAGGCCGACTCAAATAGGGTTTCTACCGGTTCGACTTTTTGTAGGGTAGATATTTGAGTTAGGAATCCAACGCAACAAGAATATCGGGTAAAGCTTACTTCTGGAGAGAGTTATAGCCGTTTTACTGACGGCTGCCAGAAAACAGGGCCAAATCTGGCCACCGGCCAAAGGGGTACCCCCTTTGGGTGGGCTCAAAAATTTGATTTTTTGAAAAGTGGACGGATTAGGCATATATGATCATATGGATTGACTCCTAATGGACTCTAGTGTTAAAAAATGCTAGACTCAATGAAAAACCCGACGTTCACCCCGATTCCTACATAAGAGGTGACGGTTTTTTGAAATCAACTTGATAATCACCTAGAGGCCGACTCAAACAGGGTTTCTACCGGTTCAACTTTTGGTAGGGTAGATATTTGAGTTAGGAATCCAACACAACAAGAATCACGAGTAAAGCTTACTTCTGGAGAGAGTTATAGCTGTTTTACTGACGGCTGCCAGAAAACGGGGCCAAATCTGGCCACCGACCAAAGGGGTACCCCTTTGGTCGGGCTCAAAAATTTGATTTTTTCAAAAGTGGACGGATTAGGCATATATGATCATATGGATTGATTAATAATGGACTCTAGTGTTAAAAAATGCTAGACTCAATGAAAAACCCGACGTTCACCCCGATCCCTACATAAGAGGTGAGGGTTTTGGAAATCAACTTGATAATCACCTAGAGGCCGACTCAAATAGGGTTTCTACAGGTTCGACTTTTTGTAAGGTAGATATTTTAGTTAGGAATCCAACGCAATAAGAATCACGGGTAAAGCTTACTTCTGGAGAGAGTTATAGCTGTTTTACTTACGGCTGCCAGAAAACGGGGCCAAATCTGGCCACCGGCCAAAGGGGTACCCCTTTGGGCAGGCTCAAAAATTTGATATTTTCTAAAGTGGACGGATTAGGCATATATGATCATATGGATTGATTCATAATGGACTCTAGGGTTAAAAAATGCTAGACTCAATGAAAAACCCGACGTTCACCCCGATCCCTACATAAGAGGTGACGGTTTTGGAAATCAACTTGATAATCACCTAGAGGCCGACTCAAATAGGGGTTCCACCGGTTTGACTTTTGGTAGGGTAGATAATTGTGTTAGGAATCCAACGCAATAAGAATCACGGGTAAAGCTTATTTCTGGAGAGAGTTATAGCTGTTTTACTGACGGCTGCCAGAAAACGGGGCCAAATCTGGCCACCGGCCAAAGGGGTACCCCTTTGGGCGGGCTCAAAAATTTGATTTTTTCAAAAGTGGACGGATTAGGCATATATGATCATATGGATTGATTCATAATGGACTCTAGGGTTAAAAAATGCTAGACTCAATGAAAAACCCGACGTTCACCCCGATCCCTACATAAGAGGTGACGGTTTTGGAAATCAACTTGATAATCACCTAGAGGCCGACTCAAATAGGGTTTCTACCGGTTCGACTTTTTGAAGGGTAGATATTTGAGTTAGGAATCCAACGCAACAAGAATATCGGGTAAAGCTTACTTCTGGAGAGAGTTATAGCCGTTTTACTGACGGCTGCCAGAAAACGGGGCCAAATCTGGCCACCGGCCAAAGTGGTACCCCTTTGAGCGGGCTCAAAAATTTGATTTTTTGAAAAGTGGACGGATTAGGCATATATGATCATATGGATTGATTCTTAATGCACTCTAGTGTTAAAAAATGCTAGACTTAATGAAAAACCCGACGTTCACCCCGATTCCTACATAAGAGGTGACGGTTTTTTGAAATCAACTTGATAATGACCTAGAGGCCGACTCAAATAGGGTTTCTACCGGTTCGACTTTTGGTAGGGTAGATATTTGAGTTAGGAATCCAACGCAACAAGAATCACGGGTAAAGCTCACTTCTGGAGAGAGTTACAGCCGTTTTACTGATGGCTGCCAGAAAACGGGGCCAAATATGGCCACCGGCCAAAGGGGTACCCCTTTGGGCGGGCTCAAAAATTTGATTTTTTGAATAGTGGACGGATTAGGCATATATTATCATATGGATTGATTCATAATGGAATGTAGTGTTAAAAAATGCTAGACTTAATGAAAAACCCGAAGTTCACCCCGATTCCTATATAAGAGGTGACGGTTTTTTGAAATCAACTTGATAATCACCTAGAGGCCGACTCAAACAGGGTTTCTACCGGTTCGACTTTTGGTAGGGTAGATATTTGAGTTAGGAATCCAACGCAATATGAATCACGTGTAAAGCTTACTTCTGGAGAGAGTTATAGCCGTTTTACTGACGGCTGCCAGAAAACGGGGCCAAAGCTGGCCACCGGCCAAAGGGGTACCCCTTTGAGCGGGCTCAAAAATTTGATTTTTTGAAAAGTGGACGGATTAGGCATATATGATCATATGGATTGATTCCTAATGGACTCTAGTGTTAAAAAATGCTAGACTTAATGAAAAACCCGACGTTCACACCGATTCCTACATAAGAGGTGACGGTTTTTTGAAATCAACTTGATAATCACCTAGAGGCCGACTCAAACAGGGTTTCTACCGGTTCGACTTTTGGTAGGGTAGATATTTGAGTTAGGAATCCAATACAACAAGAATCACGGGTAAAGCTTACTTCTGGAGAGTGTTATAGCTGTTTTACTGACGGCTGCCAGAAAACGGGGCCAAATCTGGCCACCGACCAAAGGGGTACCCCTTTGGTCGGGCTCAAAAATTTGATTTTTTCAAAAGTGGACGGATTAGGCATATATGATCATATGGATTGATTAATAATGGACTCTAGGGTTAAAAAATGCTAGACTCAATGAAAAACCCGACGTTCACCCCGATCCCTACATAAGAGGTGACGGTTTTGGAAATCAACTTGATAATCACCTAGAGGCCGACTCAAATAGGGTTTCTACCGGTTCGACTTTTTGTAGGGTAGATATTTGAGTTAGGAATCCAACGCAACAAGAATATCGGGTAAAGCTTACTTCTGGAGAGAGTTATAGCCGTTTTACTGACGGCTGCCAGAAAACGGGGCCAAATCTGGCCACCGGCCATAGGGGTACCCCTTTGAGCGGGCTCAAAAATTTGATTTTTTGAAAAGTGGACGGATTAGGCATATATGATCATATGGATTGATTCCTAATGGACTCTAGTGTTAAAAAATGCTAGACTTAATGAAAAACCCGACGTTCACCCCGATTCCTACATAAGAGGTGACGGTTTTTTGAAATGAACTTGATAATCACCTAGAGGCCGACTCAAACAGGGTTTCTACCGGTTCGACTTTTGGTAGGGTAGATATTTGAGTTAGGAATCCAACACAACAAGTATCACGGGTAAAGCTTACTTCTGGAGAGTGTTATAGCTGTTTTACTGACGGCTGCCAGAAAACGGGGCCAAATCTGGCCACCGACCAAAGGGGTACCCCTTTGGTCGGGCTCAAAAAATTTGATTTTTTCAAAAGTGGACGGATTAGGCATATATGATCATATGGATTGATTAATAATGGACTCTAGGGTTAAAAAATGCTAGACTCAATGAAAAACCCGACGTTCACCCCGATCCCTACATAAGAGGTGACGGTTTTGGAAATCAACTTGATAATCACCTAGAGGCCGACTCAAATATGGTTTCTACCGGTTCGACTTTTTGTAGTGTAGATATTTGAGTAAGGAATCCAACGCAATAAGAATCACGGGTAAAGCTTACTTCTGGAGAGAGTTATAGCCGTTTTACTGACGGCTGCCAGAAAATGGGGCCAAATCTGGCCACCGGCCAAAGATGTACGCCTTTGGGCGGGCTCAAAAATTTGATTTTTTCAAAAGTGGACGGATTAGGCATATATGATCATTTGGATTGATTCATAATGGACTCTAGTGTTCAAAAATGCTAGACTCAATGAAAAACCCGACGTTCACCCCGATTCCTACATAAGAGGTGACGGTTTTTTGAAATCAACTTGATAATGACCTAGAGGCCGACTCAAATAGGGTTTCTACCGGTTCGACTTTTGGTAGGGTAGATATTTGAGTTAGGAATCCAACGCAACAAGAATCACGGGTAAAGCTCACTTCTGGAGAGAGTTACAGCCGTTTTACTGATGGCTGCCAGAAAACGGGGCCAAATCTGGCCACAGGCCAAAGGGGTACCCCTTAGGGCGGGCTCAAAAATTTGATTTTTTGAATAGTGGACGGATTAGGCATATATTATCATATGGATTGATTCATAATGGAATGTAGTGTTCAAAAATGCTAGACTTAATGAAAAACCCGACGTTCACCCCGATTCCTACATAAGAGGTGACGGTTTTTTGAAATCAACTTGATAATCACCTAGAGGCCGACTCAAACAGGGTTTCTACCGGTTCGACTTTTGGTAGGGTAGATATTTGAGTTAGGAATCCAACGCAATAAGAATCACGTGTAAAGCTTACTTCTGGAGAGAGTTATAGCCGTTTTACTGACGGCTGCCAGAAAACGGGGCCAAATCTGGCCACCGGCCAAAGGGGAACCCCTTTGGGCGGGCTCAAAAATTTGATTTTTTCAAAAGTGGACGGATTAGGCATATATGATCATATGGATTGATTCCTAATGGACTCTAGTGTTAAAAATTCTAGACTCAATGAAAAACCCGACGTTCACCCTGATTCCTACATAAGAGGTGACGGTTTTTTGAAATCAACTTGATAATGACCTAGAGGCCGACTAAAATAGGGTTTCTACCGGTTCGACTTTTGGTAGGGTAGATATTTAAGTTAGGAATCCAACGCAATAAGAATCACGGGTAAAGCTCACTTCTGGAGAGAGTTACAGCCGTTTTACTGATGGCTGCCAGAAAACGGGGCCAAATCTGGCCACCGGCCAAAGGGGTACCCCTTTGGGCGGGCTCAAAAATTTGATTTTTTCAAAAGTGGACAGATTAGGCATATATGATCATATGGATTGATTCATAATGGACTCTAGTGTTCAAAAATGCTAGACTCAATGAAAAACCCGACGTTCACCCCGATCCCTACATAAGAGGTGACGGTTTTGGAAATCAACTTGATAATCACCTAGAGGCCGACTCAAATAGGGTTTCTACCGGTTTGACTTTTGGTAGGGTAGATATTTGAGTTAGGAATACAACGCAACAAGAATCACGGGTAAAGCTTACTTCTGGAGAGAGTTACAGCCGTTTTACTGATGGCTGCCAGAAAACGAGGCCAAATCTGGCCACCGGCCAAAGGGGTACCCCTTTGGGCGGGCTCAAAAATTTGATTTTTTCAAAAGTGGACGTATTAGGCATATATGATCAAATGGATTGATTCATAATGGACTCTAGGGTTAAAAAAAGCTAGACTCAATGAAAAACCCGACGTTCACCCCGATTCCTACATAAGAGGTGACGGTTTTTTGAAATCAACTTGATAATCACCTAGAGGCCGACTCAAATAGGGTTTCTACCGGTTCGACTTTTGGTAGGGTAGATATTTGAGTTAGGAATCCAACGCAACAAGAACACGGGTAAAGCTCACTTCTGGAGAGAGTTACAGCCGTTTTACTGATGACTGCCAGAAAACGAGGCCAAATCTGGCCACCGGCCAAAGGGGTACCCCTTTGGGCGGGCTCAAAAATTTGATTTTTTCAAAAGTGGACGTATTAGGCATATATGATCAAATGGATTGATTCATAATGGACTCTAGGGTTAAAAAATGCTAGACTCAATGAAAAACCCGACGTTCACCCCGATCCCTACATAAGAGGTTACGGTTTTGGAAATCAACTTGATAATGACCTAGAGGCCGACTCAAATAGGGTTTCTACCGGTTCGACTTTTTGTAGGGTAGATATTTGAGTTAGGAATCCAACGCAACAAGAATAACGTGTAAAGCTTACTTCTTGAGAGAGTTATAGCCGTTTTACTGACGGCTGCCAGAAAACGGGGCCAAATCTGGCCACCGGGCAAAGGGCACGCCTTTGGGCGAGCTGAAAAATTTTATTTTTTTAAAAGTGGACGGATTAGGCATATATGATCATATGGATTGATTCATAATGGACTCTAATGTTCAAAAATGTTAGACTCAATGAAAAACCCGACGTTCACCCCGATTCCTACATAAGAGGTGACGGTTTTTGAAATCAAATTGATAATCACCTAGAGGCCGACTCAAACAGGCTTTCTATCGGTTCGACTTTTGGTAGGGTAGATATTTGAGTTAGGAATCCAACACAACAAGAATCACGGGTAAATCTTACTTCTGGAGAGAGTTACAGCCGTTTTACTGACGGCTGCCAGAAAACGGGGCCAAATCTGGCCACCGGCCAAAGGGGCACGCCTTTGGGCGGGCTGAAAAATTTGATTTTTTTAAAAGTGGATGGATTAGGCATATATGATCATATGGATTGATTCATAATGGACTCTAGTGTTCAAAAATGATAGACTCAATGAAAAACCCGACGTTCACCCCGATTCCTACATAAGAGGTGACGGTTTTTGAAATCAACTTGATAATAACCTAGAGGCCGACTCAAACAGGGTTTCTATCGGTTCGAATTTTGGTAGGGTAGATATTTGAGTTAGGAATCCAACGCAACAAGAATCACGGGTATAGCTTACTTCTGGAGAAAGTTACAGCCGTTTTACTGAAGGCTGCCAGAAATCGGGGCCAAATCTCCCCACCGGCCAAAGGGGTACCCCTTTGGGCGGGTTCAAAAATTTGATTTTTTCAAAAGTGGACGGATTAGGCATATATGATCATATAGATTGATTCATAATGGACTCTAGTGTTCAAAAATGCTAGACTTAATGAAAAACCCGAGGTTCACCCCGATCCCTACATAAGAGGTGACGGTTTTGGAAATCAACTTGATAGTCACCTAGAGGCCGACTCAAATAGGGTTTCTACCGGTTCGACTTTTTGTAGGATAGATATTTCAGTTAGGAATCCAACGCAAAATGAATCACGGGTAAAGCTTACTTTTGGAGAGAGTTATAGCCGTTTTACTGACGGCTGCCAGCAAACGGGGCCAAATCTGGCCACCGGCCAAAGAAGTACGCCTTTGGGCGGTCTCAAAAATTTGATTTTTTTAAAAGTGGACGGATTTGGCATATATGATCATATGGATTGATTCATAATGGACTCTACTTTTAAAAAATGCTAGACTAAATGAAAAACCCGACGTTCACCCTGATTCCTACATATGAGGTGACGGTTTTTTGAAATCAACTTGATAATCCTTAGAGGCCGACTCAAACAGGGTTTCTACCGGTTCGACTTTTGGTAGGGTAGATATTTGAATTAGGAATCCAACGCAACAAGAATCACGGGTATAGCTTACTTCTGGAGAGAGTTACAGCCATTTTACTAATGGCTGCCAGAAAAGGGGGCCAAATCTGGCCACAGGCCAAAGGGGTACCCCTTTGAGCGGGTTCAAAAATTTGATTTTCTCAAAAGTGGACGGATTAGGCATGTATGATCATATGGATTGATTCATAATGGACTCTAGTATTCAAAAATGCTAGACTCAATGAAAAACCCGACGTTCACCCCGATCCCTACATAAGAGGTTACGGTTTTGGAAATCAACTTGATAATGACCTAGAGGCCGACTCAAATAGGGTTTCTACCGGTTCGACTTTTTGTAGGGTAGATATTTGAGTTAGGAATCCAACGCAACAAGAATAACGTGTAAAGCTTACTTCTTGAGAGAGTTATAGCCGTTTTACTGACGGCTGCCAGAAAACGGGGCCAAATCTGGCCACCGGGCAAAGGGCACGCCTTTGGGCGAGCTGAAAAATTTTATTTTTTTAAAAGTGGACGGATTAGGCATATATGATCATATGGATTGATTCATAATGGACTCTAATGTTCAAAAATGTTAGACTCAATGAAAAACCCGACGTTCACCCCGATTCCTACATAAGAGGTGACGGTTTTTGAAATCAAATTGATAATCACCTAGAGGCCGACTCAAACAGGCTTTCTATCGGTTCGACTTTTGGTAGGGTAGATATTTGAGTTAGGAATCCAACACAACAAGAATCACGGGTAAATCTTACTTCTGGAGAGAGTTATAGCCGTTTTACTGACGGCTGCCAGAAAACGGGGCCAAATCTGGCCACCGGCCAAAGGGGCACGCCTTTGGGCGGGCTGAAAAATTTGATTTTTTTAAAAGTGGATGGATTAGGCATATATGATCATATGGATTGATTCATAATGGACTCTAGTGTTCAAAAATGATAGACTCAATGAAAAACCCGACGTTCACCCCGATTCCTACATAAGAGGTGACGGTTTTTGAAATCAACTTGATAATAACCTAGAGGCCGACTCAAACAGGGTTTCTATCGGTTCGAATTTTGGTAGGGTAGATATTTGAGTTAGGAATCCAACGCAACAAGAATCACGGGTATAGCTTACTTCTGGAGAAAGTTACAGCCGTTTTACTGAAGGCTGCCAGAAATCGGGGCCAAATCTCCCCACCGGCCAAAGGGGTACCCCTTTGGGCGGGTTCAAAAATTTGATTTTTTCAAAAGTGGACGGATTAGGCATATATGATCATATAGATTGATTCATAATGGACTCTAGTGTTCAAAAATGCTAGACTTAATGAAAAACCCGAGGTTCACCCCGATCCCTACATAAGAGGTGACGGTTTTGGAAATCAACTTGATAGTCACCTAGAGGCCGACTCAAATAGGGTTTCTACCGGTTCGACTTTTTGTAGGATAGATATTTGAGTTAGGAATCCAACGCAAAACGAATCACGGGTAAAGCTTACTTTTGGAGAGAGTTATAGCCGTTTTACTGACGGCTGCCAGCAAACGGGGCCAAATCTGGCCACCGGCCAAAGAAGTACGCCTTTGGGCGGTCTCAAAAATTTGATTTTTTTAAAAGTGGACGGATTTGGCATATATGATCATATGGATTGATTCATAATGGACTCTACTTTTAAAAAATGCTAGACTAAATGAAAAACCCGACGTTCACCCTGATTCCTACATATGAGGTGACGGTTTTTTGAAATCAACTTGATAATCCTTAGAGGCCGACTCAAACAGGGTTTCTACCGGTTCGACTTTTGGTAGGGTAGATATTTGAATTAGGAATCCAACGCAACAAGAATCACGGGTATAGCTTACTTCTGGAGAGAGTTACAGCCATTTTACTAATGGCTGCCAGAAAAGGGGGCCAAATCTGGCCACAGGCCAAAGGGGTACCCCTTTGAGCGGGTTCAAAAATTTGATTTTCTCAAAAGTGGACGGATTAGGCATGTATGATCATATGGATTGATTCATAATGGACTCTAGTATTCAAAAATGCTAGACTCAATGAAAAACCCGACGTTCACCCCGATCCCTACATAAGAGGTGACGGTTTTGGAAATCAACTTGATAATCACCTAGAGGCCGACTCAAATAAGGTTTTTAATGGATCGACTTTTTTTAGGGTAGATATTTGAGTTAGGAATCCAACGCAACAAGAATAACGTGTAAAGCTTACTTCTGGAGAGAGTTATAGCCGTTTTACTGACGGCTGCCAGAAAACGGGGCCAAATCTGGCCACCGGTCAAAGGGTACGCCTTTGGGCGGGCTCAAAAATTTGATTTTTTCTAAAGTGGACGGATTAGGCATATATGATCAAATGGATTGATTCATAATGGACTCTAGGGTTAAAAAATGCTAGACTCAATGAAAAACCCGACGTTCACCCCGATCCCTACATAAGAGGTTACGGTTTTGGAAATCAACTTGATAATCACCTAGAGGCCGACTCAAACAGGGTTTCTACGGGTTCGACTTTTGGTAGGGTAGATATTTGAGTTAGGAATCCAACGCAACAAGAATCACGGGTATAGCTTACTTCTGGAGAGAGTTACAGCCATTTTACTAATGGCTGCCAGAAAACGGGGCCAAATCTGGCCACCGGCCAAAGGGGTACCCCTTTGGGAGGGTTCAAAAATTTGATTTTCTCAAAAGTGGACGGATTAGGCATGTATGATCATATGGATTGATTCATAATGGACTCTAGTATTCAAAAATGCTAGACTCAATGAAAAACCCGACGTTCACCCCGATCCCTACATAAGAGGTGATGGTTTTGGAAATCAACTTGATAATCACCTAGAGGCCGACTCAAATAAGGTTTTTACTGGATCGACTTTTTTTAGGGTAGATATTTGAGTTAGGAATCCAACGCAACAAGAATAACGTGTAAAGCTTACTTCTGGAGAGAGTTATAGCCGTTTTACTGACGGCTGCCAGAAAACGGGGCCAAATCTGGCCACCGGTCAAAGGGTACGCCTTTGGGCGGGCTCAAAAATTTGATTTTTTCTAAAGTGGACGGATTAGGCATATATGATCAAATGGATTGATTCATAATGGACTCTAGGGTTAAAAAATGCTAGACTCAATGAAAAACCCGACGTTCACCCCGATCCCTACATAAGAGGTTACGGTTTTGGAAATCAACTTGATAATCACCTAGAGGCCGACTCAAATAGGGTTTCTACCGGTTCGACTTTTTGTAGGGTAGACATTTGAGTTAGGAATCCAACGCAACAAGAATAACGTGTAAATCTTACTTCTGGAGAGAGTTATAGCCGTTTTACTGACGGATGCCAGAAAACGGGGCCAAATCTGGCCACCGGCCAAAGGGGCACGCCTTTGGGCGGGCTGAAAAATTTGATTTTTTTAAAAGTGGATGGATTAGGCATATATGATCATATGGATTGATTCATAATGGAATCTAGTGTTCAAAAATGATAGACTCAATGAAAAACCCGACGTTCACCCCGATTCCTACATAAGAGGTGACGGTTTTTGAAATCAACTTGATAATCACCTAGAGGCCGACTCAAACAGGGTTTCTATCGGTTCGAATTTTGGTAGGGTAGATATTTGAGTTAGGAATCCAACGCAACAAGAATCACGGGTATAGCTTACTTCTGGAGAAAGTTACAGCCGTTTTACTGAAGGCTGCCAGAAATCGGGGCCAAATCTCCCCACCGGCCAAAGGGGTATCCCTTTGGGCGGGCTCAAAAATTTGATTTTTTCAAAAGTGGACGGATTAGGCATATATGATCATATGGATGTATTCATAATGGACTCTAGTGTTCAAAAATGCTAGACTCAATGAAAAACCTGAGGTTCACCCCGATCCCTACATAAGAGGTGACGGTTTTGGAAATCAACTTGATAATCACCTAGAGGCCGACTCAAATAGGGTTTCTACCGGTTTGACTTTTGGTAGGGTGGATATTTGAGTTAGGAATCCAACGCAATAAGAATCACGGGTAAAGCTTACTTCTGGAGAGAGTTACAGCCGTTTTACTGACGGCTGCCAGAAAACGGGGCCAAATCTGGCCACCGGCCAAAGGGGTACCCCTTTGGGCGGGTTCAAAAATTTGATTTTTTCAAAAGTGGACGGATTAGGCATATATGATCATATGGATTGATTCATAATGGACTCTAGTGTTCAAAAATGCTAGACTCAATGAAAAACCCGAGGTTCACCCCGATCCCTACATAAGAGGTGACGGTTTTGGAAATCAACTTGATAATCACCTAGAGGCCGACTCAAATAGGGTTTCTACCGGTTCGACTTTTTGTAGGATAGATATTTGAGTTAGGAATCCAACGCAAAAAGAATCACGGGTAAAGCTTACTTTTGGAGAGAGTTATAGCCGTTTTACTGACGGCTGCCAGCAAACGGGGCCAAATCTGGCCACCGGCCAAAGAAGTACGCCTTTGGGCGGTCTCAAAAATTTGATTTTTTTAAAAGTGGACGGATTAGGCATATATGATCATATGGATTGATTCATAATGGACTCTACTTTTAAAAAATGCTAGACTCAATGAAAAACCCGACGTTCATCCTGATTCCTACATAAGAGGTGACGGTTTTTTGAAATCAACTTGATAATCCTTAGAGGCCGACTCAAACAGGGTTTCTACCGGTTCGACATTTGGTAGGGTAGATATTTGAGTTAGGAATCCAACGCAACAAGAATCACGGGTATAGCTTACTTCTGGAGAGAGTTACAGCCGTTTTACTAATGGCTGCCAGAAAACGGGGCCAAATCTGGCCACAGGCCAAAGGGGTACCCCTTTGGGCGGGTTCAAAAATTTGATTTTCTCAAAAGTGGACGGATTAGGCATGTATGATCATATGGATTGATTCATAATGGATTCTAGTATTCAAAAATGCTAGACTCAATGAAAAACCCGACGTTCACCCCGATCCCTACATAAGAGGTGACGGTTTTGGAAATCAACTTGATAATCACCTAGAGGCCGACTCAAATAGGGTTTTTAATGGATCGACTTTTTTTAGGGTAGATATTTGAGTTAGGAATCCAACGCAACAAGAATAACGTGTAAAGCTTAGTTCTGGAGAGAGTTATAGCCGTTTTACTGACGGCTGCCAGAAAACGGGGCCAAATCTGGCCACCGGTCAAAGGGTACGCCTTTGGGCGGGCTCAAAAATTTGATTTTTTCTAAAGTGGACGGATTAGGCATATATGATCAAATGGATTGATTCATAATGGACTCTAGGTTTAAAAAATGCTAGACTCAATGAAAAACCCGACGTTCACCCCGATCCCTACATAAGAGGTTACGGTTTTGGAAATCAACTTGATAATCACCTAGAGGCCGACTCAAATAGGGTTTCTACCGGTTCGACTTTTTGTAGGGTAGATATTTGAGTTAGGAATCCAACGCAACAAGAATAACGTGTAAAGCTTATTTCTGGAGAGAGTTATAGCCGTTTTACTGACGGCTGCCAGAAAACGGGGCCAAATCTGGCCACCGGCCAAAGGGGCACGCCTTTGGGCGGGCTGAAAAATTTGATTTTTTTAAAAGTGGACGGATTAGGCATATATGATCATATGGATTGAATCATAATGGACTCTAGTGTTCAAAAATGATAGACTCAATGAAAAACCCGACGTTTACCCCGATTCCTACATAAGAGGTGACGGTTTTTGAAATCAACTTGACAATCACCTAGAGGCCGACTCAAACAGGGTTTCTATCGGTTCGACTTTTGGTAGGGTAGATATTTGAGTTAGGAATCCAACGCAACAAGAATCACGGGTATAGCTTACTTCTGGAGAAAGTTACAGCCGTTTTACTGAAGGCTGCTAGAAATCGGGGCCAAATCTCCCCACCGGCCAAAGGGGTACGCCTTTGGGCGGGCTCAAAAATTTGATTTTTTCAAAAGTGGACGGATTAGGCATATATGATCATATGGATGTATTCATAATGGAATGTAGTGTTCAAAAATGCTAGACTAAATGAAAAACCCGACGTTCACCCCGATTCCTACATAAGAGGTGACGATTTTTTGAAATCAACTTGATAATCACCTAGAGGCCGACTCAAACAGGGTTTCTACTGGTTCGACTTTTGGTAGGGTAGATATTTGAGTTAGGAATCTAACGCAACAAGAATCACGGGTAAAGCTTACTTCTGGAGACAGTTACAGCCGTTTTACTGACGGCTGCCAGAAAACGGGGCCAAATCTGGCCACCGGCCAAAGGGGTACCCCTTTGGGCGGGCTCAAAAATTTGATTTTTTCAAAAGTGGACGGATTAGGCATATATGATCATATGGATGTATTCATAATGGACTCTAGTGTTCAAAAATGCTAGACTCAATGAAAAACCTGAGGTTCACCCCGATCCCTACATAAGAGGTGACGGTTTTGTAAATCAACTTGATAATCACCTAGAGGCCGACTCAAATAGGGTTTCTACCGGTTTGACTTTTGGTAGGGTGGATATTTGAGTTAGGAATCCAACGCAATAAGAATCACAGGTAAAGCTTACTTCTGGAGAGAGTTACAGCCGTTTTACTGACGGTTGCCAGAAAATGAGGCCAAATCTGGCCACCGGCCAAAGGGGTACGCCTTTGGGCGGGCTCAAAAATTTGAGTTTTTCAAAAGTGGACGGATTAGGCATATATGATCATATGGATTGATTCATAATGGACTCTAGTGTTGAAAAATGCTAGACTCAATGAAAAACCCGAGGTTCACCCCGATCCCTACATAAGAGGTGACGGTTTTGGAAATCAACTTGATAATCACCTAGAGGCCGACTCAAATAGGGTTTCTAGCGGTTCGACTTTTGGTAGGGTAGATATTTGAGTTAGGAATCCAACGCAACAAGAATCACGGGTAAAGCTTACTTCTGGAGAGAGTTACAGCCGTTTTTTTGACGGCTGCCAGAAAACGGGGCCAAATCTGGCCACCGGCAAAATTGGTACGACTTTGGGCGGGCTCAAAAATTTGATTTTTTCAAAAGGTGACGGATTAGGCATATATGATCATATGGATTGATTTATAATGGACTCTAGTGTTCAAAAATGCTAGACTCAATGAAAAACCTGAGGTTCACCCCGATCCCTACATAAGAGGCGACGGTTTTGGAAATCAACTTGATAATCACCTAGAGGCCGACTCAAATAGGGTTTCTACCGGTTCGACTTTTTGTAGGGTAGATATTTGAGTTAGGAATCCAACGCAAAAAGAATCACGGGTAAAGCTTACTTTTGGAGAGAGTTATAGCCGTTTTACTGACGGCTGCCAGCAAACGGGGCCAAATCTGGCCACTGGCCAAAGGGGTACGCCTTTGGGCGGGCTCAAAAATTTGATTTTTTTAAAAGTTGACAGATTAGGCATATATGATCATATGGATTGATTCATAATGGACTCTACTTTTCAAAAATGCTAGACTCAATGAAAAACCCGACGTTCACCCCGATTCCTACATAAGAGGTGACGGTTTTTTGAAATCAACTTGATAATCCTTAGAGGCCGACTCAAACAGGGTTTCTACTGGTTCGACTTTTGGTAGGGTAGATATTTGAGTTAGGAATCCAACGCAACAAGAATCACGGGTATAGCTTACTTCTGGAGAGAGTTACAGCTGTTTTACTAATGGCTGCCAGAAAACCGGGCCAAATCTGGCCACCGGCCAAAGGGGTACCCCTTTGGGCGGGTTCAAAAATTTGATTTTCTCAAAAGTGGACGGATTAGGCATGTATGATCATATGGATCGATTCATAATGGACTCTAGTATTCAAAAATGCTAGACTCAATGAAAAACCCGACGTTCACCCCGATCCCTACATAAGAGGTGACGGTTTTGGAAATCAACTTGATAATCACCTAGAGGCCGACACAAATAGGGTTTCTACCGGTTCGAATTTTTGTAGGGTAGATATTTGAGTTAGGAATCCAACTCAACAAGAATCAAGGGTAAAGCTTACTTCTGGAGAGAGTTATAGCCGTTTTACTGACGGCTGCCAGAAAACGGGGCCAAATCTGGCCACCGGTCAAAGGGGTACGCCTTTGGGCGGGCTAAAAAATTTGATTTTTTCTAAAGTGGACGGATTAGGCATATATGATCATATGGATTGATTCATAATGGACTCTAGGGTTCAAAAATGCTAGACTCAATGAAAACCCGACGTTCACCCCGATTCCTACATAAGAGGTGACGGTTTTTTGAAATCAACTTGATAATCCCTAGAGGCCGACTCAAACAGGGTTTCTACCGGTTCGACTTTTGGTAGGGTAGATATTTGAGTTAGGAATCCAACGCAACAAGAATCACGGGTATAGCTTACTTCTGGAGAGAGTTACAGCCGTTTTACTAATAGTTGCCAGAAAACGGGGCCAAATCTGGCCACCGGCCAAAGGGGTACCCTTTTGGGCGGGTTCAAAAATTTGATTTTCTCAAAAGTTGACGGATTAGGCATGTATGATCATATGGATTGATTCATAATGGACTCTAGTGTTCAAAAATGCTAGACTCAATGATAAACCCGACGTTCACCCCGATCCCTACAGAAGAGGTGACGGTTTTGGAAATCAACTTGATAATCACCTAGAGGCCGACTCAAATAGGGTTTCTACCGGTTCGAATTTTCGTAGGCTAGATATTTGAGTTAGGAATCCAACGCAACAAGAATCACGGGTAAAGCTTACTTCTGGAGAGAATTACAGCCGTTTTACTGACGGCTGCCAGAAAACGGGGCCAAATCTGGCCACCGGCCAAAAGGGTACCCCTTTGGGCGGGCTCAAAAATTTGATTTTTTCAAAAGTGGACGGATTAGGCATAAATGATCATATGGATTGATTCATAATGGACTCTAGTGTTCAAAAATGCTAGACTCAATGAAAAACCCGAGGTTCACCCCGATCCCTACATAAGAGGTGACGGTTTTGGAAATCAACTTGATAATCACCTAGAGACCGACTCAAATAGGGTTTCAACCGGTTCGACTTTTGGTAGGGTAGATATTTGAGTTAGGAATCCAACGCAACAAGAATCATGGGTAAAGCTTACTTCTGGAGAGAGTTACAGCCGTTTTTTTGACGGCTGCCAGAAAACGGGGCCAAATCTGGTCACCGGCCAAAGCGGTACGACTTTGGGCGGGCTCAAAAATTTGATTTTTTCAAAAGTGGACGGATTAGGCATATATGATCATATGGATTGATTCATAATGGACTCTAGTGTTCAAAAATGCTAGACTCAATGAAAAACCTGAGGTTCACCCCGATCCCTACATAAGAGGTGACGGTTTTGGAAATCAATTTGATAATCACCTAGAGGCCGACTCAAATAGGGTTTCTACCGGTTCGACTTTTTGTAGGGTAGATATTTGAGTTAGGAATCCAACGCAACAAGAATCACGGGTAAAGCTTACTTTTGGAGAGAGTTATAGCCGTTTTACTGACGGCGGCCAGAAAACGGGGCCAAATCTTTCCACCGGCCAAAAGAGTACCCCTTTAGGCGGGTTCAAAAATTTGATTTTCTCAAAAGTGGACGGATTAGGCATGTATGATCATATAAGTTGATTCATAATGGACTCTACTTTTCAAAATTGCTAGACTCAATGAAAAACCCGACGTTCACCCCGATTCCTACATAAGAGGTGACGGTTTTTTGAAATCAACTTGATAATCCCTAGAGGCCGAATCAAACAGGGTTTCTACCGGTTCGACTTTTGGTAGGGTAGATATTTGAGTTAGGTATCCAACACAACAAGAATCACGGGTATAGCTTACTTCTGGAGAGAGTTACAGCCGTTTTACTAATGGCTGCCAGAAAACGGGGCCAAATCTGGCCACCGGCCAAAGGGGTACCCCTTTGGGCGGGTTCAAAAATTTGATTTTCTCAAAAGTGGACGGATTAGGCATGTATGATCATATGAATTGATTCATAATGGACTCTAGTGTTCAAAAATGCTAGACTCAATGAAAAACCCGACGTTCACCCCGATCCCTACATAAGAGGTGACGGTTTTGGAAATCAACTTGATAATCACCTAGAGGCCGACACAAATAGGGTTTCTACCGGTTCGAATTTTTGTAGGGTAGATATTTGAGTTAGGAATCCAACTCAACAAGAATCACGGGTAAAGCTTACTTCTGGAGAGAGTTACAGCCGTTTTACTGACGGCTGCCAGAAAACGGGGCCAAATCTGGCCACCGGTCAAAGGGGTACGTCTTTGGGCGGGTTCAAAAATTTGATTTTTTCAAAAGTGGACGGATTAGGCATATATGATCATATGGATTGATTCATAATGGACTCTAGTGTTCAAAAATGCTAGACTCAATGAAAACCCGACGTTCATCCCGATTCCTACATAAGAGGTGACGGTTTTTTGAAATCAACTTGATAATCACCTAGAGGCCGACTCAAATAGGGGTTCTACCGGTTCGACTTTTGGTAGGGTAGATAATTGAGTTAGGAATCCAATGCAATAAGAATCTCGGGTAAAGCTTACTTCTGGAGAGAGTTACAGCCGTTTTACTGACGGCTGCCAGAAAACGGGGCCAAATCTGGCCACCGGTCAAAGGGGTACGCCTTTAGGGGGGCTCAAAAATTTGATTTTTTCTAAAGTGGACGGATTAGGCATATATGATCATATGGATTGATTCATAATGGACTCTAGTGTTCAAAAATGCTAGACTCAATGAAAACCCGACGTTCATCCCGATTCCTACATAAGAGGTGACGGTTTTTTGAAATCAACTTGATAATCACCTAGAGGCCGACTCAAATAGGGGTTCTACCGGTTCGACTTTTGGTAGGGTAGATAATTGAGTTAGGAATCCAATGCAATAAGAATCTCGGGTAAAGCTTACTTCTGGAGAGAGTTACAGCCGTTTTACTGACGGCTGCCAGAAAACGGGGCCAAATCTGGCCACCGGTCAAAGGGGTACGCCTTTAGGGGGGCTCAAAAATTTGATTTTTTCTAAAGTGGACGGATTAGGCATATATGATCATATGGATTGATTCATAATGGACTCTAGTGTTCAAAAATGCTAGACTCAATGAAAAACCCGACATTCACCCCGATCCCTACATAAGAGGCGACGGTTGTGGAAATCAACTTGATAATCACCTAGAGGTTGACTCAAAAGGAGTTTCTTCCATTTGAACTTTTTGTAGGGTAGATATTTGAGTTAGGAATCCAACGCAACAAGAATCACGGGTAAAGATTACTTCTGGAGAGAGTTATAGCCGTTTTACTGACGGCTGCCAGAAAACAGGGTCAAATCTGGCCACCGGCCAAAGGGGTACCCCTTTGGGCGGGGCTCAAAAATTTGATTTTTTCAAAAGTGGACAGATTAGGCATATATGATCATATGGATTGATTCATAATGGACTCTAGTGTGCAAAAATGCTTGACTCAATGAAAAACCCGACGTTCACCCCGATCCCTACATAAGAGGCGACGGTTGTGGAAATCAACTTGATAATCACCTAGAGGTTGACTCAAAAGGAGTTTCTTCCATTTGAAATTTTTGTAGGGTAGATATTTGAGGTAGGAATCCAACTCAACAAGAATCACGGGTAAAGCTTACTTCTGGAGAGAGTTATAGCCGTTTTACTGACGGCTGCCAGAAAACGGGGCCAAATCTGGCCACCGGCCAAAGGGGTACCCGTTTGGGCGGGCTCAAAAATTTTATTTTTTCAAAAGTGGACGGATTAGGCATATATGATCATATGGATTGATTCATAATGGACTCTAGTGTTCAAAAATGCTAGACTCAATGAAAAACCCGACGTTCACCCCGATCCCTACATAAGAGGTGACGGTTTTGGAAATCAACTTGATAATCACCTAGAGGCCGACTCAAATAGGGTTTCTAACGGTTCGAGTTTTGGTAGGGTAGATATTTGAGTTAGGAATCCAACGCAACAAGAATCACGGGTAAAGCTTAGTTCACGAGAGAGTTATAGCCGTTTTACTGACGGCTGCCAGAAAACGGGGCCAAATCTGGCCACCGGCCAAAGGGGTACCCCTTTGGGCGGGCTCAAAAATTTTATTTTTTCAAAAGTGGACAGATTAGGCATACTTGATCATATGGATTGATTCATAATGGACTCTAGTGTTCAAAAATGCTAGACTCAATGAAAAACCCGACGTTCACCCCGATCTCTACATAAGAGGCGACGGTTGTGGAAATCAACTTGATAATCACCTAGAGGTTGACTCAAAAGGAGTTTCTTCCATTTGAACTTTTTGTAGGGTAGATATTTGAGTTAGGAATCTAACGCAACAAGAATCACGGATAAAGCTTACTTCTGGAGAGAGTTATAGACGTTTTACTGACGGCTGCTAGAAAACGGGGCCAAATCTGGCCACCGGCCAAAGGGGTACCCCTTTGGGAGGGCTCAAAAATTTTATTTTTTCAACAGTGCACGGATTAGGCATATATGATCATATGGATTGATTCATAATGGACTCTAGTGTTCAAAAATGCTAGACTCAATGCAAAACCCGACGTTCACCCCGATCCCAACATAAGAGGTGACGGTTTTGGAAATCAACTTGATAATCACCTAGTGGCCGACTTAAATAGAGTTTCTACCAGTTCGACTTTTGGTAGGGTAGATATTTGAGTTAGGAATCCAACGCAACAAGAATCACGGGTAAAGCTTACTTCTGGAGAGAGTTACAGCCGTTTTACTGACGGCTGCCAGAAAACGGGGCCAAATCTGGCCACCGGCCAAAGGGGTACACTTTTGGACGGGCTCAAAAATTTGATTTTTTAAAAAGTGGACGGATTAGGCATATATGATCATATAGATTGATTCATAATGGACTCTAGTGTTCAAAAATGCTCGACTCAATGAAAAACCCGACGTTCTCCCCGATCCCTACATAAGAGGTGACCGTTTTGGAAATCAACTTGATAATCACCTAGAGGCCGACTCAAATAGGGTTTCTACCGGTTCGACTTTTGGTAAGGTAGATATTTGAGTTAGAAATCCAACGCAACAAGAATCACGTATAAAGCTTACGTCTGGAGAGAGTTACAGCCGTTTTACTGACGGCTGCCAGAAAACGGGACCAAATCTGGCCACCGGCCAAAGGGGTACCCCTTTGGGCGGGCTCAAAAATTTGATTTTTTCAAAAGTTAACGGATTAGGCATATATGATCATATGGATTGATTCATAATGGACTCTAGTTTTAAAAAATGCTAGACTCAATGAAAAACTCGACTTTCACCCCGATCCCTACATAAGAGGTGACGGTTTTGGAAATCAACTTGATAATCACCTAGAGGCCGACTCAAATAGGGTTTCTACCGGTTCGACATTTCGTAGGGTAGATATTTGAGTTAGGAATCCAACGCAACAAGAATCATGGGTAAAGCTTACTTTTGGAGAGATTTACAGCCGTTTTACTGACGGTTGCCAGAAAACGAGGCCAAATCTGGCCACCGGCCATAGGGATACCCCTTTGGGCGGGCTCAAAAATTTGATTTTTTCAAAAGTTGACGGATTAGGCGTATATGATCATATGGATTGATTCATAATGGACTCTAGTGTTCAAAAATGCTAGACTCAATGAAAACCCGACGTTCACCCCGATCCCTACATAAGAGGTGACGGTTTGGGAAATCAACTTGAAAATCACCTAGAGGCTGACTCAAATAGGCTTTCTACCGGTTTGACTTTTGGTAGGGTAGATATTTGATTTAGGAGTCCAACGCAACAAGAATCACGGGTAAAGCTTACTTTTGGAGAGAGTTACAGCCGTTTTGCTGACGGCTGCCAGAAAAAGGGGCCAAATCTGGCCACCGGCCAAAGGGTTACCCAAAGGGGTAACCCTTTGGGCGGGCTCAAAAATTTGATTTTTTCAAAAGTGGACGGATTAGGCATATATGATCATATGGATTGATCCATAATGGACTCTAGTGTTCAAAAATGCTAGACTCAATGAAAAACCCGACGTTCACCCTGATCCCTACATAAGAGGTGACGGTTTTGGATATCAACTTGATAATCACCTAGAGGACGACTCAAATAGGGTTTCTACAGGTTCGATTTTTGGTAGGGTAGATATTTGAGTTAGGAGTCCAACGCAATAAGAATCACGGGTAAAGCTTACTTCTGGAGAGAGTTATAGCCGCTTTACTAACGGCTGCCTGAAAACGGGGCCAAATCTGGCCACCGACCAAAGGGGTACCCCTTTGGGCGGGCTCAAAAATTTTATTTTATCAAAGGTGGACGGATTCGGCATATATGCTCATATGGATTGATTCATAATGGACTCTAGTGTTCAAAAATGCTAGACTCAATGAAAAACCCGACGTTCACCCCGATCCCTACATAAGAGGTGACGGTTTTGGAAATCAACTTGATAATCACCTAGAGGCCGACTCAAATAGGGTTTCTACCGGTTCGACATTTCGTAGGGTAGATATTTGAGTTAGGAATCCAACGCAACAAGAATCATGGGTAAAGCTTACTTCTGGAGAGATTTACAGCCGTTTTACTGACGGTTACCAGAAAACGGGGCCAAATCTGGCCACCGGCCGAAGGGATACCCCTTTGGGCGGGCTCAAAAATTTGATTTTTTCAAAAGTTGACGGATTAGGCGTATATGATCATATGGATTGATTCATAATGGACTCTAGTGTTCAAAAATGCTAGACTCAATGAAAAACCCGACGTTCACCCCGATCCCTACATAAGAGGTGACGGTTTTGGAAATCAACTTGAAAATCACCTAGAGGCTGACTCAAATAGGCTTTCTACCGGTTTGACTTTTGGTAGGGTAGATATTTGATTTAGGAGTCCAACGCAACAAGAATCACGGGTAAAGCATACTTTTGGAGAGAGTTACAGCCGTTTTGCTGACGGCTGCCAGAAAAAGGGGCCAAATCTGGCCACCGGTCAAAGGGTTACCCAAAGGGGTAACCCTTTGGGCGGGCTCAAAAATTTGATTTTTTCAAAAGTGGACGGATTAGGCATATATGATCATATGGATTGATCCATAATGGACTCTAGTGTTCAAAAATGCTAGACTCAATGAAAAACCCGACGTTCACCCCGATCCCTACATAAGAGGTGACGGTTTTTGATATCAACTTGATAATCACCTAGAGGCCGAATCAAATAGGGTTTCTACCAGTTCGACTTTTGTTAGTGTAGATATTTGAGTTAGGAATCCAACGCAACAAGAATCACGGGTAAAGCTTACTTCTAGAGAGAGTTATAGCCGTTTTACTGACGGCTGCCAGAAAACGGGGCCAAATCTGGCCACCGGCCAAAGGGGTACACCTTTGGGCGGGCTCAAAAATTTGATTTTTTCAAAAGTGGACGGATTAGGCATATATGATCATATGGATTGATTCATAATGGACTCTAGTGTTCAAAAATGCTAGACTCAATGAAAAAGCCGACGTTCACCCCGATCCCTACATAAGAGGTGACGGTTTTGGAAATCAACTTGAAAATCACCTAGAGGCTGACTCAAATAGGCTTTCTACCGGTTTGACTTTTGGTAGGGTAGATATTTGATTTAGGAGTCCAACGCAACAAGAATCACGGGTAAAGCATACTTTTGGAGAGAGTTACAGCCGTTTTGCTGACGGCTGCCAGAAAAAGGGGCCAAATCTGGCCACCGGCCAAAGGGTTACCCAAAGGGGTAACCCTTTGGGCGGGCTCAAAAATTTGATTTTTTCAAAAGTGGACGGATTAGGCATATATGATCATATGGATTGATCCATAATGGACTCTAGTGTTCAAAAATGCTAGACTCAATGAAAAACCCGACGTTCACCCCGATCCCTACATAAGAGGTGACGGTTTTTGATATCAACTTGATAATCACCTAGAGGCCGACTCAAATAGGGTTTCTACCAGTTCGACTTTTGTTAGGGTAGATATTTGAGTTAGGAATCCAACGCAACAAGAATCACGGGTAAAGCTTACTTCTGGAGAGAGTTATAGCCGTTTTACTGACGGCTGCCAGAAAACGGGGCCAAATCTGGCCACCGGCCAAAGGGGTACACCTTTGGGCGGGCTCAAAAATTTGATTTTTTCAAAAGTGGACGGATTAGGCATATATGATCATATGGATTGATTCATAATGGACTCTAGTGTTCAAAAATGCTAGACTCAATGAAAAACCCGACGTTCACCCCGATCCCTACATAAGAGGTGACGGTTTTGGAAATCAATTTGATAATCACCTAGAGGCTGACTCAAATAGGGTTTCTACAGGTTCGACTTTCGGTAGCGTAGATATTTGAGTTAGGAATCCAACGCAACAAGAATCACGGGTAAAGCTTACTTCTGGAGAGAGTTATAGCCGTTTTACTGACGGCTGCCAGAAAACTGGGCCAAATCTTGCCACCGGCAAAAGGGGTACCCCTTTTGGCGGGCTCAAAAATTTTATTTTTTCAAAATTCGACGGATTAGGCATATATGATCATATGGATTGATCCATAATGGACTCTAGTGTTCAAAAATGCTAGACTCAATGAAAAACCCGACGTTCACCCCGATCCCTACATAAGAGGTGACGGTTTTTGATATCAACTTGATAATCACCTAGAGGCCGACTCAAATAGGGTTTCTACCAGTTCGACTTTTGTTAGGGTAGATATTTGAGTTAGGAATCCAACGCAACAAGAATCACGGGTAAAGCTTACTTCTGGAGAGAGTTATAGCCGTTTTACTGACGGCTGCCAGAAAACGGGGCCAAATCTGGCCACCGGCCAAAGGGGTACACCTTTGGGCGGGCTCAAAAATTTGATTTTTTCAAAAGTGGACGGATTAGGCATATATGATCATATGGATTGATTCATAATGGACTCTAGTGTTCAAAAATGCTAGACTCAATGAAAAACCCGACGTTCACCCCGATCCCTACATAAGAGGTGACGGTTTTGGAAATCAATTTGATAATCACCTAGAGGCTGACTCAAATAGGGTTTCTACAGGTTCGACTTTCGGTAGCGTAGATATTTGAGTTAGGAATCCAACGCAACAAGAATCACGGGTAAAGCTTACTTCTGGAGAGAGTTATAGCCGTTTTACTGACGGCTGCCAGAAAACTGGGCCAAATCTTGCCACCGGCAAAAGGGGTACCCCTTTTGGCGGGCTCAAAAATTTTATTTTTTCAAAATTCGACGGATTAGGCATATATGATCATATGGATTGATTCATAATGGACTCTAGTGTTCAAAAATGCTAGACTCAATGAAAAACCCGACGTTCACCCCGATCCCTACATAAGAGGTGACGGTTTTGGAAATCAATTTGATAATCACCTAGAGGCCGACTCAAATAGGGTTTCTACCGGTTCGACTTTTGGTAGGATAGATATTTGATTTTGGAATCCAACGCAACAAGAATCACGGGTAAAGCTTACTTCTGGAGAGAGTTATAGCTTTTTAAAGACGGCTGCCAGAAAACGGGGCCAAATCTGGCCACCGGACAAAGGGGTACCTCTTTAGGCGGGCTCAAAAATTTGATTTTTTCAAAAGTCGACGGATTAGGCATATATGATCATATGGATTGATTTATAATGGACTCTAGTGTTCAAAAATGCTAGACTCAATGAAAAACCCGACGTTCACCCCGATCCCTACATAAGAGGTGACGGTTTTGGAAATCAACTTGATAATCACCTAGAGGCCGACTCAAATAGGGTTTCTAATGGTTCGAGTTTTGGTAGGGTAGATATTTGAGTTAGGAATCCAACGCAACAAGAATCACGGGTAAAGCTTATTTCACGAGAGAGTTATAGTCGTTTTACTGACGGCTGCCAGAAAACGGGCCAAATCTGGCCACCAGCCAGAGGGGTACCCCTTTGGGTGGCGCTCAAAAATTTGATTTTTTCAAAAGTGGACGGATTAGTCATATATGATCACATGGATTAATTCATAATGGAGTCTAGTTTTCAAAAATGCTAGACTCAATGAAAAACCCGACGTTCACCCTGATCCCTACATAAGAGGCGACGGTTGTGGAAATCAACTTGATAATCACCTAGAGGTTGACTCAAAAGGAGTTTCTTCCAATTGAACTTTTTGTAGGGTAGATATTTGAGTTAGAAATCCAACGCAACAAGAATCACGGGTAAAGCTTACTTATGGAGAGAGTTATAGCCGTTTTACTAACGGCTGCCAGAAAACGGGGCCAAATCTGGCCATCGGCCAAAGGGGTACCCCTTTGGGCGGGCTCAAAAATTTTATTTTTTCAAAAGTGGACGGATTAGGCATATATGATCATATGGATTGATTCATAATGGACTCTAGTGTTCAAAAATGCTAGACTCAATGAAAAACCCGACGTTCACCCCGATCCCTACATAAGAGGTGACGGTTTTGGAAATCAATTTGATAATCACCTAGAGGCCGACTCAAATAGGGTTTCTACCGGTTCGACTTTTGGTAGGATAGATATTTGATTTTGGAATCGAACGCAACAAGAATCACGGGTAAAGCTTACTTCTGGAGAGAGTTATAGCTTTTTAACGACGGCTGCTAGAAAACGGGGCCAAATCTGGCCACCGGACAAAGGGGTACCTCTTTAGGCGGGCTCAAAAATTTGATTTTTTCAAAAGTCGACGGATTAGGCATATATGATCATATGGATTGATTCATAATGGACTCTAGTGTTCAAAAATGCTAGACTCAATGAAAAACCCGACGTTCACCCCGATCCCTACATAAGAGGTGACGGTTTTGGAAATCAACTTGATAATCACCTAGAGGCCGACTCAAATAGGGTTTCTAATGGTTCGAGTTTTGGTAGGGTAGATATTTGAGTTAGGAATCCAACGCAACAAGAATCACGGGTAAAGCTTAGTTCACGAGAGAGTTAGAGTCGTTTTACTGACGGCTGCCAGAAAACGGGGCCAAATCTGGCCACCGGCCAAAGGGGTACCCCTTTGGCTGGGGCTCAAAAATTTGATTTTTTCAAAAGTGGACGGATTAGTCATATATTATCACATGGATTGATTCATAATGGAGTCTATTTTTCAAATATGCTAGACTCAATGAAAAACCCGACGTTCACCCTGATCCCTACATAAGAGGCGACGGTTGTGGAAATCAACTTGATAATCACCTAGAGGTTGACTCAAAAGGAGTTTCTTCCAACTGAACTTTTTGTAGGGTAGATATTTGAGTTAGGAATCCAACGCAATAAGAATCACGGGTAAAGCTTACTTATGGAGAGAGTTATAGCCGTTTTACTGACGGCTGCCAGAAAACGGGGCCAAATCTGGCCATCGGCCAAAGGGGTATCCCTTTGGGCGGGCTCAAAAATTTTATTTTTTCAAAAGTGAACGGATTAGGCATATATGATCATATGGATTGATTCATAATGGACTCTAGTGTTCAAAAATGCTAGACTCAATGAAAAACTCGACGTTCACCCCGATCCCTACATAAGAGGTGATGGTTTTGGAAATCAACTTGATAATCACCTAGAGGCCGACTCAAATAGGGTTTCTAACGGTTTGACTTTTGGTAGGGTAGATATTTGAGTTAGGAATCCAAAGCAACAAGAATCACAGGTAAAGCTTACTTCTGGAGAGAGTTACAACCATTTTACTAACGGCTGCCAGAAAACGGGGCCAAATCTAGCCACCGGACAAATGGGTACCCCTTTGGGCGGGCTAAAAAATTTGATTTTTTCAAAAGTGGACGGATTAGGCATATATGATCATATGGATTGATTCATAATGGACTCTAGTGTTCAAAAATGCTAGACTCAATGAAAAACCCGACGTTCACACCGATCCCTACATAAGAGCTGACGGTTTTGGAAATCAACTTGATAATCACCTAGAGGCCGACTCAAATAGGGTTTCTAATGGTTCGAGTTTTGGTAGGGTAGATATTTGAGTTAGGAATCCAACGCAACAAGAATCAAGGGTAAAGCTTTGTTCACGAGAGAGTTATAGCCGTTTTACTGACGGATGCCAGAAAACGGGGCTAAATCTGGCCACCAGCCAAAGGGGTACCCCTTTGGGCGGGCTCAAAAATTTTATTTTTTCAAAAGCGGACGGATTAGGCATATATGATCATATGGATTGATTAATAATGGACTCTAGTGTTCAAAAATGCTAGACTCAATGAAAAACCCGACGTTCACCCCGATCCCTACATAAGAGGTGACGGTTTTGGAAATCAACTTGATAATCACCTAGAAGTCGACTCAAATAGGGTTTCTAATGGTTCGAGTTTTGGTAGGGTAGATATTTGAGTTAGGAATCCAACGCAACAAGAATCAAGGGTAAAGCTTTGTTCACGAGAGAGTTATAGCCGTTTTACTGACGGATGCCAGAAAACGGGGCCAAATCTGGCCACCAGCCAAAGGGGTACCCCTTTGGGCGGGCTCAAAAATGTTATTTTTTCAAAAGCGGACGGATTAGGCATATATGATCATATGGATTGATTAATAATGGACTCTAGTGTTCAAAAATGCTTGACTCAATGAAAAACCCGACGTTCACCCCGATCCCTACATAAGAGGTGACGGTTTTGGAAATCAACTTGATAATCACTTAGAGGCCGACTCAAATAGGGTTTCTAACGGTTCGAGTTTTGGTAGGGTAGATATTTGAGTTAGGAATCCAACGCAACAATAATCAAGGGTAAAGCTTAGTTCACGAGAGAGTTATAGCCGTTTTACTGACGGATGCCAGAAAATGGGGCCAAATCTGGCCACCGGCCAAAGGGGTACCCCTTTGGGTGGGGCTCAAAAATTTGATTTTTTCAAAAGTGGATGGATTAGTCATATATGATCACATGGATTGATTCATAATGGACTCTAGTTTTCAAAAATGCTAGACTCAATGAAAAACCCGACGTTCACCCGGATCCCTACATAAGAGGCGACGGTTGTGGAAATCAACTTGATAATCACCTAGAGGTTGACTCAAAAGGAGTTTCTTCCATTTGAACTTTTTGTGGGGTAGATATGTGAATTAGGAATCCAACGCAACAAGAATCACGGGTAAAGCTTACTTCTGGAGAGAGTTATAGCCGTTTTACTGACGGCTGCCAGAAAACGGGGCCAAATCTGGCCATCGGCCAAAGGGGTACCCCTTTGGGCGGGCTCAAAAATTTTATTTTTTCAAAAGTGGACGGATTAGGCATATATGATAATATGGATTGATTCATAATGGACTCTAGTGTTCAAAAATGCTAGACTCAATGAAAAACCCGACGTTCACCCCGATCCCTACATAAGAGGTGACGGTTTTGAAAATCAACTTGATAATCACCTAGAGGTCGACTCAAATAGGGTTTCTAATTGTTCGAGTTTTGGTAGAGTAGATATTTGAGTTAGGAATCCAACGCAACAAGAATCAAGGGTAAAGCTTAGTTCACGAGAGAGTTATAGCCGTTTTACTGACGGATGCCAGAAAACGGGGCCAAATCTGGCCACCAGCCAAAGGGGTACCCCTTTAGGCGGGCTCAAAAATTTTATTTTTTCAAAAGCGGACGGATTAGGCATATATGATCATATGGATTGATTAATAATGGACTCTAGTGTTCAAAAATGCTAGACTCAATGAAAAACCCGACGTTCACCCCGATCCCTACATAAGAGGTGACGGTTTTGGAAATCAACTTGATAATCACTTAGAGGCCAACTCAAATAGGGTTTCTAACGGTTCGAGTTTTGGTAGGGTAGATATTTGAGTTAGGAATCCAACGCAACAATAATCAAGGGTAAAGCTTAGTTCACGAGAGAGTTATAGCCGTTTTACTGACGGATGCCAGAAAACGGGACCAAATCTGGCCACCGGCCAAAGGGGTACCCCTTTGGGCGGGCTCAAAAATTTTATTTTTTCAAAAGTGGACGGATTAGGCATATATGATCATATGGATTGATTCATAATGGACACTAGTGTTCTAAAATACTAGACTCAATGAAAAACCCGACGTTCACCCCGATCCCTACATAAGAGATGAAGGTTTTGGAAATCAACTTGATAATCACCTAGAGGCCGTCTCAAATAGGGTTTCTACCGGTTTGAATTTTGGTAGGGTAGATATTTGAGTTAGGTATCCAACGCAATAAGAATCACGGGTAAAGCTTACTTCTGGAGAGAGTTACAACCATTTTACTGACGGCTGCCAGAAAACGGGGCCAAATCTGGCCACCGGCCAAAAGGGTACCCCTTTGGGTGGGGCTCAAAAATTTGATTTTTTCAAAAGTGGACGGATTAGTCATATATGATCACATGAATTGATTCATAATGGACTCTAGTTTTCAAAAATGCTAGACTTAATGAAAAACCCGACGTTCACCCTAATCCCTACAAAAGAGGCGACGGTTGTGGAAATCAACTTGATAATCACCTAGAGGTTGACTCAAAAGGAGTTTCTTCCATTTGAACTTTTTGTAGGGTATATATTTGAGTTAGGAATCCAACGCAACAAGAATCACGGGTAAATCTTACTTCTGGAGAGAGTTATAGTCGTTTTACTGACGGCTGCCAGAAAACGGGGCCAAATCTGGCCACCGGCCAAAGGCGTACCCCTTTGGGCGGGCTCAAAAATTTTATTTTTTCAAAAGTGGACGGATTAGGCATATATGATCATATGGATTGATTCATAATGGACTCTAGTGTTCAAAAATACTAGACTCAATAAAAAACCCGACGTTCACCCTGATCCCTACATAAGAGGCGACGGTTGTGGAAATCAACTTGATAATCACCTAGAGGTTGACTCAAAAGGAGTTTCTTCCATTTGAACTTTTTGTAGGGTAGATATTTGAGTTAGGAATCCAACGCAACAAGAATCACGGGTAAATCTTACTTCTGGAGAGAGTTATAGTCGTTTTACTGACGGCTGCCAGAAAACGGGGCCAAATCTGGCCATCGGCCAAAGGGATACCCATTTGGGCGGGCTCAAAAATTTTATTTTTTCAAAAGTTGACGGATTAGGCATATATGATCATATGGATTGATTCATAATGGACTCTAGTGTTCAAAAATGCTAGACTCAATGAAAAACCCGACGTTCACCCCGATCCCTACATAAGAGGTGACGGTTGTGGAAATCAACTTGATAATCACCTAGAGGCCGACTCAAATAGGGTTTCTAACGGTTCAAGTTTTGGTAGGGTAGATATTTGAGTTAGGAATCCAACGCAACAAGAATCAAGGGTAAAGCTTAGTTCACGAGAGAGTTATAGCCGTTTTAATGACGGATGCCAGAAAACGGGGCCAAATCTGGCCACCGGCCAAAGGGGTACCCCTTTGGGCGGGCTCAAAAATTTTATTTTTTCAAAAGTGGACGGATTAGGCATATATAATCATATGGATTGATTCATAATGGATTCTAGTGTTCAAAAATACTAGACTCAATGAAAAACCCGACGTTCACCCTGATCCCTACATAAGAGGCGACGGTTGTGGAAATCAACTTGATAATCACCTAGAGGTTGACTCAAAAGGAGTTTCTTCCATTTGAACTTTTTGTAGGGTAGATATTTGAGTTAGGAATCCAACGCAACAAGAATCACGGGTAAATCTTACTTCTGGAGAGAGTTATAGTCGTTTTACTGACGGCTGCCAGAAAACGGGGCCAAATCTGGCCATCGGCCAAAGGGATACCCATTTGGGCGGGCTCAAAAATTTTATTTTTTCAAAAGTTGACGGATTAGGCATATATGATCATATGGATTGATTCATAATGGACTCTAGTGTTCAAAAATGCTAGACTCAATGAAAAACCCGACGTTCACCCCGATCCCTACATAAGAGGTGACAGTTGTGGAAATCAACTTGATAATCACCTAGAGGCCGACTCAAATAGGGTTTCTAACGGTTCGAGTTTTGGTAGGGTAGATATTTGAGTTAGGAATCCAACGCAACAAGAATCAAGGGTAAAGCTTAGTTCACGAGAGAGTTATAGCCGTTTTAATGACGGATGCCAGAAAACGGGGCCAAATCTGGCCACCGGCCAAAGGGGTACCCCTTTGGGCGGGCTCAAAAATTTTATTTTTTCAAAAGTGGACGGATTAGGCATATATGATCATATGGATTGATTAATAATGGACTCTAGTGTTCAAAAATGCTAGACTCAATGAAAAACCCGACGTTCACCCCGATCCCTACATAAGACGTGACGGTTTTGGAAATCAACTTGATAATCTCCTAGAGGCCGACTCAAATAGAGTTTCTAACGGTTCGAGTTTTGGTAGGGTAGATATTTGAGTTAGGAATCCAACGCAACAAGAATCAAGGGTAAAGCTTAGTTCACGAGATAGTTATAGCCGTTTTACTGACGGATGCCAGAAAACGGGGCCAAATCTGGCCACCGGCCAAAGGGGTACCCCTTTGGGCGGGCTCAAAAATTTTATTTTTTCAAAAGTGGACGGATTAGGCATATATGATCATATGGATTGATTCATAATGGACTCTAGTGTTCAAAAATACTAGACTCAATGAAAAACCCGACGTTCACCCTGATCCCTACATAAGAGGCGACGGTTGTGGAAATCAACTTGATAATCACCTAGAGGTTGACTCAAAAGAAGTTTCTTCCATTTAAACTTTTTGTAGGGTAGATATTTGAGTTAGGAATCCAACGCAACAAGAATCACGGGTAAATCTTACTTCTGGAGAGAGTTATAGCCGTTTTACTGACGGATGCCAGAAAATGGGGCCAAATCTGGCCACCGGCCAAAGGGGTACCCCTTTGGGCGGGCTCAAAAATTTTATTTTTTCAAAAGTGGACGGATTAGGCATATATGATCATATGGATTGATTCATAACGGACTCTAGTGTTCAAAAATACTAGACTCAATGAAAAACCCGACGTTCACCCCGATCCCTACATAAGAGGTGAAGGTTTTGGAAATACACTTGATAATCATCTAGAGGCCGACTCTAATAGGGTTTCTATCGGTTTGACTTTTGGTAGGGTAGATATTTGAGTTAGGAATCCAACGCAACAAGAATCACGGGTAAAGCTTACTTCTGGAGAGAGTTACAACCATTTTACTGACGGCTGCCAGAAAACGGGGCCGAATCTAGCCACCGGACAAAGGGGTACCCCTTTGGGCGGGCTAAAAAATTTAATTTTTTCAAAAGTGGACGGATTAGGCATATATGATCATATGGATTGATTCATAATGGACTCTAGTGTTCAAAAATGCTAGACTCAATGAAAAACCCGAAGTTCACCCCAATCCCTACATAAGAGGTGACGGTTTTGGAAATCAACTTGATAATCACCTAGAGGCCGACTCAAATAGGGTTTCTACAAGTTCGACTTGTGGTAGGGTAGATATTTGAGTTAGGAATCCAACGCAACAAAAATCACGGGTAAAACTTACTCCTGGAGAGAGTTATAGCCGTTTTACTGACGGCTGCCAGAAAACGGGGCCAAATCTGGCCACTGGCCAAAGGAGTACCCCTTTGGGCGGGCTCAAAAACTTGATTTTTTCAAAAGTGGACAGATTAGGCATATATGATCATATGGATTGATTCATAATGGACTCTAGTGTTCAAAAATGCTAGACTGAATGAAAACCCGACGTTCTCCCCGAACCCTACATAAGAGGTAACGGTTTGGAAATCAACTTGATAATCACCTAGAGGCCAACTCAAATAGGGTTTCTACGGGTTTGACTTTTGTTAGGGTAGATATTTGAGTAAGGAATCCAACGCAAGAAGAATCACGGGTAAAGCTTACTTCTGGAGAGAGTTACAGCCATTTTACTGACGGCTGCCAGAAAACGGGGCCAAATCTGGCCACCGGCCAAAAAGTACCCCTTTGGGCGGGCTCAAAAATTTTATTTTTTCAAAAGTGGACGGATTAGGCATATAGGATCATATGGATTGATTCATAATGGACTCTAGTGTTCAAAAATGTTAGACTCAATGAAGAACCCGACGTTTACCCCGATCCCTACATAATAGGTGACGGTTTTGGAAATCAACTTGATTATCACCTAGAGGCCGACTCAAATAGGGTTTCTAAAGGTTCGAATTTTGGTAGGGTAGATATTTGAGTTAGAAATCCAACGCAACAAGAATCACGGGTATAGCTTACTTCTGGAGAGAGTTATAGCCGTTTCACTGACGGCTGCCAGAAAATGGGCCAAATCTGGCCACCGGCCAAAGGGGTTCCCCTTTGGGCGGGCTCAAAAATTTTGTTTTTTCAAAAGTGGACGGATTAGGCATATCTGATCATATGGATTGATTCATAATGGACTCTAGTGTTCAAAAATGCTAAAATCAATGAAAAACCCGACGTTCTCCCCGAACACTACATAAGAGGTGACGGTTTGGAAATCAACTTGATAATCACCTAGAGGCCAACTCAAATAGGGTTTCTACCGGTTCGACTTTTGTTAGGGTACATATTTGAGTTAGGAATCCAACGCAATAAGAATAACGGGTAAAGCTTACTTCTGGAGAGAGTTACAGCCATTTTACTGACGGCTGCCAAAAAAGGAGGCAAATCTGGCCACCGGCCAAAGGGGTACCCCTTTGGGCGGGCTCAAAAATTTTATTTTTTCAAAAGTGGACGGATTAGGCATATGTGATCATATGGATTGATTCATAATGGACTCTAGTGTTCAAAAATGCTAGACTCAATGAAAAACCCGACGTTCACCCCGATCTCTACATAAGAGATGAAGGTTTTGGAAATCAACTTGATAATCACCTAGAGGCCGACTCAAATAGGGTTTCTACCGGTTTGACTTTTGGTAGGGTAGATATTTGAGTTAGGTATCCAACGCAATAAGAATCACGGGTAAAGCTTACTTTTGGAGAGAGTTACAACCATTTTACTGACGGCTGCCAGAAAACGGGGCCAAATCTGGCCACCGGCCAAAGGGGTACCCCTTTGGGTGGGGCTCAAAAATTTGATTTTTTCAAAAGTGGACGGATTAGTCATATATGATCACATGAATTGATTCATAATGGACTCTAGTTTTCGAAAATGCTAGACTCAATAAAAAACCCGACGTTCACCCTGATCCCTACATAAGAGGCGACGGTTGTGGAAATCAACTTGATAATCACCTAGAGGTTGACTCAAAAGGAGTTTCTTCCATTTGAACTTTTTGTAGGGTAGATATTTGAGTTAGGAATCCAACGCAACAAGAATCACGGATAAATCTTACTTCTGGAGAGAGTTATAGCCGTTTTACTGACGGCTGCCAGAAAACGGGGCCAAATCTGGCCATCGGCCAAAGGGATACCCATTTGGGCGGGCTCAAAAATTTTATTTTTTCAAAAGTTGACGGATTAGGCATATATGATCATATGGATTGATTCATTATGGACTCTAGTGTTCAAAAATGCTAGACTCAATGAAAAACCCGACGTTCACCCCGATCTCTACATAAGAGATGAAGGTTTTGGAAATCAACTTGATAATCACCTAGAGGCCGACTCAAATAGGGTTTCTACGGGTTTGACTTTTGGTAGGGTAGATATTTGAGTTAGGTATCCAACGCAATAAGAATCACGGGTAAAGCTTACTTCTGGAGAGAGTTACAACCATTTTACTGACGGCTGCCAGAAAACGGGGCCAAATCTGGCCACCGGCCAAAGGGGTACCCCTTTGGGTGGGGCTCAAAAATTTGATTTTTTCAAAAGTGGACGGATTAGTCATATATGATCACATGAATTGATTCATAATGGACTCTAGTTTTCAAAAATGCTAGACTCAATAAAAAACCCGACGTTCACCCTGATCCCTACATAAGAGGCGACGGTTGTGGAAATCAACTTGATAATCACCTAGAGGTTGACTCAAAAGGAGTTTCTTCCATTTGAACTTTTTGTAGGGTAGGTATTTAAGTTAGGAATCCAACACAACAAGAATCACGGGTAAATCTTACTTCTGGAGAGAGTTATAGCCGTTTTACTGACGGCTGCCAGAAAACGGGGCCAAATCTGGCCATCGGCCAAAGGGATACCCCTTTGGGCGGGCTCAAAAATTTTATTTTTTCAAAAGTTGACGGATTAGGCATATATGATCATATGGATTGATTCATAATGGACTCTAGTGTTCAAAAATGCTAGACTCAATGAAAAACCCGACGTTCACCCCGATCCCTACATAAGAGGTGACGGTTTTGGAAATTAACTTGATAATCACCTAGAGGCAGACTCAAATAGGGTTTGTAACGGTTCGAGTTTTGGTAGGGTAGATATTTGAGTTAGGAATCCAACGCAACAAGAATCAAGGGTAAAGCTTAGTTCACGAGAGAGTTATAGCCGTTTTAGTGACGGATGCCAGAAAACGGGGCCAAATCTGGCCACCGGCCAAAGGGGTACCCCTTTGGGCGGGCTCAAAAATTTTATTTTTTCAAAAGTGGACGGATTAGGCATATATGATCATATGGATTGATTAATAATGAACTCTAGTGTTCAAAAATGCTAGACTCAATGAAAAACCCGACGTTCACCCCGATCCCTACATAAGAGGTGACGGTTTTGGAAATCAACTTGATAATCTCCTAGAGGCCGACTCAAATAGGGTTTCTAACGGTTCGAGTTTTGGTAGGGTAGATATTTGAGTTAGGAATCCAATGCAATAAGAATCAAGGGTAAAGCTTAGTTCACGAGAGAGTAATAGCCGTTTTACTGACGGATGCCAGAAAACGGGGCCAAATCTGGCCACCAGCCAAAGAGGTACCCCTTTGGGCGGGCTCAAAAAATTTATTTTTTCAAAAGTGGACGGATTAGGCATATATGATCATATGGATTGATTCATAATGGACTCTAGTGTTCAAAAATACTAGACTCAATGAAAAACCCGACGTTCACCCTGATCCCTACATAAGAGGCGACGGTTGTGGAAATCAACTTGATAATCACCTAGAGGTTGACTCAAAAGGAGTTTATTCCATTTGAACTTTTTGTAGGGTAGATATTTGAGTTAGGAATCCAACGCAACAAGAATCACGGGTAAATCTTACTTCTGGAGAGAGTTATAGCCTTTTTACTGATGGCTGCCAGAAAACGGGGCCAAATCTGGCCATCGGCCAAAGGGATACCCCTTTGGGCGGGCTCAAAAATTTTATTTTTTCAAAAGTTGACGGATTAGGCATATATGATCATATGGATTGATTCATAATGGACTCTAATGTTCAAAAATGCTAGACTCAATGAAAAACCCGACGTTCACCCCGATCCCTACATAAGAGGTGACGGTTTTGGAAATCAACTTGATAATCACCTAGAGGCCGACTCAAATAGGGTTTCTAACGGTTCGAGTTTTGGTAGGGTAGATATTTGAGGTAGGAATCCAACGCAACAAGAATCAAGGGTAAAGCTTAGTTCACGAGAGAGTTATAGCCGTTTTACTTCTGGAGAGAGTTACAACCATTTTACTGACGGCTGCCAGAAAACGGGGCCAAATCTGGCCACCGGCCAAAGGGGTACCCCTTTGGGTGGGGCTTAAAAATTTGATTTTTTCAAAAGTGGATGGATTAGTCATATATGATCACATGAATTGATTCATAATGGACTCTAGTTTTCAGAAATGCTAGACTCAACGAAAAACCCGACGTTCACCCTGATCCCTACATAAGAGGCGACGGTTGTGGAAATCAACTTGATAATCACCTAGAGGTTGACTCAAAAGGAGTTTCTTCCATTTGAACTTTTTGTAGGGTAGATATTTGAGTTAGGAATCGAACGCAACAAGAATCACGGGTAAATCTTACTTCTGGAGAGAGTTATAGCCGTTTTACTGACGGCTGCCAGAAAACGGGGCCAAATCTGGCCATCGGCCAAAGGGATACCCCTTTGGGCGGGCTCAAAAATTTTATTTTTTCAAAAGTTGACGGATTAGGCATATATGATCATATGGATTGATTCATAATGGACTCTAGTGTTCAAAAATGCTAGACTCAATGAAAAACCCGACGTTCACCCCGATCCCTACATAAGAGGTGACGGTTTTGAAAATCAACTTGATAATCACCTAGAGGCCGACTCAAATAGGGTTTCTAACGGTTCGAGTTTTGGTAGGGTAGATATTTGAGTTAGGAATCCAACGCAACAAGAATCAAGGGTAAAGCTTAGTTCACGAGAGAGTTATAGCCGTTTTACTGACGGATGCCAGAAAACGGGGCCAAATCTGGCCATCGGCCAAAGGGGTACCCCTTTAGGCGGGCTCAAAAATTTTATTTTTTCAAAAGTGGACGGATTAGGCATATATGATCATATGGATTGATTAATAATGAACTCTAGTGTTCAAAAATGCTAGACTCAATGAAAAACCCGACGTTCACCCCGATCCCTACATAAGAGGTGACGGTTTTGGAAATCAACTTGATAATCACCTAGAGGCAGACTCAAATAGGGTTTGTAACGGTTCGAGTTTTGGTAGGGTAGATATTTGAGTTAGGAATCCAACGCAACAAGAATCAAGGGTAAATCTTAGTTCACGAGAGAGTTATAGCCGTTTTAGTGACGGATGCCAGAAAACGGGGCCAAATCTGGCCACCGGCCAAAGGGGTACCCCTTTGGGCGGGCTCAAAAATTTTATTTTTTCAAAAGTGGACGGATTAGGCATATATGATCATATGGATTGATTAATAATGAACTCTAGTGTTCAAAAATGCTAGACTCAATGAAAAACCCGACGTTCACCCCGATCTCTACATAAGAGGTGACGGTTTTAGAAATCAACTTGATAATCTCCTAGAGGCCGACTCAAATAGGGTTTCTAACGGTTCGAGTTTTGGTAGGGTAGATATTTGAGTTAGGAATCCAACGCAATAAGAATCAAGGGTAAAGCTTAGTTCACGAGAGAGTAATAGCCGTTTTACTGACGGATGCCAGAAAACGGGGCCAAATCTGGCCACCAGCCAAAGGGGTACCCCTTTGGGCGGGCTCAAAAAATTTATTTTTTCAAAAGTGGACGGATTAGGCATATATGATCATATGTATTGATTCATAATGGACTCTAGTGTTCAAAAATACTAGACTCAATGAAAAACCCGACGTTCACCCTGATCCCTACATAAGAGGCGACGGTTGTGGAAATCAACTTGATAATCACTTAGAGGTTGACTCAAAAGGAGTTTATTCCATTTGAACTTTTTGTAGGGTAGATATTTGAGTTAGGAATCCAACGCAACAAGAATCACGGGTAAATCTTACTTCTGGAGAGAGTTATAGCCTTTTTACTGACGGCTGCCAGAAAACGGGGCCAAATCTGGCCATCGGCCAAAGGGATACCCCTTTGGGCGGGCTCAAAAATTTTATTTTTTCAAAAGTTGACGGATTAGGCATATATGATCATATGGATTGATTCATAATGGACTCTAATGTTCAAAAATGCTAGACTCAATGAAAAACCCGACGTTCACCCCGATCCCTACATAAGAGGTGACGGTTTTGGAAATCAACTTGATAATCACCTAGAGGCCGACTCAAATAGGGTTTCTAACGGTTCGAGTTTTGGTAGGGTAGATATTTGAGGTAGGAATCCAACGCAACAAGAATCAAGGGTAAAGCTTAGTTCACGAGAGAGTTATAGCCGTTTTACTTCTGGAGAGAGTTACAACCATTTTACTGACGGCTGCCAGAAAACGGGGCCAAATCTGGCCACCGGCCAAAGGGGTACCCCTTTGGGTGGGGCTTAAAAATTTGATTTTTTCAAAAGTGGATGGATTAGTCATATATGATCACATGAATTGATTCATAATGGACTCTAGTTTTCAGAAATGCTAGACTCAACGAAAAACCCGACGTTCACCCTGATCCCTACATAAGAGGCGACGGTTGTGGAAATCAACTTGATAATCACCTAGAGGTTGACTCAAAAGGAGATTCTTCCATTTGAACTTTTTGTAGGGTAGATATTTGAGTTAGGAATCGAACGCAACAAGAATCACGGGTAAATCTTACTTCTGGAGAGAGTTATAGCCGTTTTAGCCAGAAAACGGGGCCAAATCTGGCCATCGGCCAAAGGGATACCCCTTTGGGCGGGCTCAAAAATTTTATTTTTTCAAAAGTTGACGGATTAGGCATATATGATCATATGGATTGATTCATAATGGACTCTAGTGTTCAAAAATGCTAGACTCAATGAAAAACCCGACGTTCACCCCGATCCCTACATAAGAGGTGACGGTTTTGGAAATCAACTTGATAATCACCTAGAGGCCGACTCAAATAGGGTTTCTAACGGTTCGAGTTTTGGTACGGTAGATATTTGAGTTAGGAATCCAACGCAACAAGAATCAAGGGTAAAGCTTAGTTCACGAGAGAGTTATTGCCGTTTTACTGACGGATGCCAGAAAACGGGGCCAAATCTGGCCACCGGCCAAAGGGGTACCCCTTTGGGCGGGCTCAAAAATTTTATTTTTTCAAAAGTGGACGGATTAGGCATATATGATCATATGGATTGATTCATAATGGACTCTAGTGTTCAAAAATACTAGACTCAATGAAAACCCGACGTTCACCCTGATCCCTACATAATAGGCGACGGTTGTGGAAATCAACTTGATAATCACCTAGAGGTTGACTCAAAAGGAGTTTCTTCCATTTGAACTTTTTGTAGGGTAGATATTTGAGTTAGGAATCTAACGCAACAAGAATCACGGGTAAATCTTACTTCTGGAGAGAGTTATAGATGTTTTACTGACGGCTGCCAGAAAACGGGGCCAAATCTGGCCATCGGCCAAAGGGATACCCCTTTGGGCGGGCTCAAAAATTTTATTTTTTCAAAATTTGACGGATTAGGCATATATGATCATATGGATTGATTCATAATGGACTCTAGTGTTCAAAAATGCTAGACTCAATGAAAAACCCGACGTTCACCCCGATCCCTACATAAGAGGTGACGGCTTTGGAAATCAACTTGATAATCCCCTAGAGGCCGACACAAATAGGGTTTCTAACGGTTCGAGTTTTGGTAGGGTAGATATTTGAGTTAGGAATCCAACGCAAAATGAATCAAGGGTAAAGCTTAGTTCACGAGAGAGTTATAGCCGTTTTACTGACGGATACCAGAAAACGGGGCCAAATCTGGCCACCGGCCAAAGGGGTACCCCTTTGGGCGGGCTCAAAAATTTTATTTTTTCAAAAGTGGATGGATTAGGCATATATGATCATATGGATTGATTCATAATGGACTCTAGTGTTCAAAAATACTATACTCAATGAAAAACCCGACGTTCACCCCGATCCCTACATAAGAGGTGAAGGTTTTGGAAATCAACTTGATAATCATCTAGAGGCCGACTTAAATAGGGTTTCTACCGGTTTTACTTTTGGTAGGGTAGATATTTGAGGTAGGAATCCGACGCAACAAGAATCACGGGTAAATCTTACTTCTGGAGAGAGTTATAGCTGTTTTACCTACGGCTGCAAGAAAACGGGGCCAAATCTGGCCATCGGCCAAAGGGATACCCCTTTGGGCGGGCTCAAAAATTTTATTTTTTCAAAAGTTGACGGAGTAGGCATATATGATCATATGGATTGATTCATAATGGACTCTAGTGTTCAAAAATGCTAGACTCAATGAAAAACCCGACGTTCACCCCAATCCCTACATAAGAGGTGACAGTTGTGGAAATCAACTTGATAATAACCTAGAGGCCGACTCAAATAGGGTTTCTACAGGTTCGACTTTTGATAGGGTAGATATTTGAGTTAGGAATCCAACGCAACAAAAATCACGGGTAAAACTTACTTCTGGAGAGAGTTATAGCCGTTTTACTGACGGCTGCCAGAAAACCGGGCCAAATCTGGCCACTGGCCAAAGGGGTACCCCTTTGGGCGGGCTCAAAAACTTGATTTTTTCAAAAGTGGACAGATTAGGCATATATGAACATATGGATTGATTCATAATGGACTCTAGTGTTCAAAAATACTAGACTCAATGAAAACCTGACGTTCTCCCCGAACCCTACATAAGAGGTGACGGTTTTGGAAATCAACTGGATAATCACGTAGAGGCCGACTCAAATAGGGTTTCTACAGGTTCGACTTTTGGTAGGATAGATATTTGAGTTAGGAATCCAACGCAACAAGAATCACGGGTAAAGTTTACTTCTGGAGAGAGTTATAGCCGTTTTACTGACGGCTGCCAGAAAATGGGGCCAAATCTGGCCACCGGCCAAAGGGGTTCCCCTTTGGGCGGGCTCAAAAATTTTGTTTTTTCAAAAGTGGACGGATTAGGCATATCTGATCATATGGATTGATTCATAATGGACTCTAGTGTTCAAAAATGCTAAACTCAATGAAAAACCCGACGTTCTCCCCGAACCCTACATAAGAGGTGACGGTTTGGAAATCAACTTGATAATCACCTAGAGGCCAACTCAAATAGGGTTTCTACCGGTTCGACTTTTGTTAGGGTAGATATTTGAGTTAGGAATCCAACGCAATAAGAATAACGGGTAAAACTTACTTCTGGAGAGAGTTACAGCCATTTTACTGACGGCTGCCAGAAAACGGGGCCAAATCTGGCCACCGGCCAAAGGGGTACCCCTTTGGGCGGGCTCAAAAATTTTATTTTTTCAAAAGTGGACGGATTAGGCATATATGATTATATGGATTCATTCATAATGGACTCTAGTGTTCAAAAATGCTAGACTCAATGAAAAACCCGACGTTCACCCCGATGCCTACATAAGAGGTGACGGTTTGGAAATCAACTTGATAATCACCTAGAGGCCAACTCAAATAGGGTTTCTACCGGTTCGACTTTTGTTAGGGTAGATATTTGAGTTAGGAATCCAACGCAATAAGAATAACGGGTAAAACTTACTTCTGGAGAGAGTTATAGCCGTTTTCCTCACGACTGCCAGAAAACGGGGCTAAATCTGGCCACCGACCAAAGGGTTACCCCTTTGGACGGGGCTCAAAAATTTGATTTTTTCAAAACTGGACGGATTAGGCATATATGATCATATGGATTGATTCATAATGGACTCTAGTGTTCAAACATGCTAGACTCAATGAAAACCCGACGTTCACCCCGATCCCTACATAAGAGGTGACGGTTTTGGAAATCAACTGGATAATCACCTAGAGGCCGACTCAAATAGGGTTTCTACCAGATCGACTTTTGGTAGTGTATATATTTCAGTTAGGAATCCAACGTAACAAGAATCACGGATAAAGCTTATTTCTGGAGAGAGTTATAGCCGTTTTACTGACGGCTGTCAGAAAACCGGGCCAAATCTGGCCACCGGCCAAAGGGGTACCCCTTTGGGCGAGCTCAAAAATTTGATTTTTTCAAAAGTGGACGGATTAGGCATATATGATCATATGGATTGATTCATAATGGACTCTAGTGTTCAAAAATGCTAGACTCAATGAAAAACCCTACGTTCACCCCGATCCCTACATAAGAGGTGACGGTTTTGGAAATCAACTGGATAATCACCTAGAGGCCGACTCAAATAGGGTTTCTACCAGTTCGACTTTTGGTAGTGTAGATATTTGAGTTAGGAATCCAACGTAACAAGAATCACGGGTAACGCATACTTCTGGAGAGAGTAACATCCGTTTTACTGACGGCTCCCAGAAAACGGGGCCAAATCTGGCCACCGGCCAAAGGAGTAACCCTTTGGGCGGGCTTAAAAATTTGATTTTTTCAAAAGTGGACGGATTAGGCATATATGATCATATGGATTGATTCATAATGGACTCTAGTGTTAAAAAATGCTAGACTCAATGAAAAACCCGACGTTCACCCCGATCCCTACATAAGAGGTGACGGTTTTGGAAATCAACTTGATAATCACTTAGAGGCCGACTCAAATAGTGTTTCTACCGATTCGATTTTTGGTAGGGTAGATATTTGAGTTAGGAATCCAACGCAACAAGAATCACGGGTAACGCTTACTTCTGGAGAGAGTTACAGCCGTTTTACTGACGGCTGCCAGAAAACCGGGCCAAATCTGGCCACCGGCCAAAGGGGTACCCCTTTAGGCGGGCTCAAAAACTTGATTTTTTCAAAAGTGGACGGATTAGGCATATATGATCATATGAATTGATTCATAATGGACTCTAGTGTTCAAACATGCTAGACTCAATGAAAACCCGACGTTCACCCCGATCCCTACATAAGAGGTGACGGTTTTGGAAATCAACTTGATAATCACCTATAGGCCGACTCAAGTAGGGTTTGTACTGGTTCGACTTTTGGTAGGGTAGATATTTGAGTTAGGAATCCAACGCAACAAGAATCACTGGTAAAGCTTACTTTTGGATAGAGTTACAGCCGTTTTACTGACGGCTGCCAGAAAACGTGGCCAAATTTGGCCACCGGCCAAAGGAGTAACCCTTTGGGCGGGCTCAAAAATTTGATTTTTTCAAAAGTGGGCGGATTAGGCATATATGATCATATGGATTGATTCATAATGGACTCTAGTGTTAAAAAATGCTAGACTCAATGAAAAACCCGACGTTCACCCCGATCCCTACATAAGAGGTGACGGTTTTGGAAATCAACTTGATAATCACCTAGAGGCCGACTCAAATAGGGTTTCTACCGGTTCGACCTTTGGTAGGGTAGATATTTGAGTTAGGAATACAACGCAACAAGAATCACGGCTAAAGCTTACTTCTGGAGAGAGTTATAGCCGTTTTCCTCACGACTGCCAGAAAACGGGGCTAAATCTGGCCACCGGCCAAAGGGTTACCCCTTTGGACGGGGCTCAAAAATTTGATTTTTTCAAAAGTGGACGGATTAGGCATATATGATCATATGGATTGATTCATAATGGACTCTAGTGTTCAAACATGCTAGACTCAATGAAAACCCGACGTTCACCCCGATCCCTACATAAGAGGTGACGGTTTTGGAAATCAACTGGATAATCACCTAGAGGCCGACTCAAATAGGGTTTCTACCAGATCGACTTTTGGTAGTGTATATATTTCAGTTAGGAATCCAACGTAACAAAAATCACGGATAAAGCTTATTTCTGGAGAGAGTTATAGCCGTTTTACTGACGGCTGTCAGAAAACCGGGCCAAATCTGGCCACCGGCCAAAGGGGTACCCCTTTGGGCGAGCTCAAAAATTTGATTTTTTCAAAAGTGGACGGATTAGGCATATATGATCATATGGATTGATTCATAATGTACTCTAGTGTTCAAAAATGGTAGACTCAATGAAAAACCCTACGTTCACCCCGATCCCTACATAAGAGGTAACGGTTTTGGAAATCAACTGGATAATCACCTAGAGGCCGACTCAAATAGGGTTTCTACCAGTTCGACTTTTGGTAGTGTAGATATTTGAGTTAGGAATCCAACGTAACAAGAATCACGGGTAAAGCATACTTCTGGAGAGAGTAACAGCCGTTTTACTGACGGCTGCCAGAAAACGGGGCCAAATCTGGCCACCGGCCAAAGGAGTAACCCTTTGGGCGGGCTTAAAAATTTGATTTTTTCAAAAGTGGACGGATTAGGCATATATGATCATATGGATTGATTCATAATGGACTTTAGTGTTCAAAAATGCTAGACTCAATGAAAAACCCGACGTTCACCACGATCCCTACATAAGAGGTGACGGTTTTGGAAATCAACTTGATAATCACTTAGAGGCCGACTCAAATACTGTTTCTACCGGTTCGATTTTTGGTAGGGTATATATTTGAGTTAGGAATCCAACGCAATGAGAATCACGGGTAACGCTTACTTCTTGAGAGAGTTACAGCCGTTTTACTGACGGCTGCCAGAAAACCGGGCCAAATCTGGCCACCGGCCAAAGGGGTACCCCTTTGGGCGGGCTCAAAAACTTGATTTTTTCAAAAGTGGACGGATTAGGCATATATGATCATATGGATTGATTCATAATGGACTCTAGTGTTCAAACATGCTAGACTCAATGAAAACCCGACGTTCACCCCGATCCCTACATAAGAGGTGACGGTTTTGGAAATCAACTTGATAATCACCTACAGGCCGACTCAAGTAGGGTTTGTACTGGTTCGACTTTTGGTAGGGTAGATATTTGAGTTAGGAATCCAACGCAACAAGAATCACTGGTAAAGCTTACTTTTGGAGAGAGTTACAGCCGTTTTACTGACGGCTGCCAGAAAACGTGGCCAAATTTGGCCACCGGCCAAAGGAGTAACCCTTTGGGCGGGCTCAAAAATTTGATTTTTTCAAAAGTGGGCGGATTAGGCATATATGATCATATGGATTGATTCATAATGGACTCTAGTGTTCAAAAAATCTAGACTCAATGAAAAGTCCGACGTTCACCCCGATCCCTACATAAGAGGTGACGGTTTTGGAAATCAATTTGATAATCACCTAGAGGCCGACTCAAATAGGGTTTCTACCGGTTCGATTTTTGGTAGGGTAGATATTTGAGTTAGGTATCCAACGCAACAAGAATCACGGGTAAAGCTTACTTCTGGAGAGAGTTACAGCCGTTTTACTGACGGCTGCCAGAAAACGGGGCCAAATCTAGCCACCGGCCAAAGGGGTACCCCTTTGGGCGGGCTAAAAAATTTGATTTTTTCAAAAGTGGACGGATTAGGCATATATGACCATATGGATTGATTCATAATGGACTCTAATGTTCAAAAATGCTAGACTCAATGAAAAACCCGACGTTCACCCCGATCCCTACATAAGAGGTGACGGTTTTGGAAATCAACTTGATAATCACCTAGAGGCCGACTCAAATAGGTTTTCTACCGGTTCGACCTTTGGTAGGGTAGATAATTGAGTTAGGAATACAACGCAACAAGAATCACGGCTAAAGCTTACTTCTGGAGAGAGTTATAGCCGTTTTCCTCACGACTGCCAGAAAACGGGGCTAAATCTGGCCACCGGCCAAAGGGTTACCCCTTTGGACGGGGCTCAAAAATTTGATTTTTTCAAAAGTGGACGGATTAGGCATATATGATCATATGGATTGATTCATAATGGACTCTAGTGTTCAAACATGCTAGACTCAATGAAAACCCGACGTTCACCCCGATCCCTTCATAAGAGGTGACGGTTTTGGAAATCAACTGGATAATCACCTAGAGGCCGACTCAAATAGGGTTTCTACCAGATCGACTTTTGGTAGTGTATATATTTCAGTTAGGAATCCAACGTAACAAGAATCACGGATAAAGCTTATTTCTGGAGAGAGTTATAGCCGTTTTACTGACGGCTGTCAGAAAACCGGGCCAAATCTGGCCACCGGCCAAAGGGGTACCCCTTTGGGCGAGCTCAAAAATTTGATTTTTTCAAAAGTGGACAGATTAGGCATATATGATCATATGGATTGATTCATAATGGACTCTAGTGTTCAAAAATGGTAGACTCAATGAAAAACCCTACGTTCACCCCGATCCCTACATAAGAGGTGACGGTTTTGGAAATCAACTGGATAATCACCTAGAGGCCGACTCAAATAGGGTTTCTACCAGTTCAACTTTTGGTAGTGTAGATATTTGAGTTAGGAATCCAACGTAACAAGAATCACGGGTAAAGCATACTTCTGGAGAGAGTAACAGCCGTTTTACTGACGGCTGCCAGAAAACGGGGCCAAATCTGGCCACCGGCCAAAGGAGTAACCCTTTGGGCGGGCTTAAAAATTTGATTTTTTCAAAAGTGGACGGATTAGGCATATATGATCATATGGATTGATTCATAATGGACTCTAGTGTTCAAAAATGCTAGACTCAATGAAAAACCCGACGTTCACCACGATCCCTACATAAGAGGTGACGGTTTTGGAAATCAACTTGATAATCACTTAGAGGCCGACTCAAATAGTGTTTCTACCGGTTCAATTTTTGGTAGGGTATATATTTGAGTTAGGAATCCAACGCAACAAGAATCACGGGTAACGCTTACTTCTGGAGAGAGTTACAGCCGTTTTACTGACGGCTGCCAGAAAACCGGGCCAAATCTGGCCACCGGCCAAAGGGGTACCCCTTTGGGCGGGCTCAAAAACTTGATTTTTTCAAAAGTGGACGGATTAGGCATATATGATCATATGGATTGATTCATAATGGACTCTAGTGTTCAAACATGCTAGACTCAATGAAAACCCGACGTTCACCCCGATCCCTACATAAGAGGTGACGGTTTTGGAAATCAACTTGATAATCACCTACAGGCCGACTCAAGTAGGGTTTGTACTGGTTCGACTTTTGGTAGGGTAGATATTTGAGTTAGGAATCCAACGCAACAAGAATCACTGGTAAAGCTTACTTTTGGAGAGAGTTACAGCCGTTTTACTGACGGCTGCCAGAAAACGTGGCCAAATTTGGCCACCGGCCAAAGGAGTAACCCTTTGGGCGGGCTCAAAAATTTGATTTTTTCAAAAGTGGGCGGATTAGGCATATATGATCATATGGATTGATTCATAATGGACTCTAGTGTTCAAAAAATCTAGACTCAATGAAAAGTCCGACGTTCACCCCGATCCCTACATAAGAGGTGACGGTTTTGGAAATCAACTAGATAATCACCTAGAGGCCGACTCAAATAGGGTTTCTACCGGTTCGATTTTTGGTAGGGTAGATATTTGAGTTAGGTATCCAACGCAACAAGAATCACGGGTAAAGCTTACTTCTGGAGAGAGTTACAGCCGTTTTACTGACGGCTGCCAGAAAACGGGGCCAAATCTAGCCACCGGCCAAAGGGGTACCCCTTTGGGCGGGCTAAAAAATTTGATTTTTTCAAAAGTGGACGGATTAGGCATATATGACCATATGGATTGATTCATAATGGACTCTAATGTTCAAAAATGCTAGACTCAATGAAAAACCCGACGTTCACCCCGATCCCTACATAAGAGGTGACAGTTTTGGAAATCAACTTGATAATCACCTAGAGGCCGACTCAAATAGGGTTTCTACCGATTCGACCTTTGGTAGGGTAGATATTTGAGTTAGGAATACAACTCAACAAGAATCACGGCTAAAGCTTACTTCTGGAGAGAGTTATAGCCATTTTCCTCACGACTGCCAGAAAACGGGGCTAAATCTGGCCACCGGCCAAAGGGTTACCCCTTTGGACGGGGCTCAAAAATTTGATTTTTTCAAAAGTGGACGGATTAGGCATATATGATCATATGGATTGATTCATAATGGACTCTAGTGTTCAAACATGCTAGACTCAATGAAAACCCGACGTTCACCCCGATCCCTACATAAGAGGTGACGGTTTTGGAAATCAACTTGATAATCACCTAGAGGCCGACTCAAATAGGGTTTCTACCGGTTCGATTTTTGGTAGGGTAGATATTTGAGTTAGGTATCCAACGCAACAAGAATCATGGGTAAAGCTTACTTCTGGAGAGAGTTACAGCCGTTTTACTGACGGCTGCCAGAAAACGGGGCCAAATCTAGCCACCGGCCAAAGGGGTACCCCTTTGGGCGGGCTAAAAAATTTGATTTTTTCAAAAGTGGACGGATTAGGCATATATGACCATATGGATTGATTCATAATGGACTCTAATGTTCAAAAATGATAGACTCAATGAAAAACCCGACGTTCACCCCGATCCCTACATAAGAGGTGACGGTTTTGGAAATCAACTTGATAATCACCTAGAGGCCGACTCAAATAGGGTTTCTACCGGTTCGACCTTTGGTAGGGTAGATATTTGAGTTAGGAATACAACGCAACAAGAATTACGGCTAAAGCTTACTTCTGGAGAGAGTTATAGCCGTTTTCCTCACGACTGCCAGAAAACGGGGCTAAATCTGGCCACCGGCCAAAGGGTTACCCCTTTGGACGGGGCTCAAAAATTTGATTTTTTCAAAAGTGGACGGATTAGGCATATATGATAATATGGATTGATTCATAATGGACTCTAGTGTTCAAACATGCTAGACTCAATGAAAACCCGACGTTCACCCCGATCCCTACATAAGAGGTGACGGTTTTGGAAATCAACTGGATAATCACCTAGAGGCCGACTCAAATAGGGTTTCTACCAGATCGACTTTTGGTAGTGTATATATTTCAGTTAGGAATCCAACGTAACAAGAATCACGGATAAAGATTATATCTGGAGAGAGTTATAGCCGTTTTACTGACGGCTGTCAGAAAACCGGGCCAAATCTGGCCACCGGCCAAAGGGGTACCCCTTTGGGCGAGCTCAAAAATTTGATTTTTTCAAAAGTGGACGGATTAGGCATATATGATCATATGTATTGATTCATAATGGACTCTAGTGTTCAAAAATGCTAGACTCAATGAAAAACCCTACGTTCACCCCGATCCCTACATAAGAGGTGACGGTTTTGGAAATCAACTGGATAATCACCTAGAGGCCGACTCAAATAGGGTTTCTACCAGTTCGACTTTTGGTAGTGTAGATATTTGAGTTAGGAATCCAACGTAACAAGAATCACGGGTAAAGCATACTTCTGGAGAGAGTAACAGCCGTTTTACTGACGGCTGCCAGAAAACGGGGCCAAATCTGGCCACCGGCCAAAGGAGTAACCCTTTGGGCGGGCTTAAAAATTTGATTTTTTCAAAAGTGGACGGATTAGGCATATATGATCATATGTATTGATTCATAATGGACTCTAGTGTTCAAAAATGCTAGACTCAATGAAAAACCCGACGTTCACCACGATCCCTACATAAGAGGTGACGGTTTTGGAAATCAACTTGATAATCACTTAGAGGCCGACTCAAATAGTGTTTCTACCGGTTCGATTTTTGGTAGGGTATATATTTGAGTTAGGAATCCAACGCAATAAGAATCACGGGTAACGCTTACTTCTGGAGAGAGTTACAGCCGTTTTACTGACGGCTGCCAGAAAACGGGGCCAAATCTAGCCACCGGCCAAAGGGGTACCCCTTTGGGCGGGCTAAAAAATTTGATTTTTTCAAAAGTGGACGGATTAGGCATATATGACCATATGGATTGATTCATAATGGACTCTAATGTTCAAAAATGCTAGACTCAATGAAAAACCCGACGTTCACCCCGATCCCTACATAAGAGGTGACGGTTTTGGATATCAACTTGATAATCACCTAGAGGCCGACTCAAATAGGGTTTCTACCGGTTCGACCTTTGGTAGGGTAGATATTTGAGTTAGGAATACAACGCAACAAGAATCACGGCTAAAGCTTACTTCTGGAGAGAGTTATAGCCGTTTTCCTCACGACTGCCAGAAAACGGGGCTAAATCTGGCCACCGGCCAAAGGGTTACCCCTTTGGACGGGGCTCAAAAATTTGATTTTTTCAAAAGTGGACGGATTAGGCATATATGATCATATGGATTGATTCATAATGGACTCTAGTGTTCAAAAATGCTAGACTCAATGAAAAACCCGACGTTCACCACGATCCCTACATAAGAGGTGACGGTTTTGGAAATCAACTTGATAATCACTTAGAGGCCGACTCAAATAGTGTTTCTACCGGTTCGATTTTTGGTAGGGTATATATTTGAGTTAGGAATCCAACGCAACAAGAATCACGGGTAACGCTTACTTCTGGAGAGAGTTACAGCCGTTTTACTGACGGCTGCCAGAAAACGGGGCCAAATCTAGCCACCGGCCAAAGGGGTACCCCTTTGGGCGGGCTAAAAAATTTGATTTTTTCAAAAGTGGACGGATTAGGCATATATGACCATATGGATTGATTCATAATGGACTCTAATGTTCAAAAATGCTAGACTCAATGAAAAACCCGACGTTCACCCCGATCCCTACATAAGAGGTGACGGTTTTGGAAATCAACTTGATAATCACCTAGAGGCCGACTCAAATAGGGTTTCTACCGGTTCGACCTTTGGTAGGGTAGATATTTGAGTTAGGAATACAACGCAACAAGAATCACGGCTAAAGCTTACTTCTGGAGAGAGTTATAGCCGTTTTCCTCACGACTGCCAGAAAACGGGGCTAAATCTGGCCACCGGCCAAAGGGTTACCCCTTTGGACGGGGCTCAAAAATTTGATTTTTTCAAAAGTGGACGGATTAGGCATATATGATCATATGGATTGATTCATAATGGACTCTAGTGTTCAAACATGCTAGACTCAATGAAAACCCGACGTTCACCCCGATCCCTACATAAGAGGTGACGGTTTTGGAAATCAACTTGATAATCACCTAGAGGCCGACTCAAATAGGGTTTCTACCGGTTCGATTTTTGGTAGGGTAGATATTTGAGTTAGGTATCCAACTCAACAAGAATCATGGGTAAAGCTTACTTCTGGAGAGAGTTACAGCCGTTTTACTGACGGCTGCCAGAAAACGGGGCCAAATCTAGCCACCGGCCAAAGGGGTACCCCTTTGGGCGGGCTAAAAAATTTGATTTTTTCAAAAGTGGACGGATTAGGCATATATGACCATATGGATTGATTCATAATGGACTCTAATGTTCAAAAATGCTAGACTCAATGAAAAACCCGACGTTCACCCCGATCCCTACATAAGAGGTGACGGTTTTGGAAATCAACTTGATAATCACCTAGAGGCCGACTCAAATAGGGTTTCTACCGGTTCGACCTTTGGTAGGGTAGATATTTGAGTTAGGAATACAACGCAACAAGAATCACGGCTAAAGCTTACTTCTGGAGAGAGTTATAGCCGTTTTCCTCACGACTGCCAGAAAACGGGGCTAAATCTGGCCACCGGCCAAAGGGTTACCCCTTTGGACGGGGCTCAAAAATTTGATTTTTTCAAAAGTGGACGGATTAGGCATATATGATAATATGGATTGATTCATAATGGACTCTAGTGTTCAAACATGCTAGACTCAATGAAAACCCGACGTTCACCCCGATCCCTACATAAGAGGTGACGGTTTTGGAAATCAACTGGATAATCACCAAGAGGCCGACTCAAATAGGGTTTCTACCAGATCGACTTTTGGTAGTGTATATATTTCAGTTAGGAATCCAACGTAACAAGAATCACGGATAAAGATTATATCTGGAGAGAGTTATAGCCGTTTTACTGACGGCTGTCAGAAAACCGGGCCAAATCTGGCCACCGGCCAAAGGGGTACCCCTTTGGGCGAGCTCAAAAATTTGATTTTTTCAAAAGTGGACGGATTAGGCATATATGATCATATGGATTGATTCATAATGGACTCTAGTGTTCAAAAATGCTAGACTCAATGAAAAACCCTACGTTCACCCCGATCCCTACATAAGAGGTGACGGTTTTGGAAATCAACTGGATAATCACCTAGAGGCCGACTCAAATAGGGTTTCTACCAGTTCGACTTTTGGTAGTGTAGATATTTGAGTTAGGAATCCAACGTAACAAGAATCACGGGTAAAGCATACTTCTGGAGAGAGTAACAGCCGTTTTACTGACGGCTGCCAGAAAACGGGGCCAAATCTGGCCACCGGCCAAAGGAGTAACCCTTTGGGCGGGCTTAAAAATTTGATTTTTTCAAAAGTGGACGGATTAGGCATATATGATCATATGGATTGATTCATAATGGACTCTAGTGTTCAAAAATGCTAGACTCAATGAAAAACCCGACGTTCACCACGATCCCTACATAAGAGGTGACGGTTTTGGAAATCAACTTGATAATCACTTAGAGGCCGACTCAAATAGTGTTTCTACCGGTTCGATTTTTGGTAGGGTATATATTTGAGTTAGGAATCCAACGCAATAAGAATCACGGGTAACGCTTACTTCTGGAGAGAGTTACAGCCGTTTTACTGACGGCTGCCAGAAAACGGGGCCAAATCTAGCCACCGGCCAAAGGGGTACCCCTTTGGGCGGGCTAAAAAATTTGATTTTTTCAAAAGTGGACGGATTAGGCATATATGACCATATGGATTGATTCATAATGGACTCTAATGTTCAAAAATGCTAGACTCAATGAAAAACCCGACGTTCACCCCGATCCCTACATAAGAGGTGACGGTTTTGGATATCAACTTGATAATCACCTAGAGGCCGACTCAAATAGGGTTTCTACCGGTTCGACCTTTGGTAGGGTAGATATTTGAGTTAGGAATACAACGCAACAAGAATCACGGCTAAAGCTTACTTCTGGAGAGAGTTATAGCCGTTTTCCTCACGACTGCCAGAAAACGGGGCTAAATCTGGCCACCGGCCAAAGGGTTACCCCTTTGGACGGGGCTCAAAAATTTGATTTTTTCAAAAGTGGACGGATTAGGCATATATGATCATATGGATTGATTCATAATGGACTCTAGTGTTCAAAAATGCTAGACTCAATGAAAAACCCGACGTTCACCACGATCCCTACATAAGAGGTGACGGTTTTGGAAATCAACTTGATAATCACTTAGAGGCCGACTCAAATAGTGTTTCTACCGGTTCGATTTTTGGTAGGGTATATATTTGAGTTAGGAATCCAACGCAACAAGAATCACGGGTAACGCTTACTTCTGGAGAGAGTTACAGCCGTTTTACTGACGGCTGCCAGAAAACGGGGCCAAATCTAGCCACCGGCCAAAGGGGTACCCCTTTGGGCGGGCTAAAAAATTTGATTTTTTCAAAAGTGGACGGATTAGGCATATATGACCATATGGATTGATTCATAATGGACTCTAATGTTCAAAAATGCTAGACTCAATGAAAAACCCGACGTTCACCCCGATCCCTACATAAGAGGTGACGGTTTTGGAAATCAACTTGATAATCACCTAGAGGCCGACTCAAATAGGGTTTCTACCGGTTCGACCTTTGGTAGGGTAGATATTTGAGTTAGGAATACAACGCAACAAGAATCACGGCTAAAGCTTACTTCTGGAGAGAGTTATAGCCGTTTTCCTCACGACTGCCAGAAAACGGGGCTAAATCTGGCCACCGGCCAAAGGGTTACCCCTTTGGACGGGGCTCAAAAATTTGATTTTTTCAAAAGTGGACGGATTAGGCATATATGATCATATGGATTGATTCATAATGGACTCTAGTGTTCAAACATGCTAGACTCAATGAAAACCCGACGTTCACCCCGATCCCTACATAAGAGGTGACGGTTTTGGAAATCAACTTGATAATCACCTAGAGGCCGACTCAAATAGGGTTTCTACCGGTTCGATTTTTGGTAGGGTAGATATTTGAGTTAGGTATCCAACGCAACAAGAATCACGGGTAAAGCTTACTTCTGGAGAGAGTTACAGCCGTTTTACTGACGGCTGCCAGAAAACCGGGCCAAATCTGGCCACCGGCCAAAGGTGTACCCCTTTGGGCGGGCTCAAAAACTTGATTTTTTCAAAAGTGGACGGATTAGGCATATATGATCATATGGATTGATTTATAATGGACTCTAGTGTTCAAACATGCTAGACTCAATGAAAACCCGACGTTCACCCCGATCCCTACATAAGAGGTGACGGTTTTGGAAATCAACTTGATAATCACTTAGAGGCCGACTCAAATAGTGTTTCTACCGGTTCGATTTTTGGTAGGGTAGATATTTGAGTTAGGAATCCAACGCAACAAGAATCACGGGTAACGCTTACTTCTGGAGAGAGTTACAGCCGTTTTACTGACGGCTGCCAGAAAACCGGGCCAAATCTGGCCACCGGCCAATGGGGTACCCCTTTGGGCGGGCTCAAAAACTTGATTTTTTCAAAAGTGGACGGATTAGGCATATATGATCATATGGATTGATTCATAATGGACTCTAGTGTTCAAACATGCTAGACTCAATGAAAACCCGACGTTCACCCCGATCCCTACATAAGAGGTGACGGTTTTGGAAATCAACTTGATAATCACCTACAGGCCGACTCAAGTAGGGTTTGTACTGGTTCGACTTTTGGTAGGGTAGATATTTGAGTTAGGAATCCAACGCAACAAGAATCACTGGTAAAGCTTACTTTTGGAGAGAGTTATAGCCGTTTTCCTCACGACTGCCAGAAAACGGGGCTAAATCTGGCCACCGGCCAAAGGGTTACCCCTTTGGACGGGGCTCAAAAATTTGATTTTTTCAAAAGTGGACGGATTAGGCATTTATGATCATATGGATTGATTCATAATGGACTCTAGTGTTCAAACATGCTAGACTCAATGAAAACCCGACGTTCACCCCGATCCCTACATAAGAGGTGACGGTTTTGGAAATCAACTTGATAATCACCTAGAGGCCGACTCAAATAGGGTTTCTACCGGTTCGATTTTTGGTAGGGTAGATATTTGAGTTAGGTATCCAACGCAACAAGAATCACGGGTAAAGCTTACTTCTGGAGAGAGTTACAACCGTTTTACTGACGGCTGCCAGAAAACCGGGCCAAATCTGGCCACCGGCCAAAGGTGTACCCCTTTGGGCGGGCTCAAAAACTTGATTTTTTCAAAAGTGGACGGATTAGGCATATATGATCATATGGATTGATTTATAATGGACTCTAGTGTTCAAACATGCTAGACTCAATGAAAACCCGACGTTCACCCCGATCCCTACATAAGAGGTGACGGTTTTGGAAATCAACTTGATAATCACTTAGAGGCCGACTCAAATAGTGTTTCTACCGGTTCGATTTTTGGTAGGGTAGATATTTGAGTTAGGAATCCAACGCAACAAGAATCACGGGTAACGCTTACTTCTGGAGAGAGTTACAGCCGTTTTACTGACGGCTGCCAGAAAACCGGGCCAAATCTGGCCACCGGCCAAAGGGGTACCCCTTTGGGCGGGCTCAAAAACTTGATTTTTTCAAAAGTGGACGGATTAGGCATATATGATCATATGGATTGATTCATAATGGACTCTAGTGTTCAAACATGCTAGACTCAATGAAAACCCGACGTTCACCCCGATCCCTACATAAGAGGTGACGGTTTTGGAAATCAACTTGATAATCACCTACAGGCCGACTCAAGTAGGGTTTGTACTGGTTCGACTTTTGGTAGGGTAGATATTTGAGTTAGGAATCCAACGCAACAAGAATCACTGGTAAAGCTTACTTTTGGAGAGAGTTATAGCCGTTTTCCTCACGACTGCCAGAAAACGGGGCTAAATCTGGCCACCGGCCAAAGGGTTACCCCTTTGGACGGGGCTCAAAAATTTGATTTTTTCAAAAGTGGGCGGATTAAGCATATATGATCATATGGATTGATTCATAATGGACTCTAGTGTTCAAAAAATCTAGACTCAATGAAAAACCCGACGTTCACCCCGATCCCTACATAAGAGGTGACGGTTTTGGAAATCAAATTGATAATCACCTAGAGGCCGACTCAAATAGGGTTTCTACCGGTTCGATTTTTGGTAGGGTAGATATTTGAGTTAGGTATCCAACGCAACAAGAATCACGGGTAAAGCTTACTTCTGGAGAGAGTTACAGCCGTTTTACTGACGGCTGCCAGAAAACGGGGCAAAATCTAGCCACCGGCCAAAGGGGTACCCCTTTGGGCGGGCTAAAAAATTTGATTTTTTCAAAAGTGGACGGATTAGGCATATATGACCATATGGATTGATTCATAATGGACTCTAATGTTCAAAAATGCTAGACTCAATGAAAAACCCGACGTTCACCCCGATCCCTACATAAGAGGTGACGGTTTTGGAAATCAACTGGATAATCACCTAGAGGCCGACTCAAATAGGGTTTCTACCAGATCGACTTTTGGTAGTGTATATATTTCAGTTAGGAATCCAACGTAACAAGAATCACGGATAAAGCTTATTTCTGGAGAGAGTTATAGTCGTTTTACTGACGGCTGTCAGAAAACCGGGCCAAATCTGGCCACCGGCCAAAGGGGTACCCCTTTGGGCGAGCTCAAAAATTTGATTTTTTCAAAAGTGGACGGATTAGGCATATATGATCATATGGATTGATTCATAATGGACTCTAGTGTTCAAAAATGCTAGACTCAATGAAAAACCCTACGTTCACCCCGATCCCTACATAAGAGGTGACGGTTTTGGAAATCAACTGGATAATCACCTAGAGGCCGACTCAAATAGGGTTTCTACCAGTTCGACTTTTGGTAGTGTAGATATTTGAGTTAGGAATCCAACGTAACAAGAATCACGGGTAAAGCATACTTCTGGAGAGAGTAACAGCCGTTTTACTGACGGCTGCCAGAAAACGGGGCCAAATCTGGCCACCGGCCAAAGGAGTAACCCTTTGGGCGGGCTTAAAAATTTGATTTTTTCAAAAGTGGACGGATTAGGCATATATGATCATATGGATTGATTCATAATGGACTCTAGTGTTCAAAAATGCTAGACTCAATGAAAAACCCGACGTTCACCCCGATCCCTACATAAGAGGTGACGGTTTTGGAAATCAACTTGATAATCACTTAGAGGCCGACTCAAATAGTGTTTCTACCGGTTCGATTTTTGGTAGGGTAGATATTTGAGTTAGGAATCCAACGCAACAAGAATCACGGGTAACGCTTACTTCTGGAGAGAGTTACAGTCGTTTTACTGACGGCTGCCAGAAAACCGGGCCAAATCTGGCCACCGGCCAAAGGGGTACCCCTTTGGGCGGGCTCAAAAACTTGATTTTTTCAAAAGTGGACGGATTAGGCATATATGATCATATGGATTGATTCATAATGGACTCTAGTGTTCAAACATGCTAGACTCAATGAAAACCCGACGTTCACCCCGATCCCTACATAAGAGGTGACGGTTTTGGAAATCAACTTGATAATCACCTACAGGCCGAATCAAGTAGGGTTTGTACTGGTTCGACTTTTGGTAGGGTAGATATTTGAGTTAGGAATCCAACGCAACAAGAATCACTGGTAAAGCTTACTTTTGGAGAGAGTTACAGCCGTTTTACTGACGGCTGCCAGAAAACGTGGCCAAATTTGGCCACCGGCCAAAGGAGTAACCCTTTGGGCGGGCTCAAAAATTTGATTTTTTCAAAAGTGGGCGGATTAGGCATATATGATCATATGGATTGATTCATAATGGACTCTAGTGTTCAAAAAATCTAGACTCAATGAAAAACCCGACGTTCACCCCGATCCCTACATAAGAGGTGACGGTTTTGGAAATCAACTTGATAATCACCTAGAGGCCGACTCAAATAGGGTTTCTACCGGTTCGATTTTTGGTAGGGTAGATATTTGAGTTAGGTATCCAACGCAACAAGAATCACGGGTAAAGCTTACTTCTGGAGAGAGTTACAGCCGTTTTACTGACGGCTGCCAGAAAACGGGGCCAAATCTAGCCACCGGCCAAAGGGGTACCCCTTTGGGCGGGCTAAAAAATTTGATTTTTTCAAAAGTGGACGGATTAAGCATATATGACCATATGGATTGATTCATAATGGACTCTAATGTTCAAAAATGCTAGACTCAATGAAAAACCCGACGTTCACCCCGATCCCTACATAAGAGGTGACGGTTTTGGAAATCAACTGGATAATCACCTAGAGGCCGACTCAAATAGGGTTTCTACCAGATCGACTTTTGGTAGTGTATATATTTCAGTTAGGAATCCAACGTAACAAGAATCACGGATAAAGCTTATTTCTGGAGAGAGTTATAGTCGTTTTACTGACGGCTGTCAGAAAACCGGGCCAAATCTGGCCACCGGCCAAAGGGGTACCCCTTTGGGCGAGCTCAAAAATTTGATTTTTTCAAAAGTGGACGGATTAGGCATATATGATCATATGGATTGATTCATAATGGACTCTAGTGTTCAAAAATGCTAGACTCAATGAAAAACCCTACGTTCACCCCGATCCCTACATAAGAGGTGACGGTTTTGGAAATCAACTGGATAATCACCTAGAGGCCGACTCAAATAGGGTTTCTACCAGTTCGACTTTTGGTAGTGTAGATATTTGAGTTAGGAATCCAACGTAACAAGAATCACGGGTAAAGCATACTTCTGGAGAGAGTAACAGCCGTTTTACTGACGGCTGCCAGAAAACGGGGCCAAATCTGGCCACCGGCCAAAGGAGTAACCCTTTGGGCGGGCTTAAAAATTTGATTTTTTCAAAAGTGGACGGATTAGGCATATATGATCATATGGATTGATTCATAATGGACTCTAGTGTTCAAAAATGCTAGACTCAATGAAAAACCCGACGTTCACCCCGATCCCTACATAAGAGGTGACGGTTTTGGAAATCAACTTGATAATCACTTAGAGGCCGACTCAAATAGTGTTTCTACCGGTTCGATTTTTGGTAGGGTAGATATTTGAGTTAGGAATCCAACGCAACAAGAATCACGGGTAACGCTTACTTCTGGAGAGAGTTACAGTCGTTTTACTGACGGCTGCGAGAAAACCGGGCCAAATCTGGCCACCGGCCAAAGGGGTACCCCTTTGGGCGGGCTCAAAAACTTGATTTTTTCAAAAGTGGACGGATTAGGCATATATGATCATATGGATTGATTCATAATGGACTCTAGTGTTCAAACATGCTAGACTCAATGAAAACCCGACGTTCACCCCGATCCCTACATAAGAGGTGACGGTTTTGGAAATCAACTTGATAATCACCTACAGGCCGACTCAAGTAGGGTTTGTACTGGTTCGACTTTTGGTAGGGTAGATATTTGAGTTAGGAATCCAACGCAACAAGAATCACTGGTAAAGCTTACTTTTGGAGAGAGTTACAGCCGTTTTACTGACGGCTGCCAGAAAACGTGGCCAAATTTGGCCACCGGCCAAAGGAGTAACCCTTTGGGCGGGCTCAAAAATTTGATTTTTTCAAAAGTGGGCGGATTAGGCATATATGATCATATGGATTGATTCATAATGGACTCTAGTGTTCAAAAAATCTAGACTCAATGAAAAACCCGACGTTCACCCCGATCCCTACATAAGAGGTGACGGTTTTGGAAATCAACTTGATAATCACCTAGAGGCCGACTCAAATAGGGTTTCTACCGGTTCGATTTTTGGTAGGGTAGATATTTGAGTTAGGTATCCAACGCAACAAGAATCACGGGTAAAGCTTACTTCTGGAGAGAGTTACAGCCGTTTTACTGACGGCTGCCAGAAAACGGGGCCAAATCTAGCCACCGGCCAAAGGGGTACCCCTTTGGGCGGGCTAAAAAATTTGATTTTTTCAAAAGTGGACGGATTAGGCATATATGACCATATGGATTGATTCATAATGGACTCTAATGTTCAAAAATGCTAGACTCAATGAAAAACCCGACGTTCACCCCGATCCCTACATAAGAGGTGACGGTTTTGGAAATCAACTGGATAATCACCTAGAGGCCGACTCAAATAGGGTTTCTACCAGATCGACTTTTGGTAGTGTATATATTTCAGTTAGGAATCCAACGTAACAAGAATCACGGATAAAGCTTATTTCTGGAGAGAGTTATAGTCGTTTTACTGACGGCTGTCAGAAAACCGGGCCAAATCTGGCCACCGGCCAAAGGGGTACCCCTTTGGGCGAGCTCAAAAATTTGATTTTTTCAAAAGTGGACGGATTAGGCATATATGATCATATGGATTGATTCATAATGGACTCTAGTGTTCAAAAATGCTAGACTCAATGAAAAACCCTACGTTCACCCCGATCCCTACATAAGAGGTGACGGTTTTGGAAATCAACTGGATAATCACCTAGAGGCCGACTCAAATAGGGTTTCTACCAGTTCGACTTTTGGTAGTGTAGATATTTGAGTTAGGAATCCAACGTAACAAGAATCACGGGTAAAGCATACTTCTGGAGAGAGTAACAGCCGTTTTACTGACGGCTGCCAGAAAACGGGGCCAAATCTGGCCACCGGCCAAAGGAGTTACCCTTTGGGCGGGCTTAAAAATTTGATTTTTTCAAAAGTGGACGGATTAGGCATATATGATCATATGGATTGATTCATAATGGACTCTAGTGTTCAAAAATGCTAGACTCAATGAAAAACCCGACGTTCACCCCGATCCCTACATAAGAGGTGACGGTTTTGGAAATCAACTTGATAATCACTTAGAGGCCGACTCAAATAGTGTTTCTACCGGTTCGATTTTTGGTAGGGTAGATATTTGAGTTAGGAATCCAACGCAACAAGAATCACGGGTAACGCTTACTTCTGGAGAGAGTTACAGTCGTTTTACTGACGGCTGCCAGAAAACCGGGCCAAATCTGGCCACCGGCCAAAGGGGTACCCCTTTGGGCGGGCTCAAAAACTTGATTTTTTCAAAAGTGGACGGATTAGGCATATATGATCATATGGATTGATTCATAATGGACTCTAGTGTTCAAACATGCTAGACTCAATGAAAACCCGACGTTCACCCCGATCCCTACATAAGAGGTGACGGTTTTGGAAATCAACTTGATAATCACCTACAGGCCGACTCAAGTAGGGTTTGTACTGGTTCAACTTTTGGTAGGGTAGATATTTGAGTTAGGAATCCAACGCAACAAGAATCACTGGTAAAGCTTACTTTTGGAGAGAGTTACAGCCGTTTTACTGACGGCTGCCAGAAAACGTGGCCAAATTTGGCCACCGGCCAAAGGAGTAACCCTTTGGGCGGGCTCAAAAATTTGATTTTTTCAAAAGTGGGCGGATTAGGCATATATGATCATATGGATTGATTCATAATGGACTCTAGTGTTCAAAAAATCTAGACTCAATGAAAAACCCGACGTTCACCCCGATCCCTACATAAGAGGTGACGGTTTTGGAAATCAACTTGATAATCACCTAGAGGCCGACTCAAATAGGGTTTCTACCGGTTCGATTTTAGGTAGGGTAGATATTTGAGTTAGGTATCCAACGCAACAAGAATCACGGGTAAAGCTTACTTCTGGAGAGAGTTACAGCCGTTTTACTGACGGCTGCCAGAAAACGGGGCCAAATCTAGCCACCGGCCAAAGGGGTACCCCTTTGGGCGGGCTAAAAAATTTGATTTTTTCAAAAGTGGACGGATTAGGCATATATGACCATATGGATTGATTCATAATGGACTCTAATGTTCAAAAATGCTAGACTCAATGAAAAACCCGACGTTCACCCCGATCCCTACATAAGAGGTGACGGTTTTGGAAATCAACTGGATAATCACCTAGAGGCCGACTCAAATAGGGTTTCTACCAGATCGACTTTTGGTAGTGTATATATTTCAGTTAGGAATCCAACGTAACAAGAATCACGGATAAAGCTTATTTCTGGAGAGAGTTATAGTCGTTTTACTGACGGCTGTCAGAAAACCGGGCCAAATCTGGCCACCGGCCAAAGGGGTACCCCTTTGGGCGGCCTAAAAAATTTGATTTTTTCAAAAGTGGACGGATTAGGCATATATGATCATATGGATTGATTCATAATGGACTCTAGTGTTCAAAAATGCTAGACTCAATGAAAAACCCTACGTTCACCCCGATCCCTACATAAGAGGTGACGGTTTTGGAAATCAACTGGATAATCACCTAGAGGCCGACTCAAATAGGGTTTCTACCAGTTCGACTTTTGGTAGTGTAGATATTTGAGTTAGGAATCCAACGTAACAAGAATCACGGGTAAAGCATACTTCTGGAGAGAGTAACAGCCGTTTTACTGACGGCTGCCAGAAAACGGGGCCAAATCTGGCCACCGGCCAAAGGAGTAACCCTTTGGGCGGGCTTAAAAATTTGATTTTTTCAAAAGTGGACGGATTAGGCATATATGATCATATGGATTGATTCATAATGGACTCTAGTGTTCAAAAATGCTAGACTCAATGAAAAACCCGACGTTCACCCCGATCCCTACATAAGAGGTGACGGTTTTGGAAATCAACTTGATAATCACTTAGAGGCCGACTCAAATAGTGTTTCTACCGGTTCGATTTTTGGTAGGGTAGATATTTGAGTTAGGAATCCAACGCAACAAGAATCACGGGTAACGCTTACTTCTGGAGAGAGTTACAGTCGTTTTACTGACGGCTGCCAGAAAACCGGGCCAAATCTGGCCACCGGCCAAAGGGGTACCCCTTTGGGCGGGCTCAAAAACTTGATTTTTTCAAAAGTGGACGGATTAGGCATATATGATCCTATGGATTGATTCATAATGGACTCTAGTGTTCAAACATGCTAGACTCAATGAAAACCCGACGTTCACCCCGATCCCTACATAAGAGGTGACGGTTTTGGAAATCAACTTGATAATCACCTACAGGCCGACTCAAGTAGGGTTTGTACTGGTTCGACTTTTGGTAGGGTAGATATTTGAGTTAGGAATCCAACGCAACAAGAATCACTGGTAAAGCTTACTTTTGGAGAGAGTTACAGCCGTTTTACTGACGGCTGCCAGAAAACGTGGCCAAATTTGGCCACCGGCCAAAGGAGTAACCCTTTGGGCGGGCTCAAAAATTTGATTTTTTCAAAAGTGGGCGGATTAGGCATATATGATCATATGGATTGATTCATAATGGACTCTAGTGTTCAAAAAATCTAGACTCAATGAAAAACCCGACGTTCACCCCGATCCCTACATAAGAGGTGACGGTTTTGGAAATCAACTTGATAATCACCTAGAGGCCGACTCAAATAGGGTTTCTACCGGTTCGATTTTTGGTAGGGTAGATATTTGAGTTAGGTATCCAACGCAACAAGAATCACGGGTAAAGCTTACTTCTGGAGAGAGTTACAGCCGTTTTACTGACGGCTGCCAGAAAACGGGGCCAAATCTAGCCACCGGCCAAAAGGGTACCCCTTTGGGCGGGCTAAAAAATTAGATTTTTTCAAAAGTGGACGGATTAGGCATATATGACCATATGGATTGATTCATAATGGACTCTAATGTTCAAAAATGCTAGACTCAATGAAAAACCCGACGTTCACCCCGATCCCTACATAAGAGGTGATGGTTTTGGAAATCAACTGGATAATCACCTAGAGGCCGACTCAAATAGGGTTTCTACCAGATCGACTTTTGGTAGTGTATATATTTCAGTTAGGAATCCAACGTAACAAGAATCACGGATAAAGCTTATTTCTGGAGAGAGTTATAGTCGTTTTACTGACGGCTGTCAGAAAACCGGGCCAAATCTGGCCACCGGCCAAAGGGGTACCCCTTTGGGCGAGCTCAAAAATTTGATTTTTTCAAAAGTGGACGGATTAGGCATATATGATCATATGGATTGATTCATAATGGACTCTAGTGTTCAAAAATGCTAGACTCAATGAAAAACCCTACGTTCACCCCGATCCCTACATAAGAGTTGACGGTTTTGGAAATCAACTGGATAATCACCTAGAGGCCGACTCAAATAGGGTTTCTACCAGTTCGACTTTTGGTAGTGTAGATATTTGAGTTAGGAATCCAACGTAACAAGAATCACGGGTAAAGCATACTTCTGGAGAGAGTAACAGCCGTTTTACTGACGGCTGCCAGAAAACGGGGCCAAATCTGGCCACCGGCCAAAGGAGTAACCCTTTGGGCGGGCTTAAAAATTTGATTTTTTCAAAAGTGGACGGATTAGGCATATATGATCATATGGATTGATTCATAATGGACTCTAGTGTTCAAAAATGCTAGACTCAATGAAAAACCCGACGTTCACCCCGATCCCTACATAAGAGGTGACGGTTTTGGAAATCAACTTGATAATCACTTAGAGGCCGACTCAAATAGTGTTTCTACCGGTTCGATTTTTGGTAGGGTAGATATTTGAGTTAGGAATCCAACGCAACAAGAATCACGGGTAACGCTTACTTCTGGAGAGAGTTACAGCCGTTTTACTGACGGCTGCTAGAAAACCGGGCCAAATCTGGCCACCGGCCAAAGGGGTACCCCTTTGGGCGGGCTCAAAAACTTGATTTTTTCAAAAGTGGACGGATTAGGCATATATGATCATATGGATTGATGCATAATAGACTATAGTGTTCAAAAATGCTAGACTCAATGAAAAACCCGACGTTCACCCCGATCCCTACATAAGAGGTGACGGTTTTGAAAATAAACTTGATAATCACCTAGAGGCCGACTCAAATAGGGTTTCTACAGGTTCAACTTTTGGTAGGGTAGATATTTGAGTTAGAAATCCAACGCAACAAGAATCACGGGTAACGCTTACTTCTGGAGAGAGTTACAGCCGTTTTACTGACGGCTGCCAGAAAACGGGGCCAAATCTCACCACCGGCCAAAGGGGTACCCCTTTGGGCGGGCTAAAAAATTTGATTTTTTCAAAAGTGGACGGATTAGGCATATATGACCATATGGATTGATTCATAATGGACTCTAGTGTTCAAAAATGCTAGACTCAATGAAAAACCCGACGTTCACCCCGATCCCTACATAAGAGGTGACGGTTTTGGAAATCAACTGGATAACCACCTAGAGGCCGACTCAAATAGGGTTTCTACCAGTTCGACTTTTGGTAGTGTAGATATTTGAGTTAGGAATCCAACGTAACAAGAATCACGGATAAGGCTTATTTCAGGAGAGAGTTATAGCCGTTTTACTGACGGCTGCCAGAAAACCGGGCCAAATCTGGCCACCGGCCAAAGGGGTACCCCTTTGGGCGGGCTCAAAAAGTTGATTTTTTCATAAGTGGACGGATTAGGCATATATGATCATACGGATTGATTCATAATGGACTCTAGTGTTCAAAAATGCTAGACTCAATGAAAAACCCTACGTTCACCCCGATCCCTACATAAGAGGTGACGGTTTTGGAAATCAACTGGATAATCACCTAGAGGCCGACTCAAATAGGGTTTCTACCAGTTCGACTTTTGGTAGTGTAGATATTTGAGTTAGGAATCCAACGTAACAAGAATCATGGGTAAAGCATACTTCTGGAGAGAGTAACAGCTGTTTTACTGACGGCTGCCAGAAAACGGGGCCAAATCTGGCCACCGGCCAAAGGAGTAACCCTTTGGGCGGGCTCAAAAATTTGATTTTTTCAAAAGTGGACGGATTAGGCATATATGATCATATGGATTGATTCATAATGGACTCTAGTGTTCAAAAATTCTAGACTCAATGAAAAACCCGACGTTCACCCCGATCCCTACATAAGAGGTGACGGTTTTGGAAATCAACTTGATAATCACTTAGAGGCCGACTCAAATAGTGTTTCTACCGGTTCGATTTTTGGTAGGGTAGATATTTGAGTTAGGAATCCAACGCAAAAAGAATCACGGGTAAAGCTTACTTCTGGAGAGAGTTACAGCCGTTTTACTGACGGCTGCCAGAAACCGGGCCAAATCTGGCCACCGGCCAAAGGGGTACCCCTTTGGGCGGGCTCAAAAACTTGATTTATTCAAAAGTGGACGGATTAGGCATATATGATCATATGGATTGATTCATAATGGACTCTAGTGTTACAAAATGCTAGACTCAATTAAAAACCCGACGTTCACCCCGATCCCTACATAAGAGGTGACGGTTTTGGAAATCAACTAGATAATCACCTAGAGGCCGACTCAAATAGGGTTTCTACCAGTTCGACTTTTGGTAGTGTAGATATTTGAGTTAGGAATCCAAAGTAACAAGAATCACGGGTAAAGCTTACTTCTGGAGAGAGTTATAGCCGTTTTACTGACGACTGCTAGAAAACCGGGCCAAATCTGGCCACCGGCCAAAGGGGTACCCCTTTGGGCGGTCTCAAAAATTTGATTTTTTCAAAAGTGGACGGATTAGGCATATATGATCATATGGATTGATGCATAATGGACTCTAGTGTTCAAAAATGCTAGACTCAATGAAAAACCCGACGTTCACCCCGATCCCTACATAAGAGGTGACGGTTTTGAAAATAAACTTGATAATCACCTAGAGGCCGACTCAAATAGGGTTTCTACAGGTTCGACTTTTGGTAGGGTAGATATTTGAGTTAGGAATCCAACGCAACAAGAATCACGGGTAACGCTTACTTCTGGAGATAGTTACAGCCGTTTTACTGACGGCTGCCATAAAACGGGGCCAAATCTCGCCACCGGCCAAAGGGGTACCCCTTTGGGCGGGCTCAAAAATTTGATTTTTTCAAAAGTGGACGGATTAGGCATATATGATCATATGGATTGATGCATAATGGACTCTAGTGTTCAAAAATGCTAGACTCAATGAAAAACCCGACGTTCACCCCGATCCCTAGATAAGAGGTGATGGTTTTGGAAATCAACTGGATAATCACCTAGAGGCCGACTCAAATAGGGTTTCTACAGGTTCGACTTTTGGTAGTGTAGATATTTGAGTTAGGAATCCAACGCAACAAGAATCACGGGTAACGCTTACTTCTGGAGAGAGTAACAGCCGTTTTACTGACGGCTGCCAAAAAACGGGGCCAAATCTGGTCACCGGCCAAAGGGGTACCCCTTTGGGTGGGCTCAAAAATTTGATTTTTTCAAAAGTGGACGGATTAGGCATATATGATCATATGGATTGATTCATAATGGACTCTAGTGTTCAAAAATGCTAGACTCAATGAAAAACCCGACGTTCACCCCGATCCCTACATAAGAGGTGACGGTTTTGGAAATCAACTTGATAATCACTTAGAGGCCGACTCAAATAGTGTTTCTACCGGTTTGATTTTTGGTAGGGTAGATATTTGAGTTAGGAATCCAACGCAACAAGAATCACTGGTAAAGCTTACTTTTGGAGAGAGTTACAGCCGTTTTACTGACGGCTGCCAGAAAACGTGGCCAAATTTGGCCACCGGCCAAAGGAGTAACCCTTTGGGCGGGCTCAAAAATTTGATTTTTTCAAAAGTGGGCGGATTAGGCATATATGATCATATGGATTGATTCATAATGGACTCTAGTGTTCAAAAAATCTAGACTCAATGAAAAACCCGACGTTCACCCCGATCCCTACATAAGAGGTGACGGTTTTGGAAATCAACTTGATAATCACCTAGAGGCCGACTCAAATAGGGTTTCTACCGGTTCGATTTTAGGTAGGGTAGATATTTGAGTTAGGTATCCAACGCAACAAGAATCACGGGTAAAGCTTACTTCTGGAGAGAGTTACAGCCGTTTTACTGACGGCTGCCAGAAAACGGGGCCAAATCTAGCCACCGGCCAAAGGGGTACCCCTTTGGGCGGGCTAAAAAATTTGATTTTTTCAAAAGTGGACGGATTAGGCATATATGACCATATGGATTGATTCATAATGGACTCTAATGTTCAAAAATGCTAGACTCAATGAAAAACCCGACGTTCACCCCGATCCCTACATAAGAGGTGACGGTTTTGGAAATCAACTGGATAATCACCTAGAGGCCGACTCAAATAGGGTTTCTACCAGATCGACTTTTGGTAGTGTATATATTTCAGTTAGGAATCCAACGTAACAAGAATCACGGATAAAGCTTATTTCTGGAGAGAGTTATAGTCGTTTTACTGACGGCTGTCAGAAAACCGGGCCAAATCTGGCCACCGGCCAAAGGGGTACCCCTTTGGGCGGGCTAAAAAATTTGATTTTTTCAAAAGTGGACGGATTAGGCATATATGATCATATGGATTGATTCATAATGGACTCTAGTGTTCAAAAATGCTAGACTCAATGAAAAACCCTACGTTCACCCCGATCCCTACATAAGAGGTGACGGTTTTGGAAATCAACTGGATAATCACCTAGAGGCCGACTCAAATAGGGTTTCTACCAGTTCGACTTTTGGTAGTGTAGATATTTGAGTTAGGAATCCAACGTAACAAGAATCACGGGTAAAGCATACTTCTGGAGAGAGTAACAGCCGTTTTACTGACGGCTGCCAGAAAACGGGGCCAAATCTGGCCACCGGCCAAAGGAGTAACCCTTTGGGCGGGCTTAAAAATTTGATTTTTTCAAAAGTGGACGGATTAGGCATATATGATCATATGGATTGATTCATAATGGACTCTAGTGTTCAAAAATGCTAGACTCAATGAAAAACCCGACGTTCACCCCGATCCCTACATAAGAGGTGACGGTTTTGGAAATCAACTTGATAATCACTTAGAGGCCGACTCAAATAGTGTTTCTACCGGTTCGATTTTTGGTAGGGTAGATATTTGAGTTAGGAATCCAACGCAACAAGAATCACGGGTAACGCTTACTTCTGGAGAGAGTTACAGTCGTTTTACTGACGGCTGCCAGAAAACCGGGCCAAATCTGGCCACCGGCCAAAGGGGTACCCCTTTGGGCGGGCTCAAAAACTTGATTTTTTCAAAAGTGGACGGATTAGGCATATATGATCCTATGGATTGATTCATAATGGACTCTAGTGTTCAAACATGCTAGACTCAATGAAAACCCGACGTTCACCCCGATCCCTACATAAGAGGTGACGGTTTTGGAAATCAACTTGATAATCACCTACAGGCCGACTCAAGTAGGGTTTGTACTGGTTCGACTTTTGGTAGGGTAGATATTTGAGTTAGGAATCCAACGCAACAAGAATCACTGGTAAAGCTTACTTTTGGAGAGAGTTACAGCCGTTTTACTGACGGCTGCCAGAAAACGTGGCCAAATTTGGCCACCGGCCAAAGGAGTAACCCTTTGGGCGGGCTCAAAAATTTGATTTTTTCAAAAGTGGGCGGATTAGGCATATATGATCATATGGATTGATTCATAATGGACTCTAGTGTTCAAAAAATCTAGACTCAATGAAAAACCCGACGTTCACCCCGATCCCTACATAAGAGGTGACGGTTTTGGAAATCAACTTGATAATCACCTAGAGGCCGACTCAAATAGGGTTTCTACCGGTTCGATTTTTGGTAGGGTAGATATTTGAGTTAGGTATCCAACGCAACAAGAATCACGGGTAAAGCTTACTTCTGGAGAGAGTTACAGCCGTTTTACTGACGGCTGCCAGAAAACGGGGCCAAATCTAGCCACCGGCCAAAAGGGTACCCCTTTGGGCGGGCTAAAAAATTAGATTTTTTCAAAAGTGGACGGATTAGGCATATATGACCATATGGATTGATTCATAATGGACTCTAATGTTCAAAAATGCTAGACTCAATGAAAAACCCGACGTTCACCCCGATCCCTACATAAGAGGTGATGGTTTTGGAAATCAACTGGATAATCACCTAGAGGCCGACTCAAATAGGGTTTCTACCAGATCGACTTTTGGTAGTGTATATATTTCAGTTAGGAATCCAACGTAACAAGAATCACGGATAAAGCTTATTTCTGGAGAGAGTTATAGTCGTTTTACTGACGGCTGTCAGAAAACCGGGCCAAATCTGGCCACCGGCCAAAGGGGTACCCCTTTGGGCGAGCTCAAAAATTTGATTTTTTCAAAAGTGGACGGATTAGGCATATATGATCATATGGATTGATTCATAATGGACTCTAGTGTTCAAAAATGCTAGACTCAATGAAAAACCCTACGTTCACCCCGATCCCTACATAAGAGTTGACGGTTTTGGAAATCAACTGGATAATCACCTAGAGGCCGACTCAAATAGGGTTTCTACCAGTTCGACTTTTGGTAGTGTAGATATTTGAGTTAGGAATCCAACGTAACAAGAATCACGGGTAAAGCATACTTCTGGAGAGAGTAACAGCCGTTTTACTGACGGCTGCCAGAAAACGGGGCCAAATCTGGCCACCGGCCAAAGGAGTAACCCTTTGGGCGGGCTTAAAAATTTGATTTTTTCAAAAGTGGACGGATTAGGCATATATGATCATATGGATTGATTCATAATGGACTCTAGTGTTCAAAAATGCTAGACTCAATGAAAAACCCGACGTTCACCCCGATCCCTACATAAGAGGTGACGGTTTTGGAAATCAACTTGATAATCACTTAGAGGCCGACTCAAATAGTGTTTCTACCGGTTCGATTTTTGGTAGGGTAGATATTTGAGTTAGGAATCCAACGCAACAAGAATCACGGGTAACGCTTACTTCTGGAGAGAGTTACAGCCGTTTTACTGACGGCTGCTAGAAAACCGGGCCAAATCTGGCCACCGGCCAAAGGAGTACCCCTTTGGGCGGGCTCAAAAACTTGATTTTTTCAAAAGTGGACGGATTAGGCATATATGATCATATGGATTGATGCATAATAGACTATAGTGTTCAAAAATGCTAGACTCAATGAAAAACCCGACGTTCACCCCGATCCCTACATAAGAGGTGACGGTTTTGAAAATAAACTTGATAATCACCTAGAGGCCGACTCAAATAGGGTTTCTACAGGTTCAACTTTTGGTAGGGTAGATATTTGAGTTAGAAATCCAACGCAACAAGAATCACGGGTAACGCTTACTTCTGGAGAGAGTTACAGCCGTTTTACTGACGGCTGCCAGAAAACGGGGCCAAATCTCACCACCGGCCAAAGGGGTACCCCTTTGGGCGGGCTAAAAAATTTGATTTTTTCAAAAGTGGACGGATTAGGCATATATGACCATATGGATTGATTCATAATGGACTCTAGTGTTCAAAAATGCTAGACTCAATGAAAAACCCGACGTTCACCCCGATCCCTACATAAGAGGTGACGGTTTTGGAAATCAACTGGATAACCACCTAGAGGCCGACTCAAATAGGGTTTCTACCAGTTCGACTTTTGGTAGTGTAGATATTTGAGTTAGGAATCCAACGTAACAAGAATCACGGATAAGGCTTATTTCAGGAGAGAGTTATAGCCGTTTTACTGACGGCTGCCAGAAAACCGGGCCAAATCTGGCCACCGGCCAAAGGGGTACCCCTTTGGGCGGGCTCAAAAAGTTGATTTTTTCATAAGTGGACGGATTAGGCATATATGATCATACGGATTGATTCATAATGGACTCTAGTGTTCAAAAATGCTAGACTCAATGAAAAACCCTACGTTCACCCCGATCCCTACATAAGAGGTGACGGTTTTGGAAATCAACTGGATAATCACCTAGAGGCCGACTCAAATAGGGTTTCTACCAGTTCGACTTTTGGTAGTGTAGATATTTGAGTTAGGAATCCAACGTAACAAGAATCATGGGTAAAGCATACTTCTGGAGAGAGTAACAGCTGTTTTACTGACGGCTGCCAGAAAACGGGGCCAAATCTGGCCACCGGCCAAAGGAGTAACCCTTTGGGCGGGCTCAAAAATTTGATTTTTTCAAAAGTGGACGGATTAGGCATATATGATCATATGGATTGATTCATAATGGACTCTAGTGTTCAAAAATTCTAGACTCAATGAAAAACCCGACGTTCACCCCGATCCCTACATAAGAGGTGACGGTTTTGGAAATCAACTTGATAATCACTTAGAGGCCGACTCAAATAGTGTTTCTACCGGTTCGATTTTTGGTAGGGTAGATATTTGAGTTAGGAATCCAACGCAAAAAGAATCACGGGTAAAGCTTACTTCTGGAGAGAGTTACAGCCGTTTTACTGACGGCTGCCAGAAACCGGGCCAAATCTGGCCACCGGCCAAAGGGGTACCCCTTTGGGCGGGCTCAAAAACTTGATTTATTCAAAAGTGGACGGATTAGGCATATATGATCATATGGATTGATTCATAATGGACTCTAGTGTTACAAAATGCTAGACTCAATTAAAAACCCGACGTTCACCCCGATCCCTACATAAGAGGTGACGGTTTTGGAAATCAACTAGATAATCACCTAGAGGCCGACTCAAATAGGGTTTCTACCAGTTCGACTTTTGGTAGTGTAGATATTTGAGTTAGGAATCCAAAGTAACAAGAATCACGGGTAAAGCTTACTTCTGGAGAGAGTTATAGCCGTTTTACTGACGACTGCTAGAAAACCGGGCCAAATCTGGCCACCGGCCAAAGGGGTACCCCTTTGGGCGGTCTCAAAAATTTGATTTTTTCAAAAGTGGACGGATTAGGCATATATGATCATATGGATTGATGCATAATGGACTCTAGTGTTCAAAAATGCTAGACTCAATGAAAAACCCGACGTTCACCCCGATCCCTACATAAGAGGTGACGGTTTTGAAAATAAACTTGATAATCACCTAGAGGCCGACTCAAATAGGGTTTCTACAGGTTCGACTTTTGGTAGGGTAGATATTTGAGTTAGGAATCCAACGCAACAAGAATCACGGGTAACGCTTACTTCTGGAGATAGTTACAGCCGTTTTACTGACGGCTGCCATAAAACGGGGCCAAATCTCGCCACCGGCCAAAGGGGTACCCCTTTGGGCGGGCTCAAAAATTTGATTTTTTCAAAAGTGGACGGATTAGGCATATATGATCATATGGATTGATGCATAATGGACTCTAGTGTTCAAAAATGCTAGACTCAATGAAAAACCCGACGTTCACCCCGATCCCTAGATAAGAGGTGATGGTTTTGGAAATCAACTGGATAATCACCTAGAGGCCGACTCAAATAGGGTTTCTACAGGTTCGACTTTTGGTAGTGTAGATATTTGAGTTAGGAATCCAACGCAACAAGAATCACGGGTAACGCTTACTTCTGGAGAGAGTAACAGCCGTTTTACTGACGGCTGCCAAAAAACGGGGCCAAATCTGGTCACCGGCCAAAGGGGTACCCCTTTGGGTGGGCTCAAAAATTTGATTTTTTCAAAAGTGGACGGATTAGGCATATATGATCATATGGATTGATTCATAATGGACTCTAGTGTTCAAAAATGCTAGACTCAATGAAAAACCCGACGTTCACCCCGATCCCTACATAAGAGGTGACGGTTTTGGAAATCAACTTGATAATCACTTAGAGGCCGACTCAAATAGTGTTTCTACCGGTTTGATTTTTGGTAGGGTAGATATTTGAGTTAGGAATCCAACGCAACAAGAATCACGGGTAACGCTTACTTCTGGAGAGAGTTACAGCCGTTTTACTGACGGCTGCCAGAAAACCGGGCCAAATCTGGCCACCGGCCAAAGGGGTACCCTTTTGGGCGGGCTCAAAAACTTGATTTTTTCAAAAGTGGACGGATTAGGCATATATGATCATATGGATTGATGCATAATGGACTCTAGTGTTCAAAAATGCTAGACTCAATGAAAAACCCGACGTTCACCCCGATCCCTACATAAGAGGTGACGGTTTTGAAAATAAACTTGATAATCACCTAGAGGCCGACTCAAATAGGGTTTCTACAGGATCGACTTTTGGTAGGGTAGATATTTGAGTTAGGAATCCAACGCAACAAGAATCACGGGTAACGCTTACTTCTGGAGAGAGTTACAGCCGTTTTACTGACGGCTGCCAGAAAACGGGGCCAAATCTCACCACCGGCCAAAGGGGTACCCCTTTGGGCGGGCTAAAAAATTTGATTTTTTCAAAAGTGGACGGATTAGGCATATATGACCATATGGATTGATTCATAATGGACTCTAGTGTTCAAAAATGCTAGACTCAATGAAAAACCCGACGTTCACCCCGATCCCTACATAAGAGGTGACGGTTTTGGAAATCAACTGGATAACCACCTAGAGGCCGACTCAAATAGGGTTTCTACCAGTTCGACTTTTGGTAGTGTAGATATTTGAGTTAGGAATCCAACGTAACAAGAATCACGGATAAAGCTTATTTCAGGAGAGAGTTATAGCCGTTTTACTGACGGCTGCCAGAAAACCGGGCCAAATCTGGCCACCGGCCAAAGGGGTACCCCTTTGGGCGGGCTCAAAAATTTGATTTTTTCAAAAGTGGACGGATTAGGCATATATGATCATACGGATTGATTCATAATGGACTCTAGTGTTCAAAAATGCTAGACTCAATGAAAAACCCTACGTTCACCCCGATCCCTACATAAGAGGTGACGGTTTTGGAAATCAACTGGATAATCACCTAGAGGCCGACTCAAATAGGGTTTCTACCAGTTCGACTTTTGGTAGTGTAGATATTTGAGTTAGGAATCCAACGTAACAAGAATCACGGGTAAAGCATACTTCTGGAGAGAGTAACAGCTGTTTTACTGACGGCTGCCAGAAAACGGGGCCAAATCTGGCCACCGGCCAAAGGAGTAACCCTTTGGGCGGGCTCAAAAACTTGATTTATTCAAAAGTGGACGGATTAGGCATATATGATCATATGGATTGATTCATAATGGACTCTAGTGTTACAAAATGCTAGACTCAATTAAAAACCCGACGTTCACCCCGATCCCTACATAAGAGGTGACGGTTTTGGAAATCAACTAGATAATCACCTAGAGGCCTACTCAAATAGGGTTTCTACCAGTTCGACTTTTGGTAGTGTAGATATTTGAGTTAGGAATCCAAAGTAACAAGAATCACGGGTAAAGCTTACTTCTGGAGAGAGTTATATCCGTTTTACTGACGACTGCTAGAAAATCGGGCCAAATCTGGCCACCGGCCAAAGGGGTACCCCTTTCAGCGGGCTCAAAAATTTGATTTTTTCAAAAGTGGACGGATTAGGCATATATGATCATATGGATTGATGCATAATGGACTCTAGTGTTCAAAAATGCTAGACTCAATGAAAAACCTGACGTTCACCCCGATCCCTACATAAGAGGTGACGGTTTTGAAAATAAACTTGATAATCACCTAGAGGCCGACTCAAATAGGGTTTCTACAGGTTCGACTTTTGGTAGGGTAGATATTTGAGTTAGGAATCCAACGCAACAAGAATCACGGGTAATGCTTACTTCTGGAGAGAGTTACAGCCGTTTTACTGACGGCTGCCATAAAACGGGGCCAAATCTCGCCACCGGCCAAAGGGGTACCCCTTTGGGCGGGCTCAAAAATTTGATTTTTTCAAAAGTGGACGGATTAGGCATATATGATCATATGGATTGATGCATAATGGACTCTAGTGTTCAAAAATGCTAGACTCAATGAAAAACCCGACGTTCACCCCGATCCCTAGATAAGAGGTGATGGTTTTGGAAATCAACTGGATAATCACCTAGAGGCCGACTCAAATAGTGTTTCTACAGGTTCGACTTTTGGTAGTGTAGATATTTGAGTTAGGAATCCAACGCAACAAGAATCACGGGTAACGCTTACTTCTGGAGAGAGTAACAGCCGTTTTACTGACGGCTGCCAAAAAACGGGGCCAAATCTGGTCACCGGCCAAAGGGGTACCCCTTTGGGTGGGCTCAAAAATTTGATTTTTTCAAAAGTGGACGGATTAGGCATATATGATCATATGGATTGATTCATAATGGACTCTAGTGTTCAAAAATGCTAGACTCAATGAAAAACCCGACGTTCACCCCAATCCCTACATAAGAGGTGACGGTTTTGGAAATCAACTTGATAATCACTTAGAGGCCGACTCAAATAGTGTTTCTACCGGTTCGATTTTTGGTAGTGTAGATATTTGAGTTAGGAATCCAACGTAACAAGAATCACGGGTAAAGCTTTCTTCTGGAGAGAGTTATAGCCGTTTTACTGACAGCTGCCAGAAAACCGGGCCAAATCTGGCCACCGGCCAAAGGGGTACCCCTTTGGGCGGGCTCAAAAATTTGATTTTTTCAAAAGTGGACGGATTAGGCATATATGATCATATGGAATGATGCATAATGGACTCTAGTGTTTAAAAATACTAGACTCAATGAAAAACCCGACGTTCACCCCGATCCCTACATAAGAGGTGACGGTTTTGGAAATCAACTGGATAATCACCTAGAGGCCGACTCAAATAGGTTTTCTACCAGTTCGACTTTGGGTAGTGTAGATATTTGAGTTAGGAATCCAACGTAACAAGAATCACAGGTAAAGCTTTCTTCTGGAGAGAGTTATAGCCGTTTTACTGACGGCTGCCAAAAAACCGGGCCAAATCTGGCCACCGGCCAAAGGGGTACCCCTTTGGGCGGGCTCAAAAATTTGATTTTTTCAAAAGTGGACGGATTAGGCATATATGATCATATGGAATGATGCATAATGGACTCTAGTGTTTAAAAATGCTAGACTCAATGAAAAACCCGACGTTCACCCCGATCCCTACATAAGAGGTGACGGTTTTGGAAATCAACTTAATTATCACCTAGAGGCCGACTCAAATAGGGTTTCTACAGGTTCGACTTTTGCGAGGGTAGATATTTGAGTTAGGAATCCAACGCAACAAGAATCACGGGTAACGCTTACTTCTGGAGAGAGTAACAGCCGTTTTACTGACGGCTGCCAAAAAAGGGGCCAAATCTGGTCACCGGCCAAAGGGGTACCCCTTTGGGCGGGCTCAAAAATTTGATTTTTTCAAAAGTGGACGGATTAGGCATATATGATCATATGGATTGATTAATAATGGACTCTAGTGTTCAAAAATGCTAGACTCAATGAAAAACCCGACGTTCACCCCGATCCCTAGATAAGAGGTGATGGTTTTGGAAATCAACTGGATAATCACCTAGAGGCCGACTCAAATAGTGTTTCTACAGGTTCGACTTTTGGTAGTGTAGATATTTGAGTTAGGAATCCAACGCAACAAGAATCACGGGTAACGCTTACTTCTGGAGAGAGTAACAGCCGTTTTACTGACGGCTGCCAAAAAACGGGGCCAAATCTGGTCACCGGCCAAAGGGGTACCCCTTTGGGTGGGCTCAAAAATTTGATTTTTTCAAAAGTGGACGGATTAGGCATATATGATCATATGGATTGATTCATAATGGACTCTAGTGTTCAAAAATGCTAGACTCAATGAAAAACCCGACGTTCACCCCAATCCCTACATAAGAGGTGACGGTTTTGGAAATCAACTTGATAATCACTTAGAGGCCGACTCAAATAGTGTTTCTACCGGTTCGATTTTTGGTAGTGTAGATATTTGAGTTAGGAATCCAACGTAACAAGAATCACGGGTAAAGCTTTCTTCTGGAGAGAGTTATAGCCGTTTTACTGACAGCTGCCAGAAAACCGGGCCAAATCTGGCCACCGGCCAAAGGGGTACCCCTTTGGGCGGGCTCAAAAATTTGATTTTTTCAAAAGTGGACGGATTAGGCATATATGATCATATGGAATGATGCATAATGGACTCTAGTGTTTAAAAATACTAGACTCAATGAAAAACCCGACGTTCACCCCGATCCCTACATAAGAGGTGACGGTTTTGGAAATCAACTGGATAATCACCTAGAGGCCGACTCAAATAGGTTTTCTACCAGTTCGACTTTGGGTAGTGTAGATATTTGAGTTAGGAATCCAACGTAACAAGAATCACAGGTAAAGCTTTCTTCTGGAGAGAGTTATAGCCGTTTTACTGACGGCTGCCAAAAAACCGGGCCAAATCTGGCCACCGGCCAAAGGGGTACCCCTTTGGGCGGGCTCAAAAATTTGATTTTTTCAAAAGTGGACGGATTAGGCATATATGATCATATGGAATGATGCATAATGGACTCTAGTGTTTAAAAATGCTAGACTCAATGAAAAACCCGACGTTCACCCCGATCCCTACATAAGAGGTGACGGTTTTGGAAATCAACTTAATTATCACCTAGAGGCCGACTCAAATAGGGTTTCTACAGGTTCGACTTTTGCGAGGGTAGATATTTGAGTTAGGAATCCAACGCAACAAGAATCACGGGTAACGCTTACTTCTGGAGAGAGTAACAGCCGTTTTACTGACGGCTGCCAAAAAAGGGGCCAAATCTGGTCACCGGCCAAAGGGGTACCCCTTTGGGCGGGCTCAAAAATTTGATTTTTTCAAAAGTGGACGGATTAGGCATATATGATCATATGGATTGATTCATAATGGACTCTAGTGTTCAAAAATGCTAGACTCAATGAAAAACCCGACGTTCACCCCGATCCCTACATAAGAGGTGACGGTTTTGAAAATCAACTTGATAATCACCTAGAGGCCGACTCAAATAGGGTTTCTACAGGTTCGAATTTTGGTAGTGTAGATATTTGAGTTAGGAATCCAACGCAACAAGAATCACGGGTAACGCTTACTTCTGGAGAGAGTAACAGCCGTTTTACTGACGGCTGCCAAAAAACGGAGCCAAATCTGGCCACCGGCCAAAGGGGTACCCCTTTGGGCGGGCTCAAAAATTTGATTTTTTCAAAAGTGGACGGATTAGGCATATATGATCATATGGATTGATTCATAATGGACTCTAGTGTTCAAAAATTCTAGACTCAATGAAAAACCCGACGTTCACCCTGATCCCTACATAAGAGGTGACGGTTTTGGAAATCAACTGGATAATCACCTAGAGGCCGACTCAAATAGGGTTTCTACAGGTTCGACTTTTGGTAGGGTAGATATTTGAGTTAGGAATCCAACGCAACAAGAATCACGGGTAAAGCTTACTTCTGGAGAGAGTTATAGCCGTTTTACTGACGGCTGCCAGAAAACCGGGCCAAATCTGGCCACCGGCCAAAGGGGTACCCCTTTGGCCGGGCTCAAAAATTTGATTTTTTCAAAAGTGGATGGATTAGGCATATATGATCATATGGATTGATTCATAATGGACTCTAGTGTTCAAAAATGCTAGACTCAATGAAAAACCCGACGTTCACCCCGATCCCTACATAAGAGGTGATGGTTTTGGAAATCAATTGGATAATCACCTAGAGGCCGACTCAAATAGGTTTTGTACCAGTTCGACTTTTGGTAGTTTAGATATTTGAGTTAGGAATCCAACGTAACAAGAATCACGGGTAAAGCTTTCTTCTGGAGAGAGTTATAGCCGTTTTACTGACGGCTGCCAGAAAACCGGGCCAAATCTGGCCACCGGCCAAAGGGGTACCCCTTTGGGCGGGCTCAAAAATTTGATTTTTTCAAAAGTGGACGGATTAGGCATATATGATCATATGGAATGATGCATAATGGACTCTAGTGTTTAAAAATGCTAGACTCAATGAAAAACCCGACGTTCACCCCGATCCCTACATAAGAGGTGACGGTTTTGGAAATCAACTGGATAATCACCTAGAGGCCGACTCAAATAGGGTTTCTACAGGTTCGACTTTTGGTAGGGTAGATATTTGAGTTAGGAATCCAACGCAACAAGAATCACGGGTAAAGCTTACTTCTGGAGAGAGTTATAGCCGTTTTACTGACGGCTGCCAGAAAACCGGGCCAAATCTGGCCACCGGTCAAAGGGGTACCCCTTTGGCCGGGCTCAAAAATTTGATTTTTTCAAAAGTGGATGGATTAGGCATATATGATCATATGGATTGATTCATAATGGACTCTAGTGTTCAAAAATGCTAGACTCAATGAAAAACCCGACGTTCACCCCGATCCCTACATAAGAGGTGACGGTTTTGGAAATCAACTGGATAATCACCTAGAGGCCGACTCAAATAGGTTTTCTACCAGTTCGACTTTGGGTAGTGTAGATATTTGAGTTAGGAATCCAACGTAACAAGAATCACAGGTAAAGCTTTCTTCTGGAGAGAGTTATAGCCGTTTTACTGACGGCTGCCAAAAAACCGGGCCAAATCTGGCCACCGGCCAAAGGGGTACCCCTTTGGGCGGGCTCAAAAATTTGATTTTTTCAAAAGTGGACGGATTAGGCATATATGATCATATGGAATGATGCATAATGGACTCTAGTGTTTAAAAATGCTAGACTCAATGAAAAACCCGACGTTCACCCCGATCCCTACATAAGAGGTGACGGTTTTGGAAATCAACTTAATTATCACCTAGAGGCCGACTCAAATAGGGTTTCTACAGGTTCGACTTTTGCGAGGGTAGATATTTGAGTTAGGAATCCAACGCAACAAGAATCACGGGTAACGCTTACTTCTGGAGAGAGTAACAGCCGTTTTACTGACGGCTGCCAAAAAAGGGGCCAAATCTGGTCACCGGCCAAAGGGGTACCCCTTTGGGCGGGCTCAAAAATTTGATTTTTTCAAAAGTGGACGGATTAGGCATATATGATCATATGGATTGATTCATAATGGACTCTAGTGTTCAAAAATGCTAGACTCAATGAAAAACCCGACGTTCACCCCGATCCCTAGATAAGAGGTGATGGTTTTGGAAATCAACTGGATAATCACCTAGAGGCCGACTCAAATAGTGTTTCTACAGGTTCGACTTTTGGTAGTGTAGATATTTGAGTTAGGAATCCAACGCAACAAGAATCACGGGTAACGCTTACTTCTGGAGAGAGTAACAGCCGTTTTACTGACGGCTGCCAGAAAACGGGGCCAAATCTGGCCACTGGCCAAAGGGGTACCCCTTTGGGCGGGCTCAAAAACTTGATTTTTTCAAAAGTGGACGGATTAGGCATATATGATCATATGGATTGATGCATAATGGACTCTAGTGTTCGAAAATGCTAGACTCAATGAAAAACCCGACGTTCACCCCGATCCCTACATAAGAGGTGACGGTTTTGGAAATCAACTTGATAATCACCTAGAGGCCGACTCAAATAGGGTTTCTACAGGTTCGACTTTTGGTAGGGTAGATATTTGAGTTAGGAATACAACGCAACAAGAATCCCGGGTGACGCTTACTTCTGGAGAGAGTAACATCCGTTTTAGTGACGGCTGCTAGAAAACGGAGCCAAATCTGGCCACGGGCCAAAGGGGTACCCCTTTGGGCGGGCTCAAAAACTTGATTTTTTCAAAAGTGGACAGATTAGGCATATATGATCATATGGATTGATTCATAATGGACTCTAGTGTTCAAAAATGCTAGACTCAATGAAAAACCCGACGTTCACCCCGATCCCTACATAAGAGGTGACGGTTTTGGAAATCAACTGGATAATCACCTAGAGGCCGACTCAAATAGGGTTTCAACCAGTTCGACTTTTGTTAGTGTAGATATTTGAGTTAGGATTCCAACGCAACAAGAATCACGGGTAAAGCTTACTTCTGGAGAGAGTTATAGCCGTTTTACTGACGGCTGCCAGAAAACCGGGCCAAATCTGGCCACCGGCCAAAGGGGTACCCCTTTGGGTGGGCTCAAAAATTTGATTTTTCCAAAAGTGGACGGATTAGGCATATATGATCATATGGATTGATGCATAATGGACTCTAGTGTTCAAAAATGCTAGACTCAATGAAAAAACCCGACGTTCACCCCGATCCCTACATAAGAGGTGACGGTTTTGGAAATCAACTTGATAATCACCTAGAGGCCAACTCAAATAGGGTTTCTACAGGTTCGACTTTTGGTAGGGTAGATATTTGAGTTAGGAATCCAACGCAACAAGAATCACGGGTAAAGCTTATTTCTGGAGAGAGTAACAGCCGTTTTACTAACGGCTGCCAGAAAACGGGGCCAAATCTGGCCACTGGCCAAAGGGGTACCCCTTTGGGCGGGCTCAAAAACTTGATTTTTTCAAAAGTGGACGGATTAGGCATATATGATCATATGGATTGATTCATAATGGACTCTAGTGTTCAAAAATGCTAGTCTCAATGAAAAACCCGACGTTCACCCCGATCCCTACATAAGAAGTGACGGTTTTGGAAATCAACTGGATAATCACCTAGAGGCCGACTCAAATAGGGTTTCTACAGATTAGACTTTTGGTAGGGTAGATATTTGAGTTAGGAATCCAACGCAACAAGAATCACGGGTAAAGCTTACTTCTGGAGAGAGTAACAGCCGTTTTACTGACGGCTGCCAGAAAACGGGGCTAAATCTGGCCACTGGCCAAAGGGGTACCCCTTTGGGCGGGCACAAAAACTTGATTTTTTCAAAAGTGGACGGATTAGGCATATATGATCATATGGATTGATTCATAATGGACTCTAGTGTTCAAAAATGCTAGACTCAATGAAAAACCCGACGTTCACCCCGATCCCTACATAAGAAGTGACGGTTTTGGAAATCAACTGGATAATCACCTAGAGGCCGACTCAAATAGGGTTTCTACAGGTTCGACTTTTGGTAGGGTAGATATTTGTGTTAGGAATCCAACGCATCAAGTATCACGGGTAAAGCTTACTTCTGGAGAGAGTAACAGCCGTTTTACTGACGGCTGCCAGAAAACGGGGCCAAATCTGGCCACTGGCCAAAGGGGTACCCCTTTGGGCGGGCTCAAAAACTTGATTTTTTCAAAAGTGGACGGATTAGGCATATATGATCATATGGATTGATGCATAATGGACTCTAGTGTTCGAAAATGCTAGACTCAATGAAAAACCCGACGTTCACCCCGATCCCTACATAAGAGGTGACGGTTTTGTAAATCAACTTGATAATCACCTAGAGGCCGACTCAAATAGGGTTTCTACAGGTTCGACTTTTGGTAGGGTAGATATTTGAGTTAGGAATCCAACGCAATAAGAATCACGGGTAACGCTTACTTCTGGAGAGAGTAACAGCCGTTTTACTGACGGCTGCCAGAAAACGGGGCCAAATCTGGCCACGGGCCAAAGGGGTACCCCTTTGGCCGGGCTCAAAAACTTGATTTTTTCAAAAGTTGACGGATTAGGCATATATGATCATATGGATTGATTCATAATGGACTCTAGTGTTCAAAAATGCTAGACTCAATGAAAAACCCGACGTTCACCCCGATCCCTACATAAGAGGTGACGGTTTTCGAAATCAACTGGATAATCACCTAGAGGCCGACTCAAATAGGGTTTCTACAGGTTCGACTTTTGGTAGGGTAGATATTTGTGTTAGGAATCCAACGCAACAAGAATCACGGGTAAAGCTTACTTTTGGAGAGAGTTATAGCCGTTTTACTGACGGCTGCCAGAAAACCAGGCCAAATCTGGCCACCGGCCAAAGGGGTACCCCTTTGGGCGGGCTCAAAAATTTGATTTTTTCAAAAGTGGACGGATTAGGCATATATGATCATATGGATTGATGCATAATGGACTCTAGTGTTCAAAAATGCTAGACTCAATGAAAAACCCGACGTTCACCCCGATCCCTACATAAGAGGTGACGGTTTTGGAAATCAACTTGATAATCACCTAGAGGCCGACTCAAATAGGGTTTCTACAGGTTCGACTTTTGGTAGGGTATATATTTGAGTTAGGAATCCAACGCAACAAGAATCCCGGGTAACGCTTACTTCTGGAGAGTGTAACAGCCGTTTTACTGACGGCTGCTAGAAAACGGAGCCAAATCTGGCCACGGGCCAAAGGGGTACCCCTTTGGGCGGGCTCAAAAACTTGATTTTTTCAAAAGTGGACGGATTAGGCATATATGATCATATGGATTGATTCATAATGGACTCTAGTGTTCAAAAATGCTAGACTCAATGAAAAACCCGACGTTCACCCCGATCCCTACATAAGAGGTGACGGTTTTCGAAATCAACTGGATAATCACCTAGAGGCCGACTCAAATAGGGTTTCTACAGGTTCGACTTTTGGTAGGGTAGATATTTGTGTTAGGAATCCAACGCAACAAGAATCACGGGTAAAGCTTACTTCTGGAGAGAGTTATAGCCGTTTTACTGACGGCTGCCAGAAAACCAGGCCAAATCTGGCCACCGGCCAAAGGGGTACCCCTTTGGGCGGGCTCAAAAATTTGATTTTTTCAAAAGTGGACGGATTAGGCATATATGATCATATGGATTGATGCATAATTTACTCTAGTGTTCAAAAATGCTAGACTCAATGAAAAACCCGACGTTCACCCCGATCCCTACATAAGAGGTGACGGTTTTGGAAATCAACTTGATAATCACCTAGAGGCCGACTCAAATAGGGTTTCTACAGGTTCGACTTTTGGTAGGGTATATATTTGAGTTAGGAATCCAACGCAACAAGAATCCCGGGTAACGCTTACTTCTGGAGAGTGTAACAGCCGTTTTACTGACGGCTGCTAGAAAACGGAGCCAAATCTGGCCACGGGCCAAAGGGGTACCCCTTTGGGCGGGCTCAAAAACTTGATTTTTTCAAAAGTGGACGGATTAGGCATATATGATCATATGGATTGATTCATAATGGACTCTAGTGTTCAAAAATTCTAGACTCAATGAAAAACCCGACGTTCACCCCGATCCCTACATAAGAGGTGACGGTTTTGGAAATCAACTGGATAATCACCTAGAGGCCGACTCAAATAGGATTTCAACCAGTTCGACTTTTGTTCGTGTAGATATTTAAGTTAGGATTCCAACGCAACAAGAATCACGGGTAAAGCTTACTTCTGGAGAGAGTTATAGCCGTTTTACTGACGGCTGCCAGAAAACCGGACCAAATCTGGCCACCGGCCAAAGGGGTACCCATTTGGGCGGGCTCAAAAATTTGATTTTTTCAAAAGTGGACGGATTAGGCATATATGATAATATGGATTGATGCATAATGGACTCTAGTGTTCAAAAATGCTAGACTCAATGAAAAACCCGACGTTCACCCCGATCCCTACATAAGAGGTGACGGTTTTGGAAATCAACTTGATAATCACCTAGAGGCCGACTCAAATAGGGTTTCTACAGGTTCGACTTTTAGTACGGTAGATATTTGAGTTAGGAATCCAACGCAACAAGAATGACGGGTAAAGCTTACTTCTGGAGAGAGTAACAGCCGTTTTACTGACGGCTGCCAGAAAACGGGGCCAAATCTGGCCACTGGCCAAAGGGGTACCCCTTTGGGCGGGCTCAAAAACTTGATTTTTTCAAAAGTGGATGGATTAGGCATATATGATCATATGGATTGATTCATAATGGACTCTAGTGTTCAAAAATGCTAGACTCAATGAAAAACCCGACGTTCACCCCGATCCCTACATAAGAGGTGACGGTTTTGTAAATCAACTTGATAATCACCTAGAGGCCGACTCAAATAGGGTTTCTACAGGTTCGACTTTTGGTAGGGTAGATATTTGAGTTAGGAATCCAACGCAATAAGAATCACGGGTAACGCTTACTTCTGGAGAGAGTAACAGCCGTTTTACTGACGGCTGCCAGAAAACGGGGCCAAATCTGGCCACGGGCCAAAGGGGTACCCCTTTGGCCGGGCTCAAAAACTTGATTTTTTCAAAAGTTGACGGATTAGGCATATATGATCATATGGATTGATTCATAATGGACTCTAGTGTTCAAAAATGCTAGACTCAATGAAAAACCCGACGTTCACCCCGATCCCTACATAAGAGGTGACGGTTTTGGAAATCAACTGGATAATCACCTAGAGGCCGACTCAAATAGGGTTTCTACAGGTTCGACTTTTGGTAGGGTAGATATTTGTGTTAGGAATCCAACGCAACAAGAATCACGGGTAAAGCTTACTTCTGGAGAGAGTTATAGCCGTTTTACTGACGGCTGCCAGAAAACCAGGCCAAATCTGGCCACCGGCCAAAGGGGTACCCCTTTGGGCGGGCTCAAAAATTTGATTTTTTCAAAAGTGGATGGATTAGGCATATATGATCATATGGATTGATGCATAATGGACTCTAGTGTTCAAAAATGCTAGACTCAATGAAAAACCCGACGTTCACCCCGATCCCTACATAAGAGGTGACGGTTTTGGAAATCAACTGGATAATCACCTAGAGGCCGACTCAAATAGGGTTTCTACAGGTTCGACTTTTGGTAGGGTAGATATTTGAGTTAGGAATCCAACGCAACAAGAATCACGGGTAAAGCTTACTTCTGGAGAGAGTAACAGCCGTTTTACTGACGGCTGCCAGAAAACGGGGCCAAATCTGGCCACTGGCCAAAGGGGTACCCCTTTGGGCGGGCTCAAAAACTTGATTTTTTCAAAAGTGGATGGATTAGGCATATATGATCATATGGATTGATTCATAATGGACTCTAGTGTTCAAAAATGCTAGACTCAATGAAAAACCCGACGTTCACCCCGATCCCTACATAAGAGGTGACGGTTTTGGAAATCAACTGGATAATCACCTAGAGGCCGACTCAAATAGGGTTTCAACCAGTTCGACTTTTGTTAGTGTAGATATTTGAGTTAGGATTCCAACGCAACAAGAATCACGGGTAAAGCTTACTTCTGGAGAGAGTTATAGCCGTTTTACTGACGGCTGCCAGAAAACCGGGCCAAATCTGGCCACCGGCCAAAGGGGTACCCCTTTGGGCGGGCTCAAAAATTTGATTTTTCCAAAAGTGGACGGATTAGGCATATATGATCATATGAATTGATGCATAATGGACTCTAGTGTTCAAAAATGCTAGACTCAATGAAAAATCCGACGTTCACCCCGATCCCTACATAAGAAGTGACGGTTTTGGAAATCAACTGGATAATCACCTAGAGGCCGACTCAAATAGGGTTTCTACAGGTTCGACTTTTGGTAGGGTAGATATTTGAGTTAGGAATCCAACGCAACAAGAATCACGGTTAAAGCTTACTTCTGGAGAGAGTAACAGCCGTTTTACTGACGGCTGCCAGAAAACGGGGCCAAATCTGGCCACTGGCCAAAGGGGTACCCCTTTGGGCGGGCTCAAAAACTTGATTTTTTCAAAAGTGGATGGATTAGGCATATATGATCATATGGATTGATTCATAATGGACTCTAGTGTTCAAAAATGCTAGACTCAATGAAAAACCCAACGTTCACCCCGATCCCTACATAAGAAGTGACGGTTTTGGAAATCAACTGGATAATCACCTAGAGGGCGACTCAAATAGGGTTTCTACAGGTTCGACTTTTGGTAGGTTAGATATTTCTGTTAGGAATCCAACGCAACAAGAATCACGGGTAAAGCTTACTTCTGAAGAGAGTTATAGCCGTTTTACTAACGGCTGCCAGAAAACCGGGCCAAATCTGGCCACCGGCCAAAGGGGTACCCCTTTGGGCGGGCTCAAAAATTTGATTTTTTCAAAAGTGGACGGATTAGGCATATATGATCATATGGATTGATACATAATGGACTCTAGTGTTCAAAAATGCTAGACTCAATGAAAAACCCGACGTTCACCCCGATCCCTACATAAGAGGTGACGGTTTTGGAAATCAACTTGATAATCACCTAGAGGCCGACTCAAATAGGGTTTCTATAGGTTCGACTTTTGGTACGGTAGATATTTGTGTTAGGAATCCAACGCAACAAGAATCACGGGTAAAGCTTACTTCTGAAGAGAGTTATAGCCGTTTTACTGACGGCTGCCAGAAAACCGGGCCAAATCTGGCCACCGGCCAAAGGGGTACCCCTTTGGGCGGGCTCAAAAATTTGATTTTTTCAAAAGTGGACGGATTAGGCATATATGATCATATGGATTGATGCATAATGGACTCTAGTATTCAAAAATGCTAGACTCAATGAAAAACCCGACGTTCACCCCGATCCCTACATAAGAGGTGACGGTTTTGGAAATCAACTTGATAATCACCTAGAGGCCGACTCAAATAGGGTTTCTACAGGTTCGACTTTTGGTACGGTAGATATTTGAGTTAGGAATCTAACGCAACAAGAATGACGGGTAAAGCTTACTTCTGGAGAGAGTAACAGCCGTTTTACTGACGGCTGCCAGAAAACGGGGCCAAATCTGGCCACTGGCCAAAGGGGTACCCCTTTGGGCGGGCTCAAAAACTTGATTTTTTCAAAAGTGGACGGATTAGGCATATATGATCATATGGATTGATTCATAATGGACTCTAGTGTTCAAAAATGCTAGACTCAATGAAAAGCCCGACGTTCACCCCGATCCCTACATAAGAAGTGACGGTTTTGGAAATCAACTGGATAATCACCTAGAGGCCGACTCAAATAGGGTTCGACTTTTGGTAGGGTAGATATTTGAGTTAGGAATCCAACGCAACAAGAATGACGGGTAAAGCTTACTTCTGGAGAGAGTTATAGCCGTTTTACTGACGGCTGCCAGAAAACCGGGCCAAATCTGGCCACCGGCCAAAGGGGTACCCCTTTGGGCGGGCTCAAAAATTTGATTTTTTCAAAAGTGGACGGATTAGGCATATATGATCATATGGATTGATGCATAATGGACTCTAGTGTTCAAAAATGCTAGACTCAATGAAAAACCCGACGTTCACCCCGATCCCTACATAAGAAGTGACGGTTTTGGAAATCAACTGGATAATCACCTAGAGGCCGACTCAAATAGGGTTTCAACCAGTTCGACTTTTGGTAGGGTAGATATTTGAGTTAGGATTCCAACTCAACAAGAATCACGGGTAAAGCTTACTTCTGGAGAGAGTAACAGCCGTTTTACTGACGGCTGCCAGAAAACGGGGCCAAATCTGGCCACCGGCCAAAGGGGTACCCCTTTGGGCCGGCTCAAAAATTTGATTTTTTCAAAAGTGGACGGATTAGGCATATATGATCATATGGATTGATGCATAATGGACTCTAGTGTTCAAAGATGCTAGACTCAATGAAAAAACCCGACGTTCACCCCGATCCCTACATAAGAGGTGACGGTTTTGGAAATCATCTTGATAATCACCTAGAGGCCGACTCAAATAGGGTTTTTACCAGTTCGACTTTTGTTAGTGTAGATATTTGAGTTAGGATTCCAACGCAACAAGAATCACGGGTAAAGCTTACTTCTGGAGAGAGTAACAGCCGTTTTACTGACGGAAGCCAGAAAACCGGGCCAAATCTGGCCACCGGCCAAAGGGGTACCCCTTTGGGCGGGCTCAAAAACTTGATTTTTTCAAAAGTGGACGGATTAGGCATATATGATCATATGGATTGATGCATAATGGACTCTAGTGTTCAAAGATGCTAGACTCAATGAAAAAACCCGACGTTCACCCCGATCCCTACATAAGAGGTGACGGTTTTGGAAATCAACTTGATAATCACCTAGAGGCCGACTCAAATAGGGTTTCTACAGGTTCGACTTTTGGTACGGTAGATATTTGAGTTAGGAATCCAACGCAACAAGAATGACGGGTAAAGCTTACTTCTGGAGAGAGTAACAGCCGTTTTACTGACGGCTGCCAGAAAACGGGGCCAAATCTGGCCACTGGCCAAAGGGGTACCCCTTTGGGCGGGCTCAAAAACTTGATTTTTTCAAAAGTGGACGGATTAGGCATATATGATCATATGGATTGATGCATAATGGACTCTAGTGTTCAAAGATGCTAGACTCAATGAAAAAACCCGACGTTCACCCCGATCCCTACATAAGAGGTGACGGTTTTGGAAATCAACTTGATAATCACCTAGAGGCCGACTCAAATAGGGTTTCTACAGATTCGACTTTTGGTACGGTAGATATTTGAGTTAGGAATCCAACGCAACAAGAATCACGGGTAAAGCTTACTTCTGGAGAGAGTAACAGCCGTTTTACTGACGGCTGCCAGAAAACGGGGCCAAATCTGGCCACTGGCCAAAGGGGTACCCCTTTGGGCGGGCTCAAAAACTTGATTTTTTCAAAAGTGGACGGATTAGGCATATATGATCATATGGATTGATTCATAATGGACTCTAGTGTTCAAAAATGCTAGACTCAATGAAAAACCCGACGTTCACCCCGATCCCTACATAAGAGGTGACGGTTTTGGAAATCAACTGGATAATCACCTAGAGGCCGACTCAAATAGGGTTTCAACCAGTTCGACTTTTGTTAGTGTAGATATTTGAGTTAGGATTCCAACGCAACAAGAATCACGGGTAAAGCTTACTTCTGGAGAGAGTTATAGCCGTTTTACTGACGGCTGCCAGAAAACCGGGCCAAATCTGGCCACCGGCCAAAGGGGTACCCCTTTGGGCGGGCTCAAAAACTTGATTTTTTCAAAAGTGGACGGATTAGGCATATATGATCATATGGATTGATGCATAATGGACTCTAGTGTTCAAAGATGCTAGACTCAATGAAAAAACCCGACGTTCACCCCGATCCCTACATAAGAGGTGACGGTTTTGGAAATCAACTTGATAATCACCTAGAGGCCGACTCAAATAGGGTTTCTACAGGTTCGACTTTTGGTACGGTAGATATTTGAGTTAGGAATCCAACGCAACAAGAATGACGGGTAAAGCTTACTTCTGGAGAGAGTAACAGCCGTTTTACTGACGGCTGCCAGAAAACGGGGCCAAATCTGGCCACTGGCCAAAGGGGTACCCCTTTGGGCGGGCTCAAAAACTTGATTTTTTCAAAAGTGGATGGATTAGGCATATATGATCATATGGATTGATTCATAATGGACTCTAGTGTTCAAAAATGCTAGACTCAATGAAAAACCCGACGTTCACCCCGATCCCTACATAAGAAGTGACGGTTTTGGAAATCAACTGGATAATCACCTAGAGGCCGACTCAAATAGGGTTTCTACAGGTTCGACTTTTGGTAGGTTAGATATTTGTGTTAGGAATCCAACGCAACAAGAATCACGGGTAAAGCTTACTTCTGAAGAGAGTTATAGCCGTTTTACTGACGGCTGCCAGAAAACCGGGCCAAATCTGGCCACCGGCCAAAGGGGTACCCCTTTGGGCGGGCTCAAAAATTTGATTTTTTCAAAAGTGGACGGATTAGGCATATATGATCATATGGATTGATGCATAATGGACTCTAGTGTTCAAAAATGCTAGACTCAATGAAAAACCCGACGTTCACCCCGATCCCTACATAAGAGGTGACGGTTTTGGAAATCAACTTGATAATCACCTAGAGGCCGACTCAAATAGGGTTTCTACAGGTTCGACTTTTGGTACGGTAGATATTTGTGTTAGGAATCCAACGCAACAAGAATCACGGGTAAAGCTTACTTCTGAAGAGAGTTATAGCCGTTTTACTGACGGCTGCCAGAAAACCGGGCCAAATCTGGCCACCGGCCAAAGGGGTACCCCTTTGGGCGGGCTCAAAAATTTGATTTTTTCAAAAGTGGACGGATTAGGCATATATGATCATATGGATTGATGCATAATGGACTCTAGTGTTCAAAAATGCTAGACTCAATGAAAAACCCGACGTTCACCCCGATCCCTACATAAGAGGTGACGGTTTTGGAAATCAACTTGATAATCACCTAGAGGCCGACTCAAATAGGGTTTCTACAGGTTCGACTTTTGGTACGGTAGATATTTGAGTTAGGAATCCAACGCAACAAGAATCACGGGTAAAGCTTACTTCTGGAGAGAGTAACAGCCGTTTTACTGACGGCTGCCAGAAAACGGGGCCAAATCTGGCCACTGGCCAAAGGGGTACCCCTTTTGGCGGGCTCAAAAACTTGAGTTTTTCAAAAGTGGACGGATTAGGCATATATGCTCATATGGATTGATTCATAATGGACTCTAGTGTTCAAAAATGCTAGACTCAATGAAAAACCCGACGTTCACCCCGATCCCTACATAAGAAGTGACGGTTTTGGAAATCAATTGGATAATCACCTAGAGGCCGACTCAAATAGGGTTTCTACAGGTTCGACTTTTGGTAGGGTAGATATTTGAGTTACGAATCCAACGCAACAAGAATCACGGGTAAAGCTTACTTCTGGACAGAGTAACAGCCGTTTTACTGACGGATGCCAGAAAACGGGGCCAAATCTGGCCACCGGCCAAAGGGGTACCCCTTTGGGCGGGCTCAAAAACTTGATTTTTTCAAAAGTGGACGGATTAGGCATATATGATCATATGGATTGATGCATAATGGACTCTAGTGTTCAAAAATGCTAGACTCAATGAAAAACCCGACGTTCACCCCGATCCCTACATAAGAGGTGACGGTTTTGGAAATCAACTGGATATTCACCTAGAGGCCGACTCAAATAGGGTTTCAACCAGTTCGACTTTTGTTAGTGTAGATATTTGAGTTAGGATTCCAACGCAACAAGAATCACGGGTAAAGCTTACTTCTGGAGAGAGTTATAGCCGTTTTACTGACGGAAGCCAGAAAACCGGGCCAAATCTGGCCACCGGCCAAAGGGGTACCCCTTTGGACGGGCTCAAAAATTTGATTTTTTCAAAAGTGGACGGATTAGGCATATATGATCATATGGATTGATGCATAATGGACTCTAGTCTTCAAAGATGCTAGACTCAATGAAAAAACCCGACGTTCACCCCGATCCCTACATAAGAGGTGACGGTTTTGGAAATCAACTGGATAATCACCTAGAGGCCGACTCAAATAGGGTTTCTACAGGTTCGACTTTTGGTAGGGTAGATATTTGAGTTAGGAATCCAACGCAACAAGAATCACGGGTAAAGCTTACTTCTGGAGAGAGTAACAGCCGTTTTACTGACGGCTGCCAGAAAACGGGGCCAAATCTGGCCACCGGCCAAAGGGGTACCCCTTTGGGCGGGCTCAAAAACTTGATTTTTTCAAAAGTGGACGGATTAGGCATATATGATCATATGGATTGATGCATAATGGACTCTAGTGTTCAAAAATGCTAGACTCAATGAAAAACCCGACGTTCACCCCGATCCCTACATAAGAGGTGACGGTTTTGGAAATCAACTGGATATTCACCTAGAGGCCGACTCAAATAGGGTTTCAACCAGTTCGACTTTTGTTAGTGTAGATATTTGAGTTAGGATTGCAACTCAACAAGAATCACGGGTAAAGCTTACTTCTGGAGAGAGTTATAGCCGTTTTACTGACGGAAGCCAGAAAACCGGGCCAAATCTGGCCACCGGCCAAAGGGGTACCCCTTTGGGCGGGCTCAAAAATTTGATTTTTTCAAAAGTGGACGGATTAGGCATATATGATCATATGGATTGATTCATAATGGACTCTAGTGTTCAAAAATGCTAGACTCAATGAAAAACCCGACGTTCACCCCGATCCCTACATAAGAAGTGACGGTTTTGGAAATCAACTGGATAATCACCTAGAGGCCGACTCAAATAGGGTTTCTACAGGTTCGACTTTTGGTAGGGTAGATATTTGAGTTAGGAATCCAACGCAACAAGAATCACGGGTAAAGCTTACTTCTGGAGAGAGTAACAGCCGTTTTACTGACGGCTGCCAGAAAACGGGGCCAAATCTGGCCACTGGCCAAAGTGGTACCCCTTTGGGCGGGCTCAAAAACTTGATTTTTTCAAAAGTGGACGGATTAGGCATATATGATCATATGGATTGATTAATAATGGACTCTAGTGTTCAAAAATGCTAGACTCAATGAAAAACCCGACGTTCACCCCGATCCCTACATAAGAGGTGACGGTTTTGGAAATCAACTGGATAATCACCTAGAGGCCGACTCAAATAGGGTTTCAACCAGTTCGACTTTTGTTAGTGTAGATATTTGAGTTAGGATTCCAACGCAACAAGAATCACGGGTAAAGCTTACTTCTGGAGAGAGTTATAGCCGTTTTACTGACGGCTGCCAGAAAACCGGGCCAAATCTGGCCACCGGCCAAAGGGGTACCCCTTTGGGCGGGCTCAAAAATTTGATTTTTTCAAAAGTGGACGGATTAGGCATATATGATCATATGGATTGATGCATAATGGACTCTAGTGTTCAAAAATGCTAGACTCAATGAAAAACCCGACGTTCACCCCGATCCCTACATAAGAAGTGACGGTTTTGGAAATCAACTGGATAATCACCTAGAGGCCGACTCAAATAGGGTTTCAACCAGTTCGACTTTTGGTAGGGTAGATATTTGAGTTAGGATTCCAACGCAACAAGAATCACGGGTAAAGCTTACTTCTGGAGAGAGTAACAGCCGTTTTACTGACGGCTGCCAGAAAACGGGGCCAAATCTGGCCACTGGCCAAAGGGGTACCCCTTTGGGCGGGCTCAAAAACTTGATTTTTTCAAAAGTGGATGGATTAGGCATATATGATCATATGGATTGATTCATAATGGACTCTAGTGTTCAAAAATGCTAGACTCAATGAAAAACCCGACGTTCACCCCGATCCCTACATAAGAAGTGACGGTTTTGGAAATCAACTGGATAATCACCTAGAGGCCGACTCAAATAGGGTTTCTACAGGTTCGACTTTTGGTAGGTTAGATATTTGTGTTAGGAATCCAACGCAACAAGAATCACGGGTAAAGCTTACTTCTGAAGAGAGTTATAGCCGTTTTACTGACGGCTGCCAGAAAACGGGGCCAAATCTGGCCACCGGCCAAAGGGGTACCCCTTTGGGCGGGCTCAAAAACTTGATTTTTTCAAAAGTGGACGGATTAGGCATATATGATCATATGGATTGATGCATAATGGACTCTAGTGTTCAAAAATGCTAGACTCAATGAAAAACCCGACGTTCACCCCGATCCCTACATAAGAGGTGACGGTTTTGGAAATCAACTGGATATTCACCTAGAGGCCGACTCAAATAGGGTTTCAACCAGTTCGACTTTTGTTAGTGTAGATATTTGAGTTAGGATTCCAACGCAACAAGAATCACGAGTAAAGCTTACTTCTGGAGAGAGTTATAGCCGTTTTACTGACGGAAGCCAGAAAACCGGGCCAAATCTGGCCACCGGCCAAAGGGGTACCCCTTTGGGCGGGCTCAAAAATTTGATTTTTTCAAAAGTGGACGGATTAGGCATATATGATCATATGGATTGATGCATAATGGACTCTAGTCTTCAAAGATGCTAGACTCAATGAAAAAACCCGACGTTCACCCCGATCCCTACATAAGAGGTGACGGTTTTGGAAATCAACTGGATAATCACCTAGAGGCCGACTCAAATAGGGTTTCTACAGGTTCGACTTTTGGTAGGGTAGATATTTGAGTTAGGAATCCAACGAAACAAGAATCACAGGTAAAGCTTACTTCTGGAGAGAGTAACAGCCGTTTTACTGACGGCTGCCAGAAAACGGGGCCAAATCTGGCCACCGGCCAAAGGGGTACCCCTTTGGGCGGGCTCAAAAACTTGATTTTTTCAAAAGTGGACGGATTAGGCATATATGATCATATGGATTGATGCATAATGGACTCTAGTGTTCAAAAATGCTAGACTCAATGAAAAACCCGACGTTCACCCCGATCCCTACATAAGAGGTGACGGTTTTGGAAATCAACTGGATATTCACCTAGAGGCCGACTCAAATAGGGTTTCAACCAGTTCGACTTTTGTTAGTGTACATATTTGAGTTAGGATTCCAACGCAATAAGAATCACGGGTAAAGCTTACTTCTGGAGAGAGTTATAGCCGTTTTACTGACGGAAGCCAGAAAACCGGGCCAAATCTGGCCACCGGCCAAAGGGGTACCCCTTTGGGCGGGCTCAAAAATTTGATTTTTTCAAAAGTGGACGGATTAGGCATATATGATCATATGGATTGATGCATAATGGACTCTAGTCTTCAAAGATGCTAGACTCAATGAAAAAACCCGACGTTCACCCCGATCCCTACATAAGAGGTGACGGTTTTGGAAATCAACTGGATAATCACCTAGAGGCCGACTCAAATAGGGTTTCTACAGGTTCGACTTTTGGTAGGGTAGATATTTGAGTTAGGAATCCAACGCAACAAGAATCACGGGTAAAGCTTACTTCTGGAGAGAGTAACAGCCGTTTTACTGACGGCTGCCAGAAAACGGGGCCAAATCTGGCCACCGGCCAAAGGGGTACCCCTTTGGGCGGGCTCAAAAACTTAATTTTTTCAAAAGTGGACGGATTAGGCATATATGATCATATGGATTGATTCATAATGGACTCTAGTGTTCAAAAATGCTAGACTCAATGAAAAACCCGACGTTCACCCCGATCCCTACATAAGAGGTGACGGTTTTGGAAATCAACTGGATAATCACCTAGAGGCCGACTCAAATAGGGTTTCAACCAGTTCGACTTTTGTTAGTGTAGATATTTGAGTTAGGATTCCAACGCAACAAGAATCACGGGTAAAGCTTACTTCTGGATAGAGTTATAGCCGTTTTACTGACGGCTGCCAGAAAACCGGGCCAAATCTGGCCACCGGCCAAAGGGGTACCCCTTTGGGCGGGCTCAAAAATTTGATTTTTTCAAAAGTGGACGGATTAGGCATATATGATCATATGGATTGATGCATAATGGACTCTAGTGTTCAAAGATGCTAGACTCAATGAAAAAACCCGACGTTCACCCCGATCCCTACATAAGAGGTGACGGTTTTGGAAATCAACTTGATAATCACCTAGAGGCCGACTCAAATAGGGTTTCTACAGGTTCGACTTTTGGTACGGTAGATATTTGAGTTAAGAATCCAACGCAACAAGAATGACGGGTAAAGCTTACTTCTGGAGAGAGTAACAGCCGTTTTACTGACGGCTGCCAGAAAACGGGGCCAAATCTGGCCACTGGCCAAAGGGGTACCCCTTTGGGCGGGCTCAAAAACTTGATTTTTTCAAAAGTGGATGGATTAGGCATATATGATCATATGGATTGATTCATAATGGACTCTAGTGTTCAAAAATGCTAGACTCAATGAAAAACCCGACGTTCACCCCGATCCCTACATAAGAAGTGACGGTTTTGGAAATCAACTGGATAATCACCTAGAGGCCGACTCAAATAGGGTTTCTACAGGTTCGACTTTTGGTAGGTTAGATATTTGTGTTAGGAATCCAACGCAACAAGAATCACGGGTAAAGCTTACTTCTGAAGAGAGTTATAGCCGTTTTACTGACGGCTGCCAGAAAACCGGGCCAAATCTGGCCATCGGCCAAAGGGGTACCCCTTTGGGCGGGCTCAAAAATTTGATTTTTTCAAAAGTGGACGGATTAGGCATATATGATCATATGGATTGATGCATAATGGACTCTAGTGTTCAAAAATGCTAGACTCAATGAAAAACCCGACGTTCACCCCGATCCCTACATAAGAGGTGACGGTTTTGGAAATCAACTTGATAATCACCTAGAGGCCGACTCAAATAGGGTTTCTACAGGTTCGACTTTTGGTACGGTAGATATTTGTGTTAGGAATCCAACGCAACAAGAATCACGGGTAAAGCTTACTTCTGAAGAGAGTTATAGCCGTTTTACTGACGGCTGCCAGAAAACCGGGCCAAATCTGGCCACCGGCCAAAGGGGTACCCCTTTGGGCGGGCTCAAAAATTTGATTTTTTCAAAAGTGGACGGATTAGGCATATATGATCATATGGATTGATGCATAATGGACTCTAGTGTTCAAAAATGCTAGACTCAATGAAAAACCCGACGTTCACCCCGATCCCTACATAAGAGGTGACGGTTTTGGAAATCAACTTGATAATCACCTAGAGGCCGACTCAAATAGGGTTTCTACAGGTTCGACTTTTGGTACGGTAGATATTTGAGTTAGGAATCCAACGCAACAAGAATCACGGGTAAAGCTTACTTCTGGAGAGAGTAACAGCCGTTTTACTGACGGCTGCCAGAAAACGGGGCCAAATCTGGCCACTGGCCAAAGGGGTACCCCTTTGGGCGGGCTCAAAAACTTGAGTTTTTCAAAAGTGGACGGATTAGGCATATATGCTCATATGGATTGATTCATAATGGACTCTAATGTTCAAAAATGCTAGACTCAATGAAAAACCCGACGTTCACCCCGATCCCTACATAAGAAGTGACGGTTTTGGAAATCAATTGGATAATCACCTAGAGGCCGACTCAAATAGGGTTTCTACAGGTTCGACTTTTGGTAGGGTAGATATTTGAGTTAGGAATCCAACGCAACAAGAATCACGGGTAAAGCTTACTTCTGGAGAGAGTAACAGCCGTTTTACTGACGGCTGCCAGAAAACGGGGCCAAATCTGGCCACCGGCCAAAGGGGGTACCCCTTTGGGCGGGCTCAAAAACTTGATTTTTTCAAAAGTGGACGGATTAGGCATATATGATCATATGGATTGATGCATAACGGACTCTAGTGTTCAAAAATGCTAGACTCAATGAAAAACCCGACGTTCACCCCGATCCCTACATAAGAGGTGACGGTTTTGGAAATCAACTGGATATTCACCTAGAGGCCGACTCAAATAGGGTTTCAACCAGTTCGACTTTTGTTAGTGTAGATATTTGAGTTAGGATTCCAACGCAACAAGAATCACGGGTAAAGCTTACTTCTGGAGAGAGTTATAGCCGTTTTACTGACGGAAGCCAGAAAACCGGGCCAAATCTGGCCACCGGCCAAAGGGGTACCCCTTTGGGCGGGCTCAAAAATTTGATTTTTTCAAAAGTGGACGGATTAGGCATATATGATCATATGGATTGATGCATAATGGACTCTAGTCTTCAAAGATGCTAGACTCAATGAAAAAACCCGACGTTCACCCCGATCCCTACATAAGAGGTGACGGTTTTGGAAATCAACTGGATAATCACCTAGAGGCCGACTCAAATAGGGTTTCTACAGGTTCGACTTTTGGTAGGGTAGATATTTGAGTTAGGAATCCAACGCAACAAGAATCACGGGTAAAGCTTACTTCTGGAGAGAGTAACAGCCGTTTTACTGACGGCTGCCAGAAAACGGGGCCAAATCTGGCCACCGGCCAAAGGGGTACCCCTTTGGGCGGGCTCAAAAACTTGATTTTTTCAAAAGTGGACGGATTAGGCATATATGATCATATGGATTGATGCATAATGGACTCTAGTGTTCAAAAATGCTAGACTCAATGAAAAACCCGACGTTCACCCCGATCCCTACATAAGAGGTGACGGTTTTGGAAATCAACTGGATATTCACCTAGAGGCCGACTCAAATAGGGTTTCAACCAGTTCGACTTTTGTTAGTGTAGATATTTGAGTTAGGATTCCAACGCAACAAGAATCACGGGTAAAGCTTACTTCTGGAGAGAGTTATAGCCGTTTTACTGACGGAAGCCAGAAAACCGGGCCAAATCTGGCCACCGGCCAAAGGGGTACCCCTTTGGGCGGGCTCAAAAATTTGATTTTTTCAAAAGTGGACGGATTAGGCATATATGATCATATGGATTGATTCATAATGGACTCTAGTGTTCAAAAATGCTAGACTCAATGAAAAACCCGACGTTCACCCCGATCCCTACATAAGAAGTGACGGTTTTGGAAATCAACTGGATAATCACCTAGATGCCGACTCAAATAGGGTTTCTACAGGTTCGACTTTTGGTAGGGTAGATATTTGAGTTAGGAATCCAACGCAACAAGAATCACGGGTAAAGCTTACTTCTGGAGAGAGTAACAGCCGTTTTACTGACGGCTGCCAGAAAACGGGGCCAAATCTGGCCACCGGCCAAAGTGGTACCCCTTTGGGCGGGCTCAAAAACTTGATTTTTTAAAAAGTGGACGGATTAGGCATATATGATCATATGGATTGATTCATAATGGACTCTAGTGTTCAAAAATGCTAGACTCAATGAAAAACCCGACGTTCACCCCGATCCCTACATAAGAGGTGACGGTTTTGGAAATCAACTGGATAATCACCTAGAGGCCGACTCAAATAGGGTTTCAACCAGTTCGACTTTTGTTAGTGTAGATATTTGAGTTAGGATTCCAACGCAACAAGAATCACGGGTAAAGCTTACTTCTGGAGAGAGTTATAGCCGTTTTACTGACGGCTGCCAGAAAACCGGGCCAAATCTGGCCACCAGCCAAAGGGGTACCCCTTTGGGCGGGCTCAAAAATTTGATTTTTTCAAAAGTGGACGGATTAGGCATATATGATCATATGGATTGATGCATAATGGACTCTAGTGTTCAAAAATGCTAGACTCAATGAAAAACCCGACGTTCACCCCGATCCCTACATAAGAAGTGACGGTTTTGGAAATCAACTGGATAATCACCTAGAGGCCGACTCAAATAGGGTTTCAACCAGTTCGACTTTTGGTAGGGTAGATATTTGAGTTAGGATTCCAACGCAACAAGAATCACGGGTAAAGCTTACTTCTGGAGAGAGTAACAGCCGTTTTACTGACGGCTGCCAGAAAACGGGGCCAAATCTGGCCACCGGCCAAAGGGGTACCCCTTTGGGCGGGCTCAAAAATTTGATTTCTTCAAAAGTGGACGGATTAGGCATATATGATCATATGGATTGATGCATAATGGACTCTAGTGTTCAAAGATGCTAGACTCAATGAAAAAACCCGACGTTCACCCCGATCCCTACATAAGAGGTGACGGTTTTGGAAATCAACTTGATAATCACCTAGAGGCCGACTCAAATAGGGTTTCTACCAGTTCGACTTTTGTTAGTGTAGATATTTGAGTTAGGATTCCAACGCAACAAGAATCACGGGTAAAGCTTACTTCTGGAGAGAGTAACAGCCGTTTTACTGACGGAAGCCAGAAAACCGGGCCAAATCTGGCCACCGGCCAAAGGGGTACCCCTTTGGGCGGGCTCAAAAACTTGATTTTTTCAAAAGTGGACGGATTAGGCATATATGATCATATGGATTGATGCATAATGGACTCTAGTGTTCAAAGATGCTAGACTCAATGAAAAAACCCGACGTTCACCCCGATCCCTACATAAGAGGTGACGGTTTTGGAAATCAACTTGATAATCACCTAGAGGCCGACTCAAATAGGGTTTCTACAGGTTCGACTTTTGGTACGGTAGATATTTGAGTTAGGAATCCAACGCAACAAGAATGACGGGTAAAGCTTACTTCTGGAGAGAGTAACAGCCGTTTTACTGACGGCTGCCAGAAAACGGGGCCAAATCTGGCCACTGGCCAAAGGGGTACCCCTTTGGGCGGGCTCAAAAACTTGATTTTTTCAAAAGTGGACGGATTAGGCATATATGATCATATGGATTGATTCATAATGGACTCTAGTGTTCAAAAATGCTAGACTCAATGAAAAACCCGACGTTCACCCCGATCCCTACATAAGAAGTGACGGTTTTGGAAATCAACTGGATAATCACCTAGAGGCCGACTCAAATAGGGTTTCTACAGGTTCGACTTTTGGTAGGTTAGATATTTGTGTTAGGAATCCAACGCAACAAGAATCACGGGTAAAGCTTACTTCTGAAGAGAGTTATAGCCGTTTTACTGACGGCTGCCAGAAAACCGGGCCAAATCTGGCCACCGGCCAAAGGGGTACCCCTTTGGGCGGGCTCAAAAATTTGATTTTTTCAAAAGTGGACGGATTAGGCATATATGATCATATGGATTGATGCATAATGGACTCTAGTGTTCAAAAATGCTAGACTCAATGAAAATCCCGACGTTCACCCCGATCCCTACATAAGAGGTGACGGTTTTGGAAATCAACTTGATAATCACCTAGAGGCCGACTCAAATAGGGTTTCTACAGGTTCGACTTTTGGTACGATAGATATTTGTGTTAGGAATCCAACGCAACAAGAATCACGGGTAAAGCTTACTTCTGAAGAGAGTTATAGCCGTTTTACTGACGGCTGCCAGAAAACCGGGCCAAATCTGGCCACCGGCCAAAGGGGTACCCCTTTGGGCGGGCTCAAAAATTTGATTTTTTCAAAAGTGGACGGATTAGGCATATATGATCATATGGATTGATGCATAATGGACTCTAGTGTTCAAAAATGCTAGACTCAATGAAAAACCCGACGTTTACCCCGATCCCTACATAAGAGGTGACGGTTTTGGAAATCAACTTGATAATCACCTAGAGGCCGACTCAAATAGGGTTTCTACAGGTTCGACTTTTGGTACGGTAGATATTTGAGTTAGGAATCCAACGCAACAAGAATCACGGGTAAAGCTTACTTCTGGAGAGAGTAACAGCCGTTTTACTGACGGCTGCCAGAAAACGGGGCCAAATCTGGCCACTGGCCAAAGGGGTACCCCTTTGGGCGGGCTCAAAAACTTGATTTTTTCAAAAGTGGACGGATTAGGCATATATGATCATATGGATTGATTCATAATGGACTCTAGTGTTCAAAAATGCTAGACTCAATGAAAAACCCGACGTTCACCCCGATCCCTACATAAGAAGTGACGGTTTTGGAAATCAACTGGATAATCACCTAGAGGCCGACTCAAATAGGGTTTCTACAGGTTCGACTTTTGGTAGGGTAGATATTTGAGTTAGGAATCCAACGCAACAAGAATCACGAGTAAAGCTTACTTCTGGAGAGAGTAACAGCCGTTTTACTGACGGCTGCCAGAAAACGGGGCCAAATCTGGCCACCGGCCAAAGGGGTACCCCTTTGGGCGGGCTCAAAAATTTGATTTTTTCAAAAGTGGACGGATTAGGCATATATGATCATATGGATTGATGCATAATGGACTCTAGTGTTCAAAAATGCTAGACTCAATGAAAAACCCGACGTTCACCCCGATCCCTACATAAGAAGTGACGGTTTTGGAAATTAACTGGATAATCACCTAGAGGCCGACTCAAATAGGGTTTCAACCAGTTCGACTTTTAGTAGGGTAGATATTTGAGTTAGGATTCCAACGCAACAAGAATCACGGGTAAAGCTTACTTCTGGAGAGAGTAACAGCCGTTTTACTGACGGCTGCCAGAAAACGGGGCCAAATCTGGCCACCGGCCAAAGGGGTACCCCTTTGGGCGGGCTCAAAAATTTGATTTTTTCAAAAGTGGACGGATTAGGCATATATGATCATATGGATTGATGCATAATGGACTCTAGTGTTCAAAGATGCTAGACTCAATGAAAAAACCCGACGTTCACCCCGATCCCTACATAAGAGGTGACGGTTTTGGAAATCAACTTGATAATCACCTAGAGGCCGACTCAAATAGGGTTTCTACCAGTTCGACTTTTGTTAGTGTAGATATTTGAGTTAGGATTCCAACACAACAAGAATCACGGGTAAAGCTTACTTCTGGAGAGAGTAACAGCCGTTTTACTGACGGAAGCCAGAAAACCGGGCCAAATCTGGCCACCGGCCAAAGGGGTACCCCTTTGGGCGGGCTCAAAAACTTGATTTTTTCAAAAGTGGACGGATTAGGCATATATGATCATATGGATTGATGCATAATGGACTCTAGTGTTCAAAGATGCTAGACTCAATGAAAAAACCCGACGTTCACCCCGATCCCTACATAAGAGGTGACGGCTTTGGAAATCAACTGGATAATCACCTAGTGGCCGACTCAAATAGGGTTTCTACCAGTTCGACTTTTGTTAGTGTAGATATTTGAGTTAGGATTCCAACGCAACAAGAATCACGGGTAAAGCTTACTTCTGGAGAGAGTAACAGCCGTTTTACTGACGGCTGCCAGAAAACCGGGCCAAATCTGGCCACCGGCCAAAGGGGTACCCCTTTGGGCGGGCTCAAAAATTTGATTTTTTCAAAAGTGGACGGATTAGGCATTTATGATCATATGGATTGATGCATAATGGACTCTAGTGTTTAAAAATGCTAGACTCAATGAAAAACCTGACGTTCACCCCGATCCCTACATAAGAAGTGACGGTTTTGGAAATGAACTGGATAATCACCTAGAGGCCGACTCAAATAGGGTTTCTGCAGGTTCGACTTTTGGTAGGGTAGATATTTGAGTTAGGAATCCAACGCAACAAGAATCACGGGTAAAGCTTACTTCTGGAGAGAGTAACAGCCGTTTTACTGACGGCTGCCAGAAAACGGGGCCAAATCTGGCCACTGGCCAAAGGGGTACCCCTTTGGGCGGGCTCAAAAACTTGATTTTTTCAAAAGTGGACGGATTAGGCATATATGATCATATGGATTGATTCATAATGGACTCTAGTGTTCAAAGATGCTAGACTCAATGAAAAAACCCGACGTTCACCCCGATCCCTACATAAGAGGTGACGGTTTTGGAAATCAACTTGATAATCACCTAGAGGCCGACTCAAATAGGGTTTCTACCAGTTCGACTTTTGTTAGTGTAGATATTTGAGTTAGGATTCCAACGCAACAAGAATCACGGGTAAATCTTACTTCTGGAGAGAGTAACAGCCGTTTTACTGACGGAAGCCAGAAAACCGGGCCAAATCTGGCCACCGGCCAAAGGGGTACCCCTTTGGGCGGGCTCAAAAACTTGATTTTTTCAAAAGTGGACGGATTAGGCATATATGATCATATGGATTGATGCATAATGGACTCTAGTGTTCAAAGATGCTAGACTCAATGAAAAAACCCGACGTTCACCCCGATCCCTACATAAGAGGTGACGGTTTTGGAAATCAACTTGATAATCACCTAGAGGCCGACTCAAATAGGGTTTCTACAGGTTCGACTTTTGGTACGGTAGATATTTGAGTTAGGAATCCAACGCAATAAGAATGACGGGTAAAGCTTACTTCTGGAGAGAGTAACAGCCGTTTTACTGACGGCTGCCAGAAAACGGGGCCAAATCTGGCCACTGGCCAAAGGGGTACCCCTTTGGGCGGGCTCAAAAACTTGATTTTTTCAAAAGTGGACGGATTAGGCATATATGATCATATGGATTGATTCATAATGGACTCTAGTGTTCAAAAATGCTAGACTCAATGAAAAACCCGACGTTCACCCCGATCCCTACATAAGAAGTGACGGTTTTGGAAATCAACTGGATAATCACCTAGAGGCCGACTCAAATAGGGTTTCTACAGGTTCGACTTTTGGTAGGGTAGATATTTGAGTTAGGAATCCAACGCAACAAGAATCACGGGTAAAGCTTACTTCTGGAGAGAGTAACAGCCGTTTTACTGACGGCTGCCAGAAAACGGGGCCAAATCTGGCCACTGGCCAAAGGGGTACCCCTTTGGGCGGGCTCAAAAACTTGATTTTTTCAAAAGTGGACGGATTAGGCATATATGATCATATGGATTGATTCATAATGGACTCTAGTGTTCAAAAATGCTAGACTCAATGAAAAACCCGACGTTCACCCCGATCCCTACATAAGAGGTGACGGTTTTGGAAATCAACTGGATAATCACCTAGAGGCCGACTCAAATAGGGTTTCAACCAGTTCGACTTTTGTTAGTGTAGATATTTGAGTTAGGATTCCAACGCAACAAGAATCACGGGTAAAGCTTACTTCTGGAGAGAGTTATAGCCGTTTTACTGACGGCTGCCAGAAAACCGGGCCAAATCTGGCCACCGGCCAAAGGGGTACCCCTTTGGGCGGGCTCAAAAATTTGATTTTTTCAAAAGTGGAAGGATTAGGCATATATGATCATATGGATTGATGCATAATGGACTCTAGTGTTCAAAAATGGTAGACTCAATGAAAAACCCGACGTTCACCCCGATCCCTACATAAGAAGTGACGGTTTTGGAAATCAACTGGATAATCACCTAGAGGCCGACTCAAATAGGGTTTCTACAGGTTCGACTTTTGGTAGGGTAGATATTTGAGTTAGGAATCCAACGCAACAAGAATCACGGGTAAAGCTTACTTCTGGAGAGAGTAACAGCCGTTTTACTGACGGCTGCCAGAAAACGGGGCCAAATCTGGCCACTGGCCAAAGGGGTACCCCTTTGGGCGGGCTCAAAAACTTGATTTTTTCAAAAGTGGACGGATTAGGCATATATGATCATATGGATTGATTCATAATGGACTCTAGTGTTCAAAAATGCTAGACTCAATGAAAAACCCGACGTTCACCCCGATCCCTACATAAGAGGTGACGGTTTTGGAAATCAACTTGATAATCACCTAGAGGCCGACTCAAATAGGGTTTCTACAGGTTCGACTTTTGGTACGGTAGATATTTGTGTTAGGAATCCAACGCAACAAGAATCACGGGTAAAGCTTACTTCTGAAGAGAGTTATAGCCGTTTTACTGACGGCTGCCAGAAAACCGGGCCAAATCTGGCCACCGGCCAAAGGGGTACCCCTTTGGGCGGGCTCAAAAATTTGATTTTTTCAAAAGTGGACGGATTAGGCATATATGATCATATGGATTGATGCATAATGGACTCTAGTGTTCAAAAATGCTAGACTCAATGAAAAACCCGACGTTCACCCCGATCCCTACATAAGAGGTGACGGTTTTGGAAATCAACTTGATAATCATCTAGAGGCCGACTCAAATAGCGTTTCTACAGGTTCGACTTTTGGTACGGTAGATATTTGTGTTAGGAATCCAACGCAACAAGAATCACGGGTAAAGCTTACTTCTGAAGAGAGTTATAGCCGTTTTACTGACGGCTGCCAGAAAACCGGGCCAAATCTGGCCACCGGCCAAAGGGGTACCCCTTTGGGCGGGCTCAAAAATTTGATTTTTTCAAAAGTGGACGGATTAGGCATATATGATCATATGGATTGATGCATAATGGACTCTAGTGTTCAAAAATGCTAGACTCAATGAAAAACCCGACGTTCACCCCGATCCCTACATAAGAGGTGACGGTTTTGGAAATCAACTTGATAATCACCCAGAGGCCGACTCAAATAGGGTTTCTACAGGTTCGACTTTTGGTACGGTAGATATTTGAGTTAGGAATCCAACGCAACAAGAATCACGGGTAAAGCTTACTTCTGGAGAGAGTAACAGCCGTTTTACTGACGGCTGCCAGAAAACGGGGCCAAATCTGGCCACTGGCCAAAGGGGTACCCCTTTGGGCGGGCTCAAAAACTTGATTTTTTCAAAAGTGGACGGATTAGGCATATATGATCATATGGATTGATTCATAATGGACTCTAGTGTTCAAAAATGCTAGACTCAATGAAAAACCCGACGTTCACCCCGATCCCTACATAAGAAGTGACGGTTTTGGAAATCAACTGGATAATCACCTAGAGGCCGACTCAAATAGGGTTTCTACAGGTTCGACTTTTGGTAGGGTAGATATTTGAGTTAGGAATCCAACGCAACAAGAATCACGGGTAAAGCTTACTTCTGGAGAGAGTAACAGCCGTTTTACTGACGGCTGCCAGAAAACGGGGCCAAATCTGGCCACTGGCCAAAGGGGTACCCCTTTGGGCGGGCTCAAAAACTTGATTTTTTCAAAAGTGGACGGATTAGGCATATATGATCATATGGATTGATTCATAATGGACTCTAGTGTTCAAAAATGCTAGACTCAATGAAAAACCCGACGTTCACCCCGATCCCTACATAAGAGGTGACGGTTTTGGAAATCAACTGGATAATCACCTAGAGGCTGACTCAAATAGGGTTTCAACCAGTTCGACTTTTGTTAGTGTAGATATTTGAGTTAGGATTCCAACGCAACAAGAATCACGGGTAAAGCTTACTTCTGGAGAGAGTTATAGCCGTTTTACTGACGGCTGCCAGAAAACCGGGCCAAATCTGGCCACCGGCCAAAGGGGTACCCCTTTGGGCGGGCTCAAAAATTTGATTTTTTCAAAAGTGGAAGGATTAGACATATATGATCATATGGATTGATTCATAATGGACTCTAGTGTTCAAAAATGCTAGACTCAATGAAAAACCCGACGTTCACCCCGATCCCTACATAAGAAGTGAATGTTTTGGAAATCAACTGGATAATCACCTAGAGGCCGACTCAAATAGGGTTTCTACAGGTTCGACTTTTGGTAGGGTAGATATTTGAGTTAGGAATCCAACGCAACAAGAATCACGGGTAAAGCTTACTTCTGGAGAGAGTAACAGCCGTTTTACTGACGGCTGCCAGAAAACGGGGCCAAATCTGGCCACTGGCCAAAGGGGTACCCCTTTGGGCGGGCTCAAAAACTTGATTTTTTCAAAAGTGGACGGATTAGGCATATATGATCATATGGATTGATTCATAATGGACTCTAGTGTTCAAAAATGCTAGACTCAATGAAAAACCCGACGTTCACCCCGATCCCTACATAAGAGGTGACGGTTTTGGAAATCAACTTGATAATCACCTAGAGGCCGACTCAAATAGGGTTTCTACAGGTTCGACTTTTGGTACGGTAGATATTTGTGTTAGGAATCCAACGCAACAAGAATCACGGGTAAAGCTTACTTCTGAAGAGAGTTATAGCCGTTTTACTGACGGCTGCCAGAAAACCGGGCCAAATCTGGCCACCGGCCAAAGGGGTACCCCTTTGGGCGGGCTCAAAAATTTGATTTTTTCAAAAGTGGACGGATTAGGCATATATGATCATATGGATTGATGCATAATGGACTCTAGTGTTCAAAAATGCTAGACTCAATGAAAAACCCGACGTTCACCCCGATCCCTACATAAGAGGTGACGGTTTTGGAAATCAACTTGATAATCACCTAGAGGCCGACTCAAATAGCGTTTCTACAGGTTCGACTTTTGGTACGGTAGATATTTGTGTTAGGAATCCAACGCAACAAGAATCACGGGTAAAGCTTACTTCTGAAGAGAGTTATAGCCGTTTTACTGACGGCTGCCAGAAAACCGGGCCAAATCTGGCCACCGGCCAAAGGGGTACCCCTTTGGGCGGGCTCAAAAATTTGATTTTTTCAAAAGTGGACGGATTAGGCATATATGATCATATGGATTGATGCATAATGGACTCTAGTGTTCAAAAATGCTAGACTCAATGAAAAACCCGACGTTCACCCCGATCCCTACATAAGAGGTGACGGTTTTGGAAATCAACTTGATAATCACCCAGAGGCCGACTCAAATAGGGTTTCTACAGGTTCGACTTTTGGTACGGTAGATATTTGAGTTAGGAATCCAACGCAACAAGAATCACGGGTAAAGCTTACTTCTGGAGAGAGTAACAGCCGTTTTACTGACGGCTGCCAGAAAACGGGGCCAAATCTGGCCACTGGCCAAAGGGGTACCCCTTTGGGCGGGCTCAAAAACTTGAGTTTTTCAAAAGTGGACGGATTAGGCATATATGATCATATGGATTGATTCATAATGGACTCTAGTGTTCAAAAATGCTGACTCAATGAAAAAACCCGACGTTCACCCCGATCCCTACATAAGAGGTGACGGTTTTGGAAATCAACTTGATAATCACCTAGAGGCCGACTCAAATAGGGTTTCTACCAGTTCGACTTTTGTTAGTGTAGATATTTGAGTTAGGATTCCAACGCAACAAGAATCACGGGTAAAGCTTACTTCTGGAGAGAGTTATAGCCGTTTTACTGACGGAAGCCAGAAAACCGGGCCAAATCTGGCCACCGGCCAAAGGGGTACCCCTTTGGGCGGGCTCAAAAATTTGATTTTTTCAAAAGTGGACGGATTAGGCATATATGATCATATGGATTGATGCATAATGGACTCTAGTGTTCAAAAATGCTAGACTCAATGAAAAACCCGACGTTCACCCCGATCCCTACATAAGAAGTGACGGTTTTGGAAATAAACTGGATAATCACCTAGAGGCCGACTCAAATAGGGTTTCTACAGGTTCGACTTTTGGTAGGTTAGATATTTGTGTTAGGAATCCAACGCAACAAGAATCACGGGTAAAGCTTACTTCTGAAGAGAGTTATAGCCGTTTTACTGACGGCTGCCAGAAAACCGGGCCAAATCTGGCCACCGGCCAAAGGGGTACCCCTTTGGGCGGGCTCAAAAATTTGATTTTTTCAAAAGTGGACGGATTAGGCATATATGATCATATGGATTGATGCATAATGGACTCTAGTGTTCAAAAATGCTAGACTCAATGAAAAACCCGACGTTCACCCCGATCCCTACATAAGAGGTGACGGTTTTGGAAATCAACTTGATAATCACCTAGAGGCCGACTCAAATAGGGTTTCTACAGGTTCGACTTTTGGTACGGTAGATATTTGTGTTAGGAATCCAACGCAACAAGAATCACGGGTAAAGCTTACTTCTGAAGAGAGTTATAGCCGTTTTACTGACGGCTTCCAGAAAACCGGGCCAAATCTGGCCACCGGCCAAAGGGGTACCCCTTTGGGCGGGCTCAAAAATTTGATTTTTTCAAAAGTGGACGGATTAGGCAAATATGATCATATGGATTGATGCATAATGGACTCTAGTGTTCAAAAATGCTAGACTCAATGAAAAACCCGACGTTCACCTCGATCCCTACATAAGAGGTGACGGTTTTGGAAATCAACTTGATAATCACCTAGAGGCCGACTCAAATAGGGTTTCTACAGGTTCGACTTTTGGTACGGTAGATATTTGAGTTAGGAATCCAACGCAACAAGAATCACGGGTAAAGCTTACTTCTGGAGAGAGTAACAGCCGTTTTACTGACGGCTGCCAGAAAACGGGGCCAAATCTGGCCACCGGCCAAAGGGGTACCCCTTTGGGCGGGCTCAAAAACTTGATTTTTTCAAAAGTGGACGGATTAGGCATATATGATCATATGGATTGATGCATAATGGACTCTAGTGTTCAAAAATGCTAGACTCAATGAAAAACCCGACGTTCACCCCGATCCCTACATAAGAGGTGACGGTTTTGGAAATCAACTGGATATTCACCTAGAGGCCGACTCAAATAGGGTTTCAACCAGTTCGACTTTTGTTAGTGTAGATATTTGAGTTAGGATTCCAACGCAACAAGAATCACGGGTAAAGCTTACTTCTGGAGAGAGTTATAGCCGTTTTACTGACGGAAGCCAGAAAACCGGGCCAAATCTGGCCACCGGCCAAAGGGGTACCCCTTTGGGCGGGCTCAAAAATTTGATTTTTTCAAAAGTGGACGGATTAGGCATATATGATCATATGGATTGATGCATAATGGACTCTAGTCTTCAAAGATGCTAGACTCAATGAAAAAACCCGACGTTCACCCCGATCCCTACATAAGAAGTGACGGTTTTGGAAATCAACTGGATAATCACCTAGAGGCCGACTCAAATAGGGTTTCTACAGGTTCGACTTTTGGTAGGGTAGATATTTGAGTTTGGAATCCAACGCAACAAGAATCACGGGTAACGCTTACTTCTGGAGAGAGTTATAGCCGTTTTACTGACGGCTACCAGAAAACCGGGACAAATCTAGCCACCGGCCAAAGGGGTACCCCTTTGGGCGGGCTCAAAAATTTGATTTTTTCAAAAGTGGACGGATTAGGCATATATGATCATATGGATTGATGCATAATGGACTCTAGTGTTCAAAAATGCTAGACTCAATGAAAAACCCGACGTTCACCCCGATCCCTACATAAGAGGTGACGGTTTTGGAAATCAAATTGATAATCACCTAGAGGCCGACTCAAATAGGGTTTCTACAGGTTCGACTTTTCTTAGTGTAGATATTTGAGTTAGGATTCCAACGCAACAAGAATCACGGGTAAAGCTTACTTCTGGAGAGAGTTATAGCCGTTTTACTAACGGCTGCCACAAAACGGGGACAAATATGGCCACCGGCCAAAGGGGTACCCCTTTGGGCGGGCTCAAAAATTTGATTTTTTCAAAAGTGGACGGATTAGGCATATATGATCATATGGATTGATGCATAATGGACTCTTGTGTGCAAAAATGCTAGACTCAATGAAAAACCCGACGTTCACCCCGATCCCTACATAAGAGGTGACGGTTTTGGAAATCAACTTGATAATCACCTTGAGGCCGACTCAAATAGGGTTTCTACAGGTTCGACTTTTGGTAGGGTAGATATTTGAGTTAGAAATCCAACGCAACAAGAATCACGGGTAACGCTCACTTCTGGAGAGAGTATCAGCCGTTTTACTGACGGCTGCCAGAAAACCGGGCCAAATCTGGCCACCGGCCAAAGGGGTACCCCTTTGGGCGGGCTCAAAAATTTGATTTTTTCAAAAGTGGACGGATTAGGCATATATGATCATATGGATTGATGCATAATGGACTCTAGTGTTCAAAAATGCTAGACTCAATGAAAAACCCGACGTTCACCCCGATCCCTACATAAGAGGTGACGGTTTTGGAAATCAAATTGATAATCACCTAGAGGCCGACTCAAATAGGGTTTCAACCAGTTCGACTTTTGTTAGTGTAGATATTTGAGTTAGGATTCCAACGCAACAAGAATCACGGGTAAAGCTTACTTCTGGAGAGAGTTATAGCCGTTTTACTGACGGAAGCCAGAAAACCGGGCCAAATCTGGCCACCGGCCAAAGGGGTACCCCTTTGGGCGGGCTCAAAAATTTGATTTTTTCAAAAGTGGACGGATTAGGCATATATGATCATATGGATTGATGCATAATGGACTCTAGTCTTCAAAGATGCTAGACTCAATGAAAAAACCCGACGTTCACCCCGATCCCTACATAAGAAGTGACGGTTTTGGAAATCAACTTGATAATCACCTAGAGGCCGACTCAAATAGGGTTTCTACAGGTTCAACTTTTGGTAGGGTAGATATTTGAGTTAGGAATCCAACGCAACAAGAATCACGGGTAACGCTTACTTCTGGAGAGAGTTATAGCCGTTTTACTGACGGCTGCCAGAAAACCGGGACAAATCTGGCCACCGGCCAAAGGGGTACCCCTTTGGGCGGGCTCAAAAATTTGATTTTTTCAAAAGTGGACGGATTAGGCATATATGATCATATGGATTGATGCATAATGGACTCTAGTGTTCAAAAATGCTAGACTCAATGAAAAACCCGACGTTCACCCCGATCCCTACATAAGAGGTGACGGTTTTGGAAATCAAATTGATAATCACCTAGAGGCCGACTCAAATAGGGTTTCTACCAGTTCGACTTTTCTTAGTGTAGATATTTGAGTTAGGATTCCAACGCAACAAGAATCACGGGTAAAGCTTACTTCTGGAGAGAGTTATAGCCGTTTTACTAACGGCTGCCACAAAACGGGGACAAATCTGGCCACCGGCCAAAGGGGTACCCGTTTGGGCGGGCTCAAAAATTTGATTTTTTCAAAAGTGGACGGATTAGGCATATATGATCATATGGATTGATGCATAATGGACTCTTGTGTGCAAAAATGATAGACTCAATGAAAAACCCGACGTTCACCCCGATCCCTACATAAGAGGTGACGGTTTTGGAAATCAACTTGATAATCACCTAGAGGCCGACTCAAATAGGGTTTCTACAGGTTCGACTTTTGGTAGGGTAGATATTTGAGTTAGGAATCCAACGCAACAAGAATCATGGGTAAAGCTTACTTCTGGAGAGAGTTATAGCCGTTTTACTGACGGCTGCCAGAAAACGGGGCCAAATCTGTCCACTGGCCAAAGGGGTACCCCTTTGGGCGGGCTCAAAAACTTGATTTTTTCAAAAGTGGACGGATTAGGCATATATGATCATATGGATTGATTCATAATGGACTCTAGTGTTCAAAAATGCTAGACTCAATGAAAAACACGACGTTCACCCCGATCCCTACATAAGAGGTGACGGTTTTGGAAATCAACTGGATAATCACCTAGAGGCCGACTCAAATAGGGTTTCTACCAGTTCGACTTTTGTTAGTGTAGATATTTGAGTTAGGATTCCAACGTAATAAGAATCACGGGTAAAGCTTACTTCTGGAGAGAGTTATAGCCGTTTTACTGACGGTTGCCAGAAAACCGGGCCAAATCTGGCCACCGGCCAAAGGGGTACCCCTTTGGGCGGGCTCAAAAATTTGATTTTTTCAAAAGTGGACGGATTAGGCATATATGATCATATGGATTGATGCATAATGGACTCTAGTGTTCAAAAATGCTAGACTCAATGAAAAACCCGACGTTTACCCCGATCCCTACATAAGAGGTGACGGTTTTGGAAATCAACTTGATTATCACCTAGAGGCCGACTCAAATAGGGTTTCTACAGGTTTGACTTTAGGTAGGGTAGATATTTGAGTTAGGAATCCAACGCAACAAGAATCACGGGTAAAGCTTACTTCTGGAGAGAGTTATAGCCGTTTTACTGACGGCTGCCAGAAAACGGGGCCAAATCAAGCCACCGGCCAAAGGGGTACCCCTTTGGGCCGGCTCAAAAATTTGATTTTTTCAAAAGTGGACGGATTAGGCATATATGATCATATGGATTGATGCATAATGGACTCTAGTGTTCAAAAATGCTAGACTCAATGAAAAACTCGACATTCACCCCGATCCCTACATAAGAGGTGACGGTTTTGGAAATCAACTTGATAATCACCTATAGGCCGACTCAAATAGGGTTTCTACCAGTTCGACTTTTGTTAGTGTAGATATTTGAGTTAGGATTCCAACGCAACAAGAATCACGGGTAAAGCTTATTTCTGGAGAGAGTTATAGCCGTTTTACTGACGGCTGCCACAAAACGGGGCCAAATCTGGCCACCGGCCAAAGGGGTACCCCTTTGGGCGGGCTCAAAAATTTGATTTTTTCAAAAGTGGACGGATTAGATATATATGATCATATGGATTGATGCATAATGGACTCTAGTGTTCAAAAATGCTAGACTCAATGAAAAACCCGACGTTCACCCCGATCCCTACATAAGAGGTGACGGTTTTGGAAATCAACTTGATTATCACCTAGAGGCTGACTCAAATAGGGTTTCTACAGGTTTGAATTTTGGTAGGGTAGATATTTGAGTTAGGAATCCAACGCAATAAGAATCACGGGTAAAGCTTACTTCTGGAGAGAGTTATAGCCGTTTTACTGACGGCTGCCAGAAAACGGGGCCAAATCTGTCCACTGGCCAAAGGGATACCCCTTTGGGCGGGCTCAAAAACTTGATTTTTTCAAAAGTGGACGGATTAGGCATATATGATCATATGGATTGATGCATAATGGACTCTAGTATTCAAAAATGCTAGACTCAATGAAAAACCCGACGTTCACCCCGATCCCTACATAAGAGGTGACGGTTTTAGAAATCAACTTGATAATCACCTAGAGGCCGACTCAAATAGGGTTTCTACAGGTTCGATTTTTGGTAGGGTAGATATTTGAGTTAGGAATCCAACGCAACAAGAATCACGGGTAAAGCTTACTTCTGGAGAGAGTTATAGCCGTTTTACTGACGGCTGCCAGAAAACGGGGCCAAATCAAGCCACCGGCCAAAGGGGTACCCCTTTGGGCGGGCTCAAAAATTTGATTTTTTCAAAAGTGGACGGATTAGGCATATATGATCATATGGATTGATTCATAATGGACTCTAGTGTTTAAAAATGCTAGACTCAATGAAAAACCCGACGTTCACCCCGATCCCTAAATAAGAGGTGACGGTTTTGGAAATGAACTTGATTATCACCTAGAGGCCGACTCAAATAGGGTTTCTACAGGTTTGACTTTAGGTAGGGTAGATATTTGAGTTAGGAATCCAACGCAACAAGAATCACGGGTAAAGCTTACTTCTGGAGAGAGTTATAGCCGTTTTACTGACGGCTGCCAGAAAACGGGGCCAAATCAAGCCACCGGCCAAATGGGTACCCCTTTGGGCGGGCTCAAAAATTTGATTTTTTCAAAAGTGGACGGATTAGGCATATATGATCATATGGATTGATTCATAATGGACTCTAGTGTTTAAAAATGCTAGACTCAATGAAAAACCCGACGTTCACCCCGATCCCTACATAAGAGGTGACGGTTTTGGAAATCAACTGGATAATCACCTAGAGGCCGACTCAAATAGGGTTTCTACCAGTTCGACTTTTGTTAGTGTAGATATTTGAGTTAGGATTCCAACGTAATATGAATCACGGGTAAAGCTTACTTCTGGAGAGAGTTATAGCCGTTTTACTGACGGCTGCCAGAAAACCGGGCCAAATCTGGCCACCGGCCAAAGGGATACCCCTTTGGGCGGGCTCAAAAATTTGATTTTTTCAAAAGTGGACGGATTAGGCATATATGATCATATGGATTGATTCATAATGGACTCTAGTGTTCAAAAATGCTAGACTCAATGAAAAACCCGACGTTCACCCCGATCCCTACATAAGAGGTGACGGTTTTGGAAATCAACTTGATTATCACCTAGAGGCTGACTCAAATAGGGTTTCTACAGGTTTGACTTTTGGTAGGGTAGATATTTGAGTTAGGAATCCAACGCAATAAGAATCACGGGTAAAGCTTACTTCTGGAGAGAGTTATAGCCGTTTTACTGACGGCTGCCAGAAAAAGGGGCCAAATCTGGCCACTGGCCAAAGGGGTACCCCTTTGGGCGGGCTCAAAAACTTGATTTTCTCAAAAGTGGACGGATTAGGCATATATGATCATATGGATTGATTCATAATGGACTCTAGTGTTCAAAAATGCTAGACTCAATGAAAAACCCGACGTTCACCCCGATCCCTACATAAGAGGTGACGGTTTTGGAAATCAACTGGATAATCACCTAGAGGCCGACTCAAATAGGGTTTCTACCAGTTTGACTTTTGTTAGTGTAGATATTTAAGTTAGCATTCCATCGCAACAAGAATCACGGGTAAAGCATACTTCTAGAGAGAGTTATAGCCGTTTTACTGACGGCTGCCAGAAAACCGGGACAAATCTGGCCACCGGCCAAAGGGGTACCCCTCTGGGCGGGCTCAAAAATTTGATTTTTTCAAAAGTGGACGGATTAGGCATATATGATCATATGGATTGATGCATAATGCACTCTAGTGTTCAAAAATGCTAGACTCAATGAAAAACCCGACGTTCACCCCGATCCCTACATAAGAGGTGACGGTTTTGGAAATCAAATTGATAATCACCTAGAGGCCGACTCAAATAGGGTTTCTACCAGTTCGACTTTTGTTAGTGTAGATATTTGAGTTAAGATTCCAACGCAACAAGAATCACGGGTAAAGCTTACTTCTGGAGAGAGTTATAGCCGTTTTACTGACGGCTGCCACAAAACGGGGACAAATCTGGCCACCGGCCAAAGGGGTACCCCTTTGGGCGGGCTCAAAAATTTGATTTTTTCAAAAGTGGACGGATTAGATATATATGATCATATGGATTGATGCATAATGGACTCTAGTGTTCAAAAATGCTAGACTCAATGAAAAACCCGACGTTCACCCCGATCCCTATATAAGAGGTGACGGTTTTGGAAATCAACTTGATTATCACCTAGAGGCTGACTCAAATAGAGTTTCTACAGGTTTTACTTTTGGTAGGGTAGATATTTGAGTTATGAATCCAACGCAATAAGAATCACGGGTAAAGCTTACTTCTGGAGAGAGTTATAGCCGTTTTATTGACGGCTGCCAGAAAACGGGGCCAAATCTGGCCATTGGCCAAAGGGGTACCCCTTTGGGCGGGCTCAAAAACTTGATTTTTTTAAAAGTGGACGGATTAGGCATATATGATCATATGGATTGATGCATAATGGACTCTAGTGTTCAAAAATGCTAGACTCAATGAAAAACCCGACGTTCACCCCGATCCCTACATAAGAGGTGACGGTTTTGGAAATCAACTTGATTATCACCTAGAGGCCGACTCAAATAGGGTTTCTACAGGTTCGACTTTTGGTAGGGTAGATATTTGAGTTAGGAATCCAACGCAACAAGAATCACAGGTAAAGCTTACTTCTGGAGAGAGTTATAGCCGTTTTACTGACGGCTGCCAGAAAACGGGGCCAAATCTGGCCACTGGCCAAAGGGGTACCCCTTTGGGCGGGCTCAAAAACTTGATTTTTTCAAAAGTGGACGGATTAGGCATATATGATCATATGGATTGATTCATAATGGACTCTAGTGTTCAAAAATGCTAGACTCAATGAAAAACCCGACGTTCACCCCGATCCCTACATAAGAGGTGACGGTTTTGGAAATCAACTGGATAATCACCTAGAGGCCGACTCAAATAGGGTTTCTACCAGTTCGACTTTTGTTAGTGTAGATATTTGAGTTAGGATTCCAACGCAATAAGAATCACGGGTAAAGCTTACTTCTGGAGAGAGTTATAGCCGTTTTACTGACGGTTGCCAGAAATCCGGGCCAAATCTGGCCACCGGCCAAAGGGGTACCCCTTTGGGCGGGCTCAAAAATTTGATTTTTTCAAAAGTGTACGGATTAGGCATATATGATCATATGGATTGATGCATAATGGACTCTAGTGTTCAAAAATGCTAGACTCAATGAAAAAACCCGACGTTCACCCCGATCCCTACATAAGAGGTGACGGTTTTGGAAATCAACTTGATAATCACCTAGAGGCCGACTCAAATAGGGTTTCTACCAGTTCGACTTTTGTTAGTGTAGATATTTGAGTTAGGATTCCAACGCAACAAGAATCACGGGTAAAGCTTACTTCTGGAGAGAGTTATAGCCGTTTTACTGACGGCTGCCACAAAACGAGGCCAAATCTGGCCACCGGCCAAAGGGGTACCCCTTTGGGCGGGCTCAAAAATTTGATTTTTTCAAAAGTGGACGGATTAGGCATATATGATCATATGGATTGATGCATAATGGACTCTAGTGTTAAAAAATGCTAGACTCAATGAAAAACCCGACGTTCACCCCGATCCCTACAAAAGAGGTGACGGTTTTGGAAATCAACTTGATTATCACCTAGAGGCCGACTCAAATAGGGTTTCTACAGGTTTGACTTTAGGTAGGGTAGATATTTGAGTTAGGAATCCAACGCAACAAGAATCACGGGTAAAGCTTACTTCTGGAGAGAGTTATAGCCGTTTTACTGACGGCTGCCAGAAAACGGGGCCAAATCTGGGCACCGGCCAAAGGGGTACCCCTTTGGGCGGGCTCAAAAATTTGATTTTTTCAAAAGTGGACGGATTAGGCATATATGATCATATGGATTGATTCATAATGGACTCTAGTGTTCAAAAATGCTAACAAAATCAAACTGGTAGAAACAAAATGCTAACTCAAATATCTACACTAACAAAAGTCGAACTGGTAGAAACCCTATTTGAGTCGGCCTCTAGGTTATTATCCAGTTCGACTTTTGTTAGTGTAGATATTTGAGTTAGGATTCCAACGCAACAAGAATCACGGGTAAAGCTTACTTCTGGAGAGAGTTATAGCCGTTTTACTGACGGCTGCCACAAAACGGGGCCAAATCTGGCCACCGGCCAAAGGATACCCCTTTGGGCGGGCTTAAAAATTTGATTTTTTCAAAAGTGGACGGATTAGGCATATATGATCATATGGATTGATTCATAATGGACTCTAGTGTTCAAAAATGCTAGACTCAATGAAAAACCCGACGTTCACCCCGATCCCTACATAAGAGGTGACGGTTTTGGAAATCAACTGGATAATCACCTAGAGGCCGACTCAAATAGGGTTTCTAACAGTTTGACTTTTGTTAGTGTAGATATTTGAGTTAGGATTCCAACGCAACAAGAATCACGGGTAAAGCATACTTCTGGAGAGAGTTATAGCCGTTTTACTGACGGCTGCCAGAAAACCGGGCCAAATCTGGCCACCGGCCAAAGGGGTACTCCTTTGGGCGGGCTCAAAAATTTGATTTTTTCAAAAGTGGACGGATTAGGCATATATGATCATATGGATTGATGCATAATGGACTCTGGTGTTCAAAAATGCTAGACTCAATGAAAAACCCGACGTTCACCCCGATCCCTACATAAGAGGTGACGGTTTTGGAAATCAACTTGATTATCACCTAGAGGCTGACTCAAATAGGGTTTCTACAGGTTTGACTTTTGGTAGGGTCGATATTTGAGTTAGGAATCCAATGCAATAAGAATCACGGGTAAAGCTTACTTCTGGAGAGAGTTATAGCCGTTTTACTGACGGCTGCCAGAAAACGGGGCCAAATCTGGCCACTGGCCAAAGGCGTACCCCTTTGGGCGGGCTCAAAAACTTGATTTTCTCAAAAGTGGACGGATTAGGCATATATGATCATATGGATTGATTCATAATGGACTCTAGTGTTCAAAAATGCTAGACTCAATGAAAAACCCGACGTTCACCCCGATCCCTACATAAGAGGTGACGGTTTTGGAAATCAACTGGATAATCACCTAGAGGCCGACTCAAATAGGGTTTCTACCAGTTCGACTTTTGTTAGTGTAGATATTTGAGTTAGGATTCCAACGTAATATGAATCACGGGTAAAGCTTACTTCTGGAGAGAGTTATATCCGTTTTACTGACGGCTGCCAGAAAACCGGGCCAAATCTGGCCCCGGCCAAAGGGGTACTCCTTTGGGCGGGCTCAAAAATTTGATTTTTTCAAAAGTGGACGGATTAGGCATATATGATCATATGGATTGATGCATAATGGACTCTAGTGTTCAAAAATGCTAGACTTAATGAAAAACTCGACGTTCACCCCGATCCCTACATAAGAGGTGACGGTTTTGGAAATCAACTTGATAATCACCTAGAGGCCGACTCAAATAGGGTTTCTATAGGTTCGATTTTTGGTAGGGTAGATATTTGAGTTAGGAATCCAACGCAACAAGAATCACGGGTAATGCTTACTTCTGGAGAGAGTAACAGCCGTTTCACTGACGGCTGCCAAAAAACGGGGCCAAATCTGGCCACCGCCCAAAGGGGTATCCCTTTGGGCGGGCTCAAAAATTTGATTTTTTCAAAAGTGGACGGATTAGGCATATATGATCATATGGATTGATTCATAATGGACTCTAGTGTTCAAAAATGCTAGACTCAATGAAAAACCCGACGTTCACCCCGATCCCTACATAAGAGGTGACGGTTTTGGAAATCAACTTGATTATCACCTAGAGGCTGACTCAAATAGGGTTTCTACAGGTTTGACTTTTGGTAGGGTAGATATTTGAGTTAGGAATCCAACGCAATAAGAATCACGGGTAAAGCTTACTTCTGGAGAGAGTTATAGCCGTTTTACTGACGGCTGCCAGAAAACGGGGCCAAATCTGGCCACTGGCCAAAGGGGTACCCCTTTGGGCGGGCTCAAAAACTTGATTTTCTCAAAAGTGGACGGATTAGGCATATATGATCATATGGATTGATTCATAATGGACTCTAGTGTTCAAAAATGCTAGACTCAATGAAAAACCCGACGTTCACCCCGATCCCTACATAAGAGGTGACGGTTTTGGAAATCAACTGGATAATCACCTAGAGGCCGACTCAAATAGGGTTTCTACCAGTTCAACTTTTGTTAGTGTAGATATTTGAGTTAGGATTCCAATGCAACAAGAATCACGGGTAAAGCTTACTTCTAGAGAGAGTTATAGCCGTTTTACTGACGGCTGCCAGAAAACCGGGCCAAATCTAGCCACCGGCCAAAGGGGTACTCCTTTGGGCGGGCTCAAAAATTTGATTTTTTCAAAAGTGGACGGATTAGGCATATATGATCATATGGATTGATGCATAATGGACTCTTGTGTGCAAAAATGCTAGACTCAATGAAAAACTCGACGTTCACCCCGATCCCTACATAAGAGGTGACGGTTTTGGAAATCAAATTGATAATCACCTAGAGGCCGACTCAAATAGGGTTTCTACAGGTTCGACTTTTGGTAGGGTAGATATTTGAGTTAGAAATCCAACGCAACAAGAATCACGGGTAACGCTCACTTCTGGAGAGAGTAACAGCCGTTTTACTGACGGCTGCCAAAAAACGGGGCCAAATCTGGCCACCGGCCAAAGGGGTACCCCTTTGGGCGGGCTCAAAAATTTGATTTTTTCAAAAGTGGACGGATTAGGCATATATGATCATATGGATTGATGCATAATGGACTCTAGTGTTCAAAAATGCTAGACTCAATGAAAAACCCGATGTTCACCCCGATCCCTACATAAGAGGTGACGGTTTTGGAAATCAACTTGATTATCACCTAGAGGCCGACTCAAATAGGGTTTCTACAGGTTCGACTTTTGGTAGGGTAGATATTTGAGTTAGGAATCCAACGCAACAAGAATCATGGGTAAAGCTTACTTCTGGAGAGAGTTATAGCTGTTTTACTGACGGCTGCCAGAAAACGGGGCCAAATCTGTCCACTGGCCAAAGGGGTACCCCTTTGGGCTGGCTCAAAAACTTGATTTTTTCAAAAGTGGACGGATTAGGCATATATGATCATATGGATTGATTCATAATGGACTCTAGTGTTCAAAAATGCTAGACTCAATGAAAAACCCGACGTTCACCCCGATCCCTACATAAGAGGTGACGGTTTTGGAAATCAACTGGATAATCACCTAGAGGCCGACTCAAATAGGGTTTCTACCAGTTCGACTTTTGTTAGTGTAGATATTTGAGTTAGGATTCCAACGTAATATGAATCACGGGTAAAGCTTACTTCTGGAGAGAGTTATAGCCGTTTTACTGACGGCTGCCAGAAAACCGGGCCAAATCTGGCCACCGGCCAAAGGGGTACTCCTTTGGGCGGGCTCAAAAATTTGATTTTTTCAAAAGTGGACGGATTAGGCATATATGATCATATGGATTGATGCATAATGGACTCTAGTGTTCAAAAATGCTAGACTTAATGAAAAACCCGACGTTCACCCCGATCCCTACATAAGAGGTGACGGTTTTGGAAATCAACTTGATAATCACCTAGAGGCCGACTCAAATAGGGTTTCTACAGGTTCGACTTTTGGTAGGGTAGATATTTGAGTTAGGATTCCAACGCAACAAGAATCACGGGTAACGCTCACTTCTGGAGAGAGTAACAGCCGTTTTACTGACGGCTGCCAAAAAACGGGGCCAAATCTGGCCACCGGCCAAAGGGGTACCCCTTTGGGCGGGCTCAAAAATTTGATTTTTTCAAAAGTGGACGGATTAGGCATATATGATCATATGGATTGATGCATAATGGACTCTAGTGTTAAAAAATGCTAGACTCAATGAAAAACCCGACGTTCACCCCGATCCCTACATAAGAGGTGACGGTTTTGGAAATCAACTTGATAATCACCTAGAGGCCGACTCAAATAGGGTTTCTAGAGGTTCGATTTTTGGTAGGGTAGATATTTGAGTTAGGAATCCAACGCAACAAGAATCACGGGTAACGCTTACTTCTGGAGAGAGTAACAGCCGTTTCACTGACGGCTGCCAAAAAACGGGGCCAAATCTGGCCACCGCCCAAAGGGGTATCCCTTTGGGCGGGCTCAAAAATTTGATTTTTTCAAAAGTGGACGGATTAGGCATATATGATCATATGGATTGATTCATAATGGACTCTAGTGTTCAAAAATGCTAGACTCAATGAAACACCCGACGTTCACCCCGATCCCTACATAAGAGGTGACGGTTTTGGAAATCAACTTGATTATCACCTAGAGGCTGACTCAAATAGGGTTTCTACAGGTTTGACTTTTGGTAGGGTAGATATTTGAGTTAGGAATCCAACGCAATAAGAATCACGGGTAAAGCTTACTTCTGGAGAGAGTTATAGCCGTTTTACTGACGGCTGCCAGAAAACGGGGCCAAATCTGGCCACTGGCCAAAGGGGTACCCCTTTGGGCGGGCTCAAAAACTTGATTTTCTCAAAAGTGGACGGATTAGGCATATATGATCATATGGATTGATTCATAATGGACTCTAGTGTTCAAAAATGCTAGACTCAATGAAAAACCCGACGTTCACCCCGATCCCTACATAAGAGGTGACGGTTTTGGAAATCAACTGGATAATCACCTAGAGGCCGACTCAAATAGGGTTTCTACCAGTTCGACTTTTGTTAGTGTAGATATTTGAGTTAGGATTCCAATGCAACAAGAATCACGGGTAAAGCTTACTTCTAGAGAGAGTTATAGCCGTTTTACTGACGGCTGCCAGAAAACCGGGCCAAATCTAGCCACCGGCCAAAGGGGTACCCCTTTGGGCGGGCTCAAAAATTTGATTTTTTCAAAAGTGGACGGATTAGGCATATATGATCATATCGATTGATGCATAATGGACTCTTGTGTGCAAAAATGCTAGACTCAATGAAAAACTCGACGTTCACCCCGATCCCTACATAAGAGGTGACGGTTTTGGAAATCAAATTGATAATCACCTAGAGGCCGACTCAAATAGGGTTTCTACAGGTTCGACTTTTGGTAGGGTAGATATTTGAGTTAGAAATCCAACGCAACAAGAATCACGGGTAACGCTCACTTCTGGAGAGAGTAACAGCCGTTTTACTGACGGCTGCCAAAAAACGGGGCCAAATCTGGCCACCGGCCAAAGGGGTACCCCTTTGGGCGGGCTCAAAAATTTGATTTTTTCAAAAGTGGACGGATTAGGCATATATGATCATATGGATTGATGCATAATGGACTCTAGTGTTCAAAAAGCTAGACTCAATGAAAAACCCGAGGTTCACCCCGATCCCTACATAAGAGGTGACGGTTTTGGAAATCAACTTGATTATCACCTAGAGGCCGACTCAAATAGGGTTTCTACAGGTTCGACTTTTGGTAGGGTAGATATTTGAGTTAGGAATCCAACGCAACAAGAATCATGGGTAAAGCTTACTTCTGGAGAGAGTTATAGCCGTTTTACTGACGGCTGCCAGAAAACGGGGCCAAATCTGTCCACTGGCCAAAGGGGTACCCCTTTGGGCGGGCTCAAAAACTTGTTTTTTTCAAAAGTGGACGGATTAGGCATATATGATCATATGGATTGATTCATAATGGACTCTAGTGTTCAAAAATGCTAGACTCAATGAAAAACCCGACGTTCACCCCGATCCCTACATAAGAGGTGACGGTTTTGGAAATCAACTGGATAATCACCTAGAGGCCGACTCAAATAGGGTTTCTACCAGTTCGAATTTTGTTAGTGTAGATATTTGAGTTAGGATTCCAAGGTAATAAGAATCACGGGTAAAGCTTACTTCTGGAGAGAGTTATAGCCGTTTTACTGACGGCTGCCAGAAAACCGGGCCAAATCTGGCCACCGGCCAAAGGGGTACTCCTTTGGGCGGGCTCAAAAATTTGATTTTTTCAAAAGTGGACGGATTAGGCATATATGATCATATGGATTGATGCATAATGGACTCTAGTGTTCAAAAATGCTAGACTTAATGAAAAACCCGACGTTCACCCCGATCCCTACATAAGAGGTGACGGTTTTGGAAATCAACTTGATAATCACCTATAGGCCGACTCAAATAGGGTTTCTACCAGTTCGACTTTTGTTAGTATAGATATTTGAGTTAGGATTCCAACGCAACAAGAATCACGGGTAAAGCTTACTTCTGGAGAGAGTTATAGCCGTTTTACTGACGGCTGCCACAAAACGGGGCCAAATCTGGCCACCGGCCAAAGGGGTACCCCTTTGGGCGGGCTCAAAAATTTGATTTTTTCAAAAGTGGACGGATTAGATATATATGATCATATGGATTGATGCATAATGGACTCTAGTGTTCAAAAATGCTAGACTCAATGAAAAACCCGACGTTCACCCCGATCCCTACATAAGAGGTGACGGTTTTGGAAATCAACTTGATTATCACCTACAGGCCGACTCAAATAGGCTTTCTACAGGTTCGACTTTTGGTAGGGTAGATATTTGAGTTAGGAATCCAACGCAACAAGAATCACGGGTAAAGCTTACTTCTGGAGAGAGTTATAGCCGTTTTACTGACGGCTGCCAGAAAACGGGGCCAGATCTGTCCACTGGCCAAAGGGGTACCCCTTTGGGCGGGCTCAAAAACTTGATTTTTTCAAAAGTGGACGGATTAGGCATATATGATCATATGGATTGATTCATAATGGACTCTAGTGTTCAAAAATGCTAGACTCAATGAAAAACCCGACGTTCACCCCGATCCCTACATAAGAGGTGACGGTTTTGGAAATCAACTTGATTATCACCTACAGGCCGACTCAAATAGGCTTTCTACCAGTTCGACTTTTGTTAGTGTAGATATTTGAGTTAGGATTCCAACGTAATAAGAATCACGGGTAAAGCTTACTTCTGGAGAGAGTTATAGCCGTTTTACTGACGGCTGCCAGAAAACCGGGCCAAATCTGGCCACCGGCCAAAGGGGTACTCCTTTGGGCGGGCTCAAAAATTTGATTTTTTCAAAAGTGGACGGATTAGGCATATATGATCATATGGATTGATGCATAATGGACTCTAGTGTTCAAAAATGCTAGACTCAATAAAAAACCCGATGTTCACCCCGATCCCTACATAAGAGGTGACGGTTTTGGAAATCAACTTGATTATCACCTAGAGGCCGACTCAAATAGGGTTTCTACAGGTTCGACTTTTGGTAGGGTAGATATTTGAGTTAGGAATCCAACGCAACAAGAATCATGGGTAAAGCTTACTTCTGGAGAGAGTTATAGCCGTTTTACTGACGGCTGCCAGAAAACGGGGCCAAATCTGTCCACTGGCCAAAGGGGTACCCCTTTGGGCGGGCTCAAAAACTTGATTTTTTCAAAAGTGGACGGATTAGGCATATATGATCATATGGATTGATTCATAATGGACTCTAGTGTTCAAAAATGCTAGACTCAATGAAAAACCCGACATTCACCCCGATCCCTACATAAGAGGTGACGGTTTTGGAAATCAACTGGATAATCACCTAGAGGCCGACTCAAATAGGGTTTCTACCAGTTCGACTTTTGTTAGTGTAGATATTTGAGTTAGGATTCCAACGTAATATGAATCACGGGTAAAGCTTACTTCTGGAGAGAGTTATAGCCGTTTTACTGAGGGCTGCCAGAAAACCGGGCCAAATCTGGCCACCGGCCAAAGGGGTACTCCTTTGGGCGGGCTCAAAAATTTGATTTTTTCAAAAGTGGACGGATTAGGCATATATGATCATATGGATTGATGCATAATGGACTCTTGTGTGCAAAAATGCTAGACTCAATGAAAAACTCGACGTTCACCCCGATCCCTACATAAGAGGTGACGGTTTTAGAAATCAAATTGATAATCACCTAGAGGCCGACTCAAATAGGGTTTCTACAGGTTCGACTTTTGGTAGGGTAGATATTTGAGTTAGAAATCCAACGCAACAAGAATCACGGGTAACGCTCACTTCTGGAGAGAGTAACAGCCGTTTTACTGACGGCTGCCAAAAAACGGGGCCAAATCTGGCCACCGGCCAAAGGGGTACCCCTTTGGGCGGGCTCAAAAATTTGATTTTTTCAAAAGTGGACGGATTAGGCATATATGATCATATGGATTGATGCATAATGGACTCTAGTGTTCAAAAATGCTAGACTCAATGAAAAACCCGATGTTCACCCCGATCCCTACATAAGAGGTGACGGTTTTGGAAATCAACTGGATAATCACCTAGAGGCCGACTCAAATAGGGTTTCTACCAGTTCGACTTTTGTTAGTGTAGATATTTGAGTTAGGATTCCAATGCAACAAGAATCACGGGTAAAGTTTACTTCTAGAGAGAGTTATAGCCGTTTTACTGACGGCTGCCAGAAAACCGGGCCAAATCTAGCCACCGGCCAAAGGGGTACCCCTTTGGGCGGGCTCAAAAATTTGATTTTTTCAAAAGTGGACGGATTAGGCATATATGATCATATGGATTGATGCATAATGGACTCTTGTGTGCAAAAATGCTAGACTCAATGAAAAACCCGACGTTCACCCCGATCCCTACATAAGAGGTGACGGTTTTGGAAATCAACTGGATAATCACCTAGAGGCCGACTCAAATAGGGTTTCTACCAGTTCGACTTTTGTTAGTGTAGATATTTGAGTTAGGATTCCAATGCAACAAGAATCACGGGTAAAGCTTACTTCTAGAGAGAGTTATAGCCGTTTTACTGACGGCTGCCAGAAAACCGGGCCAAATCTGGCCACCGGCCAAAGGGGTACCCCTTTGGGCGGGCTCAAAAATTTGATTTTTTCAAAAGTGGATGGATTAGGCATATATGATCATATGGATTGATGCATAATGGACTCTAGTGTTCAAAAATGCTAGACTCAATGAAAAACCCGACGTTCACCCCGATCCCTACATAAGAGGTGACGGTTTTAGAAATCAACTTGATAATCACCTAGAGGCCGACTCAAATAGGGTTTCTACAGGTTCGATTTTTGGTAGGGTAGTTATTTGAGTTAGGAATCCAACGCAACAAGAATCACGGGTAACGCTTACTTCTGGAGAGAGTAACAGCCGTTTCACTGACGGCTGCCAAAAAACGGGGCCAAATCTGGCCACCGCCCAAAGGGGTATCCCTTTGGGCGGGCTCAAAAATTTGATTTTTTCAAAAGTGGACGGATTAGGCATATATGATCATATGGATTGATTCATAATGGACTCTAGTGTTCAAAAATGCTAGACTCAATGAAAAACCCGACGTTCACCCCGATCCCTACATAAGAGGTGACGGTTTTGGAAATCAACTTGATTATCACCTAGAGGCCGACTCAAATAGGGTTTCTACAGGTTCGACTTTTGGTAGGGTAGATATTTGAGTTAGGAATCCAACGCAACAAGAATCACGGGTAAAGCTTACTTCTGGAGAGAGTTATAGCCGTTTTACTGACGGCTGCCAGAAAACGGGGCCAAATCTGGCCACTGGCCAAAGGGGTACCCCTTTGGGCGGGCTCAAAAACTTGATTTTTTCAAAAGTGGACGGATTAGGCATATATGATCATATGGATTGATTCATAATGGACTCTAGTGTTCAAAAATGCTAGACTCAATGAAAAACCCGACGTTCACCCCGATCCCTACATAAGAGGTGACGGTTTTGGAAATCAACTGGATAATCACCTAGAGGCCGACTCAAATAGGGTTTCTACCAGTACGACTTTTGTTAGTGTAGATATTTGAATTAGGATTCCAACGCAATAAGAATCACGGGTAAAGCTTACTTCTGGAGAGAGTTATAGCCGTTTTACTGACGGTTGTCAGAAAACCGGGCCAAGTCTGGCCACCGGCCAAAGGGGTACCCCTTTGGGCGGGCTCAAAAATTTGAATTTTTCAAAAGTGGACGGATTAGGCATATATGATCATATGAATTGATGCATAATGGACTCTAGTGTTCAAAAATGCTAGACTCAATGAAAAAACCCGACGTTCACCCCGATCCCTACATAAGAGGTGACGGTTTTGGAAATCAACTTGATAATCACCTAGAGGCCGACTCAAATAGGGTTTCTACCAGTTCGACTTTTGTTAGTGTAGATATTTGAGTTAGGATTCCAACGCAACAAGAATCACGGGTAAAGCTTACTTCTGGAGAGAGTTATAACCGTTTTACTGACGGCTGCCACAAAACGGGGCCAAATCTGGCCACCGGCCAAAGGGGTACCCCTTTGGGCGGGCTCAAAAATTTAATTTTTTCAAAAGTGGACGGATTAGGCATATATGATCATATGGATTGATTCATAATGGACTCTAGTGTTCAAAAATGCTAGACTCAATGAAAAAACCCGACGTTCACCCCGATCCCTACATAAGAGGTGACGGTTTTGGAAATCAACTTGATAATCACCTAGAGGCCGACTCAAATAGGGTTTCTACTAGTTCGACTTTTGTTAGTGTACATATTTGAGTTAGGATTCCAACGCAACAAGAATCACGGGTAAAGCTTACTTCTGGAGAGAGTTATAGCCGTTTTACTGACGGCTGCCACAAAACGGGGCCAAATCTGGCCACCGGCCAAAGGGGTACCCCTTTGGGCGGGCTCAAAAATTTGATTTTTTCAAAAGTGGACGGATTAGGCATATATGATCATATGGATTGATTCATAATGGACTCTAGTGTTCAAAAATGCTAGACTCAATGAAATACCCGACGTTCACCCCGATCCCTACATAAGACGTGACGGTTTTGGAAATCAACTGGATAATCACCTAGAGGCCGACTCAAATAGGGTTTCTACCAGTTCGAATTTTGTTAGTGTAGATATTTGAGTTAGGATTCCAACGCAACAAGAATCACGGGTAAAGCTTACTTCTGGAGAGAGTTATAGCCGTTTTACTGACGGCTGCCAGAAAATCGGGCTAAATCTAGCCACCAGCCAAAGGGGTACCCCTTTGGGCGGGCTCAAAAATTTGATTTTTTCAAAAGTGGACGGATTAGGCATATATGATCATATGGATTGATTCATAATGGACTCTAGTGTTGAAAAATGCTAGACTCAATGAAAAACCCGACGTTCACCCAGATCCCTACATAAGAGGTGACGGTTTTGGAAATCAACTGGATAATCACCTAGAGGCCGATTCAAATAGGGTTTCTACCAGTTCGACTTTTGTTAGTGTAGATATTTGAGTTAGGATTCCAACGCAACAAGAATCACGGGTAAAGCTTACTTTTGGAGAGAGTTATAGCCGTTTTACTGACGGCTGCCAGAAAACCGGGCCAAATCTGGCCACCGGCCAAAGGGGTACCCCTTTGGGCGGCTCAAAAATTTGATTTTTTCAAAAGTGGACGGATTAGGCATATATGATCATATGGATTGATGCATAATGGACTCTAGTGTTCAAAAATGCTAGACTCAATGAAAAAACCCGACGTTCACCCCGATCCCTACATAAGAGGTGACGGTTTTGGAAATCAACTTGATAATCACCTAGAGGCCGACTCAAATAGGGTTTCTACTAGTTCGACTTTTGTTAGTGTAGATATTTGAGTTAGGATTCCAACGCAACAAGAATCACGGGTAAAGCTTACTTCTGGAGAGAGTTATAGCCGTTTTACTGACGGCTGCCACAAAACGGGGCCAAATCTGGCCACCGGCCAAAGGGGTACCCCTTTGGGCGGGCTCAAAAATTTGATTTTTTCAAAAGTGGACGGATTAGGCATATATGATCATATGGATTGATGCATAATGGACTCTAGTGTTCAAAAATGCTAGACTCAATGAAAAACCCGACGTTCACCCCGATCCCTACATAAGAGGTGACGGTTTTGGAAATCAACTTGATTATCACCTAGAGGCCGACTCAAATAGGGTTTCTACAGGTTTGACTTTTGGTAGGGTAGATATTTGAGTGAGGAATCCAACGAAACAAGAATCACGGGTAAAGCTTACTTCTGGAGAGAGTTATAGCCGTTTTACTGACGGCTGCCAGAAAACGGGGCCAAATCTGGCCACTGGCCAAAGGGATACCCCTTTGGGCGGGCTCAAAAACTTGATTTTTTCAAAAGTGGACGGATTAGGCATATATGATCATATGGATTGATTCATAATGGACTCTAGTGTTCAAAAATGCTAGACTCAATGAAAAACCCGACGTTCACCCCGATCCCTACATAAGACGTGACGGTTTTGGAAATCAACTGGATAATCACCTAGAGGCCGACTCAAATAGGGTTTCTACCAGTTCGAATTTTGTTAGTGTAGATATTTGAGTTAGGATTCCAAGGCAACAAGAATCACGGGTAAAGCTTACTTCTGGAGAGAGTTATAGCCGTTTTACTGACGGCTGCCAGAAAACCGGGCCAAATCTGGCCACCAGCCAAAGGGGTACCCCTTTGGGCGGGCTCAAAAATTTGATTTTTTCAAAAGTGGACGGATTAGGCATATATGATCATATGGATTGATTCATAATGGACTCTAGTGTTGAAAAATGCTAGACTCAATGAAAAACCCGACGTTCACCCCGATCCCTACATAAGAGGTGACGGTTTTGGAAATCAACTGGATAATCACCTAGAGGCCGACTCAAATAGGGTTTCTACCAGTTCGACTTTTGTTAGTGTAGATATTTGAGTTAGGATTCCAACGCAACAAGAATCACGGGTAAAGCTTACTTCTGGAGAGAGTTATAGCCGTTTTACTGACGGCTGCCACAAAACGGGGCCAAATCTGGCCACCGGCCAAAGGGGTACCCCTTTGGGCGGGCTCAAAAATTTGATTTTTTCAAAAGTGGACGGATTAGGCATATATGATCATATGGATTGATTCATAATGGACTCTAGTGTTGAAAAATGCTAGACTAAATGAAAAACCCGACGTTCACCCCGATCCCTACATAAGAGGTGACGGTTTTGGAAATCAACTGGATAATCACCTAGAGGCCGACTCAAATAGGGTTTCTACCAGTTCGACTTTTGTTAGTGTAGATATTTGAGTTAGAATTCCAACACAACAAGAATCACGGGTAAAGCTTACTTCTGGAGAGAGTTATAACCGTTTTACTGACGGCTGCCACAAAACCGGGTCAAATCTGGCCACCGGCCAAAGGGGTACCCCTTTGGGCGGGCTCAAAAATTTGATTTTTTCAAAAGTGGACGGATTAGGCATATATGATCATATGGATTGATGCATAATGGACTCTAGTGTTCAAAAATGCTAGACTCAATGAAAAAACCCGACGTTCACCCCGATCCCTACATAAGAGGTGACGGTTTTTGAAATCAACTTGATAATCACCTAGAGGCCGACTCAAATAGGGTTTCTACTAGTTCGACTTTTGTTAGTGTAGATATTTGAGTTAGGATTCCAACGCAACAAGAATCACGGGTAAAGCTTACTTCTGGAGAGAGTTATAGCCGTTTTACTGACGGCTGCCAGAAAACCGGGCCAAATCTGGCCACCGGCCAAAGGGGTACCCCTTTGGGCGGGCTCAAAAATTTGATTTTTTCAAAAGTGGACGGATTAGGCATATATGATCATATGGATTGATTCATAATGGACTCTAGTGTTCAAAAATGCTAGACTCAATGAAAAACCCGACGTTCACCCCGATCCCTACATAAGAGGTGACGGTTTTGGAAATCAACTGGATAATCACCTAGAGGCCGACTCAAATAGGGTTTCTACCAGTTCGACTTTTGTTAGTGTAGATATTTGAGTTAGGATTCCAACGCAACTAGAATCACGGGTAAAGCTTACTTCTGGAGAGAGTTATAGCCGTTTTACTGACGGCTGCCAGAAAACCGGGCCAAATCTGGCCACCGGCCAAAGGGGTACCCCTTTGGGCGGGCTCAAAAATTTGATTTTTTCAAAAGTGGACGAATTAGGCATATATGATCATATGGATTGATGCATAATGGACTCTAGTGTTCAAAAATGCTAGACTCAATGAAAAACCCGACGTTCACCCCGATCCCTACATAAGAGGTGACAGTTTTGGAAATCAACTTGATTATCACCTAGAGGCCGATTCAAATAGGGTTTCTACAGGTTTGACTTTTGGTAGGGTAGATATTTGAGTTAGGAATCCAACGCAACAAGAATCACGGGTAAAGCTTACTTCTGGAGAGAGTTATAGCCGTTTTACTGACGGCTGCCAGAAAACGGGGCCAAATCTGGCCACCGGCCAAAGGGGTACCCCTTTGGGCGGGCTCAAAAACTTGATTTTTTCAAAAGTGGACGGATTAGGCATATAAGATCATATGGATTGATTCATAATGGACTCTAGTGTTCAAAAATGCTAAACTCAATGAAAAACCCGACGTTCACCCCGATCCCTACATAAGAGGTGACAGTTTTGGAAATCAACTGGATAATCACCTAGAGGCCGACTCAAATAGGGTTTCTACAGGTTCGACTTTTGATAGAGTAGATATTTGAGTTAGGATTCCAACGCAACAAGAATCACGGGTAACGCTTACTTCTGGAGAGAGTAACAGCCGTTTTACTGACGGCTGCCAGAAAACGGGGCCATATCTGGCCACCGGCCAAAGGGGTACCCCTTTGGGCGGGCTAAAAAATTTGATTTTTTCAAAAGTGGATGGATTAGGCATATATGACCATATGGATTGATTCATAATGGACTCTAGTGTTCAAAAATGCTAGACTCAATGAAAAACCCGACGTTCACCCCGATCCCTACATAAGAGGTGACGGTTTTGGAAATCAACTTGATTATCACCTAGAGGCCGACTCAAATAGGGTTTCTACAGGTTCGAATTTTGTTAGTGTAGATATTTGAGTTAGGAATCCAACGCAACAAGAATCACGGGTAAAGCTTATTTCTGGAGAGAGTTATAGCCGTTTTACTGACGGCTGCCAGAAAACCGGGCCAAATCTGGCCACCAGCCAAAGGGGTACCCCTTTGGGCGGGCTCAAAAATTTGATTTTTTCAAAAGTGGACGGATTAGGCATATATGATCATATGGATTGATTCATAATGGACTCTAGTGTTGAAAAATGCTAGACTAAATGAAAAACCCGACGTTCACCCCGATCCCTACATAAGAGGTGACGGTTTTGGAAATCAACTGGATAATCACCTAGAGGCCGACTCAAATAGGGTTTCTACCAGTTCGACTTTTGTTAGTGTAGATATTTGAGTTAGGATTCCAACGCAACAAGAATCACGGGTAAAGCTTACTTCTGGAGAGAGTTATAACCGTTTTACTGACGGCTGCCACAAAACCGGGCCAAATCTGGCCACCGGCCAAAGGGGTACCCCTTTGGGCGGGATCAAAAATTTGATTTTTTCAAAAGTGGACGGATTAGGCATATATGATCATATGGATTGATGCATAATGGACTCTAGTGTTCAAAAATGCTAGACTCAATGAAAAAACCCGACGTTCACCCCGATCCCTACATAAGAGGTGACGGTTTTGGAAATCAACTTGATAATCACCTAGAGGCCGACTCAAATAGGGTTTCTACTAGTTCGACTTTTGTTAGTGTAGATATTTGAGTTAGGATTCCAACGCAACAAGAATCACAGGTAAAGCTTACTTCTGGAGAGAGTTATAGCCGTTTTACTGACGACTGCCAGAAAACCGGGCCAAATCTGGCCACCGGCCAAAGGGGTACCCCTTTGGGCGGGCTCAAAAATTTGATTTTTTCAAAAGTGGATGGATTAGGCATATATGATCATATGGATTGATTCATAATGGACTCTAGTGTTCAAAAATGCTAGACTCAATGAAAAACCCGACGTTCACCCCGATCCCTACATAAGAGGTGACAGTTTTGGAAATCAACTTGATTATCACCTAGAGGCCGATTCAAATAGGGTTTCTACAGGTTTGACTTTTGGTAGGGTAGATATTTGAGTTAGGAATCCAACGCAACAAGAATCACGGGTAAAGCTTACTTCTGGAGAGAGTTATAGCCGTTTTACTGACGGCTGCCAGAAAACGGGGCCAAATCTGGCCACCGGCCAAAGGGGTACCCCTTTGGGCGGGCTCAAAAACTTGATTTTTTCAAAAGTGGACGGATTAGGCATATAAGATCATATGGATTGATTCATAATGGACTCTAGTGTTCAAAAATGCTAAACTCAATGAAAAACCCGACGTTCACCCCGATCCCTACATAAGAGGTGACAGTTTTGGAAATCAACTGGATAATCACCTAGAGGCCGACTCAAATAGGGTTTCTACAGGTTCGACTTTTGATAGAGTAGATATTTGAGTTAGGATTCCAACGCAACAAGAATCACGGGTAACGCTTACTTCTGGAGAGAGTAACAGCCGTTTTACTGACGGCTGCCAGAAAACGGGGCCATATCTGGCCACCGGCCAAAGGGGTACCCCTTTGGGCGGGCTAAAAAATTTGATTTTTTCAAAAGTGGATGGATTAGGCATATATGACCATATGGATTGATTCATAATGGACTCTAGTGTTCAAAAATGCTAGACTCAATGAAAAACCCGACGTTCACCCCGATCCCTACATAAGAGGTGACAGTTTTGGAAATCAACTTGATTATCACCTAGAGGCCGATTCAAATAGGGTTTCTACAGGTTTGACTTTTGGTAGGGTAGATATTTGAGTTAGGAATCCAACGCAACAAGAATCACGGGTAAAGCTTACTTCTGGAGAGAGTTATAGCCGTTTTACTGACGGCTGCCAGAAAACGGGGCCAAATCTGGCCACCGGCCAAAGGGGTACCCCTTTGGGCGGGCTCAAAAACTTGATTTTTTCAAAAGTGGACGGATTAGGCATATAAGATCATATGGATTGATTCATAATGGACTCTAGTGTTCAAAAATGCTAGACTCAATGAAAAACCCGACGTTCACCCCGATCCCTACATAAGAGGTGACAGTTTTGGAAATCAACTTGATTATCACCTAGAGGCCGATTCAAATAGGGTTTCTACAGGTTTGACTTTTGGTAGGGTAGATATTTGAGTTAGGAATCCAACGCAACAAGAATCACGGGTAAAGCTTACTTCTGGAGAGAGTTATAGCCGTTTTACTGACGGCTGCCAGAAAACGGGGCCAAATCTGGCCACCGGCCAAAGGGGTACCCCTTTGGGCGGGCTCAAAAACTTGATTTTTTCAAAAGTGGACGGATTAGGCATATATGATCATATGGATTGATTCATAATGGACTCTAGTGTTCAAAAATGCTAAACTCAATGAAAAACCCGACGTTCACCCCGATCCCTACATAAGAGGTGACAGTTTTGGAAATCAACTGGATAATCACCTAGAGGCCGACTCAAATAGGGTTTCTACAGGTTCGACTTTTGGTAGAGTAGATATTTGAGTTAGGATTCCAACGCAACAAGAATCACGGGTAACGCTTACTTCTGGAGAGAGTAACAGCCGTTTTACTGACGGCTGCCAGAAAACGGGGCCATATCTGGCCACCGGCCAAAGGGGTACCCCTTTGGGCGGGCTAAAAAATTTGATTTTTTCAAAAGTGGACGGATTAGGCATATATGACCATATGGATTGATTCATAATGGACTCTAGTGTTCAAAAATGCTAGACTCAATGAAAAACCCGACGTTCACCCCGATCCCTACATAAGAGGTGACGGTTTTGGAAATCAACTTGATTATCACCTAGAGGCCGACTCAAATAGGGTTTCTACAGGTTCGACTTTTGGTAGGGTAGATATTTGAGTTAGGAATCCAACGCAACAAGAATCACGGGTAAAGCTTACTTCTGGAGAGAGTTATAGCCGTTTTAGTGACGACTGCCAGAAAACGGTGCCAAATCTGGCCACTAGCCAAAGGGGTACCCCTTTGGGCGGGCTCAAAAATTTGATTTTTTCAAAAGTTGACGGATTAGGCATATATGATCATATGGATTGATTCATAATGGACTCTAGTGTTCAAAAATGCTAGACTCAATGAAAAACCCGACGTTCACCCCGATCCCTACATAAGAGGTGACGGTTTTGGAAATCAACTGGATAATCACCTAGAGGCCGACTCAAATAGGGTTTCTACCAGTTCGACTTTTGTTAGTGTAGATATTTGAGTTAGGATTCCAACGCAACAAGAATCACGGGTAAAGCTTACTTCTGGAGAGAGTTATAGCCGTTTTACTGACGGCTGCCAGAAAACCGGGCCAAATCTGGCCACCGGCCAAAGGGGTACCCCTTTGGGCGGGCTCAAAAATTTGATTTTTTCAAAAGTGGACGGATTAGGCATATATGATCATATGGATTGATGCATAATGGACTCTAGTGTTCAAAAATGCTAGACTCAATGAAAAAACCCGACGTTCACCCCGATCCCTACATAAGAGGTGACGGTTTTGGAAATCAACTTGATAATCACCTAGAGGCCGACTCAAATAGGGTTTCTACTAGTTCGACTTTTGTTAGTGTAGATATTTGAGTTAGGATTCCAACGCAACAAGAATCACAGGTAAAGCTTACTTCTGGAGAGAGTTATAGCCGTTTTACTGACGGCTGCCAGAAAACCGGGCCAAATCTGGCCACCGGCCAAAGGGGTACCCCTTTGGGCGGGCTCAAAAATTTGATTTTTTCAAAAGTGGACGGATTAGGCATATATGATCATATGGATTGATTCATAATGGACTCTAGTGTTCAAAAATGCTAGACTCAATGAAAAACCCGACGTTCACCCCGATCCCTACATAAGAGGTGACAGTTTTGGAAATCAACTTGATTATCACCTAGAGGCCGATTCAAATAGGGTTTCTACAGGTTTGACTTTTGGTAGGGTAGATATTTGAGTTAGGAATCCAACGCAACAAGAATCACGGGTAAAGCTTACTTCTGGAGAGAGTTATAGCCGTTTTACTGACGGCTGCCAGAAAACGGGGCCAAATCTGGCCACCGGCCAAAGGGGTACCCCTTTGGGCGGGCTCAAAAACTTGATTTTTTCAAAAGTGGACGGATTAGGCATATATGATCATATGGATTGATTCATAATGGACTCTAGTGTTCAAAAATGCTAAACTCAATGAAAAACCCGACGTTCACCCCGATCCCTACATAAGAGGTGACAGTTTTGGAAATCAACTGGATAATCACCTAGAGGCCGACTCAAATAGGGTTTCTACAGGTTCGACTTTTGGTAGAGTAGATATTTGAGTTAGGATTCCAACGCAACAAGAATCACGGGTAACGCTTACTTCTGGAGAGAGTAACAGCCGTTTTACTGACGGCTGCCAGAAAACGGGGCCATATCTGGCCACCGGCCAAAGGGGTACCCCTTTGGGCGGGCTCAAAAATTTGATTTTTTCAAAAGTGGACGGATTAGGCATATATGATCATATGGATTGATTCATAATGGACTCTAGTGTTCAAAAATGCTAGACTCAATGAAAAACCCGACGTTCACCCCGATCCCTACATAAGAGGTGACAGTTTTGGAAATCAACTTGATTATCACCTAGAGGCCGATTCAAATAGGGTTTCTACAGGTTTGACTTTTGGTAGGGTAGATATTTGAGTTAGGAATCCAACGCAACAAGAATCACGGGTAAAGCTTACTTCTGGAGAGAGTTATAGCCGTTTTACTGACGGCTGCCAGAAAACGGGGCCAAATCTGGCCACCGGCCAAAGGGGTACCCCTTTGGGCGGGCTCAAAAACTTGATTTTTTCAAAAGTGGACGGATTAGGCATATATGATCATATGGATTGATTCATAATGGACTCTAGTGTTCAAAAATGCTAAACTCAATGAAAAACCCGACGTTCACCCCGATCCCTACATAAGAGGTGACAGTTTTGGAAATCAACTGGATAATCACCTAGAGGCCGACTCAAATAGGGTTTCTACAGGTTCGACTTTTGGTAGAGTAGATATTTGAGTTAGGATTCCAACGCAACAAGAATCACGGGTAAAGCTTACTTCTGGAGAGAGTTATAGCCGTTTTAGTGACGACTGCCAGAAAACGGTGCCAAATCTGGCAACTAGCCAAAGGGGTACCCCTTTGGGCGGGCTCAAAAATTTGATTTTTTCAAAAGTTGACGGATTAGGCATATATGATCATATGGATTGATTCATAATGGACTCTAGTGTTCAAAAATGCTAGACTCAATGAAAAACCCGACGTTCACCCCGATCCCTACATAAGAGGTGACGGTTTTGGAAATCAACTGGATAATCACCTAGAGGCCGACTCAAATAGGGTTTCTACCAGTTCGACTTTTGTTAGTGTAGATATTTGAGTTAGGATTCCAACGCAACAAGAATCACGGGTAAAGCTTACTTCTGGAGAGAGTTATAGCCGTTTTACTGACGGCTGCCAGAAAACCGGGCCAAATCTGGCCACCGGCCAAAGGGGTACCCCTTTGGGCGGGCTCAAAAATTTGATTTTTTCAAAAGTGGACGGATTAGGCATATATGATCATATGGATTGATGCATAATGGACTCTAGTGTTCAAAAATGCTAGACTCAATGAAAAAACCCGACGTTCACCCCGATCCCTACATAAGAGGTGACGGTTTTGGAAATCAACTTGATAATCACCTAGAGGCCGACTCAAATAGGGTTTCTACCAGTTCGACTTTTGTTAGTGTAGATATTTGAGTTAGGATTCCAACGCAACAAGAATCACGGGTAAAGCTTACTTCTAGAGAGAGTTATAGCCGTTTTACTGACGGCTGCCACAAAACGGGGCCAAATCTGGCCACCGGCCAAAGGGGTACCCCTTTGTGCAGGCTCAAAAATTTAATTTTTTCAAAAGTGGACGGATTAGGCATATATGATCATATGGATTGATGCATAATGGACTCTAGTGTTCAAAAATGCTAGACTCAATGAAAAACCCGACGTTCACCCCGATCCCTACATAAGAGGTGACGGTTTTGGAAATCAACTTGATTATCACCTAGAGGACGACTCAAATAGAGTTTCTACAGGTTTGACTTTTGGTAGGGTAGATATTTGAGTTAGGAATCCAACGCAACAAGAATCACGGGTAAAGCTTACTTCTGGACAGAGTTATAGCCGTTTTACTGACGGCTGCCAGAAAACCGGGCCAAATCTGGCAACCGGCCAAAGGGGTACCCCTTTGGGCGGGCTCAAAAATTTGATTTTTTCAAAAGTGGACGGATTAGGCATATATGATCATATGGATTGATGCATAATGGACTCTAGTGTTCAAAAATGCTAGACTCAATGAAAAACCCGACGTTCACCCCGATCCCTACATAAGAGGTGACGGTTTTGGAAATCAACTTGATAATCACCTAGAGGCCGACTCAAATAGGGTGTCTACACGTTCGACTTTTGGTAGGGTAGATATTTGAGTTAGGAATCCAACGCAACAAGAAGCACGGGTAACGCTTACTTCTGGAGAGAGTAACAGCCGTTTTACTGACGGCTGCCATAAAACGGGGCCAAATCTGGCCACCGGCCAAAGGGGTACCCTTTTGGGCGGGCTCAAAAATTTGATTTTTTCAAAAGTGGACGGATTAGGCATATATGATCATATGGATTGATTCATAATGGACTCTAGTGTTCAAAAATGCTAGACTCAATGAAAAACCCGACGTTCACCCCGATCCCTACATAAGAGGTGACGGTTTTGGAAATCAACTTTATAATCACCTAGAGGCCGACTCAAATAGGGTTTCTTCTGGCTCGATTTTTGGTAGGGTAGATATTTGGGTTAGGAATATAACGCAAAAAGAATCACGGGTAAAGCTTACTTCTGGCGAGAGTTACAGCCGTTTTACTGACGGCTGCCAGAAAACGGGGCCATATCTGGCCACCGGCCAAAGGGGTACCCCTTTGGGCGGGCTAAAAAATTTGATTTTTTCAAAAGTGTATGGATTAGGCATATATGACCATATGGATTGATTCATAATGGACTCTAGTGTTCAAAAATGCTAGACTCAATGAAAAACCCGACGTTCACCCCGATCCCTACATAAGAGGTGACGGTTTTGGAAATCAACTTCATTATCACCTAGAGGCCGACTCAAATAGGGTTTCTACAGGTTCGACTTTTGGTAGGGTAGATATTTGAGTTAGGAATCCAACGCAACAAGAATCACGGGTAAAGCTTACTTCTGGAGAGAGTTATAGCCGTTTTAGTGACGGCTGCCAGAAAACGGGGCCAAATCTGGCCACTGGCCAAAGGGGTACCCCTTTGGGCGGGCTCAAAAATTTGATTTTTTCAAAAGTTGACGGATTAGGCATATATGATCATATGGATTGATTCATAATGGACTCTAGTGTTCAAAAATGCTAGACTCAATGAAAAACCCGACGTTCACCCCGATCCATACATAAGAGGTGACGGTTTTGGAAATCAACTGGATAATCACCTAGAGGCCGACTCAAATAGGGTTTCTACCAGTTCGACTTTTGTTAGTGTAGATATTTGAGTTAGGATTCCAACGCAACAAGAATCACGGGTAAAGCTTACTTCTGGAGAGAGTTATAGCCGTTTTACTGACGGCTGCCAGAAAACCGGGCCAAATCTGGCCACCGGCCAAAGGGGTACCCCTTTGGGCGGGCTCAAAAATTTGATTTTTTCAAAAGTGGACGGATTAGGCATATATGATCATATGGATTGATGCATAATGGACTCTAGTGTTCAAAAATGCTAGACTCAATGAAAAAACCCGACGTTCACCCCGATCCCTACATAAGAGGTGACGGTTTTGGAAATCAACTTGATAATCACCTAGAGGCCGACTCAAATAGGGTTTCTACCAGTTCGACTTTTGTTAGTGTAGATATTTGAGTTAGGATTCCAACGCAACAAGAATCACGGGTAAAGCTTACTTCTAGAGAGAGTTATAGCCGTTTTACTGACGGCTGCCACAAAACGGGGCCAAATCTGGCCAGCGGCCAAAGGGGTACCCCTTTGTGCGGGCTCAAAAATTTAATTTTTTCAAAAGTGGACGGATTAGGCATATATGATCATATGGATTGATGCATAATGGACTCTAGTGTTCAAAAATGCTAGACTCAATGAAAAACCCGACGTTCACCCCGATCCCTACATAAGAGGTGACGGTTTTGGAAATCAACTTGATAATCACCTAGAGACCGACTCAAATAGGGTGTCTACAGGTTTGACTTTTGGTAGGGTAGATATTTGAGTTAGGAATCCAACGCAACAAGAATCACGGGTAACGCTTACTTCTGGAGAGAGTAACAGCCGTTTTACTGACGGCTGCCAAAAAACGGGGCCAAATCTGGCCACCGGCCAAAGGGGTACCCTTTTGGGCGGGCTCAAAAATTTGATTTTTTCAAAAGTGGACGGATTAGGCATATATGATCATATGGATTGATTCATAATGGACTCTAGTGTTCAAAAATGCTAGACTCAATGAAAAACCCGACGTTCACCCCGATCCCTACATAAGAGGTGACGGTTTTGGAAATCAACTTTATAATCACCTAGAGGCCGACTCAAATAGGGTTTCTTCTGGCTCGATTTTTGGTAGGGTAGATATTTGGGTTAGGAATATAACGCAAAAAGAATCACGGGTAAAGCTTACTTCTGGCGAGAGTTACAGCCGTTTTACTGACGGCTGCCAGAAAACGGGGCCATATCTGGCCACCGGCCAAAGGGGTACCCCTTTGGGCGGGCTAAAAAATTTGATTTTTTCAAAAGTGGATGGATTAGGCATATATGACCATGTGGATTGATTCATAATGGACTCTAGTGTTCAAAAATGCTAGACTCAATGAAAAACCCGACGTTCACCCCGATCCCTACATAAGAGGTGACGGTTTTGGAAATCAACTTCATTATCACCTAGAGGCCGACTCAAATAGGGTTTCTACAGGTTCGACTTTTGGTAGGGTAGATATTTGAGTTAGGAATCCAACGCAACAAGAATCACGGGTAAAGCTTACTTCTGGAGAGAGTTATAGCCGTTTTAGTGACGGCTGCCAGAAAACGGGGCCAAATCTGGCCACTGGCCAAAGGGGTACCCCTTTGGGCGGGCTCAAAAATTTGATTTTTTCAAAAGTTGACGGATTAGGCATATATGATCATATGGATTGATTCATAATGGACTGTAGTGTTCAAAAATGCTAGACTCAATGAAAAACCCGACGTTCACCCCGATCCCTACATAAGAGGTGACGGTTTTGGAAATCAACTGGATAATCACCTAGAGGCCGACTCAAATAGGGTTTCTACCAGTTCGACTTTTGTTAGTGTAGATATTTGAGTTAGGATTCCAACGCAACAAGAATCACGGGTAAAGCTTACTTCTAGAGAGAGTTATAGCCGTTTTACTGACGGCTGCCACAAAACGGGGCCAAATCTGGCCACCGGCCAAAGGGGTACCCCTTTGTGCAGGCTCAAAAATTTAATTTTTTCAAAAGTGGACGGATTAGGCATATATGATCATATGGATTGATGCATAATGGACTCTAGTGTTCAAAAATGCTAGACTCAATGAAAAACCCGACGTTCACCTCGATCCCTACATAAGAGGTGACGGTTTTGGAAATCAACTTGATTATCACCTAGAGGCCGACTCAAATAGAGTTTCTACAGGTTCGACTTTTGGTAGGGTAGATATTTGAGTTAGGAATCCAACGCAACAAGAATCACGGGTAAAGCTTACTTCTGGACAGAGTTATAGCCGTTTTACTGACGGCTGCCAGAAAACCGGGCCAAATCTGGCAACCGGCCAAAGGGGTACCCCTTTGGGCGGGCTCAAAAATTTGATTTTTTCAAAAGTGGACGGATTAGGCATATATGATCATATGGATTGATGCATAATGGACTCTAGTGTTCAAAAATGCTAGACTCAATGAAAAACCCGACGTTCACCCCGATCCCTACATAAGAGGTGACGGTTTTGGAAATCAACTTGATAATCACCTAGAGGCCGACTCAAATAGGGTGTCTACACGTTCGACTTTTGGTAGGGTAGATATTTGAGTTAGGAATCCAACGCAACAAGAATCACGGGTAACGCTTACTTCTGGAGAGAGTAACAGCCGTTTTACTGACGGCTGCCATAAAACGGGGCCAAATCTGGCCACCGGCCAAAGGGGTACCCTTTTGGGCGGGCTCAAAAATTTGATTTTTTCAAAAGTGGACGGATTAGGCATATATGATCATATGGATTGATTCATAATGGACTCTAGTGTTCAAAAATGCTAGACTCAATGAAAAACCCGACGTTCACCCCGATCCCTACATAAGAGGTGACGGTTTTGGAAATCAACTTTATAATCACCTAGAGGCCGACTCAAATAGGGTTTCTTCTGGCTCGATTTTTGGTAGGGTAGATATTTGGGTTAGGAATATAACGCAAAAAGAATCACGGGTAAAGCTTACTTCTGGCGAGAGTTACAGCCGTTTTACTGACGGCTGCCAGAAAACGGGGCCATATCTGGCCACCGGCCAAAGGGGTACCCTTTTGGGCGGGCTCAAAAATTTGATTTTTTCAAAAGTGGATGGATTAGGCATATATGACCATATGGATTGATTCATAATGGACTCTAGTGTTCAAAAATGCTAGACTCAATGAAAAACCCGACGTTCACCCCGATCCCTACATAAGAGGTGACGGTTTTGGAAATCAACTTCATTATCACCTAGAGGCCGACTCAAATAGGGTTTCTACAGGTTCGACTTTTGGTAGGGTAGATATTTGAGTTAGGAATCCAACGCAACAAGAATCACGGGTAAAGCTTACTTCTGGAGAGAGTTATAGCCGTTTTAGTGACGGCTGCCAGAAAACGGGGCCAAATCTGGCCACTGGCCAAAGGGGTACCCCTTTGGGCGGGCTCAAAAATTTGATTTTTTCAAAAGTTGACGGATTAGGCATATATGATCATATGGATTGATTCATAATGGACTCTAGTGTTCAAAAATGCTAGACTCAATGAAAAACCCGACGTTCACCCCGATCCCTACATAAGAGGTGACGGTTTTGGAAATCAACTGGATAATCACCTAGAGGCCGACTCAAATAGGGTTTCTACCAGTTCGACTTTTGTTAGTGTAGATATTTGAGTTAGGATTCCAACGCAACAAGAATCACGGGTAAAGCTTACTTCTGGAGAGAGTTATAGCCGTTTTACTGACGGCTGCCAGAAAACCGGGCCAAATCTGGCCACCGGCCAAAGGGGTACCCCTTTGGGCGGGCTCAAAAATTTGATTTTTTCAAAAGTGGACGGATTAGGCATATATGATCATATGGATTGATGCATAATGGACTCTAGTGTTCAAAAATGCTAGACTCAATGAAAAAACCCGACGTTCACCCCGATCCCTACATAAGAGGTGACGGTTTTGGAAATCAACTTGATAATCACCTAGAGGCCGACTCAAATAGGGTTTCTACCAGTTCGACTTTTGTTAGTGTAGATATTTGAGTTAGGATTCCAACGCAACAAGAATCACGGGTAAAGCTTACTTCTAGAGAGAGTTATAGCCGTTTTACTGACGGCTGCCACAAAACGGGGCCAAATCTGGCCACCGGCCAAAGCGGTACCCCTTTGTGCGGGCTCAAAAATTTAATTTTTTCAAAAGTGAACGGATTAGGCATATATGATCATATGGATTGATGCATAATGGACTCTAGTGTTCAAAAATGCTAGACTCAATGAAAAACCCGACGTTCACCCCGATCCCTACATAAGAGGTGACGGTTTTGGAAATCAACTTGATAATCACCTAGAGGCCGACTCAAATAGGGTGTCTACAGGTTTGACTTTTGGTAGGGTAGATATTTGAGTTAGGAATCCAACGCAACAAGAATCACGGGTAACGCTTACTTCTGGAGAGAGTAACAGCCGTTTTACTGACGGCTGCCAAAAAACGGGGCCAAATCTGGCCACCGGCCAAAGGGGTACCCTTTTGGGCGGGCTCAAAAATTTGATTTTTTCAAAAGTGGACGGATTAGGCATATATGATCATATGGATTGATTCATAATGGACTCTAGTGTTCAAAAATGCTAGACTCAATGAAAAACCCGACGTTCACCCCGATCCCTACATAAGAGGTGACGGTTTTGGAAATCAACTTTATAATCACCTAGAGGCCGACTCAAATAGGGTTTCTTCTGGCTCGATTTTTGGTAGGGTAGATATTTGGGTTAGGAATATAACGCAAAAAGAATCACGGGTAAAGCTTACTTCTGGCGAGAGTTACAGCCGTTTTACTGACGGCTGCCAGAAAACGGGGCCATATCTGGCCACCGGCCAAAGGGGTACCCCTTTGGGCGGGCTAAAAAATTTGATTTTTTCAAAAGTGGATGGATTAGGCATATATGACCATGTGGATTGATTCATAATGGACTCTAGTGTTCAAAAATGCTAGACTCAATGAAAAACCCGACGTTCACCCCGATCCCTACATAAGAGGTGACGGTTTTGGAAATCAACTTCATTATCACCTAGAGGCCGACTCAAATAGGGTTTCTACAGGTTCGACTTTTGGTAGGGTAGATATTTGAGTTAGGAATCCAACGCAACAAGAATCACGGGTAAAGCTTACTTCTGGAGAGAGTTATAGCCGTTTTAGTGACGGCTGCCAGAAAACGGGGCCAAATCTGGCCACTGGCCAAAGGGGTACCCCTTTGGGCGGGCTCAAAAATTTGATTTTTTCAAAAGTTGACGGATTAGGCATATATGATCATATGGATTGATTCATAATGGACTGTAGTGTTCAAAAATGCTAGACTCAATGAAAAACCCGACGTTCACCCCGATCCCTACATAAGAGGTGACGGTTTTGGAAATCAACTTGATAATCACCTAGAGGCCGACTCAAATAGGGTGTCTACAGGTTTGACTTTTGGTAGGGTAGATATTTGAGTTAGGAATCCAACGCAACAAGAATCACGGGTAACGCTTACTTCTGGAGAGAGTAACAGCCGTTTTACTGACGGCTGCCAAAAAACGGGGCCAAATCTGGCCACCGGCCAAAGGGGTACCTTTTTGGGCGGGCTCAAAAATTTGATTTTTTCAAAAGTGGACGGATTAGGCATATATGATCATATGGATTGATTCATAATGGACTCTAGTGTTCAAAAATGCTAGACTCAATGAAAAACCCGACGTTCACCCCGATCCCTACATAAGAGGTGACGGTTTTGGAAATCAACTTTATAATCACCTAGAGGCCGACTCAAATAGGGTTTCTTCTGGCTCGATTTTTGGTAGGGTAGATATTTGGGTTAGGAATATAACGCAAAAAGAATCACGGGTAAAGCTTACTTCTGGCGAGAGTTACAGCCGTTTTACTGACGGCTGCCAGAAAACGGGGCCATATCTGGCCACCGGCCAAAGGGGTACCCCTTTGGGCGGGCTAAAAAATTTGATTTTTTCAAAAGTGGATGGATTAGGCATATATGACCATGTGGATTGATTCATAATGGACTCTAGTGTTCAAAAATGCTAGACTCAATGAAAAACCCGACGTTCACCCCGATCCCTACATAAGAGGTGACGGTTTTGGAAATCAACTTCATTATCACCTAGAGGCCGACTCAAATAGGGTTTCTACAGGTTCGACTTTTGGTAGGGTAGATATTTGAGTTAGGAATCCAACGCAACAAGAATCACGGGTAAAGCTTACTTCTGGAGAGAGTTATAGCCGTTTTAGTGACGGCTGCCAGAAAACGGGCCCAAATCTGGCCACTGGCCAAAGGGGTACCCCTTTGGGCGGGCTCAAAAATTTGATTTTTTCAAAAGTTGACGGATTAGGCATATATGATCATATGGATTGATTCATAATGGACTGTAGTGTTCAAAAATGCTAGACTCAATGAAAAACCCGACGTTCACCCCGATCCCTACATAAGAGGTGACGGTTTTGGAAATCAACTGGATAATCACCTAGAGGCCGACTCAAATAGGGTTTCTACCAGTTCGACTTTTGTTAGTGTAGATATTTGAGTTAGGATTCCAACGCAACAAGAATCACGGGTAAAGCTTACTTCTAGAGAGAGTTATAGCCGTTTTACTGACGGCTGCCACAAAACGGGGCCAAATCTGGCCACCGGCCAAAGGGGTACCCCTTTGGGCGGGCTCAAAAATTTAATTTTTTCAAAAGTGGACGGATTAGGCATATATGATCATATGGATTGATGCATAATGGACTCTAGTGTTCAAAAATGCTAGACTCAATGAAAAACCCGACGTTCACCCCGATCCCTACATAAGAGGTGACGGTTTTGGAAATCAACTTGATTATCACCTAGAGGCCGACTCAAATAGGGTTACTACAGGTTTGACTTTTGGTAGGGTAGATATTTGAGTTAGGAATCCAGCGCAACAAGAATCACGGGTAAAGCTTACTTCTGGAGAGAGTTATAGTCGTTTTACTGACGGCTGCCAGAAAACCGGGCCAAATCTGGCAACCGGCCAAAGGGGTACACCTTTGGGCGGGCTCAAAAATTTGATTTTTTCAAAAGTGGACGGATTAGGCATATATGATCATATGGATTGATGCATAATGGACTCCAGTGTTCAAAAATGCTAGACTCAATGAAAAACCCGACGTTCACTCCGATCCCTACATAAGAGGTGACGGTTTTGGAAATCAACTTGATAATCACCTAGAGGCCGACTCAAATAGGGTTTCTACAGGTTCGACTTTTGGTAGGGTAGATATTTGAGTTAGGAATCCAACGCAACAAGAATCACGGGTAAAGCTTACTTCTGGAGAGAGTTATAGCCGTTTTACTGACGGCTGCCAGAAAACGGTGCCAAATCTGGCCACTGGCCAAAGAGGTACCCCTTTGGGCGGGCTCAAAAACTTGATTTTTTCAAAAGTGGACGGATTAGGCATATATGATCATATGGATTGATTCATAATGGACTCTAATGTTCAAAAATGCTAGACTCAATGAAAAACCCGACGTTCACCCCGATCCCTACATAAGAGGTGACGATTTTGGAAATCAACTGGATAATCACCTAGAGGCCGACTCAAATAGGGTTTCTACCAGTTCGACTTTTGTTAGTGTAGATATTTGAGTTAGGATTCCAACGCAACAAGAATCACGGGTAAAGCTTACTTCTGGAGAGAGTTATAGCCGTTTTACTGACGGCTGCCAGAAAACCGGGCCAAATCTGGCAACCGGCCAAAGGGGTACCCCTTTGGGCGGGCTCAAAAATTTGATTTTTTCAAAAGTGGACGGATTAGGCATATATGATCATATGGATTGATGCATAATGGACTCTAGTGTTCAAAAATGCTAGACTCAATGAAAAACCCGACGTTCACCCCGATCCCTACATAAGAGGTGACGGTTTTGGAAATCAACTTGATAATCACCTAGAGGCCGACTCAAATAGGGTGTCTACAGGTTAAACTTTTGGTAGGGTAGATATTTGAGTTAGGAATCCAACGCAACAAGAATCACGGGTAACGCTTACTTCTGGAGAGAGTAACAGCCGTTTTACTGACGGCTGCCAAAAAACGGGGCCAAATCTGGCCACAGGCCAAAGGGGTACCCTTTTGGGCGGGCTCAAAAATTTGATTTTTTCAAAAGTGGACGGATTAGGCATATATGATCATGTGGATTGATTCATAATGGACTCTAGTGTTCAAAAATGCTAGACTCAATGAAAAACCCGACGTTCACCCCGATCCCTACATAAGAGGTGACGGTTTTGGAAATCAACTTTATAATCACCTAGAGGCCGACTCAAATAGGGTTTCTTCTGGCTCGATTTTTGGTAGGGTAGATATTTGAGTTAGGAATATAACGCAACAAGAATCATGGGTAAAGCTTACTTCTGGCGAGAGTTACAGCCGTTTTACTGACGGCTGCCAGAAAACGGGGCCATATCTGGCCACCGGCCAAAGGGGTACCCCTTTGGGCGGGCTAAAAAATTTGATTTTTTCAAAAGTGGATGGATTAGGCATATATGATCATATGGATTGATGCATAATGGACTCTAGTGTTCAAAAATGCTAGACTCAATGAAAAACCCGACGTTCACCCCGATCCCTACATAAGAGGTGACGGTTTTGGAAATCAACTTGATTATCACCTAGAGGCCGACTCAAATAGGGTTTCTACAGGTTTGACTTTTGGTAGGGTAGATATTTGAGTTAGAAATCCAACGCAACAAGAATCACGGGTAAAGCTTACTTCTGGAGAGAGTTATAGCCGTTTTAGTGACGGCTGCCAGAAAACGGGGCCAAATCTGGCCACTGGGCAAAGGGGTACCCCTTTGGGCGGGCTCAAAAATTTGATTTTTTCAAAATTTGACGGATTAGGCATATATGATCATATGGATTGATTCATAATGGACTCTAGTGTTCAAAAATGCTAGACTCAATGAAAAACCCGACGTTCACCCCGATCCCTACATAAGAGGTGACGGTTTTGGAAATCAACTGGATAATCACCTAGAGGCCGACTCAAATAGGGTTTCTACCAGTTCGACTTTTGTTAGTGTAGATATTTGAGTTAGGATTCCAACGCAACAAGAATCACGGGTAAAGCTTACTTCTGGAGAGAGTTATAGCCGTTTTACTGACGGCTGCCAGAAAACCGGGCCAAATCTGGCCACCGGCCAAAGGGGTACCCCTTTGGGCGGGCTCAAAAATTTGATTTTTTCAAAAGTTGACGGATTAGGCATATATGATCATATGGATTGATGCATAATGGACTCTAGTGTTCAAAAATGCTAGACTCAATGAAAAACCCGACGTTCACCCCGATCCCTACATAAGAGGTGACGGTTTTGGAAATCAACTTGATAATCACCTAGAGGCCGACTCAAATAGGGTGTCTACAGGTTAAACTTTTGGTAGGGTAGATATTTGAGTTAGGAATCCAACGCAACAAGAATCACGGGTAACGCTTACTTCTGGAGAGAGTAACAGCCGTTTTACTGACGGCTGCCAAAAAACGGGGCCAAATCTGGCCACAGGCCAAAGGGGTACCCTTTTGGGCGGGCTCAAAAATTTGATTTTTTCAAAAGTGGACGGATTAGGCATATATGATCATGTGGATTGATTCATAATGGACTCTAGTGTTCAAAAATGCTAGACTCAATGAAAAACCCGACGTTCACCCCGATCCCTACATAAGAGGTGACGGTTTTGGAAATCAACTTTATAATCACCTAGAGGCCGACTCAAATAGGGTTTCTTCTGGCTCGATTTTTGGTAGGGTAGATATTTGAGTTAGGAATATAACGCAACAAGAATCATGGGTAAAGCTTACTTCTGGCGAGAGTTACAGCCGTTTTACTGACGGCTGCCAGAAAACGGGGCCATATCTGGCCACCGGCCAAAGGGGTACCCCTTTGGGCGGGCTAAAAAATTTGATTTTTTCAAAAGTGGATGGATTAGGCATATATGATCATATGGATTGATGCATAATGGACTCTAGTGTTCAAAAATGCTAGACTCAATGAAAAACCCGACGTTCACCCCGATCCCTACATAAGAGGTGACGGTTTTGGAAATCAACTTGATTATCACCTAGAGGCCGACTCAAATAGGGTTTCTACAGGTTTGACTTTTGGTAGGGTAGATATTTGAGTTAGAAATCCAACGCAACAAGAATCACGGGTAAAGCTTACTTCTGGAGAGAGTTATAGCCGTTTTAGTGACGGCTGCCAGAAAACGGGGCCAAATCTGGCCACTGGGCAAAGGGGTACCCCTTTGGGCGGGCTCAAAAATTTGATTTTTTCAAAATTTGACGGATTAGGCATATATGATCATATGGATTGATTCATAATGGACTCTAGTGTTCAAAAATGCTAGACTCAATGAAAAACCCGACGTTCACCCCGATCCCTACATAAGAGGTGACGGTTTTGGAAATCAACTGGATAATCACCTAGAGGCCGACTCAAATAGGGTTTCTACCAGTTCGACTTTTGTTAGTGTAGATATTTGAGTTAGGATTCCAACGCAACAAGAATCACGGGTAAAGCTTACTTCTGGAGAGAGTGATAGCCGTTTTACTGACGGCTGCCAGAAAACCGGGCCAAATCTGGCCACCGGCCAAAGGGGTACCCCTTTGGGCGGGCTCAAAAATTTGATTTTTTCAAAAGTGGACGGATTAGGCATATATGATCATATGGATTGATGCATAATGGACTCTAGTGTTCAAAAATGCTAGACTCAATGAAAAAACCCGACGTTCACCCCGATCCCTACATAAGAGGTGACGGTTTTGGAAATCAACTTGATAATCACATAGAGGCCGACTCAAATAGGGTTTCTACCAGTTCGACTTTTGTTAGTGTAGATATTTGAGTTAGGATTCCAACGCAACAAGAATCACGGGTAAAGCTTACTTCTGGAGAGAGTTATAGCCGTTTTACTGGCGGCTGCGAGAAAACCGGGCCAAATCTGGCCACCGGCCAAAGGGGTACCCCTTTGGGCAGGCTCAAAAATTTGATTTTTTCAAAAGTGGACGATTAGGCATATATGATCATATGGATTGATGCATAATGGACTCTAGTGTTCAAAAATGCAAGACTCAATGAAAAAACCCGACGTTCACCCCGATCCCTACATAAGAGGTGACGGTTTTGGAAATCAACTTGATAATCACCTAGAGGCCGACTCAAATAGGGTTTCTACCAGTTCGACTTTTGTTAGTGTAGATATTTGAGATAGGATTCCAATGCAACAAGAATCACGGGTAACGCTTACTTCTGAAGAGAGTAACAGCCGTTTTACTAACGGCTGCCACAAAACGGGGCCAAATCTGGCCACCGGCCAAAGGGGTACCCCTTTGGGCGGGCTCAAAAATTTAATTTTTTCAAAAGTGGATGGATTAGGCATATATGATCATATGGATTGATGCATAATGGACTCTAGTGTTCAAAAATGCTAGACTCAATGAAAAACCCGACGTTCACCCCGATCCCTACATAAGAGGTGACGGTTTTGGAAATCAACTTGATAATCACCTAGAGGCCGACTCAAATAGGGTTTCTACAAGTTCGACTTTTGGTAGGGTAGATATTTGAGTTAGGAATCCAACGCAACAAGAATCACGGGTAACGCTTACTTCTGGAGAGAGTAACAGCCGTTTTACTGACGGCTGCCAAAAAACGGGGCCAAATCTGGCCACCGGCCAAAGGGGTACCCCTTTGGGCGGGCTCAAAAATTTGATTTTTTCAAAAGTGGACGGATTAGGCATATATGATCATATGGATTGATGCATAATGGACTCTAGTGTTCAAAAATGCTAGAATCAATGAAAACCCGACGTTCACCCCGATCCCTACATCAGAGGTGACGGTTTTGGAAATCAACTGGATAATCACCTAGAGGCCGACTCAAATAGGGTTTCTACCAGTTCGACTTTTGTTAGTGTAGATATTTGAGTTAGGAAACCAACGCAACAAGAATCACGGGTAACGCTTACTTCTGGAGAGAGTAACAGCCGTTTTACTAACGGCTGCCACAAAACGGGGCCAAATCTGGCCACCGGCCAAAGGGGTACCCCTTTGGGCGGGCTCAAAAATTTGATTTTTTCAAAAGTGGACGGATTAGGCATATATGATCATATGGATTGATGCATAATGGACTCTAGTGTTCAAAAATGCTAGACTCAATGAAAAACCCGACGTTCACCCCGATCCCTACATAAGAGGTGACGGTTTTGGAAATCAACTTGATAATCACCTAGAGGCCGACTCAAATAGGGTTTCTACAGGTTCGACTTTTGGTAGGGTAGATATTTGAGTTAGGATTCCAACGCAACAAGAATCACGGGTAAAGCTTACTTCTGGAGAGAGTTATAGCCGTTTTACTGACGGCTGCCAGAAAACCGGGCCAAATCTGGCCACCGGCCAAAGGGGTACCCCTTTGGGCGGGCTCAAAAATTTGATTTTTTCAAAAGTGGACGGATTAGGTATATATGATCATATGGATTGATGCATAATGGACTCTAGTGTTCAAAAATGCTAGACTCAATGAAAAAACCCGACTTTCACCCCGATCCCTACATAAGAGGTGACGGTTTTGGAAATCAACTTGATAATCACCTAGAGGCCGACTCAAATAGGGTTTCTACCAGTTCGACTTTTGTTAGTGTAGATATTTGAGTTAGCATTCCAACGCAACAAGAATCACGGGTAAAGCTTACTTCTGGAGAGAGTTATAGCCGTTTTACTGACGGCTGCCAGAAAACCGGGCCAAATCTGGCCACCAGCCAAAGGGGTACACTTTTGGGCAGGCTCAAAAATTTGATTTTTGCAAAAGTTGACGGATTAGGCATATATGATCATATGGATTGATGCATAATGGACTCTAGTGTTCAAAAATGCTAGACTCAATGAAAAAACCCGACGTTCACCCCGATCCCTACATAAGAGGTGACGGTTTTGGAAATCAACTTGATAATCACCTAGAGGCCGACTCAAATAGGGTTTCTACCAGTTCGACTTTTGTTAGTGTAGATATTTGAGTTAGGATTCCAACGCAACAAGAATCACGGGTAAAGCTTACTTCTGGAGAGAGTTATAGCCGTTTTACTGACGGCTGCCAGAAAACCGGGCCAAATCTGGCCACCAGCCAAAGGGGTACCCTTTTGGGCAGGCTCAAAAATTTGATTTTTGCAAAAGTTGACGGATTAGGCATATATGATCATATGGATTGATGCATAATGGACTCTAGTGTTCAAAAATGCTAGACTCAATGAAAAAACCCGACGTTCACCCCGATCCCTACATAAGAGGTGACGGTTTTGGAAATCAACTTGATAATCACCTAGAGGCCGACTCAAATAGGGTTTCTACCAGTTCGACTTTTGTTACTGTAGATATTTGAGTTAGAATTCCAACGCAACAAGAATCACGGGTAACGCTTACTTCTGGAGAGAGTAACAGCCGTTTTACTGACGGCTGCCACAGAACGGGGCCAAATCTGGCCACCGGCCAAAGGGGTACCCCTTTGGGCGGGCTCAAAAATTTGATTTTTTCAAAAGTGGACGGATTAGGCATATATGATCATATGGATTGATTCATAATGGACTCCAGTGTTCAAAAATGCTAGACTCAATGAAAAAACCCGACTTTCACCCCGATCCCTACATAAGAGGTGACGGTTTTGGAAATCAACTTGATAATCACCTAGAGGCCGACTCAAATAGGGTTTCTACCAGTTAGACTTTTGTTAGTGTAGATATTTGAGTTAGGATTCCAACGCAACAAGAATCACGGGTAACGCTTAGTTCTGGAGAGAGTAACAGCCGTTTTACTGACGGCTGCCACAAAACGGGGCCAAATCTGGCCACCGGCCAAAGGGGTACCCCTTTGGGCGGGCTCAAAAATTTAATTTTTTCAAAAGTGGATGGATTAGGCATATATGATCATATGGATTGATGCATAATGGACTCTAGTGTTCAAAAATGCTAGACTCAATGAAAAACCCGACGTTCACCCCGATCCCTACATAAGAGGTGACGGTTTTGGAAATCAACTTGATTATCACCTAGAGGCCGACTAAAATAGGGTTTCTACAGGTTTGACTTTTGGTAGGCTAGATATTTGAGTTAGGAATCCAACGCAACAAGAATCACGGGTAAAGCTTACTTCTGGAGAGAGTTATAGCCGTTTTACTAACGGCTGCCAGAAAACCGGGCCAAATCTGGCAACCGGCCAAAGGGGTACCCCTTTGGGCGGGCTCAAAAATTTGATTTTTTCAAAAGTGGATGGATTAGGCATATATGATCATATGGATTGATGCATAATGGACTCTAGTGTTCAAAAATGCTAGACTCAATGAAAAACCCGACGTTCACCCCGATCCCTACATAAGAGGTGACGGTTTTCGAAATCAACTTGATAATCACCTAGAGGCCGACTCAAATAGGGTTTCTACAGGTTCGACTTTTGGTAGGGTAGATATTTAAGTTAGGAATCCAACGCAACAAGAATCACGGGTAAAGCTTACTTCTGGAGAGAGTTATAGCCGTTTTACTGACGGCTGCCAGAAAACGGGGCCAAATCTGGCCACCGGCCAAAGAGATACCCCTTTGGGCGGGCTCAAAAACTTGATTTTTTCAAAAGTGGATGGATTAGGCATATATGATCATATGAATTGATTCATAATGGACTCTAATGTTCAAAAATGCTAGACTCAATGAAAAACCCGACGTTCACCCCAATCCCTACATAAGAGGTGACGGTTTTGGAAATCAACTGGATAATCACCTAGAGGCCGATTCAAATAGGGTTTCTACCAGTTCGACTTTTGTTAGTGTAGATATTTTAGTTAGGATTCCAACGCAACAAGAATCACGGGTAAAGCTTACTTCTGGAGAGAGTTATAGCCGTTTTACTGACGGCTGCCAGAAAACCGGGCCAAATCTGGCCACCGGCCAAAGGGGTACCCCTTTGGGCGGGCTCAAAAATTTGATTTTTTCAAAAGTTGACGGATTAGGCATATATGATCATATGGATTGATGCATAATGGACTCTAGTGTTCAAAAATGCTAGACTCAATGAAAAAACCTGACTTTCACCCCGATCCCTACATAAGAGGTGACGGTTTTGGAAATCAACTTGATAATCACCTAGAGGCCGACTCAAATAGGGTTTCTACCAGTTCGACTTTTGTTAATGTAGATATTTGAGTTAGGATTCCCACGCAACAAGAATCACGGATAACGCTTACTTCTGGAGAGAGTAACAGCCGTTTTACTGACGGCTACCACAAAACGGGGCCAAATCTGGCCACCGGCCAAAGGGGTACCCCTTTGGGCGGGCTCAAAAATTTAATTTTTTCAAAAGTGGATGGATTAGGCATATATGATCATATGGATTGATGCATAATGGACTCTAGTGTTCAAAAATGCTAGACTCAATGAAAAACCCGACGTTCACCCCGATCCCTACATAAGAGGTGACGGTTTTGGAAATCAACTTGATTATCACCTAGAGGCCGACTCAAATAGGGTTTCTACAGGTTTGACTTTTGGTAGGGTAGATATTTGAGTTAGGAATCCAACGCAACAAGAATCACGGGTAAAGCTTACTTCTGGAGAGAGTTATAGCCGTTTTACTGACGGCTGCCAGAAAACCGGGCCAAATCTGGCAACCGGCCAAAGGGGTACCCCTTTGGGCGGGCTCAAAAATTTGATTTTTTCAAAAGTGGACGGATTAGGCATATATGATCATATGGATTGATGCATAATGGACTCTAGTGTACAAAAATGCTAGACTCAATGAAAAACCCGACGTTCACCCCGATCCCTACATAAGAGGTGACGGTTTTGGAAATCAACTTGATAATCACCTAGAGGCCGACTCAAATAGGGTTTCTACAGGTTCGACTTTTGGTAGGGTAGATATTTGAGTTAGGAATCCAACGCAACAAGAATCACGGGTAACGCTTACGTCTGGAGAGAGTAACAGCCGTTTTACTGACGACTGCCAAAAAACGGTGCCATCTCTGGCCACCGGCCAAAGGGGTACCCCTTTGGGCGGGCTCAAAAATTTGATTTTTTCAAAAGTGGACGGATTAGGCATATATGATCATATGGATTGATGCATAATGGACTCTAGTGTTCAAAAATGCTAGACTCAATGAAAAAACCCGACTTTCACCCCGATCCCTACATAAGAGGTGACGGTTTTGGAAATCAACTTGATAATCACCTAGAGGCCGACTCAAATAGGGTTTCTACCAGTTTGACTTTTGTTAGTGTAGATATTTGAGTTAGGATTCCAACGCAACAAGAATCACGGGTAACGCTTACTTCTGGAGAGAGTAACAGCCGTTTTACTGACGGCCGCCACAAAACGGGGCCAAATCTGGCCACCGGCCAAAGGGGTACTCCTTTGGGCGGGCTCAAAAATTTAATTTTTTCAAAAGTGGATGGATTAGGCATATATGATCATATGGATTGATGCATAATGGACTCTAGTGTTCAAAAATGCTAGACTCAATGAAAAACCCGACGTTCATCCCGATCCCTACATAAGAGGTGACGGTTTTGGAAATCAACTTGATTATCACCTAGAGGCCGACTCAAATAGGGTTTCTACAGATTTGACTTTTGGTAGGGTAGATATTTGAGTTAGGAATCCAACGCAACAAGAATCACGGGTAAAGCTTACTTCTGGAGAGAGTTATAGCCGTTTTACTGACGGCTGCCAGAAAACCGGGCCAAATCTGGCAACCGGCCAAAGGGGTACCCCTTTGGGCGGGCTCAAAAATTTGATTTTTTCAAAAGTGGACGGAATAGGCATATATGATCATATGGATTGATGCATAATGGACTCTAGTGTTCAAAAATGCTAGACTCAATGAAAAACCCGACGTTCACCCCGATCCCTACATAAGAGGTGACGGTTTTGGAAATCAACTTGATAATCACCTAGAGGCCGACTCAAATAGGGTTTCTACAGGTTCGACTTTTGGTAGGGTAGATATTTGAGTTAGGAATCCAACGCAACAAGAATCACGGGTAAAGCTTACTTCTGGAGAGAGTTATAGCCGTTTTACTGATGGCTGCCAGAAAACGGGGCCAAATCTGGCCACTGGCCAAAGGGGTACCCCTTTGGGCGGGCTCAAAAACTTGATTTTTTCAAAAGTGGACGGATTAGGCATATATGATCATATGGATTGATTCATAATGGACTCTAGTGTTCAAAAATGCTAGACTCAATGAAAAACCCGACGTTCACCCCGATCCCTACATAAGAGGTGACGGTTTTGGAAATCAACTTGATAATCACCTAGAGGCCGACTCAAATAGGGTTTCTACAGGTTCGACTTTTGGTAGGGTAGATATTTGTGTTAGGAATCCAACGCAATAAGAATCACGGGTAACGCTTACGTCTGGAGAGAGTAACAGCCGTTTTACTGACGGCTGCCAAAAAACGGGGCCAAATCTGGCCACCGGCCAAAGGGGTACCCCTTTGGGCGGGCTCAAAAATTTGATTTTTTCAAAAGTGGACGGATTAGGCATATATGATCATATGGATTGATTCATAATGGACTCCAGTGTTCAAAAATGCTAGACTCAATGAAAAACCCGACGTTCACCCCGATCCCTACATAAGAGGTGACGGTTTTGGAAATCAACTTGATAATCACCTAGAGGCCGACTCAAATATGGTTTCTACAGGTTCGACTTTTGGTAGGGTAGATATTTGAGTTAGGAATCCAACGCAACAAGAATCACGGGTAAAGCTTACTTCTGGAGAGAGTTATAGCCGTTTTACTGATGGCTGCCAGAAAACGGGGCCAAATCTGGCCACTGGCCAAAGGGGTACCCCTTTGGGCGGGCTCAAAAACTTGATTTTTTCAAAAGTGGACGGATTAGGCATATATGATCATATGGATTGATTCATAATGGACTCTAATGTTCAAAAATGCTAGACTCAATGAAAAACCCGACGTTCACCCCGATCCCTACATAAGAGGTGACGGTTTTGCAAATCAACTGGATAATCACCTAGAGGCCGACTCAAATATGGTTTCTACCAGTTCGACTTTTGGTAGGGTAGATATTTGAGTTAGGATTCCAACGCAACAAGAATCACGGGTAAAGCTTACTTCTGGAGAGAGTTATAGCCGTTTTACTGACGGCTGCCAGAAAACCGGGCCAAATCTGGCAACCGGCCAAAGGGGTACCCCTTTGGGCGGGCTCAAAAATTTGATTTTTTCAAAAGTGGACGGATTAGGCATATATGATCATATGGATTGATGCATAATGGACTCTAGTGTTCAAAAATGCTAGACTCAATGAAAAACCCGACGTTCACCCCGATCCCTACATAAGAGGTGACGGTTTTGGAAATCAACTTGATAATCACCTAGAGGCCGACTCAAATAGGGTTTCTACAGGTTCGACTTTTGGTAGGGTAGATATTTGAGTTAGGAATCCAACGCAACAAGAATCACGGGTAACGCTTACGTCTGGAGAGAGTAACAGCCATTTTACTGACGACTGCCAAAAAACGGTGCCATCTCTGGCCACCGGCCAAAGGGGTACCCCTTTGGGCGGGCTCAAAAATTTGATTTTTTCAAAAGTGGACGGATTAGGCATATATGATCATATGGATTGATGCATAATGGACTCTAGTGTTCAAAAATGCTAGACTCAATGAAAAAACCCGACTTTCACCCCGATCCCTACATAAGAGGTGACGGTTTTGGAAATCAACTTGATAATCACCTAGAGGCCGACTCAAATAGGGTTTCTACCAGTTTGACTTTTGTTAGTGTAGATATTTGAGTTAGGATTCCAACGCAACAAGAATCACGGGTAACGCTTACTTCTGGAGAGAGTAACAGCCGTTTTACTGACGGCCGCCACAAAACGGGGCCAAATCTGGCCACCGGCCAAAGGGGTACTCCTTTGGGCGGGCTCAAAAATTTAATTTTTTCAAAAGTGGATGGATTAGGCATATATGATCATATGGATTGATGCATAATGGACTCTAGTGTTCAAAAATGCTAGACTCAATGAAAAAACCGACGTTCATCCCGATCCCTACATAAGAGGTGACGGTTTTGGAAATCAACTTGATTATCACCTAGAGGCCGACTCAAATAGGGTTTCTACAGATTTAACTTTTGGTAGGGTAGATATTTGAGTTAGGAATCCAACGCAACAAGAATCACGGGTAAAGCTTACTTCTGGAGAGAGTTATAGCCGTTTTACTGACGGCTGCCAGAAAACCGGGCCAAATCTGGCAACCGGCCAAAGGGGTACCCCTTTGGGCGGGCTCAAAAATTTGATTTTTTCAAAAGTGGACGGAATAGGCATATATGATCATATGGATTGATGCATAATGGACTCTAGTGTTCAAAAATGCTAGACTCAATGAAAAACCCGACGTTCACCCCGATCCCTACATAAGAGGTGACGGTTTTGGAAATCAACTTGATAATCACCTAGAGGCCGACTCAAATAGGGTTTCTACCAGTTCGACTTTTGTTAGTGTAGACATTTGAGTTAGGATTCCAACGCAACAAGAAACACAGGTAAAGCTTACTTCTGGAGAGAGTTATAGCCGTTTTACTGACGGCTGCTAGAAAACCGGGCCAAATCTGGCCACCGGCCAAAGGGGTACTCCTTTGGGCGGGCTCAAAAATTTGATTTTTTCAAAAGTGGACGGATTAGGCATATATGATCATATGGATTGAAGCATAATGGACTCTAGTGTTCAAAAATGCTAGACTCAATGAAAAAACCCGACTTTTACCCCGATCCCTACATAAGAGGTGACGGTTTTGGAAATCAACTTGATAATCACCTAGAGGCCGACTCAAATAGGGTTTCTACCAGTTCGACTTTTCTTAGTGTAGATATTTGAGTTAGGATTCCAACGCAACAAGAATCACGGCTAAAGCTTACTTCTGGAGAGAGTTATAGCCATTTTACTGACGGCTGCCAGAAAACCGGGCCAAATCTGGCCACCGGCCAAAGGGGTACCCCTTTGGGCGGGCTCAAAAATTTGATTTTTTCAAAAGTGGACGGATTAGGCATATATGATCATATGGATTGATGCATAATGGACTCTAGTGTTCAAAAATGCTATACTCAATGAAAAACCCGACGTTCACCCCGATCCCTACATAAGAGGTGACGGTTTTGGAAATCAACTTGATAATCACCTAGAGGCCGACTCAAATAGGGTTTCTACAGGTTCGACTTTTGGTAGGGTAGATATTTGTGTTAGGAATCCAACGCAATAAGAATCACGGGTAACGCTTACGTCTGGAGAGAGTAACAGCCGTTTTACTGACGGCTGCCAAAAAACGGGCCCAAATCTGGCCACCGGCCAAAGGGGTACCCCTTTGGGCGGGCTCAAAAATTTGATTTTTTCAAAAGTGGACGGATTAGGCATATATGATCATATGGATTGATTCATAATGGACTCCAGTGTTCAAAAATGCTAGACTCAATGAAAAACCCGACGTTCACCCCGATCCCTACATAAGAGGTGACGGTTTTGGAAATCAACTTGATAATCACCTAGAGGCCGACTCAAATAGGGTTTCTACAGGTTCGACTGTTGGTAGGGTAGATATTTGAGTTAGGAATCCAACGCAACAAGAATCACGGGTAAAGCTTACTTCTGGAGAGAGTTATAGCCGTTTTACTGACGGCTGCCAGAAAACGGGGCCAAATCTGGCCACTGGCCAAAGGGGTACCCCTTTGGGCGGGCTCAAAAACTTGATTTTTTCAAAAGTGGACGGATTAGGCATATATGATCATATGGATTGATTCATAATGGACTCTAGTGTTCAAAAATGCTAGACTCAATGAAAAACCCGACGTTCACCCCGATCCCTACATAAGAGGTGACGGTTTTGGAAATCAACTTGATAATCACCTAGAGGCCGACTCAAATAGGGTTTCTACAGGTTCGACTTTTGGTAGGGTAGATATTTGTGTTAGGAATCCAACGCAATAAGAATCACGGGTAACGCTTACGTCTGGAGAGAGTAACAGCCGTTTTACTGACGGCTGCCAAAAAACGGGCCCAAATCTGGCCACCGGCCAAAGGGGTACCCCTTTGGGCGGGCTCAAAAATTTGATTTTTTCAAAAGTGGACGGATTAGGCATATATGATCATATGGATTGATTCATAATGGACTCCAGTGTTCAAAAATGCTAGACTCAATGAAAAACCCGACGTTCACCCCGATCCCTACATAAGAGGTGACGGTTTTGGAAATCAACTTGATAATCACCTAGAGGCCGACTCAAATAGGGTTTCTACAGGTTCGACTGTTGGTAGGGTAGATATTTGAGTTAGGAATCCAACGCAACAAGAATCACGGGTAAAGCTTACTTCTGGAGAGAGTTATAGCCGTTTTACTGACGGCTGCCAGAAAACGGGGCCAAATCTGGCCACTGGCCAAAGGGGTACCCCTTTGGGCGGGCTCAAAAACTTGATTTTTTCAAAAGTGGACGGATTAGGCATATATGATCATATGGATTGATTCATAATGGACTCTAGTGTTCAAAAATGCTAGACTCAATGAAAAACCCGACGTTCACCCCGATCCCTACATAAGAGGTGACGGTTTTGGAAATCAACTTGATTATCACCTAGAGGCCGACTCAAATAGGGTTTCTACAGGTTTGACTTTTAGTAGGGTAGATATTTGAGTTAGGAATCCAACGCAACAAAAATCACGGGTAAAGCTTACTTCTGGAGAGAGTTATAGCCGTTTTACTGACGGCTGCCAGAAAACGGGGCCAAATCTGGCCACTGGCCAAAGGGGTACCCCTCTGGGCGGGCTCAAAAACTTGATTTTTTCAAAAGTGGACGGATTAGGCATATATGAACATATGGATTGATTCATAATGGACTCTAGTGTTCAAAAATGCTAGACTCAATGAAAAACCCGACGTTCACCCCGATCCCTACATAAGAGGTGACGGTTTTGGAAATCATGGGATAATCACCTAGAGGCCGACTCAAATAGGGTTTCTACCAGTTCGACTTTTGTTAGTGTAGATATTTGAGTTAGGATTCCAACGCAACAAGAATCACGGGTAACGCTTACTTCTGGAATGAGTAACAGCCGTTTTACTGACGGCTGCCAAAAAACGGAGCCAAATCTGGCCACCGGCCAAAGGGGTACCCCTTTGGGCGGGCTCAAAAATTTGATTTTTTCAAAAGTGGACGGATTAGGCATATATGATCATATGGATTGATGCATAATGGACTCTAGTGTTCAAAAATGCTAGACTCAATGAAAAAACCCGACGTTCACCCCGATCCCTACATAAGAGGTGACGGTTTTGGAAATCAACTTGATAATCACCTAGAGGCCGACTCAAATAGGGTTTCTACCAGTTCGACTTTTGTTAGTGTAGACATTTGAGTTAGGATTCCAACGCAACAAGAATCACGGGTAAAGCTTACTTCTGGAGAGAGTTATAGCCGTTTTACTGACGGGTGCCAGAAAACCGGGCCAAATCTGGCCACCGGCCAAAGGGGTACCCTTTGGGCGGGCTCAAAAATTTGATTTTTTCAAAAGTGGACGGATTAGGCATATATGATCATATGGATTGATGCATAATGGACTCTAGTGTTCAAAAATGCTAGACTCAATGAAAAACCTGACGTTCACCCCGATTCCTACATAAGAGGTGACGGTTTTGGAAATCAACTTGATAATCACCTAGAGGCCGACTCAAATAGGGTTTCTAAAGGTTCTACTTTTGGTAGGGTAGATATTTGAGTTAGGAATCCAACGCAACAAGAATCACGGGTAACGCTTACTTCTGGAGAGAGTAACAGCCGTTTTACTGACGGCTGCCAAAAAATGGGGCCAAATCTGGCCACCGGCCAAAGGGTTACCCCTTTGGGCGGGCTCAAAAATTTGATTTTTTCAAAAGTGGACGGATTAGGCATATATGATCATATGGATTGATTCATAATAGACTCCAGTGTTCAAAAATGCTAGACTCATTGAAAAACCCGACGTTCACCCCGATCCCTACATAAGAGGTGACGGTTTTGGAAATCAACTTGATTATCACCTAGAGGCCGACTCAAATAGGGTTTCTACAGGTTTGACTTTTAGTAGGGTAGATATTTGAGTTAGGAATCCAACGCAACAAAAATCACGGGTAAAGCTTACTTCTGGAGAGAGTTATAGCCGTTTTACTGACGGCTGCCAGAAAACGGGGCCAAATCTGGCCACTGGCCAAAGGGGTACCCCTCTGGGCGGGCTCAAAAACTTGATTTTTTCAAAAGTGGACGGATTAGGCATATATGAACATATGGATTGATTCATAATGGACTCTAGTGTTCAAAAATGCTAGACTCAATGAAAAACCCGACGTTCACCCCGATCCCTACATAAGAGGTGACGGTTTTGGAAATCAACTGGATAATCACCTAGAGGCCGACTCAAATAGGGTTTCTACCAGTTCGACTTTTGTTAGTGTAGATATTTGAGTTAGGATTCCAACGCAACAAGAATCACGGGTAACGCTTACTTCTGGAATGAGTAACAGCCGTTTTACTGACGGCTGCCAAAAAACGGAGCCAAATCTGGCCACCGGCCAAAGGGGTACCCCTTTGGGCGGGCTCAAAAATTTGATTTTTTCAAAAGTGGACGGATTAGGCATATATGATCATATGGATTGATGCATAATGGACTCTAGTGTTCAAAAATGCTAGACTCAATGAAAAAACCCGACGTTCACCCCGATCCCTACATAAGAGGTGACGGTTTTGGAAATCAACTTGATAATCACCTAGAGGCCGACTCAAATAGGGTTTCTACCAGTTCGACTTTTGTTAGTGTAGACATTTGAGTTAGGATTCCAACGCAACAAGAATCACGGGTAAAGCTTACTTCTGGAGAGAGTTATAGCCGTTTTACTGACGGGTGCCAGAAAACCGGGCCAAATCTGGCCACCGGCCAAAGGGGTACCCTTTGGGCGGGCTCAAAAATTTGATTTTTTCAAAAGTGGACGGATTAGGCATATATGATCATATGGATTGATGCATAATGGACTCTAGTGTTCAAAAATGCTAGACTCAATGAAAAACCTGACGTTCACCCCGATTCCTACATAAGAGGTGACGGTTTTGGAAATCAACTTGATAATCACCTAGAGGCCGACTCAAATAGGGTTTCTAAAGGTTCTACTTTTGGTAGGGTAGATATTTGAGTTAGGAATCCAACGCAACAAGAATCACGGGTAACGCTTACTTCTGGAGAGAGTAACAGCCGTTTTACTGACGGCTGCCAAAAAATGGGGCCAAATCTGGCCACCGGCCAAAGGGTTACCCCTTTGGGCGGGCTCAAAAATTTGATTTTTTCAAAAGTGGACGGATTAGGCATATATGATCATATGGATTGATTCATAATAGACTCCAGTGTTCAAAAATGCTAGACTCATTGAAAAACCCGACGTTCACCCCGATCCCTACATAAGAGGTGACGGTTTTGGAAATCAACTTGATAATCACCTAGAGGCCGACTCAAATAGGGTTTCTACAGGTTTGACTTTTGGTAGGGTAGATATTTGAGTTAGGAATCCAACGCAACAAGAATCACGGGTAAAGCTTGCTTCTGGAGAGAGTTATAGCCGTTTTACTGACGGCTGCCAGAAAACGGGGCCAAATCTGGCCACTGGCCAAAGGGGTACCCCTTTGGGCGGGCTCAAAAACTTGATTTTTTCAAAAGTGGAAGGATTAGGCATATATGATCATATGGATTGATTAATAATGGACTCTAGTGTTCAAAAATGCTAGACTCAATGAAAAACCCGACGTTCACCCCGATCCCTACATAAGAGGTGACGGTTTTGGAAATCAACTGGATAATCACCTAGAGGCCGACTCAAATAGGGTTTCTACCAGTTCGACTTTTGGTAGTGTAGATATTTGAGTTAGGATTCCAACGCAACAAGAATCACGGGTAAAGCTTACTTCTAGAGATAGTTATAGCCGTTTTACTGATGGCTGCCAGAAAACCGGGCCAAATCTGGCCACCGGCCAAAGGGGTACCCCTTTGGGCGGGCTCAAAAATTTGATTTTTTCAAAAGTGGACGGATTAGGCATATATGATCATATGGATTGATGCATAATGGACTCTAGTGTTCAAAAATGCTAGACTCAATGAAAAACCCGACGTTCACCCCGATCCCTACATAAGAGGTGACGGTTTTGGAAATCAACTTGATTATCACCTAGAGGCCGACTCAAATAGGGTTTCTACAGGTTTGACTTTTGGTAGGGTAGATATTTGAGTTAGGAATCCAACGCAACAAGAATCACGAGTAAAGCTTACTTCTGGAGAGAGTTATAGCCGTTTTACTGACGGCTGCCAGAAAACCGGGCCAAATCTGGCAACCGGCCAAAGGGGTACCCCTTTGGGCGGGCTCAAAAATTTGATTTTTTCAAAAGTGGACGGAATAGGCATATATGATCATATGGATTGATGCATAATGGACTCTAGTGTTCAAAAATGCTAGACTCAATGAAAAACCCGACGTTCACCCCGATCCCTACATAAGAGGTGACGGTTTTGGAAATCAACTTGATAATCACCTAGAGGCCGACTCAAATAGGGTTTCTACAGGTTCGACTTTTGGTAGGGTAGATATTTGAGTTAGGAATCCAACGCAACAAGAATCACGGGTAACGCTTACGTCTGGAGAGAGTAATAGCCGTTTTACTGACGGCTGCCAAAAAAGGGGCCAAATCTGGCCACCGGCCAAAGGGTTACCCCTTTGGGCGGGCTCAAAAATTTGATTTTTTCAAAAGTGGACGGATTAGGCATATATGATCATATGGATTGATGCATAATGGACTCTAGTGTTCAAAAATGCTAGACTCAATGAAAAACCAGACGTTCACCCCGATCCCTACATAAGAGGTGACGGTTTTGGAAATCAACTTGATAATCACCTAGAGGCCGACTCAAATAGGGTTTCTACAGGTTCGACTTTTGGTAGGGTAGATATTTGAGTTAGGAATCCAACGCAACAAGAATCACGGGTAAAGCTTACTTCTGGAGAGAGTTATAGCCGTTTTACTGACGGCTGCCAGAAAACGGGGCCAAATCTGGCCACTGGCCAAAGGGGTACCCCTTTGGGCGGGCTCAAAAACTTGATTTTTTCAAAAGTGGACGGATTAGGCATATATGATCATATGGATTGATTCATAATGGACTCTAGTGTTCAAAAATGCTAGACTCAATGAAAAACCCGACGTTCACCCCGATCCCTACATAAGAGGTGACGGTTTTGGAAATCAACTGGATAATCACCTAGAGGCCGACTCAAATAGGGTTTCTACCAGTTCGACTTTTGTTAGTGTAGATATTTGAGTTAGGATTCCAACGCAACAAGAATCACGGGTAAAGCTTACTTCTGGAGAGAGTTATAGCCGTTTTACTGACGGCTGCCAAAAAACGGAGCCAAATCTGGCCACCGGCCAAAGGGGTACCCCTTTGGGCGGGCTCAAAAATTTGATTTTTTCAAAAGTGGACGGATTAGGCATATATGATCATATGGATTGATGCATAATGGACTCTAGTGTTCAAAAATGCTAGAGTCAATGAAAAAACCCGACGTTCACCCCGATCCCTACATAAGAGGTGACGGTTTTGGAAATCAACTTGATAATCACCTAGAGGCCGACTCAAATAGGGTTTCTACCAGTTCGACTTTTGTTAGTGTAGATATTTGAGTTAGGATTCCAACGCAACAAGAATCACGGGTAAAGCTTACTTCTGGAGAGAGTTATAGCCGTTTTACTGACGGCTGCCAAAAAACGGAGCCAAATCTGGCCACCGGCCAAAGGGGTACCCCTTTGGGCGGGCTCAAAAATTTGATTTTTTCAAAAGTGGACGGATTAGGCATATATGATCATATGGATTGATGCATAATGGACTCTAGTGTTCAAAAATGCTAGACTCAATGAAAAACCAGACGTTCACCCCGATCCCTACATAAGAGGTGACGGTTTTGGAAATCAACTTGATAATCACCTAGAGGCCGACTCAAATAGGGTTTCTACAGGTTCGACTTTTGGTAGGGTAGATATTTGAGTTAGGAATCCAACGCAACAAGAATCACGGGTAAAGCTTACTTCTGGAGAGAGTTATAGCCGTTTTACTGACGGCTGCCAGAAAACGGGGCCAAATCTGGCCACTGGCCAAAGGGGTACCCCTTTGGGCGGGCTCAAAAACTTGATTTTTTCAAAAGTGGACGGATTAGGCATATATGATCATATGGATTGATTCATAATGGACTCTAGTGTTCAAAAATGCTAGACTCAATGAAAAACCCGACGTTCACCCCGATCCCTACATAAGAGGTGACGGTTTTGGAAATCAACTGGATAATCACCTAGAGGCCGACTCAAATAGGGTTTCTACGAATTCGACTTTTGTTAGTGTAGATATTTGAGTTAGGATTCCAACGCAACAAGAATCACGGGTAACGCTTACTTCTGGAATGAGTAACAGCCGTTTTACTGACGGCTGCCAAAAAACGGAGCCAAATCTGGCCACCGGCCAAAGGGGTACCCCTTTGGGCGGGCTCAAAAATTTGATTTTTTCAAAAGTGGACGGATTAGGCATATATGATCATATGGATTGATGCATAATGGACTCTAGTGTTCAAAAATGCTAGAGTCAATGAAAAAACCCGACGTTCACCCCGATCGCTACATAAGAGGTGACGGTTTTGGAAATCAACTTGATAATCACCTAGAGGCCGACTCAAATAGGGTTTCTACCAGTTCGACTTTTGTTAGTGTAGATATTTGAGTTAGGATTCCAACGCAACAAGAATCACGGGTAAAGCTTACTTCTGGAGAGAGTTATAGCCGTTTTACTGACGGCTGCCAGAAAACGGGCCAAATCTAGCCACCGGCCAAAGGGGTACCCTTTGGGCGGGCTCAAAAATTTGATTTTTTCAAAAGTGGACGGATTAGGCATATATGATCATATGGATTGATGCATAATGGACTCTAGTGTTCAAAAATGCTAGACTCAATGAAAAACCCGACGTACACCCCGATTCCTACATAAGAGGTGACGGTTTTGGAAATCAACTTGATAATCACCTAGAGGCCGACTCAAATAGGGTTTCTAAAGGTTCGACTTTTGGTAGGGTAGATATTTGAGTTAGAAATCCAACGCAACAAGAATCACGGGTAACGCTTACTTCTGGAGAGAGTAACAACCGTTTTACTGACGGCTGCCAAAAAATGGGGCCAAATCTGGCCACCGGCCAAAGGGGTACCCCTTTGGGCGGGCTCAAAAATTTGATTTTTTCAAAAGTGGACGGATTAGGCATATATGATCATATGGATTGATTCATAATAGACTCCAGTGTTCAAAAATGCTAGACTCAATGAAAAACCCGACGTTCACCCCGATTCCTACATAAGAGGTGACGGTTTTGGAAATCAACTTGATAATCACCTAGAGGCCGACTCAAATAGGGTTTCTACAGGTTCGACTTTTGGTAGGGTAGATATTTGAGTTAGGAATCCAACGCAACAAGAATCACGGGTAAAGCTTGCTTCTGGAGAGAGTTATAGACGTTTTACTGACGGCTGCCAGAAAACGGGGCCAAATCTGGCCACTGGCCAAAGGGGTACACCTTTGGGCGGGCTCAAAAATTTGATTTTTTCAAAAGTGGACGGATTATGCATATATGATCATATGGATTGATGCATAATGGACTCTAGTGTTCAAAAATGCTAGACTCAATGAAAAACCCGACGTTCACCCCGATCCCTACATAAGAGGTGACGGTTTTGGAAATCAACTTAATAATCACCTAGAGGCCGACTGAAATAGGGTTTCTACAGGTTCGACTTTTGGTAGGGTAGATATTTGAGTTAGGAATCCAACACAACAAGAATCACGGGTAACGCTTACGTCTGGAGAGAGTAACAGCCGTTTTACTGACGGCTGCCAAAAAAGGGGCCAAATCTGGCCACCGGCCAAAGGGTTACCCCTTTGGGCGGGCTCAAAAATTTGATTTTTTCAAAAGTGGACGGATTAGGCATATATGATCATATGGATTGATTCATAATGGACTCCAGTGTTCAAAAATGCTAGACTCAATGAAAAACCCGACGTTCACTCCGATCCCTACATAAGAGGTGATGGTTTTGGAAATCAACTTGATAATCACCTAGAGGCCGACTCAAATAGGGTTTCTACAGGTTCGAATTTTGTTAGGGTAGATGTTTGAGTTAGGAATCCAACGCAACAAGAATCACGGGTAAAGCTTACTTCTGGAGAGAGTTATAGCCGTTTTACTGACGGCTGCCAGAAAACGGGGCCAAATCTGGCCACTGGCCAAAGAGGTACCCCTTTGGGCGGGCTCAAAAACTTGATTTTTTCAAAAGTGGACGGATTAGGCATATATGATCATATGGATTGATTCATAATGGATTCTAATGTTCAAAAATGCTAGACTCAATGAAAAACCCGACGTTCACCCCGATCCCTACATAAGAGGTGACGGTTTTGGAAATCAACTGGATAATCACCTAGAGGCCGACTCAAATAGGGTTTCTACCAGTTCGACTTTTGGTAGGGTAGATATTTGAGTTAGGATTCCAACGCAACAAGAATCACTGGTAAAGCTTACTTCTGGAGAGAGTTATAGCCGTTTTACTGACGGCTGCCAGAAAACCGGGCCAAATCTGGCCACCGGCCAAAGGGGTACCCCTTTGGGCGGGCTCAAAAATTTGATTTTTTCAAAAGTGGACGGATTAGGCATATATGATCATATGGATTGATTCATAATGGACTCCAGTGTTCAAAAATGCTAGACTCAATGAAAAACCCGACGTTCACTCCGATCCCTACATAAGAGGTGACGGTTTTGGAAATCAACTTGATAATCACCTAGAGGCCGACTCAAATAGGGTTTCTACAGGTTCGACTTTTGGTAGGGTAGATGTTTGAGTTAGGAATCCAACGCAACAAGAATCACGGGTAAAGCTTACTTCTGGAGAGAGTTATAGCCGTTTTACTTACGGCTGCCAGAAAACGGGGCCAAATCTGGCCACTGGCCAAAGAGGTACCCCTTTGGGCGGGCTCAAAAACTTGATTTTTTCAAAAGTGGACGGATTAGGCATATATGATCATATGGATTGATGCATAATGGACTCTAGTGTTCAAAAATGCTAGACTCAATGAAAAACCCGACGTTCACCCCGATCCCTATATAAGAGGTGACGGTTTTGGAAATCAACTTGATAATCACCTAGAGGCCGACTCAAATAGGGTTTCTACAGGTTCGACTTTTGGTAGGGTAGATATTTGAGTTAGGAATCCAACGCAACAAGAATCACGGGTAACGCTTACGTCTGGAGAGAGTAACAGCCGTTTTACTGACGGCTGCCAAAAAAGGGGCCAAATCTGGCCACCGGCCAAAGGGTTACCCCTTTGGGCGGGCTCAAAAATTTGATTTTTTCAAAAGTGGACGGATTAGGCATATATGATCATATGGATTGATTCATAATGGACTCCAGTGTTCAAAAATGCTAGACTCAATGAAAAACCCGACGTTCACTCCGATCCCTACATAAGAGGTGATGGTTTTGGAAATCAACTTGATAATCACCTAGAGGCCGACTCAAATAGGGTTTCTACAGGTTCGACTTTTGGTAGGGTAGATGTTTGAGTTAGGAATCCAACGCAACAAGAATCACGGGTAAAGCTTACTTCTGGAGAGAGTTATAGCCGTTTTACTGACGGCTGCCAGAAAACGGGGCCAAATCTGGCCACTGGCCAAAGAGGTACCCATTTGGGCGGGCTCAAAAACTTGATTTTTTCAAAAGTGGACGGATTAGGCATATATGATCATATGGATTGATTCATAATGGACTCTAATGTTCAAAAATGCTAGACTCAATGAAAAACCCGACGTTCACCCCAATCCCTACATAAGAGGTGACGGTTTTGGAAATCAACTGGATAATCACCTAGAGGCCGACTCAAATAGGGTTTCTACCAGTTCGACTTTTGGTAGGGTAGATATTTGAGTTAGGATTCCAACGCAAAAAGAATCACGGGTAAAGCTTACTTCTGGAGAGAGTTATAGCCGTTTTACTGACGGCTGCCAGAAAACCGGGCCAAATCTGGCCACCGGCCAAAGGGGTACCCCTTTGGGCGGGCTCAAAAATTTGATTTTTTCAAAAGTGGACGGATTAGGCATATATGATCATATGGATTGATTCATAATGGACTCCAGTGTTCAAAAATGCTAGACTCAATGAAAAACCCGACGTTCACTCCGATCCCTACATAAGAGGTGACGGTTTTGGAAATCAACTTGATAATCACCTAGAGGCCGACTCAAATAGGGTTTCTACCAGTTCGACTTTTGGTAGGGTAGATATTTGAGTTAGGATTCCAACGCAACAAGAATCACGGGTAAAGCTTACTTCTGGAGAGAGTTATAGCCGTTTTACTGACGGCTGCCAGAAAACCGGGCCAAATCTGGCCACCGGCCAAAGGGGTACCCCTTTGGGCGGGCTCAAAAATTTGATTTTTTCAAAAGTGGACGGATTAGGCATATATGATCATATGGATTGATGCATAATGGACTCTAGTGTTCAAAATTGCTAGACTCAATGAAAAAACCCGACTTTCACCCCGATCCCTACATAAGAGGTGACGGTTTTGGAAATCAACTGGATAATCACCTAGAGGCCGACTCAAATAGGGTTTCTACCAGTTCGACTTTTGGTAGGGTAGATATTTGAGTTAGGATTCCAACGCAACAAGAATCACGGGTAAAGCTTACTTCTGGAGAGAGTTATAGCCGTTTTACTGACAGCTGCCAGAAAACCGGGCCAAATCTGGCCACCGGCCAAAGGGGTACCCCTTTGGGCGGGCTCAAAAATTTGATTTTTTCAAAAGTGGACGGATTAGGCATATATGATCATATGGATTGATGCATAATGGACTCTAGTGTTCAAAAATGCTAGACTCAATGAAAAAACCCGACTTTCACCCCGATCCCTACATAAGAGGTGACGGTTTTGGAAATCAACTTGATAATCACCTAGAGGCCGACTCAAATAGGGTTTCTACCAGTTCGACTTTTGTTAGTGTAGATATTTGAGTTAGGATTCCAACGCAACAAGAATCACGGGTAAACCTTACTTCTGGAGATAGTTATAGCCGTTTTACTGACGGCTGCCAGAAAACCGGGCCAAATCTGGCCACCGGCCAAAGGGGTACCCCTTTGGGCGGGTTCAAAAATTTGATTTTTTCAAAAGTGGACGGATTAGGCATATATGATCATATGGATTGATGCATAATGGACTCTAGTGTTCAAAAATGCTAGACTCAATGAAAAAACCCGACTTTCACCCCGATCCCTACATAAGAGGTGACGGTTTTGGAAATCAACTGGATAATCACCTAGAGGCCGACTCAAATAGGGTTTCTACCAGTTCGACTTTTGGTAGGGTAGATATTTGAGTTAGGATTCCAACGCAACAAGAATCACGGGTAAAGCTTATTTCTGGAGAGAGTTATAGCCGTTTTACTGACGGCTGCCAGAAAACCGGGCCAAATCTGGCCACCGGCCAAAGGGGTACCCCTTTGGGCGGGCTCAAAAATTTGATTTTTTCAAAAGTGGACGGATTAGGCATATATGATCATATGGATTGATGCATAATGGACTCTAGTGTTCAAAAATGCTAGACTCAATGAAAAAACCCGACTTTCACCCCGATCCCTACATAAGAGGTGACGGTTTTGGAAATCAACTTGATAATCACCTAGAGGCCGACTCAAATAGGGTTTCTACCAGTTTGACTTTTGTTAGTGTAGATATTTGAGTTAGGATTCCAACGCAACAAGAATCACGGGTAAACTTTACTTCTGGAGATAGTTATAGCCGTTTTACTGACGGCTGCCAGAAAACCGGGCCAAATCTGGCCACCGGCCAAAGGGGTACCCCTTTGGGCGGGTTCAAAAATTTGATTTTTTCAAAAGTGGACGGATTAGGCATATATGATCATATGGATTGATGCATAATGGACTCTAGTGTTCAAAAATGCTAGACTCAATGAAAAAACCCGACTTTCACCCCGATCCCTACATAAGAGGTGACGGTTTTGGAAATCAACTGGATAATCACCTAGAGGCCGACTCAAATAGGGTTTCTACCAGTTCGACTTTTGGTAGGGTAGATATTTGAGTTAGGATTCCAACGCAACAAGAATCACGGGTAAAGCTTATTTCTGGAGAGAGTTATAGCCGTTTTACTGACGGCTGCCAGAAAACCGGGCCAAATCTGGCCACCGGCCAAAGGGGTACCCCTTTGGGCGGGCTCAAAAATTTGATTTTTTCAAAAGTGGACGGATTAGGCATATATGATCATATGGATTGATGCATAATGGACTCTAGTGTTCAAAAATGCTAGACTCAATGAAAAAACCCGACTTTCACCCCGATCCCTACATAAGAGGTGACGGTTTTGGAAATCAACTTGATAATCACCTAGAGGCCGACTCAAATAGGGTTTCTACCAGTTTGACTTTTGTTAGTGTAGATATTTGAGTTAGGATTCCAACGCAACAAGAATCACGGGTAAACTTTACTTCTGGAGATAGTTATAGCCGTTTTACTGACGGCTGCCAGAAAACCGGGCCAAATCTGGCCACCGGCCAAAGGGGTACCCCTTTGGGCGGGCTCAAAAATTTGATTTTTTCAAAAGTGGACGGATTAGGCATATATGATCATATGGATTGATGCATAATGGACTCTAGTGTTCAAAAATGCTAGACTCAATGAAAAAACCCGACTTTCACCCCGATCCCTACATAAGAGGTGACGGTTTTGGAAATCAACTTGATAATCACCTAGAGGCCGACTCAAATAGGGTTTCTACCAGTTCGACTTTTGTTAGTGTAGATATTTGAGTTAGGATTCCAACGCAACAAGAATCACGGGTAACGCTTACGTCTGGAGAGAGTAACAGCCGTTTTACTGACGGCTGCCAAAAAAGGGGCCAAATCTGGCCACCGGCCAAAGGGTTACCCCTTTGGGCGGGCTCAAAAATTTGATTTTTTCAAAAGTGGACGGATTAGGCATATATGATCATATGGATTGATTCATAATGGACTCCAGTGTTCAAAAATGCTAGACTCAATGAAAAACCCGACGTTCACTCCGATCCCTACATAAGAGGTGACGGTTTTGGAAATCAACTTGATAATCACCTAGAGGCCGACTCAAATAGGGTTTCTACAGGTTCGACTTTTGGTAGGGTAGATGTTTGAGTTAGGAATCCAACGCAACAAGAATCACGGGTAAAGCTTACTTCTGGAGAGAGTTATAGCCGTTTTACTGACGGCTGCCAGAAAACCGGGCCAAATCTGGCCACTGGCCAAAGAGGTACCCCTTTGGGCGGGCTCAAAAACTTGATTTTTTCAAAAGTGGACGGATTAGGCATATATGATCATATGGATTGATTCATAATGGACTCTAATGTTCAAAAATGCTAGACTCAATGAAAAACCCGACGTTCACCCCGATCCCTACATAAGAGGTGACGGTTTTGGAAATCAACTGGATAATCACCTAAAGGCCGACTCAAATAGGGTTTCTACCAGTTCGACTTTTGGTAGGGTAGATATTTGAGTTAGGATTCCAACGCAACAAGAATCACGGGTAAAGCTTACTTCTGGAGAGAGTTATAGCCGTTTTACTGACGGCTGCCAGAAAACCGGGCCAAATCTGGCCACCGGCCAAAGGGGTACCCCTTTGGGCGGGCTCAAAAATTTGATTTTTTCAAAAGTGGACGGATTAGGCATATATGATCATATGGATTGATGCATAATGGACTCTAGTGTTCAAAAATGCTAGACTCAATGAAAAACCCGACGTTCACCCCGATCTCTACATAAGAGGTGACGGTTTTGGAAATCAACTTGATTATCACCTAGAGGCCGACTCAAATAGGGTTTCTACAGGTTTGACTTTTGGTAGGGTAGATATTTGAGTTAGGAATCCAACGCAACAAGAATCACGGGTAAAGCTTACTTCTGGAGAGAGTTATAGCCGTTTTACTGACGGCTGCCAGAAAACCGGGGCAAATCTGGCAACCGGCCAAAGGGGTACCCCTTTGGGCGGGCTCAAAAATTTGATTTTTTCAAAAGTGGACGGATTAGGCATATATGATCATATGGATTGATGCATAATGGACTCTAGTGTTCAAAAATGCTAGACTCAATGAAAAACCCGACGTTCACCCCGATCCCTACATAAGAGGTGACGGTTTTGGAAATCAACTTGATAATCACCTAGAGGCCGACTCAAATAGGGTTTCTACAGGTTCGACTTTTGGTAGGGTAGATATTTGAGTTAGGAATCCAACGCAACAAGAATCACGGGTAACGCTTACGTCTTGAGAGAGTAACAGCCGTTTTACTGACGGCCGCCAAAAAAGGGGCCAAATCTGGCCACCGGCAAAAGGGTTACCCCTTTGGGCGGGCTCAAAAATTTGATTTTTTCAAAACTGGACGGATTAGGCATATGTGATCATATGGATTGATTCATAATGGACTCCAGTGTTCAAAAATGCTAGACTCAATGAAAAACCCGACGTTCACTCCGATCCCTACATAAGAGGTGACGGTTTTGGAAATCAACTTGATAATCACCTAGAGGCCGACTCAAATAGGGTTTCTACAAGTTCGACTTTTGGTAGGGTAGATGTTTGAGTTAGGAATCCAACGCAACAAGAATAACGGGTAAAGCTTACTTCTGGAGAGAGTTATAGCCGTTTTACTGACGGCTACCAGAAAACCGGGCCAAATCTGGCCACCGGCCAAAGGGGTACCCCTTTGGGCGGGCTCAAAAATTTGATTTTTTCAAAAGTGGACGGATTAGGCATATATGATCATATGGATTGATGCATAATGGACTCTAGTGTTCAAAAATGCTAGACTCAATGAAAAAACCCGACTTTCACCCCGATCCCTACATAAGAGGTGACGGTTTTGGAAATCAACTTGATAATCACCTAGAGGCCGACTCAAATAGGGTTTCTACCAGTTCGACTTTTGTTAGTGTAGATATTTGAGTTAGGATTCCAACGCAACAAGAATCACGGGTAACGCTTACGTCTGGAGAGAGTAAAAGCCGTTTTACTGACGGTTGCCAAAAAAGGGGCCAAATCTGGCCACCGGCCAAAGGGTTACCCCTTTGGGCGGGCTCAAAAATTTGATTTTTTCAAAAGTGGACGGATTAGGCATATATGATCATATGGATTGATTCATAATGGACTCCAGTGTTCAAAAATGCTAGACTCAATGAAAAACCCGACGTTCACTCCGATCCCTACATAAGAGGTGACGGTTTTGCAAATCAACTTGATAATCACCTAGAGGCCGACTCAAATAGGGTTTCTACAGGTTCGACTTTTGGTAGGGTAGATATTTGAGTTAGGAATCCAACGCAACAAGAATCACGGGTAACGCTTACGTCTTGAGAGAGTAACAGCCGTTTTACTGACGGCTGCCAAAAAAGGGGCCAAATCTGGCCACCGGCCAAAGGGTTACCCCTTTGCGCGGGCTCAAAAATTTGATTTTTTCAAAAGTGGACGGATTAGGCATATATGATCATATGGATTGATTCATAATGGACTCCAGTGTTCAAAAATGCTAGACTCAATGAAAAACCCGACGTTCACTCCGATCCCTATATAAGAGGTGACGGTTTTGGAAATCAACTTGATAATCACCTAGAGGCCGACTCAAATAGGGTTTTTACAGGTTCGACTTTTGGTAGGGTAGATGTTTGAGTTAGGAATCCAACGCAACAAGAATAACGGGTAAAGCTTACTTCTGGAGAGAGTTATAGCCGTTTTACTGACGGCTGCCAGAAAACCGGGCCAAATCTGGCCACCGGCCAAAGGGGTACCCCTTTGGGCGGGCTCAAAAATTTGATTTTTTCAAAAGTGGACGGATTAGGCATATATGATCATATGGATTGATGCATAATGGACTCTAGTGTTCAAAAATGCTAGACTCAATGAAAAAACCCGACTTTCACCCCGATCCCTACATAAGAGGTGACGGTTTTGGAAATCAACTTGATAATCACCTAGAGGCCGACTCAAATAGGGTTTCTACCAGTTCGACTTTTGTTAGTGTAGATATTTGAGTTAGGATTCCAACGCAACAAGAATCACGGGTAAACCTTACTTCTGGAGATAGTTATAGCCGTTTTACTGACGGCTGCCAGAAAACCGGGCCAAATCTGGCCACCGGCCAAAGGGGTACCCCTTTGGGCGGGCTCAAAAATTTGATTTTTTCAAAAGTGGACGGATTAGGCATATATGATCATATGGATTGATGCATAATGGACTCTAGTGTTCAAAAATGCTAGACTCAATGAAAAACCCGACGTTCACCCCGATCCCTACATAAGAGGTGACGGTTTTGGAAATCAACTTGATAATCACCTAGAGGCCGACTCAAATAGGGTTTCTACAGGTTCGACTTTTGGTAGGGTAGATATTTGAGTTACGAATCCAACGCAACAAGAATCACGGGTAACGCTTACGTCTGGAGAGAGTAACAGCCGTTTTACTGACGGCTGCCAAAAAAGGGGCCAAATCTGGCCACCGGCCAAAGGGTTACCCCTTTGGGCGGGCTCAAAAATTTGATTTTTTCAAAAGTGGACGGATTAGGCATATATGATCATATGGATTGATTCATAATGGACTCCAGTGTTCAAAAATGCTAGACTCAATGAAAAAACCCGACTTTCACCCCGATCCCTACATAAGAGGTGACGGTTTTGGAAATCAACTTGATAATCACCTAGAGGCCGACTCAAATAGGGTTTCTACCAGTTCGACTTTTGTTAGTGTAGATATTTGAGTTAGGATTCCAACGCAACAAGAATCACGGGTAAACCTTACTTCTGGAGATAGTTATAGCCGTTTTACTGACGGCTGCCAGAAAACCGGGCCAAATCTGGCCACCGGCCAAAGGGGTACCCCTTTGGGCGGGCTCAAAAATTTGATTTTTTCAAAAGTGGACGGATTAGGCATATATGATCATATGGATTGATGCATAATGGACTCTAGTGTTCAAAAATGCTAGACTTAATGAAAAAACCCGACTTTCACCCCGATCCCTACATAAGAGGTGACGGTTTTGGAAATCAACTTGATAATCACCTAGAGGCCGACTCAAATAGGGTTTCTACAGGTTCGACTTTTGGTAGGGTAGATATTTGAGTTAGGAATCCAACGCAACAAGAATCACGGGTAAAGCTTGCTTCTGGAGAGAGTTATAGCCGTTTTACTGACGGCTGCCAGAAAACGGGGCCAAATCTGGCCACTGGCCAAAGGGGTACCCCTTTGGGCGGGCTCAAAAACTTGATTTTTTCAAAAGTGGACGGATTAGGCATATATGATCATATGGATTGATTAATAATGGACTCTAGTGTTCAAAAATGCTAGACTCAATGAAAAACCCGACGTTCACCCCGATCCCTACACAAGAGGTGACAGTTTTTGAAATCAACTGGATAATCACCTAGAGGCCGACTCAAATAGGGTTTCTACCAGTTCGACTTTTGGTAGTGTAGATATTTGAGTTAGGATTCCAACGCAACAAGAATCACGGGTAAAGCTTACTTCTGGAGATAGTTATAGCCGTTTTACTGACGGCTGCCAGAAAACCGGGCCAAATCTGGCCACCGGCCAAAGGGGTACCCCTTTGGGCGGGCTCAAAAATTTGATTTTTTCAAAAGTGGACGGATTAGGCATATATGATCATATGGATTGATGCATAATGGACTCTAGTGTTCAAAAATGCTAGACTCAATGAAAAACCCGACGTTCACCCCGATCCCTACATAAGAGGTGACGGTTTTGGAAATCAACTTGATTATCACCTAGAGGCCGACTCAAATAGGGTTTCTACAGGTTTGACTTTTGGTAGGGTAGATATTTGAGTTAGGAATCCAACGCAACAAGAATCACGGGTAAAGCTTACTTCTGGAGAGAGTTATAGCCGTTTTACTGATGGCTGCCAGAAAACCGGGCCAAATCTAGCAACCGGCCAAAGGGGTACCCCTTTGGGCGGGCTCAAAAATTTGATTTTTTCAAAAGTGGACGGATTAGGCATATATGATCATATGGACTGATTCATAATGGACTCCAGTGTTCAAAAATGCTAGACTCAATGAAAAACCCGACGTTCACCCCGATCCCTACATAAGAGGTGACGGTTTTGGAAATCAACTTGATAATCACCTAGAGGCCGACTCAAATAGGGTTTCTACAGGTTCGACTTTTGGTAGGGTAGATATTTGAGTTAGGCAGCCAACGCAACAAGAATCACGGGTAAAGCTTGCTTCTGGAGAGAGTTATAGCCGTTTTACTGATGGCTGCCAGAAAACGGGGCCAAATCTGGCCACTGGCCAAAGGGGTACCCCTTTGGGCGGGCTCAAAAACTTGATTTTTTCAAAAGTGGACGGATTAGGCATATATGATCATATGGATTGATTAATAATGGACTCTAGTGTTCAAAAATGCTAGACTCAATGAAAAACCCGACGTTCACCCCGATCCCTACATAAGAGGTGACGGTTTTGGAAATCAACTGTATAATCACCTAGAGGCCGACTCAAATAGGGTTTCTACCAGTTCGACTTTTGGTAGTGTAGATATTTGAGTTAGGATTCCAACGCAACAAGAATCACGGGTAAAGCTTACTTCTGGAGATAGTTATAGCCGTTTTACTGACGGCTGCCAGAAAACCGGGCCAAATCTGGCCACCGGCCAAAGGGGTACCCCTTTGGGCGGGCTCAAAAATTTGATTTTTTCAAAAGTGGACAGATTAGGCATATATGATCATATGGATTGATGCATAATGGACTCTAGTGTTCAAAAATGCTAGACTCAATAAAAAAACCCGACTTTCACCCCGATCCCTACATAAGAGGTGACGGTTTTGGAAATCAACTTGATAATCACCTAGAGGCCGACTCAAATAGGGTTTCTACCAGTTCGACTTTTGTTACTGTAGATATTTGAGTTAGGATTCCAACGCAACAAGAATCACGGGTAACGCTTACGTCTGGAGAGAGTAAAAGCCGTTTTACTGACGGTTGCCAAAAAAGGGGCCAAATCTGGCCACCGGCCAAAGGGTTACCCCTTTGGGCGGGCTCAAAAATTTGATTTTTTCAAAAGTGGACGGATTAGGCATATATGATCATATGGATTGATTCATAATGGACTCCAGTGTTCAAAAATGCTAGACTCAATGAAAAACCCGACGTTCACTCCGATCCCTACATAAGAGGTGACGGTTTTGCAAATCAACTTGATAATCACCTAGAGGCCGACTCAAATAGGGTTTCTACAGGTTCGACTTTTGGTAGGGTAGATATTTGAGTTAGGAATCCAACGCAACAAGAATCACGGGTAACGCTTACGTCTTGAGAGAGTAACAGCCGTTTTACTGACGGCTGCCAAAAAAGGGGCCAAATCTGGCCACCGGCCAAAGGGTTACCCCTTTGGGCGGGCTCAAAAATTTGATTTTTTCAAAAGTGGACGGATTAGGCATATATGATCATATGGATTGATTCATAATGGACTCCAGTGTTCAAAAATGCTAGACTCAATGAAAAACCCGACGTTCACTCCGATCCCTATATAAGAGGTGACGGTTTTGGAAATCAACTTGATAATCACCTAGAGGCCGACTCAAATAGGGTTTTTACAGGTTCGACTTTTGGTAGGGTAGATGTTTGAGTTAGGAATCCAACGCAACAAGAATAACGGGTAAAGCTTACTTCTGGAGAGAGTTATAGCCGTTTTACTGACGGCTGCCAGAAAACCGGGCCAAATCTGGCCACCGGCCAAAGGGGTACCCCTTTGGGCGGGCTCAAAAATTTGATTTTTTCAAAAGTGGACGGATTAGGCATATATGATCATATGGATTGATGCATAATGGACTCTAGTGTTCAAAAATGCTAGACTCAATGAAAAAACCCGACTTTCACCCCGATCCCTACATAAGAGGTGACGGTTTTGGAAATCAACTTGATAATCACCTAGAGGCCGACTCAAATAGGGTTTCTACCAGTTCGACTTTTGTTAGTGTAGATATTTGAGTTAGGATTCCAACGCAACAAGAATCACGGGTAAACCTTACTTCTGGAGATAGTTATAGCCGTTTTACTGACGGCTGCCAGAAAACCGGGCCAAATCTGGCCACCGGCCAAAGGGGTACCCCTTTGGGCGGGCTCAAAAATTTGATTTTTTCAAAAGTGGACGGATTAGGCATATATGATCATATGGATTGATGCATAATGGACTCTAGTGTTCAAAAATGCTAGACTCAATGAAAAACCCGACGTTCACCCCGATCCCTACATAAGAGGTGACGGTTTTGGAAATCAACTTGATAATCACCTAGAGGCCGACTCAAATAGGGTTTCTACAGGTTCGACTTTTGGTAGGGTAGATATTTGAGTTACGAATCCAACGCAACAAGAATCACGGGTAACGCTTACGTCTGGAGAGAGTAACAGCCGTTTTACTGACGGCTGCCAAAAAAGGGGCCAAATCTGGCCACCGGCCAAAGGGTTACCCCTTTGGGCGGGCTCAAAAATTTGATTTTTTCAAAAGTGGACGGATTAGGCATATATGATCATATGGATTGATTCATAATGGACTCCAGTGTTCAAAAATGCTAGACTCAATGAAAAACCCGACGTTCACTCCGATCCCTACATAAGAGGTGACGGTTTTGGAAATCAACTTGATAATCACCTAGAGGCCGACTCAAATAGGGTTTCTACAGGTTCGACTTTTGGTAGGGTAGATATTTGAGTTAGGAATCCAACGCAACAAGAATCACGGGTAAAGCTTGCTTCTGGAGAGAGTTATAGCCGTTTTACTGACGGCTGCCAGAAAACGGGGCCAAATCTGGCCACTGGCCAAAGGGGTACCCCTTTGGGCGGGCTCAAAAACTTGATTTTTTCAAAAGTGGACGGATTAGGCATATATGATCATATGGATTGATTAATAATGGACTCTAGTGTTCAAAAATGCTAGACTCAATGAAAAACCCGACGTTCACCCCGATCCCTACACAAGAGGTGACAGTTTTGGAAATCAACTGGATAATCACCTAGAGGCCGACTCAAATAGGGTTTCTACCAGTTCGACTTTTGGTAGTGTAGATATTTGAGTTAGGATTCCAACGCAACAAGAATCACGGGTAAAGCTTACTTCTGGAGATAGTTATAGCCGTTTTACTGACGGCTGCCAGAAAACCGGGCCAAATCTGGCCACCGGCCAAAGGGGTACCCCTTTGGGCGGGCTCAAAAATTTGATTTTTTCAAAAGTGGACGGATTAGGCATATATGATCATATGGATTGATGCATAATGGACTCTAGTGTTCAAAAATGCTAGACTCAATGAAAAACCCGACGTTCACCCCGATCCCTACATAAGAGGTGACGGTTTTGGAAATCAACTTGATTATCACCTAGAGGCCGACTCAAATAGGGTTTCTACAGGTTTGACTTTTGGTAGGGTAGATATTTGAGTTAGGAATCCAACGCAACAAGAATCACGGGTAAAGCTTACTTCTGGAGAGAGTTATAGCCGTTTTACTGATGGCTGCCAGAAAACCGGGCCAAATCTAGCAACCGGCCAAAGGGGTACCCCTTTGGGCGGGCTCAAAAATTTGATTTTTTCAAAAGTGGACGGATTAGGCATATATGATCATATGGACTGATTCATAATGGACTCCAGTGTTCAAAAATGCTAGACTCAATGAAAAACCCGACATTCACCCCGATCCCTACATAAGAGGTGACGGTTTTGGAAATCAACTTGATAATCACCTAGAGGCCGACTCAAATAGGGTTTCTACAGGTTCGACTTTTGGTAGGGTAGATATTTGAGTTAGGCAGCCAACGCAACAAGAATCACGGGTAAAGCTTGCTTCTGGAGAGAGTTATAGCCGTTTTACTGATGGCTGCCAGAAAACGGGGCCAAATCTGGCCACTGGCCAAAGGGGTACCCCTTTGGGCGGGCTCAAAAACTTGATTTTTTCAAAAGTGGACGGATTAGGCATATATGATCATATGGATTGATTAATAATGGACTCTAGTGTTCAAAAATGCTAGACTCAATGAAAAACCCGACGTTCACCCCGATCCCTACATAAGAGGTGACGGTTTTGGAAATCAACTGTATAATCACCTAGAGGCCGACTCAAATAGGGTTTCTACAGGTTTGACTTTTGGTAGGGTAGATATTTGAGTTAGGAATCCAACGCAACAAGAATCACGGGTAAAGCTTACTTCTGGAGAGAGTTATAGCCGTTTTACTGATGGCTGCCAGAAAACCGGGCCAAATCTAGCAACCGGCCAAAGGGGTACCCCTTTGGGCGGGCTCAAAAATTTGATTTTTTCAAAAGTGGACGGATTAGGCATATATGATCATATGGACTGATTCATAATGGACTCCAGTGTTCAAAAATGCTAGACTCAATGAAAAACCCGACGTTCACCCCGATCCCTACATAAGAGGTGACGGTTTTGGAAATCAACTTGATAATCACCTAGAGGCCGACTCAAATAGGGTTTCTACAGGTTCGACTTTTGGTAGGGTAGATATTTGAGTTAGGCAGCCAACGCAACAAGAATCACGGGTAAAGCTTGCTTCTGGAGAGAGTTATAGCCGTTTTACTGATGGCTGCCAGAAAACGGGGCCAAATCTGGCCACTGGCCAAAGGGGTACCCCTTTGGGCGGGCTCAAAAACTTGATTTTTTCAAAAGTGGACGGATTAGGCATATATGATCATATGGATTGATTAATAATGGACTCTAGTGTTCAAAAATGCTAGACTCAATGAAAAACCCGACGTTCACCCCGATCCCTACATAAGAGGTGACGGTTTTGGAAATCAACTGTATAATCACCTAGAGGCCGACTCAAATAGGGTTTCTACCAGTTCGACTTTTGGTAGTGTAGATATTTGAGTTAGGATTCCAACGCAACAAGAATCACGGGTAAAGCTTACTTCTGGAGATAGTTATAGCCGTTTTACTGACGGCTGCCAGAAAGCCGGGCCAAATCTGGCCACCGGCCAAAGGGGTACCCCTTTGGGCGGGCTCAAAAATTTGATTTTTTCAAAAGTGGACAGATTAGGCATATATGATCATATGGATTGATGCATAATGGACTCTAGTGTTCAAAAATGCTAGACTCAATAAAAAAACCCGACTTTCACCCCGATCCCTACATAAGAGGTGACGGTTTTGGAAATCAACTTGATAATCACCTAGAGGCCGACTCAAATAGGGTTTCTACCAGTTCGACTTTTGTTACTGTAGATATTTGAGTTAGGATTCCAACGCAACAAGAATCACGGGTAAAGCTTACTTCTGGAGAGAGTTATAGCCGTTTTACTGACGGCTGCCAGAAAACTGGGCCAAATCTGGCCACCGGCCAAAGGGGTACCCCTTTGGGCGGGCTCAAAAATTTGATTTTTTCAAAAGTGGACGGATTAGGCATATATGATCATATGGATTGATGCATAATGGACTCTAGTGTTCAAAAATGGTAGACTCAATGAAAAACCCGACGTTCACCCCGATCCCTACATAAGAGGTGACGGTTTTGGAAATCAACTTGATAATCACCTAGAGGCCGACTCAAATAGGGTTTCTAAAGGTTCGACTTTTGGTAGGGTAGATATTTGAGTTAGGAATCCAACGCAACAAGAATCACGGGTAACGCTTACTTCAGGACAGAGTAACAGCCGTTTTACTGACGGCTGCCAAAAAATGGGGCCAAATCTGGCCACCGGCCAAAGGGGTACCCCTTTGGGCGGGTTCAAAAATTTGATTTTTTCAAAAGTGGACGGATTAGGCATATATGATCATATGGATTGATTCATAATAGACTCCAGTGTTCAAAAATGCTAGACTCAATGAAAAACCCGACGTTCACCCCGATCCCTACATAAGAGGTGACGGTTTTGGAAATCAACTTGATAATCACCTAGAGGCCGATTCAAATAGGGTTTCTACAGGTTCGACTTTTGGTAGGGCAGATATTTGAGTTAGGAATCCAACGCAACAAGAATCACGGGTAAAGCTTGCTTCTGGAGAGAGTTATAGCCGTTTTACTGATGGCTGCCAGAAAACGGGGCCAAACCTGGCCACTGGCCAAAGGGGTACCCCTTTGGGCGGGCTCAAAAACTTGATTTTTTCAAAAGTGGACGGATTAGGCATATATGATCATATGGATTGATTAATAATGGACTCTAGTGTTCAAAAATGCTAGACTCAATGAAAAACCCGACGTTCACCCCGATCCCTACATAAGAGGTGACGGTTTTGGAAATCAACTTGATAATCACCTAGAGGCCGACTCAAATAGGGTTTCTACCAGTTCGACTTTTGGTAGTGTAGATATTTGAGTTAGGATTCCAACGCAACAAGAATCACGGGTAAAGCTTACTTCTGGAGATAGTTATAGCCGTTTTACTGACGGCTGCCAGAAAACCAGGCCAAATCTGGCCACCGGCCAAAGGGGTACCCCTTTGGGCGGGCTCAAAAATTTGATTTTTTCAAAAGTGGACGGATTAGGCATATATGATCATATGGATTGATGCATAATGGACTCTAATGTTCAAAAATGCTAGACTCAATAAAAAAACCCGACTTTCACCCCGATCCCTACATAAGAGGTGACGGTTTTGGAAATCAACTTGATAATCAACTAGAGGCCGACTCAAATAGGGTTTCTACCAGTTCGACTTTTGTTACTGTAGATATTTGAGTTAGGATTCCAACGCAACAAGAATCACGGGTAAAGCTTACTTCTGGAGAGAGTTATAGCCGTTTTACTGACGGCTGCCAGAAAACCGGGCCAAATCTGGCCACCGGCCAAAGGGGTACCCCTTTGGGCGGGCTCAAAAATTTGATTTTTTCAAAAGTGGACGGATTAGGCATATATGATCATATGGATTGATGCATAATGGACTCTAGTGTTCAAAAATGCTAGACTCAATGAAAAACCCGACGTTCACCCCGATCCCTACATAAGAGGTGACGGTTTTGGAAATCAACTTGATAATCACCTAGAGGCCGACTCAAATAGGGTTTCTAAAGGTTCGACTTTTGGTAGGGTAGATATTTGAGTTAGGAATCCAACGCAACAAGAATCACGGGTAACGCTTACTTCTGGACAGAGTAACAGCCGTTTTACTGACGGCTGCCAAAAAATGGGGCCAAATCTGGCCACCGGCCAAAGGGGTACCCCTTTGGGCGGGCTCAAAAATTTGATTTTTTCAAAAGTGGACGGATTAGGCATATATGATCATATGGATTGATTCATAATAGACTCCAGTGTTCAAAAATGCTAGACTCAATGAAAAACCCGACGTTCACCCCGATCCCTACATAAGAGGTGACGGTTTTGGAAATCAACTTGATAATCACCTAGAGGCCGACTCAAATAGGGTTTCTACAGGTTCGACTTTTGGTAGGGTAGATGTTTGAGTTAGGAATCCAAAGCAACAAGAATCACGGGTAAAGCTTACTTCTGGAGAGAGTTATAGCCGTTTTACTGACGGCTGCCAGAAAACGGGGCCAAATCTGGCCACTGGCCAAAGAGGTACCCCTTTGGGCGGGCTCAAAAACTTGATTTTTTCAAAAGTGGACGGATTAGGCATATATGATCATATGGATTGATTCATAATGGACTCTAATGTTCAAAAATGCTAGACTCAATGAAAAACCCGACGTTCACCCCGATCCCTACATAAGAGGTGACGGTTTTGGAAATCAACTGGATAATCACCTAGAGGCCGACTCAAATAGGGTTTCTACCAGTTCGACTTTTGGTAGGGTAGATATTTGAGTTAGGATTCCAACGCAACAAGAATCACGGGTAAAGCTTACTTCTGGAGAGAGTTATAGCCGTTTTACTGACGGCTGCCAGAAAACCGGGCCAAATCTGGCCACCGGCCAAAGGGGTACCCCTGTGGGCGGGCTCAAAAATTTGATTTTTTCAAAAGTGGACGGATTAGGCATATATGATCATATGGATTGATGCATAATGGACTCTAGTGTTCAAAAATGCTAGACTCAATAAAAAAACCCGACTTTCACCCCGATCCCTACATAAGAGGTGACGGTTTTCGAAATCAACTTGATAATCACCTAGAGGCCGACTCAAATAGGGTTTCTACCAGTTCGACTTTTGTTAGTGTAGATATTTGAGTTAGGATTCCAACGCAACAAGAATCACGGGTAACGCTTACTTCTGGAGAGAGTAACAACCGTTTTACTGACGGCTGCCACAAAACGGGGCCAAATCTGGCCACCGGCCAAAGGGGTACCCCTTTGGCGGGCTCAAAAATTTAATTTTTTCAAAAGTGGATGGATTAGGCATATATGATCATATGGATTGATGCATAATGGACTCTAGTGTTCAAAAATGCTAGACTCAATGAAAAACCCGACGTTCACCCCGATCCCTACATAAGAGGTGACGGTTTTGGAAATCAACTTGATAATCACCTAGAGGCCGACTCAAATAGGGTTTCTACAGGTTCGACTTTTGGTATTGTAGATATTTGAGTTAGGAATCCAACGCAACAAGAATCACGGGTAACGCTTACGTCTGGAGAGAGTAACAGCCGTTTTACTGACGACTGCCAAAAAACGGGGCCAAATCTGGCCACCGGCCAAAGGGGTACCCCTTTGGGCGGGCTCAAAAATTTGATTTTTTCAAAAGTGGACGGATTAGGCATATATGATCATATGGATTGATTCATAATGGACTCTAGTGTTCAAAAATGCTAGACTCAATGAAAAACCCGACGTTCACCCCGATCCCTACATAAGAGGTGACGGTTTTGGAAATCAACTTGATAATCACCTAGAGGCCGACTCAAATAGGGTTTCTACCAGTTCGACTTTTGTTAGTGTAGATATTTGAGTTAGGATTCCAACGCAACAAGAATCACGGGTAACGCTTACTTCTGGAGAGAGTAACAGCCGTTTTACTGACGGCTGCCACAAAACGGGGCCAAATCTGGCCACCGGCCAAAGGGGTACCCCTTTGGCGGGCTCAAAAATTTAATTTTTTCAAAAGTGGATGGATTAGGCATATATGATCATATGGATTGATGCATAATGGACTCTAGTGTTCAAAAATGCTAGACTCAATGAAAAACCCGACGTTCACCCTGATCCCTACATAAGAGGTGACGGTTTTGGAAATCAACTTGATTATCACCTAGAGGCCGACTCAAATAGGGTTTCTACAGGTTTGACTTTTGGTAGGGTAGATATTTGAGTTAGGAATCCAACGCGACAAGAATCACGGGTAAAGCTTACTTCTGGAGAGAGTTATAGCCGTTTTACTGACGGCTGCCAGAAAACCGGGCCAAATCTGGCAACCGGCCAAAGGGGTACCCCTTTGGGCGGGCTCAAAAATTTGATTTTTTCAAAAGTGGACGGATTAGGCATATATGATCATATGGATTAATGCATAATGGACTCTAGTGTTCAAAAATGCTAGACTCAATGAAAAACCCGACGTTCACCCCGATCCCTACATAAGAGGTGACGGTTTTGGAAATCAACTTGATAATCACCTAGAGGCCGACTCAAATAGGGTTTCTACAGGTTCGACTTTTGGTAGGGTAGATATTTGAGTTATGAATCCAACGCAACAAGAATCACGGGTAACGCTTACGTCTGGAGAGAGTAACAGCCGTTTTACTGACGACTGCCAAAAAACGGGGCCAAATCTGGCCACCGGCCAAAGGGGTATCCCTTTGGGCGGGCTCAAAAATTTGATTTTTTCAAAAGTGGACGGATTAGGCATATATGATCATATGGATTGATGCATAATGGACTCTAGTGTTCAAAAATGCTAGACTCAATGAAAAACCCGACGTTCACCCCGATCCCTACATAAGAGGTGACGGTTTTGGAAATCAACTTGATAATCACCTAGAGGCCGACTCAAATAGGGTTTCTACAGGTTCGACTTTTGGTAGGGTAGATATTTGAGTTAGGAATCCAACGCAACAAGAATCACGGGTAACGCTTACGTCTGGAGAGAGTAACAGCCGTTTTACTGACGGCTGCCAGAAAACGGGGCCAAATCTGGCCACCGGCCAAAGGGGTACCCCTTTGGGCGGGCTCAAAAATTTGATTTTTTCAAAAGTGGACGGATTAGGCATATATGATCATATGGATTGATTCATAATGGACTCTAGTGTTCAAAAATGCTAGACTCAATGAAAAACCCGACGTTCACCCCGATCCCTACATAAGAGGTGACGGTTTTGGAAATCAACTTGATAATCACCTAGAGGCCGACTCAAATAGGGTTTCTACCAGTTCGACTTTTGGTAGTGTAGATATTTGAGTTAGGATTCCAACGCAACAAGAATCACGGGTAAAGCTTACTTCTGGAGATAGTTATAGCCGTTTTACTGACGGCTGCCAGAAAACCGGGCCAAATCTGGCCACCGGCCAAAGGGGTACCCCTTTGGGCGGGCTCAAAAATTTGATTTTTTCAAAAGTGGACGGATTAGGCATATATGATCATATGGATTGATGCATAATGGACTCTAGTGTTCAAAAATGCTAGACTCAATAAAAAAACCCGACTTTCACCCCGATCCCTACATAAGAGGTGACGGTTTTGGAAATCAACTTGATAATCACCTAGAGGCCGACTCAAATAGGGTTTCTACCAGTTCGACTTTTGTTACTGTAGATATTTGAGTTAGGATTCCAACGCAACAAGAATCACGGGTAAAGCTTACTTCTGGAGAGAGTTATAGCCGTTTTACTGACGGCTGCCAGAAAACCGGGCCAAATCTGGCCACCGGCCAAAGGGGTACCCCTTTGGGCGGGCTCAAAAATTTGATTTTTTCAAAAGTGGACGGATTAGGCATATATGATCATATGGATTGATGCATAATGGACTCTAGTGTTCAAAAATGCTAGACTCAATGAAAAACCCGACGTTCACCCCGATCCCTACATAAGAGGTGACGGTTTTGGAAATCAACTTGATAATCACCTAGAGGCCGACTCAAATAGGGTTTCTAAAGGTTCGACTTTTGGTAGGGTAGATATTTGAGTTAGGAATCCAACGCAACAAGAATCACGGGTAACGCTTACTTCTGGACAGAGTAACAGCCGTTTTACTGACGGCTGCCAAAAAATGGGGCCAAATCTGGCCACCGGCCAAAGGGGTACCCCTTTGGGCGGGCTCAAAAATTTGATTTTTTCAAAAGTGGACGAATTAGGCATATATGATCATATGGATTGATTCATAATAGACTCCAGTGTTCAAAAATGCTAGACTCAATGAAAAACCCGACGTTCACCCCGATCCCTACATAAGAGGTGACGGTTTTGGAAATCAACTTGATAATCACCTAGAGGCCGACTCAAATAGGGTTTCTACAGGTTCGACTTTTGGTAGGGTAGATGTTTGAGTTAGGAATCCAAAGCAACAAGAATCACGGGTAAAGCTTACTTCTGGAGAGAGTTATAGCCGTTTTACTGACGGCTGCCAGAAAACGGGGCCAAATCTGGCCACTAGCCAAAGAGGTACCCCTTTGGGCGGGCTCAAAAACTTGATTTTTTCAAAAGTGGACGGATTAGGCATATATGATCATATGGATTGATTCATAATGGACTCTAATGTTCAAAAATGCTAGACTCAATGAAAAACCCGACGTTCACCCCGATCCCTACATAAGAGGTGACGGTTTTGGAAATCAACTGGATAATCACCTAGAGGCCGACTCAAATAGGGTTTCTACCAGTTCGACTTTTGGTAGGGTAGATATTTGAGTTAGGATTCCAACGCAACAAGAATCACGGGTAAAGCTTACTTCTGGAGAGAGTTATAGCCGTTTTACTGACGGCTGCCAGAAAACGGGGCCAAATCTGGCCACTGGCCAAAGGGGTACCCCTTTGGCGGGCTCAAAAATTTAATTTTTTCAAAAGTGGATGGATTAGGCATATATGATCATATGGATTGATGCATAATGGACTCTAGTGTTCAAAAATGCTAGACTCAATGAAAAACCCGACGTTCACCCCGATCCCTACATAAGAGGTGACGGTTTTGGAAATCAACTTGATTATCACCTAGAGGCCGACTCAAATAGGGTTTCTACAGGTTTGACTTTTGGTAGGGTAGATATTTGAGTTAGGAATCCAACGCAACAAGAATCACGGGTAAAGCTTACTTCTGGAGAGAGTTATAGCCGTTTTACTGACGGCTGCCAGAAAACCGGGCCAAATCTGGCAACCGGCCAAAGGGGTACCCCTTTGGGCGGGCTCAAAAATTTGATTTTTTCAAAAGTGGACGGATTAGGCATATATGATCATATGGATTGATGCATAATGGACTCTAGTGTTCAAAAATGCTAGAATCAATGAAAAACCCGACGTTCACCCCGATCCCTACATAAGAGGTGACGGTTTTGGAAATCAACTTGATAATCACCTAGAGGCCGACTCAAATAGGGTTTCTATAGGTTCGACTTTTGGTAGGGTAGATATTTGAGTTAGGAATCCAACGCAACAAGAATCACGGGTAACGCTTACGTCTGGAGAGAGTAACAGCCGTTTTACTGACGACTGCCAAAAAACGGGGCCAAATCTGGCCACCGGCCAAAGGGGTACCCCTTTGGGCGGGCTCAAAAATTTGATTTTTTCAAAAGTGGACGGATTAGGCATATATGATCATATGGATTGATGCATAATGGACTCTAGTGTTCAAAAATGCTAGACTCAATGAAAAACCCGATGTTCACCCCGATCCCTACATAAGAGGTGACGGTTTTGGAAATCAACTTGATAATCACCTAGAGGCCGACTCAAATAGGGTTTCTACAGGTTCGACTTTTGGTAGGGTAGATATTTGAGTTAGGAATCCAACGCAACAAGAATCACGGGTAACGCTTACGTCTGGAGAGAGTAACAGCCGTTTTACTGACGGCTGCCAAAAAACGGGGCCAAATCTGGCCACCGGCCAAAGGGGTACCCCTTTGGGCGGGCTCAAAAATTTGATTTTTTCAAAAGTGGACGGATTAGGCATATATGATCATATGGATTGATTCATAATGGACTCCAGTGTTCAAAAATGCTAGACTTAATGAAAAACCCGACGTTCACCCCGATCCCTACATAAGAGGTGACGGTTTTGGAAATCAACTTGATAATCACCTAGAGGCCGACTCAAATAGGGTTTCTACATGTTCGACTTTTGGTAGGGTAGATATTGGAGTTAGGAATCCAACGCAACAAGAATCACGGGTAAATCTTACTTCTGGAGAGAGTTATAGCCGTTTTACTGACGGCTGCCAGAAAACGGGGCCAAATCTGGCCACTGGCCAAAGGGGTACCTCTTTGGGCGGGCTCAAAAACTTGATTTTTTCAAAAGTGGACGGATTAGGCATATATGATCATATGGATTAATTCATAATGGACTCTAGTGTTCAAAAATGCTAGACTCAATGAAAAACCCGACGTTCACCCCGATCCCTACATAAGAGGTGACGGTTTTGGAAATCAACTTGATTATCACCTAGAGGCCGACTCAAATAGGGTTTCTACAGGTTTGACTTTTAGTAGGGTAGATATTTGAGTTAGGAATCCAACGCAACAAGAATCACGGGTAAAGCTTACTTCTGGAGAGAGTTATAGCCGTTTTACTGACGGCTGCCAGAAAACGGGGCCAAATCTGGCCACCGGCCAAAGGGGTACCCCTTTGGGCGGGCTCAAAAATTTGATTTTTTCAAAAGTGGACGGATTAGGCATATATGATCATATGGATTGATGCATAATGGACTCTAGTGTTCAAAAATGCTAGACTCAATGAAAAACCCGACGTTCACCCCGATTCCTACATAAGAGGTGACGGTTTTGGAAATCAACTTGATAATCACCAAGAGGCCGACTCAAATAGGTTTTCTAAAGGTTCGACTTTTGGTAGGGTAGATATTTGAGTTAGGAATCCAACGCAACAAGAATCACGGGTAACGCTTACTTCTGGAGAGAGTAACAGCCGTTTTACTGACGGCTGCCAAAAAATGGGGCCAAATCTGGCCACCGGCCAAAGGGGTACCCCTTTGGGCGGGCTCAAAAACTTGATTTTTTCAAAAGTGGACGGATTAGGCATATATGATCATATGGATTGATTAATAATGGACTCTAGTGTTCAAAAATGCTAGACTCAATGAAAAACCCGACGTTCACCCCGATCCCTACATAAGAGGTGACGGTTTTGGAAATCAACTGGATAATCACCTAGAGGCCGACTCAAATAGGGTTTCTACAGGTTCGACTTTTGGTAGGGTAGATATTTGAGTTAGGAATCCAACGCAACAAGAATCACGGGTAACGCTTACGTCTGGAGAGAGTAACAGCCGTTTTACTGACGGCTGCCAAAAAACGGGGCCAAATCTGGCCACCGGCCAAAGGGGTACCCCTTTGGGCGGGCTCAAAAATTTGATTTTTTCAAAAGTGGACGGATTAGGCATATATGATCATATGGATTGATTCATAATGGACTCCAGTGTTCAAAAATGTTAGACTCAATGAAAAACCCGACGTTCACCCCGATCCCTACATAAGAGGTGACGGTTTTGGAAATCAACTTGATAATCACCTAGAGGCCGACTCAAATAGGGTTTCTACAGGTTCGACTTTTGGTAGGGTAGATATTTGAGTTAGGAATCCAACGCAACAAGAATCACGGGTAAAGCTTACTTCTGGAGAGAGTTATAGCCGTTTTACTGACGGCTGCCAGAAAACGGGGCCAAATCTGGCCACTGGCCAAAGGGGTACCCCTTTGGGCGGGCTCAAAAACTTGATTTTTTCAAAAGTGGACGGATTAGGCATATATGATCATATGGATTGATTCATAATGGACTCTAGTGTTCAAAAATGCTAGACTCAATGAAAAACCCGACGTTCACCCCGATCCCTACATAAGAGGTGACGGTTTTGGAAATCAACTTGATTATCACCTAGAGGCCGACTCAAATAGGGTTTCTACAGGTTTGACTTTTAGTAGGGTAGATATTTTAGTTAGGAATCCAACGCAACAAGAATCACGGGTAAAGCTTACTTCTGGAGAGAGTTATAGCCGTTTTACTGACGGCTGCCAGAAAACGGGGCCAAATCTGGCCACTGGCCAAAGGGGTACCCCTTTGGGCGGGCTCAAAAACTTGATTTTTTCAAAAGTGGACGGATTAGGCATATATGAACATATGGATTGATTCATAATGGACTCTAGTGTTCAAAAATTCTAGACTCAATGAAAAACCCGACGTTCACCCCGATCCCTACATAAGAGGTGACGGTTTTGGAAATCAACTGTATAATCACCTAGAGGCCGACTCAAATAGGGTTTCTACCAGTTCGACTTTTGGTAGTGTAGATATTTGAGTTAGGATTCCAACGCAACAAGAATCACGGGTAAAGCTTACTTCTGGAGATAGTTATAGCCGTTTTACTGACGGCTGCCAGAAAACCGGGCCAAATCTGGCCACCGGCCAAAGGGGTACCCCTTTGGGCGGGCTCAAAAATTTGATTTTTTCAAAAGTGGACGAATTAGGCATATATGATCATATGGATTGATGCATAATGGACTCTAGTGTTCAAAAATGCTAGACTCAATAAAAAAACCCGACTTTCACCCCGATCCCTACATAAGAGGTGACGGTTTTGGAAATCAACTTGATAATCACCTAGAGGCCGACTCAAATAGGGTTTCTACCAGTTCGACTTTTGTTACTGTAGATATTTGAGTTAGGATTCCAACGCAACAAGAATCACGGGTAAAGCTTACTTCTGGAGAGAGTTATAGCCGTTTTACTGACGGCTGCCAGAAAACCGGGCCAAATCTGGCCACCGGCCAAAGGGGTACCCCTTTGGGCGGGCTCAAAAATTTGATTTTTTCAAAAGTGGACGGATTAGGCATATATGACCATATGGATTGATGCATAATGGACTCTAGTGTTCAAAAATGCTAGACTCAATGAAAAACCCGACGTTCACCCCGATCCCTACATAAGAGGTGACGGTTTTGGAAATCAACTTGATTATCACCTAGAGGCCGACTCAAATAGGGTTTCTACAGGTTTGACTTTTAGTAGGGTAGATATTTTAGTTAGGAATCCAACGCAACAAGAATCACGGGTAAAGCTTACTTCTGGAGAGAGTTATAGCCGTTTTACTGACGGCTGCCAGAAAACGGGGCCAAATCTGGCCACTGGCCAAAGGGGTACCCCTTTGGGCGGGCTCAAAAACTTGATTTTTTCAAAAGTGGACGGATTAGGCATATATGAACATATGGATTGATTCATAATGGACTCTAGTGTTCAAAAATTCTAGACTCAATGAAAAACCCGACGTTCACCCCAATCCCTACATAAGAGGTGACGGTTTTGGAAATCAACTGGATAATCACCTAGAGGCCGACTCAAATAGGGTTTCTACCAGTTCGACTTTTGTTAGTCTAGATATTTGAGTTAGGATTCCAACGCAACAAGAATCACGGGTAACGCTTACTTCTGGAATGAGTAACAGCCGTTTTACTGACGGCTGCCAAAAAACGGAGCCAAATCTGGCCACCGGCCAAAGGGGTACCCCTTTGGGCGGGCTCAAAAATTTGATTTTTTCAAAAGTGGACGGATTAGGCATATATGATCATATGGATTGATGCATAATGGACTCTAGTGTTCAGAAATGCTAGACTCAATGAAAAAACCCGACGTTCACCCCGATCCCTACATAAGAGGTGACGGTTTTGGAAATCAACTTGATAATCACCTAGAGGCCGACTCAAATAGGGTTTCTACCAGTTCGACTTTTTTTAGTGTAGATATTTGAGTTAGGATTCCAACGCAACAAGAATCACGGGTAAAGCTTACTTCTGGAGAGAGTTATAGCCGTTTTACTGACGGCTGCCAGAAAACCGGGCCAAATCTGGCCACCGGCCAAAGGGATACCCTTTGGGCGGGCTCAAAAATTTGATTTTTTCAAAAGTGGACGGATGAGGCATATATGATCATATGGATTGATGCATAATTGACTCTAGTGTTCAAAAATGCTAGACTCAATCAAAAACCCGACGTTCACCCCGATTCCTACATAAGAGGTGACGGTTTTGGAAATCAACTTGATAATCACCTAGAGGCCGACTCAAATAGGGTTTCTAAAGGTTCGACTTTTGGTAGGGTAGATATTTGAGTTAGGAATCCAACGCAACAAGAATCACGGGTAACGCTTACTTCTGGACAGAGTAACAGCCGTTTTACTGACGGCTGCCAAAAAATGGGGCCAAATCTGGCCACCGGCCAAAGGGGTACCCCTTTGGGCGGGCTCAAAAATTTGATTTTTTAAAAAGTGGACGGATTAGGCATATATGATCATATGGATTGATTCATAATAGACTCCAGTGTTCAAAAATGCTAGACTCAATGAAAAACCCGACGTTCACCCCGATCCCTACATAAGAGGTGACGGTTTTGGAAATTAACTTGATAATCACCTAGAGGCCGATTCAAATAGGGTTTCTACAGGTTCAACTTTTGGTAGGGTAGATATTTGAGTTAGGAATCCAACGCAACAAGAATCACGGGTAAAGCTTGCTTCTGGAGAGAGTTATAGCCGTTTTACTGATGGCTGCCAGAAAACGGGGCCAAATCTGGCCACTGGCCAAAGGGGTACCCCTTTGGGCGGGCTCAAAAACTTGATTTTTTCAAAAGTGGACGGATTAGGCATATATGATCATATGGATTGATTAATAATGGACTCTAGTGTTCAAAAATGCTAGACTCAATGAAAAACCCGACGTTCACCCCGATCCCTACATAAGAGGTGACGGTTTTGGAAATCAACTGTATAATCACCTAGAGGCCGACTCAAATAGGGTTTCTACCAGTTCGACTTTTGGTAGTGTAGATATTTGAGTTAGGATTCCAACGCAACAAGAATCACGGGTAAAGCTTACTTCTGGAGATAGTTATAGCCGTTTTACTGACGGCTGCCAGAAAACCGGGCCAAATCTGGCCACCGGCCAAAGGGGTACCCCTTTGGGCGGGCTCAAAAATTTGATTTTTTCAAAAGTGGACGAATTAGGCATATATGATCATATGGATTGATGCATAATGGACTCTAGTGTTCAAAAATGCTAGACTCAATAAAAAAACCCGACTTTCACCCCGATCCCTACATAAGAGGTGACGGTTTTGGAAATCAACTTGATAATCACCTAGAGGCCGACTCAAATAGGGTTTCTACCAGTTCGACTTTTGTTACTGTAGATATTTGAGTTAGGATTCCAACGCAACAAGAATCACGGGTAAAGCTTACTTCTGGAGAGAGTTATAGCCGTTTTACTAACGGCTGCCAGAAAACCGGGCCAAATCTGGCCACCGGCCAAAGGGGTACCCCTTTGGGCGGGCTCAAAAATTTGATTTTTTCAAAAGTGGACGGATTAGGCATATATGACCATATGGATTGATGCATAATGGACTCTAGTGTTCAAAAATGCTAGACTCAATGAAAAAACCCGACTTTCACCTCGATCCCTACATAAGAGGTGACGGTTTTGGAAATCAACTTGATAATCACCTAGAGGCCGACTCAAATAGGGTTTCTACCAGTTCGACTTTTGTTAGTGTAGACATTTGAGTTAGGATTCCAACGCAACAAGAATCACGGGTAAAGCTTACTTCTGGAGAGAGTTATAGCCGTTTTACTGACGGCTGCCAGAAAACCGGGCCAAATCTGGCCACCGGCCAAAGGGGTACCCCTTTGGGCGGGCTCAAAAATTTGATTTTTTCAAAAGTGGACGGATTAGGCATATATGAACATATGGATTGATTCATAATGGACTCTAGTGTTCAAAAATTCTAGACTCAATGAAAAACCCGACGTTCACCCCAATCCCTACATAAGAGGTGACGGTTTTGGAAATCAACTGGATAATCACCTAAAGGCCGACTCAAATAGGGTTTCTACCAGTTCGACTTTTGTTAGTCTAGATATTTGAGTTAGGATTCCAACGCAACAAGAATCACGGGTAACGCTTACTTCTGGAATGAGTAACAGCCGTTTTACTGACGGCTGCCAAAAAACGGAGCCAAATCTGGCCACCGGCCAAAGGGGTACCCCTTTGGGCGGGCTCAAAAATTTGATTTTTTCAAAAGTGGACGGATTAGGCATATATGATCATATGGATTGATGCATAATGGACTCTAGTGTTCAGAAATGCTAGACTCAATGAAAAAACCCGACGTTCACCCCGATCCCTACATAAGAGGTGACGGTTTTGGAAATCAACTTGATAATCACCTAGAGGCCGACTCAAATAGGGATTCTACCAGTTCGACTTTTTTTAGTGTAGATATTTGAGTTAGGATTCCAACGCAACAAGAATCACGGGTAAAGCTTACTTCTGGAGAGAGTTATAGCCGTTTTACTGACGGCTGCCAGAAAACCGGGCCAAATCTGGCCACCGGCCAAAGGGATACCCTTTGGGCGGGCTCAAAAATTTGATTTTTTCAAAAGTGGACGGATGAGGCATATATGATCATATGGATTGATGCATAATTGACTCTAGTGTTCAAAAATGCTAGACTCAATCAAAAACCTGACGTTCACCCCGATTCCTACATAAGAGGTGACGGTTTTGGAAATCAACTTGATAATCACCTAGAGGCCGACTCAAATAGGGTTTCTAAAGGTTCGACTTTTGGTAGGGTAGATATTTGAGTTAGGAATCCAACGCAACAAGAATCACGGGTAACGCTTACTTCTGGACAGAGTAACAGCCGTTTTACTGACGGCTGCCAAAAAATGGGGCCAAATCTGGCCACCGGCCAAAGGGGTACCCCTTTGGGCGGGCTCAAAAATTTGATTTTTTAAAAAGTGGACGGATTAGGCATATATGATCATATGGATTGATTCATAATAGACTCCAGTGTTCAAAAATGCTAGACTCAATGAAAAACCCGACGTTCACCCCGATCCCTACATAAGAGGTGACGGTTTTGGAAATTAACTTGATAATCACCTAGAGGCCGATTCAAATAGGGTTTCTACAGGTTCGACTTTTGGTAGGGTAGATATTTGAGTTAGGAATCCAACGCAACAAGAATCACGGGTAAAGCTTGCTTCTGGAGAGAGTTATAGCCGTTTTACTGATGGCTGCCAGAAAACGGGGCCAAATCTGGCCACTGGCCAAAGGGGTACCCCTTTGGGCGGGCTCAAAAACTTGATTTTTTCAAAAGTGGACGGATTAGGCATATATGATCATATGGATTGATTAATAATGGACTCTAGTGTTCAAAAATGCTAGACTCAATGAAAAACCCGACGTTCACCCCGATCCCTACATAAGAGGTGACGGTTTTGGAAATCAACTGTATAATCACCTAGAGGCCGACTCAAATAGGGTTTCTACCAGTTCGACTTTTGGTAGTGTAGATATTTGAGTTAGGATTCCAACGCAACAAGAATCACGGGTAAAGCTTACTTCTGGAGATAGTTATAGCCGTTTTACTGACGGCTGCCAGAAAACCGGGCCAAATCTGGCCACCGGCCAAAGGGGTACCCCTTTGGGCGGGCTCAAAAATTTGATTTTTTCAAAAGTGGACGAATTAGGCATATATGATCATATGGATTGATGCATAATGGACTCTAGTGTTCAAAAATGCTAGACTCAATAAAAAAACCCGACTTTCACCCCGATCCCTACATAAGAGGTGACGGTTTTGGAAATCAACTTGATAATCACCTAGAGGCCGACTCAAATAGGGTTTCTACCAGTTCGACTTTTGTTACTGTAGATATTTGAGTTAGGATTCCAACGCAACAAGAATCACGGGTAAAGCTTACTTCTGGAGAGAGTTATAGCCGTTTTACTGACGGCTGCCAGAAAACCGGGCCAAATCTGGCCACCGGCCAAAGGGGTACCCCTTTGGGCGGGCTCAAAAATTTGATTTTTTCAAAAGTGGACGGATTAGGCATATATGACCATATGGATTGATGCATAATGGACTCTAGTGTTCAAAAATGCTAGACTCAATGAAAAAACCCGACTTTCACCTCGATCCCTACATAAGAGGTGACGGTTTTGGAAATCAACTTGATAATCACCTAGAGGCCGACTCAAATAGGGTTTCTACCAGTTCGACTTTTGTTAGTGTAGACATTTGAGTTAGGATTCCAACGCAACAAGAATCACGGGTAAAGATTACTTCTGGAGAAAGTTATAGCCGTTTTACTGACGGCTGCCAGAAAACCGGGCCAAATCTGGCCACCGGCCAAAGGGGTACCCCTTTGGGCGGGCTCAAAAATTTGATTTTTTCAAAAGTGGACGGATTAGGCATATATGATCATATGGATTGATGTATAATGGACTCTAGTGTTCAAAAATGCTAGACTCAATGAAAAAACCCGACTTTCACCCCGATCCCTACATAAGAGGTGACGGTTTTGGAAATCAACTTGATAATCACCTAGAGGCCGACTCAAATAGGGTTTCTACCAGTTCGACTTTTGTTAGTGTAGATATTTGAGTTAGGATTCCAACGCAACAAGAATCACGGGTAAAGCTTACTTCTGGAGAGAGTTATAGCCATTTTACTGACGGCTGCCAGAAAACCGGGCCAAATCTGGCCACCGGCCAAAGGGGTACCCTTTGGGCGGGCTCAAAAATTTGATTTTTTCAAAAGTGGACGGATTAGGCATATATGATCATATGGATTGATGCATAATGGACTCTAGTGTTCAAAAATGCTAGACTCAATGAAAAACCCGACGTTCACCCCGATTCCTACATAAGAGGTGACGGTTTTGGAAATCAACTTGATAATCACCGAGAGGCCGACTCAAATAGGGTTTCTACAGGTTCGACTTTTGGTAGGGTAGATATTTGAGTTAGGATTCCAACGCAACAAGAATCACGGGTAAAGCTTACTTCTGAAGATAGTTATAGCCGTTTTACTGACGGCTGCCAGAAAACCGGGCCAAATCTGGCCACCGGCCAAAGGGGTACCCCTTTGGGCGGGCTCAAAAATTTGATTTTTTCAAAAGTGGACGGATTAGGCATATATGATCATAGGGATTGATGCATAATGGACTCTAGTGTTCAAAAATGCTAGACTCAATAAAAAAACCCGACTTTCACCCCGATCCCTACATAAGAGGTGACGGTTTTGGAAATCAACTTGATAATCACCTAGAGGCCGACTCAAATAGGGTTTCTACCAGTTCGACTTTTGTTACTGTAGATATTTGAGTTAGGATTCCAACGCAACAAGAATCACGGGTAAAGCTTACTTCTGGAGAGAGTTATAGCCGTTTTACTGACGGCTGCCAGAAAACCGGGCCAAATCTGGCCACCGGCCAAAGGGGTACCCCTTTGGGCGGGCTCAAAAATTTGATTTTTTCAAAAGTGGACGGATTAGGCATATATGACCATATGGATTGATGCATAATGGACTCTAGTGTTCAAAAATGCTAGACTCAATGAAAAAACCCGACTTTCACCCCGATCCCTACATAAGAGGTGACGGTTTTGGAAATCAACTTGATAATCACCTAGAGGCCGACTGAAATAGGGTTTCTACCAGTTCGACTTTTGTTAGTGTAGACATTTGAGTTAGGATTCCAACGCAACAAGAATCACGGGTAAAGCTTACTTCTGGAGAGAGTTATAGCCGTTTTACTGACGGCTGCCAGAAAACCGGGCCAAATCTGGCCACCGGCCAAAGGGGTACCCCTTTGGGCGGGCTCAAAAATTTGATTTTTTCAAAAGTGGACGGATTAGGCATATATGATCATATGGATTGATGCATAATGGACTCTAGTGTTCAAAAATGCTAGACTCAATGAAAAAACCCGACGTTCACCACGATCCCTACATAAGAGGTGACGGTTTTGGAAATCAACTTGATAATCACCTAGAGGCCGACTCAAATAGGGTTTCTACCAGTTCGACTTTTGTTAGTGTAGATATTTGAGTTAGGATTCCAACGCAACAAGAATCACGGGTAAAGCTTACTTCTGGAGAGAGTTATAGCCGTTTTACTGACGGCTGCCAGAAAATCGGGCCAAATCTGGCCACCGGCCAAAGGGGTACCCTTTGGGCGGGCTCAAAAATTTGATTTTTTCAAAAGTGGACGGATTTGGCATATATGATCATATGGATTGATGCATAATGGACTCTAGTGTTCAAAAATGCTAGACTCAATGAAAAACCCGACGTTCACCCCGATTCCTACATAAGAGGTGACGGTTTTGGAAATCAACTGGATAATCACCTAGAGGCCGACTCAAATAGGGTTTCTACCAGTTCGACTTTTGTTAGTGTAGATATTTGAGTTAGGATTCCAACGCAACAAGAATCACGGGTAAAGCTTACTTCTGGAGAGAGTTATAGCCGTTTTACTGACGGCTGCCAGAAAATCGGGCCAAATCTGGCCACCGGCCAAAGGGGTACCCTTTGGGCGGGCTCAAAAATTTGATTTTTTCAAAAGTGGACGGATTAGGCATATATGATCATAGGGATTGATGCATAATGGACTCTAGTGTTCAAAAATGCTAGACTCAATAAAAAAACCCGACTTTCACCCCGATCCCTACATAAGAGGTGACGGTTTTGGAAATCAACTTGATAATCACCTAGAGGCCGACTCAAATAGGGTTTCTACCAGTTCGACTTTTGTTACTGTAGATATTTGAGTTAGGATTCCAACGCAACAAGAATCACGGGTAAAGCTTACTTCTGGAGAGAGTTATAGCCGTTTTACTGACGGCTGCCAGAAAACCGGGCCAAATCTGGCCACCGGCCAAAGGGGTACCCCTTTGGGCGGGCTCAAAAATTTGATTTTTTCAAAAGTGGACGGATTAGGCATATATGACCATATGGATTGATGCATAATGGACTCTAGTGTTCAAAAATGCTAGACTCAATGAAAAAACCCGACTTTCACCCCGATCCCTACATAAGAGGTGACGGTTTTGGAAATCAACTTGATAATCACCTAGAGGCCGACTGAAATAGGGTTTCTACCAGTTCGACTTTTGTTAGTGTAGACATTTGAGTTAGGATTCCAACGCAACAAGAATCACGGGTAAAGCTTACTTCTGGAGAGAGTTATAGCCGTTTTACTGACGGCTGCCAGAAAACCGGGCCAAATCTGGCCACCGGCCAAAGGGGTACCCCTTTGGGCGGGCTCAAAAATTTGATTTTTTCAAAAGTGGACGGATTAGGCATATATGATCATATGGATTGATGCATAATGGACTCTAGTGTTCAAAAATGCTAGACTCAATGAAAAAACCCGACGTTCACCACGATCCCTACATAAGAGGTGACGGTTTTGGAAATCAACTTGATAATCACCTAGAGGCCGACTCAAATAGGGTTTCTACCAGTTCGACTTTTGTTAGTGTAGATATTTGAGTTAGGATTCCAACGCAACAAGAATCACGGGTAAAGCTTACTTCTGGAGAGAGTTATAGCCGTTTTACTGACGGCTGCCAGAAACCGGGCCAAATCTGGCCACCGGCCAAAGGGGTACCCCTTTGGGCGGGCTCAAAAATTTGATTTTTTCAAAAGTGGACGGATTAGGCATATATGACCATATGGATTGATGCATAATGGACTCTAGTGTTCAAAAATGCTAGACTCAATGAAAAAACCCGACTTTCACCTCGATCCCTACATAAGAGGTGACGGTTTTGGAAATCAACTTGATAATCACCTAGAGGCCGACTCAAATAGGGTTTCTACCAGTTCGACTTTTGTTAGTGTAGACATTTGAGTTAGGATTCCAACGCAACAAGAATCACGGGTAAAGATTACTTCTGGAGAAAGTTATAGCCGTTTTACTGACGGCTGCCAGAAAACCGGGCCAAATCTGGCCACCGGCCAAAGGGGTACCCCTTTGGGCGGGCTCAAAAATTTGATTTTTTCAAAAGTGGACGGATTAGGCATATATGATCATATGGATTGATGTATAATGGACTCTAGTGTTCAAAAATGCTAGACTCAATGAAAAAACCCGACTTTCACCCCGATCCCTACATAAGAGGTGACGGTTTTGGAAATCAACTTGATAATCACCTAGAGGCCGACTCAAATAGGGTTTCTACCAGTTCGACTTTTGTTAGTGTAGATATTTGAGTTAGGATTCCAACGCAACAAGAATCACGGGTAAAGCTTACTTCTGGAGAGAGTTATAGCCATTTTACTGACGGCTGCCAGAAAACCGGGCCAAATCTGGCCACCGGCCAAAGGGGTACCCTTTGGGCGGGCTCAAAAATTTGATTTTTTCAAAAGTGGACGGATTAGGCATATATGATCATATGGATTGATGCATAATGGACTCTAGTGTTCAAAAATGCTAGACTCAATGAAAAACCCGACGTTCACCCCGATTCCTACATAAGAGGTGACGGTTTTGGAAATCAACTTGATAATCACCTAGAGGCCGACTCAAATAGGGTTTCTACAGGTTCGACTTTTGGTAGGGTAGATATTTGAGTTAGGATTCCAACGCAACAAGAATCACGGGTAAAGCTTACTTCTGAAGATAGTTATAGCCGTTTTACTGACGGCTGCCAGAAAACCGGGCCAAATCTGGCCACCGGCCAAAGGGGTACCCCTTTGGGCGGGCTCAAAAATTTGATTTTTTCAAAAGTGGACGGATTAGGCATATATGATCATATGGATTGATGCATAATGGACTCTAGTGTTCAAAAATGCTAGACTCAATAAAAAAACCCGACTTTCACCCCGATCCCTACATAAGAGGTGACGGTTTTGGAAATCAACTTGATAATCACCTAGAGGCCGACTCAAATAGGGTTTCTACCAGTTCGACTTTTGTTACTGTAGATATTTGAGTTAGGATTCCAACGCAACAAGAATCACGGGTAAAGCTTACTTCTGGAGAGAGTTATAGCCGTTTTACTGACGGCTGCCAGAAAACCGGGCCAAATCTGGCCACCGGCCAAAGGGGTACCCCTTTGGGCGGGCTCAAAAATTTGATTTTTTCAAAAGTGGACGGATTAGGCATATATGACCATATGGATTGATGCATAATGGACTCTAGTGTTCAAAAATGCTAGACTCAATGAAAAAACCCGACTTTCACCCCGATCCCTACATAAGAGGTGACGGTTTTGGAAATCAACTTGATAATCACCTAGAGGCCGACTGAAATAGGGTTTCTACCAGTTCGACTTTTGTTAGTGTAGACATTTGAGTTAGGATTCCAACGCAACAAGAATCACGGGTAAAGCTTACTTCTGGAGAGAGTTATAGCCGTTTTACTGACGGCTGCCAGAAAACCGGGCCAAATCTGGCCACCGGCCAAAGGGGTACCCCTTTGGGCGGGCTCAAAAATTTGATTTTTTCAAAAGTGGACGGATTAGGCATATATGATCATATGGATTGATGCATAATGGACTCTAGTGTTCAAAAATGCTAGACTCAATGAAAAAACCCGACGTTCACCACGATCCCTACATAAGAGGTGACGGTTTTGGAAATCAACTTGATAATCACCTAGAGGCCGACTCAAATAGGGTTTCTACCAGTTCGACTTTTGTTAGTGTAGATATTTGAGTTAGGATTCCAACGCAACAAGAATCACGGGTAAAGCTTACTTCTGGAGAGAGTTATAGCCGTTTTACTGACGGCTGTCAGAAAACCGGGCCAAATCTGGCCACCGGCCAAAGGGGTACCCTTTGGGCGGGCTCAAAAATTTGATTTTTTCAAAAGTGGACGGATTTGGCATATATGATCATATGGATTGATGCATAATGGACTCTAGTGTTCAAAAATGCTAGACTCAATGAAAAACCCGACGTTCACCCCGATTCCTACATAAGAGGTGACGGTTTTGGAAATCAACTTGATAATCACCTAGAGGCCGACTCAAATAGGGTTTCTAAAGGTTCGACTTTTGGTAGGGTAGATATTTTAGTTAGGAATCCAACGCAACAAGAATCACGGGTAACGCTTACTTCTGGAGAGTAACAGCCGTTTTACTGACGGCTGCCAAAAAATGGGGCCAAATCTGGCCACCGGCCAAAGGGGTACCCCTTTGGGCGGGCTCAAAAATTTGATTTTTTCAAAAGTAGACGGATTAGGCATATATGATCATATGGATTGATTCATAATGGACTCCAGTGTTCAAAAATGCTAGACTCAATGAAAAACCCGACGTTCACCCCGATCCCTACATAAGAGGTGACGGTTTTGGAAATCAACTTGATAATCACCTAGAGGCCGACTGAAATAGGGTTTCTACCAGTTCGACTTTTGTTAGTGTAGACATTTGAGTTAGGATTCCAACGCAACAAGAATCACGGGTAAAGCTTACTTCTGGAGAGAGTTATAGCCGTTTTACTGACGGTTGCCAGAAAACCGGGCCAAATCTGGCCACCGGCCAAAGGGGTACCCCTTTGGGCGGGCTCAAAAATTTGATTTTTTCAAAAGTGGACGGATTAGGCATATATGACCATATAGATTGATGCATAATGGACTCTAGTGTTCAAAAATGCTAGACTCAATGAAAAAATCCGACTTTCACCCCGATCCCTACATAAGAGGTGACGGTTTTGGAAATCAACTTGATAATCACCTAGAGGCCGACTCAAATAGGGTTTCTACCAGTTCGACTTTTGTTAGTGTAGACATTTGAGTTAGGATTCCAACGCAACAAGAATCACGGGTAAAGCTTACTTCTGGAGAGAGTTATAGCCGTTTTACTGACGGCTGCCAGAAAACCGGGCCAAATCTGGCCACCGGCCAAAGGGGTACCGCTTTGGGCGGGCTCAAAAATTTGATTTTTTCAAAAGTGGACGGATTAGGCATATATGATCATATGGATTGATGCATAATGGACTCTAGTGTTCAAAAATGCTAGACTCAATGAAAAAACCCGACTTTCACGCCGATCCCTACATAAGAGGTGACGGTTTTGGAAATCAACTGGATAATCACCTAGAGGCCGACTCAAATAGGGTTTCTACCAGTTCGACTTTTGGTAGGGTAGATATTTGAGTTAGGATTCCAACGCAACAAGAATCACGGGTAAAGCTTACTTCTGGAGAGAGTTATAGCCGTTTTACTGACGGCTGCCAGAAAACCGGGCCAAATCTGGCCACCGGCCAAAGGGGTACCCCTTAGGGCGGGCTCAAAAATTTGATTTTTTCAAAAGTGGACGGATTAGGCATATATGATCATATGGATTGATGCATAATGGACTCTAGTGTTAAAAAATGCTAGACTCAATGAAAAAACCTGACTTTCACCCCGATCCCTACATAAGAGGTGACGGATTTGGAAATCAACTTGATAATCACCTAGAGGCCGACTCAAATAGGGTTTCTACCAGTTCGACTTTTGTTACTGTAGATATTTGAGTTAGGATTCCAACGCAGCAAGAATCACGGGTAAAGCTTACTTCTGGAGAGAGTTATAGCCGTTTTACTGACGGCTGCCAGAAAACCGGGCCAAATCTGGCCACCGGCCAAAGGGGTACCCCTTTGGGTGGGCTCAAAAATTTGATTTTTTCAAAAGTGGACGGATTAGGCATATATGACCATATGGATTGATGCATAATGGACTCTAGTGTTCAAAAATGCTAGACTCAATGAAAAAACCCGACTTTCACCCCGATCCCTACATAAGAGGTGTCGGTTTTGGAAATCAACTTGATAATCACCTAGAGGCCGACTCAAATAGGGTTTCTACCAGTTCGACTTTTGTTAGTGTAGACATTTGAGTTAGGATTCCAACGCAATAAGAATCACGGGTAAAGCTTACTTCTGGAGAGAGTTATAGCCGTTTTACTGACGGCTGCCAGAAAACCGGGCCAAATCTGGCCACCGGCCAAAGGGGTACCCCTTTGGGCGGGCTCAAAAATTTGATTTTTTCAAAAGTGGACGGATTAGGCATATATGATCATATGGATTGATGCATAATGGACTCTAGTGTTCAAAAATGCTAGACTCAATGAAAAAACCCGACTTTTACCCCGATCCCTACATAAGAGGTGACGGTTTTGGAAATCAACTTGATAATCACCTAGAGGCCGACTCAAATAGGGTTTCTACCAGTTCGACTTTTGTTAGTGTAGATATTTGAGTTAGGATTCCAACGCAACAAGAATCACGGGTAAAGCTTACTTCTGGAGAGAGTTATAGCCGTTTTACTGACGGCTGCCAGAAAACCGTGCCAAATCTGGCCACCGGCCAAAGGGGTACCCCTTTGGGCGGGCTCAAAAATTTGATTTTTTCAAAAGTGGACGGATTAGGCATATATGATCATATGGATTGATGCATAATGGACTCTAGTGTTCAAGAATGCTAGACTCAATAAAAAAACCCGACTTTCACCCCGATCCCTACATAAGAGGTGATGGTTTTGGAAATCAACTTGATAATCACCTAGAGGCCGACTCAAATAGGGTTTCTACCAGTTCGACTTTTGTTAGTGTAGATATTTGAGTTAGGATTCTAACGCAACAAGAATCACGGGTAAAGCTTACTTCTGGAGAGAGTTATAGCCGTTTTACTGACGGCTGCCAGAAAACCGGGCCAAATCTGGCCACCGGCCAAAGGGGTACCCCTTTGGGCGGGCTCAAAAATTTGATTTTTTCAAAAGTGGACGGATTAGGCATATATGATCATATGGATTGATTCATAATGGACTCTAGTGTTGAAAAATGCTAGACTCAATGAAAAAACCCGACGTTCACCCCGATCCCTACATAAGAGGTGACGGTTTTGGAAATCAACTTGATAATCACCTAGAGGCCGACTCAAATAGGGTTTCTACCAGTTCGACTTTTGTTAGTGTAGATATTTGAGTTAGGATTCCAATGCAACAAGAATCACAGGTAAAGCTTACTTCTGGAGAGAGTTATAGCCGTTTTACTAACGGCTGCCACAAAACGGGGCCAAATCTGGCCACCGGCCAAAGGGGTACCCCTTTGGGCGGGCTCAAAAATTTGATTTTTTCAAAAGTGGACGGATTAGGCATATATGATCATATGGATTGATGCATAATGGACTCTAGTGTTCAAAAATGCTAGACTCAATGAAAAACCCGACGTTCACCCCAATCCCTACATAAGAGGTGACGGTTTTGGAAATCAACTTGATTATCACCTAGAGGCCGACTAAAATAGGGTTTCTACAGGTTTGACTTTTAGTAGGGTAGATATTTGAGTTAGGAATCCAACGCAACAAGAATCACGGGTAAAGCTTACTTCTGGAGAGAGTTATAGCCGTTTTACTGACGGCTGCCAGAAAACGGGGCCAAATCTGGCCACTGGCCAAAGGGGTACCCCTTTGGGCGGGCTCAAAAACTTGATTTTTTCAAAAGTGGACGGATTAGGCATATATGAACATATGGATTGATTCATAATGGACTCTAATGTTCAAAAATGCTAGACTCAATGAAAAAACCCGACTTTCACCCCGATCCCTACATAAGAGGTGACGGTTTTGGAAATCAACTTGATAATCACCTAGAGGCCGACTCAAATAGGGTTTCTACCAGTTCGACTTTTGTTAGTGTAGACATTTGAGTTAGGATTCCAACGCAACAAGAATCACGGGTAAAGCTTACTTCTGGAGAGAGTTATAGCCGTTTTACTGACGGCTGCCAGAAAACCGGGCCAAATCTGGCCACCGGCCAAAGGGGTACCCCTTTGGGCGGGCTCAAAAATTTGATTTTTTCAAAAGTGGACGGATTAGGCATATATGATCATATGGATTGATGCATAATGGACTCTAGTGTTGAAAAATGCTAGACTCAATGAAAAAACCCGACGTTCACCCCGATCCCTACATAAGAGGTGACGGTTTTGGAAATCAACTGGATAATCACCTAGAGGCCGACAGAAATAGGGTTTCTACCAGTTCGACTTTTGTTACTGTAGATATTTCAGTTAGGATTCCAACACAACAAGAATCACGGGCAAAGCTTACTTCTGGAGAGAGTTATAGCCGTTTTACTGACGGCTGCCACAAAACGGGGCCAAATCTGGCCACCGGCCAAAGGGTTACCCCTTTGGGCGGGCTCAAAAATTGATTTTTTCAAAAGTGGACGGATTAGGCATATATGATCATATGGATTGATGCATAATGGACTCTAGTGTTCAAAAATGCTAGACTCAATGAAAAACCCGACGTTCACCCCGATCCCTACATAAGAGGTGACGGTTTTGGAAATCAACTTGATTATCAACTAGAGGCCGACTCAAATAGGGTTTCTACAGGTTTGACTTTTAGTAGTGTAGATATTTGAGTTAGGAATCCAACGCAACAAGAATCACGGGTAAAGCTTACTTCTGGAGAGAGTTATAGCCGTTTTACTGACGGCTGCCAGAAAACGGGGCCAAATCTGGCCACTGGCCAAAGGGGTACCCCTTTGGGCGGGCTCAAAAACTTGATTTTTTCAAAAGTGGACGGATTAGGCATATATGAACATATGGATTGATTCATAATGGACTCTAATGTTCAAAGCTGCTAGACTCAATGAAAAAACCCGACTTTCACCCCGATCCCTACATAAGAGGTGACGGTTTTGGAAATCAACTTGATAATCACCTAGAGGCCGACTCAAATAGGGTTTCTACCAGTTCGACTTTTGTTAGTGTAGATATTTCAGTTAGGATTCCAACGCAACAAGAATCACGGGTAAAGCTTACTTCTGGAGAGAGTTATAGCCGTTTTACTGACGGCTGCCAGAAAACATGGGCCAAATCTGGCCACCGGCCAAAGGGGTACCCCTTTGGGCGGGCTCAAAAATTTGATTTTTTCAAAAGTGGACGGATTAGGCATATAGGATCATATGGATTGATTCATAATGGACTCTAGTGTTCAAAAATGCTAGACTCAATGAAAAAACCCGACGTTCACCCCGATCCCTACATAAGAGGTGACGGTTTTGGAAATCAACTTGATAATCACCTAGAGGCCGACTCAAATAGGGTTTCTACCAGTTCGACTTTTGCTAGTGTAGATATTTGAGTTAGGATTTCAATGCAACAAGAATCACAGGTAAAGCTTACTTCTGGAGAGAGTTATAGCCGTTTTACTGACGGCTGCCACAAAACGGGGCCAAATCTGGCCACCTGCCAAAGGGGTACCCCTTTGGGCGGGCTCAAAAATTTGATTTTTTCAAAAGTGGACGGATTAGGCATATATGATCATATGGATTGATGCATAATGGACTCTAGTGTTCAAAAACGCTAGACTCAATGAAAAAACCCGACTTTCACCCCGATCCCTACATAAGAGGTGACGGTTTTGGAAATCAACTTGATAATCACCTAGAGGCCGACTCAAATAGGGTTTCTACCAGTTCGACTTTTGTTAGTGTAGACATTTGAGTTAGGATTCCAACGCAACAAGAATCACGGGTAAAGCTTACTTCTGGAGAGAGTTATAGCCGTTTTACTGACGGTTGCCAGAAAACCGGGCCAAATCTGGCCACCGGCCAAAGGGGTACCCCTTTGGGCGGGCTCAAAAATTTGATTTTTTCAAAAGTGGACGGATTAGGCATATATGACCATATAGATTGATGTATAATGGACTCTAGTGTTCAAAAATGCTAGACTCAATGAAAAAACCCGACTTTCACCCCGATCCCTACATAAGAGGTGACGGTTTTGGAAATCAACTTGATAATCACCTAGAGGCCGACTCAAATAGGGTTTCTACCAGTTCGACTTTTGTTAGTGTAGACATTTGAGTTAGGATTCCAACGCAACAAGAATCACGGGTAAAGCTTACTTCTGGAGAGAGTTATAGCCGTTTTACTGACGGCTGCCAGAAAACCGGGCCAAATCTGGCCACCGGCCAAAGGGGTACCCCTTTGGGCGGGCTCAAAAATTTGATTTTTTCAAAAGTGGACGGATTAGGCATATATGATCATATGGATTGATGCATAATGGACTCTAGTGTTCAAAAATGCTAGACTCAATGAAAAAACCCGACTTTCACCCCGATCCCTACATAAGAGGTGACGGTTTTGGAAATCAACTGGATAATCACCTAGAGGCCGACTCAAATAGGGTTTCTACCAGTTCGACTTTTGGTAGGGTAGATATTTGAGTTAGGATTCCAACGCAACAAGAATCACGGGTAAAGCTTACTTCTGGAGAGAGTTATAGCCGTTTTACTGACGGCTGCCAGAAAACCGGGCCAAATCTGGCCACCGGCCAAAGGGGTACCCCTTTGGGCGGGCTCAAAAATTTGATTTTTTCAAAAGTGGACGGATTAGGCATATATGATCATATGGATTGATGCATAATGGACTCTAGTTTTCAAAAATGCTAGACTCAATGAAAAAACCCGACTTTCACCCCGATCCCTACATAAGAGGTGACGGTTTTGGAAATCAACTTGATAATCACCTAGAGGCCGACTCAAATAGGGTTTCTACCAGTTCGACTTTTGTTAGTGTAGATATTTGAGTTAGGATTCCAACGCAACAAGAATCACGGGTAAAGATTACTTCTGGAGAGAGTTATAGCCGTTTTACTGACGGCTGCCAGAAAACCGGGCCAAATCTGGCCACCGGCCAAAGGGGTACCCCTTTGGGCGGGCTCAAAAATTTGATTTTTTCAAAAGTGGACGGATTAGGCATATATGATCATATGGATTGATGCATAATGGACTCTAGTGTTAAAAAATGCTAGACTCAATGAAAAAACCTGACTTTCACCCCGATCCCTACATAAGAGGTGACGGATTTGGAAATCAACTTGATAATCACCTAGAGGCCGACTCAAATAGGGTTTCTACCAGTTCGACTTTTGTTACTGTAGATATTTGAGTTAGGATTCCAACGCAACAAGAATCACGGGTAAAGCTTACTTCTGGAGAGAGTTATAGCCGTTTTACTGACGGCTGCCAGAAAACCGGGCCAAATCTGGCCACCGGCCAAAGGGGTACCCCTTTGGGCGGGCTCAAAAATTTGATTTTTTCAAAAGTGGACGGATTAGGCATATATGACCATATGGATTGATGCATAATGGACTCTAGTGTTCAAAAATGCTAGACTCAATGAAAAAACCCGACTTTCACCCCGATCCATACATAAGAGGTGACGGTTTTGGAAATCAACTTGATAATCACCTAGAGGCCGACTCAAATAGGGTTTCTACCAGTTCGACTTTTGTTAGTGTAGACATTTGAGTTAGGATTCCAACGCAACAAGAATCACGGGTAAAGCTTACTTCTGGAGAGAGTTATAGCCGTTTTACTGACGGCTGCCAGAAAATCGGGCCAAATCTGGCCACCGGCCAAAGGGGTACCCCTTTGGGCGGGCTCAAAAATTTGATTTTTTCAAAAGTGGACGGATTAGGCATATATGATCATATGGATTGATGCATAATGGACTCTAGTGTTCAAAAATGCTAGACTCAATGAAAAAACCCGACTTTCACTCCGATCCCTACATAAGAGGTGACGGTTTTGGAAATCAACTTTATAATCACCTAGAGGCCGACTCAAATAGGGTTTCTACCAGTTCGACTTTTGTTAGTGTAGATATTTGAGTTAGGATTCCAACGCAACAAGAATCACGGGTAAAGCTTACTTCTGGAGAGAGTTATAGCCGTTTTACTGACGGCTGCCAGAAAACCGTGCCAAATCTGGCCACCGGCCAAAGGGGTACCCCTTTGGGCGGGCTCAAAAATTTGATTTTTTCAAAAGTGGACGGATTAGGCATATAGGATCATATGGATTGATGCATAATGGACTCTAGTGTTCAAGAATGCTAGACTCAATAAAAAAACCCGACTTTCACCCCGATCCCTACATAAGAGGTGACGGTTTTGGAAATCAACTTGATAATCACCTAGAGGCCGACTCAAATAGGGTTTCTACCAGTTCGACTTTTGTTAGTGTAGATATTTGAGTTAGGATTCTAACGCAACAAGAATCACGGGTAAAGCTTACTTCTGGAGAGAGTTATAGCCGTTTTACTGACGGCTGCCAGAAAACCGGGCCAAATCTGTCCACCGGCCAAAGGGGTACCCCTTTGGGCGGGCTCAAAAATTTGATTTTTTCAAAAGTGGACGGATTAGGCATATATGATCATATGGATTGATGCATAATGGACTCTAGTGTTCAAGAATGCTAGACTCAATAAAAAAACCCGACTTTCACCCCGATCCCTACATAAGAGGTGACGGTTTTGGAAATCAACTTGATAATCACCTAGAGGCCGACTCAAATAGGGTTTCTACCAGTTCGACTTTTGTTAGTGTTGATATTTGAGTTAGGATTCTAACGCAACAAGAATCACGGGTAAAGCTTACTTCTGGAGAGAGTTATAGCCGTTTTACTGACGGCTGCCAGAAAACCGGGCCAAATCTGGCCACCGGCCAAAGGGGTACCCCTTTGGGCGGGCTCAAAAATTTGATTTTTTCAAAAGTGGACGGATTAGGCATATATGATCATATGGATTGATGCATAATGGACTCTAGTGTTGAAAAATGCTAGACTCAATGAAAAAACCCGACGTTCACCCCGATCCCTACATAAGAGGTGACGGTTTTGGAAATCAACTTGATAATCACCTAGAGGCCGACTCAAATAGGGTTTCTACCAGTTCGACTTTTTTTAGTGTAGATATTTGAGTTAGGATTCCAACGCAACAAGAATCACGGGTAAAGCTTACTTCTGGAGAGAGTTATAGCCGTTTTACTGACGGCTGCCAGAAAACCATGCCAAATCTGGCCACCGGCCAAAGGGGTACCCCTTTGGGCGGGCTCAAAAATTTGATTTTTTCAAAAGTGGACGGATTAGGCATATATGATCATATGGATTGATTCATAATGGACTCTAGTGTTCAAAAATGCTAGACTCAATGAAAAAACCCGACGTTCACCCCGATCCCTACATAAGAGGTGACGGTTTTGGAAATCAACTTGATAATCACCTAGAGGCCGACTCAAATAGGGTTTCTACCAGTTCGACTTTTGTTAGTGTAGATATTTGAGTTAGGATTCCAATGCAACAAGAATCACAGGTAAAGCTTACTTCTGGAGAGAGTTATAGCCGTTTTACTGACGGCTGCCACAAAACGGGGCCAAATCTGGCCACCGGCCAAAGGGGTACCCCTTTGGGCGGGCTCAAAAATTTGATTTTTTCAAAAGTGGACGGATTAGGCATATATGATCATATGGATTGATGCATAATGGACTCTAGTGTTCAAAAATGCTAGACTCAATGAAAAACCCGACGTTCACCCCAATCCCTACATAAGAGGTGACGGTTTTGGAAATCAACTTGATTATCACCTAGAGGCCGACTAAAATAGGGTTTCTACAGGTTTGACTTTTAGTAGGGTAGATATTTGAGTTAGGAATCCAACGCAACAAGAATCACGGGTAAAGCTTACTTCTGGAGAGAGTTATAGCCGTTTTACTGACGGCTGCCAGAAAACGGGGCCAAATCTGGCCACTGGCCAAAGGGGTACCCCTTTGGGCGGGCTCAAAAACTTGATTTTTTCAAAAGTGGACGGATTAGGCATATATGAACATATGGATTGATTCATAATGGACTCTAATGTTCAAAAATGCTAGACTCAATGAAAAAACCCGACTTTCACCCCGATCCCTACAAAAGAGGTGACGGTTTTGGAAATCAACTTGATAATCACCTAGAGGCCGACTCAAATAGGGTTTCTACCAGTTCGACTTTTGTTAGTGTAGACATTTGAGTTAGGATTCCAACGCAACAAGAATCACGGGTAAAGCTTACTTCTGGAGAGAGTTATAGCCGTTTTACTGACGGCTGCCAGAAAACCGGGCCAAATCTGGCCACCGGCCAAAGGGGTACCCCTTTGGGCGGGCTCAAAAATTTGATTTTTTCAAAAGTGGACGGATTAGGCATATATGATCATATGGATTGATGCATAATGGACTCTAGTGTTCAAAAATGCTAGACTCAATGAAAAAACCCGACGTTCACCCCGATCCCTACATAAGAGGTGACGGTTTTGGAAATCAACTGGATAATCACCTAGAGGCCGACTCAAATAGGGTTTCTACCAGTTCGACTTTTGTTAGTGTAGATATTTCAGTTAGGATTCCAACGCAACAAGAATCACGGGCAAAGCTTACTTCTGGAGAGAGTTATAGCCGTTTTACTGACGGCTGCCACAAAACGGGGCCAAATCTGGCCACCGGCCAAAGGGGTACCCCTTTGGGCGGGCTCAAAAATTTGATTTTTTCAAAAGTGGACGGATTAGGCATATATGATCATATGGATTGATGCATAATGGACTCTAGTATTCAAAAATGCTAGACTCAATGAAAAACCCGACGTTCACCCCGATCCCTACATAAGAGGTGACGGTTTTGGAAATCAACTTGATTATCACCTAGAGGCCGACTCAAATAGGGTTTCTACAGGTTTGACTTTTAGTAGTGTAGATATTTGAGTTAGGAATCCAACGCAACAAGAATCACAGGTAAAGCTTACTTCTGGAGAGAGTTATAGCCGTTTTACTGACGGCTGCCAGAAAACGGGGCCAAATCTGGCCACTGGCCAAAGGGGTACCCCTTTGGGCGGGCTCAAAAACTTGATTTTTTCAAAAGTGGACGGATTAGGCATATATGAACATATGGATTGATTCATAATGGACTCTAATGTTCAAAACTGCTAGACTCAATGAAAAAACCCGACTTTCACCCCGATCCCTACATAAGAGGTGACGGTTTTGGAAATCAACTTGATAATCACCTAGAGGCCGACTCAAATAGGGTTTCTACCAGTTCGACTTTTGTTAGTGTAGATATTTCAATTAGGATTCCAACGCAACAAGAATCACGGGTAAAGCTTACTTCTGGAGAGAGTTATAGCCGTTTTACTGACGGCTGCCAGAAAACCGGGCCAAATCTGGCCACCGGACAAAGGGGTACCCCTTTGGGCGGGTTCAAAAATTTGATTTTTTCAAAAGTGGACGGATTAGGCATATAGGATCATATGGATTGATTCATAATGGACTCTAGTGTTCAAAAATGCTAGACTCAATGAAAAAACCCGACGTTCACCCCGATCCCTACATAAGAGGTGACGGTTTTGGAAATCAACTTGATAATCACCTAGAGGCCGACTCAAATAGGGTTTCTACCAGTTCGACTTTTGCTAGTGTAGATATTTGAGTTAGGATTTCAATGCAACAAGAATCACAGGTAAAGCTTACTTCTGGAGAGAGTTATAGCCGTTTTACTGACGGCTGCCACAAAACGGGGCCAAATCTGGCCACCGGCCAAAGGGGTACCCCTTTGGGCGGGCTCAAAAATTTGATTTTTTCAAAAGTGGACGGATTAGGCATATATGATCATATGGATTGATGCATAATGGACTCTAGTGTTCAAAAATGCTATACTCAATGAAAAACCCGACGTTCACCCCGATCCCTACATAAGAGGTGACGGTTTTGGAAATCAACTTGATTATCACCTAGAGGCCGACTCAAATAGGGTTTCTACAGGTTTGACTTTTAGTAGTGTAGATATTTGAGTTAGGAATCCAACGCAACAAGAATCACAGGTAAAGCTTACTTCTGGAGAGAGTTATAGCCGTTTTACTGACGGCTGCCAGAAAACGGGGCCAAATCTGGCCACTGGCCAAAGGGGTACCCCTTTGGGCGGGCTCAAAAACTTGATTTTTTCAAAAGTGGACGGATTAGGCATATATGAACATATGGATTGATTCATAATGGACTCTAATGTTCAAAACTGCTAGACTCAATGAAAAAACCCGACTTTCACCCCGATCCCTACATTAGAGGTGACGGTTTTGGAAATCAACTTGATAATCACCTAGAGGCCGACTCAAATAGGGTTTCTACCAGTTCGACTTTTGTTAGTGTAGATATTTCAGTTAGGATTCCAACGCAACAAGAATCACGGGTAAAGCTTACTTCTGGAGAGAGTTATAGCCGTTTTACTGACGGCTGCCAGAAAACCGGGCCAAATCTGGCCACCGGCCAAAGGGGTACCCCTTTGGGCGGGCTCAAAAATTTGATTTTTTCAAAAGTGGACGGATTAGGCATATAGGATCATATGGATTGATTCATAATGGACTCTAGTGTTCAAAAATGCTAGACTCAATGAAAAAACCCGACGTTCACCCCGATCCCTACATAAGAGGTGACGGTTTTGGAAATCAACTTGATAATCACCTAGAGGCCGACTCAAATAGGGTTTCTACCAGTTCGACTTTTGCTAGTGTAGATATTTGAGTTAGGATTTCAATGCAACAAGAATCACAGGTAAAGCTTACTTCTGGAGAGAGTTATAGCCGTTTTACTGACGGCTGCCACAAAACGGGGCCAAATCTGGCCACCGGCCAAAGGGGTACCCCTTTGGGCGGGCTCAAAAATTTGATTTTTTCAAAAGTGGACGGATTAGGCATATATGATCATATGGATTGATGCATAATGGACTCTAGTGTTCAAAAATGCTATACTCAATGAAAAACCCGACGTTCACCCCGATCCCTACATAAGAGGTGACGGTTTTGGAAATCAACTTGATTATCACCTAGAGGCCGACTCAAATAGGGTTTCTACAGGTTTGACTTTTAGTAGTGTAGATATTTGAGTTAGGAATCCAACGCAACAAGAATCACAGGTAAAGCTTACTTCTGGAGAGAGTTATAGCCGTTTTACTGACGGCTGCCAGAAAACGGGGCCAAATCTGGCCACTGGCCAAAGGGGTACCCCTTTGGGCGGGCTCAAAAACTTGATTTTTTCAAAAGTGGACGGATTAGGCATATATGAACATATGGATTGATTCATAATGGACTCTAATGTTCAAAACTGCTAGACTCAATGAAAAAACCCGACTTTCACCCCGATCCCTACATTAGAGGTGACGGTTTTGGAAATCAACTTGATAATCACCTAGAGGCCGACTCAAATAGGGTTTCTACCAGTTCGACTTTTGTTAGTGTAGATATTTCAGTTAGGATTCCAACGCAACAAGAATCACGGGTAAAGCTTACTTCTGGAGAGAGTTATAGCCGTTTTACTGACGGCTGCCAGAAAACCGGGCCAAATCTGGCCACCGGCCAAAGGGGTACCCCTTTGGGCGGGCTCAAAAATTTGATTTTTTCAAAAGTGGACGGATTAGGCATATAGGATCATATGGATTGATTCATAATGGACTCTAGTGTTCAAAAATGCTAGACTCAATGAAAAAACCCGACGTTCACCCCGATCCCTACATAAGAGGTGACGGTTTTGGAAATCAACTTGATAATCACCTAGAGGCCGACTCAAATAGGGTTTCTACCAGTTCGACTTTTGCTAGTGTAGATATTTGAGTTAGGATTCCAATGCAACAAGAATCACAGGTAAAGCTTACTTCTGGAGAGAGTTATAGCCGTTTTACTGACGGCTGCCACAAAACGGGGCCAAATCTGGCCACTGGCCAAAGGGGTACCCCTTTGGGCGGGCTCAAAAACTTGATTTTTTCAAAAGTGGACGGATTAGGCATATATGAACATATGGATTGATTCATAATGGACTCTAATGTTCAAAACTGCTAGACTCAATGAAAAAACCCGACTTTCACCCCGATCCCTACATAAGAGGTGACGGTTTTGGAAATCAACTTGATAATCACCTAGAGGCCGATTCAAATAGGGTTTCTACCAGTTCGACTTTTGTTAGTGTAGACATTTGAGTTAGGATTCCAACGCAACAAGAATAACGGGTAAAGCTTACTTCTGGAGAGAGTTATAGCCGTTTTACTGACGGCTGTCAGAAAACCGGGCCAAATCTGGCCACCGGCCAAAGGGGTACCCCTTTGGGCGGGCTCAAAAATTTGATTTTTTCAAAAGTGGACGGATTAGGCATATATGCTCATATGGATTGATGCATAATGGACTCTAGTGTTCAAAAATGCTAGACTCAATGAAAAAACCCGACGTTCACCCCGATCCCTACATAAGAGGTGACGGTTTTGGAAATCAACTGGATAATCACCTAGAGGCCGACTCAAATAGGGTTTCTACCAGTTCGACTTTTGTTAGTGTAGATATTTGAGTTAGGATTCCAACGCAACAAGAAACACAGGTAAAGCTTACTTCTGGAGAGAGTTATAGCCATTTTACTGACGGCTGCCAGAAAACCGGGCCAAATCTGGCCACCGGCCAAAGGGGTACCCCTTTGGGCGGGCTCAAAAATTTGATTTTTTCAAAAGTGGACGGATTAGGCATATATGATTATATGGATTGAAGCATAATGGACTCTAGTGTTCAAAAATGCTAGACTCAATGAAAAAACCCGACTTTCACCCCGATCCCTACATAAGAGGTGACGGTTTTGGAAATCAACTTGATAATCACCTAGAGGCCGACTCAAATAGGGTTTCTACCAGTTCGACTTTTGTTAGTGTAGATATTTGAGTTAGGATTCCAACGCAACAAGAATCACTGGTAAAACTTACTTCTGGAGAGAGTTATAGCCGTTTTACTGACGGCTGCCAGAAAACCGGGGCAAATCTGGCCACCGGCCAAAGGGGTACCCCTTTGGGCGGGCTCAAAAATTTGATTTTTTCAAAAGTGGACGGATTAGGCATATATGATCATATGGATTGATGCATAATGGACTCTAGTGTTGAAAAATGCTAGACTCAATGAAAAAACCCGACGTTCACCCCGATCCCTACATAAGAGGTGACGGTTTTGGAAATCAACTTGATAATCACCTAGAGGCCGACTCAAATAGGGTTTCTACCAGTTCGACTTTTGTTAGTGTAGATATTTGAGTTAGGATTCCAACGCAACAAGAATCACGGCTAAAGCTTACTTCTGGAGAGAGTTATAGCCGTTTTACTGACGGCTGCCAGAAAACCGGGTCAAATCTGGCCACCGGCCAAAGGGGTACCCCTTTGGGCGGGCTCAAAAATTTGATTTTTTCAAAAGTGGACGGATTAGGCATATATGATCATATAGATTGATTCATAATGGACTCTAGTGTTCAAAAATGCTAGACTCAATGAAAAAACCCGACGTTCACCCCGATCCCTACATAAGAGGTGACGGTTTTGGAAATCAACTTGATAATCACCTAGAGGCCGACTCAAATAGGGTTTCTACCAGTTCGACTTTTTTTAGTGTAGATATTTGAGTTAGGATTCCAATGCAACAAGAATCACAGGTAAAGCTTACTTCTGGAGAGAGTTATAGCCGTTTTACTGACGGCTGCCACAAAACGGGGCCAAATCTGGCCACCGGCCAAAGGGGTACCCCTTTAGGCGGGCTCAAAAATTTGATTTTTTCAAAAGTGGACGGATTAGGCATATATGATCATATGGATTGATGCATAATGGACTCTAGTGTTGAAAAATGCTAGACTCAATGAAAAAACCCGACGTTCACCCCGATCCCTACATAAGAGGTGACGGTTTTGGAAATCAACTTGATAATCACCTAGAGGCCGACTCAAATAGGGTTTCTACCAGTTCGACTTTTTTTAGTCTAGATATTTGAGTTAGGATTCCAACGCAACAAGAATCACGGGTAAAGCTTACTTCTGGAGAGAGTTATAGCCGTTTTACTGACGGCTGCCAGAAAACCGTGCCAAATCTGGCCACCGGCCAAAGGGGTACCCCTTTGGGCGGGCTCAAAAATTTGATTTTTTCAAAAGTGGACGGATTAGGCATATATGATCATATGGATTGATTCATAATGGACTCTAGTGTTCAAAAATGCTAGACTCAATGAAAAAACCCGACGTTCACCCCGATCCCTACATAAGAGGTGACGGTTTTGGAAATCAACTTGATAATCACCTAGAGGCCGAGTCAAATAGGGTTTCTACCAGTTCGACTTTTGTTAGTGTAGATATTTGAGTTAGGATTCCAATGCAAAAAGAATCACAGGTAAAGCTTACTTCTGGAGAGAGTTATAGCCGTTTTACTGACGGCTGCCACAAAACGGGGCCAAATCTGGCCACCGGCCAAAGGGGTACCCCTTTGGGCGGGCTCAAAAATTTGATTTTTTCAAAAGTGGACGGATTAGGCATATATGATCATATGGATTGATGCATAATGGACTCTAGTGTTCAAAAATGCTAGACTCAATGAAAAACCCGACGTTCACCCCGATCCCTACATAAGAGGTGACGGTTTTGGAAATCAACTTGATTATCACCTAGAGGCCGACTCAAATAGGGTTTCTACAGGTTTGACTTTTAGTAGTGTAGATATTTGAGTTAGGAATCCAACGCAACAAGAATCACGGGTAAAGCTTACTTCTGGAGAGAGTTATAGCCGTTTTACTGACGGCTGCCAGAAAACGGGGCCAAATCTGGCCACTGGCCAAAGGGGTACCCCTTTGGGCGGGCTCAAAAACTTGATTTTTTCAAAAGTGGACGGATTAGGCATATATGAACATATGGATTGATTCATAATGGACTCTAATGTTCAAAACTGCTAGACTCAATGAAAAAACCCGACTTTCACCCCGATCCCTACATAAGAGGTGACGGTTTTGGAAATCAACTTGATAATCACCTAGAGGCCGACTCAAATAGGGTTTCTACCAGTTCGACTTTTGTTAGTGTAGATATTTCAGTTAGGATTCCAACGCAACAAGAATCACGGGTAAAGCTTACTTCTGGAGAGAGTTATAGCCGTTTTACTGACGGCTGCCAGAAAACCGGGCCAAATCTGGCCACCGGCCAAAGGGGTACCCCTTTGGGCGGGCTCAAAAATTTGATTTTTTCAAAAGTGGACGGATTAGGCATATAGGATCATATGGATTGATTCATAATGGACTCTAGTGTTCAAAAATGCTAGACTAAATGAAAAAACCCGACGTTCACCCCGATCCCTACATAAGAGGTGACGGTTTTGGAAATCAACTTGATAATCACCTAGAGGCCGACTCAAATAGGGTTTCTACCAGTTCGACTTTTGCTAGTGTAGATATTTGAGTTAGGATTCCAATGCAACAAGAATCACAGGTAAAGCTTACTTCTGGAGAGTGTTATAGCCGTTTTACTGACGGCTGCCACAAAACGGGGCCAAATCTGGCCACTGGCCAAAGGGGTACCCCTTTGGGCGGGCTCAAAAACTTGATTTTTTCAAAAGTGGACGGATTAGGCATATATGAACATATGGATTGATTCATAATGGACTCTAATGTTCAAAACTGCTAGACTCAATGAAAAAACCCGACTTTCACCCCGATCCCTACATAAGAGGTGACGGTTTTGGAAATCAACTTGATAATCACCTAGAGGCCGACTCAAATAGGGTTTCTACCAGTTCGACTTTTGTTAGTGTAGACATTTGAGTTAGGATTCCAACGCAACAAGAATCACGGGTAAAGCTTACTTCTGGAGAGAGTTATAGCCGTTTTACTGACGGCTGTCAGAAAACCGGGCCAAATCTGGCCACCGGCCAAAGGGGTACCCCTTTGGGCGGGCTCAAAAATTTGATTTTTTCAAAAGTGGACGGATTAGGCATATATGCTCATATGGATTGATGCATAATGGACTCTAGTGTTCAAAAATGCTAGACTCAATGAAAAAACCCGACGTTCACCCCGATCCCTACATAAGAGGTGACGGTTTTGGAAATCAACTGGATAATCACCTAGAGGCCGACTCAAATAGGGTTTCTACCAGTTCGACTTTTGTTAGTGTAGATATTTGAGTTAGGATTCCAACGCAACAAGAAACACAGGTAAAGCTTACTTCTGGAGAGAGTTATAGCCGTTTTACTGACGGCTGCCAGAAAACCGGGCCAAATCTGGCCACCGGCCAAAGGGGTACCCCTTTGGGCGGGCTGAAAAATTTGATTTTTTCAAAAGTGGACGGATTAGGCATATATGATCATATGGATTGAAGCATAATGGACTCTAGTGTTCAAAAATGCTAGACTCAATGAAAAAACCCGACGTTCACCCCGATCCCTACATAAGAGGTGACGGTTTTGGAAATCAACTTGATAATCACCTAGAGGCCGACTCAAATAGGGTTTCTACCAGTTCGACTTTTGCTAGTGTAGATATTTGAGTTAGGATTCCAATGCAACAAGAATCACAGGTAAAGCTTACTTCTGGAGAGAGTTATAGCCGTTTTACTGACGGCTGCCACAAAACGGGGCCAAATCTGGCCACTGGCCAAAGGGGTACCCCTTTGGGCGGGCTCAAAAACTTGATTTTTTCAAAAGTGGACGGATTAGGCATATATGAACATATGGATTGATTCATAATGGACTCTAATGTTCAAAACTGCTAGACTCAATGAAAAAACCCGACTTTCACCCCGATCCCTACATAAGAGGTGACGGTTTTGGAAATCAACTTGATAATCACCTAGAGGCCGACTCAAATAGGGTTTCTACCAGTTCGACTTTTGTTAGTGTAGACATTTGAGTTAGGATTCCAACGCAACAAGAATCACGGGTAAAGCTTACTTCTGGAGAGAGTTATAGCCGTTTTACTGACGGCTGTCAGAAAACCGGGCCAAATCTGGCCACCGGCCAAAGGGGTACCCCTTTGGGCGGGCTCAAAAATTTGATTTTTTCAAAAGTGGACGGATTAGGCATATATGCTCATATGGATTGATGCATAATGGACTCTAGTGTTCAAAAATGCTAGACTCAATGAAAAAACCCGACGTTCACCCCGGTCCCTACATAAGAGGTGACGGTTTTGGAAATCAACTGGATAATCACCTAGAGGCCGACTCAAATAGGGTTTCTACCAGTTCGACTTTTGTTAGTGTAGATATTTGAGTTAGGATTCCAACGCAACAAGAAACACAGGTAAAGCTTACTTCTGGAGAGAGTTATAGCCGTTTTACTGACGGCTGCCAGAAAACCGGGCCAAATCTGGCCACCGGCCAAAGGGGTACCCCTTTGGGCGGGCTCAAAAATTTGATTTTTTCAAAAGTGGACGGATTAGGCATATATGATCATATGGATTGAAGCATAATGGACTCTAGTGTTCAAAAATGCTAGACTCAATGAAAAAACCCGACTTTCACCCCGATCCCTACATAAGAGGTGACGGTTTTGGAAATCCACTTGATAATCACCTAGAGGCCGACTCAAATAGGGTTTCTACCAGTTCGACTTTTGTTAGTGTAGATATTTGAGTTAGGATTCCAACGCAACAAGAATCACGGGTAAAACTTACTTCTGGAGAGAGTTATAGCCGTTTTACTGACGGCTGCCAGAAAACCGGGGCAAATCTGGCCACCGGCCAAAGGGGTACCCCTTTGGGCGGGCTCAAAAATTTGATTTTTTCAAAAGTGGACGGATTAGGCATATATGATCATATGGATTGATGCATAATGGACTCTAGTGTTGAAAAATGCTTGACTCAATGAAAAAACCCGACGTTCACCCCGATCCCTACATAAGAGGTGACGGTTTTGGAAATCAACTTGATAATCACCTAGAGGCCGACTCAAATTGGGTTTCTACCAGTTCGACTTTTGTTAGTGTAGATATTTGAGTTAGGATTCCAACGCAACAAGAATCACGGCTAAAGCTTACTTCTGGAGAGAGTTATAGCCGTTTTACTGACGGCTGCCAGAAAACCGGGCCAAATCTGGCCACCGGCCAAAGGGGTACCCCTTTGGGCGGGCTCAAAAATTTGATTTTTTCAAAAGTGGACGGATTAGGCATATATGATCATATAGATTGATTCATAATGGACTCTAGTGTTCAAAAATGCTAGACTCAATGAAAAAACCCGACGTTCACCCCGATCCCTACATAAGAGGTGACGGTTTTGGAAATCAACTTGATAATCACCTAGAGGCCGACTCAAATAGGGTTTCTACCAGTTCGACTTTTTTTAGTGTAGATATTTGAGTTAGGATTCCAATGCAACAAGAATCACAGGTAAAGCTTACTTCTGGAGAGAGTTATAGCCGTTTTACTGACGGCTGCCACAAAACGGGGCCAAATCTGGCCACCGGCCAAAGGGGTACCCCTTTAGGCGGGCTCAAAAATTTGATTTTTTCAAAAGTGGACGGATTAGGCATATATGATCATATGGATTGATGCATAATGGACTCTAGTGTTGAAAAATGCTAGACTCAATGAAAAAACCCGACGTTCACCCCGATCCCTACATAAGAGGTGACGGTTTTGGAAATCAACTTGATAATCACCTAGAGGCCGACTCAAATAGGGTTTCTACCAGTTCGACTTTTTTTAGTGTAGATATTTGAGTTAGGATTCCAACGCAACAAGAATCACGGGTAAAGCTTACTTCTGGAGAGAGTTATAGCCGTTTTACTGACGGCTGCCAGAAAACCGTGCCAAATCTGGCCACCGGCCAAAGGGGTACCCCTTTGGGCGGGCTCAAAAATTTGATTTTTTCAAAAGTGGACGGATTAGGCATATATGATCATATGGATTGATTCATAATGGACTCTAGTGTTCAAAAATGCTAGACTCAATGAAAAAACCCGACGTTCACCCCGATCCCTACATAAGAGGTGACGGTTTTGGAAATCAACTTGATAATCACCTAGAGGCCGAGTCAAATAGGGTTTCTACCAGTTCGACTTTTGTTAGTGTAGATATTTGAGTTAGGATTCCAATGCAACAAGAATCACAGGTAAAGCTTACTTCTGGAGAGAGTTATAGCCGTTTTACTGACGGCTGCCACAAAACGGGGCCAAATCTGGCCAACGGCCAAAGGGGTACCCCTTTGGGCGGGCTCAAAAATTTGATTTTTTCAAAAGTGGACGGATTAGGCATATATGATCATATGGATTGATGCATAATGGACTCTAGTGTTCAAAAATGCTAGACTCAATGAAAAACCCGACGTTCACCCCGATCCCTACATAAGAGGTGACGGTTTTGGAAATCAACTTGATTATCACCTAGAGGCCGACTCAAATAGGGTTTCTACAGGTTTGACTTTTAGTAGTGTAGATATTTGAGTTAGGAATCCAACGCAACAAGAATCACAGGTAAAGCTTACTTCTGGAGAGAGTTATAGCCGTTTTACTGACGGCTGCCAGAAAACGGGGCCAAATCTGGCCACTGGCCAAAGGGGTACCCCTTTGGGCGGGCTCAAAAACTTGATTTTTTCAAAAGTGGACGGATTAGGCATATATGAACATATGGATTGATTCATAATGGACTCTAATGTTCAAAACTGCTAGACTCAATGAAAAAACCCGACTTTCACCCCGATCCCTACATAAGAGGTGACGGTTTTGGAAATCAACTTGATAATCACCTAGAGGCCGACTCAAATAGGGTTTCTACCAGTTCGACTTTTGTTAGTGTAGATATTTCAATTAGGATTCCAACGCAACAAGAATCACGGGTAAAGCTTACTTCTGGAGAGAGTTATAGCCGTTTTACTGACGGCTGCCAGAAAACCGGGCCAAATCTGGCCACCGGCCAAAGGGGTACCCCTTTGGGCGGGTTCAAAAATTTGATTTTTTCAAAAGTGGACGGATTAGGCATATAGGATCATATGGATTGATTCATAATGGACTCTAGTGTTCAAAAATGCTAGACTCAATGAAAAAACCCGACGTTCACCCCGATCCCTACATAAGAGGTGACGGTTTTGGAAATCAACTTGATAATCACCTAGAGGCCGACTCAAATAGGGTTTCTACCAGTTCGACTTTTGCTAGTGTAGATATTTGAGTTAGGATTTCAATGCAACAAGAATCACAGGTAAAGCTTACTTCTGGAGAGAGTTATAGCCGTTTTACTGACGGCTGCCACAAAACGGGGCCAAATCTGGCCACCGGCCAAAGGGGTACCCCTTTGGGCGGGCTCAAAAATTTGATTTTTTCAAAAGTGGACGGATTAGGCATATATGATCATATGGATTGATGCATAATGGACTATAGTGTTCAAAAATGCTAGACTCAATGAAAAACCCGACGTTCACCCCGATCCCTACATAAGAGGTGACGGTTTTGGAAATCAACTTGATTATCACTTAGAGGCCGACTCAAATAGGGTTTCTACAGGTTTGACTTTTAGTAGTGTAGATATTTGAGTTAGGAATCCAACGCAACAAGAATCACGGGTAAACCTAACTTCTGGAGAGAGTTATAGCCGTTTTACTGACGGCTGCCAGAAAACGGGGCCAAATCTGGCCACTGGCCAAAGGGGTACCCCTTTGGGCGGGCTCAAAAACTTGATTTTTTCAAAAGTGGACGGATTAGGCATATATGAACATATGGAATGATTCATAATGGACTCTAATGTTCAAAACTGCTAGACTCAATGAAAAAACCCGACTTTCACCCCGATCCCTACATAAGAGGTGACGGTTTTGGAAATCAACTTGATAATCACCTAGAGGCCGACTCAAATAGGGTTTCTACCAGTTCGACTTTTGTTAGTGTAGATATTTCAGTTAGGATTCCAACGCAACAAGAATCACGGGTAAAGCTTACTTCTGGAGAGAGTTATAGCTGTTTTACTGACGGCTGCCAGAAAACCGGGCCAAATCTGGCCACCGGCCAAAGGGGTACCCCTTTGGGCGGGCTCAAAAATTTGATTTTTTCAAAAGTGGACGGATTAGGCATATAGGATCATATGGATTGATTCATAATGGACTCTAGTGTTCAAAAATGCTAGACTCAATGAAAAAACCCGACGTTCACCCCGATCCCTACATAAGAGGTGACGGTTTTGGAAATCAACTTGATAATCACCTAGAGGCCGACTCAAATAGGGTTTCTACCAGTTCGACTTTTGCTAGTGTAGATATTTGAGTTAGGATTCCAATGCAACAAGAATCACAGGTAAAGCTTACTTCTGGAGAGAGTTATAGCCGTTTTACTGACGGCTGCCACAAAACGGGGCCAAATCTGGCCACTGGCCAAAGGGGTACCCCTTTGGGCGGGCTAAAAAACTTGATTTTTTCAAAAGTGGATAGATTAGGCATATATGAACATATGGATTGATTCATAATGGACTCTAATGTTCAAAACTGCTAGACTCAATGAAAAAACCCGACTTTCACCCCGATCCCTACATAAGAGGTGACGGTTTTGGAAATCAACTTGATAATCACCTAGAGGCCGACTCAAATAGGGTTTCTACCAGTTCGACTTTTGTTAGTGTAGCCATTTGAGTTAGGATTCCAACGCAACAAGAATCACGGGTAAAGCTTACTTCTGGAGAGAGTTATAGCCGTTTTACTGACGGCTGTCAGAAAACCGGGCCAAATCTGGCCACCGGCCAAAGGGGTACCCCTTTGGGCGGGCTCAAAAATTTGATTTTTTCAAAAGTGGACGGATTAGGCATATATGCTCATATGGATTGATGCATAATGGACTCTAGTGTTCAAAAATGCTAGACTCAATGAAAAAACCCGACGTTCACCCCGATCCCTACATAAGAGGTGACGGTTTTGGAAATCAACTGGATAATCACCTAGAGGCCGACTCAAATAGGGTTTCTACCAGTTCGACTTTTGTTAGTGTAGATATTTGAGTTAGGATTCCAACGCAACAAGAAACACAGGTAAAGCTTACTTCTGGAGAGAGTTATAGCCGTTTTACTGACGGCTGCCAGAAAACCGGGCCAAATCTGGCCACCGGCCAAAGGGGTACCCCTTTGGGCGGGCTCAAAAATTTGATTTTTTCAAAAGTGGACGGATTAGGCATATATGATCATATGGATTGAAGCATAATGGACTCTAGTGTTCAAAAATTCTAGACTCAATGAAAAAACCCGACTTTCACCCCGATCCCTACATAAGAGGTGACGGTTTTGGAAATCAACTTGATAATCACCTAGAGGTCGACTCAAATAGGGTTTCTACCAGTTCGACTTTTGTTAGTGTAGATATTTGAGTTAGGATTCCAACGCAACAAGAATCACGGGTAAAACTTACTTCTGGAGAGAGTTATAGCCGTTTTACTGACGGCTGCCAGAAAACCGGGGCAAATCTGGCCACCGGCCAAAGGGGTACCCCTTTGGGCGGGCTCAAAAATTTGATTTTTTCAAAAGTGGACGGATTAGGCATATATGATCATATGGATTGATGCATAATGGACTCTAGTGTTGAAAAATGCTAGACTCAATGAAAAAACCCGACGTTCACCCCGATCCCTACATAAGAGGTGACGGTTTTGGAAATCAACTTGATAATCACCTAGAGGCCGACTCAAATAGGGTTTCTACCAGTTCGACTTTTGTTAGTGTAGATATTTGAGTTAGGATTCCAACGCAACAAGAATCACGGCTAAAGCTTACTTCTGGAGAGAGTTATAGCCGTTTTACTGACGGCTGCCAGAAAACCGGGCCAAATCTGGCCACCGGCCAAAGGGGTACCCCCTTTGGGCGGGCTCAAAAATTTGATTTTTTCAAAAGTGGACGGATTAGGCATATATGATCATATAGATTGATTCATAATGGACTCTAGTGTTCAAAAATGCTAGACTCAATGAAAAAACCCGACGTTCACCCCGATCCCTACATAAGAGGTGACGGTTTTGGAAATCAACTTGATAATCACCTAGAGGCCGACTCAAATAGGGTTTCTACCAGTTCGACTTTTTTTAGTGCAGATATTTGAGTTAGGATTCCAATGCAACAAGAATCACAGGTAAAGCTTACTTCTGGAGAGAGTTATAGCCGTTTTACTGACGGCTGCCACAAAACGGGGCCAAATCTGGCCACCGGCCAAAGGGGTACCCCTTTAGGCGGGCTCAAAAATTTGATTTTTTCAAAAGTGGACAGATTAGGCATATATGATCATATGGATTGATGCATAATGGACTCTAGTGTTGAAAAATGCTAGACTCAATGAAAAAACCCGACGTTCACCCCGATCCCTACATAAGAGGTGACGGTTTTGGAAATCAACTTGATAATCACCTAGAGGCCGACTCAAATAGGGTTTCTACCAGTTCGACTTTTTTTAGTGTAGATATTTGAGTTAGGATTCCAACGCAACAAGAATCACGGGTAAAGCTTACTTCTGGAGAGAGTTATAGCCGTTTTACTGACGGCTGCCAGAAAACCGTGCCAAATCTGGCCACCGGCCAAAGGGGTACCCCTTTGGGCGGGCTCAAAAATTTGATTTTTTCAAAAGTGGACGGATTAGGCATATATGATCATATGGATTGATTCATAATGGACTCTAGTGTTCAAAAATGCTAGACTCAATGAAAAAACCCGACGTTCACCCCGATCCCTACATAAGAGGTGACGGTTTTGGAAATCAACTTGATAATCACCTAGAGGCCGACTCAAATAGGGTTTCTACCAGTTCGACTTTTGTTAGTGTAGATATTTGAGTTAGGATTCCAATGCAACAAGAATCACAGGTAAAGCTTACTTCTGGAGAGAGTTATAGCCGTTTTACTGACGGCTGCCACAAAACGGGGCCAAATCTGGCCACCGGCCAAAGGGGTACCCCTTTGGGCGGGATCAAAAATTTGATTTTTTCAAAAGTGGACGGATTAGGCATATATGATCATATGGATTGATGCATAATGGACTCTAGTGTTCAAAAATGCTAGACTCAATGAAAAACCCGACGTTCACCCCGATCCCTACATAAGAGGTGACGGTTTTGGAAATCAACTTGATTATCACCTAGAGGCCGACTAAAATAGGGTTTCTACAGGTTTGACTTTTAGTAGGGTAGATATTTGAGTTAGGAATCCAACGCAACAAGAATCACGGGTAAAGCTTACTTCTGGAGAGAGTTATAGCCGTTTTACTGACGGCTGTCAGAAAACGGGGCCAAATCTGGCCACTGGCCAAAGGGGTACCCCTTTGGGCGGGCTCAAAAACTTGATTTTTTCAAAAGTGGACGGATTAGGCATATATGAACATATGGATTGATTCATAATGGACTCTAATGTTCAAAAATTCTAGACTCAATGAAAAACCCGACGTTCACCCCGATCCCTACATAAGAGGTGACGGTTTTGGAAATCAACTTGATAATCACTTAGAGGGCGACTCAAATAGGGTTTCTACCGGTTCGACTTTTGGTAGGGTAGATATTTGAGTTAGGAATCCAACGCAATAAGAATCACGGGTAAAGCTTACTTCTGGAGAGAGTTATAGCCGTTTTACTGACGGCTGCCAGAAAACGGGGCCAAATCTGGCCACCGGCCAAAGGGGTACCCCTTTGGGCGGGCTCAAAAATTTGATTTTTTCAAAAGTGGACGGATTAGGCATATATGATCATATGGATTGATGCATAATGGACTATAGTGTTCAAAAATGCTAGACTCAATGAAAAACCCGACGTTCACCCCGATCCCTACATAAGAGGTGACGGTTTTGGAAATCAACTTGATTATCACCTAGAGGCCGACTCAAATAGGGTTTCTACAGGTTTGACTTTTAGTAGTGTAGATATTTGAGTTAGGAATCCAACGCAACAAGAATCACGGGTAAACCTAACTTCTGGAGAGAGTTATAGCCGTTTTACTGACGGCTGCCAGAAAACGGGGCCAAATCTGGCCACTGGCCAAAGGGGTACCCCTTTGGGCGGGCTCAAAAACTTGATTTTTTCAAAAGTGGACGGATTAGGCATATATGAACATATGGATTGATTCATAATGGACTCTAATGTTCAAAAATTCTAGACTCAATGAAAAAACCCGACTTTCACCCCGATCCCTACATAAGAGGTGACGGTTTTGGAAATCAACTTGATAATCACCTAGAGGCCGACTCAAATAGGGTTTCTACCAGTTCGACTTTTGTTAGTGTAGATATTTCAGTTAGGATTCCAACGCAACAAGAATCACGGGTAAAGCTTACTTCTGGAGAGAGTTATAGCCGTTTTACTGACGGCTGCCAGAAAACCGGGCCAAATCTGGCCACCGGCCAAAGGGGTACCCCTTTGGGCGGGCTCAAAAATTTGATTTTTTCAAAAGTGGACGGATTAGGCATATAGGATCATATGGATTGATTCATAATGGACTCTAGTGTTCAAAAATGCTAGACTCAATGAAAAAACCCGACGTTCACCCCGATCCCTACATAAGAGGTGACGGTTTTGGAAATCAACTTGATAATCACCTAGAGGCCGACTCAAATAGGGTTTCTACCAGTTCGACTTTTGCTAGTGTAGATATTTGAGTTAGGATTCCAATGCAACAAGAATCACAGGTAAAGCTTACTTCTGGAGAGAGTTATAGCCGTTTTACTGACGGCTGCCACAAAACGGGGCCAAATCTGGCCACTGGCCAAAGGGGTACCCCTTTGGGCGGGCTCAAAAACTTGATTTTTTCAAAAGTGGACGGATTAGGCATATATGAACATATGGATTGATTCATAATGGACTCTAATGTTCAAAACTGCTAGACTCAATGAAAAAACCCGACTTTCACCCCGATCCCTACATAAGAGGTGACGGTTTTGGAAATCAACTTGATAATCACCTAGAGGCCGATTCAAATAGGGTTTCTACCAGTTCGACTTTTGTTAGTGTAGACATTTGAGTTAGGATTCCAACGCAACAAGAATAACGGGTAAAGCTTACTTCTGGAGAGAGTTATAGCCGTTTTACTGACGGCTGTCAGAAAACCGGGCCAAATCTGGCCACCGGCCAAAGGGGTACCCCTTTGGGCGGGCTCAAAAATTTGATTTTTTCAAAAGTGGACGGATTAGGCATATATGCTCATATGGATTGATGCATAATGGACTCTAGTGTTCAAAAATGCTAGACTCAATGAAAAAACCCGACGTTCACCCCGATCCCTACATAAGAGGTGACGGTTTTGGAAATCAACTGGATAATCACCTAGAGGCCGACTCAAATAGGGTTTCTACCAGTTCGACTTTTGTTAGTGTAGATATTTGAGTTAGGATTCCAACGCAACAAGAATCACGGGTAAAGCTTACTTCTGGAGAGAGTTATAGCCGTTTTACTGACGGCTGTCAGAAAACCGGGCCAAATCTGGCCACCGGCCAAAGGGGTACCCCTTTGGGCGGGCTCAAAAATTTGATTTTTTCAAAAGTGGACGGATTAGGCATATATGCTCATATGGATTGATGCATAATGGACTCTAGTGTTCAAAAATGCTAGACTCAATGAAAAAACCCGACGTTCACCCCGATCCCTACATAAGAGGTGACGGTTTTGGAAATCAACTGGATAATCACCTAGAGGCCGACTCAAATAGGGTTTCTACCAGTTCGACTTTTCTTAGTGTAGATATTTGAGTTAGGATTCCAACGCAACAAGAAACACAGGTAAAGCTTACTTCTGGAGAGAGTTATAGCCGTTTTACTGACGGCTGCCAGAAAACCGGGCCAAATCTGGCCACCGGCCAAAGGGGTACCCCTTTGGGCGGGCTCAAAAATTTGATTTTTTCAAAAGTGGACGGATTAGGCATATATGATCATATGGATTGAAGCATAATGGACTCTAGTGTTCAAAAATTCTAGACTCAATGAAAAAACCCGACTTTCACCCCGATCCCTACATAAGAGGTGACGGTTTTGGAAATCAACTTGATAATCACCTAGAGGCCGACTCAAATAGGGTTTCTACCAGTTCGACTTTTGTTAGTGTAGATATTTGAGTTAGGATTCCAACGCAACAAGAATCACGGGTAAAACTTACTTCTGGAGAGAGTTATAGCCGTTTTACTGACGGCTGCCAGAAAACCGGGGCAAATCTGGCCACCGGCCAAAGGGGTACCCCTTTGGGCGGGCTCAAAAATTTGATTTTTTCAAAAGTGGACGGATTAGGCATATATGATCATATGGATTGATGCATAATGGACTCTAGTGTTCAAAAATGCTAGACTCAATGAAAAAACCCGACGTTCACCCCGATCCCTACATAAGAGGTGACGGTTTTGGAAATCAACTTGATAATCACCTAGAGGCCGACTCAAATAGGGTTTCTACCAGTTCGACTTTTGTTAGTGTAGATATTTGAGTTAGGATTCCAACGCAACAAGAATCACGTCTAAAGCTTACTTCTGGAGAGAGTTATAGCCGTTTTACTGACGGCTGCCAGAAAACCGGGCCAAATCTGGCCACCGGCCAAAGGGGTACCCCTTTGGGCGGGCTCAAAAATTTGATTTTTTCAAAAGTGGACGGATTAGGCATATATGATCATATAGATTGATTCATAATGGACTCTAGTGTTCAAAAATGCTAGACTCAATGAAAAAACCCGACGTTCACCCCGATCCCTACATAAGAGGTGACGGTTTTGGAAATCAACTTGATAATCACCTAGAGGCCGACTCAAATAGGGTTTCTACCAGTTCGACTTTTTTTAGTGTAGATATTTGAGTTAGGATTCCAATGCAACAAGAATCACAGGTAAAGCTTACTTCTGGAGAGAGTTATAGCCGTTTTACTGACGGCTGCCACAAAACGGGGCCAAATCTGGCCACCGGCCAAAGGGGTACCCCTTTAGGCGGGCTCAAAAATTTGATTTTTTCAAAAGTGGACGGATTAGGCATATATGATCATATGGATTGATGCATAATGGACTCTAGTGTTGAAAAATGCTAGACTCAATGAAAAAACCCGACGTTCACCCCGATCCCTACATAAGAGGTGACGGTTTTGGAAATCAACTTGATAATCACCTAGAGGCCGACTCAAATAGGGTTTCTACCAGTTCGACTTTTTTTAGTGTAGATATTTGAGTTAGGATTCCAACGCAACAAGAATCACGGGTAAAGCTTACTTCTGGAGAGAGTTATAGCCGTTTTACTGACGGCTGCCAGAAAACCGTGCCAAATCTGGCCACCGGCCAAAGGGGTACCCCTTTGGGCGGGCTCAAAAATTTGATTTTTTCAAAAGTGGACGGATTAGGCATATATGATCATATAGATTGATTCATAATGGACTCTAGTGTTCAAAAATGCTAGACTCAATGAAAAAACCCGACGTTCACCCCGATCCCTACATAAGAGGTGACGGTTTTGGAAATCAACTTGATAATCACCTAGAGGCCGACTCAAATAGGGTTTCTACCAGTTCGACTTTTTTTAGTGTAGATATTTGAGTTAGGATTCCAATGCAACAAGAATCACAGGTAAAGCTTACTTCTGGAGAGAGTTATAGCCGTTTTACTGACGGCTGCCACAAAACGGGGCCAAATCTGGCCACCGGCCAAAGGGGTACCCCTTTAGGCGGGCTCAAAAATTTGATTTTTTCAAAAGTGGACGGATTAGGCATATATGATCATATGGATTGATGCATAATGGACTCTAGTGTTGAAAAATGCTAGACTCAATGAAAAAACCCGACGTTCACCCCGATCCCTACATAAGAGGTGACGGTTTTGGAAATCAACTTGATAATCACCTAGAGGCCGACTCAAATAGGGTTTCTACCAGTTCGACTTTTTTTAGTGTAGATATTTGAGTTAGGATTCCAACGCAACAAGAATCACGGGTAAAGCTTACTTCTGGAGAGAGTTATAGCCGTTTTACTGACGGCTGCCAGAAAACCGTGCCAAATCTGGCCACCGGCCAAAGGGGTACCCCTTTGGGCGGGCTCAAAAATTTGATATTTTCAAAAGTGGACGGATTAGGTATATATGATCATATGGATTGATTCATAATGGACTCTAGTGTTCAAAAATGCTAGACTCAATGAAAAAACCCGACGTTCACCCCGATCCCTACATAAGAGGTGACGGTTTTGGAAATCAACTTGATAATCACCTAGAGGCCGACTCAAATAGGGTTTCTACCAGTTCGACTTTTGTTAGTGTAGATATTTGAGTTAGGATTCCAATGCAACAAGAATCACAGGTAAAGCTTACTTCTGGAGAGAGTTATAGCCGTTTTACTGACGGCTGCCACAAAACGGGGCCAAATCTGGCCACCGGCCAAAGGGGTACCCCTTTGGGCGGGATCAAAAATTTGATATTTTCAAAAGTGGACGGATTAGGCATATATGATCATATGGATTGATGCATAATGGACTCTAGTGTTCAAAAATGCTAGACTCAATGAAAAACCCGACGTTCACCCCGATCCCTACATAAGAGGTGACGGTTTTGGAAATCAACTTGATTATCACCTAGAGGCCGACTAAAATAGGGTTTCTACAGGTTTGACTTTTAGTAGGGTAGATATTTGAGTTAGGAATCCAACGCAACAAGAATCACGGGTAAAGCTTACTTCTGGAGAGAGTTATAGCCGTTTTACTGACGGCTGCCAGAAAACGGGGCCAAATCTGGCCACTGGCCAAAGGGGTACCCCTTTGGGCGGGCTCAAAAACTTGATTTTTTCAAAAGTGGACGGATTAGGCATATATGAACATATGGATTGATTCATAATGGACTCTAATGTTCAAAAATTCTAGACTCAATGAAAAAACCCGACTTTCACCCCGATCCCTACATAAGAGGTGACGGTTTTGGAAATCAACTTGATAATCACCTAGAGGCCGACTCAAATAGGGTTTCTACCAGTTCGACTTTTGTTAGTGTAGACATTTGAGTTAGGATTCCAACGCAACAAGAATCACGGGTAAAGCTTACTTCTGGAGAGAGTTATAGCCGTTTTACTGACGGCTGCCAGAAAACCGGGCCAAATCTGGCCACCGGCCAAAGGGGTACCCCTTTGGGCGGGCTCAAAAATTTGATTTTTTCAAAAGTGGACGGATTAGGCATATATGATCATATGGATTGATGCATAATGGACTCTAGTGTTCAAAAATGCTAGACTCAATGAAAAAACCCGACGTTCACCCCGATCCCTACATAAGAGGTGACGGTTTTGGAAATCAACTGGATAATCACCTAGAGGCCGACTCAAATAGGGTTTCGACCAGTTCGACTTTTGTTAGTGTAGATATTTCAGTTAGGATTCCAACGCAACAAGAATCACGGGTAAAGCTTACTTCTGGAGAGAGTTATAGCCGTTTTACTGACGGCTGCCAGAAAACCGGGCCAAATCTGGCCACCGGCCAAAGGGGTACCCCTTTGGGCGGGCTCAAAAATTTGATTTTTTCAAAAGTGGACGGATTAGGCATATAGGATCATATGGATTGATTCATAATGGACTCTAGTGTTCAAAAATGCTAGACTCAATGAAAAAACCCGACGTTCACCCCGATCCCTACATAAGAGGTGACGGTTTTGGAAATCAACTTGATAATCACCTAGAGGCCGACTCAAATAGGGTTTCTACCAGTTCGACTTTTGCTAGTGTAGATATTTGAGTTAGGATTCCAATGCAACAAGAATCACAGGTAAAGCTTACTTCTGGAGAGAGTTATAGCCGTTTTACTGACGGCTGCCACAAAACGGGGCCAAATCTGGCCACTGGCCAAAGGGGTACCCCTTTGGGCGGGCTCAAAAACTTGATTTTTTCAAAAGTGGACGGATTAGGCATATATGAACATATGGATTGATTCATAATGGACTCTAATGTTCAAAACTGCTAGACTTAATGAAAAAACCCGACTTTCACCCCGATCCCTACATAAGAGGTGATGGTTTTGGAAATCAACTTGATAATCACCTAGAGGCCGACTCAAATAGGGTTTCTACCAGTTCGACTTTTGTTAGTGTAGACATTTGAGTTAGGATTCAAACGCAACAAGAATCACGGGTAAAGCTTACTTCTGGAGAGAGTTATAGCCGTTTTACTGACGGCTGCCAGAAAACCGGGCCAAATCTGGCCACCGGCCAAAGGGGTACCCCTTTGGGCGGGCTCAAAAATTTGATTTTTTCAAAAGTGGACGGATTAGGCATATATGATCATATGGATTGATGCATAATGGACTCTAGTGTTCAAAAATGCTAGACTCAATGAAAAAACCCGACGTTCACCCCGATCCCTACATAAGAGGTGACGGTTTTGGAAATCAACTTGATAATCACCTAGAGGCCGACTCAAATAGGGTTTCTACCAGTTCGACTTTTGTTAGTGTAGATATTTGAGTTAGGATTCCAACGCAACAAGAAACACAGGTAAAGCTTACTTCTGGAGAGAGTTATAGCCGTTTTACTGACGGCTGCCAGAAAACCGGGCCAAATCTGGCCACCGGCCAAAGGGGTACTCCTTTGGGCGGGCTCAAAAATTTGATTTTTTCAAAAGTGGACGGATTAGGCATATATGATCATATGGATTGAAGCATAATGGACTCTAGTGTTCAAAAATGCTAGACTCAATGAAAAAACCCGACTTTCACCCCGATCCCTACATAAGAGGTGACGGTTTTGGAAATCAACTTGATAATCACCTAGAGGCCGACTCAAATAGGGTTTCTACCAGTTCGACTTTTGCTAGTGTAGATATTTGAGTTAGGATTCCAATGCAACAAGAATCACAGGTAAACCTTACTTCTGGAAAGAGTTATAGCCGTTTTACTGACGGCTGCCACAAAACGGGGCCAAATCTGGCCACCGGCCAAAGGGGTACCCCTTTGGGCGGGCTCAAAAATTTGATTTTTTCAAAAGTGGACGGATTAGGCATATATGATCATATGGAATGATGCATAATGGACTCTAGTGTTCAAAAATGCTAGACTCAATGAAAAACCCGACGTTCACCCCGATCCCTACATAAGAGGTGACGGTTTTGGAAATCAACTTGATTATCACCTAGAGGCCGACTCAAATAGGGTTTCTGCAGGTTTGACTTTTAGTACTGTAGATATTTGAGTTAGGAATCCAACGCAACAAGAATCACGGGTAAAGCTTACTTCTGGAGAGAGTTATAGCCGTTTTACTGACGGCTGCCAGAAAACGGGGCCAAATCTGGCCACTGGCTAAAGGGGTACCCCTTTGGGCGGGCTCAAAAACTTGATTTTTTTAAAAGTGGACGGATTAGGCATATATGAACATATGGATTGATTCATAATGGACTCTAATGTTCAAAACTGCTAGACTCAATGAAAAAACCCGACTTTCACCCCGATCCCTACATAAGAGGTGACGGTTTTGGAAATCAACTTGATAATCACCTAGAGGCCGACTCAAATAGGGTTTCTACCAGTTCGACTTTTGTTAGTGTAGATATTTCAGTTAGGATTCCAACGCAACAAGAATCACGGGTAAAGCTTACTTCTGGAGAGAGTTATAGCCGTTTTACTGACGGCTGCCAGAAAACCGGGCCAAATCTGGCCACCGGCCAAAGGGGTACCCCTTTGGGCGGGCTCAAAAATTTGATTTTTTCAAAAGTGGACGGATTAGGCATATAGGATCATATGGATTGATTCATAATGGACTCTAGTGTTCAAAAATGCTAGACTCAATGAAAAAACCCGACGTTCACCCCGATCCCTACATAAGAGGTGACGGTTTTGGAAATCAACTTGATAATCACCTAGAGGCCGACTCCAATAGGGTTTCTACCAGTTCGACTTTTGCTAGTGTAGATATTTGAGTTAGGATTCCAATGCAACAAGAATCACAGGTAAAGCTTACTTCTGGAGAGAGTTATAGCCGTTTTACTGACGGCTGCCACAAAACGGGGCCAAATCTGGCCACTGGCCAAAGGGGTACCCCTTTGGGCGGGCTCAAAAACTTGATTTTTTCAAAAGTGGACGGATTAGGCATATATGAACATATGGATTGATTCATAATGGACTCTAATGTTCAAAACTGCTAGACTTAATGAAAAAACCCGACTTTCACCCCGATCCCTACATAAGAGGTGATGGTTTTGGAAATCAACTTGATAATCACCTAGAGGCCGACTCAAATAGGGTTTCTACCAGTTCGACTTTTGTTAGTGTAGACATTTGAGTTAGGATTCAAACGCAACAAGAATCACGGGTAAAGCTTACTTCTGGAGAGAGTTATAGCCGTTTTACTGACGGCTGCCAGAAAACCGGGCCAAATCTGGCCACCGGCCAAAGGGGTACCCCTTTGGGCGGGCTCAAAAATTTGATTTTTTCAAAAGTGGACGGATTAGGCATATATGATCATATGGATTGATGCATAATGGACTCTAGTGTTCAAAAATGCTAGACTCAATGAAAAAACCCGACGTTCACCCCGATCCCTACATAAGAGGTGACGGTTTTGGAAATCAACTTGATAATCACCTAGAGGCCGACTCAAATAGGGTTTCTACCAGTTTGACTTTTGTTAGTGTAGATATTTGAGTTAGGATTCCAACGCAACAAGAAACACAGGTAAAGCTTACTTCTGGAGAGAGTTATAGCCGTTTTACTGACGGCTGCCAGAAAACCGGGCCAAATCTGGCCACCGGCCAAAGGGGTACTCCTTTGGGCGGGCTCAAAAATTTGATTTTTTCAAAAGTGGACGGATTAGGCATATATGATCATATGGATTGAAGCATAATGGACTCTAGTGTTCAAAAATGCTAGACTCAATGAAAAAACCCGACTTTTACCCCGATCCCTACATAAGAGGTGACGGTTTTGGAAATCAACTTGATAATCACCTAGAGGCCGACTCAAATAGGGTTTCTACCAGTTCGACTTTTCTTAGTGTAGATATTTGAGTTAGGATTCCAACGCAACAAGAATCACGGCTAAAGCTTACTTCTGGAGAGAGTTATAGCCATTTTACTGACGGCTGCCAGAAAACCGGGCCAAATCTGGCCACCGGCCAAAGGGGTACCCCTTTGGGCGGGCTCAAAAATTTGATTTTTTCAAAAGTGGACGGATTAGGCATATATGATCATATGGATTGATGCATAATGGACTCTAGTGTTCAAAAATGCTAGACTCAATAAAAAAAGCCGACGTTCACCCCGATCCCTACATAAGAGGTGACGGTTTTGGAAATCAACTGGATAATCACCTAGAGGCCGACTCAAATAGGGTTTCTACCAGTTCGACTTTTGTTAGTGTAGATATTTCAGTTAGGATTCCAACGCAACAAGAATCACGGGTAAAGCTTACTTCTGGAGAGAGTTATAGCCGTTTTACTGACGGCTGCCAGAAAACCGGGCCAAATCTGGCCACCGGCCAAAGGGGTACCCCTTTGGGCGGGTTCAAAAATTTGATTTTTTCAAAAGTGGACGGATTAGGCATATAGGATCATATGGATTGATTCATAATGGACTCTAGTGTTCAAAAATGCTAGACTCAATGAAAAAACCCGACGTTCACCCCGATCCCTACATAAGAGGTGACGGTTTTGGAAATCAACTTGATAATCACCTAGAGGCCGACTCAAATAGGGTTTCTACCAGTTCGACTTTTGCTAGTGTAGATATTTGAGTTAGGATTCCAATGCAACAAGAATCACAGGCAAAGCTTACTTCTGGAGAGAGTTATAGCCGTTTTACTGACGGCTGCCACAAAACGGGGCCAAATCTGGCCACCGGCCAAAGGGGTACCCCTTTGGGCGGGCTCAAAAATTTGATTTTTTCAAAAGTGGACGGATTAGGCATATATGATCATATGGATTGATGCATAATGGACTCTAGTGTTCAAAAATGCTAGACTCAATGAAAAAACCTGACGTTCACCCCGATCCCTACATAAGAGGTGACGGTTTTGGAAATCAACTGGATAATCACCTAGAGGCCGACTCAAATAGGGTTTCTACCAGTTCGACTTTTGTTAGTGTAGATATTTGAGTTAGGATTCCAACGCAACAAGAAACACAGGTAAAGCTTACTTCTGGAGAGAGTTATAGCCGTTTTACTGACGGCTGCCAGAAAACCGGGCCAAATCTGGCCACCGGCCAAAGGGGTACTCCTTTGAGCGGGCTCAAAAATTTGATTTTTTCAAAAGTGGACGGATTAGGCATATATGATCATATGGATTGAAGCATAATGGACTCTAGTGTTCAAAAATGCTAGACTCAATGAAAAAACCCGACTTTGACCCCGATCCCTACATAAGAGGTGACGGTTTTGGAAATCAACTTGATAATCACCTAGAGGCCGACTCAAATAGGGTTTCTACCAGTTCGACTTTTGTTAGTGTACATATTTGAGTTAGGATTCCAACGCAACAAGAATCACGGGTAAAGCTTACTTCTGGAGAGAGTTATAGCCGTTTTACTGACGGCTGCCAGAAAACCGGGGCAAATCTGGCCACCGGCCAAAGGGGTACCCCTTTGGGCGGGCTCAAAAATTTGATTTTTTCAAAAGTGGACGGATTAGGCATATATGATCATATGGATTGATGCATAATGGACTCTAGTGTTGAAAAATGCTAGACTCAATGAAAAAACCCTACGTTCACCCCGATCCCTACATAAGAGGTGACGGTTTTGGAAATCAACTTGATAATCACCTAGAGGCCGGCTCAAATAGGGTTTCTACCAGTTCGACTTTTGTTAGTGTAGATATTTGAGTTAGGATTCCAACGCAACAAGAATCACGGCTAAAGCTTACTTCTGGAGAGAGTTATAGCCGTTTTACTGACGGCTGCCAGAAAACCGGGCCAAATCTGGCCACCGGCCAAAGGGGTACCCCTTTGGGCGGGCTCAAAAATTTGATTTTTTCAAAAGTGGACGGATTAGGCATATATGATCATATGGATTGATGCATAATGGACTCTAGTGTTCAAAAATGCTAGACACAATGAAAAACCGACGTTCACCCCGATCCCTACATAAGAGGTGACGGTTTTGGAAATCAACTTGATTATCACCTAGAGGCCGACTCAAATAGGGTTTCTACAGGTTTGACTTTTAGTAGGGTAGATATTTGAGTTAGGAATCCAACGCAACAAGAATCACGAGTAAAGCTTACTTCTGGAGAGAGTTATAGCCGTTTTACTGACGGCTGCCAGAAAACGGGGCCAAATCTGGCCACTGGCCCAAGGGGTACCCCTTTGGGCGGGCTCAAAAACTTGATTTTTTCAAAAGTGGACGGATTAGGCATATATGAACATATGGATTGATTCATAATGGACTGTAATGTTCAAAAATGCTAGACTCAATGAAAAAACCCGACTTTCACCCCGATCCCTACATAAGAGGTGACGGTTTTGGAAATCAACTTGATAATCACCTAGAGGCCGACTCAAATAGGGTTTCTACCAGTTCGACTTTTGTTAGTGTAGACATTTGAGTTAGGATTCCAACGCAACAAGAATCACGGGTAAAGCTTACTTCTGGAGATAGTTATAGCCGTTTTACTGACGGCTGCCAGAAAACCGGGCCAAATCTGGCCACCGGCCAAAGGGGTACCCCTTTGGGCGGGCTAAAAAATTTGATTTTTTCAAAAGTGGACGGATTAGGCATATATGATCATATGGATTGATGCATAATGGACTCTAGTGTTCAAAAATGCTAGACTCAATGAAAAAACCCGACTTTCACCCCGATCCCTACATAAGAGGTGACGGTTTTGGAAATCAACTTGATAATCACCTAGAGGCCGACTCAAATAGGGTTTCTACCAGTTCGACTTTTCTTAGTGTAGATATTTGAGTTAGGATTCCAATGCAACAAGAATCACAGGTAAAGCATACTTCTGGAGAGAGTTATAGCCGTTTTACTGACGGCTGCCACAAAACGGGGCCAAATCTGGCCACCGGCCAAAGGGGTACCCCTTTGGGCGGGCTCAAAAATTTGATTTTTTCAAAAGTGGACGGATTAGGCATATATGATCATATGGATTGATGCATAATGGACTCTAGTGTTCAAAAATGCTAGACACAATGAAAAACCCGACGTTCACCCCGATCCCTACATAAGAGGTGACGGTTTTGGAAATCAACTTGATTATCACCTAGAGGCCGACTCAAATAGGGTTTCTACAGGTTTGACTTTTAGTAGGGTAGATATTTGAGTTAGGAATGCAACGCAACAAGAATCACGAGTAAAGCTTACTTCTGGAGAGAGTTATAGCCGTTTTACTGACGGCTGCCAGAAAACGGGGCCAAATCTGGCCACTGGCCCAAGGGGTACCCCTTTGGGCGGGCTCAAAAACTTGATTTTTTCAAAAGTGGACGGATTAGGCATATATGAACATATGGATTGATTCATAATGGACTCTAATGTTCAAAAATGCTAGACTCAATGAAAAAACCCGACTTTCACCCCGATCCCTATATAAGAGGTGACGGTTTTGGAAATCAACTCGATAATCACCTAGAGGCCGACTCAAATAGGGTTTCTACCAGTTCGACTTTTGTTAGTGTAGACATTTGAGTTAGGATTCCAACGCAACAAGAATCACGGGTAAAGCTTACTTCTGGAGAGAGTTATAGCCGTTTTACTGACGGCTGCCAGAAAACCGGGCCAAATCTGGCCACCGGCCAAAGGGGTACCCCTTTGGGCGGGCTCAAAAATTTGATTTTTTCAAAAGTGGACGGATTAGGCATATATGATCATATGGATTGATGCATAATGGACTCTAGTGTTCAAAAATGCTAGACTCAATGAAAAAACCCGACGTTCACCCCGATCCCTACATAAGAGGTGACGGTTTTTGAAATCAACTGGATAATCACCTAGAGGCCGACTCAAATAGGGTTTCTACCAGTTCTACTTTTGTTAGTGTAGATATTTGAGTTAGGATTCCAACGCAACAAGAATCACGGGTAAAGCTTACTTCTGGAGAGAGTTATAGCCGTTTTACTGACGGCTGCCAGAAAACCGGGCCAAATCTGGCCACCGGCCAAAGGGGTACCCCTTTGGGCGGGCTCAAAAATTTGATTTTTTCAAAAGTGGACGGATTAGGCATATAGGATCATATGGATTGATTCATAATGGACTCTAGTGTTCAAAAATGCTAGACTCAATGAAAAAACCCGACGTTCACCCCGATCCCTACATAAGAGGTGACGGTTTTGGAAATCAACTTGATAATCACCTAGAGGCCGACTCAAATAGGGTTTCTACCAGTTCGACTTTTGTTAGTGTAGATATTTGAGTTAGGATTCCAATGAAACAAGAATCACAGGTAAAGCTTACTTCTGGAGAGAGTTATAGCCGTTTTACTGACGGCTGCCAGAAAACCGGGCCAAATCTGGCCACCGGCCAAAGGGGTACCCCTTTGGGCGGGCTCAAAAATTTGATTTTTTCAAAAGTGGACGGATTAGGCATATATGATCATATGGATTGATGCATAATGGACTCTAGTGTTCAAAAATGCTAGACTCAATGAAAAACCCGACGTTCACCCCGATCCCTACATAAGAGGTGACGGTTTTGGAAATCAACTTGATTATCACCTAGAGGCCGACTCAAATAGGGTTTCTACAGGTTTGACTTTTAGTAGGGTAGATATTTGAGTTAGGAATCCAACGCAACAAGAATCACGGGTAAAGCTTACTTCTGGAGAGAGTTATAGCCGTTTTACTGACGGCTGCCAGAAAACGGGGCCAAATCTGGCCACTGGCCAAAGGGGTACCCCTTTGGGCGGGCTCAAAAACTTGATTTTTTCAAAAGTGGACGGATTAGGCATATATGAACATATGGATTGATTCATAATGGACTCTAATGTTCAAAAATGCTAGACTCAATGAAAAAACCCGACTTTCACCCCGATCCCTACATAAGAAGTGACGGTTTTGGAAATCAACTTGATAATCACCTAGAGGCCGACTCAAATAGGGTTTCTACCAGTTCGACTTTTGTTAGTGTAGACATTTGAGTTAGGATTCCAACGCAACAAGAATCACGGGTAAAGCTTACTTCTGGAGAGAGTTATAGCCGTTTTACTGACGGCTGCCAGAAAACCGGGCCAAATCTGGCCACCGGCCAAAGGGGTACCCCTTTGGGCGGGCTCAAAAATTTGATTTTTTCAAAAGTGGACGGATTAGGCATATATGATCATATGGATTGATGCATAATGGACTCTAGTGTTCAAAAATGCTAGACTCAATGAAAAAACCCGACTTTCACCCCGATCCCTACATAAGAGGTGACGGTTTTGGAAATCAACTTGATAATCACCTAGAGGCCGATTCAAATAGGGTTTCTACCAGTTCGACTTTTGTTAGTGTAGATATTTGAGTTAGGATTCCAACGCAACAAGAATCACGGGTAAAGCTTAGTTCTGGAGAGAGTTATAGCCGTTTTACTGACGGCTGCCAGAAAACCGGGCCAAATCTGGCCACCGGACAAAGGGGTACCCCTTTGGGCGGGCTCAAAAATTTGATTTTTTCAAAAGTGGACGGATTAGGCATATATGATCATATGGATTGATGCATAATGGACTCTAGTGTTGAAAAATGCTAGACTCAATGAAAAAACCCGACGTTCACCCCGATCCCTACATAAGAGGTGACGGTTTTGGAAATCAACTTGATAATCACCTAGAGGCCGACTCAAATAGGGTTTCTACCAGTTCGACTTTTGTTAGTGTAGATATTTGAGTTAGGATTCCAACGCAACAAGAATCATGGGTAAAGCTTACTTGTGGAGAGAGTTATAGCCGTTTTACTGACGGCTGCTAGAAAACCGGGCCAAATCTGGCCACCGGCCAAAGGGGTACCCCTTTGGGCGGGCTCAAAAATTTGATTTTTTCAAAAGTGGACGGATTAGGCATATATGATCATATGGATTGATTCATAATGGACTCTAGTGTTCAAAAATGCTAGACTCAATGAAAAAACCCGACGTTCACCCCGATCCCTACATAAGAGGTGACGGTTTTGGAAATCAACTTGATAATCATCTAGAGGCCGACTCAAATAGGGTTTCTACTAGTTCGACTTTTTTTAGTGTAGATATTTGAGTTAGGATTCCAATGCAACAAGAATCACAGGTAAAGCTTACTTCTGGAGAGAGTTATAGCCGTTTTACTGACGGTTGCCACAAAACGGGGCCAAATCTGGCCACCGGCCAAAGGGGTATCCCTTTGGGCGGGCTCAAAAATTTGATTTTTTCAAAAGTGGACGGATTAGGCATATATGATCATATGGATTGATGCATAATGGACTCTAGTGTTCAAAAATGCTAGACTCAATGAAAAAACCCGACGTTCACCCCGATCCCTACATAAGAGGTGACGGTTTTGGAAATCAACTTGATAATCACCTAGAGGCCGACTCAAATAGGGTTTCTACCAGTTCGACTTTTGTTAGTGTAGATATTTGAGTTAGGATTCCAACGCAACAAGAATCATGGGTAAAGCTTACTTGTGGAGAGAGTTATAGCCGTTTTACTGACGGCTGCTAGAAAACCGGGCCAAATCTGGCCACCGGCCAAAGGGGTACCCCTTTGGGCGGGCTCAAAAATTTGATTTTTTCAAAAGTGGACGGATTAGGCATATATGATCATATGGATTGATTCATAATGGACTCTAGTGTTCAAAAATGCTAGACTCAATGAAAAAACCCGACGTTCACCCCGATCCCTACATAAGAGGTGACGGTTTTGGAAATCAACTTGATAATCACCTAGAGGCCGACTCAAATAGGGTTTCTACTAGTTCGACTTTTGTTAGTGTAGATATTTGAGTTAGGATTCCAATGCAACAAGAATCACAGGTAAAGCTTACTTCTGGAGAGAGTTATAGCCGTTTTACTGACGGCTGCCACAAAACGGGGCCAAATCTGGCCACCGGCCAAAGGGGTACCCCTTTGGGCGGGCTCAAAAATTTGATTTTTTCAAAAGTGGACGGATTAGGCATATATGATCATATGGATTGATGCATAATGGACACTAGTGTTCAAAAATGCTAGACTCAATGAAAAACCCGACGTTCACCCCGATCCCTACATAAGAGGTGACGGTTTTGGAAATCAACTTGATTATCACCTAGAGGCCGACTCAAATAGGATTTCTACAGGTTTGACTTTTAGTAGGGTAGATATTTGAGTTAGGAATCCAACGCAACAAGAATCACGGGTAAAGCGTACTTCTGGAGAGAGTTATAGCCGTTTTACTGACGGCTGCCAGAAAACGGGGCCAAATCTGGGCACTGGCCAAAGAGGTACCCCTTTGGGCGGGCTCAAAAACTTGATTTTTTCAAAAGTGGACGGATTAGGCATATATGATCATATGGATTGATTCATAATGGACTCTAGTGTTCAAAAATGCTAGACTCAATGAAAAACCCGACGTTCACCCCGATCCCTACATAAGAGGTGACGGTTTTGGAAATCAACTGGATAATCACCTAGAGGCCGACTCAAATAGGGTTTCTACCCGTTCGACTTTTGGTAGTGTAGATATTTGAGTTAGGATTCCAACGCAACAAGAATCACGGTGTAAAGCTTACTTCTGGAGATAGTTATAGCCGTTTTACTGACAGCGGCCAGAAAACCGGGCCAAATCTGGCCACCGGCCAAAGGGGTACCCCTTTGGGCGGGCTCAAAAATTTGATTTTTTCAAAAGTGGATGGATTAGGCATATATGATCATATGGATTGATGCATAATGGACTCTAGTGTTCAAAAATGCTAGACTCAATGAAAAAACCCGACTTTCACCCCGATCCCTACATAAGAGGTGACGGTTTTGGAAATCAACTTGATAATCACCTAGAGGCCGACTCAAATAGGGTTTCTACCAGTTCGACTTTTGTTAGTGTAGATATTTGAGTTAGGATTCCAACGCAACAAGAATCATGGGTAAAGCTTACTTGTGGAGAGAGTTATAGCCGTTTTACTGACGGCTGCTAGAAAACCGGGCCAAATCTGGCCACCGGCCAAAGGGGTACCCCTTTGGGCGGGCTCAAAAATTTGATTTTTTCAAAAGTGGACGGATTAGGCATATATGATCATATGGATTGATTCATAATGGACTCTAGTGTTCAAAAATGCTAGACTCAATGAAAAAACCCGACGTTCACCCCGATCCCTACATAAGAGGTGACGGTTTTGGAAATCAACTTGATAATCATCTAGAGGCCGACTCAAATAGGGTTTCTACTAGTTCGACTTTTTTTAGTGTAGATATTTGAGTTAGGATTCCAATGCAACAAGAATCACAGGTAAAGCTTACTTCTGGAGAGAGTTATAGCCGTTTTACTGACGGTTGCCACAAAACGGGGCCAAATCTGGCCACCGGCCAAAGGGGTATCCCTTTGGGCGGGCTCAAAAATTTGATTTTTTCAAAAGTGGACGGATTAGGCATATATGATCATATGGATTGATGCATAATGGACTCTAGTGTTGAAAAATGCTAGACTCAATGAAAAAACCCGACGTTCACCCCGATCCCTACATAAGAGGTGACGGTTTTGGAAATCAACTTGATAATCACCTAGAGGCCGACTCAAATAGGGTTTCTACCAGTTCGACTTTTGTTAGTGTAGATATTTGAGTTAGGATTCCAACGCAACAAGAATCATGGGTAAAGCTTACTTGTGGAGAGAGTTATAGCCGTTTTACTGACGGCTGCTAGAAAACCGGGCCAAATCTGGCCACCGGCCAAAGGGGTACCCCTTTGGGCGGGCTCAAAAATTTGATTTTTTCAAAAGTGGACGGATTAGGCATATATGATCATATGGATTGATTCATAATGGACTCTAGTGTTCAAAAATGCTAGACTCAATGAAAAAACCCGACGTTCACCCCGATCCCTACATAAGAGGTGACGGTTTTGGAAATCAACTTGATAATCACCTAGAGGCCGACTCAAATAGGGTTTCTACTAGTTCGACTTTTGTTAGTGTAGATATTTGAGTTAGGATTCCAATGCAACAAGAATCACAGGTAAAGCTTACTTCTGGAGAGAGTTATAGCCGTTTTACTGACGGCTGCCACAAAACGGGGCCAAATCTGGCCACCGGCCAAAGGGGTACCCCTTTGGGCGGGCTCAAAAATTTGATTTTTTCAAAAGTGGACGGATTAGGCATATATGATCATATGGATTGATGCATAATGGACACTAGTGTTCAAAAATGCTAGACTCAATGAAAAACCCGACGTTCACCCCGATCCCTACATAAGAGGTGACGGTTTTGGAAATCAACTTGATTATCACCTAGAGGCCGACTCAAATAGGATTTCTACAGGTTTGACTTTTAGTAGGGTAGATATTTGAGTTAGGAATCCAACGCAACAAGAATCACGGGTAAAGCGTACTTCTGGAGAGAGTTATAGCCGTTTTACTGACGGCTGCCAGAAAACGGGGCCAAATCTGGGCACTGGCCAAAGAGGTACCCCTTTGGGCGGGCTCAAAAACTTGATTTTTTCAAAAGTGGACGGATTAGGCATATATGATCATATGGATTGATTCATAATGGACTCTAGTGTTCAAAAATGCTAGACTCAATGAAAAACCCGACGTTCACCCCGATCCCTACATAAGAGGTGACGGTTTTGGAAATCAACTGGATAATCACCTAGAGGCCGACTCAAATAGGGTTTCTACCAGTTCGACTTTTGGTAGTGTAGATATTTGAGTTAGGATTCCAACGCAACAAGAATCACGGTGTAAAGCTTACTTCTGGAGATAGTTATAGCCGTTTTACTGACAGCGGCCAGAAAACCGGGCCAAATCTGGCCACCGGCCAAAGGGGTACCCCTTTGGGCGGGCTCAAAAATTTGATTTTTTCAAAAGTGGATGGATTAGGCATATATGATCATATGGATTGATGCATAATGGACTCTAGTGTTCAAAAATGCTAGACTCAATGAAAAAACCCGACTTTCACCCCGATCCCTACATAAGAGGTGACGGTTTTGGAAATCAACTTGATAATCACCTAGAGGCCGACTCAAATAGGGTTTCTACCAGTTCGACTTTTGTTAGTGTAGATATTTGAGTTAGGATTCCAACGCAACAAGAATCACGGGTAAAGCTTACTTCTGGAGAGAGTTATAGCCGTTTTACTGACGGCTGCCAGAAAACCGGGCCAAATCTGGCCACCGGCCAAAGGGGTACCCCTTTGGGCGGGCTCAAAAATTTGATTTTTTCAAAAGTGGACGGATTAGGCATATATGACCATATGGATTGATGCATAATGGACTCTAGTGTTCAAAAATGCTAGACTCAATGAAAAAACCCGACTTTCACCCCGATCCCTACATAAGAGGTGACGGTTTTGGAAATCAACTTGATAATCACCTAGAGGCCGACTCAAATAGGGTTTCTACCAGTTCGACTTTTGTTAGTGTAGACATTTGAGTTAGGATTCCAACGCAACAAGAATCACGGGTAAAGCTTACTTCTGGAGAGAGTTATAGCCGTTTTACTGACGGCTGCCAGAAAACCGGGCCAAATCTGGCCACCGGCCAAAGGGGTACCCCTTTGGGCGGGCTCAAAAATTTGATTTTTTCAAAAGTGGACGGATTAGGCATATATGATCATATGGATTGATGCATAATGGACTCTAGTGTTCAAAAATGCTAGACTCAATGAAAAAACCCGACGTTCACCCCGATCCCTACATAAGAGGTGACGGTTTTGGAAATCAACTGGATAATCACCTAGAGGCCGACTCAAATAGGGTTTCTACCAGTTCGACTTTTGTTAGTGTAGATATTTGAGTTAGGATTCCAACGCAACAAGAATCATGGGTAAAGCTTACTTCTGGAGAGAGTTATAGCCGTTTTACTGACGGCTGCAAGAAAACGGGGCCAAATCTGGCCATCGGCCAAAGGGGTACCCCTTTGGGCGGGCTCAAAAATTTGATTTTTTCAAAAGTGGACGGATTAGGCATATATGATCATATGGATTGATGCATAATGGACTCTAGTGTTCAAAAATGCTATACTCAATGAAAAAACCCGACTTTCACCCCGATCCCTACATAAGAGGTGACGGTTTTGGAAATCAACTTGATAATCACCTAGAGGCCGACTCAAATAGGGTTTCTACCAGTTCGACTTTTGTTAGTGTAGATATTTGAGTTAGCATTCCAACGCAACAAGAATCACGGGTAAAGCTTACTTCTGGAGAGAGTTATAGCCGTTTTACTGACGGCTGCCAGAAAATCGGGCCAAATCTGGCCACCGGCCAAAGGGGTACCCCTTTGGGCGGGCTCAAAAATTTGATTTTTTCAAAAGTGGACGGAATAGGCATATATGATCATATGGATTGATGCATAATGGACTCTAGTGTTGAAAAATGCTAGACTCAATGAAAAAACCCGACTTTCACCCCGATCCCTACATAAGAGGTGACGGTTTTGGAAATCAACTTGATAATCACCTAGAGGCCGACTCAAATAGGGTTTCTACCAGTTCGACTTTTGTTAGTGTAGATATTTAAGTTAGGGTCCAACGCAACAAGAATCACGGGTAAAGCTTACTTCTGGAGAGAGTTATAGCCGTTTTACTGACGGCTGCCAGAAAACCGGGCCAAATCTGGCCACCGGCCAAAGGAGTACCCCTTTGGGCGGGCTCAAAAATTTGATTTTTTCAAAAGTGGACGGATTAGGCATATATGACCTTATGGATTGATGCATAATGGACTCTAGTGTTCAAAAATGCTAGACTCAATGAAAAAACCCGACTTTCACCCCGATCCCTACATAAGAGGTGACGGTTTTGGAAATCAACTTGATAATCACCTAGAGGCCGACTCAAATAGGGTTTCTACCTGTTCGACTTTTGTTAGTGTAGACATTTGAGTTAGGATTCCAACGAAACAAGAATCACGGGTAAAGCTTACTTCTGGAGAGAGTTATAGCCGTTTTACTGACGGCTGCCAGAAAACCGGGCCAAATCTGGCCACCGGCCAAAGGGGTACCCCTTTGGGCGGGCTCAAAAATTTGATTTTTTAAAAAGTGGACGGATTAGGCATATATGACCATATGGATTGATGCATAATGGACTCTAGTGTTCAAAAATGCTATACTCAATGAAAAAACCCGACTTTCACCCCGATCCCTACATAAGAGGTGACGGTTTTGGAAATCAACTTGATAATCACCTAGAGGCCGACTCAAATAGTGTTTCTACCAGTTCGACTTTTGTTAGTGTAGATATTTGAGTTAGGATTCCAACGCAACAAGAATCACGGGTAAAGCTTACTTCTGGAGAGAGTTATAGCCGTTTTACTGACGGCTGCCAGAAAACCGGGCCAAATCTGGCCACCGGCCAAAGGGGTACCCCTTTGGGCGGGCTCAAAAATTTAATTTTTTCAAAAGTGGACGGAATAGGCATATATGATCATATGGATTGATGCATAATGGACTCTAGTGTTGAAAAATGCTAGACTCAATGAAAAAACCCGACTTTCACCCCGATCCCTACATAAGAGGTGACGGTTTTGGAAATCAACTTGATAATCACCTAGAGGCCGACTCAAATAGGGTTTCTACCAGTTCGACTTTTGTTAGTGTAGCTATTTAAGTTAGGATTCCAACGCAACAAGAATCACGGGTAAAGCTTACTTCTGGAGAGAGTTATAGCCGTTTTACTGACGGCTGCCAGAAAACCGGGCCAAATCTGGCCACCGGCCAAAGGGGTACCCCTTTGGGCGGGTTCAAAAATTTGATTTTTTCAAAAGTGGACGGATTAGGCATATATGACCATATGGATTGATGCATAATGGACTCTAGTGTTCAAAAATGCTAGACTCAATGAAAAAACCCGACTTTCTCCCCGATCCCTACATAAGAGGTGACTGTTTTGGAAATCAACTTGATAATCACCTAGAGGCCGACTCAAATAGGGTTTCTACCAGTTCGACTTTTGTTAGTGTAGATATTTAAGTTAGGATTCCAACGCAACAAGAATCACGGGTAAAGCTTACTTCTGGAGAGAGTTATAGCCGTTTTACTGACGGCTGCCAGAAAACCGGGCCAAATCTGGCCACCGGCCAAAGGGGTACCCCTTTGGGCGGGTTCAAAAATTTGATTTTTTCAAAAGTGGACGGATTAGGCATATATGACCATATGGATTGATGCATAATGGACTCTAGTGTTCAAAAATGCTAGACTCAATGAAAAAACCCGACTTTCACCCCGATCCCTACATAAGAGGTGACGGTTTTGGAAATCAACTTGATAATCACCTAGAGGCCGACTCAAATAGTGTTTCTACCAGTTCGACTTTTGTTAGTGTAGATATTTGAGTTAGGATTCCAACGCAACAAGAATCACGGGTAAAGCTTACTTCTGGAGAGAGTTATAGCCGTTTTACTGACGGCTGCCAGAAAACCGGGCCAAATCTGGCCACCGGCCAAAGGGGTACCCCTTTGGGCGGGCTCAAAAATTTAATTTTTTCAAAAGTGGACGGAATAGGCATATATGATCATATGGATTGATGCATAATGGACTCTAGTGTTGAAAAATGCTAGACTCAATGAAAAAACCCGACTTTCACCCCGATCCCTACATAAGAGGTGACGGTTTTGGAAATCAACTTGATAATCACCTAGAGGCCGACTCAAATAGGGTTTCTACCAGTTCGACTTTTGTTAGTGTAGATATTTAAGTTAGGATTCCAACGCAACAAGAATCACGGGTAAAGCTTACTTCTGGAGAGAGTTATAGCCGTTTTACTGACGGCTGCCAGAAAACCGGGCCAAATCTGGCCACCGGCCAAAGGGGTACCCCTTTGGGCGGGTTCAAAAATTTGATTTTTTCAAAAGTGGACGGATTAGGCATATATGACCATATGGATTGATGCATAATGGACTCTAGTGTTCAAAAATGCTAGACTCAATGAAAAAACCCGACTTTCTCCCCGATCCCTACATAAGAGGTGACTGTTTTGGAAATCAACTTGATAATCACCTAGAGGCCGACTCAAATAGGGTTTCTACCAGTTCGACTTTTGTTAGTGTAGACATTTGAGTTAGGATTCCAACGCAACAAGAATCACGGGTAAAGCTTACTTCTGGAGAGAGTTATAGCCGTTTTACTGACGGCTGCCAGAAAACCGGGCCAAATCTGGCCACCGGCCAAAGGGGTACCGCTTTGGGCGGGCTCAAAAATCTGATTTTTTAAAAAGTGGACGGATTAGGCATATATGACCATATGGATTGATGCATAATGGACTCTAGTGTTCAAAAATGCTAGACTCAATGAAAAAACCCGACTTTCACCCCGATCCCTACATAAGAGGTGACGGTTTTGGAAATCAACTTGATAATCACCTAGAGGCCGACTCAAATAGGGTTTCTACCAGTTCGACTTTTGTTAGTGTAGATATTTGAGTTAGGATTCCAACGCAACAAGAATCACGGGTAAAGCTTACTTCTGGAGAGAGTTATAGCCGTTTTACTGACGGCTGCCAGAAAACCGGGCCAAATCTGGCCACCGGCCAAAGGGGTACCCCTTTGGGCGGGCTCAAAAATTTGATTTTTTCAAAAGTGGACGGAATAGGCATATATGATCATATGGATTGATGCATAATGGACTCTAGTGTTGAAAAATGCTAGACTCAATGAAAAAACCCGACGTTCACCCCGATCCCTACATAAGAGGTGACGGTTTTGGAAATCAACTTGATAATCACCTAGAGGCCGACTCAAATAGGGTTTCTACCAGTTCGACTTTTGTTAGTGTAGATATTTGAGTTAGGATTCCAACGCAACAAGAAACACGGGTAAAGCTTACTTCTGGAGAGAGTTATAGCCGTTTTACTGACGGCTGCCAGAAAACCGGGCCAAATCTGGCCACCGGCAAAAGGGGTACCCCTTTGGGCGGGCTCAAAAATTTGATTTTTTCAAAAGTGGACGGATTAGGCATATATGATCATATGGATTGATTCATAATGGACTCTAGTGTTCAAAAATGCTAGACTCAATGAAAAACCCGACGTTCACCCCGATCCCTACATAAGAGGTGACGGTTTTGGAAATCAACTGGATAATCACCTAGAGGCCGACTCAAATAGGGTTTCTACCAGTTCGACTTTTGGTAGTGTAGATATTTGAGTTAGGATTCCAACGCAACAAGAATCACGGGTAAAGCTTACTTCTGGAGATAGTTATAGCCGTTTTACTGACGGCTGCCAGAAAACCGGGCCAAATCTGGCCACCGGCCAAAGGGGTACCCCTTTGGGCGGGCTCAAAAATTTGATTTTTTCAAAAGTGGACGGATTAGGCATATATGATCATATGGATTGATGCATAATGGACTCTAGTGTTCAAAAATGCTAGACTCAATGAAAAAACTCGACTTTCACCCCGATCCCTACATAAGAGGTGACGGTTTTGGAAATCAACTTGATAATCACCTAGAGGCCGACTCAAATAGGGTTTCTACCAGTTCGACTTTTGTTAGTGTAGATATTTGAGTTAGGATTCCAACGCAACAAGAATCACGGGTAAAGCTTACTTCTGGAGAGAGTTATAGCCGTTTTACTGACGGCTGCCAGAAAACCGGGCCAAATCTGGCCACCGGCCAAAGGGGTACCCTTTTGGGCGGGCTCAAAAATTTGATTTTTTCAAAAGTGGACGGATTAGGCATATATGATCATATGGATTGATGTATAATGGACTCTAGTGTTCAAAAATGCTAGACTCAATGAAAAAACCCGACGTTCACCCCGATCCCTACATAAGAGGTGACGGTTTTGGAAATCAACTGGATAATCACCTAGAGGCCGACTCAAATAGGGTTTCTACCAGTTCGACTTTTGTTAGTGTAGATATTTGAGTTAGGATTCCAACGCAACAAGAATCACGGGTAAAGCTTACTTCTGGAGAGAGTTATAGCCGTTTTACTGACGCCTGCCAGAAAACCGGGCCAAATCTGGCCACCGGCCAAAGGGGTACCCCTTTGGGCGGGCTCAAAACTTTGATTTTTTAAAAAGTGGACGGATTAGGCATATATGACCATATGGATTGATGCATAATGGACTCTAGTGTTCAAAAATGCTAGACTCAATGAAAAAACCCGACTTTCACCCCGATCCCTACATAAGAGGTGACGGTTTTGGAAATCAACTTGATAATCACCTAGAGGCCGACTCAAATAGGGTTTCTACCAGTTCGACTTTTGTTAGTGTAGATATTTGAGTTAGGATTCCAACGCAACAAGAATCACGGGTAAAGCTTACTTCTGGAGAGAGTTATAGCCGTTTTACTGACGGCTGCCAGAAAACCGGGCCAAATCTGGCCACCGGCCAAAGGGGTACCCCTTTGGGCGGGCTCAAAAATTTGATTTTTTCAAAAGTGGACGGAATAGGCATATATGATCATATGGATTGATGCATAATGGACTCTAGTGTTGAAAAATGCTAGACTCAATGAAAAAACCCGACGTTCACCCCGATCCCTACATAAGAGGTGACGGTTTTGGAAATCAACTTGATAATCACCTAGAGGCCGACTCAAATAGGGTTTCTACCAGTTCGACTTTTGTTAGTGTAGATATTTGAGTTCGGATTCCAACGCAACAAGAAACACGGGTAAAGCTTACTTCTGGAGAGAGTTATAGCCGTTTTACTGACGGCTGCCAGAAAACCGGGCCAAATCTGGCCACCGGCCAAAGGGGTACCCCTTTGGGCGGGCTCAAAAATTTGATTTTTTCAAAAGTGGACGGATTAGGCATATATGATCATATGGATTGATGCATAATGGACTCTAGTGTTCAAAAATGCTAGACTCAATGAAAAAACCCGACTTTCACCCCGATCCCTACATAAGAGGTGACGGTTTTGGAAATCAACTTGATAATCACCTAAAGGCCGACTCAAATAGGGTTTCTACCAGTTCGACTTTTGTTACTGTAGATATTTGAGTTAGGATTCCAACGCAATAAGAATCACGGGTAAAGCTTACTTCTGGAGAGAGTTATATCCGTTTTACTGACGGCTGCCAGAAAACCGGGCCAAATCTGGCCACCGGCCAAAGGGGTACCCCTTTGGGCGGGCTCTAAAATTTGATTTTTTCAAAAGTGGACGGAATAGGCATATATGATCATATGGATTGATGCATAATGGACTCTAGTGTTGAAAAATGCTAGACTCAATGAAAAAACCCGACGTTCACCCCGATCCCTACATAAGAGGTGACGGTTTTGGAAATCAACTTGATAATCACCTAGAGGCCGACTCAAATAGGGTTTCTACCAGTTCGACTTTTGTTAGTGTAGATATTTGAGTTAGGATTCCAACGCAACAAGAAACACGGGTAAAGCTTACTTCTGGAGAGAGTTATAGCCGTTTTACTGACGGCTGCCAGAAAACCGGGCCAAATCTGGCCACCGGCAAAAGGGGTACCCCTTTGGGCGGGCTCAAAAATTTGATTTTTTCAAAAGTGGACGGATTAGGCATATATGATCATATGGATTGATTCATAATGGACTCTAGTGTTCAAAAATGCTAGACTCAATGAAAAACCCGACGTTCACCCCGATCCCTACATAAGAGGTGACGGTTTTGGAAATCAACTGGATAATCACCTAGAGGCCGACTCAAATAGGGTTTCTACCAGTTCGACTTTTGGTAGTGTAGATATTTGAGTTAGGATTCCAACGCAACAAGAATCACGGGTAAAGCTTACTTCTGGAGATAGTTATAGCCGTTTTACTGACGGCTGCCAGAAAACCGGGCCAAATCTGGCCACCGGCCAAAGGGGTACCCCTTTGGGCGGGCTCAAAAATTTGATTTTTTCAAAAGTGGACGGATTAGGCATATATGATCATATGGATTGATGCATAATGGACTCTAGTGTTCAAAAATGCTAGACTCAATGAAAAAACTCGACTTTCACCCCGATCCCTACATAAGAGGTGACGGTTTTGGAAATCAACTTGATAATCACCTAGAGGCCGACTCAAATAGGGTTTCTACCAGTTCGACTTTTGTTAGTGTAGATATTTGAGTTAGGATTCCAACGCAACAAGAATCACGGGTAAAGCTTACTTCTGGAGAGAGTTATAGCCGTTTTACTGACGGCTGCCAGAAAACCGGGCCAAATCTGGCCACCGGCCAAAGGGGTACCCTTTTGGGCGGGCTCAAAAATTTGATTTTTTCAAAAGTGGACGGATTAGGCATATATGATCATATGGATTGATGTATAATGGACTCTAGTGTTCAAAAATGCTAGACTCAATGAAAAAACCCGACGTTCACCCCGATCCCTACATAAGAGGTGACGGTTTTGGAAATCAACTGGATAATCACCTAGAGGCCGACTCAAATAGGGTTTCTACCAGTTCGACTTTTGTTAGTGTAGATATTTGAGTTAGGATTCCAACGCAACAAGAATCACGGGTAAAGCTTACTTCTGGAGAGAGTTATAGCCGTTTTACTGACGCCTGCCAGAAAACCGGGCCAAATCTGGCCACCGGCCAAAGGGGTACCCCTTTGGGCGGGCTCAAAACTTTGATTTTTTAAAAAGTGGACGGATTAGGCATATATGACCATATGGATTGATGCATAATGGACTCTAGTGTTCAAAAATGCTAGACTCAATGAAAAAACCCGACTTTCACCCCGATCCCTACATAAGAGGTGACGGATTTGGAAATCAACTTGATAATCACCTAGAGGCCGACTCAAATAGGGTTTCTACCAGTTCGACTTTTGTTAGTGTAGATATTTGAGTTAGGATTCCAACGCAACAAGAATCACGGGTAAAGCTTACTTCTGGAGAGAGTTATAGCCGTTTTACTGACGGCTGCCAGAAAACCGGGCCAAATCTGGCCACCGGCCAAAGGGGTACCCCTTTGGGCGGGCTCAAAAATTTGTTTTTTTCAAAAGTGGACGGAATAGGCATATATGATCATATGGATTGATGCATAATGGACTCTAGTGTTGAAAAATGCTAGACTCAATGAAAAAACCCGACGTTCACCCCGATCCCTACATAAGAGGTGACGGTTTTGGAAATCAACTTGATAATCACCTAGAGGCCGACTCAAATAGGGTTTCTACCAGTTCGACTTTTGTTAGTGTAGATATTTGAGTTCGGATTCCAACGCAACAAGAAACACGGGTAAAGCTTACTTCTGGAGAGAGTTATAGCCGTTTTACTGACGGCTGCCAGAAAACCGGGCCAAATCTGGCCACCGGCCAAAGGGGTACCCCTTTGGGCGGGCTCAAAAATTTGATTTTTTCAAAAGTGGACGGATTAGGCATATATGATCATATGGATTGATGCATAATGGACTCTAGTGTTCAAAAATGCTAGACTCAATGAAAAAACCCGACTTTCACCCCGATCCCTACATAAGAGGTGACGGTTTTGGAAATCAACTTGATAATCACCTAAAGGCCGACTCAAATAGGGTTTCTACCAGTTCGACTTTTGTTACTGTAGATATTTGAGTTAGGATTCCAACGCAATAAGAATCACGGGTAAAGCTTACTTCTGGAGAGAGTTATATCCGTTTTACTGACGGCTGCCAGAAAACCGGGCCAAATCTGGCCACCGGCCAAAGGGGTACCCCTTTGGGCGGGCTCAAAAATTTGATTTTTTCAAAAGTGGACGGAATAGGCATATATGATCATATGGATTGATGCATAATGGACTCTAGTGTTGAAAAATGCTAGACTCAATGAAAAAACCCGACGTTCACCCCGATCCCTACATAAGAGGTGACGGTTTTGGAAATCAACTTGATAATCACCTAGAGGCCGACTCAAATAGGGTTTCTACCAGTTCGACTTTTGTTAGTGTAGATATTTGAGTTAGGATTCCAACGCAACAAGAAACACGGGTAAAGCTTACTTCTGGAGAGAGTTATAGCCGTTTTACTGACGGCTGCCAGAAAACCGGGCCAAATCTGGCCACCGGCAAAAGGGGTACCCCTTTGGGCGGGCTCAAAAATTTGATTTTTTCAAAAGTGGACGGATTAGGCATATATGATCATATGGATTGATTCATAATGGACTCTAGTGTTCAAAAATGCTAGACTCAATGAAAAACCCGACGTTCACCCCGATCCCTACATAAGAGGTGACGGTTTTGGAAATCAACTGGATAATCACCTAGAGGCCGACTCAAATAGGGTTTCTACCAGTTCGACTTTTGGTAGTGTAGATATTTGAGTTAGGATTCCAACGCAACAAGAATCACGGGTAAAGCTTACTTCTGGAGATAGTTATAGCCGTTTTACTGACGGCTGCCAGAAAACCGGGCCAAATCTGGCCACCGGCCAAAGGGGTACCCCTTTGGGCGGGCTCAAAAATTTGATTTTTTCAAAAGTGGACGGATTAGGCATATATGATCATATGGATTGATGCATAATGGACTCTAGTGTTCAAAAATGCTAGACTCAATGAAAAAACTCGACTTTCACCCCGATCCCTACATAAGAGGTGACGGTTTTGGAAATCAACTTGATAATCACCTAGAGGCCGACTCAAATAGGGTTTCTACCAGTTCGACTTTTGTTAGTGTAGATATTTGAGTTAGGATTCCAACGCAACAAGAATCACGGGTAAAGCTTACTTCTGGAGAGAGTTATAGCCGTTTTACTGACGGCTGCCAGAAAACCGGGCCAAATCTGGCCACCGGCCAAAGGGGTACCCCTTTGGGCGGGCTCAAAAATTTGATTTTTTCAAAAGTGGACGGATTAGGCATATATGATCATATGGATTGATGCATAATGGACTCTAGTGTTCAAAAATGCTAGACTCAATGAAAAAACCCGACTTTCACCCCGATCCCTACATAAGAGGTGACGGTTTTGGAAATCAACTTGATAATCACCTAAAGGCCGACTCAAATAGGGTTTCTACCAGTTCGACTTTTGTTACTGTAGATATTTGAGTTAGGATTCCAACGCAATAAGAATCACGGGTAAAGCTTACTTCTGGAGAGAGTTATATCCGTTTTACTGACGGCTGCCAGAAAACCGGGCCAAATCTGGCCACCGGCCAAAGGGGTACCCCTTTGGGCGGGCTCAAAAATTTGATTTTTTCAAAAGTGGACGGAATAGGCATATATGATCATATGGATTGATGCATAATGGACTCTAGTGTTGAAAAATGCTAGACTCAATGAAAAAACCCGACGTTCACCCCGATCCCTACATAAGAGGTGACGGTTTTGGAAATCAACTTGATAATCACCTAGAGGCCGACTCAAATAGGGTTTCTACCAGTTCGACTTTTGTTAGTGTAGATATTTGAGTTAGGATTCCAACGCAACAAGAAACACGGGTAAAGCTTACTTCTGGAGAGAGTTATAGCCGTTTTACTGACGGCTGCCAGAAAACCGGGCCAAATCTGGCCACCGGCAAAAGGGGTACCCCTTTGGGCGGGCTCAAAAATTTGATTTTTTCAAAAGTGGACGGATTAGGCATATATGATCATATGGATTGATTCATAATGGACTCTAGTGTTCAAAAATGCTAGACTCAATGAAAAACCCGACGTTCACCCCGATCCCTACATAAGAGGTGACGGTTTTGGAAATCAACTGGATAATCACCTAGAGGCCGACTCAAATAGGGTTTCTACCAGTTCGACTTTTGGTAGTGTAGATATTTGAGTTAGGATTCCAACGCAACAAGAATCACGGGTAAAGCTTACTTCTGGAGATAGTTATAGCCGTTTTACTGACGGCTGCCAGAAAACCGGGCCAAATCTGGCCACCGGCCAAAGGGGTACCCCTTTGGGCGGGCTCAAAAATTTGATTTTTTCAAAAGTGGACGGATTAGGCATATATGATCATATGGATTGATGCATAATGGACTCTAGTGTTCAAAAATGCTAGACTCAATGAAAAAACTCGACTTTCACCCCGATCCCTACATAAGAGGTGACGGTTTTGGAAATCAACTTGATAATCACCTAGAGGCCGACTCAAATAGGGTTTCTACCAGTTCGACTTTTATTAGTGTAGATATTTGAGTTAGGATTCCAACGCAACAAGAATCACGGGTAAAGCTTACTTCTGGAGAGAGTTATAGCCGTTTTACTGACGGCTGCCAGAAAACCGGGCCAAATCTGGCCACCGGCCAAAGGGGTACCCTTTTGGGCGGGCTCAAAAATTTGATTTTTTCAAAAGTGGACGGATTAGGCATATATGATCATATGGATTGATGTATAATGGACTCTAGTGTTCAAAAATGCTAGACTCAATGAAAAAACCCGACGTTCACCCCGATCCCTACATAAGAGGTGACGGTTTTCGAAATCAACTGGATAATCACCTAGAGGCCGACTCAAATAGGGTTTCTACCAGTTCGACTTTTGTTAGTGTAGATATTTGAGTTAGGATTCCAACGCAACAAGAATCACGGGTAAAGCTTACTTCTGGAGAGAGTTATAGCCGTTTTACTGACGCCTGCCAGAAAACCGGGCCAAATCTGGCCACCGGCCAAAGGGGTACCCCTTTGGGCGGGCTCAAAACTTTGATTTTTTAAAAAGTGGACGGATTAGGCATATATGTCCATATAGATTGATGCATAATGGACTCTAGTGTTCAAAAATGCTAGACTCAATGAAAAAACCCGACTTTCACCCCGATCCCTACATAAGAGGTGACGGTTTTGGAAATCAACTTGATAATCACCTAGAGGCCGACTCAAATAGGGTTTCTACCAGTTCGACTTTTGTTAGTGTAGATATTTGAGTTAGGATTCCAACGCAACAAGAATCACGGGTAAAGCTTACTTCTGGAGAGAGTTATAGCCGTTTTACTGACGGCTGCCAGAAAACCGGGCCAAATCTGGCCACCGGCCAAAGGGGTACCCCTTTGGGCGGGCTCAAAAATTTGATTTTTTCAAAAGTGGACGGAATAGGCATATATGATCATATGGATTGATGCATAATGGACTCTAGTGTTGAAAAATGCTAGACTCAATGAAAAAACCCGACGTTCACCCCGATCCCTACATAAGAGGTGACGGTTTTGGAAATCAACTTGATAATCACCTAGAGGCCGACTCAAATAGGGTTTCTACCAGTTCGACTTTTGTTAGTGTAGATATTTGAGTTCGGATTCCAACGCAACAAGAAACACGGGTAAAGCTTACTTCTGGAGAGAGTTATAGCCGTTTTACTGACGGCTGCCAGAAAACCGGGCCAAATCTGGCCACCGGCCAAAGGGGTACCCCTTTGGGCGGGCTCAAAAATTTGATTTTTTCAAAAGTGGACGGATTAGGCATATATGATCATATGGATTGATGCATAATGGACTCTAGTGTTCAAAAATGCTAGACTCAATGAAAAAACCCGACTTTCACCCCGTTCCCTACATAAGAGGTGACGGTTTTGGAAATCAACTTGATAATCACCTAAAGGCCGACTCAAATAGGGTTTCTACCAGTTCGACTTTTGTTACTGTAGATATTTGAGTTAGGATTCCAACGCAATAAGAATCACGGGTAAAGCTTACTTCTGGAGAGAGTTATATCCGTTTTACTGACGGCTGCCAGAAAACCGGGCCAAATCTGGCCACCGGCCAAAGGGGTACCCCTTTGGGCGGGCTCAAAAATTTGATTTTTTCAAAAGTGGACGGAATAGGCATATATGATCATATGGATTGATGCATAATGGACTCTAGTGTTGAAAAATGCTAGACTCAATGAAAAAACCCGACGTTCACCCCGATCCCTACATAAGAGGTGACGGTTTTGGAAATCAACTTGATAATCACCTAGAGGCCGACTCAAATAGGGTTTCTACCAGTTCGACTTTTGTTAGTGTAGATATTTGAGTTCGGATTCCAACGCAACAAGAAACACGGGTAAAGCTTACTTCTGGAGAGAGTTATAGCCGTTTTACTGACGGCTGCCAGAAAACCGGGCCAAATCTGGCCACCGGCCAAAGGGGTACCCCTTTGGGCGGGCTCAAAAATTTGATTTTTTCAAAAGTGGACGGATTAGGCATATATGATCATATGGATTGATGCATAATGGACTCTAGTGTTCAAAAATGCTAGACTCAATGAAAAAACCCGACTTTCACCCCGATCCCTACATAAGAGGTGACGGTTTTGGAAATCAACTTGATAATCACCTAGAGGCCGACTCAAATAGGGTTTCTACCAGTTCGACTTTTGTTAGTGTAGATATTTGAGTTAGGATTCCAACGCAACAAGAATCACGGGTAAAGCTTACTTCTGGAGAGAGTTATAGCCGTTTTACTGACGGCTGCCAGAAAACCGGGCCAAATCTGGCCACCGGCCAAAGGGGTACCCCTTTGGGCGGGCTCAAAAATTTGATTTTTTAAAAAGTGGACGGATTAGGCATATATGACCATATGGATTGATGCATAATGGACTCTAGTGTTCAAAAATGCTAGACTCAATGAAAAAACCCGACTTTCACCCCGATCCCTACAAAAGATGTGACGGTTTTGGAAATCAACTTGATAATCACCTAGAGGCCGACTCAAATAGGGTTTCTACCAGTTCGACTTTTGTTAGTGTAGACATTTGAGTTAGGATTCCAACGCAACAAGAATCACGGGTAAAGCTTACTTCTGGAGAGAGTTATAGCCGTTTTACTGACGGCTGCCAGAAAACCGGGCCAAATCTGGCCACCGGCCAAAGGGGTACCCCTTTGGGCGGGCTCAAAAATTTGATTTTTTCAAAAGTAGACGGATTAGGCATATATGATCATATAGATTGATGCATAATGGACTCTAGTGTTCAAAAATGCTAGACTCAATGAAAAAACCCGACGTTCACCCCGATCCCTACATAAGAGGTGACGGTTTTGGAAATCAACTGGATAATCACCTAGAGGCCGACTCAAATAGGGTTTCTACCAGTTCGACTTTTGTTAGTGTAGATATTTGAGTTAGGATTCCAACGCAACAAGAATCACGGGTAAAGCTTACTTCTGGAGAGAGTTATAGCCGTTTTACTGACGGCTGCCAGAAAACCGGGCCAAATCTGGCCACCGGCCAAAGGGGTACCCCTTTGGGCGGGCTCAAAAATTTGATTTTTTCAAAAGTGGACGGATTAGGCATATATGATCATATGGATTGATGCATAATGGACTCTAGTGTTCAAAAATGCTATACTCAATGAAAAAACCCGACTTTCACCCCGATCCCTACATAAGAGGTGACGGTTTTGGAAATCAACTTGATAATCACCTAGACGCCGACTCAAATAGGGTTTCTACCAGTTCGACTTTTGTTAGTGTAGATATTTGAGTTAGGATTCCAACGCAACAAAAATCACGGGTAAAGCTTACTTCTGGAGAGAGTTATAGCCGTTTTACTGACGGCTGCCAGAAAACCGGGCCAAATCTGGCCACCGGCCAAAGGGGTACCCCTTTGGGCGGGCTCAAAAATTTGATTTTTTCAAAAGTGGACGTATTAGGCATATATGATCATATGGATTGATGCATAATGGACTCTAGTGTTCAAAAATGCTAGACTCAATGAAAAAACCCGACGTTCACCCCGATCCCTACATAAGAGGTGACGGTTTTGGAAATCAACTGGATAATCACCTAGAGGACGACTCAAATAGGGTTTCTACCAGTTCGACTTTTGTTAGTGTAGATATTTGAGTTAGGATTCCAACGCAACAAGAATCACGGGTAAAGCTTACTTCTGGAGAGAGTTATAGCCGTTTTACTGACGGCTGCCAGAAAACCGGGCCAAATCTGGCCACCGGCCAAAGGGGTACCCCTTTGGGCGGGCTCAAAAACTTGATTTTTTCAAAAGTGGACGGATTAGGCATATATGAACATATGGATTGATTCATAATGGACTCTAGTGTTCAAAAATGCTAGACTCAATGAAAAACCCGACGTTCACCCCGATCCCTACATAAGAGGTGACGGTTTTGGAAATCAACTGGATAATCACCTAGAGGCCGACTCAAATAGGGTTTCTACCAGTTCAACTTTTGTTAGTGTAGATATTTGAGTTAGGATTCCAACGCAACAAGAATCACGGGTAACGCTTACTTCTGGAATGAGTAACAGCCGTTTTACTGACGGCTGCCAAAAAACGGAGCCAAATCTGGCCACCGGCCAAAGGGGTACCCCTTTGGGCGGGCTCAAAAATTTGATTTTTTCAAAAGTGGACGGATTAGGCATATATGATCATATGGATTGATGCATAATGGACTCTAGTGTTCAAAAATGCTAGACTCAATGAAAAAACCCGACGTTCACCCCGATCCCTACATAAGAGGTGACGGTTTTGGAAATCAACTTGATAATCACCTAGAGGCCGACTCAAATAGGGTTTCTACCAGTTCGACTTTTGTTAGTGTAGATATTTGAGTTAGGATTCCAACGCAACAAGAATCACGGGTAAAGCTTACTTCTGGAGAGAGTTATAGCCGTTTTACTGACGGCTGCCAGAAAACCGGGCCAAATCTGGCCACCGGCCAAAGGGGTACCCCTTTGGGCGGGCTCAAAAATTTGATTTTTTCAAAAGTGGACGGAATAGGCATATATGATCATATGGATTGATGCATAATGGACTCTAGTGTTGAAAAATGCTAGACTCAATGAAAAAACCCGACGTTCACCCCGATCCCTACATAAGAGGTGACGGTTTTGGAAATCAACTTGATAATCACCTAGAGGCCGACTCAAATAGGGTTTCTACCAGTTCGACTTTTGTTAGTGTAGATATTTGAGTTCGGATTCCAATGCAACAAGAAACACGGGTAAAGCTTACTTCTGGAGAGAGTTATAGCCGTTTTACTGACGGCTGCCAGAAAACCGGGCCAAATCTGGCCACCGGCCAAAGGGGTACCCCTTTGGGCGGGCTCAAAAATTTGATTTTTTCAAAAGTGGACGGATTAGGCATATATGATCATATGGATTGATTCATAATGGACTCTAGTGTTCAAAAATGCTAGACTCAATGAAAAACCCGACGTTCACCCCGATCCCTACATAAGAGGTGACGGTTTTGGAAATCAACTGGATAATCACCTAGAGGCCGACTCAAATAGGGTTTCTACCAGTTCGACTTTTGGTAGTGTAGATATTTGAGTTAGGATTCCAACGCAACAAGAATCACGGGTAAAGCTTACTTCTGGAGATAGTTATAGCCGTTTTACTGACGGCTGCCAGAAAACCGGGCCAAATCTGGCCACCGGCCAAAGGGGTACCCCTTTGGGCGGGCTCAAAAATTTGATTTTTTCAAAAGTGGACGGATTAGGCATATATGATCATATGGATTGATGCATAATGGACTCTAGTGTTCAAAAATGCTAGACTCAATGAAAAAACCCGACTTTCACCCCGATCCCTACATAAGAGGTGACGGTTTTGGAAATCAACTTGATAATCACCTAGAGGCCGACTCAAATAGGGTTTCTACCAGTTCGACTTTTGTTAGTGTAGATATTTGAGTTAGGATTCCAACGCAACAAGAATCACGGGTAAAGCTTACTTCTGGAGAGAGTTATAGCCGTTTTACTGACGGCTGCCAGAAAACCGGGCCAAATCTGGCCACCGGCCAAAGGGGTACCCCTTTGGGCGGGCTCAAAAATTTGATTTTTTAAAAAGTGGACGGATTAGGCATATATGACCATATGGATTGATGCATAATGGACTCTAGTGTTCAAAAATGCTAGACTCAATGAAAAAACCCGACTTTCACCCCGATCCCTACAAAAGAGGTGACGGTTTTGGAAATCAACTTGATAATCACCTAGAGGCCGACTCAAATAGGGTTTCTACCAGTTCGACTTTTGTTAGTGTAGACATTTGAGTTAGGATTCCAACGCAACAAGAATCACGGGTAAAGCTTACTTCTGGAGAGAGTTATAGCCGTTTTACTGACGGCTGCCAGAAAACCGGGCCAAATCTGGCCACCGGCCAAAGGGGTACCCCTTTGGGCGGGCTCAAAAATTTGATTTTTTAAAAAGTGGACGGATTAGGCATATATGACCATATGGATTGATGCATAATGGACTTTAGTGTTCAAAAATGCTAGACTCAATGAAAAAACCCGACTTTCACCCCGATCCCTACAAAAGAGGTGACGGTTTTGGAAATCAACTTGATAATCACCTAGAGGCCGACTCAAATAGGGTTTCTACCAGTTCGACTTTTGTTAGTGTAGACATTTGAGTTAGGATTCCAACGCAACAAGAATCACGGGTAAAGCTTACTTCTGGAGAGAGTTATAGCCGTTTTACTGACGGCTGCCAGAAAACCGGGCCAAATCTGGCCACCGGCCAAAGGGGTACCCCTTTGGGCGGGCTCAAAAATTTGATTTTTTCAAAAGTAGACGGATTAGGCATATATGATCATATAGATTGATGCATAATGGACTCTAGTGTTCAAAAATGCTAGACTCAATGAAAAAACCCGACGTTCACCCCGATCCCTACATAAGAGGTGACGGTTTTGGAAATCAACTGGATAATCACCTAGAGGCCGACTCAAATAGGGTTTCTACCAGTTCGACTTTTGTTAGTGTAGATATTTGAGTTAGGATTCCAACACAACAAGAATCACGGGTAAAGCTTACTTCTGGAGAGAGTTATAGCCGTTTTACTGACGGCTGCCAGAAAACCGGGCCAAATCTGGCCACCGGCCAAAGGGGTACCCCTTTGGGCGGGCTCAAAAATTTGATTTTTTCAAAAGTGGACGGATTAGGCATATATGATCATATGGATTGATGCATAATGGACTCTAGTGTTCAAAAATGCTATACTCAATGAAAAAACCCGACTTTCACCCCGATCCCTACATAAGAGGTGACGGTTTTGGAAATCAACTTGATAATCACCTAGAGGCCGACTCAAATAGGGTTTCTACCAGTTCGACTTTTGTTAGTGTAGATATTTGAGTTAGGATTCCAACGCAACAAGAATCACGGGTAAAGCTTACTTCTGGAGAGAGTTATAGCCGTTTTACTGACGGCTGCCAGAAAACCGGGCCAAATCTGGCCACCGGCCAAAGGGGTACCCCTTTGGGCGGGCTCAAAAATTTGATTTTTTCAAAAGTGGACGTATTAGGCATATATGATCATATGGATTGATGCATAATGGACTCTAGTGTTCAAAAATGCTAGACTCAATGAAAAAACCCGACGTTCACCCCGATCCCTACATAAGAGGTGATGGTTTTGGAAATCAACTGGATAATCACCTAGAGGACGACTCAAATAGGGTTTCTACCTGTTCGACTTTTGTTAGTGTAGATATTTGAGTTAGGATTCCAACGCAACAAGAATCACGGGTAAAGCTTACTTCTGGAGAGAGTTATAGCCGTTTTACTGACGGCTGCCAGAAAACCGGGCCAAATCTGGCCACCGGCCAAAGGGGTACCCCTTTGGGCGGGCTCAAAAACTTGATTTTTTCAAAAGTGGACGGATTAGGCATATATGAACATATGGATTGATTGATAATGGACTCTAGTGTTCAAAAATGCTAGACTCAATGAAAAACCCGACGTTCACCCCGATCCCTACATAAGAGGTGACGGTTTTGGAAATCAACTGGATAATCACCTAGAGGCCGACTCAAATAGGGTTTCTACCAGTTCGACTTTTGTTAGTGTAGATATTTGAGTTAGGATTCCAACGCAACAAGAATCACGGGTAACGCTTACTTCTGGAATGAGTAACAGCCGTTTTACTGACGGCTGCCAAAAAACGGAGCCAAATCTGGCCACCGGCCAAAGGGGTACCCCTTTGGGCGGGCTCAAAAATTTGATTTTTTCAAAAGTGGACGGATTAGGCATATATGATCATATGGATTGATGCATAATGGACTCTAGTGTTCAAAAATGCTAGACTCAATGAAAAAACCCGACGTTCACCCCGATCCCTACATAAGAGGTGACGGTTTTGGAAATCAACTTGATAATCACCTAGAGGCCGACTCAAATAGGGTTTCTACCAGTTCGACTTTTGTTAGTGTAGATATTTGAGTTAGGATTCCAACGCAACAAGAATCACGGGTAAAGCTTACTTCTGGAGAGAGTTATAGCCGTTTTACTGACGGCTGCCAGAAAACCGGGCCAAATCTGGCCACCGGCCAAAGGGGTACCCTTTGGGCGGGCTCAAAAATTTTATTTTTTCAAAAGTGGACGGATTAGGCATATATGATCATATGGATTGATGCATAATGGACTCTAGTGTTCAAAAATGCTAGACTCAATGAAAAACCCGACGTTCACCCTGATTCCTACATAAGAGGTGACGGTTTTGGAAATCAACTTGATAATCACCTAGAGGCCGACTCAAATAGGGTTTCTAAAGGTTCGACTTTTGGTAGGGTAGATATTTGAGTTAGGAATCCAACGAAACAAGAATTACGGGTAACGCTTACTTCTGGAGAGAGTAACAGCCGTTTTACTGACGGCTGCCAAAAAATGGGGCCAAATCTGGCCACCGGCCAAAGGGGTACCCCTTTGGGCGGGCTCAAAAATTTGATTTTTTCAAAAGTGGACGGATTAGGCATATATGATCATATGGATTAATGCATAATGGACTCTAGTGTTCAAAAATGCTAGACTCAATGAAAAAACCCGATGTTCACCCCGATCCCTACATAAGAGGTGACGGTTTTGTAAATCAACTGGATAATCACCTAGAGGCCGACTCAAATAGGGTTTCTACCAGTTCGAATTTTGTTAGTGTAGATATTTGAGTTAGGATTCCAACGCAACAAGAATCACGGGTAAAGCTTACTTCTGGAGAGAGTTATAGCCGTTTTACTGACGGCTGCCAGAAAACCGGGCCAAATCTGGCCACCGGCCAAAGGGGTACATCTTTGGACGGGCTCAAAAATTTGATTTTTTCAAAAGTGGACGGATTAGGCATATATGATCATATGGATTGATGCATAATGGACTCTAGTGTTCAAAAATGCTAGACTCAATGAAAAACCCGACGTTCACCCCGATCCCTACATAAGAGGTGACGGTTTTGGAAATCAACTGGATAATCACCTAGAGGCCGACTCAAATAGGGTTTCTACCAGTTCGACTTTTGTTAGTGTAGATATTTGAGTTAGGATTCCAACGCAACAAGAATCACGGGTAAAGCTTACTTCTGGAGAGAGTTATAGCCGTTTTACTGACGGCTGCCAGAAAACCGGGCCAAATCTGGCCACCGGCCAAAGGGGTACCCTTTGGGCGGGCTCAAAAATTTTATTTTTTCAAAAGTGGACGGATTAGGCATATATGATCATATGGATTGATGCATAATGGACTCTAGTGTTCAAAAATGCTAGACTCAATGAAAAACCCGACGTTCACCCTGATTCCTACATAAGAGGTGACGGTTTTGGAAATCAACTTGATAATCACCTAGAGGCCGACTCAAATAGGGTTTCTACCAGTTCGACTTTTGTTAGTGTAGATATTTGAGTTCGGATTCCAACGCAACAAGAAACACGGGTAAAGCTTACTTCTGGAGAGAGTTATAGCCGTTTTACTGACGGCTGCCAGAAAACCGGGCCAAATCTGGCCACCGGCCAAAGGGGTACCCCTTTGGGCGGACTCAAAAATTTGATTTTTTCAAAAGTGGACGGATTAGGCATATATGATCATATGGATTGATTCATAATGGACTCTAGTGTTCAAAAATGCTAGACTCAATGAAAAACCCAACGTTCACCCCGATCCCTACATAAGAGGTGACGGTTTTGGAAATCAACTGGATAATCACCTAGAGGCCGACTCAAATAGGGTTTCTACCAGTTCGACTTTTGGTAGTGTAGATATTTGAGTTAGGATTCCAACGCAACAAGAATCACGGGTAAAGCTTACTTCTGGAGATAGTTATAGCCGTTTTACTGACGGCTGCCAGAAAACCGGGCCAAATCTGGCCACCGGCCAAAGGGGTACCCCTTTGGGCGGGCTCAAAAATTTGATTTTTTCAAAAGTGGACGGATTAGGCATATATGATCATATGGATTGATGCATAATGGACTCTAGTGTTCAAAAATGCTAGACTCAATGAAAAAACCCGACTTTCACCCCGATCCCTACATAAGAGGTGACGGTTTTGGAAATCAACTTGATAATCACCTAGAGGCCGACTCAAATAGGGTTTCTACCAGTTCGACTTTTGTTAGTGTAGATATTTGAGTTAGGATTCCAACGCAACAAGAATCACGGGTAAAGCTTACTTCTGGAGAGAGTTATAGCCGTTTTACTGACGGCTGCCAGAAAACCGGGCCAAATCTGGCCACCGGCCAAAGGGGTACCCCTTTGGGCGGGCTCAAAAATTTGATTTTTTAAAAAGTGGACGGATTAGGCATATATGACCATATGGATTGATGCATAATGGACTCTAGTGTTCAAAAATGCTAGACTCAATGAAAAAACCCGACTTTCACCCCGATCCCTACAAAAGAGGTGACGGTTTTGGAAATCAACTTGATAATCACCTAGAGGCCGACTCAAATAGGGTTTCTACCAGTTCGACTTTTGTTAGTGTAGACATTTGAGTTAGGATTCCAACGCAACAAGAATCACGGGTAAAGCTTACTTCTCGAGAGAGTTATAGCCGTTTTACTGACGGCTGCCAGAAAACCGGGCCAAATCTGGCCACCGGCCAAAGGGGTACCCCTTTGGGCGGGCTCAAAAATTTGATTTTTTAAAAAGTGGACGGATTAGGCATATATGACCATATGGATTGATGCATAATGGACTCTAGTGTTCAAAAATGCTAGACTCAATGAAAAAACCCGACTTTCACCCCGATCCCTACAAAAGAGGTGACGGTTTTGGAAATCAACTTGATAATCACCTAGAGGCCGACTCAAATAGGGTTTCTACCAGTTCGACTTTTGTTAGTGTAGACATTTGAGTTAGGATTCCAACGCAACAAGAATCACGGGTAAAGCTTACTTCTGGAGAGAGTTATAGCCGTTTTACTGACGGCTGCCAGAAAACCGGGCCAAATCTGGCCACCGGCCAAAGGGGTACCCCTTTGGGCGGGCTCAAAAATTTGATTTTTTCAAAAGTAGACGGATTAGGCATATATGATCATATAGATTGATGCATAATGGACTCTAGTGTTCAAAAATGCTAGACTCAATGAAAAAACCCGACGTTCACCCCGATCCCTACATAAGAGGTGACGGTTTTGGAAATCAACTGGATAATCACCTAGAGGCCGACTCAAATAGGGTTTCTACCAGTTCGACTTTTGTTAGTGTGGATATTTGAGTTAGGATTCCAACGCAACAAGAATCACGGGTAAAGCTTACTTCTGGAGAGAGTTATAGCCGTTTTACTGACGGCTGCCAGAAAACCGGGCCAAATCTGGCCACCGGCCAAAGGGGTACCCCTTTGGGCGGGCTCAAAAATTTGATTTTTTAAAAAGTGGATGGATTAGGCATATATGATCATATGGATTGATGCATAATGGACTCTAGTGTTCAAAAATGCTATACTCAATGAAAAAACCCGACTTTCACCCCGATCCCTACATAAGAGGTGACGGTTTTGGAAATCAACTTGATAATCACCTAGAGGCCGACTCAAATAGGGTTTCTACCAGTTCGACTTTTGTTAGTGTAGATATTTGAGTTAGGATTCCAACGCAACAAGAATCACGGGTAAAGCTTACTTCTGGAGAGAGTTATAGCCGTTTTACTGACGGCTGCCAGAAAACCGGGCCAAATCTGGCCACCGGCCAAAGGGGTACCCCTTTGGGCGGGCTCAAAAATTTGATTTTTTAAAAAGTGGACGGATTAGGCATATATGACCATATGGATTGATGCATAATGGACTCTAGTGTTCAAAAATGCTAGACTCAATGAAAAAACCCGACTTTCACCCCGATCCCTACAAAAGAGGTGACGGTTTTGGAAATCAACTTGATAATCACCTAGAGGCCGACTCAAATAGGGTTTCTACCAGTTCGACTTTTTTTAGTGTAGACATTTGAGTTAGGATTCCAACGCAACAAGAATCACGGGTAAAGCTTACTTCTCGAGAGAGTTATAGCCGTTTTACTGACGGCTGCCAGAAAACCGGGCCAAATCTGGCCACCGGCCAAAGGGGTACCCCTTTGGGCGGGCTCAAAAATTTGATTTTTTAAAAAGTGGACGGATTAGGCATATATGACCATATGGATTGATGCATAATGGACTCTAGTGTTCAAAAATGCTAGACTCAATGAAAAAACCCGACTTTCACCCCGATCCCTACAAAAGAGGTGACGGTTTTGGAAATCAACTTGATAATCACCTAGAGGCCGACTCAAATAGGGTTTCTACCAGTTCGACTTTTGTTAGTGTAGACATTTGAGTTAGGATTCCAACGCAACAAGAATCACGGGTAAAGCTTACTTCTGGAGAGAGTTATAGCCGTTTTACTGACGGCTGCCAGAAAACCGGGCCAAATCTGGCCACCGGCCAAAGGGGTACCCCTTTGGGCGGGCTCAAAAATTTGATTTTTTCAAAAGTAGACGGATTAGGCATATATGATCATATAGATTGATGCATAATGGACTCTAGTGTTCAAAAATGCTAGACTCAATGAAAAAACCCGACGTTCACCCCGATCCCTACATAAGAGGTGACGGTTTTGGAAATCAACTGGATAATCACCTAGAGGCCGACTCAAATAGGGTTTCTACCAGTTCGACTTTTGTTAGTGTAGATATTTGAGTTAGGATTCCAACGCAACAAGAATCACGGGTAAAGCTTACTTCTGGAGAGAGTTATAGCCGTTTTACTGACGGCTGCCAGAAAACCGGGCCAAATCTGGCCACCGGCCAAAGGGGTACCCCTTTGGGCGGGCTCAAAAATTTGATTTTTTAAAAAGTGGACGGATTAGGCATATATGACCATATGGATTGATGCATAATGGACTCTAGTGTTCAAAAATGCTAGACTCAATGAAAAAACCCGACTTTCACCCCGATCCCTACAAAAGAGGTGACGGTTTTGGAAATCAACTTGATAATCACCTAGAGGCCGACTCAAATAGGGTTTCTACCAGTTCGACTTTTTTTAGTGTAGACATTTGAGTTAGGATTCCAACGCAACAAGAATCACGGGTAAAGCTTACTTCTCGAGAGAGTTATAGCCGTTTTACTGACGGCTGCCAGAAAACCGGGCCAAATCTGGCCACCGGCCAAAGGGGTACCCCTTTGGGCGGGCTCAAAAATTTGATTTTTTAAAAAGTGGACGGATTAGGCATATATGACCATATGGATTGATGCATAATGGACTCTAGTGTTCAAAAATGCTAGACTCAATGAAAAACCCGACGTTCACCCCGATCCCTACATAAGAGGTGACGGTTTTGGAAATCAACTTGATTATCACCTAGAGGCCGACTCAAATAGGGTTTCTACAGGTTTGACTTTTAGTAGGGTAGATATTTGAGTTAGGAATCCAACGCAACAAGAATCACGGGTAAAGCTTACTTCTGGAGAGAGTTATAGCCGTTTTACTGACGGCTGCCAGAAAACCGGGCCAAATCTGGCCACCGGCCAAAGGGGTACCCCTTTGGGCGGGCTCAAAAATTTGATTTTTTCAAAAGTAGACGGATTAGGCATATATGATCATATAGATTGATGCATAATGGACTCTAGTGTTCAAAAATGCTAGACTCAATGAAAAAACCCGACGTTCACCCCGATCCCTACATAAGAGGTGACGGTTTTGGAAATCAACTGGATAATCACCTAGAGGCCGACTCAAATAGGGTTTCTACCAGTTCGACTTTTGTTAGTGTAGATATTTGAGTTAGGATTCCAACGCAACAAGAATCACGGGTAAAGCTTACTTCTGGAGAGAGTTATAGCCGTTTTACTGACGGCTGCCAGAAAACCGGGCCAAATCTGGCCACCGGCCAAAGGGGTACCCCTTTGGGCGGGCTCAAAAATTTGATTTTTTCAAAAGTGGATGGATTAGGCATATATGATCATATGGATTGATGCATAATGGACTCTAGTGTTCAAAAATGCTATACTCAATGAAAAAACCCGACTTTCACCCCGATCCCTACATAAGAGGTGACGGTTTTGGAAATCAACTTGATAATCACCTAGAGGCCGACTCAAATAGGGTTTCTACCAGTTCGACTTTTGTTAGTGTAGATATTTGAGTTAGGATTCCAACGCAACAAGAATCACGGGTAAAGCTTACTTCTGGAGAGAGTTATAGCCGTTTTACTGACGGCTGCCAGAAAACCGGGCCAAATCTGGCCACCGGCCAAAGGGGTACCCCTTTGGGCGGGCTCAAAAATTTGATTTTTTAAAAAGTGGACGGATTAGGCATATATGACCATATGGATTGATGCATAATGGACTCTAGTGTTCAAAAATGCTAGACTCAATGAAAAAACCCGACTTTCACCCCGATTCCTACAAAAGAGGTGACGGTTTTGGAAATCAACTTGATAATCACCTAGAGGCCGACTCAAATAGGGTTTCTACCAGTTCGACTTTTTTTAGTGTAGACATTTGAGTTAGGATTCCAACGCAACAAGAATCACGGGTAAAGCTTACTTCTCGAGAGAGTTATAGCCGTTTTACTGACGGCTGCTAGAAAACCGGGCCAAATCTGGCCACCGGCCAAAGGGGTACCCCTTTGGGCGGGCTCAAAAATTTGATTTTTTAAAAAGTGGACGGATTAGGCATATATGACCATATGGATTGATGCATAATGGACTCTAGTGTTCAAAAATGCTAGACTCAATGAAAAAACCCGACTTTCACCCCGATCCCTACAAAAGAGGTGACGGTTTTGGAAATCAACTTGATAATCACCTAGAGGCCGACTCAAATAGGGTTTCTACCAGTTCGACTTTTGTTAGTGTAGACATTTGAGTTAGGATTCCAACGCAACAAGAATCACGGGTAAAGCTTACTTCTGGAGAGAGTTATAGCCGTTTTACTGACGGCTGCCAGAAAACCGGGCCAAATCTGGCCACCGGCCAAAGGGGTACCCCTTTGGGCGGGCTCAAAAATTTGATTTTTTCAAAAGTAGACGGATTAGGCATATATGATCATATAGATTGATGCATAATGGACTCTAGTGTTCAAAAATGCTAGACTCAATGAAAAAACCCGACGTTCACCCCGATCCCTACATAAGAGGTGACGGTTTTGGAAATCAACTGGATAATCACCTAGAGGCCGACTCAAATAGGGTTTCTACCAGTTCGACTTTTGTTAGTGTAGATATTTGAGTTAGGATTCCAACGCAACAAGAATCACGGGTAAAGCTTACTTCTGGAGAGAGTTATAGCCGTTTTACTGACGGCTGCCAGAAAACCGGGCCAAATCTGGCCACCGGCCAAAGGGGTACCCCTTTGGGCGGGCTCAAAAATTTGATTTTTTCAAAAGTGGACGGATTAGGCATATATGATCATATGGATTGATGCATAATGGACTCTAGTGTTCAAAAATGCTATACTCAATGAAAAAACCCGACTTTCACCCCGATCCCTACATAAGAGGTGACGGTTTTGGAAATCAACTTGATAATTACCTAGAGGCCGACTCAAATAGGGTTTCTACCAGTTCGACTTTTCTTAGTGTAGATATTTGAGTTAGGATTCCAACGCAACAAGAATCACGGGTAAAGCTTACTTCTGGAGAGAGTTATAGCCGTTTTACTGACGGCTGCCAGAAAACCGGGCCAAATCTGGCCACCGGCCAAAGGGGTACCCCTTTGGGCGGGCTCAAAAATTTGATTTTTTCAAAAGTGGACGGATTAGGCATATATCATCATATGGATTGATGCATAATGGACTCTAGTGTTCAAAAATGCTAGACTCAATGAAAAACCCGACGTTCACCCCGATCCCTACATAAGAGGTGACGGTTTTGGAAATCAACTTGATTATCACCTAGAGGCCGACTCAAATAGGGTTTCTACAGGTTTGACTTTTAGTAGGGTAGATATTTGAGTTAGGAATCCAACGCAACAAGAATCACGGGTAAAGCTTACTTCTGGAGAGAGTTATAGCCGTTTTACTGACGGCTGCCAGAAAACGGGGCCAAATCTGGCCACTGGCCAAAGGGGTACCCCTTTGGGCGGGCTCAAAAACTTGATTTTTTCAAAAGTGGACGGATTAGGCATATATGAACATATGGATTGATTCATAATGGACTCTCGTGTTCAAAAATGCTAGACTCAATGAAAAACCCGACGTTCACCCCGATCCCTACATAAGAGGTGACGGTTTTGGAAATCAACTGGATAATCACCTAGAGGCCGACTCAAATAGGGTTTCTACCAGTTCGACTTTTGTTAGTGTAGATATTTGAGTTAGGATTCCAACGAAACAAGAATCACGGGTAACGCTTACTTCTGGAGAGAGTAACAGCCGTTTTACTGACGGCTGCCAAAAAACGGAGCCAAATCTGGCCACCGGCCAAAGTGGTACCCCTTTGGGCGGGCTAAAAAACTTGATTTTTTCAAAAGTGGACGGATTAGGCATATATGATCATATGGATTGATGCATAATGGACTCTAGTGTTCAAAAATGCTAGACTCAATGAAAAAACCCGACGTTCACCCCGATCCCTACATAAGAGGTGACGGTTTAGGAAATCAACTGGATAATCACCTAGAGGCCGACTCAAATAGGGTTTCTACCAGTTCGACTTTTGTTAGTGTAGATATTTGAGTTAGGATTCCAACGCAACAAGAATCACGGGTAAAGCTTACTTCTCGAGAGAGTTATAGCCGTTTTACTGACGGCTGCCAGAAAACCGGGCCAAATCTGGCCACCGGCCAAAGGGGTACCCTTTGGGCGGGCTCAAAAATTTTATTTTTTCAAAAGTGGACGGATTAGGCATATATGATCATATGGATTGATGCATAATGGACTCTAGTGTTCAAAAATGCTAGACTCAATGAAAAACCCGACGTTCACCCTGATTCCTACATAAGAGGTGACGGTTTTGGAAATCAACTTGATAATCACCTAGAGGCCGACTCAAATAGGGTTTCTAAAGGTTCGACTTTTGGTAGGGTAGATATTTGAGTTAGGAATCCAACGAAACAAGAATCACGGGTAACGCTTACTTCTGGAGAGAGTAACAGCCGTTTTACTGACGGCTGCCAAAAAATGGGGCCAAATCTGGCCACCGGCCAAAGGGGTACCCCTTTGGGCGGGCTCAAAAATTTGATTTTTTCAAAAGTGGACGGATTAGGCATATATGATCATATGGATTGATGCATAATGGACTCTAGTGTTCAAAAATGCTAGACTCAATGAAAAAACCCGATGTTCACCCCGATCCCTACATAAGAGGTGACGGTTTTGTAAATCAACTGGATAATCACCTAGAGGCCGACTCAAATAGGGTTTCTACCAGTTCGACTTTTGTTAGTGTAGATATTTGAGTTAGGATTCCAACGCAACAAGAATCACGGGTAAAGCTTACTTCTGGAGAGAGTTATAGCCGTTTTACTGACGGCTGCCAGAAAACCGGGCCAAATCTGGCCACCGGCCAAAGGGGTACATCTTTGGGCGGGCTCAAAAATTTGATTTTTTCAAAAGTGGACGGATTAGGCATATATGATCATATGGATTGATGCATAATGGACTCTAGTGTTCAAAAATGCTATACTCAATGAAAAAACCCGACTTTCACCCCGATCCCTACATAAGAGGTGACGGTTTTGGAAATCTACTTGATAATCACCTAGAGGCCGACTCAAATAGGGTTTCTACCAGTTCGACTTTTGTTAGTGTAGATATTTGAGTTAGGATTCCAACGCAACAAGAATCACGGGTAAAGCTTACTTCTGGAGAGAGTTATAGCCGTTTTACTGACGGCTGCCAGAAAACCGGGCCTAATCTGGCCACCGGCCAAAGGGCTACCCCTTTGGGCGGGCTCAAAAATTTGATTTTTTCAAAAGTGGACGGATTAGGCATATATGATCATATGGATTGATGCATAATAGAATCTAGTGTTGAAAAATGCTAGTCTCAATGAAAAAACCCGACGTTCACCCCGATTCCTACATAAGAGGTGACGGTTTTGGAAATCAACTTGATAATCACCTAGAGGCCGACTCAAATAGGGTTTCTACCAGTTCGACTTTTGTTAGTGTAGATATTTGAGTTAGGATTCCAACGCAACAAGAATCACGGGTAAAGCTTACTTCTGGAGAGAGTTATAGCCGTTTTACTGACGGCTGCAAGAAAACCGGGCCAAATCTGGCCACCGGCCAAAGGGATACCCCTTTGGGCGGGCTCAAAAACTTGATTTTTTCAAAAGTGGACGGATTAGGCATATATGATCATATGGATTGATTCATAATGGACTCTAGTGTTCAAAAATGCTAGACTCAATGAAAAAACCCGACGTTCACCCCGATCCCTACATAAGAGGTGACAGTTTTGGAAATCAACTTGATAATCACCTAGAGGCCGACTCAAATAGGGTTTTTACCAGTTCGACTTTTGTTAGTGTAGATATTTGAGTTAGGATTCCAATGCAACAAGAATCACAGGTAAAGCTTACTTCTGGAGAGAGTTATAGCCGTTTTACTGACGGCTGCCACAAAACGGGGCCAAATCTGGCCACCGGCCAAAGGGGTACCCCTTTGGGCGGGCTCAAAAATTTGATTTTTTCAAAAGTGGACGGATTAGGCATATATCATCATATGGATTGATGCATAATGGACTCTAGTGTTCAAAAATGCTAGACTCAATGAAAAACCCGACGTTCACCCCGATCCCTACATAAGAGGTGACGGTTTTGGAAATCAACTTGATTATCACCTAGAGGCCGACTCAAATAGGGTTTCTATAGGTTTGACTTTTAGTAGGGTAGATATTTGAGTTAGGAATCCAACGCAACAAGAATCACGGGTAAAGCTTACTTCTGGAGAGAGTTATAGCCGTTTTACTGACGGCTGCCAGAAAACGGGGCCAAATCTGGCCACTGGCCAAAGGGGTACCCCTTTGGGCGGGTTCAAAAACTTGATTTTTTCAAAAGTGGACGGATTAGGCATATATGAACATATGGATTGATTCATAATGGACTCTCGTGTTCAAAAATGCTAGACTCAATGAAAAACCCGACGTTCACCCCGATCCCTACATAAGAGGTGACGGTTTTGGAAATCAACTGGATAATCACCTAGAGGCCGACTCAAATAGGGTTTCTACCAGTTCGACTTTTGTTAGTGTAGATATTTGAGTTAGGATTCCAACGAAACAAGAATCACGGGTAACGCTTACTTCTGGAGAGAGTAACAGCCGTTTTACTGACGGCTGCCAAAAAACGGAGCCAAATCTGGCCACCGGCCAAAGGGGTACCCCTTTGGGCGGGCTAAAAAACTTGATTTTTTCAAAAGTGGACGGATTAGGCATATATGATCATATGGATTGATGCATAATGGACTCTAGTGTTCAAAAATGCTAGACTCAATGAAAAAACCCGACGTTCACCCCGATCCCTACATAAGAGGTGACGGTTTAGGAAATCAACTTGATAATCACCTAGAGGCCGACTCAAATAGGGTTTCTACCAGTTCGACTTTTGTTAGTGTAGATATTTGAGTTAGGATTCCAACGCAACAAGAATCACGGGTAAAGCTTACTTCTGGAGAGAGTTATAGCCGTTTTACTGACGGCTGCCAGAAAACCGGGCCAAATCTGGCCACCGGCCAAAGGGGTACCCTTTGGGCGGGCTCAAAAATTTTATTTTTTCAAAAGTGGACGGATTAGGCATATATGATCATATGGATTGATGCATAATGGACTCTAGTGTTCAAAAATGCTAGACTCAATGAAAAACCCGACGTTCACCCTGATTCCTACATAAGAGGTGACGGTTTTGGAAATCAACTTGATAATCACCTAGAGGCCGACTCAAATAGGGTTTCTAAAGGTTCGACTTTTGGTAGGGTAGATATTTGAGTTAGGAATCCAACGAAACAAGAATCACGGGTAACGCTTACTTCTGGAGAGAGTAACAGCCGTTTTACTGACGGCTGCCAAAAAATGGGGCCAAATCTGGCCACCGGCCAAAGGGGTACCCCTTTGGGCGGGCTCAAAAATTTGATTTTTTCAAAAGTGGACGGATTAGGCATATATGATCATATGGATTGATGCATAATGGACTCTAGTGTTCAAAAATGCTAGACTCAATGAAAAAACCCGATGTTCACCCCGATCCCTACATAAGAGGTGACGGTTTTGTAAATCAACTGGATAATCACCTAGAGGCCGACTCAAATAGGGTTTCTACCAGTTCGACTTTTGTTAGTGTAGATATTTGAGTTAGGATTCCAACGCAACAAGAATCACGGGTAAAGCTTACTTCTGGAGAGAGTTATAGCCGTTTTACTGACGGCTGCCAGAAAACCGGGCCAAATCTGGCCACCGGCCAAAGGGGTACCCTTTGGGCGGGCTCAAAAATTTTATTTTTTCAAAAGTGGACGGATTAGGCATATATGATCATATGGATTGATGCATAATGGACTCTAGTGTTCAAAAATGCTAGACTCAATGAAAAACCCGACGTTCACCCTGATTCCTACATAAGAGGTGACGGTTTTGGAAATCAACTTGATAATCACCTAGAGGCCGACTCAAATAGGGTTTCTAAAGGTTCGACTTTTGGTAGGGTAGATATTTGAGTTAGGAATCCAACGAAACAAGAATCACGGGTAACGCTTACTTCTGGAGAGCGTAACAGCCGTTTTACTGACGGCTGCCAAAAAATGGGGCCAAATCTGGCCACCGGCCAAAGGGGTACCCCTTTGGGCGGGCTCAAAAATTTGATTTTTTCAAAAGTGGACGGATTAGGCATATATGATCATATGGATTAATGCATAATGGACTCTAGTGTTCAAAAATGCTAGACTCAATGAAAAAACCCGATGTTCACCCCGATCCCTACATAAGAGGTGACGGTTTTGTAAATCAACTGGATAATCACCTAGAGGCCGACTCAAATAGGGTTTCTACCAGTTCGACTTTTGTTAGTGTAGATATTTGAGTTAGGATTCCAACGCAACAAGAATCACGGGTAAAGCTTACTTCTGGAGAGAGTTATAGCCGTTTTACTGACGGCTGCCAGAAAACCGGGCCAAATCTGGCCACCGGCCAAAGGGTACATCTTTGGGCGGGCTCAAAAATTTGATTTTTTCAAAAGTGGACGGATTAGGAATATATGATCATATGGATTGATGCATAATGGACTCTAGTGTTCAAAAATGCTATACTCAATGAAAAAACCCGACTTTCACCCCGATCCCTACATAAGAGGTGACGGTTTTGGAAATCTACTTGATAATCACCTAGAGGCCGACTCAAATAGGATTTCTACCAGTTCGACTTTTGTTAGTGTAGATATTTGAGTTAGGATTCCAACGCAACAAGAATCACGGGTAAAGCTTACTTCTGGAGAGAGTTATAGCCGTTTTACTGACGGCTGCCAGAAAACCGGGCCTAATCTGGCCACCGGCCAAAGGGCTACCCCTTTGGGCGGGCTCAAAAATTTGATTTTTTCAAAAGTGGACGGATTAGGCATATATGATCATATGGATTGATGCATAATAGACTCTAGTGTTGAAAAATGCTAGTCTCAATGAAAAAACCCGACGTTCACCCCGATTCCTACATAAGAGGTGACGGTTTTGGAAATCAACTTGATAATCACCTAGAGGCCGACTCAAATAGGGTTTCTACCAGTTCGACTTTTGTTAGTGTAGATATTTGAGTTAGGATTCCAACGCAACAAGAATCACGGGTAAAGCTTACTTCTGGAGAGAGTTATAGCCGTTTTACTGACGGCTGCCAGAAAACCGGGCCAAATCTGGCCACCGGCCAAAGGGATACCCCTTTGGGCGGGCTCAAAAACTTGATTTTTTCAAAAGTGGACGGATTAGGCATATATGATCATATGGATTGATTCATAATGGACTCTAGTGTTCAAAAATGCTAGACTCAATGAAAAAACCCGACGTTCACCCCGATCCCTACATAAGAGGTGACGGTTTTGGAAATCAACTTGATAATCACCTAGAGGCCGACTCAAATAGGGTTTCTACCAGTTCGACTTTTGTTAGTATAGATATTTGAGTTAGGATTCCAATGCAACAAGAATCACAGGTAAAGCTTACTTCTGGAGAGAGTTATAGCCGTTTTACTGACGGCTGCCACAAAACGGGGCCAAATCTGGCCACCGGCCAAAGGGGTACCCCTTTGGACGAGCTCAAAAATTTGATTTTTTCAAAAGTGGACGGATTAGGCATATATCATCATATGGATTGATGCATAATGGACTCTAGTGTTCAAAAATGCTAGACTCAATGAAAAACCCGACGTTCACCCCGATCCCTACATAAGAGGTGACGGTTTTGGAAATCAACTTGATTATCATCTAGAGGCCGACTCAAATAGGGTTTCTACAGGTTTGACTTTTAGTAGGGTAGATATTTGAGTTAGGAATCCAACGCAACAAGAATCACGGGTAAAGCTTACTTCTGGAGAGAGTTATAGCCGTTTTACTGACGGCTGCCAGAAAACGGGGCCAAATCTGGCCACTGGCCAAAGGGGTACCCCTTTGGGCGGGCTCAAAAACTTGATTTTTTCAAAAGTGGACGGATTAGGCATATATGAACATATGGATTGATTCATAATGGACTCTCGTGTTCAAAAATGCTAGACTCAATGAAAAACCCGACGTTCACCCCGATCCCTACATAAGAGGTGACGGTTTTGGAAATCAACTGGATAATCACCTAGAGGCCGACTCAAATAGGGTTTCTACCAGTTCGACTTTTGTTAGTGTAGATATTTGAGTTAGGATTCCAACGAAACAAGAATCACGGGTAACGCTTACTTCTGGAGAGAGTAACAGCCGTTTTACTGACGGCTGCCAAAAAACGGAGCCAAATCTGGCCACCGGCCAAAGGGGTACCCCTTTGGGCGGGCTAAAAAACTTGATTTTTTCAAAAGTGGACGGATTAGGCATATATGATCATATGGATTGATGCATAATGGACTCTAGTGTTCAAAAATGCTAGACTCAATGAAAAAACCCGACGTTCACCCCGATCCCTACATAAGAGGTGACGGTTTAGGAAATCAACTTGATAATCACCTAGAGGCCGACTCAAATAGGGTTTCTACCAGTTCGACTTTTGTTAGTGTAGATATTTGAGTTAGGATTCCAACGCAACAAGAATCACGGGTAAAGCTTACTTCTGGAGAGAGTTATAGCCGTTTTACTGACGGCTGCCAGAAAACCGGGCCAAATCTGGCCACCGGCCAAAGGGGTACCCTTTGGGCGGGCTCAAAAATTTTATTTTTTCAAAAGTGGACGGATTAGGCATATATGATCATATGGATTGATGCATAATGGACTCTAGTGTTCAAAAATGCTAGACTCAATGAAAAACCCGACGTTCACCCTGATTCCTACATAAGAGGTGACGGTTTTGGAAATCAACTTGATAATCACCTAGAGGCCGACTCAAATAGGGTTTCTAAAGGTTCGACTTTTGGTAGGGTAGATATTTGAGTTAGGAATCCAACGAAACAAGAATCACGGGTAACGCTTACTTCTGGAGAGAGTAACAGCCGTTTTACTGACGGCTGCCAAAAAATGGGGCCAAATCTGGCCACCGGCCAAAGGGGTACCCCTTTGGGCGGGCTCAAAAATTTGATTTTTTCAAAAGTGGACGGATTAGGCATATATGATCATATGGATTGATGCATAATGGACTCTAGTGTTCAAAAATGCTAGACTCAATGAAAAAACCCGATGTTCACCCCGATCCCTACATAAGAGGTGACGGTTTTGTAAATCAACTGGATAATCACCTAGAGGCCGACTCAAATAGGGTTTCTACCAGTTCGACTTTTGTTAGTGTAGATATTTGAGTTAGGATTCCAACGCAACAAGAATCACGGGTAAAGCTTACTTCTGGAGAGAGTTATAGCCGTTTTACTGACGGCTGCCAGAAAACCGGGCCAAATCTGGCCACCGGCCAAAGGGGTACATCTTTGGGCGGGCTCAAAAATTTGATTTTTTCAAAAGTGGACGGATTAGGCATATATGATCATATGGATTGATGCATAATGGACTCTAGTGTTCAAAAATGCTATACTCAATGAAAAAACCCGACTTTCACCCCGATCCCTACATAAGAGGTGACGGTTTTGGAAATCTACTTGATAATCACCTAGAGGCCGACTCAAATAGGGTTTCTACCAGTTCGACTTTTGTTAGTGTAGATATTTGAGTTAGGATTCCAACGCAACAAGAATCACGGGTAAAGCTTACTTCTGGAGAGAGTTATAGCCGTTTTACTGACGGCTGCCAGAAAACCGGGCCTAATCTGGCCACCGGCCAAAGGGCTACCCCTTTGGGCGGGCTCAAAAATTTGATTTTTTCAAAAGTGGACGGATTAGGCATATATGATCATATGGATTGATGCATAATAGAATCTAGTGTTGAAAAATGCTAGTCTCAATGAAAAAACCCGACGTTCACCCCGATTCCTACATAAGAGGTGACGGTTTTGGAAATCAACTTGATAATCACCTAGAGGCCGACTCAAATAGGGTTTCTACCAGTTCGACTTTTGTTAGTGTAGATATTTGAGTTAGGATTCCAACGCAACAAGAATCACGGGTAAAGCTTACTTCTGGAGAGAGTTATAGCCGTTTTACTGACGGCTGCAAGAAAACCGGGCCAAATCTGGCCACCGGCCAAAGGGATACCCCTTTGGGCGGGCTCAAAAACTTGATTTTTTCAAAAGTGGACGGATTAGGCATATATGATCATATGGATTGATTCATAATGGACTCTAGTGTTCAAAAATGCTAGACTCAATGAAAAAACCCGACGTTCACCCCGATCCCTACATAAGAGGTGACAGTTTTGGAAATCAACTTGATAATCACCTAGAGGCCGACTCAAATAGGGTTTTTACCAGTTCGACTTTTGTTAGTGTAGATATTTGAGTTAGGATTCCAATGCAACAAGAATCACAGGTAAAGCTTACTTCTGGAGAGAGTTATAGCCGTTTTACTGACGGCTGCCACAAAACGGGGCCAAATCTGGCCACCGGCCAAAGGGGTACCCCTTTGGGCGGGCTCAAAAATTTGATTTTTTCAAAAGTGGACGGATTAGGCATATATCATCATATGGATTGATGCATAATGGACTCTAGTGTTCAAAAATGCTAGACTCAATGAAAAACCCGACGTTCACCCCGATCCCTACATAAGAGGTGACGGTTTTGGAAATCAACTTGATTATCACCTAGAGGCCGACTCAAATAGGGTTTCTATAGGTTTGACTTTTAGTAGGGTAGATATTTGAGTTAGGAATCCAACGCAACAAGAATCACGGGTAAAGCTTACTTCTGGAGAGAGTTATAGCCGTTTTACTGACGGCTGCCAGAAAACGGGGCCAAATCTGGCCACTGGCCAAAGGGGTACCCCTTTGGGCGGGTTCAAAAACTTGATTTTTTCAAAAGTGGACGGATTAGGCATATATGAACATATGGATTGATTCATAATGGACTCTCGTGTTCAAAAATGCTAGACTCAATGAAAAACCCGACGTTCACCCCGATCCCTACATAAGAGGTGACGGTTTTGGAAATCAACTGGATAATCACCTAGAGGCCGACTCAAATAGGGTTTCTACCAGTTCGACTTTTGTTAGTGTAGATATTTGAGTTAGGATTCCAACGAAACAAGAATCACGGGTAACGCTTACTTCTGGAGAGAGTAACAGCCGTTTTACTGACGGCTGCCAAAAAACGGAGCCAAATCTGGCCACCGGCCAAAGGGGTACCCCTTTGGGCGGGCTAAAAAACTTGATTTTTTCAAAAGTGGACGGATTAGGCATATATGATCATATGGATTGATGCATAATGGACTCTAGTGTTCAAAAATGCTAGACTCAATGAAAAAACCCGACGTTCACCCCGATCCCTACATAAGAGGTGACGGTTTAGGAAATCAACTTGATAATCACCTAGAGGCCGACTCAAATAGGGTTTCTACCAGTTCGACTTTTGTTAGTGTAGATATTTGAGTTAGGATTCCAACGCAACAAGAATCACGGGTAAAGCTTACTTCTGGAGAGAGTTATAGCCGTTTTACTGACGGCTGCCAGAAAACCGGGCCAAATCTGGCCACCGGCCAAAGGGGTACCCTTTGGGCGGGCTCAAAAATTTTATTTTTTCAAAAGTGGACGGATTAGGCATATATGATCATATGGATTGATGCATAATGGACTCTAGTGTTCAAAAATGCTAGACTCAATGAAAAACCCGACGTTCACCCTGATTCCTACATAAGAGGTGACGGTTTTGGAAATCAACTTGATAATCACCTAGAGGCCGACTCAAATAGGGTTTCTAAAGGTTCGACTTTTGGTAGGGTAGATATTTGAGTTAGGAATCCAACGAAACAAGAATCACAGGTAACGCTTACTTCTGGAGAGAGTAACAGCCGTTTTACTGACGGCTGCCAAAAAATGGGGCCAAATCTGGCCACCGGCCAAAGGGGTACCCCTTTGGGCGGGCTCAAAAATTTGATTTTACCAAAAGTGGACGGATTAGGCATATATGATCATATGGATTGATGCATAATGGACTCTAGTGTTCAAAAATGCTAGACTCAATGAAAAAACCCGATGTTCACCCCGATCCCTACATAAGAGGTGACGGTTTTGTAAATCAACTGGATAATCACCTAGAGGCCGACTCAAATAGGGTTTCTACCAGTTCGACTTTTGTTAGTGTAGATATTTGAGTTAGGATTCCAACGCAACAAGAATCACGGGTAAAGCTTACTTCTGGAGAGAGTTATAGCCGTTTTACTGACGGCTGCCAGAAAACCGGGCCAAATCTGGCCACCGGCCAAAGGGGTACCCTTTGGGCGGGCTCAAAAATTTTATTTTTTCAAAAGTGGACGGATTAGGCATATATGATCATATGGATTGATGCATAATGGACTCTAGTGTTCAAAAATGCTAGACTCAATGAAAAACCCGACGTTCACCCTGATTCCTACATAAGAGGTGACGGTTTTGGAAATCAACTTGATAATCACCTAGAGGCCGACTCAAATAGGGTTTCTAAAGGTTCGACTTTTGGTAGGGTAGATATTTGAGTTAGGAATCCAACGAAACAAGAATCACGGGTAACGCTTACTTCTGGAGAGCGTAACAGCCGTTTTACTGACGGCTGCCAAAAAATGGGGCCAAATCTGGCCACCGGCCAAAGGGGTACCCCTTTGGGCGGGCTCAAAAATTTGATTTTTTCAAAAGTGGACGGATTAGGCATATATGATCATATGGATTAATGCATAATGGACTCTAGTGTTCAAAAATGCTAGACTCAATGAAAAAACCCGATGTTCACCCCGATCCCTACATAAGAGGTGACGGTTTTGTAAATCAACTGGATAATCACCTAGAGGCCGACTCAAATAGGGTTTCTACCAGTTCGACTTTTGTTAGTGTAGATATTTGAGTTAGGATTCCAACGCAACAAGAATCACGGGTAAAGCTTACTTCTGGAGAGAGTTATAGCCGTTTTACTGACGGCTGCCAGAAAACCGGGCCAAATCTGGCCACCGGCCAAAGGGTACATCTTTGGGCGGGCTCAAAAATTTGATTTTTTCAAAAGTGGACGGATTAGGAATATATGATCATATGGATTGATGCATAATGGACTCTAGTGTTCAAAAATGCTATACTCAATGAAAAAACCCGACTTTCACCCCGATCCCTACATAAGAGGTGACGGTTTTGGAAATCTACTTGATAATCACCTAGAGGCCGACTCAAATAGGATTTCTACCAGTTCGACTTTTGTTAGTGTAGATATTTGAGTTAGGATTCCAACGCAACAAGAATCACGGGTAAAGCTTACTTCTGGAGAGAGTTATAGCCGTTTTACTGACGGCTGCCAGAAAACCGGGCCTAATCTGGCCACCGGCCAAAGGGCTACCCCTTTGGGCGGGCTCAAAAATTTGATTTTTTCAAAAGTGGACGGATTAGGCATATATGATCATATGGATTGATGCATAATAGACTCTAGTGTTGAAAAATGCTAGTCTCAATGAAAAAACCCGACGTTCACCCCGATTCCTACATAAGAGGTGACGGTTTTGGAAATCAACTTGATAATCACCTAGAGGCCGACTCAAATAGGGTTTCTACCAGTTCGACTTTTGTTAGTGTAGATATTTGAGTTAGGATTCCAACGCAACAAGAATCACGGGTAAAGCTTACTTCTGGAGAGAGTTATAGCCGTTTTACTGACGGCTGCCAGAAAACCGGGCCAAATCTGGCCACCGGCCAAAGGGATACCCCTTTGGGCGGGCTCAAAAACTTGATTTTTTCAAAAGTGGACGGATTAGGCATATATGATCATATGGATTGATTCATAATGGACTCTAGTGTTCAAAAATGCTAGACTCAATGAAAAAACCCGACGTTCACCCCGATCCCTACATAAGAGGTGACGGTTTTGGAAATCAACTTGATAATCACCTAGAGGCCGACTCAAATAGGGTTTCTACCAGTTCGACTTTTGTTAGTGTAGATATTTGAGTTAGGATTCCAATGCAACAAGAATCACAGGTAAAGCTTACTTCTGGAGAGAGTTATAGCCGTTTTACTGACGGCTGCCACAAAACGGGGCCAAATCTGGCCACCGGCCAAAGGGGTACCCCTTTGGACGAGCTCAAAAATTTGATTTTTTCAAAAGTGGACGGATTAGGCATATATCATCATATGGATTGATGCATAATGGACTCTAGTGTTCAAAAATGCTAGACTCAATGAAAAACCCGACGTTCACCCCGATCCCTACATAAGAGGTGACGGTTTTGGAAATCAACTTGATTATCATCTAGAGGCCGACTCAAATAGGGTTTCTACAGGTTTGACTTTTAGTAGGGTAGATATTTGAGTTAGGAATCCAACGCAACAAGAATCACGGGTAAAGCTTACTTCTGGAGAGAGTTATAGCCGTTTTACTGACGGCTGCCAGAAAACGGGGCCAAATCTGGCCACTGGCCAAAGGGGTACCCCTTTGGGCGGGCTCAAAAACTTGATTTTTTCAAAAGTGGACGGATTAGGCATATATGAACATATGGATTGATTCATAATGGACTCTCGTGTTCAAAAATGCTAGACTCAATGAAAAACCCGACGTTCACCCCGATCCCTACATAAGAGGTGACGGTTTTGGAAATCAACTGGATAATCACCTAGAGGCCGACTCAAATAGGGTTTCTACCAGTTCGACTTTTGTTAGTGTAGATATTTGAGTTAGGATTCCAACGAAACAAGAATCACGGGTAACGCTTACTTCTGGAGAGAGTAACAGCCGTTTTACTGACGGCTGCCAAAAAACGGAGCCAAATCTGGCCACCGGCCAAAGGGGTACCCCTTTGGGCGGGCTAAAAAACTTGATTTTTTCAAAAGTGGACGGATTAGGCATATATGATCATATGGATTGATGCATAATGGACTCTAGTGTTCAAAAATGCTAGACTCAATGAAAAAACCCGACGTTCACCCCGATCCCTACATAAGAGGTGACGGTTTAGGAAATCAACTTGATAATCACCTAGAGGCCGACTCAAATAGGGTTTCTACCAGTTCGACTTTTGTTAGTGTAGATATTTGAGTTAGGATTCCAACGCAACAAGAATCACGGGTAAAGCTTACTTCTGGAGAGAGTTATAGCCGTTTTACTGACGGCTGCCAGAAAACCGGGCCAAATCTGGCCACCGGCCAAAGGGGTACCCTTTGGGCGGGCTCAAAAATTTTATTTTTTCAAAAGTGGACGGATTAGGCATATATGATCATATGGATTGATGCATAATGGACTCTAGTGTTCAAAAATGCTAGACTCAATGAAAAACCCGACGTTCACCCTGATTCCTACATAAGAGGTGACGGTTTTGGAAATCAACTTGATAATCACCTAGAGGCCGACTCAAATAGGGTTTCTAAAGGTTCGACTTTTGGTAGGGTAGATATTTGAGTTAGGAATCCAACGAAACAAGAATCACGGGTAACGCTTACTTCTGGAGAGAGTAACAGCCGTTTTACTGACGGCTGCCAAAAAATGGGGCCAAATCTGGCCACCGGCCAAAGGGGTACCCCTTTGGGCGGGCTCAAAAATTTGATTTTTTCAAAAGTGGACGGATTAGGCATATATGATCATATGGATTGATGCATAATGGACTCTAGTGTTCAAAAATGCTAGACTCAATGAAAAAACCCGACGTTCACCCCGATCCCTACATAAGAGGTGACGGTTTTGTAAATCAACTGGATAATCACCTAGAGGCCGACTCAAATAGGGTTTCTACCAGTTCGACTTTTGTTAGTGTAGATATTTGAGTTAGGAATCCAACGCAACAAGAATCACGGGTAAAGCTTACTTCTGGAGAGAGTTATAGCCGTTTTACTGACGGCTGCCAGAAAACGGGGCCAAATCTGGCCACCGGCCAATGGGGTACCCCTTTGGGCGGGCTCAAAAACATCATTTTTTCAAAAGTGGACGGATTAGGCATATATGATCATATGGATTGATGCATAATGGACTCTAGTGTTCAAAAATGCTAGACTCAATGAAAACCACGACGTTCACCCCGATCCCTACGTAAGAGGTGACGGTTTTGGAAATCAACTTGATAATCACCTAGTGGCCGACTCAAATAGGGTTTCTACAGGTTCGACTTTTGGTAGGGTAGATATTTGAGTTAGGAATCCAACGCAACAAGAATCACGGGTAACGCTTACTTCTGGAGAGAGTAACAGCCGTTTTACTGACGGCTGCCAAAAAACGGGGCCAAATCTGGCCACCGGCCAAAGAGGTACCCCTTTGGGCGGGCTCAAAAATTTGATTTTTTCAAAAGTGGACCGATGAGATATATATGATCATATGGATTGATTCATAATGGACTCTAGTGTTCAAAAATGCTAGACTCAATGAAAAACCCGACGTTCACCCCGATCCCTACATAAGAGGTGACGGTTTTGGAAATCAACTTGATAATCACCTAGAGGCCGACTCAAATAGGGTTTCTACAGGTTCGACGTTTGGTAGGGTAGATATTTGAGTTAGGAATCCAACGCAACAAGATTCACGGGTAAAGCTTACTTCAGGAGAGAGTTATAGCCGTTTTAGTGACGGCTGCCAGAAAACGGGGCCAAATCTGGCCACTGGCCAAAGGGGTACACCTTTGGGCGGGCTCAAAAACTTGATTTTTTCAAAAGTGGACGGATTAGGCATATATGATCATATGGATTGATTCATAATGGACTCTGGTGTTCAAAAATGCTAGACTCAATGAAAAACCCGACGTTCACCCCGATCCCTACATAAGAGGTGACGGTTTTGGAAATCAACTTGATAATCACCTAGAGGCCGACTCAAATAGGGTTTCTACAGGTTCGACTTTTGGTAGGGTAGATATTTGAGTTAGGAATCCAACGCAACAAGAATCACGAGTAAAGCTTACTTCTGGAGAGAGTTATAGCCGTTTTACTGACGGCTGCCAGAAAACCGGGCTAAATCTGGCCACCGGCCAAAGGACCCTTTGGGCGGGCTCAAAAATTTGATTTTTTCAAAAGTGGACGGATTAGGCATATATGATCATATGGATTGATGCATAATGGACTCTATTGTTCAAAAATGCTAGACTCAATGAAAAAACCCGACGTTCACCCCGATCCCTACATAAGAGGTGACGGTTTTGGAAATCAACTTGATAATCACCAAGAGGCCGACTCAAATAGGGTTTCTACCAGTTCGACTTTTGTTAGTGTAGATATTTGAGTTAGGAATCCAACGCAATAAGAATCACGGGTAAAGCTTACTTCTGGAGAGAGTTATAGCCGTTTTACTGACGGCTGCCAGAAAACGGGGCCAAATCTGGCCACCGGCCAATGGGGTACCCCTTTGGGCGGGCTCAAAAATTGATTTTTTCAAAAGTGGACGGATTAGGCATATATGATCATATGGATTGATGCATAATGGACTCTAGTGTTCAAAAATGCTAGACTCAATGAAAACCCCGACGTTCACCCCGATCCCTACGTAAGAGGTGACGGTTTTGGAAATCAACTTGATAATCACCTAGTGGCCGACTCAAATAGGGTTTCTACAGGTTCGACTTTTGGTAGGGTAGATATTTGAGTTAGGAATCCAACGCAACAAGAATCACGGGTAACGCTTACTTCTGGAGAGAGTAACAGCCGTTTTACTGACGGCTGCCAAAAAACGTGGCCAAATCTGGCCACCGGCCAAAGAGGTACCCCTTTGGGCGGGCTCAAAAATTTGATTTTTTCAAAAGTGGACCGATGAGATATATATGATCATATGGATTGATTCATAATGGACTCTAGTGTTCAAAAATGCTAGACTCAATGAAAAACCCGACGTTCACCCCGATCCCTACATAAGAGGTGACGGTTTTGGAAATCAACTTGATAATCACCTAGAGGCCGACTCAAATAGGGTTTCTACAGGTTCGACTTTTGGTAGGGTAGATATTTGAGTTAGGAATCCAACGCAACAAGAATCACGGGTAAAGTTTACTTCTGGAGGGAGTTATAGCCGTTTTAGTGACGGCTGCCAGAAAACGGGGCCAAATCTGGCCACTGGCCAAAGGGGTACACCTTTGGGCGGGCTCAAAAACTTGATTTTTTCAAAAGTGGATGGATTAGGCATATATGATCATATGGATTGATTTATAATGGACTCTGGTGTTCAAAAGTGCTAGACTCAATGAAAAACCCGACGTTCACCCCGATCCCTACATAAGAGGTGACGGTTTTGGAAATCAACTTGATAATCACCTAGAGGCCGACTCAAATAGGGTTTCTACAGGTTCGACTTTTGGTAGGGTAGATATTTGAGTTAGGAATCCAACGCAACAAGAATCACGAGTAAAGCTTACTTCTGGAGAGAGTTATAGCCGTTTTACTGACGGCTGCCAGAAAACCGGGCTAAATCTGGCCACCGGCCAAAGGACCCTTTGGGCGGGCTCAAAAATTTGATTTTTTCAAAAGTGGACGGATTAGGCATATATGATCATATGGATTGATGCATAATGGACTCTATTGTTCAAAAATGCTAGACTCAATGAAAAAACCCGACGTTCACCCCGATCCCTACATAAGAGGTGACGGTTTTGGAAATCAACTTGATAATCACCAAGAGGCCGACTCAAATAGGGTTTCTACCAGTTCGACTTTTGTTAGTGTAGATATTTGAGTTAGGAATCCAACGCAACAAGAATCACGGGTAAAGCTTACTTCTGGAGAGAGTTATAGCCGTTTTACTGACGGCTGCCAGAAAACGGGGCCAAATCTGGCCACCGGCCAATGGGGTACCCCTTTGGGCGGGCTCAAAAATTGATTTTTTCAAAAGTGGACGGATTAGGCATATATGATCATATGGATTGATGCATAATGGACTCTAGTGTTCAAAAATGCTAGACTCAATGAAAACCCCGACGTTCACCCCGATCCCTACGTAAGAGGTGACGGTTTTGGAAATCAACTTGATAATCACCTAGTGGCCGACTCAAATAGGGTTTCTACAGGTTCGACTTTTGGTAGGGTAGATATTTGAGTTAGGAATCCAACGCAACAAGAATCACGGGTAACGCTTACTTCTGGAGAGAGTAACAGCCGTTTTACTGACGGCTGCCAAAAAACGGGGCCAAATCTGGCCACCGGCCAAAGAGGTACCCCTTTGGGCGGGCTCAAAAATTTGATTTTTTCAAAAGTGGACCGATGAGATATATATGATCATATGGATTGATTCATAACGGACTCTAGTGTTCAAAAATGCTAGACTCAATGAAAAACCCGACGTTCACCCCGATCCCTACATAAGAGGTGACGGTTTTGGAAATCAACTTGATAATCACCTAGAGGCCGACTCAAATAGGGTTTCTACAGGTTCGACTTTTGGTAGGGTAGATATTTGAGTTAGGAATCCAACGCAACAAGAATCACGGGTAAAGCTTACTTCTGGAGAGAGTTATAGCCGTTTTAGTGACGGCTGCCAGAAAACGGGGCCAAATCTGGCCACTGGCCAAAGGGGTACACCTTTGGGCGGGCTCAAAAACTTGATTTTTTCAAAAGTGGACGGATTAGGCATATATGATCATATGGATTGATTCATAATGGACTCTGGTGTTCAAAAATGCTAGACTCAATGAAAAACCCGACGTTCACCCCGATCCCTACATAAGAGGTGACGGTTTTGGAAATCAACTTGATAATCACCTAGAGGCCGACTCAAATAGGGTTTCTACAGGTTCGACTTTTGGAAGGGTAGATATTTGAGTTAGGAATCCAACGCAACAAGAATCACGGGTAAAGCTTACTTCTGGAGAGAGTTATAGCCGTTTTAGTGACGGCTGCCAGAAAACGGGGCCAAATCTGGCCACTGGCCAAAGGGGTACCCCTTTGGGCGGGCTCAAAAACTTGATTTTTTCAAAAGTGGACGGATTAGGCATATATGATCATATGGAGTGATTCATAATGGACTCTAGTGTTCAAAAATGCTAGACTCAATGAAAAACCCGACGTTCAACCCGATCCCTACATAAGAGGTGACGGTTTTGGAAATCAACTTGATAATCACCTAGAGGCCGACTCAAATAGGGTTTCTACCGGTTCGATTTTTGGTAGGGTAGATATTTGAGTTAGGAATCCAACGCAACAAGAATCACGGGTAAAGCTTACTTCTGTTGAGAGTTATAGCCGTTTTACTAACGGCTGCCAGAAAACGGGGCCAAATCTGGCCACTGGCCAAAGGGGTACCCCTTTGGGCGGGCTTAAAAACTTGATTTTTTCAAAAGTGGACGGATTAGGCATATATGATCATATGGATTGATTCATAATGGACTCTAGTGTTCAAAAATGCTAGACTCAATGAAAAACCCGACGTTCAACCCGATCCCTACATAAGAGGTGACGGTTTTGGAAATCAACTTGATAATCACCTAGAGGCCGACTCAAATAGGGTTTCTACAGGTTCGACTTTTGGTAGAGTAGATATTTGAGTTAGGAATCCAACGCTACAAGAATCACGGGTAACGCTTACTTCTGGAGAGAGTTACAGCCGTTTTACTGACGGCTGCCAAAAAACGGGGCCAAATCTAGCCACCGGCCAAAGGGGTACCCCTTTGGGCGGGCTCAAAAATTTGATTTTTTCAAAAGTGGACGGATTAGGCATATATGATCATATGGATTGATTCATAATGGACTTTAGTGTTCAAAAATGCTAGACTCAATGAAAAACCCGACGTTCACCCCGATCCCTACATAAGAGGTGACGGTTTTGGAAATCAACTGGATAATCACCTAGAGGCCGACTCAAATAGGGTTTCTACCAATTCGACTTTTGGTAGTGTAGATATTTGAGTTAGGATTCGAACGCAACAAGAATCACGAGTAAAGCTTACTTCTGTTGAGAGTTATAGCCGTTTTACTAACTGCTGCCAGAAAACGGGACCAAATCTGGCCACCGGCCAAAGGAGTAACCCTTTGGGCGGGCTCAAAAATTTGATTTTTTCAAAAGTGGACGGATTAGGCATATATGATCATATGGATTGATTCATAATGGACTCTAGTGTTCAAAAATGCTAGACTCAATGCAAAACCCGACGTTCACCCCGATCCCTACATAAGAGGTGACGGTTTTGGAAATCAACTGGATAATCACCTAGAGGCCGACTCAAATAGGGTTTCTACCAATTCGACTTTTGGTAGTGTAGATATTTGAGTTAGGATTCGAACGCAACAAGAATCACGAGTAAAGCTTACTTCTGTTGAGAGTTATAGCCGTTTTACTAACTGCTGCCAGAAAACGGGACCAAATCTGGCCACCGGCCAAAGGAGTAACCCTTTGGGCGGGCTCAAAAATTTGATTTTTTCAAAAGTGGACGGATTAGGCATATATGATCATATGGATTGATTCATAATGGACTCTAGTGTTCAAAAATGCTAGACTCAATGCAAAACCCGACGTTCACCCCGATCCCTACAGAAGAGGTGACGGTTTTGGAAATCAACTGGATAATCACCTAGAGGCCGAATCAAATAGGATTTCTACAGGTTCGACTTTTGGTAGAGTAGATATTTGAGTTAGGAATCCAACGCTACAAGAATCACGGGTAACGCTTACTTCTGGAGAGAGTAAAAAACGGGGCCAAATCTAGCCACCGGCCAAAGGGGTACCCCTTTGGGCGGGCTCAAAAATTTGATTTTTTCAAAAGTGGACGGATTAGGCATATATGATCATATGGATTGATTCATAATGGACTCTAGTGTTCAAAAATGCTAGACTCAATGAAAAACCCGACGTTCACCCCGATCCCTACATAAGAGGTGACGGTTTTGGAAATCAACTTGATAATCACCTAGAGGCCGACTCAAATAGGGTTTCTACAGGTTCGACTTTTAGTAGGGTAGATATTTGAGTTAGGAATCCAACGCAACAAGAATAACGAGTAAAGCTTACTTCTGTTGAGAGTTATAGCCGTTTTACTAACGGCTGCCAGAAAACGGGACCAAATCTGGCCACCGGCCAAAGGAGTAACCCTTTGGGCGGGCTCAAAAATTTGATTTTTTCAAAAGTGGACGGATTAGGCATATATGATCATATGGATTGATTCATAATGGACTCTAGTGTTCAAAAATGCTAGACTCAATGCAAAACCCGACGTTCACCCCGATCCCTACATAAGAGGTGACGGTTTTGGAAATCAACTTGATAATCACCTAGAGGCCGACTCAAATAGGGTTTCTACAGGTTCGACTTTTGGTAGGGTAGATATTTGAGTTAGGAATCCAACGCAACAAGAATCACGAGTAAAGCTTACTTCTAGAGAGAGTTATAGCCGTTTTACTAACGGCTGCCAGAAAACGGGACCAAATCTGGCCAGTGGCCAAAGGAGTAACCCTTTGGGCGGGCTCAAAAATTTGATTTTTTCAAAAGTGGACGGATTAGGCATATATGATCATATGGATTGATTCATAATGGACTCTAGTGTTCAAAAATGCTAGACTCAATGCAAAACCCGACGTTCACCCCGATCCCTACATAAGAGGTGACGGTTTTGGAAATCAACTTGATAATAACCTAGAGGCCGACTCAAATAGGGTTTCTACCGGTTCGATTTTTGGTAGGGTAGATATTTGAGTTAGGAATCCAATGCAACAAGAATCATGGGTAAAGCTTACTTCTGGACAGAGTTACAGCCGTTTTACTGACGGCTGCCAGAAAACGGGGCCAAATCTGTCCACCGACCAAATGGGTACCCCTTTGGGCGGGCTAAAAAATTTAATTTTTTCAAAAGTGGACGGATTAGGCATATATGACCATATGGATTGATTCATAATGGACTCTAGTGTTCAAAAATGCTAGACTCAATGAAAAAACCCGACGTTCACCCCGATCCCTACATAAGAGGTGACGGTTTTGGAAATCAACTTGATAATCACCTAGAGGCCGACTCAAATAGGGTTTCTACCAGTTCGACTTTTGCTAGTGTAGATATTTGAGTTAGGATTCCAACGCAACAAGAATCACGGGTAAAGCTTCCTTCTGGAGAGATTTATAGCCATTTTACTGACGGCTGCCACAAAACGGGGCCAAATCTGTCCACCGACCAAAGGGGTACCCCTTTGGGCGGGGTCAAAAATTGATTTTTTCAAAAGTGGATGGATTAAGCATATATGATCCTATGGATTGATTCATAATGGACTCTATTGTTCAAAAATGCTAGACTCAATGAAAAACCCGACGTTCACCCCGATCCCTACATAAGAGGTGACGGTTTTGGAAATCAACTTGATAATCACCTAGAGGCCGACTCAAATAGGGTTTCTACAGGTTCGACTTTTGGTAGGGTAGATATTTGAGTTAGGAATCCAACGCAACAAGAATCACGGGTAAAGCTTAGTTCTGAAGAGAGTTATAGCCGTTTTACTGACGGCTGCCAGAAAACGGGGCGAAATCTGGCCTCCGGCCAAAGGGGTACCCCTTTGGGCGGGCCCAAAAACTTGATTTTTTCAAAAGTGGACGGATTAGGCATATATGATCAGATGGATTGATTCATAATGGACTCTAGTGTTCAAAAATGCTAGACTCAATGAAAAACCCGACGTTCACCCCGATCCCTACAGAAGAGGTGACGGTTTTGGAAATCAACTGGATAATCACCTAGAGGCCGACTCAAATAGGATTTCTACCAGTTCGACTTTTGGTAGTGTACATATTTGAGTTAGGATTCGAACGCAACAAGAATCACGGGTAAAGCATACTTCTGGAGAGAGTTATAGCCGTTTTACTGACGGCTGCCAGAAAACGGGGCCAAATCTGGCCACCGGCCAAAGGGGTACCCCTTTGGGCGTGCTCAAAAATTTGATTTTTTCAAAAGTGGACGGATTAGGCATATAAGATCATATGGATTGATTCATAATGGACTCTAGTGTTCAAAAATGCTAGACTCAATGCAAAACCCGACGTTCACCCCGATCCCTACATAAGAGGTGACGGTTTTGGAAATCAACTGGATAATCACCTAGAGGCCGACTCAAATAGGGTTTCTACCAATTCGACTTTTGGTAGTGTAGATATTTGAGTTAGGATTCGAACGCAACAAGAATCACGAGTAAAGCTTACTTCTGTTGAGAGTTATAGCCGTTTTACTAACTGCTGCCAGAAAACGGGACCAAATCTGGCCACCGGCCAAAGGAGTAACCCTTTGGGCGGGCTCAAAAATTTGATTTTTTCAAAAGTGGACGGATTAGGCATATATGATCATATGGATTGATTCATAATGGACTCTAGTGTTCAAAAATGCTAGACTCAATGCAAAACCCGACGTTCACCCCGATCCCTACATAAGAGGTGACGGTTTTGGAAATCAACTTGATAATCACCTAGAGGCCGACTCAAATAGGGTTTCTACAGGTTCGACTTTTGGTAGGGTAGATATTTAAGTTAGGAATCCAACGCAACAAGAATCACGAGTAAAGCTTACTTCTGGAGAGAGTTATAGCCGTTTTACTAACGGATGCCAGAAAACGGGACCAAATCTGGCCACCGGCCAAAGGAGTAACCTTTTGGGCGGGCTCAAAAATTTGATTTTTTCAAAAGTGGACGGATTAGGCATATATGATCATATGGATTGATTCATAATGGACTCTAGTGTTCAAAAATGCTAGACTGAATGAAAAACCCGACGTTCACCCCGATCCCTACATAAGAGGTGACAGTTTTGGAAATAAACTTGATAATCACCTAGAGGCCGACTCAAATAGGGTTTCTACTGGTTCGACTTTTGGTAGGGTAGATATTTGAGTTAGAAATCCAACGCAATAAGAATCACGGGTAAAGCTTAGTTCTGAAGAGAGTTATAGCCGTTTTACTGACGGCTGCCAGAAAACGGGGCGAAATCTGGCCTCCGGCCAAAGGGGGTACCCCTTTGGGCGGGCTCAAAAACTTGATTTTTTCAAAAGTGGACGGATTAGGCATATATGATCATATGAATTGATTCATAATGGACTCTAGTGTTCAAAAATGCTAGACTCAATGAAAAACCCGACGTTCACCCCGATCCCTACATAAGAGGTGACGGTTTTGGAAATCAACTTGATAATCACCTAGAGGCCGACTCAAATAGGGTTTCTACAGGTTCGACTTTTGGTAGGGTAGATATTTGAGTTAGGAATCCATCGCAAAAAGAATCACGAGTAAAGCTTACTTCTGGAGAGAGTTATAGCCGTTTTACTAACGGCTGCCAGAAAACGGTACCAAATCTGGCCACCGGCTAAAGGAGTAACCCTTTGGGCGGTCCCAAAAATTTGATTTTTTCAAAAGTGGACGGATTAGGCATATATGATCATATGGATTGATTCATAATGGACTCTAGTGTTCAAAAATGCTAGTCTCAATGCAAAACCCGTCGTTCACCCCGATCCCTACATAAGAGGTGACGGTTTTTGAAATCAACTTGATAATAACCTAGAGGCCGACTCAAATAGGGTTTCTACCGGTTCGATTTTTGGTAGGGTAGATATTTGAGTTAGGAATCCAACGCAACAAGAATCATGGGTAAAGCTTACTTCTGGAGAGAGTTACAGCCGTTTTACTGACGGCTGCCAGAAAACGGGGCCAAATCTGGCCAGCGGCCAAAGGGGTACCCCTTTGGGCGGGCTAAAAAATTTGATTTTTTCAAAAGTGGACGGATTAGGCATATATGACCATATGGATTGATTCATAATGGACTCTAGTGTTCAAAAATGCTAGACTCAATGAAAAACTCGACGTTCACCCCGATCCCTACATAAGAGGTGACGGTTTTAGAAATCAACTAGATAATCACCTAGAGGCCGACACAAATAGGGTTTCTACCAGTTCGAATTTTGGTATGGTAGATATTTGAGTTAGGAATCTAAGGCAACAAGAATCACGGGTAAAGCTTACTTCTGGAGAGAGTTACAGCCGTTTTACTGACGGCTGCCAGAAAACTGGGCCAAATCTGGCCACCGGCCAAAGGGGTACCCCTTTGGGCGGGCTCAAAAATTTGATTTTTTCAAAAGTGGACGGATTAGGCATATATGATCATATGGATTGATTCATAATGGACTCTAGTGTTCAAATATGCTAGACTCAACGAAAATCCGACGTTCACCCCGATCCCTACATAAGAGGTGTCGGTTTTGGAAATCAACTGGATAATCACCTAGAGGCCCAGGTTTCTACCGGTTCGACTTTTGGTAGGGTAGATATTTTAGTTAGGAATCCAACGCAATAAGAATCACGCGTAAAGCTTACTTCTGGTGAGAGTTATAGCCGTTTTACTGACGGCTGCCAGAAAACGGGGCCAAATTTGGCCACCAGCCAAAGGGGTACCCCTTTGGGCGGGCTCAAAAACTTGATTTTTTCAAAAGTGGACGGATTAGGCATATATGATCATATGGATTGATTCATAATGGACTCTAGTGTTCAAAAATGCTAGACTCAATGAAAAACCCGACGTTCACCCCGATCCCTACATAAGAGGTGACGGTTTTGGAAATTAACTTGATAATCACCTAGAGGCCGACTCAAATAGGGTTTCTACCGGTTCGACTTTTGGTAGGGTAGATATTTGAGTTAGGAATCCAACGCAACAAGAATCACGGGTAAAGCTTACTTCTGGAGAGAGTTACAGCCGTTTTACTGACGGCTGCCAGAAAACGGGGCCAAATCTGGCCACCGGCCAAAGGAGTACCCCTTTAAGCGGGCTCAAAAATTTGATTTTTTCAAAAGTGGACGGATTAGGCATATATGATCATATGGATTGATTTATAATGGACTCTAGTGTTCAAAAATGCTAGACTCAATGAAAAACCCGACGTTCACCCCGATCCCTATATAAGAGGTGACAGTTTTGGAAATCAACTTGATAATCACCTAGAGGCCGACTCAAATAGGGTTTCTATAGGTTCGACTTTTGGTAGGGTAGATATTTGAGTTAGGAATCCAACGCAACAAGAATCACGAGTAAAGCTTACTTCTGTTGAGAGTTATAGCCGTTTTACTAACGGCTGCCAGAAAACGGGACCAAATCTGGCCACCGGCCAAAGGAGTAACCCTTTGGGCGGGCTCAAAAATTTGATTTTTTCAAAAGTGGACGGATTAGGCATATATGATCATATGGATTGATTCATAATGGACTCTAGTGTTCAAAAATGCTAGACTCAATGCAAAACCCGACGTTCACCCCGATCCCTACATAAGAGGTGACGGTTTTGGAAATCAACTTGATAATAACCTAGAGGCCGACTCAAATAGGGTTTCTACCGGTTCGATTTTTGGTAGGGTAGATATTTGAGTTAGGAATCCAATGCAACAAGAATCATGGGTAAAGCTTACTTCTGGACAGAGTTACAGCCGTTTTACTGACGGCTGCCAGAAAACGGGGCCAAATCTGTCCACCGACCAAATGGGTACCCCTTTGGGCGGGCTAAAAAATTTAATTTTTTCAAAAGTGGACGGATTAGGCATATATGACCATATGGATTGATTCATAATGGACTCTAGTGTTCAAAAATGCTAGACTCAATGAAAAAACCCGACGTTCACCCCGATCCCTACATAAGAGGTGACGGTTTTGGAAATCAACTTGATAATCACCTAGAGGCCGACTCAAATAGGGTTTCTACCAGTTCGACTTTTGCTAGTGTAGATATTTGAGTTAGGATTCCAACGCAACAAGAATCACGGGTAAAGCTTCCTTCTGGAGAGATTTATAGCCATTTTACTGACGGCTGCCACAAAACGGGGCCAAATCTGTCCACCGACCAAAGGGGTACCCCTTTGGGCGGGGTCAAAAATTGATTTTTTCAAAAGTGGATGGATTAAGCATATATGATCCTATGGATTGATTCATAATGGACTCTATTGTTCAAAAATGCTAGACTCAATGAAAAACCCGACGTTCACCCCGATCCCTACATAAGAGGTGACGGTTTTGGAAATCAACTTGATAATCACCTAGAGGCCGACTCAAATAGGGTTTCTACAGGTTCGACTTTTGGTAGGGTAGATATTTGAGTTAGGAATCCAACGCAACAAGAATCACGGGTAAAGCTTAGTTCTGAAGAGAGTTATAGCCGTTTTACTGACGGCTGCCAGAAAACGGGGCGAAATCTGGCCTCCGGCCAAAGGGGTACCCCTTTGGGCGGGCCCAAAAACTTGATTTTTTCAAAAGTGGACGGATTAGGCATATATGATCAGATGGATTGATTCATAATGGACTCTAGTGTTCAAAAATGCTAGACTCAATGAAAAACCCGACGTTCACCCCGATCCCTACAGAAGAGGTGACGGTTTTGGAAATCAACTGGATAATCACCTAGAGGCCGACTCAAATAGGATTTCTACCAGTTCGACTTTTGGTAGTGTACATATTTGAGTTAGGATTCGAACGCAACAAGAATCACGGGTAAAGCATACTTCTGGAGAGAGTTATAGCCGTTTTACTGACGGCTGCCAGAAAACGGGGCCAAATCTGGCCACCGGCCAAAGGGGTACCCCTTTGGGCGTGCTCAAAAATTTGATTTTTTCAAAAGTGGACGGATTAGGCATATAAGATCATATGGATTGATTCATAATGGACTCTAGTGTTCAAAAATGCTAGACTCAATGCAAAACCCGACGTTCACCCCGATCCCTACATAAGAGGTGACGGTTTTGGAAATCAACTGGATAATCACCTAGAGGCCGACTCAAATAGGGTTTCTACCAATTCGACTTTTGGTAGTGTAGATATTTGAGTTAGGATTCGAACGCAACAAGAATCACGAGTAAAGCTTACTTCTGTTGAGAGTTATAGCCGTTTTACTAACTGCTGCCAGAAAACGGGACCAAATCTGGCCACCGGCCAAAGGAGTAACCCTTTGGGCGGGCTCAAAAATTTGATTTTTTCAAAAGTGGACGGATTAGGCATATATGATCATATGGATTGATTCATAATGGACTCTAGTGTTCAAAAATGCTAGACTCAATGCAAAACCCGACGTTCACCCCGATCCCTACATAAGAGGTGACGGTTTTGGAAATCAACTTGATAATCACCTAGAGGCCGACTCAAATAGGGTTTCTACAGGTTCGACTTTTGGTAGGGTAGATATTTAAGTTAGGAATCCAACGCAACAAGAATCACGAGTAAAGCTTACTTCTGGAGAGAGTTATAGCCGTTTTACTAACGGATGCCAGAAAACGGGACCAAATCTGGCCACCGGCCAAAGGAGTAACCTTTTGGGCGGGCTCAAAAATTTGATTTTTTCAAAAGTGGACGGATTAGGCATATATGATCATATGGATTGATTCATAATGGACTCTAGTGTTCAAAAATGCTAGACTGAATGAAAAACCCGACGTTCACCCCGATCCCTACATAAGAGGTGACAGTTTTGGAAATAAACTTGATAATCACCTAGAGGCCGACTCAAATAGGGTTTCTACTGGTTCGACTTTTGGTAGGGTAGATATTTGAGTTAGAAATCCAACGCAATAAGAATCACGGGTAAAGCTTAGTTCTGAAGAGAGTTATAGCCGTTTTACTGACGGCTGCCAGAAAACGGGGCGAAATCTGGCCTCCGGCCAAAGGGGGTACCCCTTTGGGCGGGCTCAAAAACTTGATTTTTTCAAAAGTGGACGGATTAGGCATATATGATCATATGAATTGATTCATAATGGACTCTAGTGTTCAAAAATGCTAGACTCAATGAAAAACCCGACGTTCACCCCGATCCCTACATAAGAGGTGACGGTTTTGGAAATCAACTTGATAATCACCTAGAGGCCGACTCAAATAGGGTTTCTACAGGTTCGACTTTTGGTAGGGTAGATATTTGAGTTAGGAATCCATCGCAAAAAGAATCACGAGTAAAGCTTACTTCTGGAGAGAGTTATAGCCGTTTTACTAACGGCTGCCAGAAAACGGTACCAAATCTGGCCACCGGCTAAAGGAGTAACCCTTTGGGCGGTCCCAAAAATTTGATTTTTTCAAAAGTGGACGGATTAGGCATATATGATCATATGGATTGATTCATAATGGACTCTAGTGTTCAAAAATGCTAGTCTCAATGCAAAACCCGTCGTTCACCCCGATCCCTACATAAGAGGTGACGGTTTTTGAAATCAACTTGATAATAACCTAGAGGCCGACTCAAATAGGGTTTCTACCGGTTCGATTTTTGGTAGGGTAGATATTTGAGTTAGGAATCCAACGCAACAAGAATCATGGGTAAAGCTTACTTCTGGAGAGAGTTACAGCCGTTTTACTGACGGCTGCCAGAAAACGGGGCCAAATCTGGCCAGCGGCCAAAGGGGTACCCCTTTGGGCGGGCTAAAAAATTTGATTTTTTCAAAAGTGGACGGATTAGGCATATATGACCATATGGATTGATTCATAATGGACTCTAGTGTTCAAAAATGCTAGACTCAATGAAAAACTCGACGTTCACCCCGATCCCTACATAAGAGGTGACGGTTTTAGAAATCAACTAGATAATCACCTAGAGGCCGACACAAATAGGGTTTCTACCAGTTCGAATTTTGGTATGGTAGATATTTGAGTTAGGAATCTAAGGCAACAAGAATCACGGGTAAAGCTTACTTCTGGAGAGAGTTACAGCCGTTTTACTGACGGCTGCCAGAAAACTGGGCCAAATCTGGCCACCGGCCAAAGGGGTACCCCTTTGGGCGGGCTCAAAAATTTGATTTTTTCAAAAGTGGACGGATTAGGCATATATGATCATATGGATTGATTCATAATGGACTCTAGTGTTCAAATATGCTAGACTCAACGAAAATCCGACGTTCACCCCGATCCCTACATAAGAGGTGTCGGTTTTGGAAATCAACTGGATAATCACCTAGAGGCCCAGGTTTCTACCGGTTCGACTTTTGGTAGGGTAGATATTTTAGTTAGGAATCCAACGCAATAAGAATCACGCGTAAAGCTTACTTCTGGTGAGAGTTATAGCCGTTTTACTGACGGCTGCCAGAAAACGGGGCCAAATTTGGCCACCAGCCAAAGGGGTACCCCTTTGGGCGGGCTCAAAAACTTGATTTTTTCAAAAGTGGACGGATTAGGCATATATGATCATATGGATTGATTCATAATGGACTCTAGTGTTCAAAAATGCTAGACTCAATGAAAAACCCGACGTTCACCCCGATCCCTACATAAGAGGTGACGGTTTTGGAAATTAACTTGATAATCACCTAGAGGCCGACTCAAATAGGGTTTCTACCGGTTCGACTTTTGGTAGGGTAGATATTTGAGTTAGGAATCCAACGCAACAAGAATCACGGGTAAAGCTTACTTCTGGAGAGAGTTACAGCCGTTTTACTGACGGCTGCCAGAAAACGGGGCCAAATCTGGCCACCGGCCAAAGGAGTACCCCTTTAAGCGGGCTCAAAAATTTGATTTTTTCAAAAGTGGACGGATTAGGCATATATGATCATATGGATTGATTTATAATGGACTCTAGTGTTCAAAAATGCTAGACTCAATGAAAAACCCGACGTTCACCCCGATCCCTATATAAGAGGTGACAGTTTTGGAAATCAACTTGATAATCACCTAGAGGCCGACTCAAATAGGGTTTCTATAGGTTCGACTTTTGGTAGGGTAGATATTTGAGTTAGGAATCCAACGCAACAAGAATCACGAGTAAAGCTTACTTCTGTTGAGAGTTATAGCCGTTTTACTAACGGCTGCCAGAAAACGGGACCAAATCTGGCCACCGGCCAAAGGAGTAACCCTTTGGGCGGGCTCAAAAATTTGATTTTTTCAAAAGTGGACGGATTAGGCATATATGATCATATGGATTGATTCATAATGGACTCTAGTGTTCAAAAATGCTAGACTCAATGCAAAACCCGACGTTCACCCCGATCCCTACATAAGAGGTGACGGTTTTGGAAATCAACTTGATAATCACCTAGAGGCCGACTCAAATAGGGTTTCTACAGGTTCGACTTTTGGTAGGGTAGATATTTAAGTTAGGAATCCAACGCAACAAGAATCACGAGTAAAGCTTACTTCTGGAGAGAGTTATAGCCGTTTTACTAACGGATGTCAGAAAACGGGACCAAATCTGGCCACCGGCCAAATGAGTAACCTTTTGGGCGGGCTCAAAAATTTGATTTTTTCAAAAGTGGACGGATTAGGCATATATGATCGTATGGATTGATTCATAATGGACTCTAGTGTTCAAAAATGCTAGACTTAATGAAAAACCCGACGTTCACTCCAATCCCTACATAAGAGGTGACGGTTTTGGAAATCAACTTGATAATCACCTAGAGGCCGACTCAAATAGGGTTTCTACCGGTTCGACTTTTGGTAGGGTAGATATTTGAGTTAGGAATCCAACGCAACAAGAATCACGGGTAAAGCTTACTTCTGAAGAGAGTTATAGCCGTTTTACTGACGGCTGCCAGAAAACGGGGCAAAATCTGGCCACCGGCCAAAGGGGTAACCCTTTGGGCGGGCTCAAAAACTTGATTTTTTCAAAAGTGGATGGATTAGGCATATATGATCATATGGATTGATTCATAATGGACTCTAGTGCTCAAAAATGATAGACTCAATGAAAAACCCGACGTTCACCCCGATCCCTACATAAGAGGTGACAGTTTTGGAAATAAACTTGATAATCACCTAGAGGCCGACTCAAATAGGGTTTCTACTGGTTCAACTTCTTGTAGGGTAGATATTTGAGTTAGAAATCCAACGCAATAAGAATCACGGGTAAAGCTTACTTCTGTTGAGAGTTATAGCCGTTTTACTAACGGCTGCCAGAAAACGGGACCAAATCTGGCCACCGGCCAAAGGAGTAACCCTTTGGGCGGGCTCAAAAATTTGTTTTTTCAAAAGTGGACGGATTAGGCATATATGATCATACGGATTGATTCATAATGGACTCTAGTGTTCAAAAATGCTAGACTCAATGCAAAACCCGACGTTCACCCCGATCCCTACATAAGAGGTGACAGTTTTGGAAATCAACTTGATAATCACCTAGAGGCCGACTCAAATAGGGTTTCTACAGGTTCGACTTTTGGTAGGGTAGATATTTGAGTTAGAAATCCAACGCAACAAGAATCACGAGTAAAGCTTACTTCTGGAGAGAGTTATAGCCGTTTTACTAACGGCTGCCAGAAAACGGGACCAAATCTGGCCACCGGCCAAAGGAGTTACCCTTTGGGCGGGCTCAAAAATTTGATTTTTTCAAAAGTGGACTGATTAGGCATATATGATCATATGGATTGATTCATAATGGACTCTAGTGTTCAAAAATGCTAGACTCAATGCAAAACCCGACGTTCACCCCGATCCCTACATAAGAGGTGACGGTTTTGGAAATCAACTTGATAATAACCCAGAGGCCGACTCAAATAGGCTTTCTACCGGTTCGATTTTTGGTAGGGTAGATATTTGAGTTAGGAATCCAACGCAACAAGAATCATGGGTAAAGCTTACTTCTGGAGAGAGTTACAGCCGTTTTACTGATGGCTGCCAGAAAACGGGGCCAAATCTTGCCCTCGGCCAAAGGAGTACCCCTTTGGGCGGGCTAAAAAATTTGATTTTTTCAAAAGTGGACGGATTAGGCATATATGACCATATGGATTGATTCATAATGGACTCTAGTGTTCAAAAATGCTAGACTCAATGAAAAACCCGATGTTTACCCAGATCTCTACATAAGAGGTGACGGTTTTGGAAATCAACTTGATAATAACCTAGAGGCCGACTCAAATAGGGTTTCTACCGGTTCGATTTTTGGTAGGGTAGATATTTGAGTTAGGAATCCAACGCAATAAGAATCATGGGTAAAGCTTACTTCTGGAGAGAGTTACAGCTGTTTTACTGACGGTTGCCAGAAAACGGGGCCAAATCTGGCCACCGGCCAAAGGAGTACCCCTTTGGGTGGGCTAAAAAATTTGATTTTTTCAAAAGTGGACAGATTAGGCATATATGACCATATGGATTGATTCATAATGGACTCTAGTGTTCAAAAATGCTAGACTTAATGAAAAACCCGACGTTCACCCCGATCCCTACATAAGAGGTGACGGTTTTGGAAATCAACTTGATTATCACCTAGAGGCCGACTCAAATAGGGTTTCTACAGGTTTGACTTTTTGTAGGGTAGATATTTGAGTTAGGAATCCAACGCAACAAGAATCATGGGTAAAGCTTACTTCTGGAGAGAGTTATAGCCGTTTTACTGACGGCTGCCAGAAAACGGGGCAAAATCTGGTCACCGGCCAAAGGGGTAACCCTTTGGGCGGGCTCAAAAACTTGATTTTGTCAAAAGTGGTTGGATTAGGCATATATGATCATATGTATTGATTCATAATGGACTCTAGTGTTCAAAAATGCTAGACTCAATGAAAAACCCGACGTTCACCCCGATCCCTACATAAGAGCTGACGGTTTTGGAAATCAACTTGATAATTACCTATAGGCCAACTCAAATAGGGTTTCTACAGGTTCGACTTTTGGTAGAGTAGATATTTGAGTTAGGAATCCAACGCTACAAGAATCACGGGTAACGCTTACTTCTGGAGAGAGTTACAGCCGTTTTACTGACGGCTGCCAAAAAACGGGGTCAAATCTAGCCACCGGCCAAAGGGGTACCCCTTTGGGCGGGCTCAAAAATTGATTTTTTCAAAAGTGGACGGATTAGGCATATATGATCATATGGATTGATTCATAATGGACTCTAGTGTTCAAAAATGCTAGACTCAATGAAAAACCCGACGTTCACCCCGATCCCTTCATAAGAGGTGACGGTTTTGGAAATCAACTTGATAATCACCTAGAGGCCGACTCAAATAGGGTTTCTACAGGTTCGAATTTTGGTAGGGTAGATATTTGAGTTAAGAATCCAACGCAAAAAGAATCACGAATAAAGCTTACGTCTGAAGAGAGTTATAGCCGTTTTACTAACAGCTGCCAGAAAACGGGACCAAATCTGGCCACCGGCCAAAGGTGTAACCCTTTGGGCGGTCTCAAAAATTTGATTTTTTCAAAAGTGGATGGATTAGGCATATATGATCATATGGATTGATTCATAATGGACTCTAGTATTCAAAAATGCTAGACTCAATGCAAAACCCGACGTTCACCCCGATCCCTACATAAGAGGTGACGGTTTTGGAAATCAACTTGATAATAACCTAGAGGTTGACTCAAATAGCGTTTCTACCGGTTCGATTTTTGGTAGGGTAGATATTTGAGTTAGGAATCCAACGCAACAAGAATCATGGGTAAAGCTTACTTCTGGAGAGAGTTATAGCCGTTTTACTGACGGCTGCCAGAAAACGGGGCCAAATCTGGCCACCGGCCAAAGGAGTACCCCTTTGGGTGGGCTAAAAAATTTGATTTTTTCAAAAGTGGATGGATTAGGCATATATGACCATATGGATTGATTCATAATGGACTCTAGTGTTCAAAAATGCTAGACTGAATGAAAAACCCGACGTTCACCCCGATCCCTACATAAGAGGTGACGGTTTTGGAAATCAACTTGATTATCACCTAGAGGCCGACTCAAATAGGGTTTCTACAGGTTCGACTTTTTGTAGGGTAGATATTTGAGTTAGGAATCCAACGCAACAAGAATCACGGGTAAAACTTACTTCTGGAGAGAGTTATAGCCGTTTTACTGACGGCTGCCAGAAAACGGGGTAAAATCTGGCCACCGGCCAAAGGGTAACCCTTTGGGCGGGCTCAAAAACTTGATTTTTTCAAAAGTGGATGGATTAGGCATATATGATCATATGGATTGATTCATAATGGACTCTAGTGTTCAAAAATGCTAGACTCAATGAACCCGACGTTCACCCCGATCCCTACATAAGAGGTGACGGTTTTAGAAATCAATTTGATAATCACCTAGAGGCCAACTCAAATAGGGTTTCTACAGGTTCGACTTTTGGTAGAGTAGATATTTGAGTTAGGAATCCAACGCTACAAGAATCACGGGTAACGCTTACTTCTGGAGATAGTTATAGCCGTTTTACTGACGGCTGCCAGAAAACGGGGCAAAATCTGGTCACCGGCCAAAGGGGTAACCCTTTGGGCGGGCTCAAAAACTTGATTTTTTCAAAAGTGGTTGGATTAGGCATATATGATCATATGGATTGATTCATAATGGACTCTAGTGTTCAAAAATGGTAGACTCAATGAAAAACCCGACGTTCACCCCGATCCCTACATAAGAGCTGACGGTTTTGGAAATCAACTTGATAATCACCTAGAGGCCAACTCAAATAGGGTTTCTACAGGTTCGACTTTTGGTAGAGTAGATATTTGAGTTAGGAATCCAACGCTACAAGAATCACGGGTAACGCTTACTTCTGGAGAGAGTTACAGCCGTTTTACTGACGGCTGCCAAAAAACGGGGTCAAATCTAGCCACCGGCCAAAGGGGTACCCCTTTGGGCGGGCTCAAAAATTGATTTTTTCAAAAGTGGACGGATTAGGCATATATGATCATATGGATTGATTCATAATGGACTCTAGTGTTCAAAAATGCTAGACTCAATGAAAAACCCGACGTTCACCCCGATCCCTACATAAGAGGTGACGGTTTTGGAAATCAACTTGATAATCACCTAGAGGCCGACTCAAATAGGGTTTCTACAGGTTCGAATTTTGGTAGGGTAGATATTTGAGTTAGGAATCCAACGCAAAAAGAATCACGAATAAAGCTTACTTCTGAAGAGAGTTATAGCCGTTTTACTAACAGCTGCCAGAAAACGGGACCAAATCTGGCCACCGGCCAAAGGTGTAACCCTTTGGGCGGTCTCAAAAATTTGATTTTTTCAAAAGTGGATGGATTAGGCATATATGATCATATGGATTGATTCATAATGGACTCTAGTGTTCAAAAATGCTAGACTCAATGGAAAACCCGACGTTCACCCCGATCCCTACATAAGAGGTGACGGTTTTGGAAATCAACTTGATAATAACCTAGAGGTCGACTCAAATAGCGTTTCTACCGGTTCGATTTTTGGTAGGGTAGATATTTGAGTTAGGAATCCAACGCAACAAGAATCATGGGTAAAGCTTACTTCTGGAGAGAGTTACAGCCGTTTTACTGACGGCTGCCAGAAAACGGGGCCAAATCTGGCCACCGGCCAAAGGAGTACCCCTTTGGGTGGGCTAAAAAATTTGATTTTTTCAAAAGTGGATGGATTAGGCATATATGACCATATGGATTGATTCATAATGGACTCTAGTGTTCAAAAATGCTAGACTCAATGAAAAACCCGACGTTCACCCCGATCCCTACATAAGAGGTGACGGTTTTGGAAATCAACTTGATTATCACCTAGAGGCCGACTCAAATAGGGTTTCTACAGGTTCGACTTTTTGTAGGGTAGATATTTGAGTTAGGAATCCAACGCAACAAGAATCACGGGTAAAACTTACTTCTGGAGAGAGTTATAGCCGTTTTACTGACGGCTGCCAGAAAACGGGGTAAAATCTGGCCACCGGCCAAAGGGGTAACCCTTTGGGCGGGCTCAAAAACTTGATTTTTTCAAAAGTGGATGGATTAGGCATATATGATCATATGGATTGATTCATAATGGACTCTAGTGTTCAAAAATGCTAGACTCAATGAAAAACCCGACGTTCACCCCGATCCCTACATAAGAGGTGACGGTTTTGGAAATCAACTTGATAATCACCTAGAGGCCAACTCAAATAGGGTTTCTACAGGTTCGACTTTTGGTAGAGTAGATATTTGAGTTAGGAATCCAATGCTACAAGAATCACGGCTAACGCTTACTTCTGGAGAGAGTTACAGCCGTTTTACTGACGGCTGCCAAAAAACGGAGCCAAATCTAGCCACCTGCCAAAGGGGTACCCCTTTGGGCGGGCTCAAAAATTTGATTTTTTCAAAAGTGGACGGATTAGGCATATATGATCATATGCATTGATTCATAATGGACTCTAGTGTTCAAAAATGCTAGACTCAATGAAAAACCCGACGTTCACCCCGATCCCTACATAAGAGGTGACGGTTTTGGAAATCAACTTGATTATCACCTAGAGGCCGACTCAAATAGGGTTTCTACAGGTTTGACTTTTTGTAGGGTAGATATTTGAGTTAGGAATCCAACGCAAGAAGAATCATGGGTAAAGCTTACTTCTGGAGAGAGTTATAGCCGTTTTACTGACGGCTGCCAGAAAACGGGGCAAAATCTGGTCACCGGCCAAAGGGGTAACCCTTTGGGCGGGCTCAAAAACTTGATTTTTTCAAAAGTGGTTGGATTAGGCATATATGATCATATGGATTGATTCATAATGGACTCTAGTGTTCAAAAATGCTAAACTCAATGAAAAACCCGACGTTCACCCCGATCCCTACATAAGAGCTGACGGTTTTGGAAATCAACTTGATAATCTCCTAGAGGCCAAATTAAATAGGGTTTCTACAGGTTCGACTTTTGGTAGAGTAGATATTTGAGTTAGGAATCCAACGCTACAAGAATCACGGGTAACGCTTACTTCTGGAGAGAGTTACAGCCGTTTTACTGATGGCTGCCAAAAAACGGGGTCAAATCTAGCCACCGGCCAAAGGGGTACCCCTTTGGGCGGGCTCAAAAATTGATTTTTTCAAAAGTGGACGGATTAGGAATATATGATCATATGGATTGATTCATAATGGACTCTAGTGTTCAAAAATGCTAGACTCAATGAAAAACCCGACGTTCACCCCGATCCCTACATAAGAGGTGACGGTTTTGGAAATCAACTTGATAATCACCTAGAGGCCGACTCAAATAGGGTTTCTACAGGTTCGAATTTTGGTAGGGTAGATATTTGAGTTAGGAATCCAACGCAAAAAGAATCACGAATAAAGCTTACTTCTGAAGAGAGTTATAGCCGTTTTACTAACAGCTGCCAGAAAACGGGACCAAATCTGGCCACCGGCCAAAGGTGTAACCCTTTGGGCGGTCTCAAAAATTTGATTTTTTCAAAAGTGGATGGATTAGGCATATATGATCATATGGATTGATTCATAATGGACTCTAGTGTTCAAAAATGCTAGACTCAATGCAAAACCCGACGTTCACCCCGATCCCTACATAAGAGGTGACGGTTTTGGAAATCAACTTGATAATAACCTAGAGGTCGACTCAAATAGCGTTTCTACCGGTTCGATTTTTGGTAGGGTAGATATTTGAGTTACGAATCCAACGCAACAAGAATCATGGGTAAAGCTTACTTCTGGAGAGAGTTACAGCCGTTTTACTGACGGCTGCCAGAAAACGGGGCCAAATCTGGCCACCGGCCAAAGGAGTACCCCTTTGGGTGGGATAAAAAATTTGATTTTTTCAAAAGTGGATGGATTAGGCATATATGACCATATGGATTGATTCATAATGGACTCTAGTGTTCAAAAATGCTAGACTCAATGAAAAACCCGACGTTCACCCCGATCCCTACATAAGAGGTGACGGTTTTTGAAATCAACTTGATTATCACCTAGAGGCCGACTCAAATAGGGTATCTACAGGTTCGACTTTTTGTAGGGTAGATATTTGAGTTAGGAATCCAACGCAACAAGAATCACGGGTAAAACAAACTTCTGGAGAGAGTTATAGCAGTTTTACTGACGGCTGCCAGAAAACGGCGTAAAATCTGGCCACCGGCCAAAGGGGTAACCCTTTGGGCGGGCTCAAAAACTTGATTTTTTCAAAAGTGGACGGATTAGGCATATATGATCATATGGATTGATTCATAATGGACTCTAGTGTTCAAAAATGCTAGACTCAATGAAAAACCCGACGTTCACCCCGATCCCTACATAAGAGGTGACGGTTTTGGAAATCAACTTGATAATCACCTAGAGGCCGACTCAAATAGGGTTTCTACAGGTTCGAATTTTGGTAGGGTAGATATTTGAGTTAGGAATCCAACGCAACAAGAATCATGGGTAAAGCTTACTTCTGGAGAGAGTTACAGCCGTTTTACTGACGGCTGCCAGAAAACGGGGCCAAATCTGGCCAGCGGCCAAAGGGGTACCCCTTTGGGCGGGCTCAAAAATTTGATTTTTTCAAAAGTGGACGGATTAGGCATATATGATCATATGGATTGATTCATAATGGACTCTAGTGTTCAAAAATGCTAGACTCAATGAAAAACCCGACGTTCACCCCGATCCCTACATAAGAGGTGACGGTTTTGGAAATCAACTTGATTATCACCTAGAGGCCGACTCAAATAGGGTTTCTACAGGTTTGACTTTTTGTAGGGTAGATATTTGAGTTAGGAATCCAACGCAAGAAGAATCATGGGTAAAGCTTACTTCTGGAGAGAGTTATAGCCGTTTTACTGACGGCTGCCAGAAAACGGGGCAAAATCTGGTCACCGGCCAAAGGGGTAACCCTTTGGGCGGGCTCAAAAACTTGATTTTTTCAAAAGTGGTTGGATTAGGCATATATGATCATATGGATTGATTCATAATGGACTCTAGTGTTCAAAAATGCTAAACTCAATGAAAAACCCGACGTTCACCCCGATCCCTACATAAGAGCTGACGGTTTTGGAAATCAACTTGATAATCTCCTAGAGGCCAAATTAAATAGGGTTTCTACAGGTTCGACTTTTGGTAGAGTAGATATTTGAGTTAGGAATCCAACGCTACAAGAATCACGGGTAACGCTTACTTCTGGAGAGAGTTACAGCCGTTTTACTGATGGCTGCCAAAAAACGGGGTCAAATCTAGCCACCGGCCAAAGGGGTACCCCTTTGGGCGGGCTCAAAAATTGATTTTTTCAAAAGTGGTTGGATTAGGCATATATGATCATATGGATTGATTCATAATGGACTCTAGTGTTCAAAAATGCTAGACTCAATGAAAAACCCGACGTTCACCCCGATCCCTACATAAGAGGTGACGGTTTTTGAAATCAACTTGATTATCACCTAGAGGCCGACTCAAATAGGGTATCTACAGGTTCGACTTTTTGTAGGGTAGATATTTGAGTTAGGAATCCAACGCAACAAGAATCACGGGTAAAACTAACTTCTGGAGAGAGTTATAGCAGTTTTACTGACGGCTGCCAGAAAACGGCGTAAAATCTGGCCACCGGCCAAAGGGGTAACCCTTTGGGCGGGCTCAAAAACTTGATTTTTTCAAAAGTGGACGGATTAGGCATATATGATCATATGGATTGATTCATAATGGACTCTAGTGTTCAAAAATGCTAGACTCAATGAAAAACCCGACGTTCACCCCGATCCCTACATAAGAGGTGACGGTTTTGGAAATCAACTTGATAATCACCTAGAGGCCGACTCAAATAGGGTTTCTACAGGTTCGAATTTTGGTAGGGTAGATATTTGAGTTAGGAATCCAACGCAAAAAGAATCACGAATAAAGCTTACTTCTGAAGAGAGTTATAGCCGTTTTACTAACAGCTGCCAGAAAACGGGACCAAATCTGGCCACCGGCCAAAGGTGTAACCCTTTGGGCGGTCTCAAAAATTTGATTTTTTCAAAAGTGGATGGATTAGGCATATATGATCATATGGATTGATTCATAATGGACTCTAGTGTTCAAAAATGCTAGACTCAATGCAAAACCCGACGTTCACCCCGATCCCTACATAAGAGGTGACGGTTTTGGAAATCAACTTGATAATAACCTAGAGGTCGACTCAAATAGCGTTTCTACCGGTTCGATTTTTGGTAGGGTAGATATTTGAGTTAGGAATCCAACGCAACAAGAATCATGGGTAAAGCTTACTTCTGGAGAGAGTTACAGCCGTTTTACTGACGGCTGCCAGAAAACGGGGCCAAATCTGGCCAGCGGCCAAAGGGGTACCCCTTTGGGCGGGCTCAAAAATTTGATTTTTTCAAAAGTGGACGGATTAGGCATATATGATCATATGGATTGATTCATAATGGACTCTAGTGTTCAAAAATGCTAGACTCAATGAAAAACCCGACGTTCACCCCGATCCCTACATAAGAGGTGACGGTTTTGGAAATCAACTTGATTATCACCTAGAGGCCGACTCAAATAGGGTTTCTACAGGTTTGACTTTTTGTAGGGTAGATATTTGAGTTAGGAATCCAACGCAAGAAGAATCATGGGTAAAGCTTACTTCTGGAGAGAGTTATAGCCGTTTTACTGACGGCTGCCAGAAAACGGGGCAAAATCTGGTCACCGGCCAAAGGGGTAACCCTTTGGGCGGGCTCAAAAACTTGATTTTTTCAAAAGTGGTTGGATTAGGCATATATGATCATATGGATTGATTCATAATGGACTCTAGTGTTCAAAAATGCTAAACTCAATGAAAAACCCGACGTTCACCCCGATCCCTACATAAGAGCTGACGGTTTTGGAAATCAACTTGATAATCTCCTAGAGGCCAAATTAAATAGGGTTTCTACAGGTTCGACTTTTGGTAGAGTAGATATTTGAGTTAGGAATCCAACGCTACAAGAATCACGGGTAACGCTTACTTCTGGAGAGAGTTACAGCCGTTTTACTGATGGCTGCCAAAAAACGGGGTCAAATCTAGCCACCGGCCAAAGGGGTACCCCTTTGGGCGGGCTCAAAAATTGATTTTTTCAAAAGTGGACGGATTAGGAATATATGATCATATGGATTGATTCATAATGGACTCTAGTGTTCAAAAATGCTAGACTCAATGAAAAACCCGACGTTCACCCCGATCCCTACATAAGAGGTGACGGTTTTGGAAATCAACTTGATAATCACCTAGAGGCCGACTCAAATAGGGTTTCTACAGGTTCGAATTTTGGTAGGGTAGATATTTGAGTTAGGAATCCAACGCAAAAAGAATCACGAATAAAGCTTACTTCTGAAGAGAGTTATAGCCGTTTTACTAACAGCTGCCAGAAAACGGGACCAAATCTGGCCACCGGCCAAAGGTGTAACCCTTTGGGCGGTCTCAAAAATTTGATTTTTTCAAAAGTGGATGGATTAGGCATATATGATCATATGGATTGATTCATAATGGACTCTAGTGTTCAAAAATGCTAGACTCAATGCAAAACCCGACGTTCACCCCGATCCCTACATAAGAGGTGACGGTTTTGGAAATCAACTTGATAATAACCTAGAGGTCGACTCAAATAGCGTTTCTACCGGTTCGATTTTTGGTAGGGTAGATATTTGAGTTAGGAATCCAACGCAACAAGAATCATGGGTAAAGCTTACTTCTGGAGAGAGTTACAGCCGTTTTACTGACGGCTGCCAGAAAACGGGGCCAAATCTGGCCACCGGCCAAAGGAGTACCCCTTTGGGTGGGATAAAAAATTTGATTTTTTCAAAAGTGGATGGATTAGGCATATATGACCATATGGATTGATTCATAATGGACTCTAGTGTTCAAAAATGCTAGACTCAATGAAAAACCCGACGTTCACCCCGATCCCTACATAAGAGGTGACGGTTTTTGAAATCAACTTGATTATCACCTAGAGGCCGACTCAAATAGGGTATCTACAGGTTCGACTTTTTGTAGGGTAGATATTTGAGTTAGGAATCCAACGCAACAAGAATCACGGGTAAAACTAACTTCTGGAGAGAGTTATAGCAGTTTTACTGACGGCTGCCAGAAAACGGCGTAAAATCTGGCCACCGGCCAAAGGGGTAACCCTTTGGGCGGGCTCAAAAACTTGATTTTTTCAAAAGTGGACGGATTAGGCATATATGATCATATGGATTGATTCATAATGGACTCTAGTGTTCAAAAATGCTAGACTCAATGAAAAACCCGACGTTTACCCCGATCCCTACATAAGAGGTGACGGTTTTGGAAATCAACTTGATAATCACTTAGAGGCCGACTCAAATAGGGTTTCTACAGGTTCGACTTTTGGTAGGGTAGATATTTGAGTTAGGAATCCAACGCAACAAGAATCTTGGGTAAAGCTTACTTCTGGAGAGAGTTACAGCCGCTTTACTGACGGCTGCCAGAAAACGGGGCCAAATCTGGCCAGCGGCCAAAGGGGTACCCCTTTGGGCGGGCTAAAAAATTTGATTTTTTCAAAAGTGGACGGATTAGGCATATATGACCATATGGATTGATTCATAATGGACTCTAGTGTTCAAAAATGCTAGACTCGATGAAAAACCCGACGTTCACCCCGATCGCTACATAAGAGGTGGCGGTTTTGGAAATCAACTTGATTATCACCTAGAGGCCGACTCAAATAGGGTTTCTACAGGTTCGACTTTTGTTAGAATAGATATTTGAGTTAGGAATCCAACGCAACAAAAATGACGGGTAAAGCTTACTTCTGGAGAGAGTTATAGCCGTTTTACTGACGGCTGCCAGAAAACGGGGCCAAATCTGGCCACCGGCTAAAGGGGTACCCCTTTTGGCGGGCTCAAAAACTTGATTTTTTCAAAAGTGAACGGATTAGGCATATATGATCATATGGATTGATTCATAATGGACTCTAGTGTTCAAAAATGCTAGACTCAATGAAAAACCGGACGTTCACCCCGATCCCTACATAAGAGGTGACGGTTTTGGAAATCAACTTGATAATCACTTAGAGGCCGACTCAAATAGGGTTTCTACAGGTTCGACTTTTGGTAGGGTAGATATTTGAGTTAGGAATCCAACGCAACAAGAATCATGGGTAAAGCTTACTTCTGGAGAGAGTTACAGCCGCTTTACTGACGGCTGCCAGAAAACGGGGCCAAATCTGGCCAGCGGCCAAAGGGGTACCCCTTTGGGCGGGCTAAAAAATTTGATTTTTTCAAAAGTGGACGGATTAGGCATATATGACCATATGGATTGATTCATAATGGACTCTAGTGTTCAAAAATGCTAGACTCGATGAAAAACCCGACGTTCACCCCGATCGCTACATAAGAGGTGGCGGTTTTGGAAATCAACTTGATTATCACCTAGAGGCCGACTCAAATAGGGTTTCTACAGGTTCGACTTTTGTTAGGATAGATATTTGAGTTAGGAATCCAACGCAACAAAAATGACGGGTAAAGCTTACTTCTGGAGAGAGTTATAGCCGTTTTACTGACGGCTGCCAGAAAACGGGGCCAAATCTGGCCACCGGCTAAAGGGGTACCCCTTTTGGCGGGCTCAAAAACTTGATTTTTTCAAAAGTGAACGGATTAGGCATATATGATCATATGGATTGATTCATAATGGACTCTAGTGTTCAAAAATGCTAGACTCATTGAAAAACCCGACGTTCACCCCGATCCCTACATAAGAGGTGACGGTTTTTGAAATCAACTGGATAATCACCTAGAGGCCGACACAAATAGGGTTTCTACAAGTTCGAATTTTGGTATGGTAGATATTTGAGTTAGGAATCCAAGGCAACAAGAATCACAGGTAAAGCTTACTTCTGGAGAGAGTTACAGCCGTTTTACTGACGGCTGCCAGAAAACTGGGCCAAATCTGGCCACCGGCCAAAGGGGTACCCCTTTGGGCGGGCTCAAAAATTTGATTTTTTCAAAAGTGGACGGATTACGCATATATGATCATATGGATTGATTCATAATGGACTCTAGTGTTCAAAAATGCTAGACTCAACGAAAATCCGACGTTTACCCCGATCCCTACATAAGAGGTGACGGTTTTGGAAATCAACTGGATAATCACCTAGAGGCCCAGGTTTCTACCGGTTCGACTTTTGGTAGGGTAGATATTTTAGTTAGGAATCCAATGCAATAAGAATCACGCGTAAAGCTTACTTCTGGTGAGAGTTATAGCCGTTTTACTGACGGCTGCCAGAAAACAGGGCCAAATTTGGCCACCGGCCAAAGGGGTACCCCTTTGGGCGGGCTCAAAAACTTGATTTTTTCAAAAGTGGACGGATTAGGCATATATGATCATATGGATTGATTCATAATGGACTCTAGTGTTCAAAAATGCTAGACTCAATGAAAAACCCGACGTTCACCCCGATCCCTACATAAGAGGTGACGGTTTTGGAGATCAACTTGATAATCACCTAGAGGCCGACTCAAATAGGGTTTCTACCGGTTTGATTTTTGGTAGGGTAGATATTTGAGTTAGGAATCCAACACAACAAGAATCACGGGTAAAGCTTACTTCTGGAGAGAGTTACAGCCGTTTTACTGACGGCTGCCAGAAAACGGGGCCAAATCTGGCCACCGACCAAAGGAGTACCCCTTTAAGCGGGCTCAAAAATTTGATTTTTTCAAAAGTGGACGGATTAGGCATATATGATCATATGGATTGATTTATAATGGACTCTAGTGTTCAAAAATGCTAGACTCAATGAAAAACCCGACGTTCACCCCGATCCCTACATAAGAGGTGACAGTTTTGGAAATCAACTTGATAATCACCTAGAGGCCGACTCAAATAGGATTTCTACAGGTTCGACTTTTGGTAGAGTAGATATTTGAGTTAGGAATCCAACTCTACAAGAATCACGGGTAATGCTTACTTGTGGAGAGAGTTACAGCCGTTTTACTAACGGCTGTCAAAAAACGGGGTCAAATCTAGCCACCGGCCAAAGCGGTACCCCTTTGGGCGGGCTCAAAAATTTGATTTTTTCAAAAGTGGACGGATTAGGCATATATGATCATATGGATTGATTCATAATGGACTCTAGTGTTCAAAAATGCTAGACTCAATGAAAAACCCGACGTTCACCCCGATCCCTACATAAGAGGTGACAGTTTTGGATATCAACTTGATAATCACCTAGAGGCCGACTCAAATAGGATTTCTACAGGTTCGACTTTTGGTAGAGTGGATATTTGAGTTAGGAATCCAACTCTACAAGAATCACGGGTAACGCTTACTTCTGGAGAGAGTTACAGCCGTTTTACTAACTGCTGTCAAAAAAGGGGCCAAATCTAGCCACCGGCCAAAGCGGTACCCCTTTGGGCGGGCTCAAAAATTTGATTTTTTCAAAAGTTGACGGATTAGGCATATATGATCATATGGATTGATTCATAATGGACTCTAGTGTTCAAAAATGCTAGACTCATTGAAAAACCCGACGTTCACCCCGATCCCTACATAAGAGGTGACGGTTTTGGAAATCAACTGGATAATCACCTAGAGGCCGACACAAATAGGGTTTCTACAAGTTCGAATTTTGGTATGGTAGATATTTGAGTTAGGAATCCAAGGCAACAAGAATCACAGGTAAAGCTTACTTCTGGAGAGAGTTACAGCCGTTTTACTGACGGCTGCCAGAAAACTGGGCCAAATCTGGCCACCGGCTAAAGGGGTACCCCTTTGGGCGGGCTCAAAAATTTGATTTTTTCAAAAGTGGACGGATTACGCATATATGATCATATGGATTGATTCATAATGGACTCTAGTGTTCAAAAATGCTAGACTCAACGAAAATCCGACGTTTACCCCGATCCCTACATAAGAGGTGACGGTTTTGGAAATCAACTGGATAATCACCTAGAGGCCCAGGTTTCTACCGGTTCGACTTTTGGTAGGGTAGATATTTTAGTTAGGAATCCAATGCAATAAGAATCACGCGTAAAGCTTACTTCTGGTGAGAGTTATAGCCGTTTTACTGACGGCTGCCAGAAAACAGGGCCAAATTTGGCCACCGGCCAAAGGGGTACCCCTTTGGGCGGGCTCAAAAACTTGATTTTTTCAAAAGTGGACGGATTAGGCATATATGATCATATGGATTGATTCATAATGGACTCTAGTGTTCAAAAATGCTAGACTCAATGAAAAACCCGACGTTCACCCCGATCCCTACATAAGAGGTGACGGTTTTGGAGATCAACTTGATAATCACCTAGAGGCCGACTCAAATAGGGTTTCTACCGGTTTGATTTTTGGTAGGGTAGATATTTGAGTTAGGAATCCAACACAACAAGAATCACGGGTAAAGCTTACTTCTGGAGAGAGTTACAGCCGTTTTACTGACGGCTGCCAGAAAACGGGGCCAAATCTGGCCACCGACCAAAGGAGTACCCCTTTAAGCGGGCTCAAAAATTTGATTTTTTCAAAAGTGGACGGATTAGGCATATATGATCATATGGATTGATTTATAATGGACTCTAGTGTTCAAAAATGCTAGACTCAATGAAAAACCCGACGTTCACCCCGATCCCTACATAAGAGGTGACAGTTTTGGAAATCAACTTGATAATCACCTAGAGGCCGACTCAAATAGGATTTCTACAGGTTCGACTTTTGGTAGAGTAGATATTTGAGTTAGGAATCCAACTCTACAAGAATCACGGGTAATGCTTACTTGTGGAGAGAGTTACAGCCGTTTTACTAACGGCTGTCAAAAAACGGGGTCAAATCTAGCCACCGGCCAAAGCGGTACCCCTTTGGGCGGGCTCAAAAATTTGATTTTTTCAAAAGTGGACGGATTAGGCATATATGATCATATGGATTGATTCATAATGGACTCTAGTGTTCAAAAATGCTAGACTCAATGAAAAACCCGACGTTCACCCCGATCCCTACATAAGAGGTGACAGTTTTGGATATCAACTTGATAATCACCTAGAGGCCGACTCAAATAGGATTTCTACAGGTTCGACTTTTGGTAGAGTGGATATTTGAGTTAGGAATCCAACTCTACAAGAATCACGGGTAACGCTTACTTCTGGAGAGAGTTACAGCCGTTTTACTAACTGCTGTCAAAAAAGGGGCCAAATCTAGCCACCGGCCAAAGCGGTACCCCTTTGGGCGGGCTCAAAAATTTGATTTTTTCAAAAGTTGACGGATTAGGCATATATGATCATATGGATTGATTCATAATGGACTCTAGTGTTCAAAAATGCTAGACTCAATGAAAAACCCGACGTTCACCCCGATCCCTACATAAGAGGTGACGGTTTTGGAAAACAACTGGATAATCACCTAGAGGCCGACTCAAATAGGGTTTCTACCAGATCGACATTGGGTAGGGTAGATATTTTAGTTAGGAATCCAACGCAACAAGAATCACGCGTAAAGCTTACTTTTGGAGATAGTTATAGCCGTTTTACTGACGGCTGCCAGAAAACGGGGCCAAATCTGGCCACCGGCCAAAGGGTAACCCTTTGGGCGGGCTCAAAAATTTGATTTTTTCAAAAGTGGACGGATTAGGCATATATGATCATATGGATTGATTTATAACCCGACGTTCACCCCGATCCCTACATAAGAGGTGACGGTTTTGGAAATCAATTTGATAATCAACAAGAGGCCGACTCAAATAGGGTTTCTACAGGTTCGACTTTTGGTAGGGTAGATATTTGAGTTAGGAATCCAATGCTACAAGAATCACGAGTAAAGCTTACTTCTCGAGAGAGTTACAGCCGTTTTACTAACGGCTGTCAAAAAACGGGGCCAAATCTAGCCACCGGCCAAAGTGTTACCCCTTTGGGCGGGCTCAAAAATTTGATTTTTTCAAAAGTGGACGGATTAGGCATATATGATCATATGGATTGATTCATAATGGACTCTAGTGTTCAAAAATGCTAGACTCAATGAAAAACCCGACGTTCACCCTGATCCCTACATAAGAGGTGACGGTTTTGGAAAACAACTGGATAATCACCTAGAGGCCGACTCAAATAGGGTTTCTACCAGATCGACATTTGGTAGGGTAGATATTTTAGTTAGGAATCCAACGCAACAAGAATCACGCGTAAAGCTTACTTTTGGAGAGAGTTATAGCCGTTTTACTGACGGCTGCCAGAAAACGGGGCCAAATCTGGCCACCGGCCAAAGGGTAACCCTTTGGGCGGGCTCAAAAATTTGATTTTTTCAAAAGTGGACGGATTAGGCATATATGATCATATGGATTGATTCATAATGGACTCTAGTGTTCAAAAATGCTAGACTCAATGAAAACCCGACGTTCACCCCGTTCCCTACATAAGAGGTGACGGTTTTGGAAATCTACTTGATAATCACCTAGAGGCCGACTCAAATAGGATTTCTACAGGTTCGACTTTTGGTAGGGTAGATATTTGAGTTAGGAATCCAACGCTACAAGAATCACGGGTAAAGCTTACTTCTGGAGAGAGTTACAGCCGTTTTACTGACGGCTGCAAAAAAACGGGGCCAAATCTGGCCACCGGCCAATGGGGTACCCCTTTGGGCGGGCTCAAAAATTTGATTTTTTCAAAAGTGGACGGATTAGGCATATATGATCATATGGATTGATTTATAATGGACGCTAGTGTTCAAAAATGCTAGACTCAATGAAAAACCCGACGTTCACCCCGATCCCTACATAAGAGGTGACGGTTTTGGAAATCAACTTTATAATCACCTAGAGGCCGACTCAAATAGGATTTCTACAGGTTCGACTTTTGGTAGAGTATATATTTAAGTTAGGAATCCAACTCTACAAGAATCACGGGTAACGCTTACTTCTGGAGAGAGTTACAGCCGTTTTACTAACGGCTGTCAAAAAACGGGGCCAAATCTAGCCACCGGCCAAAGGGGTACCCCTTTGGGCGGGCTCAAAAATTTGATTTTTTCAAAAGTGGACGGATTAGGCATATATGATCACATGGATTGATTCATAATGGACTCTAGTGTTCAAAAATGCTAGACTCAATGCAAAACCCGACGTTCACCCCGATCCCTACATAAGAGGTGACGGTTTTTGAAATCAACTTGATAATAACCCAGAGGCCGACTCAAATAGGGTTTCTACCGGTTCAACTTTTGGGAGGGTAGATATTTGAGTTAGGAATCCAACGCAACAAGAATCACGGGTCAAGCTTACTTCTGGAGAGAGTTATAGCCATTTTACTGACGGCTGCCAAAAAAAGGGGCCAAATCTGGCCACCGGCCAAAGGAGTACCCCTTTTGGCGGGCTCAAAAATTTTATTTTTTCAAAAGTCAACGGATTAGGCATATATGATCATATGGATTGATTCATAATGGACTCTAGTGTTCAAAAATGCTAGACTTAATGAAAAACCCGACGTTCACCCCGATCCCTACATAAGAGGCGACGGTTGTGGAAATCAAATTGATAATCACCTAGAGATTGACTCAAAACGAGTTTCTTCTATTTGAACTTTTTGTAGGGTAGATATTTGAGTTAGGAATCCAACGCAAGAAGAATCACGGGTAAAGCTTACATCTGGAGAGAGTTATAGCCATTTTACTGACGGCTGCCAGAAAAAGGGGCCAAATCTGGCCACTGGCCAAAAGGGTACCCCTTTTGGCGGGCTCAAAAATTTTATTTTTTCAAAAGTCGACAGATTAGGCATATATGATCATATGGATTGATTCATAATGGACTCTAGTGTTCAAAAATGTTAGACTCAATGAAAAACCCGACGTTCACCCCGATCCCTACATAAGAGGTGACGGATTTGGAAATCAACTTGGTAATCACCTAGAGGCCGACTCAAATAGGGTTTCTACCAGTTTGACTTTTGGTAGGGTAGATATTTGAGTTAGGAATCCAACGCAACAAGAATAACGGGTAAAGCTTACTTCTGGAGAGAGTTATAGCCGTTTTACTGACGGCTGCCAGAAAACGGGGCCAAATCTGGCCACCGGCCAAAGGGGTACCCCTTTGGGCGGGGCTCAAAAATTTGATTTTTTCAAAAGTCGACGGATTAGGCATATATGGTCATATGGATTGATTCATAATGGACTCTAGTGTTCAAAAATGCTAGACTCAATGAAAAACCCAACGTCAACCCCGATCCCTACGTAAGAGGTGACGGTTTTGGAAATCAACTTGATAATCACCTAGAGGCCGACTCAAATAGGGTTTCTACCAGTTTGACTTTTGGTAGGATAGATATATGAGTTAGGAATCCAACTCAACAAGAATTACGGGTAAAGCTTACATCTGGAGAGAGTTATAGCCATTTTACTGACGGCTGCCAAAAAAAGGGGCCAAATCTGGCCACCGGCCAAAGGAGTACCCCTTTTGGCGGGCTCAAAAATTTTATTTTTTCAAAAGTCAACGGATTAGGCATATATGATCATATGGATTGATTCATAATGGACTCTAGTGTTCAAAAATGCTAGACTCAATGAAAAACCCGACGTTCACCCCGATCCCTACATAAGAGGTGACGGTTTTGGAAATCAACTTGATAATCACCTAGAGGCTGACTCAAATAGGGTTTCTACCAGTTTGACTTTTGGTAGGGTAGATATTTGAGTTAGGAATCCAACGCAACAAGAATCACGGGTCAAGCTTACTTCTGGAGAGAGTTATAGCCGTTTTACTGACGGCTTCCAGAAAACGGGGCTAAATCTGGCCTCCGGCCAAAGGGGTACCCCTTTGGGCGGGCTCAAAAATTTGATTTTTTCAAAAGTCGACGGATTAGGCATATATGATCATATGGATTGATTCATAGTGGACTCTAGTATTCAAAAATGCTAGACTCAATGAAAAACCCGACGTTCTGCCCGATCCCTACTTAAGAGGTGACGGTTTTGGAAATCAACTTGATAATCACCTAGAGGCCGACTCAAATATGGTTTCTACCGGTTCGACCTTTGGTAGGGTAGATATTTGAGTTAGGAATCTAACGCAACAAGAATCACGGGTAAAGCTTACATCTGGAGAGAGTTACAGCCGTTTTACTGACGGCTGCTAGAAAACGGGGCCAAATCTGGCCACGGGCCAAAGGGGTACCCCTTTGGGCGAGCTCAAAAATTTGATTTTTTCAAAAGTGGACGGATTAGGCATATATGATCATATGGATTGATTCATAATGCACTCTAGTGTTCAAAAATGCTAGACTCAATGAAAAACCCGACGTTCACCCCGATCCCTACATAAGAGGTGACGGTTTTGGAAATCAACTTGATAATCACCAAGAGGCCGACTCAAATAGCATTTCTACCGGTTCAACTTTTGGTAGGGTAGATATTTGAGTTAGGAATTCAACGCAACAAGAATTACGGGTCAAGCTTACTTCTGGAGAGAGTTATAGCCGTTTTACTGACGGCTGCCAGAAAACGGGGCCAAATCTGGCCACCAGCCAAAGGGGTACCCCTTTGGGCAGGCTCAAAAATTTGATTTTTTGAAAAGTGGACGGATTAGGCATATATGATCATATGGATTGATTGATAATGGACTCTAGAGTTCAAAAATGCTAGACTCAATGAAAAACCCGACGTTTACCCCGATCCCTACATAAGAGGTGACGGTTTTGGAAATCAACTTGATAATCACCTAGAGGCCGACTCAAATAGGGTTTCTACCAGTTTGACTTTTGGTAGGGTAGATATTTGAGTTAGGAATCCAACGCAACAAGAATCACGGGTCAAGCTTACTTCTGGAGAGAGTTATAGCCGTTTTACTGACGGCTGCCAGAAAACGGGGCCAAATCTGGCTACCGGCCAAAGGGGTACCCCTTTGGGCGGGCTCAGAAATTTGATTTTTTGAAAAGTGGACGGATTAGGCATATATGATCATATGGATTGATTCATAATGGACTCTAGTGTTCAAAAATGCTAGACTCAATGAAAAACCCGACGTTTACCCCGATCCCTACATAAGAGGCGACGGTTGTGGAAATCAACTTGATAATCACCTAGAGGTTGACTCAAAAGGAGTTTCTTCCATTTGAACATTTTTTAGGGTAGTTATTTGAGTTAGGAATCCAACGCAACAATTATCACGGATAAAGCTTACTTCTGGAGAGAGTTATAGCTGTTTTACTGACGGCTGCTAGAAAACAGGGCCAAATCTGGCCACCGGCCAAAGGGGTACCCCTTTTGGCGGGATCAAAAATTTTATTTTTTCAAAAGTCAACGGATTAGGCATATATGATCATATGGATTGATTCATAATGCACTTTAGTGTTCAAAAATGCTAGACTCAATGAAAAACCCAACGTCAACCCCGATCCCTACGTAAGAGGTGACGGTTTTGGAAATCAACTTGATAATCACCTAGAGGCCGACTCAAATAGGGTTTCTACCAGTTTGACTTTTGGTAGGATAGATATATGAGTTAGGAATCCAACGCAACAAGAATTACGGGTAAGGCTTACATCTGGAGAGAGTTATAGCCATTTTACTGACGGCTGCCAAAAAAAGGGGCCAAATCTGGCCACCGGCCAAAGGAGTACCCCTTTTGGCGGGCTCAAAAATTTTATTTTTTCAAAAGTCAACGGATTAGGCATATATGATCATATGGATTGATTCATAATGGACTCTAGTGTTCAAAAATGCTAGACTCAATGAAAAACCCGACGTTCACCCCGATCCCTACATAAGAGGTGACGGTTTTGGAAATCAACTTGATAATCACCTAGAGGCCGACTCAAATATGGTTTCTACCGGTTCGACCTTTGGTAGGGTAGATATTTGAGTTAGGAATCCAACGCAACAAGAATCACGGGTAAAGCTTACATCTGGAGAGAGTTACAGCCGTTTTACTGACGGCTGCTAGAAAACGGGGCCAAATCTGGCCACGGGCCAAAGGGGTACCCCTTTGGGCGAGCTCAAAAATTTGATTTTTTCAAAAGTGAACGGATTAGGCATATATGATCATATGGATTGATTCATAATGGACTCTAGTGTTCAAAAATGCTAGACTCAATGAAAAACCCGACGTTCACCCCGATCCCTACATAAGAGGTGACGGTTTTGGAAATCAACTTGATAATCACCAAGAGGCCGACTCAAATAGCATTTCTACCGGTTCAACTTTTGGTAGGGTAGATATTTGAGTTAGGAATCCAACGCAACAAGAATTACGGGTCAAGCTTACTTCTGGAGAGAGTTATAGCCGTTTTACTGACGGCTGCCAGAAAACGGGGCCAAATCTGGCCACCAGCCAAAGGGGTACCTCTTTGGGCAGGCTCAAAAATTTGATTTTTTGAAAAGTGGACGGATTAGGCATATATGATCATATGGATTGATTGATAATGGACTCTAGAGTTCAAAAATGCTAGACTCAATGAAAAACCCGACGTTTACCCCGATCCCTACATAAGAGGTGACGGTTTTGGAAATCAACTTGATAATCACCTAGAGGCCGACTCAAATAGGGTTTCTACCAGTTTGACTTTTGGTAGGGTAGATATTTGAGTTAGGAATCCAACGCAACAAGAATCACGGGTCAAGCTTACTTCTGGAGAGAGTTATAGCCGTTTTACTGACGGCTGCCAGAAAACGGGGCCAAATCTGGCTACCGGCCAAAGGGGTACCCCTTTGGGCGGGCTCAGAAATTTGATTTTTTGAAAAGTGGACGGATTAAGCATATATGATCATATGGATTGATTCATAATGGACTCTAGTGTTCAAAAATGCTAGACTCAATGAAAAACCCGACGTTTACCCCGATCCCTACATAAGAGGCGACGGTTGTGGAAATCAACTTGATAATCACCTAGAGGTTGACTCAAAAGGAGTTTCTTCCATTTGAACATTTTTTAGGGTAGTTATTTGAGTTAGGAATCTAACGCAACAATTATCACGGATAAAGCTTACTTCTGGAGAGAGTTATAGCTGTTTTACTGACGGCTGCCAGAAAACGGGGCCAAATCTGGCCACCGGCCAAAGGGGTACCCCTTTTGGCGGGCTCAAAAATTTTATTTTTTCAAAAGTCAACGGATTAGGCATATATGATCATATGGATTGATTCATAATGGACTCTAGTGTTCAAAAATGCTAGACTCAATGAAAAACCCGACGTTCACCCCGATCCCTACATAAGAGGTGACGGTTTTGGAAATCAACTTGATAATCACCTAGAGGCTGACTCAAATAGGGTTTCTACCAGTTTGACTTTTGGTAGGGTAGATATTTGAGTTAGGAATCCAACGCAACAAGAATCACGGGTCAAGCTTACTTCTGGAGAGAGTTATAGCCGTTTTACTGACGGCTTCCAGAAAACGGGGCCAAATCTGGCCTCCGGCCAAAGGGGTACCCCTTTGGGCGGGCTCAAAAATTTGATTTTTTCAAAAGTGAACGGATTAGGCATATATGATCATATGGATTGATTCATAATGGACTCTAGTATTCAAAAATACTAGACTCAATGAAAAACCCGACGTTCTGCCCGATCCCTACATAAGAGGTGACGGTTTTGGAAATCAACTTGATAATCACCTAGAGGCCGACTCAAATATGGTTTCTACCGGTTCGACTTTTGGTAGGGTAGATATTTGAGTTAGGAATCCAACGCAACAAGAATCACGGGTAAAGCTTACATCTGGGGAGAGTTACAGCCGTTTTACTGACGGCTGCTAGAAAAAAGGGGCCAAATCTGGCCACGGGCCAAAGGGGTACCCCTTTGGGCGAGCTCAAAAATTTGATTTTTTCAAAAGTGGACGGATTAGGCATATATGATCATATGGATTGATTCATAATGGACTCTAGTGTTCAAAAATGCTAGACTCAATGAAAAACCCGACGTTCACCCCGATCCCTACATAAGAGGTGACGATTTTGGAAATCAACTTGATAATCACCAAGAGGCCGACTCAAATAGCATTTCTACCGGTTCAACTTTTGGTAGGGTAGATATTTGAGTTAGGAATCCAACGCAACAAGAATTACGGGTCAAGCTTACTTCTGGAGAGAGTTATAGCCGTTTTACTGACGGCTGCCAGAAAACGGGGCCAAATCTGGCCACCAGCCAAAGGGGTACCCCTTTGGGCAGGCTCAAAAATTTGATTTTTTGAAAAGTGAACGGATTAGGCATATATGATCATATGGATTGATTGATAATGGACTCTAGAGTTCAAAAATGCTAGACTCAATGAAAAACCCGACGTTTACCCCGATCCCTACATATGAGGTGACGGTTTTGGAAATCAACTTGAAAATTACCTAGAGGCCGACTCAAATAGGGTTTCTACCAGTTTGACTTTTGGTAGGGCAGATATTTGAGTTAGGAATCCAACGCAACAAGAATCACGGGTCATGCTTACTTCTGGAGAGAGTTATAGCCGTTTTACTGACGGCTGCCAGAAAACGGGGCCAAATCTGGCCACCAGCCAAAGGGGTACCCCTTTGGGCAGGCTCAAAAATTTGATTTTTTGAAAAGTGGACGGATTAGGCATATATGATCATATGGATTGATTGATAATGGACTCTAGAGTTCAAAAATGCTAGACTCAATGAAAAACCCGACGTTTACCCCGATCCCTACATAAGAGGTGACGGTTTTGGAAATCAACTTGATAATCACCTAGAGGCCGACTCAAATAGGGTTTCTACCAGTTTGACTTTTGGTAGGGTAGATATTTGAGTTAGGAATCCAACGCAACAAGAATCACGGGTCAAGCTTACTTCTGGAGAGAGTTATAGCCGTTTTACTGACGGCTGCCAGAAAACGGGGCCAAATCTGGCTACCGGCCAAAGGGGTACCCCTTTGGGCGGGGCTCAAAAATTTGATTTTTTCAAAAGTCAACGGATCAGGCATATATGATCATACGGATTGATTCATAATGGACTCTAGTGTTCAAAAATGCTAGACTCAATGAAAAACCCAACGTCCACCCCGATCCCTACGTAAGAGGTGACGGTTTTGGAAATCAACTTGATAATCACCTAGAGGCCGACTCAAATAGGGTTTCTACCAGTTTGACTTTTGGTAGGATAGATATTTGAGTTAGGAATCCAACGCAACAAGAATCACGGGTAAAGCTTACTTCTGGAGAGAGTTATAGTCATTTTACTGACGGCTGCCAGAAAACGGGGCCAAATCTGGCCACCGGCCAAAGGGGTACCCCTTTGGGCGGGGCTCAAAAATTTGATTTTTTCAAAAGTTGACGGATTAGGCATATATGATCATACGGATTGATTCATAATGGACTCTAGTGTTCAAAAATGCTAGACTCAATGAAAAACCCAACGTCCACCCCGATCCCTACGTAAGAGGTGACGGTTTTGGAAATCAACTTGATAATCACCTAGAGGCCGACTCAAATAGGGTTTCTACCAGTTTGACTTTTGGTAGGATATATATTTGAGTTAGGAATCCAACGCAACAAGAATCACGGGTAAAGCTTACTTCTGGAGAGAGTTATAGCCGTTTTACTGACGGCTGCCAGAAAACGGGGCCAAATCTGGCCACCGGCCAAAGGGGTACCCCTTTTGGCGGGCTCAAAAATTTTATTTTTTCAAAAGTCGACGGATTAGGCATATATGATCATATGGATTGATTCATAATGGACTCTAGTGTTCAAAAATGCTAGACTCAATGAAAAACCCGACGTTCACCCCGATCCCTACATAAGAGGTGACGGTTTTGGAAATCAACTTGATAATCACCTAGAGGCTGACTCAAATAGGGTTTCTACCAGTTTGATTTTTGGTAGGGTAGATATTTGAGTTAGGAATCCAACGCAACAAGAATCACGGGTAAAGCTTACTTCTGGAGAGAGTTATAGCCGTTTTACTGACGGCTGCCAGAAAACGGGGCCAAATCTGGCCACCGGCCAAAGGGGGTACCCCTTTTGGCGGGCTCAAAAATTTTATTTTTTCAAAAGTCGACGGATTAGGCATATATGATCATATGGATTGATTCATAATGGACTCTAGTGTTCAAAAATGCTAGACTCAATGAAAAACCCGACGTTCACCCCGATCCCTACATAAGAGGTGACGGTTTTGGAAATCAACTTGATAATCACCTAGAGGCTGACTCAAATAGGGTTTCTACCAGTTTGACTTTTGGTAGGGTAGATATTTGAGTTAGGAATCCAACGCAACAAGAATCACGGGTCAAGCTTACTTCTGGAGAGAGTTATAGCCGTTTTACTGACGGCTTCCAGAAAACGGGGCCAAATCTGGCCTCCGGCCAAAGGGGTACCCCTTTGGGCGGGCTCAAAAATTTGATTTTTTCAAAAGTGAACGGATTAGGCATATATGATCATATGGATTGATTCATAATGGACTCTAGTGTTCAAAAATGCTAGACTCAATGAAAAACCCGACGTTCACCCCGATCCCTACATAAGAGGTGACAGTTTTGGAAATCAACTTGATAATCACCTAGAGGCCGACTCAAATAGGATTTCTACAGGTTCGACTTTTGGTAGAGTAGATATTTGAGTTAGGAATCCAACTCTACAAGAATCACGGGTAACGGTTACTTGTGGAGAGAGTTACAGCCGTTTTACTAACGGCTGTCAAAAAACGGGGTCAAATCTAGCCACCGGCCAAAGCGGAACCCCTTTGGGCGGGCTCAAAAATTTGATTTTTTCAAAAGTGGACGGATTAGGCATATATGATCATATGGATTGATTCATAATGGACTCTAGTGTTCAAAAATGCTAGACTCAATGAAAAACCCGACGTTCACCCCGATCCCTACATAAGAGGTGACAGTTTTGGAAATCAACTTGATAATCACCTAGAGGCCGACTCAAATAGGATTTCTACAGGTTCGACTTTTGGTAGAGTGGATATTTGAGTTAGGAATCCAACTCTACAAGAATCACGGGTAACGCTTACTTCTGGAGAGAGTTACAGCCGTTTTACTAACTGCTGTCAAAAAACGGGGCCAAATCTAGCCACCGGCCAAAGCGGTACCCCTTTGGGCGGGCTCAAAAATTTGATTTTTTCAAAAGTTGACGGATTAGGCATATATGATCATATGGATTGATTCATAATGGACTCTAGTGTTCAAAAATGCTAGACTCAATGAAAAACCCGACGTTCACCCCGATCCCTACATAAGAGGTGACGGTTTTGGAAAACAACTGGATAATCACCTAGAGGCCGACTCAAATAGGGTTTCTACCAGATCGACATTGGGTAGGGTAGATATTTTAGTTAGGAATCCAACGCAACAAGAATCACGCGTAAAGCTTACTTTTGGAGATAGTTATAGCCGTTTTACTGACGGCTGCCAGAAAACGGGGCCAAATCTGGCCACCGGCCAAAGGGTAACCCTTTGGGCGGGCTCAAAAATTTGATTTTTTCAAAAGTGGACGGATTAGGCATATATGATCATATGGATTGATTTATAACCCGACGTTCGCCCCGATCCCTACATAAGAGGTGACGGTTTTGGAAATCAATTTGATAATCAACAAGAGGCCGACTCAAATAGGGTTTCTACAGGTTCGACTTTTGGTAGGGTAGATATTTGAGTTAGGAATCCAATGCTACAAGAATCACGAGTAAAGCTTACTTCTCGAGAGAGTTACAGCCGTTTTACTAACGGCTGTCAAAAAACGGGGCCAAATCTAGCCACCGGCCAAAGCGTTACCCCTTTGGGCGGGCTCAAAAATTTGATTTTTTCAAAAGTGGACGGATTAGGCATATATGATCATATGGATTGATTCATAATGGACTCTAGTGTTCAAAAATGCTAGACTCAATGAAAAACCCGACGTTCACCCCGATCCCTACATAAGAGGTGACGGTTTTGGAAATCAACTTGATTATCACCTAGAGGCCGACTCAAATAGGGTTTCTACAGGTTTGACTTTTAGTAGGGTAGATATTTGAGTTAGGAATCCAACGCAACAAGAATCACGGGTAAAGCTTACTTCTGGAGAGAGTTATAGCCGTTTTACTGACGGCTGCCAGAAAACAGGGCCAAATCTGGCCACCGGCCAAAGGGGTACCCCTTTGGGCGGGCTCAAAAATTTGATTTTTTCAAAAGTGGACGGATTAGGCATATATGATCATATGGATTGATGCATAATGGACTCTAGTGTTCAAAAATGCTAGACTCAATGAAAAACCCGACGTTCACCCCGATTCCTACATAAGAGGTGACGGTTTTGGAAATCTACTTGATAATCACCTAGAGGCCGACTCAAATAGGATTTCTACAGGTTCGACTTTTGGTAGGGTAGATATTTTAGTTAGGAATCCAACGCAACAAGAATCACGCGTAAAGCTTACTTTTGGAGAGAGTTATAGCCGTTTTACTGACGGCTGCCAGAAAACGGGGCCAAATCTGGCCACCGGCCAAAGGGTAACCCTTTGGGCGGGCTCAAAAATTTGATTTTTTCAAAAGTGGACGGATTAGGCATATATGATCATATGGATTGATTCATAATGGACTCTAGTGTTCAAAAATGCTAGACTCAAAGAAAACCCGACGTTCACCCCGTTCCCTACATAAGAGGTGACGGTTTTGGAAATCTACTTGATAATCACCTAGAGGCCGACTCAAATAGGATTTCTACAGGTTCGACTTTTGGTAGGGTAGATATTTGAGTTAGGAATCCAACGCTACAAGAATCACGGGTAAAGCTTACTTCTGGAGAGAGTTACAGCCGTTTTACTGACGGCTGCCAAAAAACGGGGCCAAATCTGGCCACCGGCCAATGGGGTACCCCTTTGGGCGGGCTCAAAAATTTGATTTTTTCAAAAGTGGACGGATTAGGCATATATGATCATATGGATTGATTTATAATGGACGCTAGTGTTCAAAAATGCTAGACTCAATGAAAAACCCGACGTTCACCCCGATCCCTACATAAGAGGTGACGGTTTTGGAAATCAACTTGATAATCACCTAGAGGCCGACTCAAATAGGATTTCTACAGGTTCGACTTTTGGTAGAGTATATATTTAAGTTAGGAATCCAACTCTACAAGAATCACGGGTAACGCTTACTTCTGGAAAGAGTTACAGCCGTTTTACTAACGGCTGTCAAAAAACGGGGCCAAATCTAGCCACCGGCCAAAGGGGTACCCCTTTGGGCGGGCTCAAAAATTTGATTTTTTCAAAAGTGGACGGATTAGGCATATATGATCACATGGATTGATTAATAATGGACTCTAGTGTTCAAAAATGCTAGACTCAATGCAAAACCCGACGTTCACCCCGATCCCTACATAAGAGGTGACGGTTTTTGAAATCAACTTGATAATAACCCAGAGGCCGACTCAAATAGGGTTTCTACCGGTTCAACTTTTGGGAGGGTAGATATTTGAGTTAGGAATCCAACGCAACAAGAATCACGGGTCAAGCTTACTTCTGGAGAGAGTTATAGCCATTTTACTGACGGCTGCCAAAAAAAGGGGCCAAATCTGGCCACCGGCCAAAGGAGTACCCCTTTTGGCGGGCTCAAAAATTTTATTTTTTCAAAAGTCAACGGATTAGGCATATATGATCATATGGATTGATTCATAATGGACTCTAGTGTTCAAAAATGCTAGACTTAATGAAAAACCCGACGTTCACCCCGATCCCTACATAAGAGGCGACGGTTGTGGAAATCAAATTGATAATCACCTAGAGATTGACTCAAAACGAGTTTCTTCTATTTGAACTTTTTGTAGGGTAGATATTTGAGTTAGGAATCCAACGCAAGAAGAATCACGGGTAAAGCTTACATCTGGAGAGAGTTATAGCCATTTTACTGACGGCTGCCAGAAAAAGGGGCCAAATCTGGCCACTGGCCAAAAGGGTACCCCTTTTGGCGGGCTCAAAAATTTTATTTTTTCAAAAGTCGACGGATTAGGCATATATGATCATATGGATTGATTCATAATGGACTCTAGTGTTCAAAAATATTAGACTCAATGAAAAACCCGACGTTCACCCCGATCCCTACATAAGAGGTGACGGATTTGGAAATCAACTTGGTAATCACCTAGAGGCCGACTCAAATAGGGTTTCTACCAGTTTGACTTTTGGTAGGGTAGATATTTCAGTTAGGAATCCAACGCAACAAGAATAACGGGTAAAGCTTACTTCTGGAGAGAGTTATAGCCGTTTTACTGACGGCTGCCAGAAAACGGGGCCAAATCTGGCCACCGGCCAAAGGGGTACCCCTTTGGGCGGGGCTCAAAAATTTGATTTTTTCAAAAGTCGACGGATTAGGCATATATGGTCATATGGATTGATTCATAATGGACTCTAGTGTTCAAAAATTCTAGACTCAATGAAAAACCCGACGTTCACCCCGATCCCTACATAAGAGGTGACGGTTTTGGAAATCAACTTGATAATCACCTAGAGGCTGACTCAAATAGGGTTTCTACCAGTTTGACTTTTGGTAGGGTAGATATTTGAGTTAGGAATCCAACGCAACAAGAATCACGGGTCAAGCTTACTTCTGGAGAGAGTTATAGCCGTTTTACTGACGGCTTCCAGAAAACGGGGCCAAATCTGGCCTCCGGCCAAAGGGGTACCCCTTTGGGCGGGCTCAAAAATTTGATTTTTTCAAAATTCGACGGATTAGGCATATATGATCATATGGATTGATTCATAATGGACTCTAGTGTTCAAAAATGCTAGACTCAATGAAAAACCCAACGTCAACCCCGATCCCTACGTAAGAGGTGACGGTTTTGGAAATCAACTTGATAATCACCTAGAGGCCGACTCAAATAGGGTTTCTACCAGTTTGACTTTTGGTAGGATAGATATATGAGTTAGGAATCCAACGCAACAAGAATTACGTGTAAAGCTTACATCTGGAGAGAGTTATAGCCATTTTACTGACGGCTGTCAAAAAAAGGGGCCAAATCTGGCCACCGGCCAAAGGAGTACCCCTTTTGGCGGGCTCAAAAATTTTATTTTTTCAAAAGTGAACGGATTAGGCATATATGATCATATGGATTGATTCATAGTGGACTCTAGTATTCAAAAATGCTAGACTCAATGAAAAACCCGACGTTCTGCCCGATCCCTACTTAAGAGGTGACGGTTTTGGAAATCAACTTGATAATCACCTAGAGGCCGACTCAAATATGGTTTCTACCGGTTCGACCTTTGGTAGGGTAGATATTTGAGTTAGGAATCCAACGCAACAAGAATCACGGGTAAAGCTTACATCTGGAGAGAGTTACAGCCGTTTTACTGACGGCTGCTAGAAAACGGGGCCAAATCTGGCCACGGGCCAAAGGGGTACCCCTTTGGGCGAGCTCAAAAATTTGATTTTTTCAAAAGTGGACGGATTAGGCATATATGATCATATGGATTGATTCATAATGGACTCTAGTATTCAAAAATGCTAGACTGAATGAAAAACCCGACGTTCACCCCGATCCCTACATAAGAGGTGACGGTTTTGGAAATCAACTTGATAATCACCAAGAGGCCGACTCAAATAGCATTTCTACCGGTTCAACTTTTGGTAGGGTAGATATTTGAGTTAGGAATTCAACGCAACAAGAATTACGGGTCAAGCTTACTTCTGGAGAGAGTTATAGCCGTTTTACTGACGGCTGCCAGAAAACGGGGCCAAATCTGGCCACCAGCCAAAGGGGTACCCCTTTGGGCAGGCTCAAAAATTTGATTTTTTGAAAAGTGGACGGATTAGGCATATATGATCATATGGATTGATTGATAATGGACTCTAGAGTTCAAAAATGCTAGACTCAATGAAAAACCCGACGTTTACCCCGATCCCTACATAAGAGGTGACGGTTTTGGAAATCAACTTGATAATCACCTAGAGGCCGACTCAAATAGGGTTTCTACCAGTTTGACTTTTGGTAGGGTAGATATTTGAGTTAGGAATCCAACGCAACAAGATTCACGGGTCAACCTTACTTCTGGAGAGAGTTATAGCCGTTTTACTGACGGCTGCCAAAAAACGGGGCCAAATCTGGCCACCGGCCAATGGGGTACCCCTTTGGGCGGGCTCAAAAATTTGATTTTTTCAAAAGTGGACGGATTAGGCATATATGATCATATGGATTGATTTATAATGGACGCTAGTGTTCAAAAATGCTAGACTCAATGAAAAACCCGACGTTCACCCCGATCCCTACATAAGAGGTGACGGTTTTGGAAATCAACTTGATAATCACCTAGAGGCCGACTCAAATAGGATTTCTACAGGTTCGACTTTTGGTAGAGTATATATTTAAGTTAGGAATCCAACTCTACAAGAATCACGGGTAACGCTTACTTCTGGAGAGAGTTACAGCCGTTTTACTAACGGCTGTCAAAAAACGGGGCCAAATCTAGCCACCGGCCAAAGGGGTACCCCTTTGGGCGGGCTCAAAAATTTGATTTTTTCAAAAGTGGACGGATTAGGCATATATGATCACATGGATTGATTCATAATGGACTCTAGTGTTCAAAAATGCTAGACTCAATGCAAAACCCGACGTTCACCCCGATCCCTACATAAGAGGTGACGGTTTTTGAAATCAACTTGATAATAACCCAGAGGCCGACTCAAATAGGGTTTCTACCGGTTCAACTTTTGGGAGGGTAGATATTTGAGTTAGGAATCCAACGCAACAAGAATCACGGGTCAAGCTTACTTCTGGAGAGAGTTATAGCCATTTTACTGACGGCTGCCAAAAAAAGGGGCCAAATCTGGCCACCGTCCAAAGGAGTACCCCTTTTGGCGGGCTCAAAAATTTTATTTTTTCAAAAGTCAACGGATTAGGCATATATGATCATATGGATTGATTTATAATGGACTCTAGTGTTCAAAAATGCTAGACTTAATGAAAAACCCGACGTTCACCCCGATCCCTACATAAGAGGCGACGGTTGTGGAAATCAAATTGATAATCACCTAGAGATTGACTCAAAACGAGTTTCTTCTATTTGAACTTTTTGTAGGGTAGATATTTGAGTTAGGAATCCAACGCAAGAAGAATCACGGGTAAAGCTTACATCTGGAGAGAGTTATAGCCATTTTACTGACGGCTGCCAGAAAAAGGGGCCAAATCTGGCCACTGGCCAAAAGGGTACCCCTTTTGGCGGGCTCAAAAATTTTATTTTTTCAAAAGTCGACGGATTAGGCATATATGATCATATGGATTGATTCATAATGGACTCTAGTGTTCAAAAATGTTAGACTCAATGAAAAACCCGACGTTCACCCCGATCCCTACATAAGAGGTGACGGATTTGGAAATCAACTTGGTAATCACCTAGAGGCCGACTCAAATAGGGTTTCTACCAGTTTGACTTTTGGTAGGGTAGATATTTGAGTTAGGAATCCAACGCAACAAGAATCACGGGTCAAGCTTACTTCTGGAGAGAGTTATAGCCGTTTTACTGACGGCTTCCAGAAAACGGGGCCAAATCTGGCCTCCGGCCAAAGGGGTTCCCCTTTGGGCGGGCTCAAAAATTTGATTTTTTCAAAAGTCGACGGATTAGGCATATATGATCATATGGATTGATTCATAATGGACTCTAGTGTTCAAAAATGCTAGACTCAATGAAAAACCTAACGTCAACCCCGATCCCTACGTAAGAGGTGACGGTTTTGGAAATCAACTTGATAATCACCTAGAGGCCGACTCAAATAGGGTTTCTACCAGTTTGACTTTTGGTAGGATAGATATATGAGTTAGGAATCCAACGCAACAAGAATTACGGGTAAAGCTTACATCTGGAGAGAGTTATAGCCATTTTACTGACGGCTGCCAAAAAAAGGGGCCAAATCTGGCCACCGGCCAAAGGAGTACCCCTTTTGGCGGGCTCAAAAATTTTATTTTTTCAAAAGTGAACGGATTAGGCATATATGATCATATGGATTGATTCATAGTGGACTCTAGTATTCAAAAATGCTAGACTCAATGAAAAACCCGACGTTCTGCCCGATCCCTACTTAAGAGGTGACGGTTTTGGAAATCAACTTGATAATCACCTAGAGGCCGACTCAAATATGGTTTCTACCGGTTCGACCTTTGGTAGGGTACATATTTGAGTTAGGAATCCAACGCAACAAGAATCACGGGTAAAGCTTACATCTGGAGAGAGTTACAGCCGTTTTACTGACGGCTGCTAGAAAACGGGGCCAAATCTGGCCACGGGCCAAAGGGGTACCCCTTTGGGCGAGCTCAAAAATTTAATTTTTTCAAAAGTGGACGGATTAGGCATATATGATCATATGGATTGATTCATAATGCACTCTAGTGTTCAAAAATGCTAGACTCAATGAAAAACCCGACGTTCACCCCGATCCCTACATAAGAGGTGACGGTTTTGGAAATCAACTTGATAATCACCAAGAGGCCGACTCAAATAGCATTTCTACCGGTTCAACTTTTGGTAGGGTAGATATTTGAGTTAGGAATTCAACGCAACAAGAATTACGGGTCAAGCTTACTTCTGGAGAGAGTTATAGCCGTTTTACTGACGGCTGCCAGAAAACGGGGCCAAATCTGGCCACCAGCCAAAGGGGTACCCCTTTGGGCAGGCTCAAAAATTTGATTTTTTGAAAAGTGGACGGATTAGGCATATATGATCATATGGATTGATTGATAATGGACTCTAGAGTTCAAAAATGCTAGACTCAATGAAAAACCCGACGTTTACCCCGATCCCTACATAAGAGGTGACGGTTTTGGAAATCAACTTGATAATCACCTAGAGGCCGACTCAAATAGGGTTTCTACCAGTTTGACTTTTGGTAGGGTAGATATTTGAGTTAGGAATCCAACGCAACAAGAATCACGGGTCAAGCTTACTTCTGGAGAGAGTTATAGCCGTTTTACTGACGGCTGCCAGAAAACGGGGCCAAATCTGGCTACCGGCCAAAGGGGTACCCCTTTGGGCGGGCTCTGAAATTTGATTTTTTGAAAAGTGGACGGATTAGGCATATATCATCATATGGATTGATTCATAATGGACTCTAGTGTTCAAAAATGCTAGACTCAATGAAAAACCCGACGTTTACCCCGATCCCTACATAAGAGGCGACGGTTGTGGAAATCAACTTGATAATCACCTAGAGGTTGACTCAAAAGGAGTTTCTTCCATTTGAACATTTTTTAGGGTAGTTATTTGAGTTAGGAATCCAACGCAACAATTATCACGGATAAAGCTTACTTCTGGAGAGAGTTATAGCTGTTTTACTGACGGCTGCTAGAAAACAGGGCCAAATCTGGCCACCGGCCAAAGGGGTACCCCTTTTGGCGGGATCAAAAATTTTATTTTTTCAAAAGTCAACGGATTAGGCATATATGATCATATGGATTGATTCATAATGGACTCTAGTGTTCAAAAATGCTAGACTCAATGAAAAACCCGACGTTCACCCCGATCCCTACATAAGAGGTGACGGTTTTGGAAATCAACTTGATAATCACCTAGAGGCCGACTCAAATATGGTTTCTACCGGTTCGACCTTTGGTAGGGTAGATATTTGAGTTAGGAATCCAACGCAACAAGAATCACGGGTAAAGCTTACATCTGGAGAGAGTTACAGCCGTTTTACTGACGGCTGCTAGAAAACGGGGCCAAATCTGGCCACGGGCCAAAGGGGTACCCCTTTGGGCGAGCTCAAAAATTTGATTTTTTCAAAAGTGGACGGATTAGGCATATATGATCATATGGATTGATTCATAATGGACTCTAGTGTTCAAAAATGCTAGACTCAATGAAAAACCCGACGTTCACCCCGATCCCTACATAAGAGGTGACGGTTTTGGAAATCAACTTGATAATCACCAAGAGGCCGACTCAAATAGCATTTCTACCGGTTCAACTTTTGGTAGGGTAGATATTTGAGTTAGGAATCCAACGCAACAAGAATTACGGGTCAAGCTTACTTCTGGAGAGAGTTATAGCCGTTTTACTGACGGCTGCCAGAAAACGGGGCCAAATCTGGCCACCAGCCAAAGGGGTACCTCTTTGGGCAGGCTCAAAAATTTGATTTTTTGAAAAGTGGACGGATTAGTTCATATATGATCATATGGATTGATTGATAATGGACTCTAGAGTTCAAAAATGCTAGACTCAATGAAAAACCCGACGTTTACCCCGATCCCTACATAAGAGGTGACGGTTTTGGAAATCAACTTGATAATTACCTAGAGGCCGACTCAAATAGGGTTTCTACCAGTTTGACTTTTGGTAGGGTAGATATTTGAGTTAGGAATCCAACGCAACAAGAATTACGGGTCAAGCTTACTTCTGGAGAGAGTTATAGCCGTTTTACTGACGGCTGCCAGAAAACGGGGCCAAATCTGGCCACCAGCCAAAGGGGTACCCCTTTGGGCGGGCTCAGAAATTTGATTTTTTGAAAAGTGGACGGATTAGGCATATATGATCATATGGATTGATTCATAATGGACTCTAGTGTTCAAAAATGCTAGACTCAATGAAAAACCCGACGTTTACCCCGATCCCTACATAAGAGGCGACGGTTGTGGAAATCAACTTGATAATCACCTAGAGGTTGACTCAAAAGGAGTTTCTTCCATTTGAACATTTTTTAGGGTAGTTATTTGAGTTAGGAATCCAACGCAACAATTATCACGGATAAAGCTTACTTCTGGAGAGAGTTATAGCTGTTTTACTGACGGCTGCCAGAAAACGGGGCCAAATCTGGCCACCGGCCAAAGGGGTACCCCTTTTGGCGGGCTCAAAAATTTTATTTTTTCAAAAGTCAACGGATTAGGCATATATGATCATATGGATTGATTCATAATGGACTCTAGTGTTCAAAAATGCTAGACTCAATGAAAAACCCGACGTTCACCCCGATCCCTACATAAGAGGTGACGGTTTTGGAAATCAACTTGATAATCACCTAGAGGCCGACTCAAATATGGTTTCTACCGGTTCGACTTTTGGTAGGGTAGATATTTGAGTTAGAAATCCAACGCAACAAGAATCACGGGTAAAGCTTACATCTGGGGAGAGTTACAGCCGTTTTACTGACGGCTGCTAGAAAAAAGGGGCCAAATCTGGCCACGGGCCAAAGGGGTACCCCTTTGGGCGAGCTCAAAAATTTGATTTTTTCAAAAGCGGACGGATTAGGCATATATGATCATATGGATTGATTCATAATGGACTCTAGTGTTCAAAAATGCTACACTCAATGAAAAACCCGACGTTCACCCCGATCCCTACATAAGAGGTGACGGTTTTGGAAATCAACTTGATAATCACCAAGAGGCCGACTCAAATAGCATTTCTACCGGTTCAACTTTTGGTAGGGTAGATATTTGAGTTAGGAATCCAACGCAACAAGAATTACGGGTCAAGCTTACTTCTGGAGAGAGTTATAGCCGTTTTACTGACGGCTGCCAGAAAACGGGGCCAAATCTGGCCACCAGCCAAAGGGGTACCCCTTTGGGCAGGCTCAAAAATTTGATTTTTTGAAAAGTGAACGGATTAGGCATATATGATCATATGGATTGATTGATAATGGACTCTAGAGTTCAAAAATGCTAGACTCAATGAAAAACCCGACGTTTACCCCGATCCCTACATAAGAGGTGACGGTTTTGGAAATCAACTTGATAATTACCTAGAGGCCGACTCAAATAGGGTTTCTACCAGTTTGACTTTTGGTAGGGCAGATATTTGAGTTAGGAATCCAACGCAACAAGAATCACGGGTCATGCTTACTTCTGGAGAGAGTTATAGCCGTTTTACTGACGGCTGCCAGAAAACGGGGCCAAATCTGGCCACCAGCCAAAGGGGTACCCCTTTGGGCAGGCTCAAAAATTTGATTTTTTGAAAAGTGGACGGATTAGGCATATATGATCATATGGATTGATTGATAATGGACTCTAGAGTTCAAAAATGCTAGACTCAATGAAAAACCCGACGTTTACCCCGATCCCTACATAAGAGGTGACGGTTTTGGAAATCAACTTGATAATCACCTAGAGGCCGACTCAAATAGGGTTTCTACCAGTTTGACTTTTGGTAGGGTAGATATTTGAGTTAGGAATCCAACGCAACAAGAATCACGTGTCAAGCTTACTTCTGGAGAGAGTTATAGCCGTTTTACTGACGGCTGCCAGAAAACGGGGCCAAATCTGGCTACCGGCCAAAGGGGTACCCCTTTGGGCGGGGCTCAAAAATTTGATTTTTTCAAAAGTCAACGGATCAGGCATATATGATCATACGGATTGATTCATAATGGACTCTAGTGTTCAAAAATGCTAGACTCAATGAAAAACCCAACGTCCACCCCGATCCCTACGTAAGAGGTGACGGTTTTGGAAATCAACTTGATAATCACCTAGAGGCCGACTCAAATAGGGTTTCTACCAGTTTGACTTTTGGTAGGATATATATTTGAGTTAGGAATCCAACGCAACAAGAATCACGGGTAAAGCTTACTTCTGGAGAGAGTTATAGCCGTTTTACTGACGGCTGCCAGAAAACGGGGCCAAATCTGGCCACCGGCCAAAGGGGTACCCCTTTTGGCGGGCTCAAAAATTTTATTTTTTCAAAAGTCGACGGATTAGGCATATATGATCATATGGATTGATTCATAATGGACTCTAGTGTTCAAAAATGCTAGACTCAATGAAAAACCCGACGTTCACCCCGATCCCTACATAAGAGGTGACGGTTTTGGAAATCAACTTGATAATCACCTAGAGGCCGACTCAAATAGGGTTTCTACCAGTTTAACTTTTGGTAGGGTAGATATTTGAGTTAGGAATCCAACGCAACAAGAATCACGGGTAAAGCTTACTTCTGGAGAGAGTTATAGCCGTTTTACTGACGGCTGCCAGAAAACGGGGCCAAATCTGGCCACCGGCCAAAGGGGTACCCCTTTTGGCGGGCTCAAAAATTTTATTTTTTCAAAAGTCGACGGATTAGGCATATATGATCATATGGATTGATTCATAATGGACTCTAGTGTTCAAAAATGCTAGACTCAATGAAAAACCCGACGTTCACCCCGATCCCTACATAAGAGGTGACGGTTTTGGAAATCAACTTGATAATCACCTAGAGGCCGACTCAAATAGGGTTTCTACCAGTTTGACTTTTGGTAGGGTAGATATTTGAGTTAGGAATCCAACGCAACAAGAATCACGGGTAAAGCTTACATCTGGAGAGAGTTACAGCCGTTTTACTGACGGCTGCCAGAAAACGGGGCCAAATCTGGCCACCGGCCAAAGGGGTACCCCATTGGGCGAGCTCAAAAATTTGATTTTTTCAAAAGTGGCCGGATGAGGCATATATGATCATATGGATTGAGTCATAATGGACTCTAGTGTTCAAAAATGCTAGACTCAATGAAAAACCCGACGTTCACCCCGATCCCTACATAAGAGGTGACGGTTTTGGAAATCAACTTGATAATCACCTAGAGGCCGACTCAAATAGGGTTTCTACCAGTTTGACTTTTGGTAGGGTAGATATTTGAGTTAGGAATCCAACGCAACAAGAATCACGGGTAAAGCTTACTTCTGGAGAGAGTTATAGCCGTTTTACTGACGGCTTCTAGAAAACGGGGCCAAATCTGGCCTCCGGCCAAAGGGGTACCCCTTTTGGCGGGCTCAAAAATTTGATTTTTTCAAAAGTGGACGGATTAGGCATATATGATCATATGGATTGATTCATAATGGTCTCTAGTGTTCAAAAATGCTAGACTCAATGAAAAACCCGACGTTCTGCCCGATCCCTACATAAGAGGTGACGGTTTTGGAAATCGACTTGATAATCACCTAGAGGCCGACTCAAATATGGTTTCTACCGGTTCAACTTTTGGTAGGGTAGATATTTGAGTTAGGAATCCAATGCAACAAGAATCACGGGTAAAGCTTACATCTGGAGAGAGTTACAGCCGTTTTACTGACGGCTGCCAGAAAACGGGGCCAAATCTGGCCACCGGCCAAAGGGGTACCCCTTTGGGCGAGCTCAAAAATTTGATTTTTTCAAAAGTGGCCGGATTAGGCATATATGATCATATGGATTGATTCATAATGGACTCTAGTGTTCAAAAATGCTAGACTCAATGAAAAACCCGACGTTCACCCCGTTCCCTACATAAGAGGTGACGGTTTTGGAAATCAACTTGATAATCACCTAGAGGCCGACTCAAATAGGGTTTCTACCGGTTCGACTTTTGGTAGGGTATATATTTGAGTTAGAAAACCAACGCAACAAGAATCACGGGTAAAGCTTACTTCTGAAGAGAGTTATAGCCGTTTTACTGACGGCTGCCAGAAAATGGGGCCAAATCTGGCCTCCGGCCAAAGGGGTACCCCTTTTGGCGGGCTCAAAAATTTGATTTTTTCAAAAGTGGACGGATTAGGCATATATGATCATATGGATTGATTCATAATGGACTCTAGTGTTCAAAAATACTAGACTCAATGAAAAACCCGACGTTCACCCCGTTCCCTACATAAGAGGTGACGGTTTTGGAAATCAACTTGATAATCACCTAGAGGCCGACTCAAATAGGGTTTCTACCAGTTCGACTTTTGGTAGGGTAGATATTTGAGTTAGAAAACCAACGCAACAAGAATCACGGGTAAAGCTTACTTCTGGAGAGAGTTATAGCCGTTTTACTGACGGCTGCCAGAAAACGGGGCCAAATCTGGCCACCAGCCAAAGGGGTACCCCTTTGGGCAGGCTCAAAAATTTGATTTTTTGAAAAGTGGACGGATTAGGCATATATGATCATATGGATTGATTGATAATGGACTCTAGAGTTCAAAAATGCTAGACTCAATGAAAAACCCGACGTTTACCCCGATCCCTACATAAGAGGTGACGGTTTTGGAAATCAACTTGATAATCACCTAGAGGCCGACTCAGATAGGGTTTCTACCAGTTTGACTTTTGGTAGGGTAGATATTTGAGTTAGGAATCCAACGCAACAAGAATCACGTGTCAAGCTTACTTCTGGAGAGAGTTATAGCCGTTTTACTGACGGCTGCCAGAAAACGGGGCCAAATCTGGCTACCGGCCAAAGGGGTACCCCTTTGGGCGGGGCTCAAAAATTTGATTTTTTCAAAAGTCAACGGATCAGGCATATATGATCATACGGATTGATTCATAATGGACTCTAGTGTTCAAAAATGCTAGACTCAATGAAAAACCCAACGTCCACCCCGATCCCTACGTAAGAGGTGACGGTTTTGGAAATCAACTTGATAATCACCTAGAGGCCGACTCAAATAGGGTTTCTACCAGTTTGACTTTTGGTAGGATAGACATTTGAGTTAGGAATCCAACGCAACAAGAATCACGGGTAAAGCTTACTTCTGGAGAGAGTTATAGTCGTTTTACTGACGGCTGCCAGAAAACGGGGCCAAATCTGGCCACCGGCCAAAGGGGTACCCCTTTGGGCGGGGCTCAAAAATTTGATTTTTTCAAAAGTCGACGGATTAGGCATATATGATCATACGGATTGATTCATAATGGACTCTAGTGTTCAAAAATGCTAGACTCAATGAAAAACCCAACGTCCACCCCGATCCCTACGTAAGAGGTGACGGTTTTGGAAATCAACTTGATAATCACCTAGAGGCCGACTCAAATAGGGTTTCTACCAGTTTGACTTTTGGTAGGATATATATTTGAGTTAGGAATCCAACGCAACAAGAATTACGGGTAAAGCTTACTTCTGGAGAGAGTTATAGCCGTTTTACTGACGGCTGCCAGAAAACGGGGCCAAATCTGGCCACCGGCCAAAGGGGTACCCCTTTTGGCGGGCTCAAAAATTTTATTTTTTCAAAAGTCGACGGATTAGGCATATATGATCATATGGATTGATTCATAATGGACTCTAGTGTTCAAAAATGCTAGACTCAATGAAAAACCCGACGTTCACCCCGATCCCTACATAAGAGGTGACGGTTTTGGAAATCAACTTGATAATCACCTAGAGGCCGACTCAAATAGGGTTTCTACCAGTTTAACTTTTGGTAGGGTAGATATTTGAGTTAGGAATCCAACGCAACAAGAATCACGGGTAAAGCTTACTTCTGGAGAGAGTTATAGCCGTTTTACTGACGGCTGCCAGAAAACGGGGCCAAATCTGGCCACCGGCCAAAGGGGTACCCCTTTTGGCGGGCTCAAAAATTTTATTTTTTCAAAAGTCGACGGATTAGGCATATATGATCATATGGATTGATTCATAATGGACTCTAGTGTTCAAAAATGCTAGACTCAATGAAAAACCCGACGTTCACCCCGATCCCTACATAAGAGGTGACGGTTTTGGAAATCAACTTGATAATCACCTAGAGGCCGACTCAAATAGGGTTTCTACCAGTTTGACTTTTGGTAGGGTAGATATTTGAGTTAGGAATCCAACGCAACAAGAATCACGGGTAAAGCTTACATCTGGAGAGAGTTACAGCCGTTTTACTGACGGCTGCCAGAAAACGGGGCCAAATCTGGCCACCGGCCAAAGGGGTACCCCATTGGGCGAGCTCAAAAATTTGATTTTTTCAAAAGTGGCCGGATGAGGCATATATGATCATATGGATTGAGTCATAATGGACTCTAGTGTTCAAAAATGCTAGACTCAATGAAAAACCCGACGTTCACCCCGATCCCTACATAAGAGGTGACGGTTTTGGAAATCAACTTGATAATCACCTAGAGGCCGACTCAAATAGGGTTTCTACCAGTGTGACTTTTGGTAGGGTAGATATTTGAGTTAGGAATCCAACGCAACAAGAATCACGGGTAAAGCTTACTTCTGGAGAGAGTTATAGCCGTTTTACTGACGGCTTCTAGAAAACGGGGCCAAATCTGGCCTCCGGCCAAAGGGGTACCCCTTTTGGCGGGCTCAAAAATTTGATTTTTTCAAAAGTGGACGGATTAGGCATATATGATCATATGGATTGATTCATAATGGTCTCTAGTGTTCAAAAATGCTAGACTCAATGAAAAACCCGACGTTCTGCCCGATCCCTACATAAGAGGTGACGGTTTTGGAAATCGACTTGATAATCACCTAGAGGCCGACTCAAATATGGTTTCTACCGGTTCAACTTTTGGTAGGGTAGATATTTGAGTTAGGAATCCAATGCAACAAGAATCACGGGTAAAGCTTACATCTGGAGAGAGTTACAGCCGTTTTACTGACGGCTGCCAGAAAACGGGGCCAAATCTGGCCACCGGCCAAAGGGGTACCCCTTTGGGCGAGCTCAAAAATTTGATTTTTTCAAAAGTGGCCGGATTAGGCATATATGATCATATGGATTGATTCATAATGGACTCTAGTGTTCAAAAATGCTAGACTCAATGAAAAACCCGACGTTCACCCCGTTCCCTACATAAGAGGTGACGGTTTTGGAAATCAACTTGATAATCACCTAGAGGCCGACTCAAATAGGGTTTCTACCGGTTCGACTTTTGGTAGGGTATATATTTGAGTTAGGAAACCAACGCAACAAGAATCACGGGTAAAGCTTACTTCTGAAGAGAGTTATAGCCGTTTTACTGACGGCTGCCAGAAAATGGGGCCAAATCTGGCCTCCGGCCAAAGGGGTACCCCTTTTGGCGGGCTCAAAAATTTGATTTTTTCAAAAGTGGACGGATTAGGCATATATGATCATATGGATTGATTCATAATGGTCTCTAGTGTTCAAAAATGCTAGACTCAATGAAAAACCCGACGTTCTGCCCGATCCCTACATAAGAGGTGACGGTTTTGGAAATCGACTTGATAATCACCTAGAGGCCGACTCAAATATGGTTTCTACCGGTTCAACTTTTGGTAGGGTAGATATTTCAGTTAGGAATCCAATGCAACAAGAATCACGGGTAAAGCTTACATCTGGAGAGAGTTACAGCCGTTTTACTGACGGCTGCCAGAAAACGGGGCCAAATCTGGCCACCGGCCAAAGGGGTACCCCTTTTGGCGGGCTCAAAAATTTGATTTTTTTAAAAGTGGACGGATTAGGCATATATGATCATATGGATTGATTCATAATGGACTCTAGTGTTCAAAAATACTAGACTCAATGAAAAACCCGACGTTCACCCCGTTCCCTACATAAGAGGTGACGGTTTTGGAAATCAACTTGATAATCACCTAGAGGCCGACTCAAATAGGGTTTCTACCAGTTCGACTTTTGGTAGGGTAGATATTTGAGTTAGAAAACCAACGCAACAAGAATCACGGGTAAAGCATACTTCTGGAGATAGTTATAGCCGTTTTACTGACGGCTGACAGAAAATGGGGCCAAATCTGGCCTCCGGCCAAAGGGGTACCCCTTTTGGCGGGCTCAAAAATTTGATATTTTCAAAAGCGGACGGATTAGGCATATATGTTCATATGCATTGATTCATAATAGACTCTAGTGTTCAAAAATGCTAGACTCAATGAAAAACCCGACGTTCACCCCGATCCCTACATAAGAGGCAACGGTTGTGGAAATCAACTTGATAATCACCTAGAGGTTGACTCAAAAGGAGTTTCTTCCATTTGAACTTTTTGTAGGGTAGATATTTGAGATAGGAATCCAACGCAACAAGAATCACGGGTAAAGCTTACTTCTGGAGAGAGTTATAGCCGTTTTACTGACGGCAGCTAGAAAACGGGGACAAATCTTGCCACCGGTCAAAGGGGTACCCCTTTGAGCGGGCTCAAAAATTTGATTTTTTCAAAACTGGACGGATTAGGCATATATGATCATGTGGATTGATTCATAATGTAGTCAAGTGTTCAAAAATGCTACACTCAATGAAAAACCCGACGTTCACCCCGATCCCTACATAAGAGGTGACGGTTTTGGAAATCAACTTGATAATCACCTAGAGGCCAACTCAAATCGGGGTTCTACCGGTTCGACTTTTGGTAGGGTAGATATTTGAGTTAGGAATCCAACGCAAACAGAATCACGCGTAAAGCTTACTTCTGGAGAGAGTTATAGTCGTTTTACTGACGGCTGCAAGAAAACGGGGCCAAATCTGGCCACCGGCCAAAGGGGTACCCCTTTGGGCGGGCTCAAAAATTTGATTTTTTCAAAAGTGGACGGATTAGGCATATATGATCATATGGATTGATTCATAATGGACTCTAGTGTTCAAAAATGCTAGACTAAATAAAAAACCCGACGTTCACCCCGATCCCTACATAAGAGGCGACGGTTGTGGAAGTCAACTTGATAATCACCTAGAGGCCGACTCAAATAGGGTTTCTACCGGTTCGACTTTTGGTAGGGTAGATATTTGAGTTAGGAATCCAACGGAACAAGAATCACGCGTAAAGCTTACTTCTGGAGAGAGTTATAGTCGTTTTACTGACGGCTGCAAGAAAACGGGGCCAAATCTGGCCACCGGCCAAAGGGGTACCCCTTTGAGCGGGCTCAAAAATTTGATTTTTTCAAAAGTGGACGGATTAGGCATATATGCTCATATGCATTGATTCATAATGGACTCTAGTGTTCAAAAATGCTAGACTCAATGAAAAACCCGACGTTCACCCCGATCCCTACATAAGAGGCGACGGTTGTGGAAATCAACTTCATAATCACCTAGAGGTTAACTCAAAAGGAGTTTCGTCCATTTGAACTTTTTGTAGGGTAGATATTTGAGTTAGGAATCCAACGAAACAAGAATCATGGGTAAAGCTTACTTCTGGAGAGAGTTAAAGTCGTTTTACTGACGGCAGCCAGAAAACGGGGACAAATTTTGCCACCGGTCAAAGGGGTACCCCTTTGAGCGGGCTCAAAAATCTGATTTTTTCAAAACTGGACGGATTAGGCATATATGATCAAATGGATTGATTCATAATGTACTCAAGTGTTCAAAAATGCTAGACTCGATGAAAAACCCGACGTTCACCCCGATCCCTACATAAGAGGTGACGGTTTTGGAAATCAACTTGATAATCACCTAGAGACCAACTCAAATAGGGTTTCTACCGGTTCGACTTTTGGTAGGGTAGAAATTTGAGTTAGGAATCCAACGCAACAAGAATCACGGGTGAAGCTTACTTCTGGAGAGAGTTATAGCCGTTTTACTGACGGCTGCCAGAAAACGGGGCCAAATCTGGCCAGCGGCCAAAGGGGTACCCCTTTGGGCGGGCTCAAAAAATTTTTTTTTTCAAAAGTGGACGGATTAGGCATATATGATCATATGGATTGATTCATAATGGACTCTAGTGTTCAAAAATACTAGACTCAATGAAAAACCCGATGTTCACCCCGATCCCTACATAAGAGGTGACGGTTTTGGAAATCAACTTGATAATCACCTAGAGGCCAACTCAAATCGGGGTTCTACCGGTTCGACTTTTGGTAGGATAGATATTTAAGTTAGGAATCCAACGCAACAAGAATCACGCGTAAAGCTTACTTCTGGAGAGAGTTATAGTCGTTTTACTGACGGCTGCAAGAAAACGGGGCCAAATCTGGCCACCGGCCAAAGGGGTACCCCTTTGGGCGGGCTCAAAAATTTGATTTTTTCAAAAGTGGACGGATTAGGCATATATGGTCATATGCATTGATTCATAATGGACTCTAGTGTTCAAAAATGCTAGACTCAATGAAAAACCCGACGTTCACCCCGATCCCTACATAAGAGGCGACGGTTGTGGAAATCAACTTCATAATAACCTAGAGGTTAACTCAAAAGGAGTTTCTTCCATTTGAACTTTTTGTAGGGTAGATATTTGAGTTAGGAATCCAACGAAACAAGAATCACGGGTAAAGCTTACTTCTGGAGAGAGTTAAAGTCATTTTACTAACGGCAGCCAGAAAACGGGGACAAATTTTGCCACCGGTCAAAGGGGTACCCCTTTGAGCGGGCTCAAAAATTTGATTTTTTCAAAACAGGACGGATTAGGCATATATGATCATATGGATTGATTCATAATGTACTCAAGTGTTCAAAAATGCTAGACTCGATGAAAAACCCGACGTTCACCCCGATCCCTACATAAGAGGTGACGGTTTTGGAAATCAACTTGATAATCACCTAGAGGCCAACTCAAATAGGGTTTCTACCGGTTCGACTTTTCGTAGGGTAGATATTTGAGTTAGGAATCCAACGCAACAAAAATCACGGGTAAAGCTTACTTCTGGAGAGAGTTATAGCCGTTTTACTGACGGCTGCCAGAAAACGGGGCCAAATCTGGCCAGCGGCCAAAGGGGTACCCCTTTGAGCGGGCTCAAAAATTTGATTTTTTCAAAAGTGGACGGATTAGGCATATATGATCATATGGATTGATTCATAATGGACTCTAGTGTTCAAAAATGCTAGACTCAATGAAAAACCCGATGTTCACCCCGATCCCTACATAAGAGGTGACGGTTTTGGAAATCAACTTGATAATCACCTAGAGGCCAACTCAAATCGGGGTTCTACCGGTTCGACTTTTGGTAGGGTAGATATTTGAGTTAGGAATCCAACGCAACAAGAATGACGGGGAAAGCTTACTTCTGGAGAGAGTTATAGTCATTTTACTGACGGCTGCAAGAAAACGGGGACAAATTTTGCCACCGGTCAAAGGGGTACCCCTTTGAGCGGGCTCAAAAATTTGATTTTTTCAAAAGTGGACGGATTAGGCATATATGGTCATATGCATTGATTCATAATGGACTCTAGTGTTCAAAAATGCTAGATTCAATGAAAAACCCGACGTTCACCCCGATCCCTACATAAGAGGCGACGGTTGTGGAAATCAACTTCATAATCACCTAGAGGTTAAATCAAAAGAAGTTTCTTCCATTTGAACTTTTTGTAGGGTAGATATTTGAGTTAGGAATCCAACGAAACAAGAATCACGGGTAAAGCTTACTTCTGGAGAGAGTTAAAGTCGTTTTACTGACGGCAGCCAGAAAACGGGGACAAATTTTGCCACCGGTCAAAGGGGTACCCCTTTGAGCGGGCTCAAAAATTTGATTTTTTCAAAACTGGACGGATTAGGCATATATGATCATATGGATTGATTCATAATGTACTCAAGTGTTCAAAAATGCTAGACTCGATGAAAAACCCGACGTTCACCACGATCCCTACATAAGAGGTGACGGTTTTGGAAATCAACTTTATAATCACCTAGAGACCAACTCAAATAGGGTTTCTACCGATTCGACTTTTGGTAGGGTAGAAATTTGAGTTAGGAATCCAACGCAACAAGAATCACGGGTGAAGCTTACTTCTGGAGAGAGTTATAGCCGTTTTACTGACGGCTGCCAGAAAACAGGGCCAAATCTGGCCAGCGGCCAAAGGGGTACCCCTTTGGGCGGGCTCAAAAATTTGTTTTTTTCAAAAGTGGACGGATTAGGCATATATGATCATATGGATTGATTCATAATGGACTCTAGTGTTCAAAAATGCTAGACTCAATGAAAAACCCGATGTTCACCCCGATCCCTACATAAGAGGCGACGGTTTTAAAAATCAACTTGATAATCACCTAGAGGCCGACTCAAATAGGGTTTCTACCGGTTTGACTTTTGGTAGAGTAGATATTTTAGTTAGGAATCCAACGCAATAAGAATGACGGGTAAAGCTTACTTCTGGAGAGAGTTATAGCCGTTTTACTAACGGCAGCCAGAAAACGGGACCAAATCTGGCCACCGGCCAAAGGGATACCCCTTTGGGCGGACTCAAAAATTTGATTTTTTCAAAAGTGGACGGATTAGGTATATATGTTCATATGCATTGATTCATAATGGACTCTAGTGTTCAAAAATGCTAAACTCAATGAAAAACCCGACGTTCACCCCGATCCCTACATAAGAGGCGACGGTTGAGGAAATCAACTTGATAATCACCTAGAGGTTGACTCAAAAGGAGTTTCTTCCATTTGAACTTTTTGTAGGGTAGATATTTGAGTTAGGAATCCAACGCAATAAGAATCACGGGTAAAGCTTACTTCTAGAGAGAGTTATAGCCGTTTTACTGACGGCTGCAAGAAAACGGGGCCAAATCTTGCCACCGGCCAAAGGGGTACCCCTTTGGGCGGGCTCAAAAATTTGATTTTTTTAAAAGTGGACGGATTAGGCATATATGATCATATGGATTGATTCATAATGGACTCTAGTGTTCAAAAATGCTAGACTCAATGAAAAACCCGACGTTCACCCCGATCCCTACATAAGAGGTGACGGTTTTCGAAATCAACTTGATAATCACCTAGAGGCCGAGTCAAATATGGTTTCTACCTGTTCGACTTTTGGTAGGGCTGATATTTGAGTTAGGAATCCAACGCAACAAGAATCACGGGTAAAGCTTACATCTGGAGAGAGTTTCAGCCGTTTTACTGACGGCTGCCAGAAAACGGGGCCAAATCTGGCCACCGGCCAAAGGGGCCTTTGGGCGGGCTCAAAAATTTGATTTTTTCAAAATTGTACGAATTAGGCATATATGAACATATGGATTGATTCATAATGGACTCTAGTGTTCAAAAATGCTAGACTCAATAAAAAACCCGACGTTCACCCCGATCCCTACATAAGAGATGACGGTTTTGGAAATCAACTTGATAATCACCAAGAGGCCGACTCAAATAGGGTTTCTACCGGTTCAACTTTTGGTAGTGTAGATATTTGAGTTAGGAATCCAACGCAACAAGAATCACGGGTCAAGCTTACTTCTGGAGAGAGTTATAGCCGTTTTACTGACGGCTGCCAGAAAACGGGGCCAAATCTGGCTACCGGCCAAAGGGGTACCCCTTTGGGCAGGCTCAAAAATTTGATTTTTTAAAAAGTGGACGGATTAGGCATATATGATCATATGGATTGATTCATAATGGACTCTTGTGTTCAAAAATGCTAGACTCAATGAAAAACCCGACGTTTACCCCGATCCCTACATAAGAGGCGACGGTTGTGGAAATTAACTTGATAATCACCTAGAAGTTGACTCAAAAGGAGTTTCTTCCATTTGAACATTTTGTAGGGTAGTTATTTGAGTTAGGAATCCAACGCAACAAGAATCACGGATAAAGCTTACTTCTGGAGAGAGTTATAACCGTTTTACTGACGGCTGCCAGAAAACGGGGCCAAATCTGGCCTGCGGCCAAAGAGGTACCCCTTTTGGCGGGCTCAAAAATTTTATTTTTTCAAAAGTGTACGGATTAGGCATATATGATCATATGGATTGATTCATAATGGACTCTAGTGTTCAAAAATGCTAGACTCAATGAAAAACCCGACGTTCTCCCCGATCCCTACATAAGAGGTGACGGTTTTGGAAATCAACTTGATAATCACCTAGAGGCCGAGTCAAATATGGTTTCTACCTGTTCGACTTTTGGTAGGGCAGATATTTGAGTTAAGAATCCAACGCAACAAGAATCACGGGTAAAACTTACATCTGGAGAGAGTTACAGCCGTTTTACTGACGGCTGCCAGAAAACGGGGCCAAATCTGGCCACCGGCCAAAGGGGTACCCCTTTGGGCGGGTTCAAAAATTTGATTTTTTCGAAAGTGTACGGATTAGGCATATATGAACATATGGATTGATTCATAATGGACTCTAGTGTTCAAAAATGCTAGACTCAATAAAAAACCCGACGTTTACCCCAATCCCTACACAAGAGGTGACAGTTGTGGAAATTAACTTGATAATCACCTAGAAGTTGACTCAAAAAGAGTTTCTTCCATTTGAACATCTTGTAGGGTAGTTATTTGAGTTAGGAATCCAACGCAACAAGAATCACGGATGAACTTACTTCTGGAGAGAGTTATAGCCGTTTTACTAACGGCTGCCAGAAAACGGGGCCAAATCTGGCCACCGGCCAAAGGGGTACCCCTTTTGGCGGGCTCAAAAATTTTATTTTTTCAAAAGTCGACGGATTAGGCATATATGATCATATGGATTGATTCATAATGAACTCTAGTGTTCAAAAATGCTAGACTCAATGAAAAACCCGACGTTCACCCCGATCCCTACATAAGAGGTAACGGTTTTGGAAATCAACTTGATAATCACCTAGAGGCCGACTCAAATAGGGTTTCTACCAGTTTGACTTTTGGTAGGGTAGATATTTGAGTTAGGAATCCAACGCAACAAGAATCACGGGTAAAGCTTACTTCTGGAGAGAGTTATAGCCGTTTTACTGACGGCTGCCAGAAAACGGGACCAAATCTGGCCTCCGGACAAAGGGGTACCCTTTTGGGCGGGCTCAAAAATTTGATTTTTTCAAAAGTGAATGGATTAGGCATATATGATCATATAGATTGATTCATAATGGACTTTAGTGTTCAAAAATGCTAGACTCAATGAAAACCCGACGTTCTCCCCGATCCCTACATAAGAGGTGACGGTTTTGGAAATCAACTTGATAATCACCTAGAGGCCGACTCAAATATGGTTTCTACCGGTTCCACTTTTGGAAGGGTAGATATTTGAGTTAGGAATCCAACGCAAGAAGAATCACGGGTAAAGCTTACATCTGGAGAGAGTTACAGCCGTTTTACTGACGGCTGCCAGAAAACGGGGCCAAATCTGGCCACCGGCGAAAGGGGTACCCTTTGGGCGGGCTCAAAAATTTGATTTTTTCAAAAGTGTACGGATTAGGCATATATGAACATATGGATTGATTCATAATGGACTCTAGTGTTCAAAAATGCTAGACTCAATAAAAAACCCGACGTTTACCCCAATCCCTACACAAGAGGTGACGGTTGTAGAAATTAACTTGATAATCACCTAGAAGTTGACTCAAAAAGAGTTTCTTCCATTTGAACATCTTGTAGGGTTGTTATTTGAGTTAGGAATCCAACGCAACAAGAATCACGGATGAACTTACTTCTGGAGAGAGTTATAGCCGTTTTACTGACGGCTGCCAGAAAACGGGGCCAAATCTGGCCTCCGGCCAAAGGGGTACCCCTTTTGGCGGGCTCAAAAATTTTATTTTTTCAAAAGTCGACAGATTAGGCATATATGATCATATGGATTGATTCATAATGGACTCTAGTGTTCAAAAATGCTAGACTCAATGAAAAACCCGACGTTCACCCCGATCCCTACATAAGAGGTGACGGTTTTGGAAATCAACTTGATAATCACCTAGAGGCCGACTCAAATAGGGTTTCTACCAGTTTGACTTTTGGTAGGGTAGATATTTGAGTTAGGAATCCAACGCAACAAGAATCACGGGTAAAGCTTACATCTGGAGAGAGTTACAGCCGTTTTACTTACGGCTGCCAGAAAACGTGGCCAAATCTGGCCACCGGCCAAAGGGGTACCCCATTGGGTGGGCTCAAAAATTTGATTTTTTGAAAAGTGGACGGATTAGGCATATATGATCATCTGGATTGATTCATAATGGACTCTAGTGTTCAAAAATGCTAGACTCAATGAAAAACCCGACGTTTACCCCGATCCCTACATAAGAGGCGACGGTTGTGGAAATCAACTTCATAATCACCTAGAGGTTGACTCAAAAGGAGTTTCTTCCATTTGAACATTTTGTAGGGTAGTTATTTGAGTTAGGAATCCAACGCAACAAGAATCACGGATAAAGCTTACTTCTGGAGAGAGTTATAACCGTTTTACTGACGGCTGCCAGAAAACGGGGCCAAATCTGGCCTGCGGCCAAAGGGGTACCCCTTTTGGCGGGCTCAAAAATTTTATTTTTTCAAAAGTGTACGGATTAGGCATATATGATCATATGGATTTATTCATAATGGACTCTAGTGTTCAAAAATGCTAGACTCAATGAAAAACCCGACGTTCTCCCCGATCCCTACATAAGAGGTGACGGTTTTGGAAATCAACTTGATAATCACCTAGAGGCCGAGTCAAATATGGTTTCTACCTGTTCGACTTTTGGTAGGGCAGATATTTGAGTTAGGAATCCAACGCAACAAGAATCACGGGTAAAACTTACATCTGGAGAGAGTTACAGCCGTTTTACTGACGGCTGCCAGAAAACGGGGCCAAATCTGGCCACCGGCCAAAGGGGTACCCCTTTGGGCGGGTTCAAAAATTTGATTTTTTCAAAAGTGTACGGATTAGGCATATATGAACATATGGATTGATTCATAATGGACTCTAGTGTTCAAAAATGCTAGACTCAATAAAAAACCCGACGTTTACCCCAATCCCTACACAAGAGGTGACGGTTGTGGAAATTAACTTGATAATCACCTAGAAGTTGACTCAAAAAGAGTTTCTTCCATTTGAACATCTTGTAGGGTAGTTATTTGAGTTAGGAATCCAACGCAACAAGAATCACGGATGAACTTACTTCTGGAGAGAGTTATAGCCGTTTTACTGACGGCTGCCAGAAAACGGGGCCAAATCTGGCCACCGGCCAAAGGGGTACCCCTTTTGGCGGGCTCAAAAATTTTATTTTTTCAAAAGTCGACGGATTAGGCATATATGATCATATGGATTGATTCATAATGAACTCTAGTGTTCAAAAATGCTAGACTCAATGAAAAACCCGACGTTCACCCCGATCCCTACATAAGAGGTAACGGTTTTGGAAATCAACTTGATAATCACCTAGAGGCCGACTCAAATAGGGTTTCTACCAGTTTGACTTTTGGTAGGGTAGATATTTGAGTTAGGAATCCAACGCAACAAGAATCACGGGTAAAGCTTACTTCTGGAGAGAGTTATAGCCGTTTTACTGACGGCTGCCAGAAAACGGGACCAAATCTGGCCTCCGGACAAAGGGGTACCCTTTTGGGCGGGCTCAAAAATTTGATTTTTTCAAAAGTGAATGGATTAGGCATATATGATCATATGGATTGATTCATAATGGACTCTAGTGTTTAAAAATGCTAGACTCAATGAAAACCCGACGTTCTCCCCGATCCCTACATAAGAGGTGACGGTTTTGGAAATCAACTTGATAATCACCTAGAGGCCGACTCAAATATGGTTTCTACCGGTTCCACTTTTGGAAGGGTAGATATTTGAGTTAGGAATCCAACGCAACAAGAATCACGGGTAAAGCTTACATCTGGAGAGAGTTACAGCCGTTTTACTTACGGCTGCCAGAAAACGTGGCCAAATCTGGCCACCGGCCAAAGGGGTACCCCATTGGGTGGGCTCAAAAATTTGATTTTTTGAAAAGTGGACGGATTAGGCATATATGATCATCTGGATTGATTCATAATGGACTCTAGTGTTCAAAAATGCTAGACTCAATGAAAAACCCGACGTTTACCCCGATCCCTACATAAGAGGCGACGGTTGTGGAAATCAACTTGATAATCACCTAGAGGTTGACTCAAAAGGAGTTTCTTCCATTTGAACATTTTGTAGGGTATTTATTTGAGTTAGGAATCCAACGCAACAAGAATCACGGATAAAGCTTACTTCTGGAGAGAGTTATAGCCGTTTTACTGACGGCTGCCAGAAAACGGGGCCAAATCTGGCCACCGGCCAAAGGGGTACCCCTTTTGGCGGGCTCAAAAATTTTATTTTTTCAAAAGTCGACGGATTAGGCATATATGATCATATGGATTGATTCATAATGAACTCTAGTGTTCAAAAATGCTAGACTCAATGAAAAACCCGACGTTCACCCCGATCCCTACATAAGAGGTAACGGTTTTGGAAATCAACTTGATAATCACCTAGAGGCCGACTCAAATAGGGTTTCTACCAGTTTGACTTTTGGTAGGGTAGATATTTGAGTTAGGAATCCAACGCAACAAGAATCACGGGTAAAGCTTACTTCTGGAGAGAGTTATAGCCGTTTTACTGACGGCTGCCAGAAAACGGGACCAAATCTGGCCTCCGGACAAAGGGGTACCCCTTTGGGCGGGCTCAAAAATTTGATTTTTTCAAAAGTGAATGGATTAGGCATATATGATCATATGGATTGATTCATAATGGACTCTAGTGTTCAAAAATGCTAGACTCAATGAAAATCCGACGTTCTCCCCGATCCCTACATAAGAGGTGACGGTTTTGGAAATCAACTTGATAATCACCTAGAGGCCGACTCAAATATGGTTTCTACCGGTTCCACTTTTGGAAGGGTAGATATTTGAGTTAGGAATCCAACGCAAGAAGAATCACGGGTAAAGCTTACATCTGGAGAGAGTTACAGCCGTTTTACTGACGGCTGCCAGAAAACGGGGCCAAATCTGGCCACTGGCGAAAGGGGTACCCTTTGGGCGGGCTCAAAAATTTGATTTTTTCAAAAGTGTACGGATTAGGCATATATGATCATATGGATTGATTCATAATGGACTCTAGTGTTCAAAAATGCTAGACTCAATGAAATACCCGACGTTCACCCCGATCCCTACATAAGAGGTGACGGTTTTGGAAATCAACTTGATAATCACCTAGAGGCCAACTCAAATCGGGTTTCTACCGGTTCGACTTTTGGTAGGGTAGATATTTGAGTTAGGAATCCAACGCAACAAGAATCACGCGTAAAGCTTACTTCTGGAGAGAGTTATAGTCGTTTTACTGACGGCTGCAAGAAAACGGGGCCAAATCTGGCCACCGGCCAAAGGGGTACCCCTTTGGGCGGGCTCAAAAATTTGATTTTTTCAAAAGTGGACGGATTAGGCATATATGATCATATGGATTGATTCATAATGGACTCTAGTCTTCAAAAATGCTAGACTAAATAAAAAACCCGACGTTCACCCCGATCCCTACATAAGAGGCGACGGTTGTGGAAGTCAACTTGATAATCACCTAGAGGCCGACTCAAATAGGGTTTCTACCGGTTCGACTTTTGGTAGGGTAGATATTTGAGTTAGGAATCCAACGCAACAAGAATCACGCGTAAAGCTTACTTCTGGAGAGAGTTATGGACGTTTTACTGACGGCTGCCAGAAAACGGGGCCAAATCTGGCCAACGGCCAAAGGGGTACCCCTTTGGGCGAGCTCAAAAATTTGATTTTTTCAAAAGTGGACGGATTAGGCATATATGATCATATGGATTGATTCATAATGGACCTTAGTGTTCAAAAATGCTAGACTCAATGAAAAACCCGACGTTCTCCCCGATCCCTACATAAGAGGTGACGGTTTTGGAAATCAACTTGATAATCACCTAGAGGCCGACTCAAATATGGTTTCTACAGGTTCGACTTTTGGTAGGGTAGATATTTGAGTTAGGAATCCAACGCAATAAGAATCACGGTTAAAGCTTACATCTGGAGAGAGTTACAGCCGTTTTACTTACGGCTGCCAGAAAACGGGGCCAAATCTGGCCTCCGGCCAAAGGGGTACCCCTTTGGGCGGGCTCAAAAATTTGATTTTTTCAAAAGTGTACGGATTAGGCATATATGATCATATGGATTGATTCATAATGGACTCTAGTGTTCATAAATGCTAGACTCAATGAAAAACCCGACGTTTACCCCGATCCCTACATAAGAGGCGACGGTTGTGGAAATTAACTTGATAATCACCTAGAAGTTGACTCAAAAGGAGTTTCTTCCATTTGAACATTTTGTAGGGTAGTTATTTGAGTTAGGAATCCAACGCAACAAGAATCACGGATAAAGCTTACTTCTGGAGAGAGTTATAACCGTTTTACTGACGGCTGCCAGAAAACGGCGCCAAATCTGGCCTGCGGCCAAAGGGGTACCCCTTTTGGCGGGCTCAAAAATTTTATTTTTTCAAAAGTGTACGGATTAGGCATATATGATCATATGGATTGATTCATAATGGACTCTAGTGTTCAAAAATGCTAGACTCAATGAAAAACCCGACGTTCTCCCCGATCCCTACATAAGAGGTGACGGTTTTGGAAATCAACTTGATAATCACCTAGAGGCCAACTCAAATCGGGTTTCTACCGGTTCGACTTTTGGTAGGGTAGATATTTGAGTTAGGAATCCAACGCAACAAGAATCACGCGTAAAGCTTACTTCTGGAGAGAGTTATAGTCGTTTTACTGACGGCTGCAAGAAAACGGGGCCAAATCTGGCCACCGGCCAAAGGGGTACCCCTTTGGGCGGGCTCAAAAATTTGATTTTTTCAAAAGTGGACGGATTAGGCATATATGATCATATGGATTGATTCATAATGGACTCTAGTCTTCAAAAATGCTAGACTAAATAAAAAACCCGACGTTCACCCCGATCCCTACATAAGAGGCGACGGTTGTGGAAGTCAACTTTATAATCACCTAGAGGCCGACTCAAATAGGGTTTCTACCGGTTCGACTTTTGGTAGGGTAGATATTTGAGTTAGGAATCCAACGCAACAAGAATCACGCGTAAAGCTTACTTCTGGAGAGAGTTATGGACGTTTTACTGACGGCTGCCAGAAAACGGGGCCAAATCTGGCCAACGGCCAAAGGGGTACCCCTTTGGGCGAGCTCAAAAATTTGATTTTTTCAAAAGTGGACGGATTAGGCATATATGATCATATGGATTGATTCATAATGGACCTTAGTGTTCAAAAATGCTAGACTCAATGAAAAACCCGACGTTCTCCCCGATCCCTACATAAGAGGTGACGGTTTTGGAAATCAACTTGATAATCACCTAGAGGCCGACTCAAATATGGTTTCTACCAGTTCGACTTTTGGTAGGGTAGATATTTGAGTTAGGAATCCGACGCAATAAGAATCACGGTTAAAGCTTACATTCTGAGAGAGTTACAGCCGTTTTACTTACGGCTGCCAGAAAACGGGGCCAAATCTGGCCTCCGGCCAAAGGGGTACCCCTTTGGGCGGGCTCAAAAATTTGATTTTTTCAAAAGTGTACGGATTAGGCATATATGATCATATGGATTGATTCATAATGGACTCTAGTGTTCATAAATGCTAGACTCAATGAAAAACCCGACGTTTACCCCGATCCCTACATAAGAGGCGACGGTTGTGGAAATTAACTTGATAATCACCTAGAAGTTGACTCAAAAGGAGTTTCTTCCATTTGAACATTTTGTAGGGTAGTTATTTGAGTTAGGAATCCAACGCAACAAGAATCACGGATAAAGCTTACTTCTGGAGAGAGTTATAACCGTTTTACTGACGGCTGCCAGAAAACGGCGCCAAATCTGGCCTGCGGCCAAAGGGGTACCCCTTTTGGCGGGCTCAAAAATTTTATTTTTTCAAAAGTGTACGGATTAGGCATATATGATCATATGGATTGATTCATAATGGACTCTAGTGTTCAAAAATGCTAGACTCAATGAAAAACCCGACGTTCTCCCCGATCCCTACATAAGAGGTGACGGTTTTGGAAATCAACTTGATAATCACCTAGAGGCCGACTCAAATATGGTTTCTACCTGTTCGACTTTTTGTAGGGCAGATATTTGAGTTAGGAATCCAACGCAACAAGAATCACGGGTAAAGCTTACATCTGGAGAGAGTTACAGCCGTTTTACTGACGGCTGCCAGAAAACGGGGCCAAATCTGGCCACCGGCCAAAGGGGTACCCCTTTGGCGGGGTTCAAAAATTTGATTTTTTCAAAAGTGTACGGATTAGGCATATATGAACATATGGATTGATTCATAATGGACTCTAGTGTTCAAAAATGCTAGACTCAATAAAAAAATCGACGTTCACCCCGATCCCTACATAAGCGGAGACGGTTTTGGAAATCAACTTGATAATCACCAAGAGGCCGACTCAAATAGGGTTTCTACCGGTTCAACTTTTAGTAGTGTAGATATTTGAGTTAGGAATCCAACGCAACAAGAATCACGGGTCAAGCTTACTTCTGGAGAGAGTTATAGCTGTTTTACTGACGGCTGCCAGAAAACGGGGCCAAATCTGGCTACCGGCCAAAGGGGTACCCCTTTGGGCGGGCTCAAAAATTTGATTTTTTGAAAAGTGGACGGATTAGGCATATATGATCATATGGATTGATTCATAATGGACTCTAGTGTTCAAAAATGCTAGACTCAATGAAAAAACCGACGTTTACCCCGATCCCTACATAAGAGGTGACGGTTGTGGAAATTAACTTGATAATCACCTAGAAGTTGACTCAAAAAGAGTTTCTTCCATTTGAACCTCTTGTAGGGTAGTTATTTGAGTTAGGAATCCAACGCAACAAGAATCACGGTTGAAGCTTACTTCTGGAGAGAGTTATAGCCGTTTTACTGACGGCTGCCAGAAAACCGGGCCAAATCTGGCCTCCGGCCAAAGGGGTACCCCTTTTGGCGGGCTCAAAAATTTTATTTTTTCAAAAGTTGACAGATTAGGCATATATGATCATATGGATTGATTCATAATGGACTCTAGTGTTCAAAAATGCTAGACTCAATGAAAAACCTGACGTTCACCCCGATCCCTACATAAGAGGTGACGGTTTTGGAAATCAAATTGATAATCACCTAGAGGCCGACTCAAATAGGGTTTCTACCAGTTTGACTTTTGGTAGGGTAGATATTTGAGTTAGGAATCCAACGCAACAAGAATCACGGGTAAAGCTTACTTCTGGAGAGAGTTATAGCCGTTTTACTGACGGCTGCCAGAAAACGGGACCAAATCTGGCCTCCGGACAAAGGGGTACCCATTTGGGCGGGCTCAAAAATTTGATTTTTTCAAAAGTGAATGGATTAGGCATATATGATCATATGGATTGATTCATAATGGACTTTAGTGTTCAAAAATGCTAGACTCAATGAAAACCCGACGTTCTCCCCGATCCCTACATAAGAGGTGACGGTTTTGGAAATCAACTTGATAATCACCTAGAGGCCGAGTCAAATATGGTTTCTACCTGTTCGACTTTTGGTAGGGCAGATATTTGAGTTAGGAATCCAACGCAACAAGAATCACGGGTAAAACTTACATCTGGAGAGAGTTACAGCCGTTTTACTGACGGCTGCCAGAAAACGGGGCCAAATCTGGCCACCGGCCAAAGGGGTACCCCTTTGGGCGGGTTCAAAAATTTGATTTTTTCGAAAGTGTACGGATTAGGCATATATGAACATATGGATTGATTCATAATGGACTCTAGTGTTCAAAAATGCTAGACTCAATAAAAAACCCGACGTTTACCCCAATCCCTACACAAGAGGTGACAGTTGTGGAAATTAACTTGATAATCACCTAGAAGTTGACTCAAAAAGAGTTTCTTCCATTTGAACATCTTGTAGGGTAGTTATTTGAGTTAGGAATCCAACGCAACAAGAATCACGGATGAACTTACTTCTGGAGAGAGTTATAGCCGTTTTACTAACGGCTGCCAGAAAACGGGGCCAAATCTGGCCACCGGCCAAAGGGGTACCCCTTTTGGCGGGCTCAAAAATTTTATTTTTTCAAAAGTCGACGGATTAGGCATATATGATCATATGGATTGATTCATAATGAACTCTAGTGTTCAAAAATGCTAGACTCAATGAAAAACCCGACGTTCACCCCGATCCCTACATAAGAGGTAACGGTTTTGGAAATCAACTTGATAATCACCTAGAGGCCGACTCAAATAGGGTTTCTACCAGTTTGACTTTTGGTAGGGTAGATATTTGAGTTAGGAATCCAACGCAACAAGAATCACGGGTAAAGCTTACTTCTGGAGAGAGTTATAGCCGTTTTACTGACGGCTGCCAGAAAACGGGACCAAATCTGGCCTCCGGACAAAGGGGTACCCTTTTGGGCGGGCTCAAAAATTTGATTTTTTCAAAAGTGAATGGATTAGGCATATATGATCATATGGATTGATTCATAATGGACTTTAGTGTTCAAAAATGCTAGACTCAATGAAAACCCGACGTTCTCCCCGATCCCTACATAAGAGGTGACGGTTTTGGAAATCAACTTGATAATCACCTAGAGGCCGACTCAAATATGGTTTCTACCGGTTCCACTTTTGGAAGGGTAGATATTTGAGTTAGGAATCCAACGCAAGAAGAATCACGGGTAAAGCTTACATCTGGAGAGAGTTACAGCCGTTTTACTGACGGCTGCCAGAAAACGGGGCCAAATCTGGCCACCGGCGAAAGGGGTACCCTTTGGGCGGGCTCAAAAATTTGATTTTTTCAAAAGTGTACGGATTAGGCATATATGAACATATGGATTGATTCATAATGGACTCTAGTGTTCAAAAATGCTAGACTCAATAAAAAACCCGACGTTTACCCCAATCCCTACACAAGAGGTGACGGTTGTGGAAATTAACTTGATAATCACCTAGAAGTTGACTCAAAAAGAGTTTCTTCCATTTGAACATCTTGTAGGGTTGTTATTTGAGTTAGGAATCCAACGCAACAAGAATCACGGATGAACTTACTTCTGGAGAGAGTTATAGCCGTTTTACTGACGGCTGCCAGAAAACGGGGCCAAATCTGGCCTCCGGCCAAAGGGGTACCCCTTTTGGCGGGCTCAAAAATTTTATTTTTTCAAAAGTCGACAGATTAGGCATATATGATCATATGGATTGATTCATAATGGACTCTAGTGTTCAAAAATGCTAGACTCAATGAAAAACCCGACGTTCACCCCGATCCCTACATAAGAGGTGACGGTTTTGGAAATCAACTTGATAATCACCTAGAGGCCGACTCAAATAGGGTTTCTACCAGTTTGACTTTTGGTAGGGTAGATATTTGAGTTAGGAATCCAACGCAACAAGAATCACGGGTAAAGCTTACATCTGGAGAGAGTTACAGCCGTTTTACTTACGGCTGCCAGAAAACGTGGCCAAATCTGGCCACCGGCCAAAGGGGTACCCCATTGGGTGGGCTCAAAAATTTGATTTTTTGAAAAGTGGACGGATTAGGCATATATGATCATCTGGATTGAATCATAATGGACTCTAGTGTTCAAAAATGCTAGACTCAATGAAAAACCCGACGTTTACCCCGATCCCTACATAAGAGGCGACGGTTGTGGAAATCAACTTCATAATCACCTAGAGGTTGACTCAAAAGGAGTTTCTTCCATTTGAACATTTTGTAGGGTAGTTATTTGAGTTAGGAATCCAACGCAACAAGAATCACGGATAAAGCTTACTTCTGGAGAGAGTTATAACCGTTTTACTGACGGCTGCCAGAAAACGGGGCCAAATCTGGCCTGCGGCCAAAGGGGTACCCCTTTTGGCGGGCTCAAAAATTTTATTTTTTCAAAAGTGTACGGATTAGGCATATATGATCATATGGATTTATTCATAATGGACTCTAGTGTTCAAAAATGCTAGACTCAATGAAAAACCCGACGTTCTCCCCGATCCCTACATAAGAGGTGACGGTTTTGGAAATCAACTTGATAATCACCTAGAGGCCGAGTCAAATATGGTTTCTACCTGTTCGACTTTTGGTAGGGCAGATATTTGAGTTAGGAATCCAACGCAACAAGAATCACGGGTAAAACTTACATCTGGAGAGAGTTACAGCCGTTTTACTGACGGCTGCCAGAAAACGGGGCCAAATCTGGCCACCGGCCAAAGGGGTACCCCTTTGGGCGGGTTCAAAAATTTGATTTTTTCAAAAGTGTACGGATTAGGCATATATGAACATATGGATTGATTCATAATGGACTCTAGTGTTCAAAAATGCTAGACTCAATAAAAAACCCGACGTTTACCCCAATCCCTACACAAGAGGTGACGGTTGTGGAAATTAACTTGATAATCACCTAGAAGTTGACTCAAAAAGAGTTTCTTCCATTTGAACATCTTGTAGGGTAGTTATTTGAGTTAGGAATCCAACGCAACAAGAATCACGGATGAACTTACTTCTGGAGAGAGTTATAGCCGTTTTACTGACGGCTGCCAGAAAACGGGGCCAAATCTGGCCACCGGCCAAAGGGGTACCCCTTTTGGCGGGCTCAAAAATTTTATTTTTTCAAAAGTCGACGGATTAGGCATATATGATCATATGGATTGATTCATAATGAACTCTAGTGTTCAAAAATGCTAGACTCAATGAAAAACCCGACGTTCACCCCGATCCCTACATAAGAGGTAACGGTTTTGGAAATCAACTTGATAATCACCTAGAGGCCGACTCAAATAGGGTTTCTACCAGTTTGACTTTTGGTAGGGTAGATATTTGAGTTAGGAATCCAACGCAACAAGAATCACGGGTAAAGCTTACTTCTGGAGAGAGTTATAGCCGTTTTACTGACGGCTGCCAGAAAACGGGACCAAATCTGGCCTCCGGACAAAGGGGTACCCTTTTGGGCGGGCTCAAAAATTTGATTTTTTCAAAAGTGAATGGATTAGGCATATATGATCATATGGATTGATTCATAATGGACTCTAGTGTTTAAAAATGCTAGACTCAATGAAAACCCGACGTTCTCCCCGATCCCTACATAAGAGGTGACGGTTTTGGAAATCAACTTGATAATCACCTAGAGGCCGACTCAAATATGGTTTCTACCGGTTCCACTTTTGGAAGGGTAGATATTTGAGTTAGGAATCCAACGCAACAAGAATCACGGGTAAAGCTTACATCTGGAGAGAGTTACAGCCGTTTTACTTACGGCTGCCAGAAAACGTGGCCAAATCTGGCCACCGGCCAAAGGGGTACCCCATTGGGTGGGCTCAAAAATTTGATTTTTTGAAAAGTGGACGGATTAGGCATATATGATCATCTGGATTGATTCATAATGGACTCTAGTGTTCAAAAATGCTAGACTCAATGAAAAACCCGACGTTTACCCCGATCCCTACATAAGAGGCGACGGTTGTGGAAATCAACTTGATAATCACCTAGAGGTTGACTCAAAAGGAGTTTCTTCCATTTGAACATTTTGTAGGGTATTTATTTGAGTTAGGAATCCAACGCAACAAGAATCACGGATAAAGCTTACTTCTGGAGAGAGTTATAGCCGTTTTACTGACGGCTGCCAGAAAACGGGGCCAAATCTGGCCACCGGCCAAAGGGGTACCCCTTTTGGCGGGCTCAAAAATTTTATTTTTTCAAAAGTCGACGGATTAGGCATATATGATCATATGGATTGATTCATAATGAACTCTAGTGTTCAAAAATGCTAGACTCAATGAAAAACCCGACGTTCACCCCGATCCCTACATAAGAGGTAACGGTTTTGGAAATCAACTTGATAATCACCTAGAGGCCGACTCAAATAGGGTTTCTACCAGTTTGACTTTTGGTAGGGTAGATATTTGAGTTAGGAATCCAACGCAACAAGAATCACGGGTAAAGCTTACTTCTGGAGAGAGTTATAGCCGTTTTACTGACGGCTGCCAGAAAACGGGACCAAATCTGGCCTCCGGACAAAGGGGTACCCCTTTGGGCGGGCTCAAAAATTTGATTTTTTCAAAAGTGAATGGATTAGGCATATATGATCATATGGATTGATTCATAATGGACTCTAGTGTTCAAAAATGCTAGACTCAATGAAAATCCGACGTTCTCCCCGATCCCTACATAAGAGGTGACGGTTTTGGAAATCAACTTGATAATCACCTAGAGGCCGACTCAAATATGGTTTCTACCGGTTCCACTTTTGGAAGGGTAGATATTTGAGTTAGGAATCCAACGCAAGAAGAATCACGGGTAAAGCTTACATCTGGAGAGAGTTACAGCCGTTTTACTGACGGCTGCCAGAAAACGGGGCCAAATCTGGCCACCGGCGAAAGGGGTACCCTTTGGGCGGGCTCAAAAATTTGATTTTTTCAAAAGTGTACGGATTAGGCATATATGATCATATGGATTGATTCATAATGGACTCTAGTGTTCAAAAATGCTAGACTCAATGAAATACCCGACGTTCACCCCGATCCCTACATAAGAGGTGACGGTTTTGGAAATCAACTTGATAATCACCTAGAGGCCAACTCAAATCGGGTTTCTACCGGTTCGACTTTTGGTAGGGTAGATATTTGAGTTAGGAATCCAACGCAACAAGAATCACGCGTAAAGCTTACTTCTGGAGAGAGTTATAGTCGTTTTACTGACGGCTGCAAGAAAACGGGGCCAAATTTGGCCACCGGCCAAAGGGGTACCCCTTTGGGCGGGCTCAAAAATTTGATTTTTTCAAAAGTGGACGGATTAGGCATATATGATCATATGGATTGATTCATAATGGACTCTAGTCTTCAAAAATGCTAGACTAAATAAAAAACCCGACGTTCACCCCGATCCCTACATAAGAGGCGACGGTTGTGGAAGTCAACTTGATAATCACCTAGAGGCCGACTCAAATAGGGTTTCTACCGGTTCGAATTTTGGTAGGGTAGATATTTGAGTTAGGAATCCAACGCAACAAGAATCACGCGTAAAGCTTACTTCTGGAGAGAGTTATGGACGTTTTACTGACGGCTGCCAGAAAACGGGGCCAAATCTGGCCAACGGCCAAAGGGGTACCCCTTTGGGCGAGCTCAAAAATTTGATTTTTTCAAAAGTGGACGGATTAGGCATATATGATCATATGGATTGATTCATAATGGACCTTAGTGTTCAAAAATGCTAGACTCAATGAAAAACCCGACGTTCTCCCCGATCCCTACATAAGAGGTGACGGTTTTGGAAATCAACTTGATAATCACCTAGAGGCCGACTCAAATATGGTTTCTACAGGTTCGACTTTTGGTAGGGTAGATATTTGAGTTAGGAATCCAACGCAATAAGAATCACGGTTAAAGCTTACATCTGGAGAGAGTTACAGCCGTTTTACTTACGGCTGCCAGAAAACGGGGCCAAATCTGGCCTCCGGCCAAAGGGGTACCCCTTTGGGCGGGCTCAAAAATTTGATTTTTTCAAAAGTGTACGGATTAGGCATATATGATCATATGGATTGATTCATAATGGACTCTAGTGTTCATAAATGCTAGACTCAATGAAAAACCCGACGTTTACCCCGATCCCTACATAAGAGGCGACGGTTGTGGAAATTAACTTGATAATCACCTAGAAGTTGACTCAAAAGGAGTTTCTTCCATTTGAACATTTTGTAGGGTAGTTATTTGAGTTAGGAATCCAACGCAACAAGAATCACGGATAAAGCTTACTTCTGGAGAGAGTTATAACCGTTTTACTGACGGCTGCCAGAAAACGGCGCCAAATCTGGCCTGCGGCCAAAGGGGTACCCCTTTTGGCGGGCTCAAAAATTTTATTTTTTCAAAAGTGTACGGATTAGGCATATATGATCATATGGATTGATTCATAATGGACTCTAGTGTTCAAAAATGCTAGACTCAATGAAAAACCCGACGTTCTCCCCGATCCCTACATAAGAGGTGACGGTTTTGGAAATCAACTTGATAATCACCTAGAGGCCAACTCAAATCGGGTTTCTACCGGTTCGACTTTTGGTAGGGTAGATATTTGAGTTAGGAATCCAACGCAACAAGAATCACGCGTAAAGCTTACTTCTGGAGAGAGTTATAGTCGTTTTACTGACGGCTGCAAGAAAACGGGGCCAAATCTGGCCACCGGCCAAAGGGGTACCCCTTTGGGCGGGCTCAAAAATTTGATTTTTTCAAAAGTGGACGGATTAGGCATATATGATCATATGGATTGATTCATAATGGACTCTAGTCTTCAAAAATGCTAGACTAAATAAAAAACCCGACGTTCACCCCGATCCCTACATAAGAGGCGACGGTTGTGGAAGTCAACTTTATAATCACCTAGAGGCCGACTCAAATAGGGTTTCTACCGGTTCGACTTTTGGTAGGGTAGATATTTGAGTTAGGAATCCAACGCAACAAGAATCACGCGTAAAGCTTACTTCTGGAGAGAGTTATGGACGTTTTACTGACGGCTGCCAGAAAACGGGGCCAAATCTGGCCAACGGCCAAAGGGGTACCCCTTTGGGCGAGCTCAAAAATTTGATTTTTTCAAAAGTGGACGGATTAGGCATATATGATCATATGGATTGATTCATAATGGACCTTAGTGTTCAAAAATGCTAGACTCAATGAAAAACCCGACCTTCTCCCCGATCCCTACATAAGAGGTGACGGTTTTGGAAATCAACTTGATAATCACCTAGAGGCCGACTCAAATATGGTTTCTACCAGTTCGACTTTTGGTAGGGTAGATATTTGAGTTAGGAATCCAACGCAATAAGAATCACGGTTAAAGCTTACATCTGGAGAGAGTTACAGCCGTTTTACTTACGGCTGCCAGAAAACGGGGCCAAATCTGGCCTCCGGCCAAAGGGGTACCCCTTTGGGCGGGCTCAAAAATTTGATTTTTTCAAAAGTGTACGGATTAGGCATATATGATCATATGGATTGATTCATAATGGACTCTAGTGTTCATAAATGCTAGACTCAATGAAAAACCCGACGTTTACCCCGATCCCTACATAAGAGGCGACGGTTGTGGAAATTAACTTGATAATCACCTAGAAGTTGACTCAAAAGGAGTTTCTTCCATTTGAACATTTTGTAGGGTAGTTATTTGAGTTAGGAATCCAACGCAACAAGAATCACGGATAAAGCTTACTTCTGGAGAGAGTTATAACCGTTTTACTGACGGCTGCCAGAAAACGGCGCCAAATCTGGCCTGCGGCCAAAGGGGTACCCCTTTTGGCGGGCTCAAAAATTTTATTTTTTCAAAAGTGTACGGATTAGGCATATATGATCATATGGATTGATTCATAATGGACTCTAGTGTTCAAAAATGCTAGACTCAATGAAAAACCCGACGTTCTCCCCGATCCCTACATAAGAGGTGACGGTTTTGGAAATCAACTTGATAATCACCTAGAGGCCGACTCAAATATGGTTTCTACCTGTTCGACTTTTTGTAGGGCAGATATTTGAGTTAGGAATCCAACGCAACAAGAATCACGGGTAAAGCTTACATCTGGAGAGAGTTACAGCCGTTTTACTGACGGCTGCCAGAAAACGGGGCCAAATCTGGCCACCGGCCAAAGGGGTACCCCTTTGGCGGGGTTCAAAAATTTGATTTTTTCAAAAGTGTACGGATTAGGCATATATGAACATATGGATTGATTCATAATGGACTCTAGTGTTCAAAAATGCTAGACTCAATAAAAAAATCGACGTTCACCCCGATCCCTACATAAGCGGAGACGGTTTTGGAAATCAACTTGATAATCACCAAGAGGCCGACTCAAATAGGGTTTCTACCGGTTCAACTTTTAGTAGTGTAGATATTTGAGTTAGGAATCCAACGCAACAAGAATCACGGGTCAAGCTTACTTCTGGAGAGAGTTATAGCTGTTTTACTGACGGCTGCCAGAAAACGGGGCCAAATCTGGCTACCGGCCAAAGGGGTACCCCTTTGGGCGGGCTCAAAAATTTGATTTTTTGAAAAGTGGACGGATTAGGCATATATGATCATATGGATTGATTCATAATGGACTCTAGTGTTCAAAAATGCTAGACTCAATGAAAAAACCGACGTTTACCCCGATCCCTACATAAGAGGTGACGGTTGTGGAAATTAACTTGATAATCACCTAGAAGTTGACTCAAAAAGAGTTTCTTCCATTTGAACCTCTTGTAGGGTAGTTATTTGAGTTAGGAATCCAACGCAACAAGAATCACGGTTGAAGCTTACTTCTGGAGAGAGTTATAGCCGTTTTACTGACGGCTGCCAGAAAACCGGGCCAAATCTGGCCTCCGGCCAAAGGGGTACCCCTTTTGGCGGGCTCAAAAATTTTATTTTTTCAAAAGTTGACAGATTAGGCATATATGATCATATGGATTGATTCATAATGGACTCTAGTGTTCAAAAATGCTAGACTCAATGAAAAACCTGACGTTCACCCCGATCCCTACATAAGAGGTGACGGTTTTGGAAATCAAATTGATAATCACCTAGAGGCCGACTCAAATAGGGTTTCTACCAGTTTGACTTTTGGTAGGGTAGATATTTGAGTTAGGAATCCAACGCAACAAGAATCACGGGTAAAGCTTACTTCTGGAGAGAGTTATAGCCGTTTTACTGACGGCTACCAGAAAACGGGGCCAAATCTGGCCTCCGGCCAAAGGGGTACCCCTTTGGGCGGGCTCAAAAATTTGATTTTTTCAAAAGTGTACGGATTAGGCATATATGATCATATGGATTGATTCATAATGGACTCTAGTGTTAAAAAATGCTAGACTCAATGAAAAACCCGACGTTCTCCCCGATCCCTACATAAGAGGTGACGGTTTTGGAAATCAACTTGATAATCACCTAGAGACCGACTCAAATATGGTTTCTACCGGTTCGACTTTTGGTAGGGTAGATATTTGAGTTAGGAATCCAACGCAATAAGAATCACGGTTAAAGCTTACATCAGGAGAGAGTTACAGCCGTTTTACTTACGGCTGTCAGAAAACGAGGCCAAATCTGGCCTCTGGCCAAAGGGGTACCCCTTTGGGCGGGCTCAAAAATTTGATTTTTTCTAAAGTCGACAGATTAGGCATATATGATCATATGGATTGATTCATAATGGAATCTAGTGTTCAAAAATGCTAGACTCAATGAAAAACCCGACGTTCACCCCGATCCCTACATAAGAGGTGACGGTTTTGGAAATCAACTTGATAATCACCTAGAGGCCGACTCAAATAGGGTTTCTACCAGTTTGACTTTTGGTAGGGTAGATATTTGAGTTAGGAATCCAACGCAACAAGAATCACGGGTAAAGCTTACTTCTGGAGAGAGTTATAGCCGTTTTACTGACGGCTGCCAGAAAACGGGGCCAAATCTGGCCTCCGGCCAAAGGGGTACCCCTTTTGGCGGGCTCAAAAATTTGATTTTTTCAAAAGTGTAGGGATTAGGCATATATGATCATATGGATTGATTCATAATGGACTCTAGTGTTAAAAAATGCTAGACTCAATGAAAAACCCGACGTTCTCCCCGATCCCTACATAAGAGGTGACGGTTTTGGAAATCAACTTGATAATCACCTAGAGGCCGACTCAAATAGGGTTTCTACCGGTTCGAATTTTGGTAGGGTAGATATTTGAGTTAGGAATCCAACGCAATAAGAATCTCGGTTAAAGCTTACATCTGGAGAGAGTTACAGCCGTTTTACTTACGGCTGCCAGAAAACGGGGCCAAATCTGGCCTCTGGCCAAAGGGTACCCCTTTGGGCGGGCTCAAAAATTTGATTTTTTCAAAAGTCGACAGATTAGGCATATATGATCACATGGATTGATTCATAATGGACTCTAGTGTTCAAAAATGCTAGACTCAATGAAAAACCCGACGTTCACCCCGATCCCTACATAAGAGGTGACGGTTTTGGAAATCAAATTGATAATCACCTAGAGGCCGACTCAAATAGGGTTTCTACCAGTTTGACTTTTGGTAGGGTAGATATTTGAGTTAGGAATCCAACGCAACAAGAATCACGGGTAAAGCTTACTTCTGGAGAGAGTTATAGCCATTTTACTGACAGCTACCAGAAAACGGGGCCAAATCTGGCCTCCGGCCAAAGGGGTACCCCTTTGGGCGGGCTCAAAAATTTGATTTTTTCAAAAGTGTACGGATTAGGCATATATGATCATATGGATTGATTCATAATGGACTCTAGTGTTAAAAAATGCTAGACTCAATGAAAAATCCGACGTTCTCCCCGATCCCTACATAAGAGGTGACGGTTTTGGAAATCAACTTGATAATCACCTAGAGACCGACTCAAATATGGTTTCTACCGGTTCGACTTTTGGTAGGGTAGATATTTGAGTAAGGAATCCAACGCAATAAGAATCACGGTTAAAGCTTACATCTGGAGAGAGTTACAGCCGTTTTACTTACGGCTGTCAGAAAACGGGGCCAAATCTGGCCTCTGGCCAAAGGGGTACCCCTTTGGGCGGGCTCAAAAATTTGATTTTTTCTAAGGTCGACAGATTAGGCATATATGATCATATGGATTGATTCATAATGGACTCTAGTGTTCAAAAATGCTAGACTCAATGAAAAACCCGACGTTCACCCCGATCCCTACATAAGAGGTGACGGTTTTGGAAATCAACTTGATAATCACCTAGAGGCCGACTCAAATAGGGTTTCTACCAGTTTGACTTTTGGTAGGGTAGATATTTGAGTTAGGAATCCAACGCAACAAGAATCACAGGTAAAGCTTACTTCTGGAGAGAGTTATAGCCGTTTTACTGACGGCTGCCAGAAAACGGGGCCAAATCTGGCCTCCGGCCAAAGGGGTACCCCTTTTGGCGGGCTCAAAAATTTGATTTTTTCAAAAGTGTAGGGATTAGGCATATATGATCATATGGATTGATTCATAATGGACTCTAGTGTTAAAAAATGCTAGACTCAATGAAAAACCCGACGTTCTCCCCGATCCCTACATAAGAGGTGACGGTTTTGGAAATCAACTTGATAATCACCTAGAGGCGGACTCAAATAGGGTTTCTACCGGTTCGAATTTTGGTAGGCTAGATATTTGAGTTAGGAATCCAACGCAATAAGAATCTCGGTTAAAGCTTACACCTGGAGAGAGTTACAGCCGTTTTACTTACGGCTGCCAGAAAACGGGGCCAAATCTGGCCTCCGGCCAAAGGGGTACCCCTTTGGGCGGGCTCAAAAATTTGATTTTTTCAAAAGTGTACGGATTAGGCATATATGATCATATGGATTGATTCATAATGGACTCTAGTGTTCAAAAATGCTAGACTCAATGAAAAACCCGACGTTCACCCCGATCCCTACATAAGAGGTGACGGTTTTGGAAATCAACTTGATAATCACCTAGAGACCGACTCAAATATGGTTTCTACCGGTTCGACTTTTGGTAGGGTAGATATTTGAGTTAGGAATCCAACGCAACAAGAATCACGGGTAAAGCTTACATCTGGAGAGAGTTACAGCCGTTTTACTTACGGCTGCCAGAAAACGGGGCCAAATCTGGCCACCGGCCAAAGGGGTACCCCATTGGGCGGGCTCAAAAATTTGATTTTTTGAAAAGTGGACGGATTAGGCATATATGATCATATGGATTGATTCATAATGGACTCTAGTGTTAAAAAATGCTAAACTCAATGAAAAACCCGACGTTTACCCCGATCCCTACATAAGAGGCGACGGTTGTGGAAATCAACTTGATAATCACCTAGAGGTTGACTCAAATATGGTTTCTACCGGTTCGACTTTTGGTAGGGTAGATATTTGAGTTAGGAATCCAACGCAACAAGAATCACGGGTAAAGCTTACATCTGGAGAGAGTTACAGCCGTTTTACTTACGGCTGCCAGAAAACGGGGCCAAATCTGGCCACCGGCCAAAGGGTACCCCATTGGGCGGGCTCAAAAATTTGATTTTTTGAAAAAGTGGACGGATTAGGCATATAAGATCATATGGATTGATTCATAATGGACTCTAGTGTTCAAAAATACTAGACTCAATGAAAAACCCGACGTTTACCCCGATCCCTACATAAGAGGCGACGGTTTTGGAAATCAACTTGATAATCACCTAGAGGCCAACTCAAATCGGGTTTCTACCGGTTCGACTTTTAGTAGGGTAGATATTTGAGTTAGGAATCCAACGCAACAAGAATCACACGTAAAGCTTACTTCTGGAGAGAGGTATAGTCGTTTTACTGACGGCTGCAAGAAAATGGGGCCAAATCTGGCCACCGGCCAAAGGGGTACCCCTTTGGGCGGGCTCAAAAATTTGATTTTTTCAAAAGTGGACGGATTAGGCATATATGATCATATGGATTGATTCATAATGGACTCTAGTGTTCAAAAATGCTAGACTAAATAAAAAACCCGACGTTCACCCCGATCCCTACATAAGAGGCGACGGTTGTGGAAGTCAACTTGATAATCACCTAGAGGCCGACTCAAATAGGGTTTCTACCGGTTCGACTTTTGGTAGGGTAGATATTTGAGTTAGGAATCCAACGCAACAAGAATCACGCGTAAAGCTTACTTCTGGAGAGAGTTATGGACGTTTTACTGACGGCTGCCAGAAAACGGGGCCAAATCTGGCCAACGGCCAAAGGGGTACCCCTTTGGGCGAGGTCAAAAATTTGATTTTTTCAAAAGTGGACGGATTAGGCATATATGATCATATGTATTGATTCATAATGGACTCTAGTGTTCAAAAATGCTAGACTCAATGAAAAACCCGACGTTCACCCCGTTCCCTACATAAGAGGTGACGGTTTTGGAAATCAACTTGATAATCACCTAGAGGCCGACTCAAATAGGGTTTCTACCGGTTCGACTTTTGGTAGGGTAGATATTTGAGTTAGAAAACCAACGCAACAAGAATCACAGGTAAAGCTTACTTCTGGAGAGAGTTATAGCCGTTTTACAGACGGCTGCCAGAAAATGGGGCCAAATCTGGCCTCCGGCCAAAGGGGTACCCCTTTTGGCGGGCTCAAAAATTTGATTTTTTCAAAAGTGGACGGATTAGGCATATATGATCATATGGATTGATTCATAATGGACTCTAGTGTTCAAAAATTCTAGACTCAATGAAAAACCCGACGTTCACCCCGTTCCCTACATAAGAGGTGACGGTTTTGGAAATCAACTTGATAATCACCTAGAGGCCGACTCAAATAGGGTTTCTACCGGTTCGACTTTTGGTAGGGTAGATATTTGAGTTAGGAAACTAACGCAAGATGAATCACGGGTAAAGCTTACTTCTGGAGAGAGTTATAGCCGTTTTACTGACGGCTGCCAGAAAACGGGGCCAAATCTGGCCACCGGCGAAAGGGGAGACAGCTCAGAGAGGGAAGGCAGAGATTGCACCACAGTTCAGCCCCTGTTCGACCCCCATGGAACAAAGGTACGAATCCCACATCATCTTCTACCCCTTCTACTGAGCCTACTCGACCCCGAGGTCAGTCCGGACCGTCCGAGCGGCGTTTCAACCGTTCTACACCGCAGTCCAGTCGTAGACCCGAGTCTACATCGGCACCACCGTCCAGACCAGCCTATACACGACCCAATCCACCTAACCCAGCACCTAGTGCCAATTAGAATCGAGCTAGAGAAATCCAGTGCCATAAGTTCCAAGGTTGGGGCCACTTTCAAAACCAGTGTCCGAACCGGCGTGTTCTGTTTATTACCGAACAGAATGAGATCGAGTCAGCTAGTGAGGACGAGGACCAACCCGTAGTTGACACCAAGAAGGAGCCAGAGATGCCTCCAGTCAACTCGGATGAAGAGGAACCAGAGCCTCATCTTAGTCTTGTGTCTATACGCAGTCTGAGCATCAATCGTGAAGAAGAGCAGCCGGACCAACGTGAGAACATTTTTTTCACACGTGTTACTATCAAAGACCAGACCTGCTCGATGATAATAGACAGTGGGAGTGTGATCAACGCCATGAGCCAGTATGCAGTTGACAAATTGTATGCAGTTGACAAATTGGCGCTGACCACCGTCAAACATCCGAAGCCATACAAGTTGCAGTGGCTTACGGATCGAGGAGAGATCAAAGTAACGGCTCAGGTAAGTGTCTCATTCTCTATTGGTCGATTTTCTGACTCTGTTGTTTGTGATGTTATTCCTATGGATGCAGCACACATGTTGTTAGGTAGACCATGGCAGTTTGACAGACAGACGATTCATGATGGTTTCGCAAACACGTACATCGTGAAGAGAGATGGACGGACTACTACACTCAAGCCGCTGTCCCCTAAAGCCGTTGCAGAAGATCAGAGAATTATGCAAGAGAGGTTTAGAGCTGAGAGAGCAAAAGAGGCCGCCGCCGCAGCCCGGATTGCCGCTAACGGTACCCAATCGACCGTGACCCCCAAGAAGGCCGCCACTACTACTTCTTCAGCCCCTAAACCGTCCTCCAATGATTCCCTTGTGCATGGGAATTCGTCTGGATCAGCTGCAAAGAAAGATCAAAACCGCAGCCTGTTTATTTCAGTGAAAGGCGTAGAGAAAGCATTAAAAGCAGGTTTACCTTTTGTTCTTCTATCTTATAAGAGCAATGCTATTAATGATGTTTCTTTGCCTAGTGTTGTGCAGCCACTTATGGAGGAGTTCGCGGATGTGTTCCCGGAAGAGATTCCAAGTGGATTACCTCCAGTTCGTGGGATCGAGCACCAGATCGATTTCCAGCCCGGCGCCGTCTTGCCAAACCGACCAGCATACAGGACATCCTCTAAAGAGACCAAGGAAATCGATAGACAAGTGAAAGAGTTGCTTGAGAAGAAGCAGATTCAAGAGTCGATAAGCCCCTGCGCAGTTCCAGTCATTCTAGTGCCGAAAAAGAACAACGAGTGGAGAATGTGCATGGACTGCCGCACCATCAACAAAATAACAGTGAAGTATCGATTCCCTATCCTAGATTAGATGATATGCTTGATGAATTATCCGGTTCTAAAGTCTTTTCCAAAATTGATTTGTGTTCTGGTTATTTTCAAGTTAGAATGCATGAAGGGGATGAGTGGAAAACAGCTTTTAAGACTAAGCATGGTTTACATGAGTTGTTAGTTATGCCGTTTGGTCTCACTAATGCACCGAGCACTTTTATGAGATTAATGAACCATGTTTTGCGTGATGTGATTGGGAAATTTGTAGTTGTGTACTTTGATGATATCCTGATTTACAGTCACAATGCACAGGCGCACCTAGCACATCTTAGGTGTGTTTTTGATATTCTGAGATCAGCCAAGTTGTATGGAAATCTGTCTAAATGCTCTTTTTGTTTAGAAGAGGTTGTATTTCTTGGTTTTGTTGTGAGTGTCCGTGGTATTGAGGTTGACCGTTCTAAAATCAAAGCGATTGAAGAATGACCAACGCCCAAGTCAGCCACAGAGGTTCGATCCTTTCACGGCCTTGCCGGATTTTATTGTCGCTTCATGCGCGATTTCTCTAGCATTGCCGTGCCTCTTACTGAGCTAAGTAAGAAGGATCGTAAGTTTGAGTGGGGTAAAGCACAGCATGAAGCATTTACACGTTTAAAGCATCTTTTATGTCATGCACCTGTTTTGTGTTTACCTGATTTTGATAAGATTTTTGAGATTGAATGTGATGCCTCCGGGATAGGTATTGGTGCTGTTTTGATGCAGGAACGGCGTCTAGTTGCCTACTTCAGTGAGAAATTGAATGGTGCAGCTCTGCGTTATTCTACCTATGACAAGGAGTTGTATGCATTGAAGAGATCATTGGAGACGTGACAGCATTATCTGTGGCCAAAGGAGTTCGTGATTCACACGGACCATGAGAGCTTAAAGCATTTTAAAGGGCAGCAAAATCTGAACAAGAGGCATGCGAGATGGGTCGAGTTCATCGAGTCCTTTCCGTACGTCATCAAATACAAGAAAGGAGAAGACAATGTTGTAGCCGATGCACTATCTAGACGGTACACGTTGCTGAATTTAATGCATGCTAGAATGCTTGGTTTTGAGTCTATTAAGAGTCTGTATGCATATGATCCATTCTTTGCTTCGATTTTTGATGAGTGTTCGAAAAAGTCTAAGTCTTTTGATGGATTTTTCGTGCATGATGGATTTTTATTTCGTGGTTCGCAGTTATGTATTCCTAGTTGTTCTATGCGTGAGCTACTTGTGTTAGAATCGCATGCGGGAGGTTTAATGGGTCACTTTGGTGTGAGTAAAACATTAAGCATGCTGCATGAGCATTTTTATTGGCCGCATATGAGAAGAGATGTTGAGCATGTGTGTAGTAGATGTGTTACTTGCCATAGGTCTAAGTCTACGTCACATCCGTTTGATTTATACACGCCCCTGCCTGCTCCTAGTTCACCTTGGATTGATTTGTCTATGGATTTTATCTTAGGATTACCTAGGTCTAGATCGGGTAAGGATTCTGTTTTTGTGGTTGTGGATCGTTTTTCTAAAATGGCGCATTTCATTGCATGTAGAAAAACTGATGATGCTGTGCATATTGCAAATTTGTTCTTTGTGCATGTAGTTAGATTGCATGGTATTCCTAAAACTATTGTTAGTGATAGGGATTCCAAGTTTTTAGCACACTTTTGGCGAGTTTTGTGGGGAAAATTAGGGACTAAGTTGTTGTTTTCTACTGCATGTCATCCACAAACTGATGGTCAAACTGAGGTTGTGAATCGCACTTTAGGCACACTACTTAGGTCCTTAATTAAAAATAATTTGAAGTCTTGGGAAGAGTGTTTACCTTACGCTGAAGTTGCATATAATCGTGTGGTACATTCTTCTACTAATATGTCTCCTTTTGAGGTTGTTTATGGATTTAATCCGTTAACGCCTACTGATTTGTTACCTTTACCTGTTGAGAAGAGCTGAGCAAGTTAAGGAGATGCATGAGAGAGTGCGTGCTCGCATTGAGCACAAAGGAAAGCAAACGGCCGCCTCCAGAAACGTGCGACGCAAGCAAGTGATATTTCAGCCCCGCGATCGCGTTTGGATTCATCTGAGTCCCGGATGGTTTCCGAATCTGAGAAAGTCCAAGTTGTCACCATGTGGAGATGGTCCTTTCACAGTTCTGAGTCGTGTAAATGACAATGCTTACCGCATAGATCTTCCCGGTGAGTATAAATGTTCTTCAACTTTCAATGTTTCTGATTTATCTCCGTTTGTTACAGATGAGTTCGATCTCGACGATGATCCGAATTTGAGGACGAATTCTCTTCAGCAGGGGGGGAATGATGAAGCCATGCAAGGCATTGAAGGACTTGAACCCGAGCTGCAATTCAAAGGTCCAATGACGCGACTTCGAGCGAAGAAATTACAAGGTTATTTCCAAGTGATGATTCGCAAGAAGTTTGAGGAATTAGAAGATGCAAAGTGCAGCCATACTTTAGTTAATTTATTAACTAATGAAGATCAAGATCATGCCATGGAGAATATAACTTGAAGAGTTGAAGAAGAGAGCAAGAAGAAGTGCATTTGTGCATGGAGTTGTTTTCGCCCTTGATTTAATTTAATTAAAGGGTTGATTTTTATCTAGACTATAGTATTTATTTAATTACTTTAGACTATAGTTTAGATCAGTTTTTAATTAATTAATAAGTGTAATTTTCGTTCATAATATCATAGGTTTGACTAGAATTGTATTTAAGGCAATTTCCTACCTTGAATAGAATTCTAGTTTAGGTATTTCTATAGTATAGTTAGAGATCCTTTTGGATCAGATTTTTAGGCCTTTTTAATTGTTATTTTCGTGCATAATAGGCCCCATAAATAGGGGAATCATGTTACTTTAATATTTTAGACATTATTGATTAAAATTGCTTTTGCATTCAATTTGTGTCTCAACCGTTAAAAGCTTTTGATTGTTTTCCTCGAAAATTATCATTCTTGAAGCCTAGAAAACTTTGAGTCTTACATCAAGGGAATGTTCTAATTCATACAAAGAATTAGGGTGAACTCGCTACGAAGAACAACTTAGAGATTCGTTTTCGTCGTACAAGATACGCCGGGGATTAATCGGGTTGTAATTCACATCTACAAGTCATCGACCATACAACCAAATTCGACGTCAAACATCATCATCAACGTTCGTTTCAAGATCAGCCACCAACGTGTCCAAGCTCGTGTTCGTCTCGTTCCATCCGTAAGTCCGTTTCTATCCTATCATATCCTATCTACTCTAGCCTTTCTAAACCTATTCCATATCATCGTTCATCATCATCACCATCGTCCCTAAACAGCCCTTCTTTGTTGGATTTGTGTTATTTTGTGTGATATTGTCTAGGTATTTTAGTTGAGTCTTAGTCGTCTAGATAATCGAGTATAGAATCCTTACTTCACCGACGTAGTTTCAATCCTTATCTTCCGCGTATTTTTGTGTCTCGTCGTGTCATTAGCCCCGGGTCACATCAACGGGTAAAGCTTACTTCTGGAGAGAGTTATAGCCATTTTATTGACGGCAGCCAGAAAACGGAGACAAATCTTGCCACCGGTCAAAGGGGTACCCCTTTGAGCGGGCTCAAAAATTTGATTTTTTCAAAACTGGACGGATTAGGCATATATGATCATATGGATTGATTCATAATGTACTCAAGTGTTCAAAAATGCTAGACTCAATGAAAAACCCGACGTTCACCCCGATCCCTACATAAGAGGTGACGGTTTTGGAAATCAACTTCATAATCACCTAGAGGCCAACTCAAATAGGGTTTCTACCGGTTCGACTTTTGGTGGGGTAGATATTTGAGTTAGGAATCCAACGCAACAAAAATAATGGGTAAAGACTACTTCTGGAGAGAGTTATAGCTGTTTTACTGACGGCTGCCAGAAAACGGGGCCAAATCTGGCCACCGGCCAAAGGGGTACCCCTTTGGGCGGGCTCAAAAATTTGATTTTTTGAAAAGTGGACGGATTAGGCATATATGATCATATGGATTGATTCATAATGGTCTCTAGTGTTCAAAAATGCTAGACTCAATGAAAAACCCGACGTTCACCCCGATCCCTACATAAGAGGCGACGGTTGTGGAAATCAACTTGATAATCACCTAGAGGCCGACTCAAACAGTATTTCTACCAGTTCGCCTTTTGGTGGGGTAGATATTTGAGTTAGGAATCCAACGCAACAAGAATCACGGGTAAAGCTTACTTCTGGAGAGAGTTATAGCCGTTTTACTGACGGCTGCCAGAAAACGGGGCCAAATCTGGCCACCGGCCAAAGAGGTACCCCTTTTGGAGGGCTCAAAAATTTGAATTTTTTAAAAGTGGACGGATTAGGCATATATGATCATATGCATTAATTCATAATGGACTCTAGTGTGAAAAAAAGCTAGACTCAATGAAAAACCCGACGTTCACCCCGATCCCTACATAAGAGGCGACGGTTGTGGAAATCAACTTGATAATCACCTAGAGGTTGACTCAAAAGGAGTTTCTTCCATTTGAACTTTTTGTAGGGTAGATATTTGAGTTAGGAATCCAACGCAACAAGAATCACGGGTAAAGCTTACTTCTGGAGAGAGTTATAGCCATTTTACTGACGGCTGCCAGAAAACGGGGCCAAATCTGGCCACCGGCAAAAGGGAATACCCCTTTGGGCGGGCTCAAAAATTTGATTTTTTCAAAAGTGGACGGATTAGGCATATATGATCATACGGATTGATTCATAATGGACTCTAGTGTTCAAAAATGATAGACTCAATGAAAAACCCGACGTTTACCCAGATCCCTACATAAGAGGCGACGGTTGTGGAAATCAACTTGATAATCACCTAGAGGTTGACTCCAAAAGAGTTTCTTCAATTTGAACTTTTTGTAGGGTATATATTTGAGTTAGAAATACAACGCAACAAGAATCACGGGTAAAGCTTACTTCTAGAGAGAGTTATAGCCGTTTTACTGACGGCTGCCAGAAAACGGGGCCAAATCTGGCCACCGGCCAAAGGGGTACCCCTTTGGGTGGGCTGAAAAATTTGATTTTTTCAAAAGTGGACGGATTAGGCATATATAATCATATGGATTGATTTATAATGGACTCGAGTGTTCAAAAATGATAGACTCAATGAAAAACCCGACGTTCACCCCGATCCATACATAAGAGGTGACGGTTGTGGAAATCAACTTGATAATCACCTAGAGGTTGACTCAAAAGGAGTTTCTTCCATTTAAACTTTTTGTAGGGTAGATATTTAAGTTATGAATCCAACGCAATGAGAATAACGGGTAAAGCTTACTTCTAGAGAGAGTTATAGCCGTTTTACTTACGGCTGCCAGAAAACGGGGCCAAATCTGGCCACCGGCCAAAGGGGTACCCCTTTTGGCGGGCTCAAAAATTTGATTTTTTCAAAAGTGGACGGATTAGGCATATATGATCATATGCATTGATTCATAATGGACTCTAGTGTTCAAAAATGCTAGACTCAATGAAAACCCGACGTTCACCGCGATCCCTACAAAAGAGGCGACGGTTGTGGAAATCAACTTGATAATCACCTAGAGGTTAACTCAAGGAGTTTCTTCCATTTGAACTTTTTGTAGGGTTGATATTTGAGTTAGGAATCCAACGAAACAAGAATCACGGGTAAAGCTTACTTCTGGAGAGAGTTATAGCCGTTTTACTGACGGCTGCCAGAAAACGGGCCAAATCTGGTCACCAGCCAAAGGGGTACCCCTTTGGGCGGGCTCAAAAATTTGATTTTTTGAAAAGTGGACGGATTAGGCATATATGATCATATGGATTTATTCATAATGGTCTCTAGTGTTCAAAAATGCTAGACTCAATGAAAAACCCGACGTTCACCCCGATCCCTACATAAGAGGCGACGGTTGTGGAAATCAAATTGATAATCACCTAGAGGCCGACTCAAACAGGATTTCTACCAGTTCGCCTTTTGGTGGGGTAGATATTTGAGTTAGGAATCAAACGCAACAAGAATCACGGGTAAAGCTTACTTCTGGAGAGAGTTATAGCCGTTTTACTGACGGCTGCCAGAAAACGGGGCCAAATCTGGCCACCGGCCAAAGAGGTACCCCTTTTGGAGGGCTCAAAAATTTGAATTTTTCAAAAGTGGACGGATTAGGCATATATGATCATATGCATTAATTCATAATGGACTCTAGTGTGAAAAAAAGCTAGACTCAATGAAAAACCCGACGTTCACCCTGATCCCTACATAAGAGGCGACGGTTGTGGAAATCAACTTGATAATCACCTAGAGGTTGACTCAAAAGGAGTTTCTTCCATTTGAACTTTTTGTAGGGTAGATATTTGAGTTAGGAATCCAACGCAACAAGAATCACGGGTAAAGCTTACTTCTGGAGAGAGTTATAGCCATTTTACTGACGGCTGCCAGAAAACGGGGCCAAATCTGGCCACCGGCAAAAGGGAATACCCCTTTGGGCGGGCTCAAAAATTTGATTTTTTCAAAAGTGGACGGATTAGGCATATATGATCATACGGATTGATTCATAATGGACTCTAGTGTTCAAAAATGATAGACTCAATGAAAAACCCGACGTTTACCCAGATCCCTACATAAGAGGCGACGGTTGTGGAAATCAACTTGATAATCACCTAGAGGTTGACTCCAAAAGAGTTTCTTCAATTTGAACTTTTTGTAGGGTAGATATTTGAGTTAGAAATACAACGCAACAAGAATCACGGGTAAAGCTTACTTCTAGAGAGAGTTATAGCCGTTTTACTGACGGCTGCCAGAAAACGGGGCCAAATCTGGCCACCGGCCAAAGGGGTACCCCTTTGGGTGGGCTGAAAAATTTGATTTTTTCAAAAGTGGACGGATTAGGCATATATAATCATATGGATTGATTCATAATGGACTCGAGTGTTCAAAAATGATAGACTCAATGAAAAACCCGACGTTCACCCCGATCCATACATAAGAGGTGACGGTTGTGGAAATCAACTTGATAATCACCTAGAGGTTGACTTAAAAGGAGTTTCTTCCATTTAAACTTTTTGTAGGGTAGATATTTAAGTTATGAATCCAACGCAATAAGAATAACGGGTAAAGCTTACTTCTAGAGAGAGTTATAGCCGTTTTACTTACGGCTGCCAGAAAACGGGGCCAAATCTGGCCACCGGCCAAAGGGGTACCCCTTTTGGCGGGCTCAAAAATTTGATTTTTTCAAAAGTGGACGGATTAGGCATATATGATCATATGCATTGATTCATAATGGACTCTAGTGTTCAAAAATGCTAGACTCAATGAAAACCCGACGTTCACCGCGATCCCTACATAAGAGGCGACGGTTGTGGAAATCAACTTGATAATCACCTAGAGGTTAACTCAAGGAGTTTCTTCCATTTGAACTTTTTGTAGGGTTGATATTTGAGTTAGGAATCCAACGAAACAAGAATCACGGGTAAAGCTTACTTCTGGAGAGAGTTATAGCCGTTTTACTGACGGCTGCCAGAAAACGGGCCAAATCTGGCCACCAGCCAAAGGGGTACCCCTTTTGGCGGGCTCAAAAATTTGATTTTTTCAAAACTGGACGGATTAGGCATATATGATCATATGGATTGATTCATAATGGACTCTAGTGTTCAAAAATGATAGACTCAATGAAAAGCCCGACGTTCACCCCGATCCCTACATAAGAGGCGACGGTTGTGGAAATCAACTTGATAATCACCTAGAGGCCGACTCAAATAGGGTTTCTACCGGTTCGACTTTTGGTAGGGTAGATATTTGAGTTAGAAATCCAACGCAACAAGAATCACGGGTAAAGCTTACTTCTGGAGAGAGTTATGGACGTTTTACTGACGGCTGCCAGAAAACGGGGCCAAATCTGGCCAACGGCCAAAGGGGTACCCCTTTGGGCGAGCTCAAAAATTTGATTTTTTCAAAAGTGGACGGATTAGGCATATATGATCATATGGATTGATTCATAATGGACTCTAGTGTTCAAAAATGCTAGACTCAATGAAAAACCCGACGTTCACCCCGTTCCCTACATAAGAGGTGACGGTTTTGGAAATCAACTTGATAATCACCTAGAGGCCGACTCAAATAGGGTTTCTACCAGTTCGACTTTTGGTAGGGTAGATATTTTAGTTAAGAATCCAACGCAACAAAAATCACGGGTAAAGCTTACTTCTGGAGAGAGTTATAGCCGTTTGACTGACAGCTGCCAGAAAACGGGGCCAAATCTGGCCACCGGCCAAAGGGATACCCCTTTGGGCGGGCTCAAAAATTTGATTTTTTCAAAAGTGGACGGATTAGGCATATATGATCATATGGATTGATTAATAATGGACTCTAGGGTTCAAAAATGCTAGACTCAATGAAAAACCCGACGTTCACCCCGATCCCTACATAAGAGGCGACGGTTTTGGAAATCAACTTGATAATCGCCTAGAGGCCGAATCAAATAGGGTTTCTACCGGTTCGACTTTTGGTAGGGTAGATATTTGAGTTAGGAATCCAACGCAACAAGAATCACGGGTAAAGCTTACTTCTGGAGAGAGTTATAGCCATTTTACTAACGGCTGCCAGAAAACGGGTCCAAATCTGGCCACCGGCCAAAGGGGTAACCCTTTGAGCGGGCTCAAAAATTTGATTTTTTCAAAAGTGGACGGATTAGGCATATATGATCATATGGATTGATTCATAATGTACTCAAGTGTTCAAAAATGCTAGACACGATGAAAAACCCGACGTTCACCCCAATCCCTATATAAGAGGTGACGGTTTTGGAAATCAACTTGATAATCACCTAGAGGCCGACTCAAATAGTGTTTCTACCGGTTCGACTTTTTGTAGGGTAGATATTTTAGTTAGGAATCCAACGCAACAAAAATCACGGGTAAAGCTTACTTCTGGAGAGAGTTATAGCCGTTTGACTGACAGCTGCCAGAAAACGGGGCCAAATCTGGCCACCGGCCAAAGGGACACCCCTTTGGGGGGGCTCAAAAATTTGATTTTTTCAAAAGTGGACGGATTAGGCATATATGATCATATGGATTGATTCATAATGGACTCTAGGGTTCAAAAATGCTAGACTCAATGAAAAACCCGGCGTTCACCCCGATCCCTACATAAGAGGCGACGGTTGTGGAAATCAACTTGATAATCACCTAGAGGCCGACTCAAATAGGGTTTCTACCGGTTCGACTATTGGTAGGGTAGATATTTGAGTTAGGAATCCAACGCAACAAGAATCACGGGTAAAGCTTACTTCTGGAGAGAGTTATAGCCGTTTTACTAACGGCTGCCAGAAAACGGGACCAAATCTGGCCACCGGCCAAAGGGGTACCCCTTTGGGCGGGCTCAAAAATTTGATTTTTTCAAAAGTGGACGGATCAGGCATATATGTTCATATGCATTGATTCATAATGGACTCTAGTGTTCAAAAATGCTAGACTCAATGAAAAACCCGACGTTCACCCCGATCCCTACATAAGAGGCGACGGTTGTGGAAATCAACTTGATAATCACCTAGAGGTTGACTCAAAAGGAGTTTCTTCCATTTGAACTTTTTGTAGGGTAGATATTTGAGTTAGGAATCCAACGAAACAAGAATCACGGATAAAGCTTACTTCTGGAGAGAGTTATAGTCGTTTTACAGACGGCTGCCAGAAAACGGGGCCAAATCTGGCCACCGGCCAAAGAGGTACCCCTTTGGGCGGGCTCAAAAATTTGATTTTTTCAAAAGTAGACGGATTAGGCATATATGATCATATGCATTGATTCATAATGGACTCTAGTGTTCAAAAATGCTAGACTCAATGAAAAACCTGACGTTCACCCCGATCCCTACATAAGAGGCGACGGTTGTGGAAATCAACTTGATAATCACCTAGAGGTTGACTCAAAAGGAGTTTCTTCCATTTGAACTTTTTTTAGGGTAGATATTTGAGTTAGGAATCCAACGCAACAAGAATCACGGGTAAAGCTTACTTCTGGAGAGAGTTATAGCCGTTTGATTGACAGCTGCCAGAAAACGGGGCCAAATCTGGCCACCGGCCAAAGGGATACCCCTTTGGGCGGGCTCAAAAATTTGATTTTTTCAAAAGTAGACGGATTAGGCATATATGATCATATGCATTGATTCATAATGGACTCTAGTGTTCAAAAATGCTAGACTCAATGAAAAACCTGACGTTCACCCCGATCCCTACATAAGAGGCGACGGTTGTGGAAATCAACTTGATAATCACCTAGAGGTTGACTCAAAAGGAGTTTCTTCCATTTGAACTTTTTTTAGGGTAGATATTTGAGTTAGGAATCCAACCCAACAAGAATCACGGGTAAAGCTTACTTCTGGAGAGAGTTATAGCCGTGTTACTGACAGCTGCCAGAAAACGGGGCCAAATCTGCCCACCGGCCAAAGGGATACCCCTTTGGACGGGCTCAAATATTTGATTTTTTCAAAATTGGACGGATTAGGCATATATGATCATATGGATTGATTCATAATGGACTCTAGTGTTCAAAAATGCTAGACTCAATGAAAAACCTGACGTTCACCCTGATCCCTACATAAGAGGCGACGGTTGTGGAAATCAACTTGATAATCACCTAGAGGTTGACTCAAAAGGAGTTTCTTCCATTTGAACTTTTTGTAGGGTGGATATTTGAGTTAGAAATCCAACGCAATAAAAATCACGGGTAAAGCTTACTTCTGCAGAGAGTTATAGCCGTTTTACTGACGGCTGCAAGAAAACGGGGCCAAATCTTGCCACCGGCCAAAGGGGTACCCCTTTGGGCGGGCTCAAAAATTTGATTTTTTTAAAAGTGGACGGATTAGGCATATATGATCATATGGATTGATTCATAATGGACTCTAGTGTTCAAAAATGCTAGACTCAATGAAAAACCCGACGTTCACCCCGATCCCTACATAAGAGGTGACGGTTTTGGAAATGAATTTGATAATCACCTAGAGGCCGACTCAAATAGGGTTTCTACCGGTTCGACTTTTGGTAGGGTAGATATATTAGTTAGGAATCCAACGCAACAAAAATCACGGGTAAAGCTTACTTCTGGAGAGAGTTATAGCCGTTTGATTGACAGCTGCCAGAAAACGGGGCCAAATCTGGCCACCGGCCAAAGGGATACCCCTTTGGGCGGGCTCAAAAATTTGATTTTTTCAAAAGTGGACGGATTAGGCATATATGATCATATGGATTGATTCATAATGGACTCTAGGGTTCAAAAATGCTAGACTCAATGAAAAACCCGACGTTCACCCCGATCCCTACATAAGAGGCGACGGTTGTGGAAATCAACTTGATAATCACCTAGAGATCGACTCAAAAGGAGTTTCTTCCATTTGAACTTTTTGTAGGGTATATATTTGAGTTAGGAATCCAACACAACAAGAATCACGGGTAAAGTTTACTTCTGCAGAGAGTTATAGCCGTTTTACTGACGGCTGCCAGAAAACGTGGCCAAATCTGGCCACCGGCCAAAGGGTACCCCTTTGGGCGAGCTCAAAAATTTAATTTTTTCAAAAGTGGACAGATAAGGCATATATGATCATATAGATTGATTCATAATGGACTCTAGGGTTCAAAAATACTGGACTCAATGAAAAACCCTACGTTCACCCCGATCCCTACATAAGAGGCGACGGTTGTGGAAATCAACTTGATAATAACCTAGAGGTTGACTCAAAAGGAGTTTCTTCCATTTGAACTTTTTGTAGGGTAGATATTTGAGTTAGGAATCCAACACAACAAGAATCACGGGTAAAGCTTACTTCTGGAGAGAGTTATAGCCGTTTTACTGACGGCTGCCAGAAAAAGGGGCCAAATCTGCCCACCGGCCAAAAGGGTACCCCTTTGGACGGGCTCAAATATTTGATTTTTTCAAAAGTGGACGGATTAGGCATATATGATCATATAGATTGATTCATAATGGACTCTAGGGTTCAAAAATGCTGGACTCAATGAAAAACCCTACGTTCACCACGATCCCTATATAAGAGGCGACGGTTGTGGAAATCAACTTGATAATCACCTAGAGGCCGACTCAAAAGGAGTTTCTTCCATTTGAACTTTTTTTAGGGTAGATTTTTGGTTTAGAAATCCAACGCAACAAGAATCACGGGTAAAGCTTACTTCTGGAGAGAGTTATAGCCGTTTTACTAACGGCTGCCAGAAAACGGGGCCAAATCTGGCCACCGGCCAAAGTGTACCCTTTTGGTCGGGCTCAAAAATTTAATTTTTTCAAAAGTGGACGGATACGGCATATATGAACATATGGATTGATTCATAATGGACTCTAGTGTTCAAAAATGCTAGACTCAATGAAAAACCCGACGTTCACCCCGATCCCTACATAAGAGGCGACGGTTGTGGCAATCAACTTGATAATCACCTAGAGGTTGACTCAGAAGGAGTTTCTTCCATTTGAACTTTTTGTAGGGTGGATATTTGAGTTAGAAATCCAACGCAATAAAAATCACGGGTAAAGCTTACTTCTGGAGAGAGTTATAGCCGTTTTACTGACGGCTGCAAGAAAACGGGGCCAAATCTTGCCACCGGCCAAAGGGGTACCCCTTTGGGCGGGCTCAAAAATTTGATTTTTTCAAAAGTGGACGGATTAGGCATATATGATCATATGGATTGATTCATAATGGACTCTAGGGTTCAAAAATGCTAGACTCAATGAAAAACCCGACGTTCACCCCGATCCCTACATAAGAGGCGACGGTTGTGGAAATCAACTTGATAATCACCTAGAGATCGACTCAAAAGGAGTTTCTTCCATTTGAACTTTTTGTAGGGTATATATTTGAGTTAGGAATCCAACACAACAAGAATCACGGGTAAAGTTTACTTCTGCAGAGAGTTATAGCCGTTTTACTGACGGCTGCCAGAAAACGTGGCCAAATCTGGCCACCGGCCAAAGGGTACCCCTTTGGGCGAGCTCAAAAATTTAATTTTTTCAAAAGTGGACAGATAAGGCATATATGATCATATAGATTGATTCATAATGGACTCTAGGGTTCAAAAATACTGGACTCAATGAAAAACCCTACGTTCACCCCGATCCCTACATAAGAGGCGACGGTTGTGGAAATCAACTTGATAATAACCTAGAGGTTGACTCAAAAGGAGTTTCTTCCATTTGAACTTTTTGTAGGGTAGATATTTGAGTTAGGAATCCAACACAACAAGAATCACGGGTAAAGCTTACTTCTGGAGAGAGTTATAGCCGTTTTACTGACGGCTGCCAGAAAAAGGGGCCAAATCTGCCCACCGGCCAAAAGGGTACCCCTTTGGACGGGCTCAAATATTTGATTTTTTCAAAAGTGGACGGATTAGGCATATATGATCATATAGATTGATTCATAATGGACTCTAGGGTTCAAAAATGCTGGACTCAATGAAAAACCCTACGTTCACCACGATCCCTATATAAGAGGCGACGGTTGTGGAAATCAACTTGATAATCACCTAGAGGCCGACTCAAAAGGAGTTTCTTCCATTTGAACTTTTTTTAGGGTAGATTTTTGGTTTAGAAATCCAACGCAACAAGAATCACGGGTAAAGCTTACTTCTGGAGAGAGTTATAGCCGTTTTACTAACGGCTGCCAGAAAACGGGGCCAAATCTGGCCACCGGCCAAAGTGTACCCTTTTGGTCGGGCTCAAAAATTTAATTTTTTCAAAAGTGGACGGATACGGCATATATGAACATATGGATTGATTCATAATGGACTCTAGTGTTCAAAAATGCTAGACTCAATGAAAAACCCGACGTTCACCCCGATCCCTACATAAGAGGCGACGGTTGTGGCAATCAACTTGATAATCACCTAGAGGTTGACTCAGAAGGAGTTTCTTCCATTTGAACTTTTTGTAGGGTGGATATTTGAGTTAGAAATCCAACGCAATAAAAATCACGGGTAAAGCTTACTTCTGGAGAGAGTTATAGCCGTTTTACTGACGGCTGCAAGAAAACGGGGCCAAATCTTGCCACCGGCCAAAGGGGTACCCCTTTGGGCGGGCTCAAAAATTTGATTTTTTTAAAAGTGGACGAATTAGGCATATATGATCATATGGATTGATTCATAATGGACTCTAGTGTTCAAAAATGCTAGACTCAATGAAAAACCCGACGTTCACCCCGATCCCTACATAAGAGGTGACGGTTTTGGAAATGAATTTGATAATCACCTAAGAGGCGACGGTTGTGGCAATCAACTTGATAATCACCTAGAGGTTGACTCAGAAGGAGTTTCTTCCATTTGAACTTTTTGTAGGGTAGATATTTGAGTTAGGAATCCAACACAACAAGAATCACGGGTAAAGCTTACTTCTGGAGAGAGTTATAGCCGTTTTACTGACGGCTGCCAGAAAACGAGGCCAAATCTGCCCACCGGCCAAAGGGATACCCCTTTGGACGGGCTCAAATATTTGATTTTTTCAAAAGTGGACGGATTAGGCATATATGATCATATGTATTGATTCATAATGGACTCTAGGGTTCAAAAATGCTAGACTCAATGAAAAACCCGACGTTCACCCCGATCCCTACGTAAGAGGCGACGGTTGTGGAAATCAACTTGATAATCACCTAGAGGCCGACTCAAAAGGAGTTTCTTCCATTTGAACTTTTTGTAGGGTAGATTTTTGGTTTAGAAATCCAACGCAACAAGAATCACGGGTAAAGCTTACTTCTGGAGAGAGTTATAGCCGTTTTACTGACGGCTGCCAGAAAAAGGGGCCAAATCTGCCCACCGGCCAAAGGGGAACCCCTTTGGACGGGCTCAAATATTTGATTTTTTCAAAAGTGGACGGATTAGGCATATATGATCATATAGATTGATTCATAATGGACTCTAGGGTTCAAAAATGCTGGACTCAATGAAAAACCCTACGTTCACCCCGATCCCTATATAAGAGGCGACGGTTGTGGAAATCAACTTGATAATCACCTAGAGGCCAACTCAAAAGGAGTTTCTTCCATTTGAACTTTTTGTAGGGTAGATTTTTGGTTTAGAAATCCAACGCAACAAGAATCACGGGTAAAGCTTACTTCTGGAGAGAGTTATAGCCGTTTTACTGACGGCTGCCAGAAAACGGGGCCAAATCTGGCCACCGGCCAAAGGGATACCCCTTTGGACGGGCTCAAATATTTGATTTTTTCAAAAGTGGTCGGATAAGGCATATATGATCATATAGATTGATTCATAATGGACTCTAGGGTTCAAAAATACTGGACTCAATGAAAAACCCGACGTTCACCCCGATCCCTACATAAGAGGCGACGGTTGTGGAAATCAACTTGATAATCACCTAGAGGTTGACTCAAAAGTAGTTTCTTCCATTTGAACTTTTTTTAGGGTAGATATTTGAGTTAGGAATCCAACCCAACAAGAATCACGGGTAAAGCTTACTTCTGGAGAGAGTTATAGCCGTGTTACTGACAGCTGCCAGAAAACGGGGCCAAATCTGCCCACCGGCCAAAGGGATACCCCTTTGGACGGGCTCAAATATTTGATTTTTTCAAAAGTGGACGGATTAGGCATATATGATCATATGGATTGATTCATAATGGACTCTAGGGTTCAAAAATGCTAGACTCAATGAGAAACCCGACGTTCACCCCGATCCCTACATAAGAGGCGACGGTTGTGGAAATCAAATTCATAATCACCTAGAGGCCGACTCAAAAGGAGTTTCTTCCATTTGAAGTTTTTGTAGGGTAGATATTTGAGTTAGGAATCCAACACAACAAGAATCACGGGTAAAGCTTACTTCTGGAGAGAGTTATAGCCGTTTTACTAACGGCTGCCAGAAAACGGGGCCAAATCTGGTCACCGGCCAAAGGGGTACCCTTTGGCCGGGCTCAAATATTTGATTTTTTCAAAACTGGACGAATTAGTCATATATGATCATATGGATTGATTCATAATGGACTCTAGGGTTCAAAAATGCTAGACTCAATGAAAAACCCGACGTTCACCCCGATCCCTACATAAGAGGTGACGGTTTTGGAAATCAATTTGATAATCACCTAGAGGCCGACTCAAATAGGGTTTCTACCGGTTCGACTTTTGGTAGGGTAGATATTTGAGTTACGAATCCAACGCAACAAGAATCACGGGTAAAGCTTACTTTTGGAGAGAGTTATAGCCGTTTTACTGAAGGCTGCCATAAAACGGGGCCAAATCTGGCCACCGGCCAAAAGGGTAGCCCTTTGGGCGGGCTCAAAAATTTGATTTTTTCAAAAGTGGACGGATTAGGCATATATGATCATATGGATTGATTCATAATGGACTCTAGGGTTCAAAAATGCTAGACTCAATGAAAAACCCGACGTTCACCCCGATCCCTACGTAAGAGGCGACGGTTGTGGAAATCAACTTGATAATCACCTAGAGGCCGACTCAAAAGGAGTTTCTTCCATTTGAACTTTTTGTAGGGTAGATTTTTGGTTTAGAAATCCAACGCAACAAGAATCACGGGTAAAGCTTACTTCTGGAGAGAGTTATAGCCGTTTTACTGACGGCTGCCAGAAAAAGGGGCCAAATCTGCCCACCGGCCAAAGGGGAACCCCTTTGGACGGGCTCAAATATTTGATTTTTTCAAAAGTGGATGGATTAGGCATATATGATCATATAGATTGATTCATAATGGACTCTAGGGTTCAAAAATGCTGGACTCAATGAAAAACCCTACGTTCACCCCGATCCCTATATAAGAGGCGACGGTTGTGGAAATCAACTTGATAATCACCTAGAGGCCGACTCAAAAGGAGTTTCTTCCATTTGAACTTTTTGTAGGGTAGATTTTTGGTTTAGAAATCCAACGCAACAAGAATCACGGGTAAAGCTTACTTCTGGAGAGAGTTATAGCCGTTTTACTGACGGCTGCCAGAAAAAGGGGCCAAATCTGCCCACCGGCCAAAGGGGAACCCCTTTGGACGGGCTCAAATATTTGATTTTTTCAAAAGTGGACGGATTAGGCATATATGATCATATAGATTGATTCATAATGGACTCTAGGGTTCAAAAATGCTGGACTCAATGAAAAACCCTACGTTCACCCCGATCCCTATATAAGAGGCGACGGTTGTGGAAATCAACTTGATAATCACCTAGAGGCCAACTCAAAAGGAGTTTCTTCCATTTGAACTTTTTGTAGGGTAGATTTTTGGTTTAGAAATCCAACGCAACAAGAATCACGGGTAAAGCTTACTTCTGGAGAGAGTTATAGCCGTTTTACTGACGGCTGCCAGAAAACGGGGCCAAATCTGGCCACCGGCCAAAGGGATACCCCTTTGGACGGGCTCAAATATTTGATTTTTTCAAAAGTGGACGGATAAGGCATATATGATCATATAGATTGATTCATAATGGACTCTAGGGTTCAAAAATACTGGACTCAATGAAAAACCCGACGTTCACCCCGATCCCTACATAAGAGGCGACGGTTGTGGAAATCAACTTGATAATCACCTAGAGGTTGACTCAAAAGTAGTTTCTTCCATTTGAACTTTTTTTAGGGTAGATATTTGAGTTAGGAATCCAACCCAACAAGAATCACGGGTAAAGCTTACTTCTGGAGAGAGTTATAGCCGTGTTACTGACAGCTGCCAGAAAACGGGGCCAAATCTGCCCACCGGCCAAAGGGATACCCCTTTGGACGGGCTCAAATATTTGATTTTTTCAAAAGTGGACAGATTAGGCATATATGATCATATGGATTGATTCATAATGGACTCTAGGGTTCAAAAATGCTAGACTCAATGAGAAACCCGACGTTCACCCCGATCCCTACATAAGAGGCGACGGTTGTGGAAATCAAATTCATAATCACCTAGAGGCCGACTCAAAAGGAGTTTCTTCCATTTGAAGTTTTTGTAGGGTAGATATTTGAGTTAGGAATCCAACACAACAAGAATCACGGGTAAAGCTTACTTCTGGAGAGAGTTATAGCCGTTTTACTAACGGCTGCCAGAAAACGGGGCCAAATCTGGCCACCGGCCAAAGGGGTACCCTTTGGCCGGGCTCAAATATTTGATTTTTTCAAAACTGGACGAATTAGTCATATATGATCATATGGATTGATTCATAATGGACTCTAGGGTTCAAAAATGCTAGACTCAATGAAAAACCCGACGTTCACCCCGATCCCTACATAAGAGGTGACGGTTTTGGAAATCAATTTGATAATCACCTAGAGGCCGACTCAAATAGGGTTTCTACCGGTTTGACTTTTGGTAGGGTAGATATTTGAGTTACGAATCCAACGCAACAAGAATCACGGGTAAAGCTTACTTTTGGAGAGAGTTATAGCCGTTTTACTGCAGGCTGCCATAAAACGGGGCCAAATCTGGCCACCGGCCAAAAGGGTAGCCCTTTGGGCGGGCTCAAAAATTTGATTTTTTCAAAAGTGGACGGATTAGGCATATATGATCATATGGATTGATTCATAATGGACTCTAGGGTTCAAAAATGCTAGACTCAATGAAAAACCCGACGTTCACCCCGATCCCTACGTAAGAGGCGACGGTTGTGGAAATCAACTTGATAATCACCTAGAGGCCGACTCAAAAGGAGTTTCTTCCATTTGAACTTTTTGTAGGGTAGATTTTTGGTTTAGAAATCCAACGCAACAAGAATCACGGGTAAAGCTTACTTCTGGAGAGAGTTATAGCCGTTTTACTGACGGCTGCCAGAAAAAGGGGCCAAATCTGCCCACCGGCCAAAGGGGAACCCCTTTGGACGGGCTCAAATATTTGATTTTTTCAAAAGTGGATGGATTAGGCATATATGATCATATAGATTGATTCATAATGGACTCTAGGGTTCAAAAATGCTGGACTCAATGAAAAACCCTACGTTCACCCCGATCCCTATATAAGAGGCGACGGTTGTGGAAATCAACTTGATAATCACCTAGAGGCCAACTCAGAAGGAGTTTCTTCCATTTGAACTTTTTGTAGGGTAGATTTTTGGTTTAGAAATCCAACGCAACAAGAATCACGGGTAAAGCTTACTTCTGGAGAGAGTTATAGCCGTTTTACTGACGGCTGCCAGAAAACGGGGCCAAATCTGGCCACCGGCCAAAGGGTACCCTTTTGGGCGGGCTCAAAAATTTAATTTTTTCAAAAGTGGACGGATACGGCATATATGATCATATGGATTGATTCATAATGGACTCTAGTGTTCAAAAATGCTAGACTAAATAAAAAACCCGACGTTCACCCCGATCCCTACATAAGAGGCGACGGTTGTGGAAATCAACTTGATAATCACCTAGAGGTTGACTCAAAAGGAGTTTCTTCCATTTGAACTTTTTTTAGGGTAGATATTTGAGTTAGGAATCCAACACAACAAGAATCATGGGTAAAGCTTACTTCTGGAGAGAGTTATAGCCGTTTTACTGACGGCTGCCAGAAAACGGGGCCAAATCTGCCCACCGGCCAAAGGGGTACCCCTTTGGACGGGCTCAAATATTTGATTTTTTCAAAAGTGGACGGATTAGGCATATATGATCATATGGATTGATTCATAATGGACTCTAGGGTTCAAAAATGCTAGACTCAATGAGAAACCCGACGTTCACCCCGATCCCTACATAAGAGGCGACGGTTGTGGAAATCAAATTGATAATCACCTAGAGGCCGACTCAAAAGGAGTTTCTTCCATTTGAACTTTTTGTAGGGTAGATATTTGAGTTAGGAATCCAACACAACAAGAATCACGGGTAAAGCTTACTTCTGGAGAGAGTTATAGCCGTTTTACTAACGGCTGCCAGAAAACGGGGCCAAATCTGGCCACCGGCCAAAGGGGTACCCCTTTGGACGGGCTCAAATATTTGATTTTTTCAAAACTGGACGAATTAGGCATATATGATCATATGGATTGATTCATAATGGACTCTAGGGTTCAAAAATGCTAGACTCAATGAAAAACCCGACGTTCACCCCGATCCCTACATAAGAGGTGACGGTTTTGGAAATCAATTTGATAATCAGCTAGAGGCCGACTCAAATAGGGTTTCTACCGGTTCGACTTTTGGTAGGGTAGATATTTGAGTTAGGAATCCAACGCAACAAGAATCACGGGTAAAGCTTACTTTTGGAGAGAGTTATAGCCGTTTTACTGAAGGCTGCCATAAAACGGGGCCAAATCTGGCCACCGGCCAAAAGGGTAGCCCTTTGGGCGGGCTCAAAAATTTGATTTTTTCAAAAGTGGACGGATTAGGCATATATGATCATATGGATTGATTCATAATGGACTCTAGGGTTCAAAAATGCTAGACTCAATGAAAAACCCGACGTTCACCCCGATCCCTAGATAAGAGGCGACGGTTGTGGAAATCAACTTGATAATCACCTAGAGGCCGACTCAAAAGGAGTTTCTTCCATTTGAACTTTTTGTAGGGTAGATTTTTGGTTTAGAAATCCAACGCAACAAGAATCACGGGTAAAGCTTACTTCTGGAGAGAGTTATAGCCGTTTTACTGACGGCTGCCAGAAAACGGGGCCAAATCTGGCCACCAGCCAAAGGGTACCCTTTTGGGCGGGCTCAAAAATTTAATTTTTTCAAAAGTGGACGGATACGGCATATATGATCATATGGATTGATTCATAATGGACTCTAGTGTTCAAAAATGCTAGACTAAATAAAAAACCCGACGTTCACCCCGATCCCTACATAAGAGGCGACGGTTGTGGAAATCAACTTGATAATCACCTAGAGGTTGACTCAAAAGGAGTTTCTTCCATTTGAACTTTTTTTAGGGTAGATATTTGAGTTAGGAATCCAACACAACAAGAATCATGGGTAAAGCTTACTTCTGGAGAGAGTTATAGCAGTTTTACTGACGGCTGCCAGAAAACGGGGCCAAATCTGCCCACCGGCCAAAGGGGTACCCCTTTGGACGGGCTCAAATATTTGATTTTTTCAAAAGTGGACGGATTAGGCATATATGATCATATGGATTGATTCATAATGGACTCTAGGGTTCAAAAATGCTAGACTCAATGAGAAACCCGACGTTCACCCCGATCCCTACATAAGAGGCGACGGTTGTGGAAATCAAATTGATAATCACCTAGAGGCCGACTCAAAAGGAGTTTCTTCCATTTGAACTTTTTGTAGGGTAGATATTTGAGTTAGGAATCCAACACAACAAGAATCACGGGTAAAGCTTACTTCTGGAGAGAGTTATAGCCGTTTTACTAACGGCTGCCAGAAAACGGGGCCAAATCTGGCCACCGGCCAAAGGGGTACCCCTTTGGACGGGCTCAAATATTTGATTTTTTCAAAACTGGACGAATTAGGCATATATGATCATATGGATTGATTCATAATGGACTCTAGGGTTCAAAAATGCTAGACTCAATGAAAAACCCGACGTTCACCCCGATCCCTACATAAGAGGTGACGGTTTTGGAAATCAATTTGATAATCAGCTAGAGGCCGACTCAAATAGGGTTTCTACCGGTTCGACTTTTGGTAGGGTAGATATTTGAGTTAGGAATCCAACGCAACAAGAATCACGGGTAAAGCTTACTTTTGGAGAGAGTTATAGCCGTTTTACTGAAGGCTGCCATAAAACGGGGCCAAATCTGGCCACCGGCCAAAAGGGTAGCCCTTTGGGCGGGCTCAAATATTTGATTTTTTCAAAAGTGGACGGATTAGGCATATATGATCATATGGATTGATTCATAATGGACTCTAGGGTTCAAAAATGCTAGACTCAATGAAAAACCCGACGTTCACCCCGATCCCTACATAAGAGGCGACGGTTGTGGAAATCAACTTGATAATCACCTAGAGGCCGACTCAAAAGGAGTTTCTTCCATTTGAAATTTTGTAGGGTAGATTTTTGGTTTAGAAATCCAACGCAACAAGAATCACGGGTAAAGCTTACTTCTGGAGAGAGTTATAGCCGTTTTACTGACGGCTGCTAGAAAAAGGGGCCAAATCTGGCCACCGGCCAAAGGGGAACCCCTTTGGACGGGCTCAAATATTTGATTTTTTCAAAAGTGGACGGATTAGGCATATATGATCATATAGATTGATTCATAATGGACTCTAGGGTTCAAAAATGCTGGACTCAATGAAAAACCCTACGTTCACCCCGATCCCTATATAAGAGGCGACGATTGTGGAAATCAACTTGATAATCACCTAGAGGCCGACTCAAAAGGAGTTTCTTCCATTTGAACTTTTTGTAGGGTAGATTTTTGGTTTAGAAATACAACTCAACAAGAATCACGGGTAAAGCTTACTTCTGGAGAGAGTTATAGTCGTTTTACTGACGGCTGCCAGAAAACGGGGCCAAATCTGGCCACCGGCCAAAGGGGTACCCCTTTGGACGGGCTCAAATATTTGATTTTTTCAAAAGTGGACGGATTAGGCATATATGATCATATGGATTGATTCATATTGGACTCTATGGTTCAAAAATGCTAGACTCAATGAAAAACCCGACATTCACCCCGATCCCTACATAAGAGGTGACGGTTTTGGAAATCAACTTGATAATCACCTAGAGGCCGACTCAAATAGGGTTTCTACCGGTTCGACTTTTGGTAGGGTAGATATTTGAGTTAGGAATCCAACGCAACAAGAATCACGGGTAAAGCTTACTTCTGGAGAGAGTTATAGCCGTTTTACTGACGGCTGCCAGAAAACGGGGCCAAATCTGGCCACCGGCCAAAGGGTACCCTTTTGGGCGGGCTCAAAAATTTAATTTTTTCAAAAGTGGACGGATAAGGCATATATGATCATATGGATTGATTCATAATGGACTCTAGTGTTCAAAAATGCTAGACTCAATGAAAAACCCGACGTTCACCCCGATCCCTACATAAGAGGCGACGGTTGTGGAAATCAACTTGATAATCACCTAGAGGTTGACTCAAAAGTAGTTTCTTCCATTTGAACTTTTTTTAGGGTAGATATTTGAGTTAGGAATCCAACGCAACAAGAATCACGGGTAAAGCTTACTTCTGGAGAGAGTTATAGCCGTTTTACTGACGGCTGCCAGAAAACGGGGCCAAATCTGCCCACCGGCCAAAGGGGTACCCCTTTGGACGGGCTCAAATATTTGATTTTTTCAAAAGTGGACGGATTAGGCATATATGATCATATGGATTGATTCATAATGGACTCTAGGGTTCAAAAATGCTAGACTCAATGAGAAACCCGACGTTCACCCCGATCCCTACATAAGAGGCGACGGTTGTGGAAATCAACTTGATAATCACCTAGAGGCCGACTCAAAAGGAGTTTCTTCCATTTGAACTTTTTGTAGGGTAGATATTTGAGTTAGGAATCCAACACAACAAGAATCACGGGTAAAGCTTACTTCTGGAGAGAGTTATAGCCGTTTTACTAACGGCTGCCAGAAAACGGGGCCAAATCTGGCCACCGGCCAAAGGGGTACCCCTTTGGACGGGCTCAAATATTTGATTTTTTCAAAAGTGGACGAATTAGGCATATATGATCATATGGATTGATTCATAATGGACTCTAGGGTTCAAAAATGCTAGACTCAATGAAAAACCCGACGTTCACCCCGATCCCTACATAAGAGGTGACGGTTTTGGAAATCAATTTGATAATCACCTAGAGGCCGACTCAAATAGGGTTTCTACCGGTTCGACTTTTGGTAGGGTAGATATTTGAGTTAGAAATCCAACGCAACAAGAATCACGGGTAAAGCTTACTTTTGGAAAGAGTTATAGCCGTTTTACTGAAGGCTGCCATAAAACGGGGCCAAATCTGGGCACCGGCCAAAAGGGTAGCCCTTTGGGCGGGCTCAAAAATTTGATTTTTTCAAAAGTGGACGGATTAGGCATATATGATCATATGGATTGATTCATAATGGACTCTAGGGTTCAAAAATGCTAGACTCAATGAAAAACCCGACGTTCACCCCGATCCCTACATAAGAGGCGACGGTTGTGGAAATCAACTAGATAATCACCTAGAGGCCGACTCAAAAGGAGTTTCTTCCATTTGAACTTTTTATAGGGTAGATTTTTGGTTTAGAAATCCAACGCAACAAGAATCACGGGTAAAGCTTACTTCTGGAGAGAGTTATAGCCGTTTTAGTGACGGCTGCCAGAAAAAGGGGCCAAATCTGCCCACCGGCCAAAGGGGAACCCCTTTGGACGAGCTCAAATATTTGATTTTTTCTAAAGTGGACGGATTAGGCATATATGATCATATAGATTGATTCATAATGGACTCTAGGGTTTAAAAATGCTGGACTCAATGGAAAACCCTACGTTCACCCCGATCCCTATATAAGAGGCGACGGTTGTGGAAATCAACTTGATAATCACCTAGAGGCCGACTCAAATGGAGTTTCTTCCATTTGAACTTTTTGTAGGGTAGATTTTTGGTTTAGAAATACAACGCAACAAGAATCACGGGTAAAGCTTACTTCTGAAGAGAGTTATAGCCATTTTACTGACGGCTGCCAGAAAACGGGGCCAAATCTGGCCACCGGCCAAAGGGGTACCCCTTTGGACGGGCTCAAATATTTGATTTTTTCAAAAGTGGACGGATTAGGCATATATGATCATATGGATTGATTCATATTGGACTCTATGGTTCAAAAATGCTAGACTCAATGAAAAACCCGACATTCACCCCGATCCCTACATAAGAGGTGACGGTTTTGGAAATCAACTTGATAATCACCTAGAGGCCGACTCAAATAGGGTTTCTACCGGTTCGACTTTTGGTAGGGTAGATATTTGAGTTAGGAATCCAACGTAACAAGAATCACGGGTAAAGCTTACTTTTGGAGAGAGTTATAGCCGTTTTACTGAAGGCTGCCATAAAACGGGGCCAAATTTGGCCACCGGCCAAAAGGGTACCCCTTTGGGCGGGCTCAAAAATTTGATTTTTTCAAAAGTGGACGGATTAGGCATATATGATCATATGGATTGATTCATAATGGACTCTAGGGTTCAAAAATGCTAGACTCAATGAGAAACCCGACGTTCACCCCGATCCCTACATAAGAGGCGAAGGTTGTGGAAATCAACTTGATAATCACCTAGAGGCCGACTCAAAAGGAGTTTCTTCCATTTGAACTTTTTGTAGGGTAGATATTTGAGTTAGGAATCCAACACAACAAGAATCACGGGTAAAGCTTACTTCTGGAGAGAGTTATAGCCGTTTTACTAACGGCTGCCAGAAAACGGGGCCAAATCTGGCCACCGGCCAAAGGGGTACCCCTTTGGACGGGCTCAAATATTTGATTTTTTCAAAAGTGGACGAATTAGGCATATATGATCATATGGATTGATTCATAATGGACTCTAGGGTTCAAAAATGCTAGACTCAATGAAAAACCCGACGTTCACCCCGATCCCTACATAAGAGGTGACGGTTTTGGAAATCAATTTGATAATCACCTAGAGGCCGACTCAAATAGGGTTTCTACCGGTTCGACTTTTGGTAGTGTAGATATTTGAGTTAGGAATCCAACGCAACAAGAATCACGGGTAAAGCTTACTTTTGGAGAGCGTTATAGCCGTTTTACTGAAGGCTGCCATAAAACGGGTGCAACTCTGGCCACCGGCCAAAAGGGTAGCCCTTTGGGCGGGCTCAAAAATTTGATTTTTTCAAAAGTGGACGGATTAGGCATATATGATCATATGGATTGATTCATAATGGACTCTAGGGTTCAAAAATGCTAGACTCAATGAAAAACCCGACGTTCACCCCGATCCCTACATAAGAGGCGACGGTTGTGGAAATCAACTTGATAATCACCTAGAGGCCGACTCAAAAGGAGTTTCTTCCATTTGAACTTTTTGTAGGGTAGATTTTTGGTTTAGAAATCCAACGCAACAAGAATGACGGGTAAAGCTTACTTCTGGAGAGAGTTATAGCCGTTTTACTGACGGCTGCCAGAAAAAGGGGCCAAATCTGCCCACCGGCCAAAGGGGAACCCCTTTGGACGGGCTCAAATATTTGATTTTTTCAAAAGTGGACGGATTAGGCATATATGATCATATAGATTGATTCATAATGGACTCTAGGGTTCAAAAATGCTGGACTCAATGAAAAACCCTACGTTCACCCCGATCCCTATATAAGAGGCGACGGTTGTGGAAATTAACTTGATAATCACCTAGAGGCCGACTCAAAAGGAGTTTCTTCCATTTGAACTTTTTGTAGGGTAGATATTTGAGTTAGGAATCCAACACAACAAGAATCACGGGTAAAGCATACTTCTGGAGAGAGTTATAGCCGTTTTACTGACGGCTGCCAGAAAACGGGGCCAAATCTGGCCACCGGCCAAAGGGGTACCCCTTTGGACAGGCTCAAATATTTGATTTTTTCAAAAGTGGACGAATTAGGCATATATGATCATATGGATTGATTCATAATGGACTCTAGGGTTCAAAAATGCTAGACTCAATGAAAAACCCGACGTTCACCCCGATCCCTACATAAGAGGTGACGGTTTTGGAAATCAACTTGATAATCACCTAGAGGCCGACTCAAATAGGGTTTCTACCGGTTCGACTTTTGGTAGGGTTGATATTTGAGTTAGGAATCCAACGCAACAAGAATCACGGGTAAAGCTTACTTTTGGAGAGAGTTATAGCCATTTTACTAAAGGCTGCCATAAAACGGGGCCAAATCTGGCCACCAGCCAAAAGGGTAGCCCTTTGGGCGGGCTCAAAAATTTGATTTTTTCAAAAGTGGACGGATTAGGCATATATGATCATATGGATTGATTCATAATGGACTCTAGGGTTCAAAAATTCTAGACTCAATGAAAATCCCGACGTTCACCCCGATCCCTACATAAGAGGCGACGGTTATGGAAATCAACTTGGTAATCACCTAGAGGTTGACTCAAAAGGAGTTTCTTCGATTTGAACTTTTTGTAGGGTAGATATTTGAGTTAAGAATCCAATACAACAAGAATCACGGGTAAAGCTTACTTCTGGAGAGAGTTATACCCGTTTTACTGACGGCTGCCAAAAAACGGGGCCAAATCTGCCCACCGGCCAAAGGGGTACCCCTTTAGACGGGCTCAAATATTTGTTTTTTCAAAAGTGGACGGATTAGACATATATGATCATATGGATTGATTCATAATGGACTCTAGGGTTCAAAAATGCTAGACTCAATGAGAAACCCGACGTTCACCCCGATCCCTACATAAGAGGCGACGGTTGTGGAAATCAACTTGATAATCACCTAGAGGCCGACTCAAAAGGAGTTTCTTCCATTTGAACTTTTTGTAGGGTAGATATTTGAGTTAGGAATCCAACACAACAAGAATCACGGGTAAAGCTTACTTCTGGAGAGAGTTATAGCCGTTTTAGTGACGGCTGCCAGAAAACGGGGCCAAATCTGCCCACCGGCCAAAGGGGTACCCCTTTGGACGGGCTCAAATATTTGATTTTTTCAAAAGTGGACGAATTAGGCATATATGATCATATGGATTGATTCATAATGGACTCTAGGGTTCAAAAATGCTAGACTCAATGAGAAACCCGACGTTCACCCCGATCCCTACATAAGAGGTGACTGTTTTGGAAATCAACTTTATAATCACCTAGAGGCCGACTCAAATAGGGTTTCTACCGGTTCGACTTTTGGTAGGGTAGATATTTGAGTTAGGAATCCAACGCAACAAGAATCACGGGTAAAACTTACTTTTGGAGAGAGTTATAGCCGTTTTACTGAAGGCTGCCATAAAACGGGGCCAAATCTGGCCACCGGCCAAAAGGGTAGCCCTTTGGGCGGGCTCAAAAATTTGATTTTTTCAAAAGTGGACGGATTAGGCATATATGATCATATGGATTGATTAATAATGGACTCTAGGGTTCAAAAATACTAGACTCAATGAAAAACCCGACGTTCACCCCGATCCCTACATAAGAGGCGACGGTTGTGGAAATCAACTTGATAATCACCTAGAGGCCGACTCAAATAGAGTTTCTTCCATTTGAAATTTTTGTTGGGTAGATATTTGAGTTAGGAATCCAACACAATAAGAATCACGGGTAAAGCTTACTTCTGGAGAGAGTTATAGCCGTTTTACTGACGGCTGCCAGAAAACGGGGCCAAATCTGGCCACCGGCCAAAGGGGTACCCCTTTGGACGGGCTCAAATATTTGATTTTTTCAAAAGTGGACGGATTAGGCATACATGATCATATGGATTGATTCATATTGGACTCTATGGTTCAAAAATGCTAGACTCAATGAAAAACCCGACATTCACCCCGATCCCTACATAAGAGGTGACGGTTTTGGAAATCAACTTGATAATCACCTAGAGGCCGACTCAAATAGGGTTTCTACCGGTTCGACTTTTGGTAGGGTAGATATTTGAGTTAGGAATCCAACGTAACAAGAATCACGGGTAAAGCTTACTTTTGGAGAGAGTTATAGCCGTTTTACTGAAGGCTGCCATAAAACGGGGCCAAATTTGGCCACCGGCCAAAAGGGTACCCCTTTGGGCGGGCTCAAAAATTTGATTTTTTTAAAAGTGGACGGATTAGGCATATATGATCATATGGATTGATTCATAATGGACTCTAGTGTTCAAAAATGCTAGACTCAATGAAAAACCCGACGTTCACCCCGATCCCTACATAAGAGGCGACGGTTGTGGAAATCAACTTGGTAATCACCTAGAGGTTGACTCAAAAGGAGTTTCTTCCATTTGAACTTTTTTTTGGGTAGATATTTGAGTTAGGAATCCAACGCAACAAGAATCACGGGTAAATCTTACTTCTGGAGAGAGTTATAGCCGTTTTACTGACGGCTGCCAGAAAACGGGGCCAAATCTGCCCACCGGCCAAAGGGGTACCCCTTTAGACGGGCTCAAATATTTGTTTTTTCAAAAGTGGACGGATTAGACATATATGATCATATGGATTGATTCATAATGGACTCTAGGGTTCAAAAATGCTAGACACAATGAGAAACCCGACGTTCACCCCGATCCCTACATAAGAGGCGACGGTTGTGGAAATCAACTTGATAATCACCTAGAGGCCGACTCAAAAGGAGTTTCTTCCATTTGAACTTTTTGTAGGGTAGATATTTTAGTTAGGAATCCAACACAACAAGAATCACGGGTAAAGCTTACTTCTGGAGAGAGTTATAGCCGTTTTACTGACGGCTGCCAGAAAACGGGGCCAAATCTGGCCACCGGCCAAAGGGGTACCCCTTTGGACGGGCTCAAATATTTGATTTTTTCAAAAGTGGACGAATTAGGCATATATGATCATATGGATTGATTCATAATGGACTCTAGGGTTCAAAAATGCTAGACTCAATGAGAAACCCGACGTTCACCCCGATCCCTACATAAGAGGTGACTGTTTTGGAAATCAACTTTATAATCACCTAGAGGCCGACTCAAATAGGGTTTCTACCGGTTCGACTTTTGGTAGGGTAGATATTTGAGTTAGGAATCCAACGCAACAAGAATCACGGGTAAAACTTACTTTTGGAGAGAGTTATAGCCGTTTTACTGAAGGCTGCCATAAAACGGGGCCAAATCTGGCCACCGGCCAAAAGGGTAGCCCTTTGGGCGGGCTCAAAAATTTGATTTTTTCAAAAGTGGACGGATTAGGCATATATGATCATATGGATTGATTAATAATGGACTCTAGGATTCAAAAATGCTAGACTCAATGAAAAACCCGACGTTCACCCCGATCCCTACATAAGAGGCGACGGTTGTGGAAATCAACTTGATAATCACCTAGAGGCCGACTCAAATAGGGTTTCTACCAGTTCGACTTTTGATAGGGTAGATATTTGAGTTAGAAATCCAACGCAACAAGAATCACGGGCAAAGCTTACTTCTGGAGAGAGTCATAGCCGTTTTACTGACAGCTGCCAGAAAACGGGGCCAAATCTGGCCACCGGCCAAAGGGGTACCCCTTTGGGCGGGCTCAAAAATATGATTTTGTCAAAACTGGACGGATTAGGTATATATGATCATATGGATTGATTCATAATAGACTTTAGTGTTCAAAAATTCTAGACTCAATGAAAAACCAGACGTTCACCCCGATCCCTACGTAAGAGGTGTCGGTTTTGGAAATCAACTTGATAATCACCTAGAGGCCGACTCAAATAGGGTTTCTACCGGTTCGACTTTTGGTAGGATAGATATTTTAGTTAGGAATCCAACGCAACAAGAATCACGGGTAAACCTTTCTTCTGGAGAGAGTTATGGCCGTTTTACTGACGGCTGCCAGAAAACGGGGCCAAATCTGGCCACCGGCCAAAGGGGTACTACCCCTTTGGGCGGGCTCAAAAATTTGATTTTTTCAAAACTGGACGGATTAGGTATATATGATCATATGGATTGATTCATAATAGACTCTAGTGTTCATAAATTCTAGACTCAATGAAAAACCCGACGTTCACCCCGATCCCTACGTAAGAGGTGACGGTATTGGAAATCAACTTGACAATCACCTAGAGGCCGACTCAAATAGGGTTTCTACCGGTTCGACTTTTGGTAGGATAGATATTTGTGTTAGGAATCCAACGCAACAAGAATCACGGGCAAAGCTTACTTCTGGAGAGAGTTATAGCCGTTTTACTGACGGATGCCAGAAAACGGGGCCAAATCTGGCCACCGGCCAAAGGGGTAACCCTTTGGGCGGGCTCAAAAATTTGATTTTTTCAAAACTGGACGGATTAGGTATGTATGATCATATGGATTGATACATAATAGACTCTAGTGTTCAAAAATGCTAGACTCAATGAAAAACCCGACTTTCACCCCGATCCCTACATAAGAGGTGACGGTTTTGGAAATCAACTTGATAATCACCTAGAGGCCGACTCAAATAGGGTTTCTACCGGTTCGACTTTTGGTAGGATAGATATTTGAGTTAGCAATCCAACGTAACAAGAATCACGGGCAAAGCTTACTTCTGGAGAGAGTTATAGCCGTTTTACTGACGGATGCCAGAAAACGGGGCCAAATCTGGCCACTGGCCAACCCCTTTGGGCGCGCTCAAAAATTTGATTTTTTCAAAAGTGGACGGATTAGGTATATATGATCATATGGATTGATTCATAATAGACTCTAGTATTCAAAAATTCTAGGCTCAATGAAAAACCCGACGTTCACCCCGATCCATACATAAGAGGTGACAGTTTTGGAAATCAACTTGATAATCACCTAGAGGCCGACTCAAATAGGGTTTCGACCGTTTCGACTTTTGGTAGGATAGATATTTGAGTTAGGAATCCAACGCAACAAGAATCACGGGCAAAGCTTACTTCTGGAGAGAGTTACAGCCGTTTTACTGACGGCTGCCAGATAACGGGGCCAAATCTGGCCACCGGCCAAAGAGATACCCCTTTGGGCGGGGCTCAAAAATTTGATTTCTTCAAAAGTCGACGGATTAGACATATATGATCATATGGATTGATTCATAATGGACTCTAGTGTTCAAAAATGCTAGATTCAATGAAAAACCCGACGTTCACCCCGATCCCTACATAAGAGATGACGGTTTTGGAAATCAACTTGATAATCACCTAGAGGCCGACTCAAATAGGGTTTCTACCGGTTCGACTTTTGGTAGGATAGATATTTGAGTTAGGAATCCAACGCAACAATAATCACGGGCAAAGCTTACTTCTGGAGAGAGTTATAGCCGTTTTACTGACGGCTGCCAGAAAACGGGGCCAAATCTGGCCACCGGCCAAAGGGATACCCCTTTGGGCGGGCTCAAAAATTTGATTTTTTCAAAACTAGACGGATTAGGCATATATGATCATATGGATTGATTCATAATGGACTCTAGTGTTCAAAAATGCTAGACTCAATGAAAAACCCGACGTTCACCCCGATCCCTACGTAAGAGGTGACGGTATTGGAAATCAACTTGATAATCACCTAGAGGCCGACTCAAATAGGGTTTCTACCAGTTCGACTTTTGGTAGGATAGATATTTGAGTTAGGAATCCAACGCAACAAGAATCACGGGCAAAGCTTACTTCTGGAGAGAGTTATAGCCGTTTTACTGACGGATGCCAGAAAACGGGGCCAAATCTGGCCACCGGCCAAAGGGGTACCCCTTTGGGCGGGCTCAAAAATTTGATTTTTTCAAAACTGGACGGATTAGGTATATATGATCATATGGATTGATTCATAATAGACTCTAGTGTTCAAAAATGCTAGATTCAATGAAAAACCCGACGTTCACCCCGATCCCTACATAAGAGGTGACGGTTTTGGAAATCAACTTGATAATCACCTAGAGGCCGACTCAAATAGGGTTTCTACCGGTTCGACTTTTGGTAGGATAGATATTTGAGTTAGGAATCCAACGTAACAAGAATCACGGGCAAAGCTTACTTCTGGAGAGAGTTATAGCCGTTTTTCTGACGGATGCCAGAAAACGGGGCCAAATCTGGCCACTAGCCAAAGGGGTACCCCTTTGGGCGGGCTCAAAAATTTGATTTTTTCAAAAGTGGATGGATTAGGTATATATGATCATATGGATTGATTCATAATAGACTCTAGTATTCAAAAATTCTAGACTCAATGAAAAACCCGACGTTCACCCTGATCCCTACGTAAGAGGTGACGTCTTTGGAAATCAACTTGATAAACACCTAGAGGCCGACTCAAATAGGGTTTCTACCGGTTCGACTTTTGGTAGGATAGATATTTGAGTTAGGAATCCAACGCAACAAAAATCACGGGCAAAGCTTACTTCTGGAGAGAGTTACAGCCGTTTTACTGACGGCTGCCAGATAACGGGGCCAAATCTGGCCACCGGCCAAAGAGATACCCCTTTGGGCGGGGCTCAAAAATTTGATTTCTTCAAAAGTCGACGGATTAGACATATATGATCATATGGATTGATTCATAATGGACTCTAGTGTTCAAAAATGCTAGATTCAATGAAAAACCCGACGTTCACCCCGATCCCTACATAAGAGATGACGGTTTTGGAAATCAACTTGATAATCACCTAGAGGCCGACTCAAATAGGGTTTCTACCGGTTCGACTTTTGGTAGGATAGATATTTGAGTTAGGAATCCAACGCAACAATAATCACGGGCAAAGCTTACTTCTGGAGAGAGTTATAGCCGTTTTACTGACGGCTGCCAGAAAACGGGGCCAAATCTGGCCACCGGCCAAAGGGATACCCCTTTGGGCGGGCTCAAAAATTTGATTTTTTCAAAACTAGACGGATTAGGCATATATGATCATATGGATTGATTCATAATGGACTCTAGTGTTCAAAAATGCTAGACTCAATGAAAAACCCGACGTTCACCCCGATCCCTACGTAAGAGGTGACGGTTTTGGAAATCAACTTGATAATCACCTAGAGGCCGACTCAAATAGGGTTTCTACCGGTTCGAATTTTGGTAGGATAGATATTTGAGTTAGGAATCCAACGTAACAAGAATCACGGGCAAAGCTTACTTCTGGAGAGAGTTATAGCCGTTTTACTGACGGATGCCAGAAAACGGGGCCAAATCTGGCCACCGGCCAAAGGGGTACCCCTTTGGGCGGGCTCAAAAATTTGATTTTTTCAAAACTGGACGGATTAGGTATATATGATCATATGGATTGATTCATAATAGACTCTAGTGTTCAAAAATGCTAGATTCAATGAAAAACCCGACGTTCACCCCGATCCCTACATAAGAGGTGACGGTTTTGGAAATCAACTTGATAATCACCTAGAGGCCGACTCAAATAGGGTTTCTACCGGTTCGACTTTTGGTAGGATAGATATTTGAGTTAGGAATCCAACGTAACAAGAATCACGGGCAAAGCTTACTTCTGGAGAGAGTTATAGCCGTTTTTCTGACGGATGCCAGAAAACGGGGCCAAATCTGGCCACTAGCCAAAGGGGTACCCCTTTGGGCGGGCTCAAAAATTTGATTTTTTCAAAAGTGGATGGATTAGGTATATATGATCATATGGATTGATTCATAATAGACTCCAGTATTCAAAAATTCTAGACTCAATGAAAAACCCGACGTTCACCCTGATCCCTACGTAAGAGGTGACGGCTTTGGAAATCAACTTGATAAACACCTAGAGGCCGACTCAAATAGGGTTTCTACCGGTTCGACTTTTGGTAGGATAGATATTTGAGTTAGGAATCCAACGCAACAAAAATCACGGGCAAAGCTTACTTCTGGAGAGAGTTACAGCCGTTTTACTGACGGCTGCCAGATAACGGGGCCAAATCTGGCCACCGGCCAAAGAGATACCCCTTTGGGCGGGGCTCAAAAATTTGATTTCTTCAAAAGTCGACGGATTAGACATATATGATCATATGGATTGATTCATAATGGAATCTAGTGTTCAAAAATGCTAGATTCAATGAAAAACCCGACGTTCACCCCGATCCCTACATAAGAGATGACGGTTTTGGAAATCAACTTGATAATCACCTAGAGGCCGACTCAAATAGGGTTTCTACCGGTTCGACTTTTGGTAGGATAGATATTTGAGTTAGGAATCCAACGCAACAATAATCACGGGCAAAGCTTACTTCTGGAGAGAGTTATAGCCGTTTTACTGACGGCTGCCAGAAAACGGGGCCAAATCTGGCCACCGGCCAAAGGGTACCCTTTGGGCGGGCTCAAAAATTTGATTTTTTCAAAAGTAGACGGATTAGGTATATATGATCATATGGATTGATTCATAAAGGACTCTAGTGTTCAAAAATGCTAGACTCAATGAAAAACCCGACGTTCACCCCGATCCCTACATAAGAGGTGACGGTTGTGGAAATCAACTTGATAATCACCTAGAGGCCGACTCAAATAGGGTTTCTACCAGTTCGACTTTTGATAGGGTAGATATTTCAGTTAGGAATCCAACGCAACAAGAATCACGGGTAAAGCTTACTTCTGGAGAGAGTTATAGCCGTTTTACTGACGGCTGCCAGAAAACGGGGCCAAATCTGGCCACCGGCCAAAGGAGTACACCTTTGGCCGGGCTCAAAAATTTGATTTTTTCAAAAGTGGACGGATTAGGCATATATGATCATATAGATTGATTCATAATGGACTCTAGTGTTCAAAAATGCTAGACTCAATGAAAAACCCGACGTTCACCCCGATCCCTACATAAGAGGTGACGTTTTTGGAAATCAACTTGATAATCACCTAGAGGCCGACTCAAATAGGATTTCTACCGGTTCGACTTTTGGTAGGGTAGATATTTGAGTTAGAAATCCAACGCCAAAAGAATCACGGGTAAAGCTTACTTCTGGAGAGAGTTATAGCCGTTTTACTGACGGCTGCCAGAAAACGGGGCCAAATCTGGCCACCGGCCAAAGGGGTACCCCTTTGGGCGGGCTCAAAAATTTAATTTTTTCAAAAGTGGACGGATTAGCCATATATGATCATATGGATTGATTCATAATGGACTCTAGTGTTCAAAAATGCTAGACTCAATGAAAAACCCGACGTTCACCCCAATCCCTACATAAGAGGCGACGGTTGTGGAAATCAACTTGATAATCACCTAGAGGTTGACTCAAAAGGAGTTTCTTCCATTTGAACTTTTTGTAGGGTAGATATTTGAGTTAGGAATCCAACATAACAAGAATCACGGGTAAAGTTTACTTCTGGAGAGAGTTATAGCCGTTTTACTGACGGCTGCCAGAAAACGGGGCCAAATCTGGCCACCGGCCAAACGGATATACCTTTGGGCGGGCTAAAAAATTTGATTTTTTCAAAAGTGGAAAGATTAGGCATATATGATCATATGGATTGATTCATAATAAACTCTAGTGTTCAAAAATGCTAGACTCAATGAAAAACCCAACGTTCACCCCGATCCCTACATAAGAGGTGACGGTTTTGGAAATCAACTTGATAATCACCTAGAAGCCGACTCAAATAGGATTTCTACCGGTTCGACTTTTGGTAGGGTAGATATTTGATTTAGAAATCCAACGCCACAAGAATCACGGGTAAAGCTTACTTCTGGAGAGAGTTATAGCCGTTTTACTGACGGCTGCCAGAAAACGGGGCCAAATCTGGCCACTGGCCAAAAGGATACCCTTTTGGGCGGGCTCAAAAATTTGATTTTTTCAAAAGTGGACGGATTAGGTATATATGATCATATGGATTGATTCATAATGGACTCTAGTGTTCAAAAATCCTAGACTCAATAAAAAACCCGTCGTTCACCCCAATCCCTACATAAGAGGCGACGGTTGTGGAAATCAACTTGATAATCACCTAGAGGTTGACTCAAAAGGAGTTTCTTCCATTTGAACTTTTTGTAGGGTAGATATTTGAGTTAGGAATCCAACATAACAAGAATCACGGGTAAAGTTTACTTCTGGAGAGAGTTATAGCCGTTTTACTGACGGCTGCCAGAAAACGGGGCCAAATCTGGCCACCGGCCAAACGGATATACCTTTGGGCGGGCTAAAAAATTTGATTTTTTCAAAAGTGGAAAGATTAGGCATATATGATCATATGGATTGATTCATAATAAACTCTAGTGTTCAAAAATGCTAGACTCAATGAAAAACCCAACGTTCACCCCGATCCCTACATAAGAGGTGACGGTTTTGGAAATCAACTTGATAATCACCTAGAGGCCGACTCAAATAGGATTTCAACCGGTTCGACTTTTGGTAGGGTAGATATTTGAGTTAGAAATCCAACGCCACAAGAATCACGGGTAAAGCTTACTTCTGGAGAGAGTTATAGCCGTTTTACTGACGGCTGCCAGAAAACGGGGCCAAATCTGGCCACCGGCCAAAGGGGTACCCCTTTGGGCGGGCTCAAAAATTTAATTTTTTCAAAAGTGGACGGATTAGCCATATATGATCATATGGATTGATTCATAATGGACTCTAGTGTTCAAAAATGCTAGACTCAATGAAAAACCCAACGTTCACCCCAATCCCTACATAAGAGGCGACGGTTGTGGAAATCAACTTGATAATCACCTAGAGGTTGACTCAAAAGGAGTTTCTTCCATTTGAACTTTTTGTAGGGTAGATATTTGAGTTAGGAATCCAACATAACAAGAATCACGGGTAAAGTTTACTTCTGGAGAGAGTTATAGCCGTTTTACTGACGGCTGCCAGAAAACGGGGCCAAATCTGGCCACCGGCCAAACGGATATACCTTTGGGTGGGCTAAAAAATTTGATTTTTTCAAAAGTGGAAAGATTAGGCATATATGATCATATGGATTGATTCATAATAAACTCTAGTGTTCAAAAATGCTAGACTCAATGAAAAACCCAACGTTCACCCCGATCCCTACATAAGAGGTGACGGTTTTGGAAATCAACTTGATAATCACCTAGAGGCCGACTCAAATAGGATTTCAACCGGTTCGACTTTTGGTAGGGTAGATATTTGAGTTAGAAATCCAACGCCACAAGAATCACGGGTAAAGCTTACTTCTGGAGAGAGTTATAGCCGTTTTACTGACGGCTGCCAGAAAACGGGGCCAAATCTGGCCACCGGCCAAAGGGGTACCCCTTTGGGCGGGCTCAAAAATTTAATTTTTTCAAAAGTGGACGGATTAGCCATATATGATCATATGGATTGATTCATAATGGACTCTAGTGTTCAAAAATGCTAGACTCAATGAAAAACCCGACGTTCACCCCAATCCCTACATAAGAGGCGACGGTTGTGGAAATCAACTTGATAATCACCTAGAGGTTGACTCAAAAGGAGTTTCTTCCATTTGAACTTTTTGTAGGGTAGATATTTGAGTTAGGAATCCAACATAACAAGAATCACGGGTAAAGTTTACTTCTGGAGAGAGTTATAGCCGTTTTACTGACGGCTGCCAGAAAACGGGGCCAAATCTGGCCACCGGCCAAACGGATATACCTTTGGGCGGGCTAAAAAATTTGATTTTTTCAAAAGTGGAAAGATTAGGCATATATGATCATATGGATTGATTCATAATAAACTCTAGTGTTCAAAAATGCTAGACTCAATGAAAAACCCAACGTTCACCCCGATCCCTACATAAGAGGTGACGGTTTTGGAAATCAACTTGATAATCACCTAGAGGCCGACTCAAATAGGATTTCTACCTGTTCGACTTTTGGTAGGGTAGATATTTGAGTTAGAAATCCAACGCCACAAGAATCACGGGTAAAGCTTACTTCTGGAGAGAGTTATAGCCGTTTTACTGACGGCTGCCAGAAAAAACGGGGCCAAATCTGGCCACTGGCCAAAAGGATACCCTTTTGGGCGGGCTCAAAAATTTGATTTTTTCAAAAGTGGACGGATTAGGTATATATGATCATATGGATTGATTCATAATGGACTCTAGTGTTCAAAAATCCTAGACTCAATAAAAAACCCGTCGTTCACGCCGATCCCTACGTAAGAGGTGACGGTTTTGGAAATCAACTTGATAATCACCTAGAGGCGGACTTAAATAGGGTTTCTACCGGTTCGACTTATGGTAGGATAGATATTTGAGTTAGGAATCCAACGCAACAAGAATGACGGGCAAAGCTTACTTCTGGAGAGAGTTATAGCCGTTTTACTGACGGCTGCCAGAAAACGGGGCCAAATCTGGCCACCGGCCAAAGGGGTACCCCTTTGGGCGGGCTCAAAAATTTAATTTTTTCAAAAGTGGACGGATTAGCCATATATGATCATATGGATTGATTCATAATGGACTCTAGTGTTCAAAAATGCTAGACTCAATGAAAAACCCAACGTTCACCCCAATCCCTACATAAGAGGCGACGGTTGTGGAAATCAACTTGATAATCACCTAGAGGTTGACTCAAAAGGAGTTTCTTCCATTTGAACTTTTTGTAGGGTAGATATTTGAGTTAGGAATCCAACATAACAAGAATCACGGGTAAAGTTTACTTCTGGAGAGAGTTATAGCCGTTTTACTGACGGCTGCCAGAAAACGGGGCCAAATCTGGCCACCGGCCAAACGGATATACCTTTGGGCGGGCTAAAAAATTTGATTTTTTCAAAAGTGGAAAGATTAGGCATATATGATCATATGGATTGATTCATAATAAACTCTAGTGTTCAAAAATGCTAGACTCAATGAAAAACCCAACGTTCACCCCGATCCCTACATAAGAGGTGACGGTTTTGGAAATCAACTTGATAATCACCTAGAGGCCGACTCAAATAGGATTTCAACCGGTTCGACTTTTGGTAGGGTAGATATTTGAGTTAGAAATCCAACGCCACAAGAATCACGGGTAAAGCTTACTTCTGGAGAGAGTTATAGCCGTTTTACTGACGGCTGCCAGAAAACGGGGCCAAATCTGGCCACCGGCCAAAGGGGTACCCCTTTGGGCGGGCTCAAAAATTTAATTTTTTCAAAAGTGGACGGATTAGCCATATATGATCATATGGATTGATTCATAATGGACTCTAGTGTTCAAAAATGCTAGACTCAATGAAAAACCCGACGTTCACCCCAATCCCTACATAAGAGGCGACGGTTGTGGAAATCAACTTGATAATCACCTAGAGGTTGACTCAAAAGGAGTTTCTTCCATTTGAACTTTTTGTAGGGTAGATATTTGAGTTAGGAATCCAACATAACAAGAATCACGGGTAAAGTTTACTTCTGGAGAGAGTTATAGCCGTTTTACTGACGGCTGCCAGAAAACGGGGCCAAATCTGGCCACCGGCCAAACGGATATACCTTTGGGCGGGCTAAAAAATTTGATTTTTTCAAAAGTGGAAAGATTAGGCATATATGATCATATGGATTGATTCATAATAAACTCTAGTGTTCAAAAATGCTAGACTCAATGAAAAACCCAACGTTCACCCCGATCCCTACATAAGAGGTGACGGTTTTGGAAATCAACTTGATAATCACCTAGAGGCCGACTCAAATAGGATTTCTACCTGTTCGACTTTTGGTAGGGTAGATATTTGAGTTAGAAATCCAACGCCACAAGAATCACGGGTAAAGCTTACTTCTGGAGAGAGTTATAGCCGTTTTACTGACGGCTGCCAGAAAAAACGGGGCCAAATCTGGCCACTGGCCAAAAGGATACCCTTTTGGGCGGGCTCAAAAATTTGATTTTTTCAAAAGTGGACGGATTAGGTATATATGATCATATGGATTGATTCATAATGGACTCTAGTGTTCAAAAATCCTAGACTCAATAAAAAACCCGTCGTTCACGCCGATCCCTACGTAAGAGGTGACGGTTTTGGAAATCAACTTGATAATCACCTAGAGGCGGACTTAAATAGGGTTTCTACCGGTTCGACTTATGGTAGGATAGATATTTGAGTTAGGAATCCAACGCAACAAGAATGACGGGCAAAGCTTACTTCTGGAGAGAGTTATAGCCGTTTTACTGACGGCTGCCAGAAAACGGGGCCAAATCTGGCAACCGGCCAAAGGGGTACCCCTTTGGGCGGGCTCAAAAATTTGATTTTTTGAAAAGTGGACGGATTAGGCATATATGATCATATGGATTGATTCATAATGGACTCTAGTGTTCAAAAATGCTAGACTCAATGAAAAACCCGACGTTCACCCCGATCCCTACATAAGAGGCGACGGTTGTGGAAATCAACTTGATAATCACCTAGAGGCCGACTCAAATAGGGTTTCTACCAGTTCGACTTTTGATAGGGTAGATATTTCAGTTAGGAATCCAACGCAACAAGAATCACGGGTAAAGCTTTCTTCTGGAGAGTGTTATAGCCGTTTTACTGACGGCTGCCAGAAAACGGGGCCAAATCTGGCCACCGGCCAAAGGGGTACCCCTTTGGGCGGGCTCAAAAATTTGATTTTTTCAAAAGTGGACGGATTAGGCATATATGATCATATGGATTGATTCATAATGGACTCTAGTGTTCAAAAATGCTAGACTCATTGAAAAACCCGACGTTCACCCCGATCCCTACATAAGAGGCGACGGTTGTGGAAATCAACTTGATAATCACCTCGAGGTTGACTCAAAAGGAGTTTCTTCCATTTGAACATTTTGTAGGGTAGATATTTCAGTTAGGAATCCAACGCAACAAGAATCACGGGTAAAGCTTTCTTCTGGAGAGTGTTATAGCCGTTTTACTGACGGCTGCCAGAAAACGGGGCCTAATCTGACCACCGGGAAAAGGGGTACCCCTTTGGGCGGGCTCAAAAATTTGATTTTTTCAAAAGTGGACGGATTAGCCATATATGATCATATGGATTGATTCATAATGGACTCTAGTGTTCAAAAATGCTAGACTCAATGAAAAACCCGACGTTCACCCCGATCCCTATATAAGAGGTGACGGTTTTGGAAATCAACTTGATAATCACCTAGAGGCCGACTCAAATAGGGTTTCTACCGGTTCGACTTTTGCTAGGGTAGATATTTGAGTTAGAAATCCAACTCCACAAGAATAACGGGTAAAGCTTACCTCTGGAGAGAGTTATAGCCGTTTTACTGACGGCTGCCAGAAAACGGGGCCAAATCTGGCCACCGGCCAAAGGGGTACCCCTTTGGGCGGGCTCAAAAATTTGATTTTTTCAAAAGTGGACGGATTAGGCATATATGATCATATGGATTGATTCATAATGGACTCTAGTGTTCAAAAATGCTAGACTCAATGAAAAACCCGACGTTCACCCCGATCCCTACATAAGAGGCGACGGTTGTGGAAATCAACTTGATAATCACCTAGAGGTTGACTCAAAAGGAGATTCTTCCATTTGAACTTTTTGTAGGGTAGATATTTGAGTTAGGAATCCAACGCAACAAGAATTACGGGTAAAGTTTACTTCTGGAGAGAGTTATAGCCGTTTTACTGACGGCTGCCAGAAAACGGGGCCAAATCTGGCCACCGGCCAAACGGATATACCTTTGGGCGGGCTCAAAAATTTAATTTTTTCAAAAGTGGAAAGATTAGGCATATATGATCATATGAATTGATTCATAATAAACTCTAGTGTTCAAAAATGCTAGACTCAATGAAAAACACGACGTTCACCCCGATCCCTGCATAAGAGGCGACGGTTGTGCAAATCAACTTGATAATCACCTAGAGGCCGACTCCAATAGTGTTTCTACCAGTTCGACTTTTGGTAGGGTAGATATTTGAGTTAAGAATCCAACGCAACACGAATCACGGGTAAAGCTTACTTCTGGATAGAGTTATAGCCGTTTTACTAACGATTGCCAGAAAACGGGGCCTAATCTGACCACCGGCAAAAGGGGTACCCCTTTGGGCAGGCTCAAAAATTTGATTTTTTCAAAAGTGGACGGATTAGCCATATATGATCATATGGATTGATTCATAATGGAGTCTAGTGTTCAAAAATGCTAGACTCAATGAAAAACCCGACGTTCACCCCGATCCCTACATAAGAGGTGATGGTTTTGGAAATCAACTTGATAATCACCTAGAGGCTGACTCAAATAGGGTTTCTACCGGTTCGACTTTTGTTAGGGTAGATATTTGAGTTAGAAATCCAACGCCACAAGAATCACGGATAAAGCTTACTTCTGGAGAGAGTTATAGCCGTTTTACTGACGGCTGCCAGAAAACGGGGCCAAATCTGGCCACCGGCCAAAGGGGTACCCCTTTGGGCGGGCTCAAAAATTTGATTTTTTCAAAAGTGGACGGATTAGGCATATATGATCATATGGATTGATTCATAATGGACTCTAGTGTTCAAAAATGCTAGACTCAATGAAAAACCCGACGTTCACCCCGATCCCTACATAAGAGACGACGGTTGTGGAAATCAACTTGATAATCACCTAGAGGTTGACTCAAAAGGAGTTTCTTCCATTTGAACTTTTTGTAGGGTAGATATTTGAGTTAGGAATCCAACGCAACAAGAATTACGGGTAAAGTTTACTTCTGGAGAGAGTTATGGCCGTTTTACTGACGGCTGCCAGAAAACGGGGCCAAATCTGGCCACCGGCCAAACGGATATACCTTTGGGCGGGCTCAAAAATTTAATTTTTTCAAAAGTGGAAAGATTAGGCATATATGATCATATGAATTGATTCATAATAAACTCTAGTGTTCAAAAATGCTAGACTCAATGAAAAACACGACGTTCACCCCGATCCCTGCATAAGAGGCGACGGTTGTGCAAATCAACTTGATAATCACCTAGAGGTTGACTCAAAAGGAGTTTCTTCCATTTGAACTTTTTGTAGGGTAGATATTTGAGTTAGGAATCCAACGCAACAAGAATTACGGGTAAAGTTTACTTCTGGAGAGAGTTATAGCCGTTTTACTGACGGCTGCCAGAAAACGGGGCCAAATCTGGCCACCGGCCAAACGGATATACCTTTGGGCGGGCTCAAAAATTTAATTTTTTCAAAAGTGGAAAGATTAGGCATATATGATCATATGAATTGATTCATAATAAACTCTAGTGTTCAAAAATGCTAGACTCAATGAAAAACACGACGTTCACCCCGATCCCTGCATAAGAGGCGACGGTTGTGCAAATCAACTTGATAATCACCTAGAGGCCGACTCCAATAGTGTTTCTACCAGTTCGACTTTTGGTAGGGTAGATATTTGAGTTAAGAATCCAACGCAACACGAATCACGGGTAAAGCTTACTTCTGGATAGAGTTATAGCCGTTTTACTAACGATTGCCAGAAAACGGGGCCTAATCTGACCACCGGCAAAAGGGGTACCCCTTTGGGCAGGCTCAAAAATTTGATTTTTTCAAAAGTGGACGGATTAGCCATATATGATCATATGGATTGATTCATAATGGAGTCTAGTGTTCAAAAATGCTAGACTCAATGAAAAACCCGACGTTCACCCCGATCCCTACATAAGAGGTGATGGTTTTGGAAATCAACTTGATAATCACCTAGAGGCTGACTCAAATAGGGTTTCTACCGGTTCGACTTTTGTTAGGGTAGATATTTGAGTTAGAAATCCAACGCCACAAGAATCACGGATAAAGCTTACTTCTGGAGAGAGTTATAGCCGTTTTACTGACGGCTGCCAGAAAACGGGGCCAAATCTGGCCACCGGCCAAAGGGGTACCCCTTTGGGCGGGCTCAAAAATTTGATTTTTTCAAAAGTGGACGGATTAGGCATATATGATCATATGGATTGATTCATAATGGACTCTAGTGTTCAAAAATGCTAGACTCAATGAAAAACCCGACGTTCACCCCGATCCCTACATAAGAGACGACGGTTGTGGAAATCAACTTGATAATCACCTAGAGGTTGACTCAAAAGGAGTTTCTTCCATTTGAACTTTTTGTAGGGTAGATATTTGAGTTAGGAATCCAACGCAACAAGAATTACGGGTAAAGTTTACTTCTGGAGAGAGTTATGGCCGTTTTACTGACGGCTGCCAGAAAACGGGGCCAAATCTGGCCACCGGCCAAACGGATATACCTTTGGGCGGGCTCAAAAATTTAATTTTTTCAAAAGTGGAAATATTAGGCATATATGATCATATGAATTGATTCATAATAAACTCTAGTGTTCAAAAATGCTAGACTCAATGAAAAACACGACGTTCACCCCGATCCCTGCATAAGAGGCGACGGTTGTGCAAATCAACTTGATAATCACCTAGAGGTTGACTCAAAAGGAGTTTCTTCCATTTGAACTTTTTGTAGGGTAGATATTTGAGTTAGGAATCCAACGCAACAAGAATTACGGGTAAAGTTTACTTCTGGAGATACTTATAGCCGTTTTACTGACGGCTGCCAGAAAACGGGGCCAAATCTGGCCACCTGCCAAACGGATATACCTTTGGGCGGGCTCAAAAATTTAATTTTTTCAAAAGTGGAAAGATTAGGCATATATGATCATATGAATTGATTCATAATAAACTCTAGTGTTCAAAAATGCTAGACTCAATGAAAAACACGACGTTCACCCCGATCCCTGCATAAGAGGCGACGGTTGTGCAAATCAACTTGATAATCACCTAGAGGCCGACTCCAATAGTGTTTCTACCAGTTCGACTTTTGGTAGGGTAGATATTTGAGTTAAGAATCCAACGCAACACGAATCACGGGTAAAGCTTACTTCTGGATAGAGTTATAGCCGTTTTACTAACGGTTGCCAGAAAACGGGGCCTAATCTGACCACCGGCAAAAGGGGTACCCCTTTGGGCGGGCTCAAAAATTTGATTTTTTCAAAAGTGGACGGATTAGCCATATATGATCATATGGATTGATTCATAATGGACTCTAGTGTTCAAAAATGCTAGACTCAATGAAAAACCCGACGTTCACCCCGATCCCTACATAAGAGGCGACGGTTGTGGAAATCAAATTGATAATCACCTAGAGGTTGACTCAAAAGGAGATTCTTCCATTTGAACTTTTTGTAGGGTAGATATTTGAGTTAGGAATCCAACGCAACAAGAATCACGGGTAAAGCTTACTTCTTGAGAGAGTTATGGCCGTTTTACTGACGGCTGCCAGAAAACGGGGCCAAATCTGGCCACCGGCCAAACGGATATACCTTTGGGCGGGCTCAAAAATTTGATTTTTTCAAAAGTGGAAAGATTAGGCATATATGATCATATGGATTTATTCATAATAAACTCTAGTGTTCAAAAATGCTAGACTCAATGAAAAACCCGACGTTCACCCCGATCCCTGCATAAGAGGCGACGGTTGTGGAAATCAACTTGATAATCACCTAGAGGCCGACTCCAATAGTGTTTCTACCAGTTCGACTTTTGGTAGGGTAGATATTTGAGTTAAGAATCCAACGCAACACGAATCACGGGTAAAGCTTACTTCTGGATAGAGTTATAGCCGTTTTACTATTGGTTGCCAGAAAACGGGGCCTAATCTGACCACCGGCAAAAGGGGTACCCCTTTGGGCGGGCTCAAAAATTTGATTTTTTCAAAAGTGGACGGATTAGCCATATATGATCATATGGATTGATTCATAATGGACTCTAGTGTTCAAAAATGCTAGACTCAATGAAAAACCCGACGTTCACCCCGATCCCTACATAAGAGGCGACGGTTGTGGAAATCAACTTGATAATCACCTAGAGGCCGACTCAAATAGGGTTTCTACCAGTTCGACTTTTGATAGGGTAGATATTTTAGTTAGGAATCCAACGCAACACGAATCACGGGTAAAGCTTACTTCTGGATAGAGTTATAGCCGTTTTACTATTGGTTGCCAGAAAACGGGGCCTAATCTGACCACCGGCAAAAGGGGTACCCCTTTGGGCGGGCTCAAAAATTTGATTTTTTCAAAAGTGGACGGATTAGCCATATATGATCATATGGATTGATTCATAATAAACTCTAGTGTTCAAAAATGCTAGACTCAATGAAAAACCCGACGTTCACCCCGATCCCTACATAAGAGGCGACGGTTGTGGAAATCAACTTGATAATCACCTAGAGGTTGACTCAAAAGGAGATTCTTCCATTTGAACTTTTTGTAGGGTAGATATTTGAGTTAGGAATCCAACGCAACAAGAATCACGGGTAAAGCTTACTTCTTGAGAGAGTTATAGCCGTTTTACTGACGGCTGCCAGAAAACGGGGCCAAATCTGGCCACCGGCCAAACGGATATACCTTTGGGCGGGCTCAAAAATTTGATTTTTTCAAAAGCGGAAAGATTAGGCATATATGATCATATGGATTGATTCATAATAAACTCTAGTGTTCAAAAATGCTAGACTCAATGAAAAACCCGACGTTCACCCCGATCCCTGCATAAGAGGCGACGGTTGTGGAAATCAACTTGATAATCACCTAGAGGCCGACTCCAATAGTGTTTCTACCAGTTCGACTTTTGGTAGGGTAGATATTTGAGTTAAGAATCCAACGCAACACGAATCACGGGTAAAGCTTACTTCTGGATAGAGTTATAGCCGTTTTACTATTGGTTGCCAGAAAACGGGGCCTAATCTGACCACCGGCAAAAGGGGTACCCCTTTGGGCGGGCTCAAAAATTTGATTTTTTCAAAAGTGGACGGATTAGCCATATATGATCATATGGATTGATTCATAATGGACTCTAGTGTTCAAAAATGCTAGACTCAATGAAAAACCCGACGTTCACCCCGATCCCTACATAAGAGGCGACGGTTGTGGAAATCAACTTGATAATCACCTAGAGGCCGACTCAAATAGGGTTTCTACCAGTTCGACTTTTGATAGGGTAGATATTTTAGTTAGGAATCCAACGCAACAAGAATCACGGGTAAAGCTTACTTTTTGAGAGAGTTATAGCCGTTTTACTGACGGCTGCCAGAAAACGGGGCCAAATCTGGCCACCGGCCAAAGGGGTACCCATTTGGGCGGGCTCAAAAATTTGATTTTTTCAAAAGTGGACGGATTAGGCATATATGATCATATGGATTGATTCATAATGGACTCTAGTGTTCAAAAATGCTAGACTCAATGAAAAACCCGACGTTCACCCCGATCCCTACATAAGAGGCGACGGTTGTGGAAATCAAATTGATAATCACCTAGAGGTTGACTCAAAAGGAGATTCTTCCATTTGAACTTTTTGTAGGGTAGATATTTGAGTTAGGAATCCAACGCAACAAGAATCACGGGTAAAGCTTACTTCTTGAGAGAGTTATGGCCGTTTTACTGACGGCTGCCAGAAAACGGGGCCAAATCTGGCCACCGGCCAAACGGATATACCTTTGGGCGGGCTCAAAAATTTGATTTTTTCAAAAGTGGAAAGATTAGGCATATATGATCATATGGATTGATTCATAATAAACTCTAGTGTTCAAAAATGCTAGACTCAATGAAAAACCCGACGTTCACCCCGATCCCTGCATAAGAGGCGACGGTTGTGGAAATCAACTTGATAATCACCTAGAGGCCGACTCCAATAGTGTTTCTACCAGTTCGACTTTTGGTAGGGTAGATATTTGAGTTAAGAATCCAACGCAACACGAATCACGGGTAAAGCTTACTTCTGGATAGAGTTATAGCCGTTTTACTATTGGTTGCCAGAAAACGGGGCCTAATCTGACCACCGGCAAAAGGGGTACCCCTTTGGGCGGGCTCAAAAATTTGATTTTTTCAAAAGTGGACGGATTAGCCATATATGATCATATGGATTGATTCATAATGGACTCTAGTGTTCAAAAATGCTAGACTCAATGAAAAACCCGACGTTCACCCCGATCCCTACATAAGAGGCGACGGTTGTGGAAATCAACTTGATAATCACCTAGAGGCCGACTCAAATAGGGTTTCTACCAGTTCGACTTTTGATAGGGTAGATATTTTAGTTAGGAATCCAACGCAACAAGAATCACGGGTAAAGCTTACTTCTTGAGAGAGTTATAGCCGTTTTACTGACGGCTGCCAGAAAACGGGGCCAAATCTGGCCACCGGCCAAACGGATATACCTTTGGGCGGGCTCAAAAATTTGATTTATTCAAAAGTGGAAAGATTAGGCATATATGATCATATGGATTGATTCATAATAAACTCTAGTGTTCAAAAATGCTAGACTCAATGAAAAACCCGACGTTCACCCCGATCCCTGCATAAGAGGCGACGGTTGTGGAAATCAACTTGATAATCACCTAGAGGCCGACTCCAATAGTGTTTCTACCAGTTCGACTTTTGGTAGGGTAGATATTTGAGTTAAGAATCCAACGCAACACGAATAACGGGTAAAGCTTACTTCTGGATAGAGTTATAGCCGTTTTACTATTGGTTGCCAGAAAACGGGGCCTAATCTGACCACCGGCAAAAGGGGTACCCCTTTGGGCGGGCTCAAAAATTTGATTTTTTCAAAAGTGGACGGATTAGCCATATATGATCATATGGATTGATTCATAATGGACTCTAGTGTTCAAAAATGCTAGACTCAATGAAAAACCCGACGTTCACCCCGATCCCTACATAAGAGGCGACGGTTGTGGAAATCAACTTGATAATCACCTAGAGGCCGACTCAAATAGGGTTTCTACCAGTTCGACTTTTGATAGGGTAGATATTTTAGTTAGGAATCCAACGCAACAAGAATCACGGGTAAAGCTTACTTCTTGAGAGAGTTATAGCCGTTTTACTGACGGCTGCCAGAAAACGGGGCCAAATCTGGCCGCCGGCCAAAGGGGTACCCATTTGGGCGGGCTCAAAAATTTGATTTTTTCAAAAGTGGACGGATTAGGCATATATGATCATATGGATTGATTCATAATGGACTCTAGTGTTCAAAAATGCTAGACTCAATGAAAAACCCGACGTTCACCCTGATCCCTACATAAGAGGCGACGGTTGTGGAAATCAACTTGATAATCACCTAGAGGTTGACTCAAAAGGAGATTCTTCCATTTGAACTTTTTGTAGGGTAGATATTTTAGTTAGGAATCCAACGCAACAAGAATCACGGGTAAAGCTTACTTCTTGAGAGAGTTATAGCCGTTTTACTGACGGCTGCCAGAAAACAGGGCCAAATCTGGCCACCGGCCAAACGGATATACCTTTGGGCGGGCTCAAAAATTTGATTTATTCAAAAGTGGAAAGATTAGGCATATATGATCATATGGATTGATTCATAATAAACTCTAGTGTTCAAAAATGCTAGACTCAATGAAAAACCCGACGTTCACCCCGATCCCTGCATAAGAGGCGACGGTTGTGGAAATCAACTTGATAATCACCTAGAGGCCGACTCCAATAGTGTTTCTACCAGTTCGACTTTTGGTAGGGTAGATATTTGAGTTAAGAATCCAACGCAACACGAATCACGGGTAAAGCTTACTTCTGGATAGAGTTATAGCCGTTTTACTATTGGTTGCCAGAAAACGGGGCCTAATCTGACCACCGGCAAAAGGGGTACCCCTTTGGGCGGGCTCAAAAATTTGATTTTTTCAAAAGTGGACGGATTAGGCATATATGATCATATGGATTCATTCATAATGGACTCTAGTGTTCAAAAATGCTAGACTCAATGAAAAACCCGACGTTCACCCCGATCCCTACATAAGAGGCGACGGTTGTGGAAATCAACTTGATAATCACCTAGAGGCCGACTCCAATAGTGTTTCTACCAGTTCGACTTTTGGTAGGGTAGATATTTGAGTTAAGAATCCAACGCAACATGAATCACGGGTAAAGCTTACTTCTGGATAGAGTTATAGCCGTTTTACTAACGGTTGCCAGAAAACGGGGCCTAATCTGACCACCGGCAAAAGGGGTACCCCTTTGGGCGGGCTCAAAAATTTGATTTTTTCAAAAGTGGACGGATTAGCCATATATGATCATATGGATTGATTCATAATGGAGTCTAGTGTTCAAAAATTCTAGACTCAATGGAAAACCCGACGTTCGACCCGATACCTACATAAGAGGTGACGGTTTTGGAAATCAACTTGATAATCACCTAGAGGCCGACTCAAATAGGGTTTCTACCGGTTCGACTTTTGGTAGGGTAGATATTTGAGTTAGAAATCCAACACCACAAGAATCACGGGTAAAGCTTACTTCTGGAGAGAGTTATAGCCGTTTTACTGACGGCTGCCAGAAAATGGGGCCAAATCTGGCCACCGGCCAAAGGGGTACCCCTTTGGGCGGGCTCAAAAATTTGATTTTTTCAAAAGTGGATGGATTAGGCATATATGATCATATGGATTGATTCATAATAGACTCTAGTATTCAAAAATGCTAAACTCAATGAAAAACCCGACGTTCACCCCGATCCCTACATAAGAGGCGACGGTTGTGGAAATCAACTTGATAATCACCTAGAGGTTGACTCAAAAGGAGTTTCTTCCATTTGAACTTTTTGTAGGGTAGATATTTGAGTTAGGAATCCAACGCAACAAGAATTACGGGTAAAGTTTACTTCTGGAGAGAGTTATAGCCGTTTTACTGACGGCTGCCAGAAAACGGGGCCAAATCTGGCCACCGGCCAAACGGATATACCTTTGGGCGGGCTCAAAAATTTGATTTTTTCAAAAGTGGAAAGATTAGGCATATATGATCATATGGATTGATTCATAATAAACTCTAGTGTTCAAAAATGCTAGACTCAATGAAAAACTCGACGTTCACCCCGACCCTGCATAAGAGGCGACGGTTGTGGAAATCAACTTGATAATCACCTAGAGGCCGACTCCAATAGTGTTTCTACCAGTTCGACTTTTGGTAGGGTAGATATTTGAGTTAAGAATCCAACGCAACACGAATCACGGGTAAAGCTTACTTCTGGATAGAGTTATAGCCGTTTTACTAACGGTTGCCAGAAAATGGGGCCTAATCTAACCACCGGCAAAAGGGGTACCCCTTTGGGCGGGCTCAAAAATTTGATTTTTTCAAAAGTGGACGGATTAGCCATATATGATCATATGGATTGATTCATAATGGAGTCTAGTGTTTAAAAATGCTAGACTCAATGAAAAACCCGACGTTCACCCCGATCCCTACATAAGAGGGGACGGTTTTGGAAATCAACTTGATAATCACCTAGAGGCCGACTCAAATAGGGTTTCTACCGGTTCGACTTTTGGTAGGGTAGATATTTGAGTTAGAAATCCAACGCCACAAGAATCACGGTTAAAGCTTACTTCTAGAGAGAGTTATAGCCGTTTTACTGACGGCTGCCAGAAAACGGGGCCAAATCTGGCCACCGGCCAAAGGGGTACCCCTTTGGGCGGGCTAAAAAATTTGATTTTTTCAAAAGTGGATGGATTAGGCATATATGATCATATGGATTGATTCATAATGGACTCTAGTGTTCAAAAATGCTAGACTCAATGAAAAACCCGACGTTCACCCCGATCCCTACATAAGAGGCGACGGTTGTGGAAATCAACTTGATAATCACCTAGAGGTTGACTCAAAAGGAGATTCTTCCATTTGAACTTTTTGTAGGGTAGATATTTGAGTTAGGAATCCAACGCAACAAGAATCACGGGTAAAGCTTACTTCTTAAGAGAGTTATAGCCGTTTTACTGATGGCTGCCAGAAAATGGGGCCAAATCTGGCCACCGGCCAAACGGATATACCTTTGGGCGGGCTCAAAAATTTGATTTTTTCAAAAGCGGAAAGATTAGGCATATATGATCATATGGATTGATTCATAATAAACTCTAGTGTTCAAAAATGCTAGACTCAATGAAAAACCCGACGTTCACCCCGATCCCTGCATAAGAGGCGACGGTTGTGGAAATCAACTTGATAATCACCTAGAGGCCGACTCCAATAGTGTTTCTACCAGTTCGACTTTTGGTAGGGTAGATATTTGAGTTAAGAATCCAACGCAACACGAATCACGGGTAAAGCTTACTTCTGGATAGAGTTATAGCCGTTTTACTATTGGTTGCCAGAAAACGGGGCCTAATCTGACCACCGGCAAAAGGGGTACCCCTTTGGGCGGGCTCAAAAATTTGATTTTTTCAAAAGTGGACGGATTAGCCATATATGATCATATGGATTGATTCATAATGGACTCTAGTGTTCAAAAATGCTAGACTCAATGAAAAACCCGACGTTCACCCCGATCCCTACATAAGAGGCGACGGTTGTGGAAATCAACTTGATAATCACCTAGAGGTTGACTCAAAAGGAGATTCTTCCATTTGAACTTTTTGTAGGGTAGATATTTGAGTTAGGAATCCAACGCAACAAGAATCACGGGTAAAGCTTACTTCTTGAGAGAGTTATAGCCGTTTATTGACGGCTGCCAGAAAACGGGGCCAAATCTGGCCACCGGCCAAACGGATATACCTTTGGGCGGGCTCAAAAATTTGATTTATTCAAAAGTGGAAAGATTAGGCATATATGATCATATGGATTGATTCATAATAAACTCTAGTGTTCAAAAATGCTAGACTCAATGAAAAACCCGACGTTCACCCCGATCCCTGCATAAGAGGCGACGGTTGTGGAAATCAACTTGATAATCACCTAGAGGCCGACTCCAATAGTGTTTCTACCAGTTCGACTTTTGGTAGGGTAGATATTTGAGTTAAGAATCCAACGCAACACGAATCACGGGTAAAGCTTACTTCTGGATAGAGTTATAGCCGTTTTACTATTGGTTGCCAGAAAACGGGGCCTAATCTGACCACCGGCAAAAGGGGTACCCCTTTGGGCGGGCTCAAAAATTTGATTTTTTCAAAAGTGGACGGATTAGCCATATATGATCATATGGATTGATTCATAATGGACTCTAGTGTTCAAAAATGCTAGACTCAATGAAAAACCCGACGTTCACCCCGATCCCTACATAAGAGGCGACGGTTGTGGAAATCAAATTGATAATCACCTAGAGGTTGACTCAAAAGGAGATTCTTCCATTTGAACTTTTTGTAGGGTAGATATTTGAGTTAGGAATCCAACGCAACAAGAATCACGGGTAAAGCTTACTTCTTGAGAGAGTTATGGCCGTTTTACTGACGGCTGCCAGAAAACGGGGCCAAATCTGGCCACCGGCCAAACGGATATACCTTTGGGCGGGCTCAAAAATTTGATTTATTCAAAAGTGGAAAGATTAGGCATATATGATCATATGGATTGATTCATAATAAACTCTAGTGTTCAAAAATGCTAGACTCAATGAAAAACCCGACGTTCACCCCGATCCCTGCATAAGAGGCGACGGTTGTGGAAATCAACTTGATAATCACCTAGAGGCCGACTCCAATAGTGTTTCTACCAGTTCGACTTTTGGTAGGGTAGATATTTGAGTTAAGAATCCAACGCAACACGAATCACGGGTAAAGCTTACTTCTGGATAGAGTTATAGCCGTTTTACTATTGGTTGCCAGAAAACGGGGCCTAATCTGACCACCGGCAAAAGGGGTACCCCTTTGGGCGGGCTCAAAAATTTGATTTTTTCAAAAGTGGACGGATTAGCCATATATGATCATATGGATTGATTCATAATGGACTCTAGTGTTCAAAAATGCTAGACTCAATGAAAAACCCGACGTTCACCCCGATCCCTACATAAGAGGCGACGGTTGTGGAAATCAAATTGATAATCACCTAGAGGTTGACTCAAAAGGAGATTCTTCCATTTGAACTTTTTGTAGGGTAGATATTTGAGTTAGGAATCCAACGCAACAAGAATCACGGGTAAAGCTTACTTCTTGAGAGAGTTATAGCCGTTTTACTGACGGCTGCCAGAAAACGGGGCCAAATCTGGCCGCCGGCCAAAGGGGTACCCATTTGGGCGGGCTCAAAAATTTGATTTTTTCAAAAGTGGACGGATTAGGCATATATGATCATATGGATTGATTCATAATGGACTCTAGTGTTCAAAAATGCTAGACTCAATGAAAAACCCGACGTTCACCCCGATCCCTACATAAGAGGCGACGGTTGTGGAAATCAAATTGATAATCACCTAGAGGTTGACTCAAAAGGAGATTCTTCCATTTGAACTTTTTGTAGGGTAGATATTTGAGTTAGGAATCCAACGCAACAAGAATCACGGGTAAAGCTTACTTCTTGAGAGAGTTATGGCCGTTTTACTGACGGCTGCCAGAAAACGGGGCCAAATCTGGCCACCGGCCAAACGGATATACCTTTGGGCGGGCTCAAAAATTTGATTTTTTCAAAAGTGGAAAGATTAGGCATATATGATCATATGGATTGATTCATAATAAACTCTAGTGTTCAAAAATGCTAGACTCAATGAAAAACCCGACGTTCACCCCGATCCCTGCATAAGAGGCGACGGTTGTGGAAATCAACTTGATAATCACCTAGAGGCCGACTCCAATAGTGTTTCTACCAGTTCGACTTTTGGTAGGGTAGATATTTGAGTTAAGAATCCAACGCAACACGAATCACGGGTAAAGCTTACTTCTGGATAGAGTTATAGCCGTTTTACTATTGGTTGCCAGAAAACGGGGCCTAATCTGACCACCGGCAAAAGGGGTACCCCTTTGGGCGGGCTCAAAAATTTGATTTTTTCAAAAGTGGACGGATTAGCCATATATGATCATATGGATTGATTCATAATGGACTCTAGTGTTCAAAAATGCTAGACTCAATGAAAAACCCGACGTTCACCCCGATCCCTACATAAGAGGCGACGGTTGTGGAAATCAACTTGATAATCACCTAGAGGCCGACTCAAATAGGGTTTCTACCAGTTCGACTTTTGATAGGGTAGATATTTTAGTTAGGAATCCAACGCAACAAGAATCACGGGTAAAGCTTACTTCTTGAGAGAGTTATAGCCGTTTTACTGACGGCTGCCAGAAAACGGGGCCAAATCTGGCCGCCGGCCAAAGGGGTACCCATTTGGGCGGGCTCAAAAATTTGATTTTTTCAAAAGTGGACGGATTAGGCATATATGATCATATGGATTGATTCATAATGGACTCTAGTGTTCAAAAATGCTAGACTCAATGAAAAACCCGACGTTCACCCTGATCCCTACATAAGAGGCGACGGTTGTGGAAATCAACTTGATAATCACCTAGAGGTTGACTCAAAAGGAGATTCTTCCATTTGAACTTTTTGTAGGGTAGATATTTTAGTTAGGAATCCAACGCAACAAGAATCACGGGTAAAGCTTACTTCTTGAGAGAGTTATAGCCGTTTTACTGACGGCTGCCAGAAAACAGGGCCAAATCTGGCCACCGGCCAAACGGATATACCTTTGGGCGGGCTCAAAAATTTGATTTATTCAAAAGTGGAAAGATTAGGCATATATGATCATATGGATTGATTCATAATAAACTCTAGTGTTCAAAAATGCTAGACTCAATGAAAAACCCGACGTTCACCCCGATCCCTGCATAAGAGGCGACGGTTGTGGAAATCAACTTGATAATCACCTAGAGGCCGACTCCAATAGTGTTTCTACCAGTTCGACTTTTGGTAGGGTAGATATTTGAGTTAAGAATCCAACGCAACACGAATCACGGGTAAAGCTTACTTCTGGATAGAGTTATAGCCGTTTTACTATTGGTTGCCAGAAAACGGGGCCTAATCTGACCACCGGCAAAAGGGGTACCCCTTTGGGCGGGCTCAAAAATTTGATTTTTTCAAAAGTGGACGGATTAGGCATATATGATCATATGGATTCATTCATAATGGACTCTAGTGTTCAAAAATGCTAGACTCAATGAAAAACCCGACGTTCACCCCGATCCCTACATAAGAGGCGACGGTTGTGGAAATCAACTTGATAATCACCTAGAGGCCGACTCCAATAGTGTTTCTACCAGTTCGACTTTTGGTAGGGTAGATATTTGAGTTAAGAATCCAACGCAACATGAATCACGGGTAAAGCTTACTTCTGGATAGAGTTATAGCCGTTTTACTAACGGTTGCCAGAAAACGGGGCCTAATCTGACCACCGGCAAAAGGGGTACCCCTTTGGGCGGGCTCAAAAATTTGATTTTTTCAAAAGTGGACGGATTAGCCATATATGATCATATGGATTGATTCATAATGGAGTCTAGTGTTCAAAAATTCTAGACTCAATGGAAAACCCGACGTTCGACCCGATACCTACATAAGAGGTGACGGTTTTGGAAATCAACTTGATAATCACCTAGAGGCCGACTCAAATAGGGTTTCTACCGGTTCGACTTTTGGTAGGGTAGATATTTGAGTTAGAAATCCAACACCACAAGAATCACGGGTAAAGCTTACTTCTGGAGAGAGTTATAGCCGTTTTACTGACGGCTGCCAGAAAATGGGGCCAAATCTGGCCACCGGCCAAAGGGGTACCCCTTTGGGCGGGCTCAAAAATTTGATTTTTTCAAAAGTGGATGGATTAGGCATATATGATCATATGGATTGATTCATAATAGACTCTAGTATTCAAAAATGCTAAACTCAATGAAAAACCCGACGTTCACCCCGATCCCTACATAAGAGGCGACGGTTGTGGAAATCAACTTGATAATCACCTAGAGGTTGACTCAAAAGGAGTTTCTTCCATTTGAACTTTTTGTAGGGTAGATATTTGAGTTAGGAATCCAACGCAACAAGAATTACGGGTAAAGTTTACTTCTGGAGAGAGTTATAGCCGTTTATTGACGGCTGCCAGAAAACGGGGCCAAATCTGGCCACCGGCCAAACGGATATACCTTTGGGCGGGCTCAAAAATTTGATTTTTTCAAAAGTGGAAAGATTAGGCATATATGATCATATGGATTGATTCATAATAAACTCTAGTGTTCAAAAATGCTAGACTCAATGAAAAACTCGACGTTCACCCCGATCCCTGCATAAGAGGCGACGGTTGTGGAAATCAACTTGATAATCACCTAAAGGCCGACTCCAATAGTGTTTCTACCAGTTCGACTTTTGGTAGGGTAGATATTTGAGTTAAGAATCCAACGCAACACGAATCACGGGTAAAGCTTACTTCTGGATAGAGTTATAGCCGTTTTACTAACGGTTGCCAGAAAATGGGGCCTAATCTAACCACCGGCAAAAGGGGTACCCCTTTGGGCGGGCTCAAAAATTTGATTTTTTCAAAAGTGGACGGATTAGCCATATATGATCATATGGATTGATTCATAATGGAGTCTAGTGTTTAAAAATGCTAGACTCAATGAAAAACCCGACGTTCACCCCGATCCCTACATAAGAGGGGACGGTTTTGGAAATCAACTTGATAATCACCTAGAGGCCGACTCAAATAGGGTTTCTACCGGTTCGACTTTTGGTAGGGTAGATATTTGAGTTAGAAATCCAACGCCACAAGAATCACGGTTAAAGCTTACTTCTAGAGAGAGTTATAGCCGTTTTACTGACGGCTGCCAGAAAACGGGGCCAAATCTGGCCACCGGCCAAAGGGGTACCCCTTTGGGCGGGCTAAAAAATTTGATTTTTTCAAAAGTGGATGGATTAGGCATATATGATCATATGGATTGATTCATAATGGACTCTAGTGTTCAAAAATGCTAGACTCAATGAAAAACCCGACGTTCACCCCGATCCCTACATAAGAGGCGACGGTTGTGGAAATCAACTTGATAATCACCTAGAGGCCGACTCCAATAGTGTTTCTACCAGTTCGACTTTTGGTAGGGTAGATATTTGAGTTAAGAATCCAACGCAACATGAATCACGGGTAAAGCTTACTTCTGGATAGAGTTATAGCCGTTTTACTAACGGTTGCCAGAAAACGGGGCCTAATCTGACCACCGGCAAAAGGGGTACCCCTTTGGGCGGGCTCAAAAATTTGATTTTTTCAAAAGTGGACGGATTAGCCATATATGATCATATGGATTGATTCATAATGGAGTCTAGTGTTCAAAAATTCTAGACTCAATGGAAAACCCGACGTTCGACCCGATACCTACATAAGAGGTGACGGTTTTGGAAATCAACTTGATAATCACCTAGAGGCCGACTCAAATAGGGTTTCTACCGGTTCGACTTTTGGTAGGGTAGATATTTGAGTTAGAAATCCAACACCACAAGAATCACGGGTAAAGCTTACTTCTGGAGAGAGTTATAGCCGTTTTACTGACGGCTGCCAGAAAATGGGGCCAAATCTGGCCACCGGCCAAAGGGGTACCCCTTTGGGCGGGCTCAAAAATTTGATTTTTTCAAAAGTGGATGGATTAGGCATATATGATCATATGGATTGATTCATAATAGACTCTAGTATTCAAAAATGCTAAACTCAATGAAAAACCCGACGTTCACCCCGATCCCTACATAAGAGGCGACGGTTGTGGAAATCAACTTGATAATCACCTAGAGGTTGACTCAAAAGGAGTTTCTTCCATTTGAACTTTTTGTAGGGTAGATATTTGAGTTAGGAATCCAACGCAACAAGAATTACGGGTAAAGTTTACTTCTGGAGAGAGTTATAGCCGTTTTACTGACGGCTGCCAGAAAACGGGGCCAAATCTGGCCACCGGCCAAACGGATATACCTTTGGGCGGGCTCAAAAATTTGATTTTTTCAAAAGTGGAAAGATTAGGCATATATGATCATATGGATTGATTCATAATAAACTCTAGTGTTCAAAAATGCTAGACTCAATGAAAAACTCGACGTTCACCCCGATCCCTGCATAAGAGGCGACGGTTGTGGAAATCAACTTGATAATCACCTAAAGGCCGACTCCAATAGTGTTTCTACCAGTTCGACTTTTGGTAGGGTAGATATTTGAGTTAAGAATCCAACGCAACACGAATCACGGGTAAAGCTTACTTCTGGATAGAGTTATAGCCGTTTTACTAACGGTTGCCAGAAAATGGGGCCTAATCTAACCACCGGCAAAAGGGGTACCCCTTTGGGCGGGCTCAAAAATTTGATTTTTTCAAAAGTGGACGGATTAGCCATATATGATCATATGGATTGATTCATAATGGAGTCTAGTGTTTAAAAATGCTAGACTCAATGAAAAACCCGACGTTCACCCCGATCCCTACATAAGAGGGGACGGTTTTGGAAATCAACTTGATAATCACCTAGAGGCCGACTCAAATAGGGTTTCTACCGGTTCGACTTTTGGTAGGGTAGATATTTGAGTTAGAAATCCAACGCCACAAGAATCACGGTTAAAGCTTACTTCTAGAGAGAGTTATAGCCGTTTTACTGACGGCTGCCAGAAAACGGGGCCAAATCTGGCCACCGGCCAAAGGGGTACCCCTTTGGGCGGGCTAAAAAATTTGATTTTTTCAAAAGTGGATGGATTAGGCATATATGATCATATGGATTGATTCATAATGGACTCTAGTGTTCAAAAATGCTAGACTCAATGAAAAACCCGACGTTCACCCCGATCCCTACATAAGAGGCGACGGTTGTGGAAATCAACTTGATAATCACCTAGAGGTTGACTCAAAAGGAGATTCTTCCATTTGAACTTTTTGTAGGGTAGATATTTGAGTTAGGAATCCAACGCAACAAGAATCACGGGTAAAGCTTACTTCTTAAGAGAGTTATAGCCGTTTTACTGATGGCTGCCAGAAAATGGGGCCAAATCTGGCCACCGGCCAAACGGATATACCTTTGGGCGGGCTCAAAAATTTGATTTTTTCAAAAGCGGAAAGATTAGGCATATATGATCATATGGATTGATTCATAATAAACTCTAGTGTTCAAAAATGCTAGACTCAATGAAAAACCCGACGTTCACCCCGATCCCTGCATAAGAGGCGACGGTTGTGGAAATCAACTTGATAATCACCTAGAGGCCGACTCCAATAGTGTTTCTACCAGTTCGACTTTTGGTAGGGTAGATATTTGAGTTAAGAATCCAACGCAACACGAATCACGGGTAAAGCTTACTTCTGGATAGAGTTATAGCCGTTTTACTATTGGTTGCCAGAAAACGGGGCCTAATCTGACCACCGGCAAAAGGGGTACCCCTTTGGGCGGGCTCAAAAATTTGATTTTTTCAAAAGTGGACGGATTAGCCATATATGATCATATGGATTGATTCATAATGGACTCTAGTGTTCAAAAATGCTAGACTCAATGAAAAACCCGACGTTCACCCCGATCCCTACATAAGAGGCGACGGTTGTGGAAATCAACTTGATAATCACCTAGAGGTTGACTCAAAAGGAGATTCTTCCATTTGAACTTTTTGTAGGGTAGATATTTGAGTTAGGAATCCAACGCAACAAGAATCACGGGTAAAGCTTACTTCTTGAGAGAGTTATAGCCGTTTTATTGACGGCTGCCAGAAAACGGGGCCAAATCTGGCCACCGGCCAAACGGATATACCTTTGGGCGGGCTCAAAAATTTGATTTATTCAAAAGTGGAAAGATTAGGCATATATGATCATATGGATTGATTCATAATAAACTCTAGTGTTCAAAAATGCTAGACTCAATGAAAAACCCGACGTTCACCCCGATCCCTGCATAAGAGGCGACGGTTGTGGAAATCAACTTGATAATCACCTAGAGGCCGAGTCCAATAGTGTTTCTACCAGTTCGACTTTTGGTAGGGTAGATATTTGAGTTAAGAATCCAACGCAACACGAATCACGGGTAAAGCTTACTTCTGGATAGAGTTATAGCCGTTTTACTATTGGTTGCCAGAAAACGGGGCCTAATCTGACCACCGGCAAAAGGGGTACCCCTTTAGGCGGGCTCAAAAATTTGATTTTTTCAAAAGTGGACGGATTAGGCATATATGATCATATGGATTCATTCATAATGGACTCTAGTGTTCAAAAATGCTAGACTCAATGAAAAACCCGACGTTCACCCCGATCCCTACATAAGAGGCGACGGTTGTGGAAATCAACTTGATAATCACCTAGAGGCCGACTTCAATAGTGTTTCTACCAGTTCGACTTTTGGTAGGGTAGATATTTGAGTTAAGAATCCAACGCAACACGAATCACGGGTAAAGCTTACTTCTGGATAGAGTTATAGCCGTTTTACTAACGGTTGCCAGAAAACGGGGCCTAATCTGACCACCGGCAAAAGGGGTACCCCTTTGGGCGGGCTCAAAAATTTGATTTTTTCAAAAGTGGACGGATTAGCCATATATGATCATATGGATTGATTCATAATGGAGTCTAGTGTTCAAAAATTCTAGACTCAATGGAAAACCCGACGTTCGACCCGATCCCTACATAAGAGGTGACGGTTTTGGAAATCAACTTGATAATCACCTAGAGGCCGACTCAAATAGGGTTTCTACCGGTTCGACTTTTGGTAGGGTAGATATTTGAGTTAGAAATCCAACGCCACAAGAATCACGGGTAAAGCTTACTTCTGGAGAGAGTTATAGCCGTTTTACTGACGGCTGCCAGAAAACGGGGCCAAATCTGGCCACCGGCCAAAGGGGTACCCCTTTGGGCGGGCTCAAAAATTTGATTTTTTCAAAAGTGGATGGATTAGGCATATATGATCATATGGATTGATTCATAATAGACTCTAGTGTTCAAAAATGCTAAACTCAATGAAAAACCGGACGTTCACCCCGATCCCTACATAAGAGGCGACGGTTGTGGAAATCAACTTGATAATCACCTAGAGGTTGACTCAAAAGGAGTTTCTTCCATTTGAACTTTTTGTAGGGTAGATATTTGAGTTAGGAATCCAACGCAACAAGAATTACGGGTAAAGTTTACTTCTGGAGAGAGTTATAGCCGTTTTACTGACGGCTGCCAGAAAACGGGGCCAAATCTGGCCACCGGCCAAACGGATATACCTTTGGGCGGGCTCAAAAATTTGATTTTTTCAAAAGTGGAAAGATTAGGCATATATGATCATATGGATTGATTCATAATAAACTCTAGTGTTCAAAAATGCTAGACTCAATGAAAAACTCGACGTTCACCCCGATCCCTGCATAAGAGGCGACGGTTGTGGAAATCAACTTGATAATCACCTAGAGGCCGACTCCAATAGTGTTTCTACCAGTTCGACTTTTGGTAGGGTAGATATTTGAGTTAAGAATCCAACGCAACATGAATCACGGGTAAAGCTTACTTCTGGATAGAGTTATAGCCGTTTTACTAACGGTTGCCAGAAAATGGGGCCTAATCTGACCACCGGCGAAAGGGGTACCCCTTTGGGCGGGCTCAAAAATTTGATTTTTTCAAAAGTGGACGGATTAGCCATATATGATCATATGGATTGATTCATAATGGAGTCTAGTGTTTAAAAATGCTAGACTCAATGAAAAACCCGACGTTCACCCCGATCCCTACATAAGAGGGGACGGTTTTGGAAATCAACTTGATAATCACCTAGAGGCCGACTCAAATAGGGTTTCTACCGGTTCGACTTTTGGTAGGGTAGATATTTGAGTTAGAAATCCAACGCCACAAGAATCACGGGTAAAGCTTACTTCTGGAGAGAGTTATAGCCGTTTTACTGACGGCTGCCAGAAAACGGGGCCAAATCTGGCCACCGGCCAAAGGGGTACCCCTTTGGGCGGGCTAAAAAATTTGATTTTTTCAAAAGTGGATGGATTAGGCATATATGATCATATGGATTGATTCATAATGGACTCTAGTGTTCAAAAATGCTAGACTCAATGAAAAACCCGACGTTCACCCCGATCCCTACATAAGAGGCGACGGTTGTGGAAATCAACTTGATAATCACCTAGAGGTTGACTCAAAAGGAGTTTCTTCCATTTGAACTTTTTGTAGGGTAGATATTTGAGTTAGGAATCCAACGCAACAAGAATCACGGGTAAAGTTTACTTATGGAGAGAGTTATAGCCGTTTTACTGACGGCTGCCAGAAAACGGGGCCAAATCTGACCACCGGCCAAAGGGATATACCTTTGGGCGGGCTCAAAAATTTGATTTTTTCAAAAGTGGGAAGATTAGGCATATATGATCATATGGATTGATTGATAATAAACTCTAGTGTTCAAAAATGCTAGACTCAATGAAAAACCCGACGTTCACCCCGATCCCTGCATAAGAGGCGACGGTTGTGGAAATCAACTTGATAATCACCTAGAGGCCGACTCGAATAGCGTTTCTACCAGTTCGACTTTTGGTAGGGTAGATATTTGAGTTAAGAATCTAACGCAATAAGAATCACGGGTAAAGCTTACTTCTGGAGAGAGTTATAGCCGTTTTACTAACGGCTGCCAGAAAACGGGGCCTAATCTGACCACCGGCCAAAGGGGTACCCCTGTGGGCGGGCTCAAAAATTTTATTTTTTCAAAAGTGGACGGATTAGCCATATATGATCATATGGATTGATTCATAATGGAGTCTAGTGTTCAAAAATGCTAGACTCAATGAAAAACCCGACGTTCACCCCGATCCCTGCATAAGAGGCGACGGTTGTGGAAATCAACTTGATAATCACCTAGAGGCCGAGTCCAATAGTGTTTCTACCAGTTCGACTTTTGGTAGGGTAGATATTTGAGTTAAGAATCCAACGCAACACGAATCACGGGTAAAGCTTACTTCTGGATAGAGTTATAGCCGTTTTACTATTGATTGCCAGAAAACGGGGCCTAATCTGACCACCGGCAAAAGGGGTACCCCTTTAGGCGGGCTCAAAAATTTGATTTTTTCAAAAGTGGACGGATTAGGCATATATGATCATATGGATTCATTCATAATGGACTCTAGTGTTCAAAAATGCTAGACTCAATGAAAAACCCGACGTTCACCCCGATCCCTACATAAGAGGCGACGGTTGTGGAAATCAACTTGATAATCACCTAGAGGCCGACTTCAATAGTGTTTCTACCAGTTCGACTTTTGGTAGGGTAGATATTTGAGTTAAGAATCCAACGCAACACGAATCACGGGTAAAGCTTACTTCTGGATAGAGTTATAGCCGTTTTACTAACGGTTGCCAGAAAACGGGGCCTAATCTGACCACCGGCAAAAGGGGTACCCCTTTGGGCGGGCTCAAAAATTTGATTTTTTCAAAAGTGGACGGATTAGCCATATATGATCATATGGATTGATTCATAATGGAGTCTAGTGTTCAAAAATTCTAGACTCAATGGAAAACCCGACGTTCGACCCGATCCCTACATAAGAGGTGACGGTTTTGGAAATCAACTTGATAATCACCTAGAGGCCGACTCAAATAGGGTTTCTACCGGTTCGACTTTTGGTAGGGTAGATATTTGAGTTAGAAATCCAACGCCACAAGAATCACGGGTAAAGCTTACTTCTGGAGAGAGTTATAGCCGTTTTACTGACGGCTGCCAGAAAACGGGGCCAAATCTGGCAACCGGCCAAAGGGGTACCCCTTTGGGCGGGCTCAAAAATTTGATTTTTTCAAAAGTGGATGGATTAGGCATATATGATCATATGGATTGATTCATAATAGACTCTAGTGTTCAAAAATGCTAAACTCAATGAAAAACCGGACGTTCACCCCGATCCCTACATAAGAGGCGACGGTTGTGGAAATCAACTTGATAATCACCTAGAGGTTGACTCAAAAGGAGTTTCTTCCATTTGAACTTTTTGTAGGGTAGATATTTGAGTTAGGAATCCAACGCAACAAGAATTACGGGTAAAGTTTACTTCTGGAGAGAGTTATAGCCGTTTTACTGACGGCTGCCAGAAAACGGGGCCAAATCTGGCCACCGGCCAAACGGATATACCTTTGGGCGGGCTCAAAAATTTGATTTTTTCAAAAGTGGAAAGATTAGGCATATATGATCATATGGATTGATTCATAATAAACTCTAGTGTTCAAAAATGCTAGACTCAATGAAAAACTCGACGTTCACCCCGATCCCTGCATAAGAGGCGACGGTTGTGGAAATCAACTTGATAATCACCTAGAGGCCGACTCCAATAGTGTTTCTACCAGTTCGACTTTTGGTAGGGTAGATATTTGAGTTAAGAATCCAACGCAACACGAATCACGGGTAAAGCTTACTTCTGGATAGAGTTATAGCCGTTTTACTAACGGTTGCCAGAAAATGGGGCCTAATCTGACCACCGGCAAAAGGGGTACCCCTTTGGGCGGGCTCAAAAATTTGATTTTTTCAAAAGTGGACGGATTAGCCATATATGATCATATGGATTGATTCATAATGGAGTCTAGTGTTTAAAAATGCTAGACTCAATGAAAAACCCGACGTTCACCCCGATCCCTACATAAGAGGGGACGGTTTTGGAAATCAACTTGATAATCACCTAGAGGCCGACTCAAATAGGGTTTCTACCGGTTCGACTTTTGGTAGGGTAGATATTTGAGTTAGAAATCCAACGCCACAAGAATCACGGGTAAAGCTTACTTCTGGAGAGAGTTATAGCCGTTTTACTGACGGCTGCCAGAAAACGGGGCCAAATCTGGCCACCGGCCAAAGGGGTACCCCTTTGGGCGGGCTAAAAAATTTGATTTTTTCAAAAGTGGATGGATTAGGCATATATGATCATATGGATTGATTCATAATGGACTCTAGTGTTCAAAAATGCTAGACTCAATGAAAAACCCGACGTTCACCCCGATCCCTACATAAGAGGCGACGGTTGTGGAAATCAACTTGATAATCACCTAGAGGTTGACTCAAAAGGAGTTTCTTCCATTTGAACTTTTTGTAGGGTAGATATTTGAGTTAGGAATCCAACGCAACAAGAATCACGGGTAAAGTTTACTTATGGAGAGAGTTATAGCCGTTTTACTGACGGCTGCCAGAAAACGGGGCCAAATCTGACCACCGGCCAAAGGGATATACCTTTGGGCGGGCTCAAAAATTTGATTTTTTCAAAAGTGGGAAGATTAGGCATATATGATCATATGGATTGATTGATAATAAACTCTAGTGTTCAAAAATGCTAGACTCAATGAAAAACCCGACGTTCACCCCGATCCCTGCATAAGAGGCGACGGTTGTGGAAATCAACTTGATAATCACCTAGAGGCCGACTCGAATAGCGTTTCTACCAGTTCGACTTTTGGTAGGGTAGATATTTGAGTTAAGAATCTAACGCAATAAGAATCACGGGTAAAGCTTACTTCTGGAGAGAGTTATAGCCGTTTTACTAACGGCTGCCAGAAAACGGGGCCTAATCTGACCACCGGCCAAAGGGGTACCCCTGTGGGCGGGCTCAAAAATTTTATTTTTTCAAAAGTGGACGGATTAGCCATATATGATCATATGGATTGATTCATAATGGAGTCTAGTGTTCAAAAATGCTAGACTCAATGAAAAACCCGACGTTCACCCCGATCCCTGCATAAGAGGCGACGGTTGTGGAAATCAACTTCATAATCAACTAGAGGCCGACTCCAATAGGGTTTCTACCGGTTCGACTTTTGGTAGGGTAGATATTTGAGTTAGGAATCCAACGCAACAAGAAATACGAGTAAAACTTACTTCTAAAGAGAGTTATAGCCGTTTTACTGACGGCTGCCAGAAAACGGGGCCAAATCTGGCCATCGGCCAAAAGGATACCCTTTTGGGCGGGCTCAAAAATTTGATTTTTTCAAAAGTGGACGGATTAGGTATATATGATCATATGGATTGATTTATAATGGACTCTAGTGTTCAAAAATCCTAGACTCAATGAAAAACCCGACGTTCATCCCGATCTCTACATAAGAGACGACAGTTGTGGAAATCAACTTGATAATCACCTAGAGGTTGACTCAAAAGGAGTTTCTTCCATTTGAACTTTTTGTAGGGTAGATATTTTAGTTAGGAATTCAACGCAACAAGAATCACGAGTAAAGCTTACTTCTGGAGAGAGTTATAGCCGTTTTACAAACGGCTGCCAGAAAACGGGGCCTAATCTGACCACCGGCCAAAGGGGTACCCCTGTGGGCGGGCTCAAAAATTTTATTTTTTCAAAAGTGGACGGATTAGCCATATATGATCATATGGATTGATTCATAATGGAGTCTAGTGTTCAAAAATGCTAGACTCAATGAAAAACCCGACGTTCACCCCGATTTCTACGTAAGAGGTGACGGTTTTGGAAATCAACTTGATAATCACCTAGAGGCGGACTTAAATAGGTTTTCTACCGGTTCGACTTTTGGTAGAATAGATATTTTAGTTAGAAATCCAACGCAACAAGAATGACGGGCAAAGCTTACTTCTGGAGAGAGTTATAGCCGTTTTACTGACGGCTGCCAGAAAACGGGGCGAAATCTGGCCACCGGCCAAAGGGGTACCCCTTTGGGCGGGCTCAAAAATTTGATTTTTTCAAAAGTGGATGGATTAGGCATATATGATCATATGGATTGATTCATAATGGACTCTAGTGTTCAAAAATGCTAGATTCAATGAAAAACCCGACGTTCATCCCGATCTCTACATAAGAGACGACAGTTGTGGAAATCAACTTGATAATCACCTAGAGGTTGACTCAAAAGGAGTTTCTTCCATTTGAACTTTTTGTAGGGTAGATATTTTAGTTAGGAATTCAACGCAACAAGAATCACGAGTAAAGCTTACTTCTGGAGAGAGTTATAGCCGTCTTACAGACGGCTGCCAGAAAACGGGGCCAAATCTAGCCACCGGCCAAAGGGGTACCCCTTTGGGCGGGCTCAAAAATTTGATTTTTTCAAAAGTGGACGGATTAGGCATATATGATCATATGGATTGATTCATAATGGACTCTAGTGTTCAAAAATGCTAGACTAAATGAAAAACCCGACGTTCACCCCGATCCCTACATCAGAGGCGACGGTTGTGGAAATCAACTTGATAATCACCTAGAGGTTGATGCAAAAGGAGTTTCTTCTATTTGAACTTTTTGTAGGGTAGATATTTGAGGTAGGAATCTAACGCAATAAGAATCACGGGTAAAGTTTACTTCTGGAGAGAGTTATAGCCGTTTTACTGACGGCTGCCAGAAAACGGGGCCAAATCTGGCCACGGGCCAAAGAGATATACCTTTGGGCGGGCTCAAAAATTTGATTTTTTCAAAAGTGGAAAGATTAAGCATATATGATCATATGGATTGCTTCATAATAAACTCAAGTGTTCAAAAATGCTAGACTCAATGAAAAACCCGACGTTCACCCCGATCCCTGCATAAGAGGCGACGGTTGTGGAAATCAACTTGATAATCACCTAGAGGCCGACTCCAATAGCGTTTCTACCAGTTCGACTTTTGGTAGGGTAGATATTTGAGTTAAGAATCCAACGCAACAAGAATCACGGGTAAAGCTTACTTCTGGAGAGAGTTATAGCCGTTTTACTGACGGCTGCCAGAAAACGGGGCCAAATCTGGCCACCGGCCAAAGGGGTACCCCTTTGGGCGGGCTAAAAAATTTGATTTTTTCAAAAGTGGATGGATTAGGCATATATGATCATATGGATTGATTCATAATGGACTCTAGTGTTCAAAAATGCTAGACTCAATGAAAAACCCGACGTTCACCCCGATCCCTACATAAGAGGCGACGGTTGTGGAAATCAACTTGATAATCACCTAGAGGTTGACTCAAAAGGAGTTTCTTCCATTTGAACTTTTTGTAGGGTAGATATTTGAGTTAGGAATCCAACGCAACAAGAATCACGGGTAAAGTTTACTTATGGAGAGAGTTATAGCCGTTTTACTGACGGCTGCCAGAAAACGGGGCCAAATCTGACCACCGGCCAAAGGGATATACCTTTGGGCGGGCTCAAAAATTTGATTTTTTCAAAAGTGGGAAGATTAGGCATATATGATCATATGGATTGATTGATAATAAACTCTAGTGTTCAAAAATGCTAGACTCAATGAAAAACCCGACGTTCACCCCGATCCCTGCATAAGAGGCGACGGTTGTGGAAATCAACTTGATAATCACCTAGAGGCCGACTCCAATAGCGTTTCTACCAGTTCGACTTTTGGTAGGGTAGATATTTGAGTTAAGAATCCAACGCAACAAGAATCACGGGTAAAGCTTACTTCTGGAGAGAGTTATAGCCGTTTTACTGACGGCTGCCAGAAAACGGGGCCAAATCTGGCCACCGGCCAAAGGGGTACCCCTTTGGGCGGGCTAAAAAATTTGATTTTTTCAAAAGTGGATGGATTAGGCATATATGATCATATGGATTGATTCATAATGGACTCTAGTGTTCAAAAATGCTAGACTCAATGAAAAACCCGACGTTCACCCCGATCCCTACATAAGAGGCGACGGTTGTGGAAATCAACTTGATAATCACCTAGAGGTTGACTCAAAAGGAGTTTCTTCCATTTGAACTTTTTGTAGGGTAGATATTTGAGTTAGGAATCCAACGCAACAAGAATCACGGGTAAAGTTTACTTATGGAGAGAGTTATAGCCGTTTTACTGACGGCTGCCAGAAAACGGGGCCAAATCTGACCACCGGCCAAAGGGATATACCTTTGGGCGGGCTCAAAAATTTGATTTTTTCAAAAGTGGGAAGATTAGGCATATATGATCATATGGATTGATTGATAATAAACTCTAGTGTTCAAAAATGCTAGACTCAATGAAAAACCCGACGTTCACCCCGATCCCTGCATAAGAGGCGACGGTTGTGGAAATCAACTTGATAATCACCTAGAGGCCGACTCGAATAGCGTTTCTACCAGTTCGACTTTTGGTAGGGTAGATATTTGAGTTAAGAATCTAACGCAATAAGAATCACGGGTAAAGCTTACTTCTGGAGAGAGTTATAGCCGTTTTACTAACGGCTGCCAGAAAACGGGGCCTAATCTGACCACCGGCCAAAGGGGTACCCCTGTGGGCGGGCTCAAAAATTTTATTTTTTCAAAAGTGGACGGATTAGCCATATATGATCATATGGATTGATTCATAATGGAGTCTAGTGTTCAAAAATGCTAGACTCAATGAAAAACCCGACGTTCACCCCGATCCCTGCATAAGAGGCGACGGTTGTGGAAATCAACTTCATAATCAACTAGAGGCCGACTCCAATAGGGTTTCTACCGGTTCGACTTTTGGTAGGGTAGATATTTGAGTTAGGAATCCAACGCAACAAGAAATACGAGTAAAACTTACTTCTAAAGAGAGTTATAGCCGTTTTACTAACGGCTGCCAGAAAATGGGGCCAAATCTGGCCATCGGCCAAAAGGATACCCTTTTGGGCGGGCTCAAAAATTTGATTTTTTCAAAAGTGGACGGATTAGGTATATATGATCATATGGATTGATTTATAATGGACTCTAGTGTTCAAAAATCCTAGACTCAATGAAAAACCCGACGTTCATCCCGATCTCTACATAAGAGACGACAGTTGTGGAAATCAACTTGATAATCACCTAGAGGTTGACTCAAAAGGAGTTTCTTCCATTTGAACTTTTTGTAGGGTAGATATTTTAGTTAGGAATTCAACGCAACAAGAATCACGAGTAAAGCTTACTTCTGGAGAGAGTTATAGCCGTTTTACAAACGGCTGCCAGAAAACGGGGCCTAATCTGACCACCGGCCAAAGGGGTACCCCTGTGGGCGGGCTCAAAAATTTTATTTTTTCAAAAGTGGACGGATTAGCCATATATGATCATATGGATTGATTCATAATGGAGTCTAGTGTTCAAAAATGCTAGACTCAATGAAAAACCCGACGTTCACCCCGATTTCTACGTAAGAGTTGACGGTTTTGGAAATCAACTTGATAATCACCTATAGGCGGACTTAAATAGGTTTTCTACCGGTTCGACTTTTGGTAGAATAGATATTTTAGTTAGAAATCCAACGCAACAAGAATGACGGGCAAAGCTTACTTCTGGAGAGAGTTATAGCCGTTTTACTGACGGCTGCCAGAAAACGGGGCGAAATCTGGCCACCGGCCAAAGGGGTACCCCTTTGGGCGGGCTCAAAAATTTGATTTTTTCAAAAGTGGATGGATTAGGCATATATGATCATATGGATTGATTCATAATGGACTCTAGTGTTCAAAAATGCTAGACTCAATGAAAAACCCGACGTTCATCCCGATCTCTACATAAGAGACGACAGTTGTGGAAATCAACTTGATAATCACCTAGAGGTTGACTCAAAAGGAGTTTCTTCCATTTGAACTTTTTGTAGGGTAGATATTTTAGTTAGGAATTCAACGCAACAAGAATCACGAGTAAAGCTTACTTCTGGAGAGAGTTATAGCCGTCTTACAGACGGCTGCCAGAAAACGGGGCCAAATCTAGCCACCGGCCAAAGGGGTACCCCTTTGGGCGGGCTCAAAAATTTGATTTTTTCAAAAGTGGACGGATTAGGCATATATGATCATATGGATTGATTCATAATGGACTCTAGTGTTCAAAAATGCTAGACTAAATGAAAAACCCGACGTTCACCCCGATCCCTACATCAGAGGCGACGGTTGTGGAAATCAACTTGATAATCACCTAGAGGTTGATGCAAAAGGAGTTTCTTCTATTTGAACTTTTTGTAGGGTAGATATTTGAGGTAGGAATCTAACGCAATAAGAATCACGGGTAAAGTTTACTTCTGGAGAGAGTTATAGCCGTTTTACTGACGGCTGCCAGAAAACGGGGCCAAATCTGGCCACGGGCCAAAGAGATATACCTTTGGGCGGGCTCAAAAATTTGATTTTTTCAAAAGTGGAAAGATTAGGCATATATGATCATATGGATTGCTTCATAATAAACTCAAGTGTTCAAAAATGCTAGACTCAATGAAAAACCCGACGTTCACCCCGATCCCTGCATAAGAGGCGACGGTTGTGGAAATCAACTTGATAATCACCTAGAGGCCGACTCCAATAGCGTTTCTACCAGTTCGACTTTTGGTAGGGTAGATATTTGAGTTAAGAATCCAACGCAACAAGAATCACGGGTAAAGCTTACTTCTGGAGAGAGTTATAGCCGTTTTACTGACGGCTGCCAGAAAACGGGGCCAAATCTGGCCACCGGCCAAAGGGTACCCCTTTGGGCGGGCTCAAAAATTTGATTTTTTCAAAAGTGGACGGATTAGGCATATATGATCATATGGATTGATTCATAATGGACTCTAGTGTTCAAAAATTCTAGACTCAATGAAAAACCCGACGTTCACCCCGATCCCTACGTAAGAGATGACGGTTTTGGAAATCAACTTGATAATCACCTAGAGGCGGACTTAAATAGGGTTTCTAACGGTTCGAGTTTTGGTAGGATAGATATTTGAGTTAGGAATGCAACGCAACAAGAATGACGGGCAAAGCTTACTTCTGGAGAGAGTTATAGCCGTTTTACTGACGGCTGCCAGAAAACGGGGCCAAATCTGGCCACCGGCCAAAGGGGTACCCCTTTGGGCGGGCTCAAAAATTTGATTTTTTGAAAAGTGGACGGATCAGGCATATACGATCATATGGATTGATTCATAATGGACTCTAGAGTTCAAAAATGCTAGACTCAATGAAAAACCCGACGTTCACCCCGATCCCTACATAAGAGATGACGGTTGTGGAAATAAACTTGATAATCACCTAGAGGCCGACTCAAATAGGGTTTCTACCGGTTCAACTTTTGGTAGGGTAGATATTTGAGTTAGGAATCCAATGCAACAAGAATCACGAGTAAAGCTTACTTCTGGAGAGAGTTATAGCTATTTTACTGACGGCTGCCAGAAAACGGGGCCAAATCTGGCCACCGGCCAAAGGAGTAACCCTTTGGGCGGGCTCAAAAATTTGATTTTTCAAAAGTGGACGGATTAGGCATATATGATCATATGGATTGATTCATAATGGACTCTAGTGTTCAAAAATGCTAGACTCAATGAAAAACCAGACGTTCACCCCGATCCCTACATAAGAGGCGACGGTTGTGGAAATCAATTTGATAATCACCTAGAGGCTGACTCAAATAGGGTTTCTACCAGTTCGACTTTTGATAGGGTAGATATTTGAGTTAGGAATCCAACGCAACAAGAATCACGGGTAAAGCTTACTTCTAGAGAGAGTTATAGCCGTTTTACTGACGGCTGCCAGAAAACGGGGCCAAATCTGGCCACCGGCCAAAGGTGTACCACTTTGGGAGGGCTCAAAAATTTGATTTTTTAAAAAGTGGACGGATTAGCCATATATGATCATATGGATTGATTCATAATGGACTCTAGTGTTCAAAAATGCTAGACTCAATGAAAAACCCGACGTTCACCCCGATCCCTACGTAAGAGGTGACGGTTGTGGAAATCAAATTGATAATCACCTAGAGGCGGACTTAAATAGGGTTTCTACCGGTTCGACTTTTGGTAGGATAGATATTTGAGTTAGGAATCCAACGCAACAAGAATCACGGGCAAAGCTTACTTCTGGAGAGAGTTATAGCCGTTTTATTGACGGCAGCCAGAAAACGGGGCCAAATCTGGCCACCGGCCAAAGGGGTACCCCTTTGGGCGGGCTCAAAAATTTGATTTTCTGAAAAGTGGACGGATTACGCATATATGATCATATGGATTGATTCATAATGCACTCTAGTGTTCAAAAATGCTAGACTCAATGAAAAACCCGACGTTCACCCCGATCCCTACATAAGAGGCGATGGTTTTGGAAATCAAATTGATAATCACCTAGAGGCCGACTCAAATAGGGTTTCTACCGGTTCGACTTTTGGTAGGATAGATATTTGAGTTAGGAATCCAACGCAACAAGAATGACGGGCAAAGCTTACTTCTGGAGAGAGTTATAGCCGTTTTACTGACGGCAGCCAGAAAACGGGGCCAAATCTGGCCACCGGCCAAAGGGGTACCCCTTAGGGCGGGCTCACAAATTTGATTTTTTGAAAAGTGGACGGATTACGCATATATGATCATATGGATTGATTCATAATGGACTCTAGTGTTCAAAAATGCTAGACTCAATGAAAAACCCGATGTTCACCCCGATTCCTACATAAGAGGCGACGGTTGTGGAAATCAACTTGATAATCACTTAGAGGCCGACTCAAATAGGGTTTCTACCGGTTCGACTTTTTGTAGGGTAGATATTTGAGTTAGGAATCCAACGCAACAAGAATCACGGGTAAAGCTTACTTCTGGAGAGAGTTATAGCCGTTTTACTGACGGCTGCCAGAAAATGGGGCCAAATCTGGCCACCGGCCAAAGGAGTACCCCTTTGGGCGGGCTCAAAAATTTGATTTTTTCAAAAGTGTAGGGATTAGGCATATATGATCATATGGATTGATTCATAATGGACTCTAGTGTTCAAAAATGCTAGACTCAATGAAAAACCCGACGTTCACCCCGATCCCTACGTAAGAGGTGACGGTTTTGGAAATCAACTTAATAATCACCTAGAGGCGGACTTAAATAGGGTTTCTACCGGTTCGACTTTTGGTAGGATAGATATTTAAGTTAGAAATCCAACGCAACAAGAATGACGGGCAAAGCTTATTTCTGGAGAGAGTTATAGCCGTTTTACTGACGGCTGCCAGAAAACGGGGCCAAATCTGGCCACCGGCCAAAGGGGTACCCCTTTGGGCGGGCTCACAAATTTGATTGTTTGAAAAGTTGACGGATTAGGCATATATGATCATATGAATTGATTCATAATGGACTCTAATGTTCAAAAATGCTAGACTCAATGAAAAACCCGATGTTCACCCCGATCCCTACATAAGAGGCGACGGTTGTGGAAATCAACTTGATAATCACTTAGAGGCCGACTCAAATAGGGTTTCTACCGGTTCAACTTTTTGTAGGGTAGATATTTGAGTTAGAAATCCAACGCAATAAGAATCACGGGTAAAGCTTACTTCTGGAGAGAGTTATAGCCGTTTTACTGACGGCTGCCAGAAAACGGTGCCAAATCTGGCCACCGGCCAAAGGAGTACCCCTTTGGGCGGGCTCAAAAATTTGATTTTTTCAAAAGTGGAGGATTAGGCATATATGATCATATGGATTGATTCATAATGGACTCTAGTGTTCAAAAATGCTAGACTCAATGAAAAACCCGACGTTCACCCCGATCCCTACGTAAGAGGTGACGGTTTTGGAAATCAACTTGATAATCACCTAGAGGCGGACTTAAATAGGGTTTCTACCGTTTCGACTTTTGGTAGGATAGATATTTAAGTTAGAAATCCAACGCAACAAGAATGACGGGCAAAGCTTATTTCTGGAGAGAGTTATAGCCGTTTTACTGACGGCTGCCAGAAAACGGGGCCAAATCTGGCCACCGGCCAAAGGGGTACCCCTTTGGGCGGGCTCACAAATTTGATTTTTTGAAAAGTGGACGGATTAGGCATATATGATCATATGAATTGATTCATAATAGACTCTAGTGTTCAAAAATCCTAAACTCAATGAAAAACCCGACGTTGACCCCGATCCCTACATAAGAGGCGACGGTTGTGGAAATCAACTTGATAATCACCTATAGGCTGACTCAAATAGGGTTTCTACCAGTTCGACTTTTGTTAGGGTAGATATTTGAGTTAGGAATCTAACGCAACAAGAATCACGGGTAAAGCTTACTTCTGGAGAGAGTTATAGCCGTTTTACTGACGGCTGCCAGAAAACGGGGCCAAATCTGGCCTCCGGCCAAAGGAGTACCCCTTTGGACGGGCTCAAAAATTTGATTTTTTCAAAAGTGGACGGATTAGGCATATATGATCAATTGGATTGATTCATAATGGACTCTAGTGTTCAAAAATTCTAGACTCAATGAAAAACCCGACGTTCACCCCGATCCCTACGTAAGAGGTGACGGTTTTGGAAATCAACTTGATAATCACCTAGAGGCGGACTTAAATAGGGTTTCTACCGGTTCGAGTTTTGGAAGGATAGATATTTGAGTTAGGAATCCAACGCAACAAGAATGACGGGCAAAGCTTACTTCTGGAGAGAGTTATAGCCGTTTTACTGATTGCTGCCAGAAAACGGGGCCAAATCTGGTCACCGGCCAAAGGGGTACCCCTTTGGGCGGGCTCAAAAATTTGATTTTTTCAAAAGTGGAGGGATTAGGCATATATGATCATATGGATTGATTCATAATGGTCTCTAGTGTTCAAAAATGCTAGACTCAATGAAAAACCCGATGTTCACCCCGATCCCTACGTAAGAGGTGACGGTTTTGGAAATCAACTTGATAATCACCTAGAGGCGGACTTAAATAGGGTTTCTACCGGTTCGACTTTTGGTAGGATAGATATTTAAGTTAGAAATCCAACGCAACAAGAATGACGGGCAAAGCTTATTTCTGGAGAGAGTTATAGCCGTTTTACTGACGGCTGCCAGAAAACGGGGCCAAATATAGCCACCGGCCAAAGGGGTACCCCTTTGGGCGGGCTTACAAATTTGATTTTTTGAAAAGTGGACGGATTAGGCATATATGATCATATAGATTGATTCATAATGGACTCTAGTAATCAAAAATGCTAGACTCAATGAAAAACCCAATGTTCACCCCGATCCCTACATAAGAGGCGACGGTTGTGGAAATCAACTTGATAATCACTTAGAGGCCGACTCAAATAGGTTTTCTACCGGTTCGACTTTTTGTAGGGTAGATATTTGAGTTAGGAATCCAACGCAACAAGAATCACGGGTAAAGCTTACTTCTGGAGAGAGTTATAGCCGTTTTACTGACGGCTGCCAGAAAACGGGGCCAAATCTGGCCACCGGCCAAAGGAGTACCCCTTTGGGCGGGCTCAAAAATTTGATTTTTTCAAAAGTGTAGGGATTAGGCAAATATGATCATATGGATTGATTCATAATGGACTCTAGTGTTCAAAAATGCTAGACTCAATGAAAAACCCGACGTTCACCCCGATCCCTACGTAAGAGGTGACGGTTTTGGAAATCAACTTGATAATCACCTAGAGGCGGACTTAAATAGGGTTTCTACCGGTTCGACTTTTGGTAGGATAGATATTTAAGTTAGAAATCCAACGCAACAAGAATGACGGGCAAAGCTTATTTCTGGAGAGAGTTATAGCCGTTTTACTGACGGCTGCCAGAAAACGGGGCCAAATCTGGCCACCTGCCAAAGGGGTACCCCTTTGGGCGGGCTCACAAATTTGATTTTTTGAAAAGTGGACGGTTTAGGCATATATGATCATATGAATTGATTCATAATGGACTCTAGTGTTCAAAAATGCTAGACTCAATGAAAAACCCGATGTTCACCCCGATCCCTATATAAGAGGCGACGGTTGTGGAAATCAACTTGATAATCACTTAGAGGCCGACTAAAATAGGGTTTCTACCGGTTCGACTTTTTGTAGGGTAGATATTTGAGTTAGGAATCCAACGCAACAAGAATCACGGGTAAAGCTTACTTCTGGAGAGAGTTATTGCCGTTTTACTGACGGCTGCCAGAAAACGTGGCCAAATCTGGCCACCGGCCAAAGGAGTACCCCTTTTGGCGGGCTCAAAAATTTGATTTTTTCAAAAGTGGAGGGATTAGGCATATATGATCATATGGATTGTTTCATAATGGACTCTAGTGTTCAAAAATGCTAGACTCAATGAAAAACCCGACCTTCACCCCGATCCCTACGTAAGAGGTGACGGTTTTGGAAATCAACTTGATAATCACCTAGAGGCGGACTTAAATAGGGTTTCTACCGGTTCGACTTTTGGTAGGATAGATATTTAAGTTAGAAATCCAACGCAACAAGAATGACGGGCAAAGCTTATTTCTGGAGAGAGTTATAGCCGTTTTACTGACGGCTGCCAGAAAACGGGGCCAAATCTGGCCACCGGCCAAAGGGGTACCCCTTTGGGCGGGCTCACAAATTTGATTTTTTGAAAAGTGGACGGATTAGGCATATATGATCATATGAATTGATTCATAATGGACTCTAGTGTTCAAAAATGCTACACTCAATGAAAAACCCGATGTTCACCCCGATCCCTATATAAGAGGCGACGGTTGTGGAAATCAACTTGATAATCACTTAGAGGCCGACTCAAATAGGGTTTCTACCGGTTCGACTTTTTGTAGGGTAGATATTTGAGTTAGGAATCCAACGCAACAAGAATCACGGGTAAAGCTTACTTCTGGAGAGAGTTATAGCCGTTTTACTGACGGCTGCCAGAAAACGGGGCCAAATCTGGCCACCGGCCAAAGGGGTACCCCCTTTGGGCGGGCTCAAAAATTTGATTTTTTTAAAAGTGGACAGATCAAGCATATATGATCATATGGATTGATTCATAATGGACTCTAGTGTTCAAAAATGCTAGACTCAATGAAAAACCCGACGTTCACCCCGATCCCTACATAAGAGATTACGGTTGTGGAAATCAGCTTGATAATCACCTAGAGGCTGACTCAAATAGGGTTTCTACAGGTTCGACTTTTGGTAGGGTAGATATTTGAGTTAGGAATCCAACGCAACAAGAATCGCGGGTAAAGCTTACTTCTGGAGAGAGTTATAGCCGTTTTACTGACGGCTGCCAGAAAACGGGGACAAATCTGGCCACCGGCCAAAGGAGTATCCCTTTGGGCGGGCTCAAAAATTTGATTTTTCAAAAGTGGACGGATTACGCATATATGATCATATGGGTTAATTCATAATGGACTCTAGTGTTCAAAAATTGTAGACTCAATGAAAAACCCGACGTTCACCCCGATCCCTACATAAGAGGCGACGGTTGTGGAAATCAACTTGATAATCACCTAGTGGCCGACTCAAATAGGGTTTCTACCAGTTCGACTTTTGATAGGGTAGATATTTAAGTTAGGAATCCAACGCAACAAGAATCACGGATAAAGCTTCCTTCTGGAGAGAGTTATAGCCGTTTTACTGACGGCTGCCAGAAAACGGGGCCAAATCTGGCCACCGGCCAAAGGGGTACCCCTTTGGGGGGGCTCAAAAAATTGATTTTTTCAAAAGTGGACGGATTAGGCATATATGATCATATGGATTGATTCATAATGGACTCTAGTATTCAAAAATGCTAGACTCAATGAAAAACTCGACGTTCACCCCGATCCCTACGTAAGAGGTGACGGTTTTGGAAATCAACTTGATAATCACCTAGAGGCCGACTCAAATAGGGTTTCTACCAGTTCGACTTTTTGTAGGGTAGATATTTGAGTTAGGAATCCAACGCAACAAGAATCACGGGTAAAACTTACTTCTGGAGAGAGTTATAGCCGTCTTACAGACGGCTGCCAGAAAACGGGGCCAAATCTAGCCACCGGCCAAAGGGGTACCCCTTTGGGCGGGCTCAAAAATTTGATTTTTTCAAAAGTGGACAGATTAGGCATATATGATCATATGTATTGATTCATAATGGACTCTAGTGTTCAAAAATGCTAGACTCAATGAAAAACTCGATGTTCACCCCGATCCCTACATAAGAGGCGACGGTTGTGGAAATCAACTTGATAATCACCTAGAGGCCGACTCAAATAGGGTTTCTACCGGTTCGACTTTTTATAGGGTAGATATTTGAGTTAGGAATCCAACGCAACAAGAATCACGGGTAAAGCTTACTTCTGGAGAGAGTTATAGCCGTCTTACAGACGGCTGCCAGAAAACGGGGCCAAATCTAGCCACCGGCCAAAGGGGTACCCCTTTGGGCGGGCTCAAAAATTTGATTTTTTCAAAAGTGGACGGATTAGGCATATATGATCATATGGATTGATTCATAATGGACTCTATTGTTCAAAAATGCTAGACTCAATGAAAAACTCGACGTTCACCCCGATCCCTACATAAGAGGCGACGGTTGTGGAAATCAACTTGATAATCACCTAGAGGTTGACTCAAAAGGACTTTCTTCCATTTGAACTTTTTGTAGGGTAGATATTTGAGTTAGGAATTCAACGCAATAACAATCACGGGTAAAACTTACTTCTGGAGAGAGTTATAGCCGTTTTACTGACGGCTGCCAGAAAACGGGGCCAAATCTGGCCACCGGCCAAAGGGTTACACCTTTGGGCGGGCTCAAAAATTTGATTTTTTCAAAAGTGGAAAGATTAGGCATATATGATCATATGGATTGATTCATAATAAACTCTAGTGTTCAAAAATGCTAGACTCAATGAAAAACCCGACGTTCACCCCGATCCCTGCATAAGAGGCGACAGTTGTGGAAATCGACTTGATAATCACCTAGAGGCCGACTCAAATAGGGTTTCTACCAGTTTGAATTTTGGTAGGGTAGATATTTGAGTTAGGAATCCAACGCAACAAGAATCACGGGTAAAGCTTACTTCTGGAGAGAGTTATAGCCGTTTTACTGACGGCTGCCAGAAAACGGGGCCAAAACTGGCCACCGGCCAAAGAGGTACCCCTTTGGGCGGGCTCAAAAATTTGATTTTTTCAAAAGTCGACGGATTAGACATATATGATCATATGGATTGATTCATAATGGACTCTAGTGTTCAAAAATGCTAGACTCAATGAAAAACACGACGTTCACCCCCATCCCTACATAAGAGGCGACGGTTGTGGAAATCAACTTGATAATCACCTAGAGGCCGACTCAAATAGGGTTTCTACCAGTTCGACTTTTTATAGGATAGATATTTGAGTTAGGAAACCAACGCAACAAGAATCACGGATAAAGCTTACTTCTGGAGAGAGTTATAGCCGTTTTACTGACGGCTGCCAGAAAACGGGGCCAAATCTGGCCACCGGCCAAAGGGGTACACCTTTGGGCGGGCTCAAAAATTTGATTTTTTCAAAAGTGGAAAGATTAGGCAAATATGATCATATAAATTGATTCATAATAAACTCTAGTGTTCAAAAATTCTAGACTCAATGAAAAACCCGACGATCACCCCGATCCCTGCATAAGAGGCGACGGTTGTGGAAATCGACTGGATAATCACCTAGAGGCCGACTCCAATAGGGTTTCTACCAGTTCGAATTTTGGGAGGGTAGATATTTGAGTTAGGAATCGAACGCAACCAGAATCACGAGTAAAGCTTACTTCTGGAGAGAGTTATAGCCGTTTTACTGACGGCTGCCAGAAAACGGGGCCAAATCTGGCCACCGGCCAAAGAGGTACCCCCTTTGGGCGGGCTCAAAAATTTGATTTTTTCAAAAGTAGACAGATTAGGCATATATGATCATATGGATTGATTGATAATGGACTCTAGTGTTCAAAAATGCTAGACTCAATGAAAAACCCGACGTTCACCCCGATCCCTACATAAGAGGCGACGATTGTGGAAATCAACTTGATAATCACCTAGAGGTTGACTCAAAAGGATTTTCTTCCATTTAAACTTTTTGTAGGGTAGATATTTGAGTTAGGAATCCAACGCAATAAGAATCACGGGTAAAGCTTACTTCTGGAGAGAGTTATAGCCGTTTTACTGACGGCTGCCAGAAAACGGGGCCAAATCTGGCCACCAGCCAAAGACGTACCCCTTTGGGCGGGCTCAAAAATTTGATTTTCTCAAAAGTAGACAGATTAGGCATATATGATCATATGGATTGATTCATAATGGACTCTACTGTTCAAAAATGCTAGACTCAATGAAAAACCCGACGTTCACCCCGATCCCTACATAAGAGGCGACGGTTGTGGAAATCAACTTGATTATCACCTAGAGATTGACTCAAAAGGAGTTTCTTCCATTTGAACTTTTTTTAGGGTAGATATTTGAGTTAGAAATCCAACGCAATAAGAATCACGGGTAAAGCTTACTTCTGGAGAGAGTTATAGCCGTTTTACTGACGGCTGCCAGAAAGCGGGGCCAAATCTGGCCACCGGTCAAAGGGTATTTGATTTTTTCAAAAGTTGACGGATTAGACATATATGATCATATGGATTGATTCATAATGGACTCTAGTGTTCAAAAATGCCAGACTCAATGAAAAACCCGACGTTCACCCCGATCCCTACATAAGAGGCGACGGTTGTGGAAATCAACTTGATAATCACCTAGAGGTTGACTCAAAACGAGTTTCTTCCATTTGAAATATTTGTCGGGTAGATATTTGAGTTAGAAATCCAACGCAACAAGAATCACTGGTAAATCTTACTTCTGGAGAGAGTTATAGCCGTTTTACTGACGGCTGCCAGAAAACGGGGCCAAATCTGGCCACCGGCCAAAGAGGTACCCCTTTGGGCGGGCTCAAAAATTTGATTTTTTAAAAAGTGGACGGATTAGGCATGTATGATCATATGGATTGATTCATAATGGACTCTAGTGTTCAAAAATGCTAGACTCAATAAAAAACCAAACGTTCACCCCGATCCCTACATAAGAGGTGACGGTTTTGGAAATAAACTTGATAATCACCTAGAGGCGGACTCAAATAGGGTTTCTACCGGTTCGACTTTTGGTAGCGTAGATATTTGAGTTAGGAATCCAACGCAATAAGAATCACGGGTAAGCTTACTTCTGGAGAGAGTTATACCCGTTTTACTGACGGCTGCCAGAAAAGGGGCCAAATCTGGCCACCGGCCAAAGGGGTACCCCTTTGGGCGGGCTCAAAAATTTGATTTTTTCAAAAGTGGACGGATTAGGCATATATGATCATATGGATTGATTCATAATGGACTTTAGTGTTCAAAAATGCTAGACTTAATGAAAAACCCGACGTTCACCCCGATCCCTACATAAGAGGTGACGGTTGTGGAAATCAACTTGATTATCACCTAGAGGTTGACTCAAAAGGACTTTCTTCCATTTGAACTTTTTGTAGGGTAGATATTTGAGTTAGACATCCAACGCAACAAGAATCACGGGTAAAGCTTACTTCTGGAGAGAGTTAGAGCCGTTTTACTGACGGCTGCCAGAAAACGGGGGCGAATCTGGCCACCGGCCAAAGGGGTACCCCTTTGGGCGGGCTCAAAAATTTGATATTTTCAAAAGTGGACGGATTAGGAATATATGATCATATGGATTGATTCATAATGGACTCTAGTGTTCAAAAATGCTAGACTCAATGAAAAACCCGACGTTCACCCCGATCCCTACATAAGAGGTGACGGTTTTGGAGATCAACTTGATAATCACCTAGAGGCCGACTCAAATAGCGTTTCTACAGGTTCGACTTTTGGTAGGGTAGATATTTGAGTTAGGAATCTAACGCAACAAGAATCACGGGTAAAGCTTACTTCTGGAGAGAGTTATACCCGTTTTACTGACGGCTGCCAGAAAAGGGGCCAAATCTGGCCACCGGCCAAAGGGGTACCCCTTTGGGCGGGCTCAAAAATTTGATTTTTTCAAAAGTGGACGGATTAGGCATATATGATCATATGGATTGATTCATAATGGACTTTAGTGTTCAAAAATGCTAGACTCAATGAAAAACCCGACGTTCACCCCGATCCCTACATAAGAGGCGACGGTTGTGGAAATCAACTTGATTATCACCTAGAGGTTGACTCAAAAGGACTTTCTTCCATTTGAACTTTTTGTAGGGTAGATATTTGAGTTAGACATCCAACGCAACAAGAATCACGGGTAAAGCTTACTTCTGGAGAGAGTTAGAGCCGTTTTACTGACGGCTGCCAGAAAACGGGGGCGAATCTGGCCACCGGCCAAAGGGGTACCCCTTTGGGCGGGCTCAAAAATTTGATATTTTCAAAAGTGGACGGATTAGGAATATATGATCATATGGATTGATTCATAATGGACTCTAGTGTTCAAAAATGCTAGACTCAATGAAAAACCCGACGTTCACCCCGATCCCTACATAAGAGGTGACGGTTTTGGAGATCAACTTGATAATCACCTAGAGGCCGACTCAAATAGCGTTTCTACAGGTTCGACTTTTGGTAGGGTAGATATTTGAGTTAGGAATCTAACGCAACAAGAATCACGGGTAAAGCTTACTTCTGGAGAGAGTTATAGCCGTTTTACTGACGGCTGCCAGAAAACGGGGCCAAATCTGGCCACCGGCCAAAGGGGTACCCCTTTGGGCGGGCTCAAAAATTTGATTTTTTCAAAAGTGGATGGATTAGGAATATATGATCATATGGATTAATTCATAATGGACTCTAATGTTCAAAAATGTTAGACTCAATGAAAAACCCGACGTTCACCCCGATCCCAACATAAGAGGTGACGGTTTTGGAAATCAACTTTATAATCACCTAGAGGCCGACTCAAATAGGGTTTCTATCGGTTCGACTTTTGGTAGGGTAGATATTTGAATTTGGAATCCAACGCAACAAGAATCACAGGTAAAGCTTGCTTCTGGAGAGAGTTATAGCCGTTTTACTGACGGCTGCCAGAAAACGGGGCCAAATCTGGCCACCTGCCAAAGTGGTACCCCTTTGGGCAGGCTCAAAAATTTGATTTTTTCAAAAGTGGACGGATTAGGCATATATGATCATATGGATTGATTCATAATGGACTCTAGTGTTCAAAAATGCTAGACTCAATGAAAAAGCCGACGTTCACCCCGATCCTTACATAAGAGGCGACGGTTGTGGAAATCAACTTGATTATCCCCTAGAGGTTGACTCAAAAGGAGTTTCTTCCATTTGAACTTTTTGTGGGGTAGATATTTGAGTTAGACATCCAACGTAACAAGAATCACGGGTAAAGCTTACTTCTGGAGAGAGTTATAGCCGTTTTACTGACGGCTGCCAGAAAACGGGGGCAAATCTGGCCACCGGCCAAAGGGGTACCCTTTTGGGCGGGCTCAAAAATTTGATTTTTTCAAAAGTGGACGGATTAGGCATATATGATCATATGGATTAATTCATAATGGACTCTAGTGTTCAAAAATGCTAGACTCAATGAAAAACCCGACGTTCACCCCGATCCATACATAAGAGGTGACGGTTTTGGAAATCAACTTGATAATCACCTAGAGGCCGACTCAAATAGGGTTTCTATCGGTTCGACTTTTGGTAGGGTAGATATTTGAGTTAGGAATCCAACGCAATAAGAATCACGGGTAAGCTTACTTCTGGAGAGAGTTATAGCCGTTTTACTGACGGCTGCCAGAAAACGGGGCCAAATCTGGCCACCGGCCAAAGGTCCCCTTTGCGCGAGCTCAAAAATTTGATTTTTTTAAAAGTGGACGGATTAGGCATATATGATCATATGGATTGATTCATAATGGACTCTAGTGTTCAAAAATGCTAGACTCAATGAAAAACCCGACGTTCACCCCGATCCTTACATAAGAGGCGACGGTTGTGGAAATCAACTTGATTATCCCCTGGAGGTTGACTCAAAAGGAGTTTCTTCCATTTGAACTTTTTGTAGGGTAGATATTTGAGTTAGACATCCAACGCAACAAGAATCACGGGTAAATCTTACTTCTGGAGAGAGTTATAGCCGTTTTACTGACGGCTGCCAGAAAACGGGGCCAAATCTGGCCACCGGCCAAAGAGGTACCCCTTTGGGCGGGCTCAAAAATTTGATTTTTTCAAAAGTGGACGGATTAGGCATATATGATCATATGGATTAATTCATAATGGACTCTAGTGTTCAAAAATGCTAGACTCAATGAAAAACCCGACGTTCACCCCGATCCCTACATAAGAGGCGACGGTTGTGGAAATCAACTTGATAATCACCTAGAGGTTAACTCAAAAGGAGTTTCTTCCATTTGAATTTTTTGTAGGGTAGATATTTGAGTTAGAAATCCAACACAACAAGAATCACGGGTAAATCTTACTTCTGGAGAGAGTTATAGCCGTTTTACTGACGGCTGCCAGAAAACGGGGCCAAATCTGGCCACCGGCCAAAGAGGTACCCCTTTGGGCGGGCTCAAAAATTTGATTTTTTAAAAAGTGGACGGATTAGGCATGTACGATCATATGGATTGATTCATAATGGACTCTAGTGTTCAAAAATGCTAGACTCAATAAAAAACCAGACGTTCACCCCGATCCCTACATAAGAGGTGACAGTTTTGGAAATAAACTTGATAATCACCTAGAGGCCGACTCAAATAGGGTTTCTACCGGTTCGACTTTTGGTAGCGTAGATATTTGAGTTAGGAATCCAACGCAATAAGAATCACGGGTAAGCTTACTTCTGGAGAGAGTTATAGCCGTTTTACTGACGGCTGCCAGAAAACGGGGCAAAATCTGGCCACCGGCCAAAGGGGTACCCCTTTGGGCGGGCTCAAAAATTTGATTTTTTCAAAAGTGGACGGATTAGGCATATATGATCATATGGATTGATTCATAATGGACTTTAGTGTTCAAAAATGCTAGACTCAATGAAAACCCGACGTTCACCCCGATCCCTACATAAGAGGCGACGGTTGTGGAAATCAACTTGATTATCACCTAGAGGTTGACTCAAAAGGACTTTCTTCCATTTAAACTTTTTGTAGGGTAGATATTTGAGTTAGACATCCAACGCAACAAGAATCACGGGTAAAGCTTACTTCTGGAGAGAGTTATAGCCGTTTTACTGACGGCTGCCAGAAAACGGGGGCAAATCTGGCCACCGGCCAAAGGGGTACCCCTTTGGGCGGGCTCAAAAATTTGATATTTTCAAAAGTGGACGGATTAGGAATATATGATCATATGCATTGATTCATAATGGACTCTAGTGTTCAAAAATGCTAGACTCAATGAAAAACCCGTCGTTCACCCCGATCCCTACATAAGAGGCGACGGTTATGGAAATCAACATGATAATCACCTAGAGGTTGACTCAAAAGCACTTTCTTCCATTTGATCTTTTTGTAGGGTAGATATTTTAGCTAGAAATCCAACGCAACAAGAATTACGGGTAAAGCTTACTTCTGGAGAGAGTTATAGCCGTTTTACTGACGGCTGCCAGAAAACGGGACCAAATCTGGCCACCGGCCAAAGGGTACCCCTTCGGGCGGGCTCAAAAATTTGATTTTTTCAAAAGTGGACGGATTAGGCGTATATGATCATATGGATTGATTCATAATGGACTCTAGTGTTCAAAAATGCTAGACTCAATGAAAAACCCGACGTTCACCCCGATCCCTACATAAGAGGTGACGGTTTTGGAAATTAACTTTATAATCACCTAGAGGCCGACTCAAATAGGGTTTCTACCGGTTCGACTTTTGGTAGGGTAGATATTTGAGTTTGGAATCCAACGCAAGAAGAATCACAGGTAAAGCTTGCTTCTGGAGAGAGTTATAGCCGTTTTACTGACGGCTGCCAGAAAACGGGGCCAAATCTGGCCACCGGCCAAAGTGGTACCCCTTTGGGCAGGCTCAAAAATTTGATTTTTTCAAAAGTGGACGGATTAGGCATATATGATCATATGGATTGATTCATAATGGACTCTAGTGTTCAAAAATGCTAGACTCAATGAAAAACCCGACGTTCACCCCGATCCTTACATAAGAGGCGACGGTTGTGGAAATCAACTTGATTATCTCCTAGAGGTTGACTCAAAAGGAGTTTCTTCCATTTGAACTTTTTGTAGGGTAGATATTTGAGTTAGACATCCAACGCAACAAGAATCACGGGTAAAGGTTACTTCCGGAGAGAGTTATAGCCGTTTTACTGACGGCTGCCAGAAAATGGGGCCAAATCTGGCCACCGGCCAAAGGGTACCCCTTTGGGCGGGCTCCAAAATTTGATTTTTTCAAAAGTGGACGGATTAAGCATATATGATCATATGGATTGATTCATAATGGACTCTAGTGTTCAAAAATGCTAGACTCAATGAAAAACCCGACGTTCACCCCGATCCCTACATAAGAGGCGACGGTTGTGGAAATCAACTTGAATATCACCTAGAGGTTGACTCAAAAGGAGTTTCTTCCATTTGAAATTTTTCTAAGGTAGATATTTGAGTTAGGAATCCAACGCAACAAGAATCACGGGTAAAGCTTACTTCTGGAGAGAGTTATAGCCGTTTTACTGACGGCTGCCAGAAAACGGGGCCAAATCTGGCCACCGGCCAAAGGGGTACCCCTTTGGGCGGGTTCAAAAATTTGATTTTTTAAGAAGTGGACGGATTAGGCATATATGATCATATGGATTGATTCATAATGGACTCTAGTGTTCAAAAATGCTAGACTCAATGAAAAACCCGACGTTCACCCCGATCCCTACATAAGAGGTGACGGTTTTGGAAATCAACTTGATAATCACCTAGAGGCCGACTCAAATAGGGTTTCTACCGGTTCGACTTTTCGTAGGGTAGATATTTGATTTAGGAATCCAACGCAATAAGAATCACGGGTAAGCTTACTTCTGGAGAGAGTTATAGCCGTTTTACTGACGGCTGCCAGAAAACGGGGCCAAATCTGGCCACCGGCCAAAGGGGTACCCCTTTGGGCGGGCTCAAAAATTTGATTTTTTCAAAAGTGGACGGATTAGGCATATATGATCATATGGATTGATTCATAATGGACTTTAGTGTTAAAAAATGCTAGACTCAATGAAAAACCCGACGTTCACCCCGATCCCTACATAAGAGGCGACGGTTGTGGAAATCAACTTGATTATCACCTAGAGGTTGACTCAAAAGCACTTTCTTCCATTTGATCTTTTTGTAGGGTAGATATTTGAGCTAGAAATCCAACGCAACAAGAATGACGGGTAAAGCTTACATCTGGAGAGAGTTATAGCCGTTTTACTGACGGCTGCCAGAAAACGGGGCCAAATCTGGCCACCGGCCAAAGGGTACCCCTTTGGGCGGGCTCAAAAATTTGATTTTTTCAAAAGTGGACGGATTAGGCATATATGATCATATGGATTGATTCATAATGGACTCTAGTGTTCAAAAATGCTAGACTCAATGAAAAATCCAACGTTCACCCCGATCCCTACATAAGAGGCGACGGTTGTGGAAATCAACTTGATAATCACCTAGAGGTTGACTCAAAAGGAGTTACTTCCATTTGAAATTTTTGTAGGGTAGATATTTGAGTTAGGAATCCAGCGCACCAAGAATCACGGGTAAAGCTTACTTCTGGAGAGAGTTATAGCCGTTTTACTGACGGCTGCCAGAAAACGGGGCCAAATCTGGCCACCGGCCAAAGGGGTACCCCTTTGGGCGGGCTCAAAAATTTGATTTTTTAAGAAGTGGACGGATTAGGCATATATGATCATATGGATTGATTCATAATGGACTCTAGTGTTCAAAAATGCTAGACTCAATGAAAAACCCGACGTTCACCCCGATCCATACATAAGAGGTGACGGTTTTGGAAATCAACTTGATAATCACCTAGAGGCCGACTCAAATATGGTTTCTACCGGTTCGACTTTTGGTAGGGTAGATATTTGAGTTAGGAATCCAACGCAATAAGAATCACGGGTAAGCTTACTTCTGGAGAGAGTTATAGCCGTTTTACTGACGGCTGCCAGAAAATGGGGACAAATCTGGCCACCGGCCAAAGGGTACCCCTTTGGGCGGGCTCAAAAATTTGATTTTTTCAAAAGTGGACGGATTAGGCATATATGATCATATGGATTGATTCATAATGTACTCCAGTGTTCAAAAATGCTAGACTCAATGAAAAACCGGACGTTCACCCCGATCCCTACATAAGAGGCGACGGTTGTGGAAATCAACTTGATAATCACCTAGAGGTTGACTCAAAAGGAGTTTCTTCCATTTGAAATTTTTTTAGGGTAGATATTTGAGTTAGGAATCCAACGCAACAAGAATCACGGGTAAAGCTTACTTCTGGAGAGAGTTATAGCCGTTTTACTGACGGCTGCCAGAAAACGGTGCGAAATCTGGCACCGGCCAAAGTGGTACCCCTTTGGGCGGGCTCAAAAATTTGATTTTTTAAGAAGTGGACGGATTAGGCATATATGATCATATGGATTGATTCATAATGGACTCTAGTGTTCAAAAATGCTAGACTCAATGAAAAACACGACGTTCACCCCGATCCCTACATAAGAGGTGACGGTTTTGGAAATCAACTTGATAATCACCTAGAGGCCGACTCAAATATGGTTTCTACCGGTTCGACTTTTGGTAGGGTAGATATTTGAGTTAGGAATCCAACGCAATAAGAATCACGGGTAAGCTTACTTCTGGAGAGAGTTATAGCCGTTTTACTGACGGCTGTCAGAAAACGGGGTCAAATCTGGTCACCGGCCAAAGAGGTACCCCTTTGGGCGGGCTCAAAATTTTGATTTTTTCAAAAGTGGACGGATTAGGCATATATGATCATATGGATTGTTTCATAATGGACTTTAGTGTTCCAAAATGCTAGACTCAATGAAAAACCCGACGTTCAGCCCGATCCCTACATAAGAGGCGACGGTTGTGGAAATCAACTTGATTATCACCTAGAGGTTGACTCAAAAGGACTTTCTTCCATTTGAACTTTTTGTAGGGTAGATATTTGAGCTAGAAATCCAACGCAACAAGAATCACGGGTAAAGGTTACTTCTGGAGAAAGTTATAGCCGTTTTACTGACGGCTGTCAGAAAACGGGGCCAAATCTGGCCACCGGCCAAAGGGTAACCCTTAGGGCGGGCTCAAAAATTTGATTTTTTCAAAAGTGGACGGATTAGGCATATATGATCATATGGATTGATTCATAATGGACTCTAGTGTTCAAAAATTCTAGAATCAATGAAAAACCCGACGTTCACCCCGATCCCTACATAAGAGGCGACGGTTGTGGAAATCAACTGCATTATCACCTAGAGGTTGACTCAAAAGGAGTTTTTTCCATTTGAAATTTTTGTACGGTAGATATTTGAGTTAGGAATCCAACGCAACAAGAATCACGGGTAAAGCTTACTTCTGGAGAGAGTTATAGCCGTTTTACTGACGGCTGCCAGAAAACGGTGCCAAATCTGGCACCGGCCAAAGTGGTACCCCTTTGGGCGGGCTCAAAAATTTGATTTTTTAAGAAGTGGACGGATTAGGCATATATGATCATATGGATTGATTCATAATGGACTCTAGTGTTCAAAAATGCTAGACTCAATGAAAAACACGACGTTCACCCTGATCCCTACATAAGAGGTGACGGTTTTGGAAATCAACTTGATAATCACCTAGAGGCCGACTCAAATATGATTTCTACCGGTTCGACTTTTGGTAGGGTAGATATTTGAGTTAGGAATCCAACGCAATAAGAATCACGGGTAAGCTTACTTCTGGAGAGAGTTATAGCCGTTTTACTGACGGCTGCCAGAAAACGGGGTCAAATCTGGCCACCGGCCAAAGAGGTACCCATTTGGGCGGGCTCAAAAATTTGATTTTTTCAAAAGTGGACGGATTAGGCATATATGATCATATGGATTGTTTCATAATGGACTTTAGTGATCCAAAATGCTAGACTCAATGAAAAACCCGACGTTCAGCCCGATCCCTACATAAGAGGCGACGGTTGTGGAAATCAACTTGATTATCACCTAGAGGTTGACTCAAAAGGACTTTCTTCCATTTGAACTTTTTGTAGGGTAGATATTTGAGCTAGAAATCCAACGCAACAAGAATCACGGGTAAAGGTTACTTCTGGAGAGAGTTATAGCCGTTTTACTGACGGCTGTCAGAAAATGGGGCCAAATCTGGCCACCGGCCAAAGGGTAACCCTTAGGGCGGGCTCAAAAATTTGATTTTTTCAAAAGTGGACGGATTAGGCATATATGATCATATGGATTGGTTCATAATGGACTCCAGTGTTCAAAAATTCTAGACTCAATGAAAAACCCGACGTTCACCCCGATCCCTACATAAGAGGCGACGGTTGTGGAAATCAACTTCATTATTACCTAGAGGCCGACTCAAATATGGTTTCTACCGGTTCGACTTTTGGGAGAGTAGATATTTGAGTTAGGAATCCAACGCAATAAGAATCACGGGTAAGCTTACTTCTGGAGAGAGTTATAGCTGTTTTACTGACGGCTGCCAGAAAACGGGGTCAAATCTGGCCACCGGCCAAAGAGGTACCCCTTTGGGCAGGCTCAAAAATTTGATTTTTTCAAAAGTGGACGGATTATGCATATATGATCATATGGATTGATTCATAATGGACTTTAGTGTTCAAAAATGCTAGACTCAATGAAAAACCCGACGTTCACCCCGATCCCTACATAAGAGGCGACGGTTGTGGAAATCAACTTGATTATCACCTAGAGGTTGAGTCAAAAGGACTTTCTTCCATTTGAACTTTTTGTAGGGTAGATATTTGAGCTAGAAATCCAACGCAACAAGAATGACGGGTAAAGCTTACTTCTGGAGAGAGTTATAGCCGTTTTACTGACGGCTGCCAGAAAACAAAGACAAATCTGGCCACCGGCCAAAGGGTACCCCTTTGGGCGGGCTCAAAAATTTGATTTTTTCAAAAGTGGACGGATTAGGCATATATGATCATATGGATTGATTCATAATGTACTCCAGTGTTCAAAAATGCTAGACTCAATGAAAAACCCGACGTTCACCCCGATCCCTACATAAGAGGCGACGGTTGTGGAAATCAACTTGATAATCACCTAGGGTTGACTCAAAAGGAGTTTCTTCCATTTGAAATTTTTATAGAGTAGATATTTGAGTTAGGAATCCAACGCAACAAGAATCACGAGTAAAGCTTACTTCTGGAGAGAGTTATAGCCGTTTTACTGACGGCTGCCAGAAAACGGTGCCGAATCTGGCCACCGGCCAAAGGGGTACCCCTTTGGGCGGGCTCAAAAATTTGATTTTTTAAGAAGTGGACGGATTAGGCATATATGATCATATGGATTGATTCATAATGGACTCTAGTGTTCAAAAATGCTAGACTCAATGAAAAACACGACGTTCACCCCGATCCCTACATAAGAGGTGACGGTTTTGGAAATCAACTTGATAATCACCTAGAGGCCGATTCAAATATGGTTTCTACCGGTTCGACTTTTGGTAGGGTAGATATTTGAGTTAGGAATCCAACGCAATAAGAATCACGGGTAAGCTTACTTCTGGAGAGAGTTATAGCCGTTTTACTGACGGCTGCCAGAAAACGGGGTCAAATCTGGCCACCGGCCAAAGAGGTACCCCTTTGGGCGGGCTCAAAAATTTGATTTTTTCAAAAGTGGACGGATTAGGCATATATGATCATATGGATTGATTCATAATGGACTTTAGTGTTCAAAAATGCTAGACTCAATGAAAAACCCGACGTTCACCCCGATCCCTACAAAAGAGGCGACGGTTGTGGAAATCAACTTGATAATCACCTAGAGGTTGACTCAAAAGGAGTTTCTTCCATTTGAAATTTTTGTAGGGTAGATATTTGAGTGAGGAATCCAACGCAACAAGAATCACGGGTAAAGCTTACTTCTGGAGAGAGTTATAGCCGTTTTACTGACGGCTGCCAGGAAACGGTTCCAAATCTGGCCACCGGCCAAAGGGGTACCCCTTTGGGCGGGCTCAAAATTTTAATTTTTTAAGAAGTGGACGGATTAGGCATATATGATCATATGGATTGATTCATAATGGACTCTAGTGTTCAAAAATGCTAGACTCAATGAAAAACCCGACGTTCACCCCGATCCATACATAAGAGGTGACGGTTTTGGAAATCAACTTGATAATCACCTAGAGGCCGACTCAAATAGGGTTTCTACCGGTTCGACTTTTGCTAGGGTAGATATTTAAGTTAGGAATCCAACGCAACAAGAATCACGGGTAAAGCTTACTTCTGGAGAGAGTTATAGCCGTTTTACTGACGGCTGCCAGAAAACGGGGCCAAATCTGGCCACCGGCCAAAGGGGTACCCCTTTGGGCGGGCTCAAAAATTTGATTTTTTCAAAAGTGGATGGATTAGGCATATATGATCATATGGATTGATTCATAATGGAGTCTAGTGTTCAAAAATGCTAGACTCAATGAAAAACATGACGTTCACCCCGATCCCTACATAAGAGGTGACGGTTTTGGAAATCAACTTGATAATCACCTAGAGGCCGACTCAAATAGGGTTTCTACCGGTACAACTTTTGGTAGGGTAGATATTTGAGTTAGGAATCCAACGCAATAAGAATCACGGGTAAAGCTTACTTCTGGAGAGAGTTATAGCCATTTTACTGACGGCTGCTAGAAAACGGAACCAAATCTGGCCACCGGCCAAAGAGATACCCCTTTGGGCGGGCTCAAAAATTTGATTTTTTCAAAAGTGGATGGATTAGGCATATATAATCATATGGATTGATTCATAATGGACTTTAGTGTTCAAAAATTCTAGACTCAATGAAAAACCCGACGTTCACCCCGATCCATACATAAGAGGTGACGGTTTTGGAAATCAACTTGATAATCACCTAGAGGTTGACTCAAAAGGAGTTTCTTCCATTTGAACTTTTTGTAGGGTAGATATTTGAGTTAGACATCCAACGCAATAAGAATCACGGGTAAAGCTTACTTCTGGAGAGAGTTATAGCCATTTTACTGACGGCTGCCAGAAAACGGGGTCAAATCTGGCCACCGGCCAAAGAGGTACCCCTTTGGGCGGGCTCAAAAATTTGATTTTTTCAAAAGTGGACGGATTAGGCATATATGATCATATGGATTGATTCATAATGGACTTTAGTGTTCAAAAATGCTAGACTCAATGAAAAACCCGACGTTCACCCCGATCCCTACATAAGAGGCGACGGTTGTGATAATCAACTTGATTATCACCTAGAGGTTGACTCAAAAGGACTTTCTTCCATTTGAACTTTTTGCAGGGTAGATATTTGAGCTAGAAATCCAACGCAACAAGAATCACGGGTAAAGCTTACTTCTGGAGAGAGTTATAGCCGTTTTACTGACGGCTGCCAGAAAACGGGGCCAAATCTGGCCACCGGCCAAAGGGTACCCCTTTGGGCGGGCTCAAAAATTTGATTTTTTCAAAAGTGGATGGATTAGGCATATATGATCATATGGATTGATTCATAATGGACTCTAGTGTTCAAAAATGCTAGACTCAATGAAAAACCCGACGTTCACCCCGATCCCTACATAAGAGGCGACGGTTGTGGAAATCAACTTGATAATCACCTAGAGGTTGACTCAAAAGGAGTTTCTTCCATTTGAAATTTTTGTAGGGTAGATATTTGAGTTAGGAATCCAACGCAACAAGAATCACGGGTAAAGCTTACTTCTGGAGAGAGTTATAGCCGTTTTACTGACGGCTGCCAGGAAACGGTTCCAAATCTGGCCACCGGCCAAAGGGGTACCCCTTTGGGCGGGCTCAAAAATTTAATTTTTTAAGAAGTGGACGGATTAGGCATATATGATCATATGGATTGATTCATAATGGACTCTAGTGTTCAAAAATGCTAGACTCAATGAAAAACCCAATGTTCACCCCGATCCATACATAAGAGGTGACGGTTTTGGAAATCAACTTGATAATCACCTAGAGGCCGACTCAAATAGGGTTTCTACCGGTTCGACTTTTGGTAGAGTAGATATTTAAGTTAGGAATCCAACACAATAAGAATCACGGGTAAATCTTACTTCTGGAGAGAGTTATAGCCGTTTTACTGACGGCTGCCAGAAAACGGGGCCAAATCTGGCCACCGGCCAAAGGGGTACCCCTTTGGGCGGGCTCAAAAATTTGTTTTTTTAAGAAGTGGACGGATTAGGCATATATGATCATATGGATTGATTCATAATGGACTCTAGTGTTCAAAAATGCTAGACTCAATGAAAAACACGACGTTCACCCCGATCCCTACATAAGAGGTGACGGTTTTGGAAATCAACTTGATAATCACCTAGAGGCCGACTCAAATATGGTTTCTACCGGTTCGACTTTTGGTAGGGTAGATATTTGAGTTAGGAATCCAACGCAAAAAGAATCACGGGTAAGCTTACTTCTGGAGAGAGTTATAGCCGTTTTACTGACGGCTGCCAGAAAACGGGGTCAAATCTGGCCACCGGCCAAAGAGGTACCCCTTTGGGCGGGCTCAAAAATTTGATTTTTTCAAAAGTGGACGGATTAGGCATATATGATCATATGGATTGATTCATAATGGACTCTAGTGTTCAAAAATGCTAGACTCAATGAAAAACCCGATGTTCACCCCGATCCATACATAAGAGGTGACGGTTTTGGAAATCAACTTGATAATCACCTAGAGGTTGACTCAAAAGGACTTTCTTCCATTTGAACTTTTTATAGGGTAGATATTTGAGCTAGAAATCCAACGCAACAAGAATCACGGGTAAAGGTTACTTCTGGAGAGAGTTATAGCCGTTTTACTGACGGCTGCCAGAAAACGGGGCCAAATCTGACCACCGGCCAAAGGGTACCCCTTAGGGGGGACTCAAAAATTTGATTTTTTCAAAAGTGGACGGATTAGGCATATATGATCATATGGATTGATTCATAATGGACTCTAGTGTTCAAAAATTCTAGACTCAATGAAAAACCCGACGTTCACCCCGATCCCTACATAAGAGGCGACGGTTGTGGAAATCAACTTGATTATCACCTAGAGGTTGACTCAAAATGAGTTTCTTCCATTTGAAATTTTTGTAGGGTAGATATTTGAGTTAGGAATCCAATGCAACAAGAATCACGGGTAAAGCTTACTTCTGGAGAGAGTTATAGCCGTTTTACTGACGGCTGCCAGAAAACAGGGCCAAATCTGGCCACCGGCCAAAGGGGTACCCCTTTGGGCGGGCTCAAAAATTTGATTTTTTAAGAAGTGGACGGATTAGGCATATATGATCATATGGATTGATTCATAATGGACTCTAGTGTTCAAAAATGCTAGACTCAATGAAAAACCCGACGTTCACCCCGATCCATACATAAGAGGTGACGGTTTTGGAAATCAACTTGATAATCACCTAGAGGCCGACTCAAATATGGTTTCTACCGGTTCGACTTTTGGTAGGGTAGATATTTGAGTTAGGAATCCAACGCAATAAGAATCACGGGTAAGCTTACTTCTGGAGAGAGTTATAGCCGTTTTACTGACGGCTGCCAGAAAACGGTGCCAAATCTGGCCACCGGCCAAAGGGGTACCCCTTTGGGCGGGCTCAAAAATTTGATTTTTTAAGAAGTGGACGGATTAGGCATATATGATCATATGGATTGATTCATAATGGACTCTAGTGTTCAAAAATGCTAGACTCAATGAAAAACACGACGTTCACCCCGATCCCTACATAAGAGGTGACGGTTTTGGAAATCAACTTGATAATCACCCAGAGGCCGACTCAAATATGGTTTCTACCGGTTCGACTTTTGGTAGGGTAGATATTTGAGTTAGGAATCCAACGCAATAAGAATCACGGGTAAGCTTACTTCTGGAGAGAGTTATAGCCGTTTTACTGACGGCTGCCAGAAAACGGGGTCAAATCTGGCCACCGGCCAAAGAGGTACCCCTTTGGGCGGGCTCAAAAATTTGATTTTTTCAAAAGTGGACGGATTAGGCATATATGATCATATGGATTGATTCATAATGGACTTTAGTGTTCAAAAATGCTAGACTCAATGAAAAACCCGACGTTCACCCCGATCCCTACATAAGAGGCGACGGTTGTGGAAATCAACTTGATAATCACCTAGAGGTTGACTCAAAAGGAGTTTCTTCCATTTGAAATTTTTGTAGGGTAGATATTTGAGTGAGGAATCCAACGCAACAAGAATCACGGGTAAAGCTTACTTCTGGAGAGAGTTATAGCCGTTTTACTGACGGCTGCCAGGAAACGGTTCCAAATCTGGCCACCGGCCAAAGGGGTACCCCTTTGGGCGGGCTCAAAATTTTAATTTTTTAAGAAGTGGACGGATTACGCATATATGATCATATGGATTGATTCATAATGGACTCTAGTGTTCAAAAATGCTAGACTCAATGAAAAACCCGACGTTCACCCCGATCCATACATAAGAGGTGACGGTTTTGGAAATCAACTTGATAATCACCTAGAGGCCGACTCAAATAGGGTTTCTACCGGTTCGACTTTTGTTAGGGTAGATATTTAAGTTAGGAATCCAACGCAACAAGAATCACGGGTAAAGCTTACTTCTGGAGAGAGTTATAGCCGTTTTACTGACGGCTGCCAGAAAACGGGGCCAAATCTGGCCACCGGCCAAAGGGGTACCCCTTTGGGCGGGCTCAAAAATTTGATTTTTTCAAAAGTGGATGGATTAGGCATATATGATCATATGGATTGATTCATAATGGACTCTAGTGTTCAAAAATGCTAGACTCAATGAAAAACATGACGTTCACCCCGATCCCTACATAAGAGGTGACGGTTTTGGAAATCAACTTGATAATCACCTAGAGGCCGACTCAAATAGGGTTTCTACCGGTACAACTTTTGGTAGGGTAGATATTTGAGTTAGGAATCCAACGCAATAAGAATCACGGGTAAAGCTTACTTCTGGAGAGAGTTATAGCCATTTTACTGACGGCTGCTAGAAAACGGGACCAAATCTGGCCACCGGCCAAAGAGATACCCCTTTGGGCAGGCTCAAAAATTTGATTTTTTCAAAAGTGGATGGATTAGGCATATATAATCATATGGATTGATTCATAATGGACTTTAGTGTTCAAAAATTCTAGACTCAATGAAAAACCCGACGTTCACCCCGATCCATACATAAGAGGTGACGGTTTTGGAAATCAACTTGATAATCACCTAGAGGTTGACTCAAAAGGAGTTTCTTCCATTTGAACTTTTTGTAGGGTAGATATTTGAGTTAGACATCCAACGCAATAAGAATCACGGGTAAAGCTTACTTCTGGAGAGAGTTATAGCCATTTTACTGACGGCTGCCAGAAAACGGGGTCAAATCTGGCCACCGGCCAAAGAGGTACCCCTTTGGGCGGGCTCAAAAATTTGATTTTTTCAAAAGTGGACGGATTAGGCATATATGATCATATGGATTGATTCATAATGGACTTTAGTGTTCAAAAATGCTAGACTCAATGAAAAACCCGACGTTCACCCCGATCCCTACATAAGAGGCGACGGTTGTGGTAATCAACTTGATTATCACCTAGAGGTTGACTCAAAAGGACTTTCTTCCATTTGAACTTTTTGCAGGGTAGATATTTGAGCTAGAAATCCAACGCAACAAGAATCACGGGTAAAGCTTACTTCTGGAGAGAGTTATAGCCGTTTTACTGACGGCTGCCAGAAAACGAGGCCAAATCTGGCCACCGGCCAAAGGGTACCCCTTTGGGCGGGCTCAAAAATTTGATTTTTTCAAAAGTGGATGGATTAGGCATATATGATCATATGGATTGATTCATAATGGACTCTAGTGTTCAAAAATGCTAGACTCAATGAAAAACCCGACGTTCACCCCGATCCCTACATAAGAGGCGACGGTTGTGGAAATCAACTTGATAATCACCTAGAGGTTGACTCAAAAGGAGTTTCTTCCATTTGAAATTTTTGTAGGGTAGATATTTGAGTTAGGAATCCAACGCAACAAGAATCACGGGTAAAGCTTACTTCTGGAGAGAGTTATAGCCGTTTTACTGACGGCTGCCAGGAAACGGTTCCAAATCTGGCCACCGGCCAAAGAGGTACCCCTTTGGGCGGGCTCAAAAATTTAATTTTTTAAGAAGTGGACGGATTAGGCATATATGATCATATGGATTGATTCATAATGGACTCTAATGTTCAAAAATGCTAGACTCAATGAAAAATCCGATGTTCACCCCGATCCATACATAAGAGGTGACGGTTTTGGAAATCAACTTGATAATCACCTAGAGGCCGACTCAAATAGGGTTTCTACCGGTTCGACTTTTGGTAGGGTAGATATTTAAATTAGGAATCCAACACAATAAGAATCACGGGTAAATCTTACTTCTGGAGAGAGTTATAGCCGTTTTACTGACGGCTGCCAGAAAACGGGGCCAAATCTGGCCACCGGCCAAAGGGGTACCCCTTTGGGCGGGCTCAAAAATTTGTTTTTTTAAGAAGTGGACGGATTAGGCATATATGATCATATGGATTGATTCATAATGGACTCTAGTGTTCAAAAATGCTAGACTCAATGAAAAACACGACGTTCACCCCGATCCCTACATAAGAGGTGACGGTTTTGGAAATCAACTTCATAATCACCTAGAGGCCGACTCAAATATGGTTTCTACCGGTTCGACTTTTGGTAGGGTAGATATTTGAGTTAGGAATCCAACGCAAAAAGAATCACGGCTAAGCTTACTTCTGGAGAGAGTTATAGCCGTTTTACTGACGGCTGCCAGAAAACGGGGTCAAATCTGGCCACCGGCCAAAGAGGTACCCCTTTGGGCGGGCTCAAAAATTTGATTTTTTCAAAAGTGGACGGATTAGGCATATATGATCATATGGATTGATTCATAATGGACTCTAGTGTTCAAAAATGCTAGACTCAATGAAAAACCCGATGTTCACCCCGATCCATACATAAGAGGTGACGGTTTTGGAAATCAACTTGATAATCACCTAGAGGTTGACTCAAAAGGACTTTCTTCCATTTGAACTTTTTATAGGGTAGATATTTGAGCTAGAAATCCAACGCAACAAGAATCACGGGTAAAGGTTACTTCTGGAGAGAGTTATAGCCGTTTTACTGACGGCTGCCAGAAAACGGGGCCAAATCTGACCACCGGCCAAAGGGTACCCCTTAGGGGGGACTCAAAAATTTGATTTTTTCAAAAGTGGACGGATTAGGCATATATGATCATATGGATTGATTCATAATGGACTCTAGTGTTCAAAAATTCTAGACTCAATGAAAAACCCGACGTTCACCCCGATCCCTACATAAGAGGCGACGGTTGTGGAAATCAACTTGATTATCACCTAGAGGTTGACTCAAAATGAGTTTCTTCCATTTGAAATTTTTGTAGGGTAGATATTTGAGTTAGGAATCCAATGCAACAAGAATCACGGGTAAAGCTTACTTCTGGAGAGAGTTATAGCCGTTTTATTGACGGCTGCCAGAAAACAGGGCCAAATCTGGCCACCGGCCAAAGGGGTACCCCTTTGGGCGGGCTCAAAAATTTGATTTTTTAAGAAGTGGACGGATTAGGCATATATGATCATATGGATTGATTCATAATGGACTCTAGTGTTCAAAAATGCTAGACTCAATGAAAAACCCGACGTTCACCCCGATCCATACATAAGAGGTGACGGTTTTGGAAATCAACTTGATAATCACCTAGAGGCCGACTCAAATATGGTTTCTACCGGTTCGACTTTTGGTATGGTAGATATTTGAGTTAGGAATCCAACGCAATAAGAATCACGGGTAAGCTTACTTCTGGAGAGAGTTATAGCCGTTTTACTGACGGCTGCCAGGAAACGGTTCCAAATCTGGCCACCGGCCAAAGGGGTACCCCTTTGGGCGGGCTCAAAAATTTAATTTTTTAAGAAGTGGACGGATTAGGCATATATGATCATATGGATTGATTCATAATGGACTCTAGTGTTCAAAAATGCTAGACTCAATGAAAAACCCGATGTTCACCCCGATCCATACATAAGAGGTGACGGTTTTGGAAATCAACTTGATAATCACCTAGAGGCCGACTCAAATAGGGTTTCTACCGGTTCGACTTTTGGTAGGGTAGATATTTAAGTTAGGAATCCAACACAATAAGAATCACGGGTAAATCTTACTTCTGGAGAGAGTTATAGCCGTTTTACTGACGGCTGCCAGAAAACGGGGCCAAATCTGGCCACCGGCCAAAGGGATACCCCTTTGGGCGGGCTCAAAAATTTGTTTTTTTAAGAAGTGGACGGATTAGGCATATATGATCATATGGATTGATTCATAATGGACTCTAGTGTTCAAAAATTCTAGACTCAATGAAAAACCCGACGTTCACCCCGATCCCTACATAAGAGGCGACGGTTGTGGAAATCAACTTGATTATCACCTATAGGTTGACTCAAAATGAGTTTCTTCCATTTGAAATTTTTGTAGGGTAGATATTTGAGTTAGGAATCCAATGCAACAAGAATCACGGGTAAAGCTTACTTCTGGAGAGAGTTATAGCCGTTTTACTGACGGCTGCCAGAAAACAGGGCCAAATCTGGCCACCGGCCAAAGGGGTACCCCTTTGGGCGGGCTCAAAAATTTGATTTTTTAAGAAGTGGACGGATTAGGCATATATGATCATATGGATTGATTCATAATGGACTCTAGTGTTCAAAAATGCTAGACTCAATGAAAAACCCGACGTTCACCCCGATCCATGCATAAGAGGTGACGGTTGTGGAAATCAACTTGATTATCACCTAGAGGTTGACTCAAAAGCACTTTCTTCCATATGATCTTTTTTTAGGGTAGATATTTGAGATAGAAATCCAACGCAACAAGAATCACGGGTAAAGCTTACTTCTGGAGAGAGTTATAGCCGTTTTACTGACGGCTGCCAGAAAACGGGGCCAAATCTGGCTACCGGCCAAAGGGTACCCCTTTGGGCGGGCTCAAAAATTTGATTTTTTCAAAAGTGGACGGATTAGGCATATATGATCATATGGATTGATTCATAATGGACTCTAGTGTTCAAAAATGCTAGACTCAATGAAAAACCCGACGTTCACCCCGATCCCTACATAAGAGGCGACGGTTGTGGAAATCAACTTGAATATGACCTAGAGGTTGACTCAAAAGGAGTTTCTTCCATTTGAAATTTTTGTAGGGTAGATATTTGAGTTAGGAATCCAACACAACAAGAATCACGGGTAAAGCTTACTTCTGGAGAGAGTTATAGCCGTTTTACTGACGGCTGCCAGAAAACGGGGCCAAATCTGGCCACCGGCCAAAGGGGTACCCCTTTCGGCGGGTTCAAAAATTTGATTTTTTAAGAAGTGGACGGATTAGGCATATATGATCATATGGATTGATTCATAATGGACTCTAGTGTTCAAAAATGCTATACTCAATGAAAAACCCGACGTTCACCCCGATCCCTACATAAGAGGTGACGGTTTTGGAAATCAACTTGATAATCACCTAGAGGCCGACTCAAATAGGGTTTCTACCGGTTCGACTTTTCGTAGGGTAGATATTTGAGTTAGGAATCCAACGCAATAAGAATCACGGGTAAGCTTACTTCTGGAGAGAGTTATAGCCGTTTTACTGACGGCTGCCAGAAAACGGGGCCAAATCTGGCCACCGGCCAAAGGGGTACCCCTTTGGGCGGGCTCAAAAATTTGATTTTTTCAAAAGTGGACGGATTAGGCATATATGATCATATGGATTGATTCATAATGGACTTTAGTGTTCAAAAATGCTAGACTCAATGAAAAACCCGACGTTCACCCCGATCCCTACATAAGAGACGACGGTTGTGGAAATCAACTTGATTATCACCTAGAGGTTGAGTCAAAAGAACTTTCTTCCATTTGAACTTTTTGTAGGGTAGATATTTGAGCTAGAAATCCAACGCAACAAGAATGACGGGTAAAGCGTACTTCTGGAGAGAGTTATAGCTGTTTTGCTGACGGCTGCAAGAAAACAGGGACAAATCTGGCCACCGGCCAAAGGGTACCCGTTTGGGCGGGCTCAAAAATTTGATTTTTGAAGAAGTGGACGGATTAGGCATATATGATCATATGGATTGATTCATAATGGACTCTAGTGTTCAAAAATGTTAGACTCAATGAAAAACCCGACGTTCACCCCGATCCCTACATAAGAGGTGACGGTTTTGGAAATCAACTTGATAATCACCTAGAGACCGACTCAAATAGGGTTTCTACCGGTTCGACTTTTCGTAGGGTAGATATTTGAGTTAGGAATCCAACGCAATAAGAATCACGGGTAAGCTTACTTCTGGAGAGAGTTATAGCCGTTTTACTGACTGCTGCCAGAAAACGGGGCCAAATCTGACCACCGGCCAAAGGGTACCCCTTAGGGGGGACTCAAAAATTTGATTTTTTCAAAAGTGGACGGATTAGGCATATATGATCATATGGATTGATTCATAATGGACTCTAGTGTTCAAAAATTCTAGACTCAATGAAAAACCCGACGTTCACCCCGATCCCTACATAAGAGGCGACGGTTGTGGAAATCAACTTGATTATCACCTAGAGGTTGACTCAAAATGAGTTTCTTCCATTTGAAATTTTTGTAGGGTAGATATTTGAGTTAGGAATCCAATGCAACAAGAATCACGGGTAAAGCTTACTTCTGGAGAGAGTTATAGCCGTTTTACTGACGGCTGCCAGAAAACAGGGCCAAATCTGGCCACCGGCCAAAGGGGTACCCCTTTGGGCGGGCTCAAAAATTTGATTTTTTAAGAAGTGGACGGATTAGGCATATATGATCATATGGATTGATTCATAATGGACTCTAGTGTTCAAAAATGCTAGACTCAATGAAAAACCCGACGTTCACCCCGATCCATACATAAGAGGTGACGGTTTTGGAAATCAACTTGATAATCACCTAGAGGCCGACTCAAATATGGTTTCTACCGGTTCGACTTTTGGTAGGGTAGATATTTGAGTTAGGAATCCAACGCAATAAGAATCACGGGTAAGCTTACTTCTGGAGAGAGTTATAGCCGTTTTACTGACTGCTGCCAGAAAACGGGGCCAAATCTGACCACCGGCCAAAGGGTACCCCTTAGGGGGGACTCAAAAATTTGATTTTTTCAAAAGTGGACGGATTAGGCATATATGATCATATGGATTGATTCATAATGGACTCTAGTGTTCAAAAATTCTAGACTCAATGAAAAACCCGACGTTCACCCCGATCCCTACATAAGAGGCGACGGTTGTGGAAATCAACTTGATTATCACCTAGAGGTTGACTCAAAATGAGTTTCTTCCATTTGAAATTTTTGTAGGGTAGATATTTGAGTTAGGAATCCAATGCAACAAGAATCACGGGTAAAGCTTACTTCTGGAGAGAGTTATAGCCGTTTTACTGACGGCTGCCAGAAAACAGGGCCAAATCTGGCCACCGGCCAAAGGGGTACCCCTTTGGGCGGGCTCAAAATTTTAATTTTTTAAGAAGTGGACGGATTACGCATATATGATCATATGGATTGATTCATAATGGACTCTAGTGTTCAAAAATGCTAGACTCAATGAAAAACCCGACGTTCACCCCGATCCATACATAAGAGGTGACGGTTTTGGAAATCAACTTGATAATCACCTAGAGGCCGACTCAAATAGGGTTTCTACCGGTTCGACTTTTGTTAGGGTAGATATTTAAGTTAGGAATCCAACGCAACAAGAATCACGGGTAAAGCTTACTTCTGGAGAGAGTTATAGCCGTTTTACTGACGGCTGCCAGAAAACGGGGCCAAATCTGGCCACCGGCCAAAGGGGTACCCCTTTGGGCGGGCTCAAAAATTTGATTTTTTCAAAAGTGGATGGATTAGGCATATATGATCATATGGATTGATTCATAATGGACTCTAGTGTTCAAAAATGCTAGACTCAATGAAAAACATGACGTTCACCCCGATCCCTACATAAGAGGTGACGGTTTTGGAAATCAACTTGATAATCACCTAGAGGCCGACTCAAATAGGGTTTCTACCGGTACAACTTTTGGTAGGGTAGATATTTGAGTTAGGAATCCAACGCAATAAGAATCACGGGTAAAGCTTACTTCTGGAGAGAGTTATAGCCATTTTACTGACGGCTGCTAGAAAACGGGACCAAATCTGGCCACCGGCCAAAGAGATACCCCTTTGGGCAGGCTCAAAAATTTGATTTTTTCAAAAGTGGATGGATTAGGCATATATAATCATATGGATTGATTCATAATGGACTTTAGTGTTCAAAAATTCTAGACTCAATGAAAAACCCGACGTTCACCCCGATCCATACATAAGAGGTGACGGTTTTGGAAATCAACTTGATAATCACCTAGAGGTTGACTCAAAAGGAGTTTCTTCCATTTGAACTTTTTGTAGGGTAGATATTTGAGTTAGACATCCAACGCAATAAGAATCACGGGTAAAGCTTACTTCTGGAGAGAGTTATAGCCATTTTACTGACGGCTGCCAGAAAACGGGGTCAAATCTGGCCACCGGCCAAAGAGGTACCCCTTTGGGCGGGCTCAAAAATTTGATTTTTTCAAAAGTGGACGGATTAGGCATATATGATCATATGGATTGATTCATAATGGACTTTAGTGTTCAAAAATGCTAGACTCAATGAAAAACCCGACGTTCACCCCGATCCCTACATAAGAGGCGACGGTTGTGGTAATCAACTTGATTATCACCTAGAGGTTGACTCAAAAGGACTTTCTTCCATTTGAACTTTTTGCAGGGTAGATATTTGAGCTAGAAATCCAACGCAACAAGAATCACGGGTAAAGCTTACTTCTGGAGAGAGTTATAGCCGTTTTACTGACGGCTGCCACAAAACGAGGCCAAATCTGGCCACCGGCCAAAGGGTACCCCTTTGGGCGGGCTCAAAAATTTGATTTTTTCAAAAGTGGATGGATTAGGCATATATGATCATATGGATTGATTCATAATGGACTCTAGTGTTCAAAAATGCTAGACTCAATGAAAAACCCGACGTTCACCCCGATCCCTACATAAGAGGCGACGGTTGTGGAAATCAACTTGATAATCACCTAGAGGTTGACTCAAAAGGAGTTTCTTCCATTTGAAATTTTTGTAGGGTAGATATTTGAGTTAGGAATCCAACGCAACAAGAATCACGGGTAAAGCTTACTTCTGGAGAGAGTTATAGCCGTTTTACTGACGGCTGCCAGGAAACGGTTCCAAATCTGGCCACCGGCCAAAGAGGTACCCCTTTGGGCGGGCTCAAAAATTTAATTTTTTAAGAAGTGGACGGATTAGGCATATATGATCATATGGATTGATTCATAATGGACTCTAATGTTCAAAAATGCTAGACTCAATGAAAAATCCGATGTTCACCCCGATCCATACATAAGAGGTGACGGTTTTGGAAATCAACTTGATAATCACCTAGAGGCCGACTCAAATAGGGTTTCTACCGGTTCGACTTTTGGTAGGGTAGATATTTAAATTAGGAATCCAACACAATAAGAATCACGGGTAAATCTTACTTCTGGAGAGAGTTATAGCCGTTTTACTGACGGCTGCCAGAAAACGGGGCCAAATCTGGCCACCGGCCAAAGGGGTACCCCTTTGGGCGGGCTCAAAAATTTGTTTTTTTAAGAAGTGGACGGATTAGGCATATATGATCATATGGATTGATTCATAATGGACTCTAGTGTTCAAAAATGCTAGACTCAATGAAAAACACGACGTTCACCCCGATCCCTACATAAGAGGTGACGGTTTTGGAAATCAACTTCATAATCACCTAGAGGCCGACTCAAATATGGTTTCTACCGGTTCGACTTTTGGTAGGGTAGATATTTGAGTTAGGAATCCAACGCAAAAAGAATCACGGCTAAGCTTACTTCTGGAGAGAGTTATAGCCGTTTTACTGACGGCTGCCAGAAAACGGGGTCAAATCTGGCCACCGGCCAAAGAGGTACCCCTTTGGGCGGGCTCAAAAATTTGATTTTTTCAAAAGTGGACGGATTAGGCATATATGATCATATGGATTGATTCATAATGGACTCTAGTGTTCAAAAATGCTAGACTCAATGAAAAACCCGATGTTCACCCCGATCCATACATAAGAGGTGACGGTTTTGGAAATCAACTTGATAATCACCTAGAGGTTGACTCAAAAGGACTTTCTTCCATTTGAACTTTTTATAGGGTAGATATTTGAGCTAGAAATCCAACGCAACAAGAATCACGGGTAAAGGTTACTTCTGGAGAGAGTTATAGCCGTTTTACTGACGGCTGCCAGAAAACGGGGCCAAATCTGACCACCGGCCAAAGGGTACCCCTTAGGGGGGACTCAAAAATTTGATTTTTTCAAAAGTGGACGGATTAGGCATATATGATCATATGGATTGATTCATAATGGACTCTAGTGTTCAAAAATTCTAGACTCAATGAAAAACCCGACGTTCACCCCGATCCCTACATAAGAGGCGACGGTTGTGGAAATCAACTTGATTATCACCTAGAGGTTGACTCAAAATGAGTTTCTTCCATTTGAAATTTTTGTAGGGTAGATATTTGAGTTAGGAATCCAATGCAACAAGAATCACGGGTAAAGCTTACTTCTGGAGAGAGTTATAGCCGTTTTATTGACGGCTGCCAGAAAACAGGGCCAAATCTGGCCACCGGCCAAAGGGGTACCCCTTTGGGCGGGCTCAAAAATTTGATTTTTTAAGAAGTGGACGGATTAGGCATATATGATCATATGGATTGATTCATAATGGACTCTAGTGTTCAAAAATGCTAGACTCAATGAAAAACCCGACGTTCACCCCGATCCATACATAAGAGGTGACGGTTTTGGAAATCAACTTGATAATCACCTAGAGGCCGACTCAAATATGGTTTCTACCGGTTCGACTTTTGGTATGGTAGATATTTGAGTTAGGAATCCAACGCAATAAGAATCACGGGTAAGCTTACTTCTGGAGAGAGTTATAGCCGTTTTACTGACGGCTGCCAGGAAACGGTTCCAAATCTGGCCACCGGCCAAAGGGGTACCCCTTTGGGCGGGCTCAAAAATTTAATTTTTTAAGAAGTGGACGGATTAGGCATATATGATCATATGGATTGATTCATAATGGACTCTAGTGTTCAAAAATGCTAGACTCAATGAAAAACCCGATGTTCACCCCGATCCATACATAAGAGGTGACGGTTTTGGAAATCAACTTGATAATCACCTAGAGGCCGACTCAAATAGGGTTTCTACCGGTTCGACTTTTGGTAGGGTAGATATTTAAGTTAGGAATCCAACACAATAAGAATCACGGGTAAATCTTACTTCTGGAGAGAGTTATAGCCGTTTTACTGACGGCTGCCAGAAAACGGGGCCAAATCTGGCCACCGGCCAAAGGGATACCCCTTTGGGCGGGCTCAAAAATTTGTTTTTTTAAGAAGTGGACGGATTAGGCATATATGATCATATGGATTGATTCATAATGGACTCTAGTGTTCAAAAATTCTAGACTCAATGAAAAACCCGACGTTCACCCCGATCCCTACATAAGAGGCGACGGTTGTGGAAATCAACTTGATTATCACCTATAGGTTGACTCAAAATGAGTTTCTTCCATTTGAAATTTTTGTAGGGTAGATATTTGAGTTAGGAATCCAATGCAACAAGAATCACGGGTAAAGCTTACTTCTGGAGAGAGTTATAGCCGTTTTACTGACGGCTGCCAGAAAACAGGGCCAAATCTGGCCACCGGCCAAAGGGGTACCCCTTTGGGCGGGCTCAAAAATTTGATTTTTTAAGAAGTGGACGGATTAGGCATATATGATCATATGGATTGATTCATAATGGACTCTAGTGTTCAAAAATGCTAGACTCAATGAAAAACCCGACGTTCACCCCGATCCATGCATAAGAGGTGACGGTTGTGGAAATCAACTTGATTATCACCTAGAGGTTGACTCAAAAGCACTTTCTTCCATATGATCTTTTTTTAGGGTAGATATTTGAGATAGAAATCCAACGCAACAAGAATCACGGGTAAAGCTTACTTCTGGAGAGAGTTATAGCCGTTTTACTGACGGCTGCCAGAAAACGGGGCCAAATCTGGCTACCGGCCAAAGGGTACCCCTTTGGGCGGGCTCAAAAATTTGATTTTTTCAAAAGTGGACGGATTAGGCATATATGATCATATGGATTGATTCATAATGGACTCTAGTGTTCAAAAATGCTAGACTCAATGAAAAACCCGACGTTCACCCCGATCCCTACATAAGAGGCGACGGTTGTGGAAATCAACTTGAATATGACCTAGAGGTTGACTCAAAAGGAGTTTCTTCCATTTGAAATTTTTGTAGGGTAGATATTTGAGTTAGGAATCCAACACAACAAGAATCACGGGTAAAGCTTACTTCTGGAGAGAGTTATAGCCGTTTTACTGACGGCTGCCAGAAAACGGGGCCAAATCTGGCCACCGGCCAAAGGGGTACCCCTTTCGGCGGGTTCAAAAATTTGATTTTTTAAGAAGTGGACGGATTAGGCATATATGATCATATGGATTGATTCATAATGGACTCTAGTGTTCAAAAATGCTATACTCAATGAAAAACCCGACGTTCACCCCGATCCCTACATAAGAGGTGACGGTTTTGGAAATCAACTTGATAATCACCTAGAGGCCGACTCAAATAGGGTTTCTACCGGTTCGACTTTTCGTAGGGTAGATATTTGAGTTAGGAATCCAACGCAATAAGAATCACGGGTAAGCTTACTTCTGGAGAGAGTTATAGCCGTTTTACTGACGGCTGCCAGAAAACGGGGCCAAATCTGGCCACCGGCCAAAGGGGTACCCCTTTGGGCGGGCTCAAAAATTTGATTTTTTCAAAAGTGGACGGATTAGGCATATATGATCATATGGATTGATTCATAATGGACTTTAGTGTTCAAAAATGCTAGACTCAATGAAAAACCCGACGTTCACCCCGATCCCTACATAAGAGACGACGGTTGTGGAAATCAACTTGATTATCACCTAGAGGTTGAGTCAAAAGAACTTTCTTCCATTTGAACTTTTTGTAGGGTAGATATTTGAGCTAGAAATCCAACGCAACAAGAATGACGGGTAAAGCGTACTTCTGGAGAGAGTTATAGCTGTTTTGCTGACGGCTGCAAGAAAACAGGGACAAATCTGGCCACCGGCCAAAGGGTACCCGTTTGGGCGGGCTCAAAAATTTGATTTTTGAAGAAGTGGACGGATTAGGCATATATGATCATATGGATTGATTCATAATGGACTCTAGTGTTCAAAAATGTTAGACTCAATGAAAAACCCGACGTTCACCCCGATCCCTACATAAGAGGTGACGGTTTTGGAAATCAACTTGATAATCACCTAGAGACCGACTCAAATAGGGTTTCTACCGGTTCGACTTTTCGTAGGGTAGATATTTGAGTTAGGAATCCAACGCAATAAGAATCACGGGTAAGCTTACTTCTGGAGAGAGTTATAGCCGTTTTACTGACTGCTGCCAGAAAACGGGGCCAAATCTGACCACCGGCCAAAGGGTACCCCTTAGGGGGGACTCAAAAATTTGATTTTTTCAAAAGTGGACGGATTAGGCATATATGATCATATGGATTGATTCATAATGGACTCTAGTGTTCAAAAATTCTAGACTCAATGAAAAACCCGACGTTCACCCCGATCCCTACATAAGAGGCGACGGTTGTGGAAATCAACTTGATTATCACCTAGAGGTTGACTCAAAATGAGTTTCTTCCATTTGAAATTTTTGTAGGGTAGATATTTGAGTTAGGAATCCAATGCAACAAGAATCACGGGTAAAGCTTACTTCTGGAGAGAGTTATAGCCGTTTTACTGACGGCTGCCAGAAAACAGGGCCAAATCTGGCCACCGGCCAAAGGGGTACCCCTTTGGGCGGGCTCAAAAATTTGATTTTTTAAGAAGTGGACGGATTAGGCATATATGATCATATGGATTGATTCATAATGGACTCTAGTGTTCAAAAATGCTAGACTCAATGAAAAACCCGACGTTCACCCCGATCCATACATAAGAGGTGACGGTTTTGGAAATCAACTTGATAATCACCTAGAGGCCGACTCAAATATGGTTTCTACCGGTTCGACTTTTGGTAGGGTAGATATTTGAGTTAGGAATCCAACGCAATAAGAATCACGGGTAAGCTTACTTCTGGAGAGAGTTATAGCCGTTTTACTGACGGCTGCCAGAAAACGGGGCCAAATCTGGCCACCAGCCAAAGAGATACCCCTTTGGGCGGGCTCAAAATTTTTTTTTTTCAAAAGTGGACGGATTAGACATATATGATCATATGGATTGATTCATAATGGACTTTAGTGTTCAAAAATGCTAGACTCCTTGAAAAACCCGACGTTCACCCCGATCCCTACATAAGAGACGACGGTTGTGGAAATCAACTTGATTATCACCTAGAGGTTGAGTCAAAAGAACTTTCTTCCATTTGAACTTTTTGTAGGGTAGATATTTGAGCTAGAAATCCAATGCAACAAGAATGACGGGTAAAGCGTACTTCTGGAGAGAGTTATAGCCGTTTTACTGACGGCTGCAAGAAAACAGGGACAAATCTGGCCACCGGCCAAAGGGTACCCGTTTGGGCGGGCTCAAAAATTTGATTTTTGAAGAAGTGGACGGATTAGGCATATATGATCATATGGATTGATTCATAATGGACTCTAGTGTTCAAAAATGCTAGACTCAATGAAAAACCCGACGTTCACCCCGATCCCTACATAAGAGGTGACGGTTTTGGAAATCAACTTGATAATCACCTAGAGACCGACTCAAATAGGGTTTCTACCGGTTCGACTTTTCGTAGGGTAGATATTTGAGTTAGGAATCCAAAGCAATAAGAATCATGGGTAAGCTTACTTCTGGAGAGAGTTATAGCCGTTTTACTGACGGCTGCCAGAAAACGGGGCCAAATCTGACCACCGGCCAAAGGGTACCCCTTAGGGGGGACTCAAAAATTTGATTTTTTCAAAAGTGGACGGATTAGGCATAAATGATCATATGGATTGATTCATAATGGACTCTAGTGTTCAAAAATTCTAGACTCAATGAAAAACCCGACGTTCACCCCGATCCCTACATAAGAGGCGACGGTTGTGGAAATCAACTTGATTATCACCTAGAGGTTGACTCAAAATGAGTTTCTTCCATTTGAAATTTTTGTAGGGTAGATATTTGAGTTAGGAATCCAATGCAACAAGAATCACGGGTAAAGCTTACTTCTGGAGAGAGTTATAGCCGTTTTACTGACGGCTGCCAGAAAACAGGGCCAAATCTGGCCACCGGCCAAAGGGTACCCCTTTGGGCGGGCTCAAAAATTTGATTTTTTCAAAAGTGGACGGATTAGGCATATATGATCATATGGATTGATTCATAATGGACTCTAGTGTTCAAAAATGCTAGACTCAATGAAAAACCCGACGTTCACCCCGATCCCTACATAAGAGGCGACGGTTGTGGAAATCAACTTGAATATGACCTAGAGGTTGACTCAAAAGGAGTTTCTTCCATTTGAAATTTTTGTAGGGTAGATATTTGAGTTAGGAATCCAACACAACAAGAATCACGGGTAAAGCTTACTTCTGGAGAGAGTTATAGCCGTTTTACTGACGGCTGCCAGAAAACGGGGCCAAATCTGGCCACCGGCCAAAGGGGTACCCCTTTCGGCGGGTTAAAAAATTTGATTTTTTAAGAAGTGGACGAATTAGGCATATATGATCATATGGATTGATTCATAATGGACTCTAGTGTTCAAAAATGCTATACTCAATGAAAAACCCGACGTTCACCCCGATCCCTACATAAGAGGTGACGGTTTTGGAAATCAACTTGATAATCACCTAGAGGCCGACTCAAATAGGGTTTCTACCGGTTCGACTTTTCGTAGGGTAGATATTTGAGTTAGGAATCCAACGCAATAAGAATCACGGGTAAGCTTACTTCTGGAGAGAGTTATAGCCGTTTTACTGACGGCTGCCAGAAAACGGGGCCAAATCTGGCCACCGGCCAAAGGGGTACCCCTTTGGGCGGGCTCAAAAATTTGATTTTTTCAAAAGTGGACGGATTAGGCATATATGATCATATGGATTGATTCATAATGGACTTTAGTGTTCAAAAATGCTAGACTCAATGAAAAACCCGACGTTCACCCCGATCCCTACATAAGAGACGACGGTTGTGGAAATCAACTTGATTATCACCTAGAGGTTGAGTCAAAAGAACTTTCTTCCATTTGAACTTTTTGTAGGGTAGATATTTGAGCTAGAAATCCAACGCAACAAGAATGACGGGTAAAGCGTACTTCTGGAGAGAGTTATAGCTGTTTTACTGACGGCTGCAAGAAAACAGGGACAAATCTGGCCACCGGCCAAAGGGTACCCGTTTGGGCGGGCTCAAAAATTTGATTTTTGAAGAAGTGGACGGATTTGGCATATATGATCATATGGATTGATTCATAATGGACTCTAGTGTTCAAAAATGTTAGACTCAATGAAAAACCCGACGTTCACCCCGATCCCTACAAAAGAGGTGACGGTTTTGGAAATCAACTTGATAATCACCTAGAGACCGACTCAAATAGGGTTTCTACCGGTTCGACTTTTCGTAGGGTAGATATTTGAGTTAGGAATCCAACGCAATAAGAATCACGGGTAAGCTTACTTCTGGAGAGAGTTATAGCCGTTTTACTGACGGCTGCCAGAAAACGGGGCCAAATCTGGCCACCGGCTAAAGGTCCCCTTTGGGCGGGCTCAAAAATTTGATTTTTTGAAAAGTGGACGGATTAGGCATATATGATCATATGGATTGATTCATAATGGACTTTAGTGTTAAAAAATGCTAGACTCAATGAAAAACCCGACGTTCACCCCGATCCCTACATAAGAGGCGACGGTTGTGGAAATCAACTTGATTATCACCTAGAGGTTAACTCAAAAGCACTTTCTTCCATTTGATCTTTTTGTAGGGTAGATATTTGAGATAGAAATCCAACGCAACAAGAATCACGGGTAAAGCTTACTTCTGGAGAGAGTTATAGCCGTTTTACTGACGGCTGCCAGAAAACGGGGCCAAATCTGGCTACCGGCCAAAGGGTACCCCTTTGGGCGGGCTCAAAAATTTGATTTTTTCAAAAGTGGACGGATTAGGCATATATGATCATATGGATTGATTCATAATGGACTCTAGTGTTCAAAAATGCTAGACTCAATGAAAAACCCGACGTTCACCCCGATCCCTACATAAGAGGCGACGGTTGTGGAAATCAACTTGAATATGACCTAGAGGTTGACTCAAAAGGAGTTTCTTCCATTTGAAATTTTTGTAGGGTAGATATTTGAGTTAGGAATCCAACGCAACAAGAATTACGGGTAAAGCTTACTTCTGGAGAGAGTTATAGCCGTTTTACTGACGGCTGCCAGAAAACGGGGCCAAATCTGGCCACCGGCCAAAGGGGTACCCCTTTGGGCGGGTTCAAAAATTTGATTTTTTAAGAAGTGGACGGATTACGCATATATGATCATATGGATTGATTCATAATGGACTCTAGTGTTCAAAAATGCTATACTCAATGAAAAACCCGACGTTCACCCCGATCCCTACATAAGAGGTGACGGTTTTGGAAATCAACTTGATAATCACCTAGAGGCCGACTCAAATAGGGTTTCTACCGGTTCGACTTTTCGTAGGGTAGATATTTGAGTTAGGAATCCAACGCAACAAGAATCACGGGTAAAGCTTACTTCTGGAGAGAGTTATAGCCGTTTTACTGACGGCTGCCAGAAAACGGTGCCAAATCTGGCCACCGGCCAAAGGGGTACCCCTTTGGGCGGGCTCAAAAATTTGATTTTTTCAAAAGTGAACGGATTAGGCATATATGATCATATGGATTGATTCATAATGGACTCTAGTGTTCAAAAATTCTAGACTCAATGAAAAACCCGACGTTCACCCCGATCCCTACATAAGAGGCGACGGTTGTGGAAATCAACTTGATTATCACCTAGAGGTTGACTCAAAAGGAGTTTCTTCCATTTGAACTTTTTGTAGGGTAGATGTTTGAGTTAGGAATCCAACGCAAAAAGAATCACGGGTAAGGCTTACTTCTGGAGAGAGTTATAGCCGTTTTACTGACGGCTGCCAGAAAACGGTGCCAAATCTGGCCACTGGCCAAAGGGGTACCCCTTTGGGCGGGCTCAAAAATTTGATTTTTTAAGAAGTGGACGGATTACGCATATATGATCATATGGATTGATTCATAATGGACTCTAGTGTTCAAAAATGCTAGACTCAATGAAAAACACGACGTTCACCCCGATCCCTACATAAGAGGTGACGGTTTTGGAAATCAACTTGATAATCACCTAGAGGCCGACTCAAATATGGTTTCTACCGGTTCGACTTTTGGTAGGGTAGATATTTGAGTTAGGAATCCAACGCAATAAGAATCACGGGTAAGCTTACTTCTAGAGAGAGTTATAGCCGTTTTACTGACGGCTGCCAGAAAACGGGATCAAATCTGGCCACCGGCCAAAGAGGTAATCCTTTGGGCGGGCTCAAAAATTTGATTTTTTCAAAAGTGGACGGATTAGGCATATATGATAATATGGATTGATTCATAATGGACTTTAGTGTTCAAAAATGCTAGACTCAATGAAAAACCCGACGTTCACCCCGATCCCTACATAAGAGGCGATGGTTGTGGAAATCAACTTGATTATCACCTAGAGGTTGACTCAAAAGGACTTTCTTCCATTTGAACTTTTTATAGGGTAGATATTTGAACTAGAAATCCAACGCAACAAGAATCACGGGTAAAGGTTACTTCTGGAGAGAGTTATAGCCGTTTTACTGACGGCTGCCAGAAAACGGGGCCAAATCTGACCACCGGCCAAAGTGTACCCCTTAGGGCGGACTCAAAAATTTGATTTTTTCAAAAGTGGACGGATTAGGCATATATGATCATATGGATTAATTCATAATGGACTCTAGTGTTCAAAAATTCTAGACTCAATGAAAAACCCGACGTTCACCCCGATCCCTACATAAGAGGTGACGGTTTTGGAAATCAACTTGATAATCGCCTAGAGGCCGACTCAAATATGGTTTCTACCGGTTCGACTTTTGGTAGGGTAGATATTTGAGTTAGGAATCCAACGCAATAAGAATCACGGGTAAGCTTACTTCTGGAGAGAGTTATAGCCGTTTTACTGACGGCTGCCAGAAAACGGGGCCAAATCTGGCCACCGGCCAAAGGGGTACCCTTTTGGGCGGGCTCAAAAATTTGATTTTTTAAGAAGTGGACGGATTAGGCATATATGATCATATGGATTGATTCATAATGGACTCTAGTGTTCAAAAATGCTAGACTCAATGAAAAACCCGACGTTCAGCCCGATCCATACATAAGAGGTGACGGTTTTGGAAATAAACTTGATAATCACCTAGAGGCCGACTCAAATATGGTTTCTACCGGTTCGACTTTTGGTAGGGTAGATATTTGAGTTAGGAATCCAACGCAATAAGAATCACGGGTAAGCTTACTTCTGGAGAGAGTTATAGCCGTTTTACTGACGGCTGCCAGAAAACGGGGTCAAATCTGGCCACCGGCCAAAGAGGTACCCCTTTGGGCGGGCTCAAAAATTTGATTTTTTCAAAAGTGGACGGATTAGGCTTATATGATCATATGGATTATTTCATAATGGACTTTAGTGTTCCAAAATGCTAGACTCAATGAAAAACCCGACGTTCACCCCGATCCCTACATAAGAGGCGACGGTTGTGGAAATCAACTTGATTATCACCTAGAGGTTGACTCAAAATGAGTTTCTTCCATTTGAAATTTTTGTAGGGTAGATATTTGAGTTAGGAATCCAACGCAACAAGAATCACGGGTAAAGCTTACTTCTGGAGAGAGTTATAGCCGTTTTACTGACGGCTGCCAGAAAACGGGGCCAAATCTGGCCACCGGCCAAAGGGGTACCCCTTTGGGCGGGCTCAAAAATTTAATTTTTTAAGAAGTGGACAGATTAGGCATATATGATCATATGGATTGATTCATAATGGACACTAGTGTTCAAAAATGCTAGACTCAATGAAAAACCCGACGTTCACCGCGATCCATACATAAGAGGTGACGGTTTTGGAAATCAACTTGATAATCACCTAGAGGCCGACTCAAATATGGTTTCTACCGGTTCGACTTTTGGTAGGGTAGATATTTGAGTTAGGAATCCAACGCAATAAGAATCACGGGTAAGCTTACTTCTGGAGAGAGTTATAGCCGTTTTACTGACGGCTGCCAGAAAACGGGGCCAAATCTGGCCACCGGCCAAAGGGGTACCCTTTTGGGCGGGCTCAAAAATTTGATTTTTTAAGAAGTGGACGGATTAGGCATATATGATCATATGGATTGATTCATAATGGACTCTAGTGTTCAAAAATGCTAGACTCAATGAAAAACCCGACGTTCACCCCGATCCATACATAAGAGGTGACGGTTTTGGAAATCAACTTGATAATCACCTAGAGGCCAACTCAAATATGGTTTCTACCGGTTCGACTTCTGGTAGGGTAGATATTTGAGTTAGGAATCCAACGCAATAAGAATCACGGGTAAGCTTACTTCTGGAGAGAGTTATAGCCGTTTTACTGACGGCTGCCAGAAAACGGGGTCAAATCTGGCCACCGGCCAAAGAGGTACCCCTTTGGGCGGGCTTAAAAATTTGATTTTTTCAAAAGTGGACGGATTAGGCATATATGATCATATGGATTATTTCATAATGGACTTTAGTGTTCCAAAATGCTAGACTCAATGAAAAACCCGACGTTCACCCCGATCCCTACATAAGAGGCGACGGTTGTGGAAATCAACTTGATTATCACCTAGAGGTTGACTCAAAATGAGTGTCTTCCATTTGAAATTTTTGTAGGGTAGATATTTGAGTTAGGAATCCAACGCAACAAGAATCACGGGTAAAGCTTACTTCTGGAGAGAGTTATAGCCGTTTTACTGACGGCTGCCAGAAAACGGGGCCAAATCTGGCCACCGGCCAAAGGGGTACCCCTTTGGGCGGGCTCAAAAATTTAATTTTTTAAGAAGTGGACAGATTAGGCATATATGATCATATGGATTGATTCATAATGGACACTAGTGTTCAAAAATGCTAGACTCAATGAAAAACCCGACGTTCACCCCGATCCATACATAAGAGGTGACGGTTTTGGAAATCAACTTGATAATCACCTAGAGGCCGACTCAAATATGGTTTCTACCGGTTCGACTTTTGGTAGGGTAGATATTTGAGTTAGGAATCCAACGCAATAAGAATCACGGGTAAGCTTACTTCTGGAGAGAGTTATAGCCGTTTTACTGACGGCTGCCAGAAAACGGGGCCAAATCTGGCCACCGGCCAAAGAGGTACCCCTTTGGGCGGGCTCAAAAATTTGATTTTTTAAGAAGTGGACGGATTAGACATATATGATCATATGGATTGATTCATAATGGACTCTAGTGTTCAAAAATGCTAGACTCAATGAAAAACCCGACGTTCACCCCGATCCATACATAAGAGGTGACGGTTTTGGAAATCAACTTGATAATCACCTAGAGGCCGACTCAAATATGGTTTCTACCGGTTCGACTTTTGGTAGGGTAGATATTTGAGTTAGGAATCCAACGCAATAAGAATCACCGGTAAGCTTACTTCTGGAGAGAGTTATAGCCGTTTTACTGACGGCTGCCAGAAAACGGGGTCAAATCTGGCCACCGGCCAAAGAGGTACCCCTTTGGGCGGGCTCAAAAATTTGATTTTTTCAAAAGTGGACGGATTAGGCATATATGATCATATGGATTATTTCATAATGGACTTTAGTGTTCCAAAATGCTAGACTCAATGAAAAACCCGACGTTCACCCCGATCCCTACATAAGAGGCGACGGTTGTGGAAATCAACTTGATTATCACCTAGAGGTTGACTCAAAAGGACTTTCTTCCATTTGAACTTTTTGTAGGGTAGATATTTGAGCTAGAAATCCAACACAACAAGAATCACGGGTAAAGGTTACTTCTGGAGAGAGTTATAGCCGTTTTACTGACGGCTGCCAGAAAACGGGGCCAAATCTGGCCACCGGCCAAAGGGTACCCCTTAGAGCGGGCTCAAAAATTTGATTTTTTCAAAAGTGGACGGATTAGGCATATATGATCATATGGATTGATTCATAATGTACTCCAGTGTTCAAAAATGCTAGACTCAATGAAAAACCCGACGTTCACCCCGATCCCTACATAAGAGACGACGGTTGTGGAAATCAACTTGATTATCACCTAGAGGTTGAGTCAAAAGAACTTTCTTCCATTTGAACTTTTTGTAGGGTAGATATTTGAGCTATAAATCCAACGCAACAAGAATGACGGGTAAAGCGTACTTCTGGAGAGAGTTATAGCCGTTTTACTGACGGCTGCAAGAAAACAGGGACAAATCTGGCCACCGGCCAAAGGGTACCCCTTTGGGCGGGCTCAAAACTTTGATTTTTTCAAAAGTGGAAGGATTAGGCATATATGATCATATGGATTGATTCATAATGGACTCTAGTGTTCAAAAATGCTATACTCAATGAAAAACCCGACGTTCACCCCGATCCCTACATAAGAGGTGACGGTTTTGGAAATCAACTTGATAATCACCTAGAGGCCGACTCAAATAGGGTTTCTACCGGTTCGACTTTTCGTAGGGTAGATATTTGAGTTAGGAATCCAACGCAATAAGAATCACGGGTAAGCTTACTTCTGGAGAGAGTTATAGCCGTTTTACTGACGGCTGCCAGAAAACGGGGTCAAATCTGGCCACCGGCCAAAGAGGTACCCCTTTGGGCGGGCTCAAAAATTTGATTTTTTCAAAAGTGGACGGATTAGGCATATATGATCATATGGATTATTTCATAATGGACTTTAGTGTTCCAAAATGCTAGACTCAATGAAAAACCCGACGTTCACCCCGATCCCTACATAAGAGGCGACGGTTGTGGAAATCAACTTGATTATCACCTAGAGGTTGACTCAAAAGGACTTTCTTCCATTTGAACTTTTTGTAGGGTAGATATTTGAGCTAGAAATCCAACGCAACAAGAATCACGGGTAAAGGTTACTTCTGGAGAGAGTTATAGCCGTTTTACTGACGGCTGCCAGAAAACGGGGCCAAATCTGGCCACCGGCCAAAGGGTACCCCTTAGAGCGGGCTCAAAAATTTGATTTTTTCAAAAGTGGACGGATTAGGCATATATGATCATATGGATTGATTCATAATGTACTCCAGTGTTCAAAAATGCTAGACTCAATGAAAAACCCGACGTTCACCCCGATCCCTACATAAGAGACGACGGTTGTGGAAATCAACTTGATTATCACCTAGAGGTTGACTCAAAAGGACTTTCTTCCATTTGAACTTTTTGTAGGGTAGATATTTGAGCTAGAAATCCAACGCAACAAGAATCACGGGTAAAGGTTACTTCTGGAGAGAGTTATAGCCGTTTTACTGACGGCTGCCAGAAAACGGGGCCAAATCTGGCCACCGGCCAAAGGGACCTTAGGGCGGGCTCAAAAATTTGATTTTTTCAAAAGTGGACGGATTAGGCATATATGATCATATGGATTGATTCATAATGTACTCCAGTGTTCAAAAATGCTAGTCTCAATGAAAAACCCGACGTTCACCCCGATCCCTACATAAGAGGCGACGGTTGTGGAAATCAACTTGATAATCACCTAGAGGTTGACTCAAAAGGAGTTTCTTCCATTTGAAATTTTTGTAGGGTAGATATTTGAATTAGGAATCCAACGCAACAAGAATCACGGGTAAAGCTTACTTCTGGAGAGAGTTATAGCCGTTTTACTGACGGCTGCCAGAAAACGGTGCCAAATCTGGCCACCGGCCAAAGGGGTACCCCTTTGGGCGGGCTCAAAAATTTGATTTTTTAAGAAGTGGACGGATTAGGCATATATGATCATATGGATTGATTCATAATGGACTCTAGTGTTCAAAAATGCTAGACTCAATGAAAAACACGATGTTCACCCCGATCCCTACATAAGAGGTGACGGTTTTGGAAATCAACTTGATAATCACCTAGAGGCCGACTCAAATAGGGTTTCTACCGGTTCGACTTTTCGTAGGGTAGATATTTGAGTTAGGAATCCAACGCAATAAGAATCACGGGTAAGCTTACTTCTGGAGAGAGTTATAGCCGTTTTACTGACGGCTGCCAGAAAACGGGGCCAAATCTGGCCACCGGCCAAAGGGGTACCCCTTTGGGCGGGCTCAAAAATTTGATTTTTTAAGAAGTGGACGGATTAGGCATATATGATCATATGGATTGATTCATAATGGACTCTAGTGTTCAAAAATGCTAGACTCAATGAAAAATCCGACGTTCACCCCGATCCCTACATAAGAGGCGACGGTTGTGGAAATCAACTTGATTATCACCTAGAGGTTGACTCAAAAGGACTTTCTTCCATTTGAACTTTTTGTAGGGTAGATATTTGAGCTAGAAATCCAACGCAACAAGAATCACGGGTAAAGGTTACTTCTGGAGAGAGTTATAGTCGTTTTACTGACGGCTGCCAGAAAACGGGGCCAAATCTGGCCACCGGCCAAAGGGTACCCCTTAGGGCGGGCTCAAAAATTTGATTTTTTCAAAAGTGGAAGGATTAGGCATATATGATCATATGGATTGATTCATAATGGACTCTAGTGTTCAAAAATGCTATACTCAATGAAAAACCCGACGTTCACCCCGATCCCTACATAAGAGGTGACGGTTTTGGAAATCAACTTGATAATCACCTAGAGGCCGACTCAAATAGGGTTTCTACCGGTTCGACTTTTGGTAGGGTAGATATTTGAGTTAGGAATCCAACGCAATAAGAATCACGGGTAAGCTTACTTCTGGAGAGAGTTATAGCCGTTTTACTGACGGCTGCCAGAAAACGGGGTCAAATCTGGCCACCGGCCAAAGAGGTACCCCTTTGGGCGGGCTCAAAAATTTGATTTTTTCAAAAGTGGACGGATTAGGCATATATGATCATATGGATTATTTCATAATGGACTTTAGTGTTCCAAAATGCTAGACTCAATGAAAAACCCGACGTTCACCCCGATCCCTACATAAGAGGCGACGGTTGTGGAAATCAACTTGATTATCACCTAGAGGTTGACTCAAAAGGACTTTCTTCCATTTGAACTTTTTGTAGGGTAGATATTTGAGCTAGAAATCCAACGCAACAAGAATCACGGGTAAAGGTTACTTCTGGAGAGAGTTATAGCCGTTTTACTGACGGCTGCCAGAAAACGGGGCCAAATCTGGCCACCGGCCAAAGGGTACCCCTTAGGGCGGGCTCAAAAATTTGATTTTTTCAAAAGTGGACGGATTAGGCATAGATGATCATATGGATTGATTCATAATGTACTCCAGTGTTCAAAAATGCTAGACTCAATGAAAAACCCGACGTTCACCCCGATCCCTACATAAGAGGCGACGGTTGTGGAAATCAACTTGATAATCACCTAGAGGTTGACTCAAAAGGAGTTTCTTCCATTTGAAATTTTTGTAGGGTAGATATTTGAGTTAGGAATCCAACGCAACAAGAATCACGGGTAAAGCTTACTTCTGGAGAGAGTTATAGCCGTTTTACTGACGGCTGCCAGAAAACGGTGCCAAATCTGGCCACCGGCCAAAGGGGTACCCCTTTGGGCGGGCTCAAAAATTTGATTTTTTAAGAAGTGGACGGATTAGGCATATATGATCATATGGATTGATTCATAATGGACTCTAGTGTTCAAAAATGCTAGACTCAATGAAAAACCCGACGTTCACCCCGATCCATACATAAGAGGTGACAGTTTTGGAAATCAACTTGATAATCACCTAGAGGCCGACTCAAATATGGTTTCTACCGGTTCGACTTTTGGTAGGGTAGATATTTGAGTTAGGAATCCAACGCAATAAGAATCACGGGTAAGCTTACTTCTGAAGAGAGTTATAGCCGTTTTACTGACGGCTGCCAGAAAACGGGGTCAAATCTGGCCACCGGCCAAAGAGGTACCCCTTTGGGCGGGCTCAAAAATTTGATTTTTTCAAAAGTGGACGGATTAGGCATATATGATCATATGGATTATTTCATAATGGACTTTAGTGTTCCAAAATGCTAGACTCAATGAAAAACCCGACGTTCACCCCGATCCCTACATAAGAGGCGACGGTTGTGGAAATCAACTTGATTATCACCTAGAGGTTGACTCAAAAGGACTTTCTTCCATTTGAACTTTTTGTAGGGTAGATATTTGAGCTAGAAATCCAACGCAACAAGAATCACGGGTAAAGGTTACTTCTGGAGAGAGTTATAGCCGTTTTACTGACGGCTGCCAGAAAACGGGGCCAAATCTGGCCACCGGCCAAAGGGACCTTAGGGCGGGCTCAAAAATTTGATTTTTTCAAAAGTGGACGGATTAGGCATATATGATCATATGGATTGATTCATAATGTACTCCAGTGTTCAAAAATGCTAGTCTCAATGAAAAACCCGACGTTCACCCCGATCCCTACATAAGAGGCGACGGTTGTGGAAATCAACTTGATAATCACCTAGAGGTTGACTCAAAAGGAGTTTCTTCCATTTGAAATTTTTGTAGGGTAGATATTTGAGTTAGGAATCCAACGCAACAAGAATCACGGGTAAAGCTTACTTCTGGAGAGAGTTATAGCCGTTTTACTGACGGCTGCCAGAAAACGGTGCCAAATCTGGCCACCGGCCAAAGGGGTACCCCTTTGGGCGGGCTCAAAAATTTGATTTTTTAAGAAGTGGACGGATTAGGCATATATGATCATATGGATTGATTCATAATGGACTCTAGTGTTCAAAAATGCTAGACTCAATGAAAAACACGATGTTCACCCCGATCCCTACATAAGAGGTGACGGTTTTGGAAATCAACTTGATAATCACCTAGAGGCCGACTCAAATATGGTTTCTACCGGTTCGACTTTTGGTAGGGTAGATATTTGAGTTAGGAATCCAACGCAATAAGAATCACGGGTAAGCTTACTTCTGGAGAGAGTTATAGCCGTTTTACTGACGGCTGTCAGAAAACGGGGTCAAATCTGGCCACCGGCCAAAGAGGTACCCCTTTGTGCGGGCTCAAAAATTTGATTTTTTCAAAAGTGGACGGATTAGGCATATATGATCATATGGATTGTTTCATAATGGACTTTAGTGTTCCAAAATGCTAGACTCAATGAAAAACCCGACGTTCACCCCGATCCCTACATAAGAGGCGACGGTTGTGGAAATCAACTTGATTATCACCTAGAGGTTGACTCAAAAGGAGTTTCTTCCATTTGAACTTTTTGTAGGGTAGATATTTGAGCTAGAAATCCAACGCAACAAGAATCACGGGTAAAGGTTACTTCTGGAGAGAGTTATAGCCGTTTTACTGACGGCTGCCAGAAAACGGGGCCAAATCTGGCCACCGGCCAAAGGGTACCCCTTAGGGCGGGCTCAAAAATTTGATTTTTTCAAAAGTGGACGGATTAGGCATATATGATCATATGGATTGATTCATAATGGACTCTAGTGTTCAAAAATTCTAGACTCAATGAAAAACCCGACGTTCACCCCGATCCCTACATAAGAGGTGACGGTTTTGGAAATCAACTTGATAATCACCTAGAGGCCGACTCAAATAGGGTTTCTACCGGTTCGACTTTTCGTAGGGTAGATATTTGAGTTAGGAATCCAACGCAATAAGAATCACGGGTAAGCTTACTTCTGGAGAGAGTTATAGCCGTTTTACTGACGGCTGCCAGAAAACGGGGTCAAATCTGGCCACCGGCCAAAGAGGTACCCCTTTGGGCGGGCTCAAAAATTTGATTTTTTCAAAAGTGGACGGATTAGGCATATATGATCATATGGATTATTTCATAATGGACTTTAGTGTTCCAAAATGCTAGACTCAATGAAAAACCCGACGTTCACCCCGATCCCTACATAAGAGGCGACGGTTGTGGAAATCAACTTGATTATCACCTAGAGGTTGACTCAAAAGGACTTTCTTCCATTTGAACTTTTTGTAGGGTAGATATTTGAGCTAGAAATCCAACGCAACAAGAATCACGGGTAAAGGTTACTTCTGGAGAGAGTTATAGCCGTTTTACTGACGGCTGCCAGAAAACGGGGCCAAATCTGGCCACCGGCCAAAGGGTACCCCTTAGGGCGGGCTCAAAAATTTGATTTTTTCAAAAGTGGACGGATTAGGCATAGATGATCATATGGATTGATTCATAATGTACTCCAGTGTTCAAAAATGCTAGACTCAATGAAAAACCCGACGTTCACCCCGATCCCTACATAAGAGGCGACGGTTGTGGAAATCAACTTGATAATCACCTAGAGGTTGACTCAAAAGGAGTTTCTTCCATTTGAAATTTTTGTAGGGTAGATATTTGAGTTAGGAATTCAACGCAACAAGAATCACGGGTAAAGCTTACTTCTGGAGAGAGTTATAGCCGTTTTACTGACGGCTGCCAGAAAACGGTGCCAAATCTGGCCACCGGCCAAAGGGGTACCCCTTTGGGCGGGCTCAAAAATTTGATTTTTTAAGAAGTGGACGGATTAGGCATATATGATCATATGGATTGATTCATAATGGACTCTAGTGTTCAAAAATGCTAGACTCAATGAAAAACCCGACGTTCACCCCGATCCATACATAAGAGGTGACAGTTTTGGAAATCAACTTGATAATCACCTAGAGGCCGACTCAAATATGGTTTCTACCGGTTCGAATTTTGGTAGGGTAGATATTTGAGTTAGGAATCCAACGCAATAAGAATCACGGGTAAGCTTACTTCTGGAGAGAGTTATAGCCGTTTTACTGACGGCTGCCAGAAAACGGGGTCAAATCTGGCCACCGGCCAAAGAGGTACCCCTTTGGGCGGGCTCAAAAATTTGATTTTTTCAAAAGTGGACGGATTAGGCATATATGATCATATGGATTATTTCATAATGGACTTTAGTGTTCCAAAATGCTAGACTCAATGAAAAACCCGACGTTCACCCCGATCCCTACATAAGAGGCGACGGTTGTGGAAATCAACTTGATTATCACCTAGAGGTTGACTCAAAAGGACTTTCTTCCATTTGAACTTTTTGTAGGGTAGATATTTGAGCTAGAAATCCAACGCAACAAGAATCACGGGTAAAGGTTACTTCTGGAGAGAGTTATAGCCGTTTTACTGACGGCTGCCAGAAAACGGGGCCAAATCTGGCCACCGGCCAAAGGGACCTTAGGGCGGGCTCAAAAATTTGATTTTTTCAAAAGTGGACGGATTAGGCATATATGATCATATGGATTGATTCATAATGTACTCCAGTGTTCAAAAATGCTAGTCTCAATGAAAAACCCGACGTTCACCCCGAACCCTACATAAGAGGCGACGGTTGTGGAAATCAACTTGATAATCACCTAGAGGTTGACTCAAAAGGAGTTTCTTCCATTTGAAATTTTTGTAGGGTAGATATTTGAGTTAGGAATCCAACGCAACAAGAATCACGGGTAAAGCTTACTTCTGGAGAGAGTTATAGCCGTTTTACTGACGGCTGCCAGAAAACGGTGCCAAATCTGGCCACCGGCCAAAGGGGTACCCCTTTGGGCGGGCTCAAAAATTTGATTTTTTAAGAAGTGGACGGATTAGGCATATATGATCATATGGATTGATTCATAATGGACTCTAGTGTTCAAAAATGCTAGACTCAATGAAAAACACGATGTTCACCCCGATCCCTACATAAGAGGTGACGGTTTTGGAAATCAACTTGATAATCACCTAGAGGCCGACTCAAATATGGTTTCTACCGGTTCGACTTTTGGTAGGGTAGATATTTGAGTTAGGAATCCAACGCAATAAGAATCACGGGTAAGCTTACTTCTGGAGAGAGTTATAGCCGTTTTACTGACGGCTGTCAGAAAACGGGGTCAAATCTGGCCACCGGCCAAAGAGGTACCCCTTTGGGCGGGCTCAAAAATTTGATTTTTTCAAAAGTGGACGGATTAGGCATATATGATCATATGGATTGTTTCATAATGGACTTTAGTGTTCCAAAATGCTAGACTCAATGAAAAACACGACGTTCACCCCGATCCCTACATAAGAGGCGACGGTTGTGGAAATCAACTTGATTATCACCTAGAGGTTGACTCAAAAGGAGTTTCTTCCATTTGAACTTTTTGTAGGGTAGATATTTGTGCTATAAATCCAACGCAACAAGAATCACGGGTAAAGGTTACTTCTGGAGAGAGTTATAGCCGTTTTACTGACGGCTGCCAGAATACGGGGCCAAATCTGGCCACCGGCCAAAGGGTACCCCTTAGGGCGGGCTCAAAAATTTGATTTTTTCAAAAGTGGACGGATTAGGCATATATGATCATATGGATTGATTCATAATGGACTCTAGTGTTTAAAAATTCTAGACTCAATGAAAAACCCGACGTTCACCCCGATCCCTACATAAGAGACGACGGTTGTGGAAATCAACTTGATTATCACCTAGAGGTTGAGTCAAAAGAACTTTCTTCCATTTTAACTTTTTGTAGGGTAGATATTTGAGCTAGAAATCCAACGCAACAAGAATGACGAGTAAAGCGTACTTTTGGAGAGAGTTATAGCCGTTTTACTGACGGCTGCCAGAAAACAGGGACAAATCTGGCCACCGGCCAAAGGGTACCCCTTTGGGCGGGCTCAAAAATTTAATTTTTTAAGAAGTGGATGGATTAGGCATATATGATCATATGGATTGATTCATAATGGACTCTAGTGTTCAAAAATGCTAGACTCAATGAAAAACCCGACGTTAACCCCGATCCATACATAAGAGGTGACGGTTTTGGAAATCAACTTGATAATCACCTAGAGGCCGACTCAAATAGGGTTTCTACCGGTTCGACTTTTGGTAGGGTAGATATTTAAGTTAGGAATCCAACGCAACACGAATCATGGGTAAAGCTTACTTCTGGAGAGAGTTATAGCCGTTTTACTGACGGCTGCCAGAAAACGGGGCCAAATCTGGCCACCGGTCAAAGAGGTACCCCTTTGGGCGGGCTCAAAAATTTGATTTTTTCAAAAGTGGACGGATTAGACATATATGATCATATGGATTGATTCATAATGGACTTTAGTGTTCAAAAATGCTAGACTCAATGAAAAACCCGACGTTCACCCCGATCCCTACATAAGAGGTGACGGTTTTGGAAATCAACTTGATAATCACCTAGAGGCCGACTCAAATAGGGTTTCTACCGGTACAACTTTTGGTAGGGTAGATATTTGAGTTAGGAATCCAATGCAATAAGAATCACGGGTAAAGCTTACTTTTGGAGAGAGTTATAGCCGTTTTACTGACGGTTGCCAGAAAACGGGGCCAAATCTGGCCACCGGCCAAAGGGATACCCCTTTGGGCGGGCTCAAAAATTTGATTTTTTCAAAAGTGGACGGATTAGGCATATATGATCATATGGATTGATTCATAATGGACGCTAGCATTCAAAAATGCTAGACTCAATGAAAAACCCGACGTTCACCCCGATCCATACATAAGAGGTGACGGTTTTGGAAATCAACTTGATAATCACCTAGAGGCCGACTCAAATAGGATTTCTACCGGTTCGACTTTTGGTAGGGTAGATATTTGAGTTAAGAATCCAACGCAACAAGAATCACGGGTAAAGCTTACTTTTGGAGAGAGTTATAGCCGTTTTACTGACGGCTGCCAGAAAACGGGGCCAAATCTGGCCACCGGCCAAAGGGTACCCCTTTGGGCGGGCTCAAAAATTTGATTTTTTTCAAAAGTGGACGGATTAGGCATATATGATCATATGGATTGATTCATAATGGACTCTAGTGTTCAAAAATGCTAGACTCAATGAAAAACCCGACGTTCACCCCGATCCCTACATACGAGGCGACGGTTGTGGAAATCAACTTGATAATCACCTGGGGGTTGACTCAAAAGGCGTTTCTTCCATTTGAAATTTTTGTAGGGTAGATATTTGAGTTAGGAATCCAACGCAACAAGAATCACGGGTAAAGCTTACTTCTGGAGAGAGTTATAGCCGTTTTACTGACGGCTGCCAGAAAACAGGGCCAAATCTGGCCACCGGCCAAAGAGGTACCCCTTTGGGCGGGCTCAAAAATTTGATTTTTTCAAAAGTGGACGGATTAGGCATGTATGATCATATGGATTGATTCATAATGGATTCTAGTGTTCAAAAATGCTAGACTCAATGAAAAACCCAACGTTCACCCCGATCCCTACATAAGAGGCGACGGTTGTGGAAATCAACTTGATAATCACCTAGAGGTTGACTCAAAAGGAGTTTCTTCCATTTGAAATTTTTGTAGGGTAGATATTTGAGTTAGGAATCCAACGCAACAAGAATCACGGGTAAAGCTTACTTCTGGAGAGAGTTATAGCCGTTTTACTAACGGCTGCCAGAAAACGGTGCCTAATCTGGCCACCGGCCAAAGGGGTACCCCTTTGGGCGGGCTCAAAAATTTAATTTTTTAAGAAGTGGACGGATTAGGCATATATGATCATATGGATTGATTCATAATGGACTCTAGTGTTCAAAAATGCTAGACTCAATGAAAAACCCGACGTTCACCCCGATCCCTACATAAGAGGCGACGGTTGTGGAAATCAACTTGATTATCACCTAGAGGTTGACTCAAAAGGACTTTCTTCCATTTGAACTTTTTGTAGGGTAGATATTTGAGCTAGAAATCCAACGCAACAAGAATCACGGGTAAAGCTTACTTCTGGAGAGAGTTATAGCCGTTTTACTGACGGCTGCCAGAAAACGGGGCCAAATCTGGTCACCGGCCAAAGGGTTCCCCTTTGGGCGGGCTCAAAAATTTGATTTTTTCAAAAGTGGACGGATTAGGCATATATGATCATATGGATTGATTCATAATGGACTCTAGTGTTCAAAAATGCTAGACTCAATGAAAAACCCAACGTTCACCCCGATCCCTACATAAGAGGCGACGGTTGTGGAAATCAACTTGATAATCACCTGGAGGTTGACTCAAAAGGAGTTTCTTCCATTTGAAATTTTTGTAGGGTAGATATTGGAGTTAGGAATCCAACGCAACAAGAATCACGGGTAAATCTTACTTCTGGAGAGAGTTATAGCCGTTTTACTGACGGCTGCCAGAAAACAGGGCCAAATCTGGCCACCGGCCAAAGTGGTACCCCTTTGGGCGGGCTCAAAAATTTAATTTTTTAAGAAGTGGACGGACTAGGCATATATGATCATATGGATTGATTCATAATGGACTCTAGTGTTTAAAAATGCTAGACTCAATGAAAAACCCGACGTTCACCCCGATCCATACATAAGAGGTGACGGTTTTGAAAATCAACTTGATAATCACCTAGAGGCCGACTCAAATAGGGTTTCTACCGGTTCGACTTTTGGTAGGGTAGAGATTTAATTTAGGAATCCAACGCAACAAGAATCACGGGTAAAGCTTACTTCTGGAGAGAGTTATAGCCGTTTTACTGACGGTTGCCAGAAAACGGGGCCAAATCTGGCCACCGGCCAAAGGGGTACCCCTTTGGGCGGGCTCAAAAATTTGATTTTTTCAAAAGTGGACGGATTAGGCATGTATGATCATATGGATTGATTCATAATGGATTCTAGTGTTCAAAAATGCTAGACTCAATGAAAAACCCAACGTTCACCCCGATCCCTACATAAGAGGCGACGATTGTGGAAATCAACTTGATAATCACCTAGAGGTTGACTCAAAAGGAGTTTCTTCCATTTGAAATTTTTTTAGGGTAGATATTTGAGTTAGGAATCCAACGCAACAAGAATCACGGGTAAAGCTAACTTCTGGAGAGAGTTATAGCCGTTTTACTAACGGCTGCCAGAAAACGGTGCCAAATCTGGCCACCTGCCAAAGGGGTACCCCTTTGGGCGGGCTCAAAAATTTAATTTTTTAAGAAATGGACGGATTAGGCATATATGATCATATGGATTGATTCATAATGGACTCTAGTGTTCAAAAATGCTAGACTCAATGAAAAACCCGACGTTCACCCCGATCCCTACATAAGAGGCGACGGTTGTGGAAATCAACTTGATTATCACCTAGAGGTTGACTCAAAAGGACTTTCTTCCATTTGAACTTTTTGTAGGGTAGATATTTGAGCTAGAAATCCAACGCAACAAGAATCACGGGTAAAGCTTACTTCTGGAGAGAGTTATAGCCGTTTTACTGACGGCTGCCAGAAAACGGGGCCAAATCTGGTCACCGGCCAAAGGGTTCCCCTTTGGGCAGGCTCAAAAATTTGATTTTTTCAAAAGTGGACGGATTAGGCATATATGATCATATGGATTGATTCATAATGGACTCTAGTGTTCAAAAATGCTAGACTCAATGAAAAACCCGACGTTCACCCCGATCCCTACATAAGAGGCGACGGTTGTGGAAATCAACTTGATAATCACCTAGAGGTTGACTCAAAAGGAGTTTCTTCCATTTGAAATTTTTGTAGGGTAGATATTTGAGTTAGGAATCCAACGCAACAAGAATCACGGGTAAAGCTTACTTCTGGAGAGAGTTATAGCCGTTTTACAAACGGCTGCCAGAAAACGGTGCCAAATCTGGCCACCGGCCAAAGGGGTACCCCTTTGGGCGGGCTCAAAAATTTAATTTTTTAAGAAGTGGACGGATTAGGAATATATGATCATATGGATTGATTCATAATGGACTCTAGTGTTCAAAAATGCTAGAATCAATGAAAAACCCGACGTTCACCCCGATCCATACATAAGAGGTGACTGTTTTGAAAATCAATTCGATAATCACCTAGAGGCCGACTCAAATAGGGTTTCTACCGGTTCGACTTTTGGTAGGGTAGATATTTAAGTTAGGAATCCAACGCAACAAGAATCACGGGTAGAGCTTACTTCTGGAGAGAGTTATAGCCGTTTTACTGACGGTTGCCAGAAAACGGGGCCAAATCTGGCCACCGGCCAAAGGGGTACCCCTTTGGGCGGGCTCAAAAATTTGATTTTTTCAAAAGTGGACGGATTAGGCATATATAATCATATGGATTGATTCATAATGGACTTTAGTTTTCAAAAATACTAGACTCAATGAAAAACCCGACGTTCACCCCGATCCCTAGATAAGAGGCGATGGTTGTGGAAATCAACTTGTTTATCACCTAGAGGTTGACTCAAAAGGACTTTCTTTCATTTGAACTTTTTGTAGGGTAGATATTTGAGTTAGAAATCCAACGCAACAAGAATCACGGGTAAAGCTTACTTCTGGAGAGAGTTATAGCCGTTTTACTGACGGCTGCCAGAAAACGGGGCCAAATCTGGCCACCGGCCAAAGGGTACCCCTTTGGGCGGGCTCAAAAATTTGATTTTTTTCAAAAGTGGACGGATTAGGCATATATGATCATATGGATTGATTCATAATGGACTCTAGTGTTCAAAAATGCTAGACTCAATGAAAAACCCGACGTTCACCCCAATCCCTACATACGAGGCGACGGTTGTGGAAATCAACTTGATAATCACCTGGAGGTTGACTCAAAAGGAGTTTCTTCCATTTGAAATTTTTGTAGGGTAGATATTTGAGTTAGGAATCCAACGCAACAAGAATCACGGGTAAAGCTTACTTCTGTAGAGAGTTATACCCGTTTTACCGACGGCTGCCAGAAAACAGGGCAAAATCTGGCCACCGGCCAAAGAGGTACCCCTTTGGGCGGGCTCAAAAATTTGATTTTTTCAAAAGTGGACGGATTAGGCATGTATGATCATATGGATTGATTCATAATGGATTCTAGTGTTCAAAAATGCTAGACTCAATGAAAAACCCAACGTTCACCCCGATCCCTACATAAGAGGCGACGGTTGTGGAAATCAACTTGATAATCACCTAGAGGTTGACTCAAAAGGAGTTTCTTCCATTTGAAATTTTTGTAGGGTAGATATTTGAGTTAGGAATCCAACGCAATAAGAATCACGGGTAAAGCTTACTTCTGGAGAGAGTTATAGCCGTTTTACTAACGGCTGCCAGAAAACGGTGCCAAATCTGGCCACCGGCCAAAGGGGTACCCCTTTGGGCGGGCTCAAAAATTTAATTTTTTAAGAAGTGGACGGATTAGGCATATATGATCATATGGATTGATTCATAATGGACTCTAGTGTTCAAAAATGCTAGACTCAATGAAAAACCCGACGTTCACCCCGATCCTTACATAAGAGGCGACGGTTGTGGAAATCAACTTGATTATCACCTAGAGGTTGACTCAAAAGGACTTTCTTCCATTTGAACTTTTTGTAGGGTAGATATTTGAGTTAGGAATCCAACGCAACAAGAATCACGGGTAAAGCTTACTTCTGGAGAGAGTTATAGCCGTTTTACTGACGGCTGCCAGAAAACGGGGCCAAATCTGGTCACCGGCCAAAGGGTTCCCCTTTGGGCGGGCTCAAAAATTTGATTTTTTCAAAAGTGGACGGATTAGGCATATATGATCATATGGATTGATTCATAATGGACTCTAGTGTTCAAAAATGCTAGACTCAATGAAAAACCCGACGTTCACCCAGATCCCTACATAAGAGGCGACGGTTGTGGAAATCAACTTGATAATCACCTAGAGGTTGACTCAAAAGGAGTTTCTTCCATTTGAAATTTTTGTAGGGTAGATATTTAAGTTAGGAATCCAACGCAACAAGAATCACGGGTAAAGCTTACTTCTGGAGAGAGTTATAGCCGTTTTACTAACGGCTGCCAGAAAACGGGGCCAAATCTGACCACCGGCAAAAGAGGTACCCCTTTGGGCGGGCTCAAAAATTTGATTTTTTCAAAAGTGGACGGATTAGGCATGTATGATCATATGGATTGATTCATAATGGACTCTAGTGTTCAAAAATGCTAGACTCAATGAAAAACCCGACGTTCACCCCGATCCCTACATACGAGGCGACGGTTGTGGAAATCAACTTGATAATCACCTAGAGGTTGACTCAAAAGGAGTTTCTTCCATTTGAAATTTTTGTAGGGTAGATATTTGAGTTAGGAATCCAACGCAACAAGAATCACGGGTAAAGCTTACTTCTGGAGTGAGTTATAGCCGTTTTACTGACGGCTGCCAGAAAACGGTGCCAAATCTGGCCACCGGCCAAAGGGGTACCCCTTTGGGCGGGCTCAAAAATTTAATTTTTTAAAAAGTGGACGGATTAGGCATATATGATCATATGGATTGATTCATAATGGACTCTAGTGTTCAAAAATGCTAGAATCAATGAAAAACCCGACGTTCACCCCGATCCATACATAAGAGGTGACGGTTTTGAAAATCAATTCGATAATCACCTAGAGGCCGACTCAAATAGGGTTTCTACCGGTTCGACTTTTGGTAGGGTAGATATTTATGTTAGGAATCCAACGCAACAAGAATCACGGGTAAAGCTTACTTCTGGAGAGAGTTATAGCCGTTTTACTGACGGCTGCCAGAAAACGGGGCCAAATCTGGCCACCGGCCAAAGGGGTACCCCTTTGAGCGGGCTCAAAAATTTGATTTTTTCAAAAGTGGACGGATTAGGCATATATGATCATATGGATTGATTCATAATGGACTCTAGTGTTCAAAAATGCTAGACTCAATGAAAAACCCAACGTTCACCCCGATCCCTACATAAGAGGCGACGGTTGTGGAAATCAACTTGATAATCACCTGGAGGTTGACTCAAAAGGAGTTTCTTCCATTTGAAATTTTTGTAGGGTAGATATTGGAGTTAGGAATCCAACGCAACAAGAATCACGGGTAAATATTACTTCTGGAGAGAGTTATAGCCGTTTTACTGACGGCTGCCAGAAAACAGGGCCAAATCTGGCCACCGGCCAAAGGGGTACCCCTTTGGGCGGGCTCAAAAATTTAATTTTTTAAGAAGTGGACGGACTAGGCATATATGATCATATGGATTGATTCATAATGGACTCTAGTGTTTAAAAATGCTAGACTCAATGAAAAACCCGACGTTCACCCCGATCCATACATAAGAGGTGACGGTTTTGAAAATCAACTTGATAATCACCTAGAGGCCGACTCAAATAGGGTTTCTACCGGTTCGACTTTTGGTAGGGTAGATATTTAATTTAGGAATCCAACGCAACAAGAATCACGGGTAAAGCTTACTTCTGGAGAGAGTTATAGCCGTTTTACTGACGGTTGCCAGAAAACGGGGCCAAATCTGGCCACCGGCCAAAGGGGTACCCCTTTGGGCGGGCTCAAAAATTTGATTTTTTCAAAAGTGGACGGATTAGGCATATATAATCATATGGATTGATTCATAATGGACTTTAGTGTTCAAAAATACTAGACTCAATGAAAAACCCGACGTTCACCCCGATCCCTAGATAAGAGGCGATGGTTGTGGAAATCAACTTGTTTATCACCTAGAGGTTGACTCAAAAGGACTTTCTTCCATTTGAACTTTTTGTAGGGTAGATATTTGAGTTAGAAATCCAACGCAACAAGAATCACGGGTAAAGCTTACTTCTGGAGAGAGTTATAGCCGTTTTACTGACGGCTGCCAGAAAACAGGGCCAAATCTGGCCACCGGCCAAAGGGGTACCCCTTTGGGCGGGCTCAAAAATTTGATTTTTTCAAAAGTGGACGGATTAGGCATGTATGATCATATGGATTGATTCATAATGGATTCTAGTGTTCAAAAATGCTAGACTCAATGAAAAACCCAACGTTCACCCCGATCCCTACATAAGAGGCGACGGTTGTGGAAATCAACTTGATAATCACCTAGAGGTTTACTCAAAAGGAGTTTCTTCCATTTGAAATTTTTTTAGGGTAGATATTTGAGTTAGGAATCCAACGCAACAAGAATCACGGGTAAAGCTTACTTCTGGAGAGAGTTATAGCCGTTTTACTAACGGCTGCCAGAAAACGGTGCCAAATCTGGCCACCTGCCAAAGGGGTACCCCTTTGGGCGGGCTCAAAAATTTAATTTTTTAAGAAATGGACGGATTAGGCATATATGATCATATGGATTGATTCATAATGGACTCTAGTGTTCAAAAATGCTAGACTCAATGAAAAACCCGACGTTCACCCCGATCCCTACATAAGAGGCGACGGTTGTGGAAATCAACTTGATTATCACCTAGAGGTTGACTCAAAAGGACTTTCTTCCATTTGAACTTTTTGTAGGGTAGATATTTGAGCTAGAAATCCAACGCAACAAGAATCACGGGTAAAGCTTACTTCTGGAGAGAGTTATAGCCGTTTTACTGACGGCTGCCAGAAAACGGGGCCAAATCTGGTCACCGGCCAAAGGGTTCCCCTTTGGGCAGGCTCAAAAATTTGATTTTTTCAAAAGTGGACGGATTAGGCATATATGATCATATGGATTGATTCATAATGGACTCTAGTGTTCAAAAATGCTAGACTCAATGAAAAACCCGACGTTCACCCCGATCCCTACATAAGAGGCGACGGTTGTGGAAATCAACTTGATAATCACCTAGAGGTTGACTCAAAAGGAGTTTCTTCCATTTGAAATTTTTGTAGGGTAGATATTTGAGTTAGGAATCCAACGCAACAAGAATCACGGGTAAAGCTTACTTCTGGAGAGAGTTATAGCCGTTTTACTAACGGCTGCCAGAAAACGGTGCCAAATCTGGCCACCGGCCAAAGGGGTACCCCTTTGGGCGGGCTCAAAAATTTAATTTTTTAAGAAGTGGACGGATTAGGAATATATGATCATATGGATTGATTCATAATGGACTCTAGTGTTCAAAAATGCTAGAATCAATGAAAAACCCGACGTTCACCCCGATCCATACATAAGAGGTGACTGTTTTGAAAATCAATTCGATAATCACCTAGAGGCCGACTCAAATAGGGTTTCTACCGGTTCGACTTTTGGTAGGGTAGATATTTAAGTTAGGAATCCAACGCAACAAAAATCACGGGTAGAGCTTACTTCTGGAGAAAGTTATAGCCGTTTTACTGACGGTTGCCAGAAAACGGGGCCAAATCTGGCCACCGGCCAAAGGGGTACCCCTTTGGGCGGGCTCAAAAATTTGATTTTTTCAAAAGTGGACGGATTAGGCATATATAATCATATGGATTGATTCATAATGGACTTTAGTTTTCAAAAATACTAGACTCAATGAAAAACCCGACGTTCACCCCGATCCCTAGATAAGAGGCGATGGTTGTGGAAATCAACTTGTTTATCACCTAGAGGCCGACTCAAATAGGGTTTCTACCGGTTCAACTTTTGGTAGGGTAGATATTTGAGTTAGAAATCCAACGCAACAAGAATCACGGGTAAAGCTTACTTCTGGAGAGAGTTATAGCCGTTTTACTGACGGCTGCCAGAAAACGGGGCCAAATCTGGCCACCGTCCAAAGGGTACCCCTTTGGGCGGGCTCAAAAATTTGATTTTTTTCAAAAGTGGACGGATTAGGCATATATGATCATATGGATTGATTCATAATGGACTCTAGTGTTCAAAAATGCTAGACTCAATGAAAAATCCGATGTTCACCCCGATCCCTACATAAGAGGTGACGGTTTTGGAAATCTACTTGATAATCACCTAGAGCCCGACACAAATAGGATTTCTACCGGTTCGACTTTTGGTAGGGTAGATATTTGAGTTAGGAATCCAACGCAACAAGAATCACGGGTAAAGCTTACTTCTGGACAGAGTTATAGCCGTTTTACTGACGGCTGCCAGAAAACGGGGCCAAATCTGGCCACCGGCCAAAACGATACCCCTTTGGGCGGGCTCAAAAATTTGATTTTTTCAAAAGTTGACGGATTAGGCATATATGATCATATGAATTGATTCATAATGGACTCTAGTGTTCAAAAATGCTAGACTCAATGAAAAACCCGACGTTCACCCCGATCCCTACATAAGAGGTAACGGTTTTGGAAATCAATTTTATAATCACCTAGAGGCCGACTCAAATAGGGTTTCTACCGGTTCGACTTTTGGTAGGGTAGATATTTGAGTTAGGAATCCAACGCAACAAGAATCACGGGTAAAGCTTACTTCTGGAGAGAGTTATAGCTGTTTTACTGATGGCTGCCAAAAAACGAGGCCAAATCGGGCCACCGGCCAATGAGGTACCCCTTTGGGCGGGCTCAAAAATTTAATTTTTTCAAAATTGGATGGATTAGGCATATATGATCATCAGGATTGATTAATAAGGGACTCTAGTGTTTAAAAATGCTAGACTCAATGAAAAACCCGACGTTCACCGCGATCCCTATATAAGAGGCGACGGTTGTGGAAATCAACTTGATAATCACCTAGAGGTTGACTCAAAAGGAGTTTCTACCATTTGAACTTTTTGTAGGGTAGATATTTGAGTTAGAAATCCAACGCAATAAGAATCACGGTTAAAGCTTATTTCTGGAGAGAGTTATGGCCGTTTTACTGACGGCTGCTAGAAAACGGGGCCGAATCTGGCCACCGGCCAAAGGGGTACCCCTTTGGGCGGGCTCAAAAAATTTTATTTTTTCTTAAGTGGACGGATTAGGCATATATGATCATATGGATTGATTCATAATGGACTCTAGTGTTCAAAAATGCTAGACTCAATGAAAAACCCGACGTTCATCCCGATCCCTATATAAGACGCGACGGTTGTGGAAATCAACTTGATAATCACCTAGAGGTTGACTCAAAAGGAGTTTCTTCCATTTGAACTTTTTGTACGGTATATATTTGAGTTAGAAATCCAACGCAACAAGAATCATGGGTAAAGCTTACTTCTGGAGAGAGTTATAGCCGTTTTACTGACGGCTGCCAGAAAACGGGGTCAAATCTAGCCACCGGCCAAAGGGGCTCCCCTTTGGGCGGGCTCAAAAATTTGATTTTTTAAAAAGTGGACGGATTAGGCATATATGATCATAAGGATTGATTCATAAGGGACTCTAGTGTTTAAAAATGCTAGACTCGATGAAAAACCCGACGTTCACCGCGATCCCTACATAAGAGGCGACGGTTGTGGAAATCAACTTGATAATCACCTAGAGGTTGACTCAAAAGGAGTTTCTTCCATTTGAACTTTTTGTAGGGTATATATTTGAGTTAGAAATCCAACGCAACAAGAATCACGGGTAAAGCTTACTTCTGGAGAGAGTTATAGCCGTTTTACTGACGGCTGCCAGAAAACGGGGCCAAATCTGACCACCGGCAAAAGAGGTACCCCTTTGGGCGGGCTCAAAAATTTGATTTTTTCAAAAGTGGACGGATTAGGCATGTATGATCATATGGATTGATTCATAATGGACTCTAGTGTTCAAAAATGCTAGACTCAATGAAAAACCCGACGTTCACCCCGATCCCTACATACGAGGCGACGGTTGTGGAAATCAACTTGATAATCACCTAGAGGTTGACTCAAAAGGAGTTTCTTCCATTTGAAATTTTTGTAGGGTAGATATTTGAGTTAGGAATCCAACGCAACAAGAATCACGGGTAAAGCTTACTTCTGGAGAGAGTTATAGCCGTTTTACTGACGGCTGCCAGAAAACGGTGCCAAATCTGGCCACCGGCCAAAGGGGTACCCCTTTGGGCGGGCTCAAAAATTTAATTTTTTAAAAAGTGGACGGATTAGGCATATATGATCATATGGATTGATTCATAATGGACTCTAGTGTTCAAAAATGCTAGAATCAATGAAAAACCCGACGTTCACCCCGATCCATACATAAGAGGTGACGGTTTTGAAAATCAATTCGATAATCACCTAGAGGCCGACTCAAATAGGGTTTCTACCGGTTCGACTTTTGGTAGGGTAGATATTTATGTTAGGAATCCAACGCAACAAGAATCACGGGTAAAGCTTACTTCTGGAGAGAGTTATAGCCGTTTTACTGACGGCTGCCAGAAAACGGGGCCAAATCTGGCCACCGGCCAAAGGGGTACCCCTTTGGGCGGGCTCAAAAATTTGATTTTTTCAAAAGTGGACGGATTAGGCATATATGATCATATGGATTGATTCATAATGGACTCTAGTGTTCAAAAATGCTAGACTCAATGAAAAACCCAACGTTCACCCCGATCCCTACATAAGAGGCGACGGTTGTGGAAATCAACTTGATAATCACCTGGAGGTTGACTCAAAAGGAGTTTCTTCCATTTGAAATTTTTGTAGGGTAGATATTGGAGTTAGGAATCCAACGCAACAAGAATCACGGGTAAATCTTACTTCTGGAGAGAGTTATAGCCGTTTTACTGACGGCTGCCAGAAAACAGGGCCAAATCTGGCCACCGGCCAAAGGGGTACCCCTTTGGGCGGGCTCAAAAATTTAATTTTTTAAGAAGTGGACGGACTAGGCATATATGATCATATGGATTGATTCATAATGGACTCTAGTGTTTAAAAATGCTAGACTCAATGAAAAACCCGACGTTCACCCCGATCCATACATAAGACGTGACGGTTTTGAAAATCAACTTGATAATCACCTAGAGGCCGACTCAAATAGGGTTTCTACCGGTTCGACTTTTGGTAGGGTAGATATTTAATTTAGGAATCCAACGCAACAAGAATCACGGGTAAAGCTTACTTCTGGAGAGAGTTATAGCCGTTTTACTGACGGTTGCCAGAAAACGGGGCCAAATCTGGCCACCGGCCAAAGGGGTACCCCTTTGGGCGGGCTCAAAAATTTGATTTTTTCAAAAGTGGACGGATTAGGCATATATAATCATATGGATTGATTCATAATGGACTTTAGTGTTCAAAAATACTAGACTCAATGAAAAACCCGACGTTCACCCCGATCCCTAGATAAGAGGCGATGGTTGTGGAAATCAACTTGTTTATCACCTAGAGGTTGACTCAAAAGGACTTTCTTCCATTTGAACTTTTTGTAGGGTAGATATTTGAGTTAGAAATCCAACGCAACAAGAATCACGGGTAAAGCTTACTTCTGGAGAGAGTTATAGCCGTTTTACTGACGGCTGCCAGAAAACAGGGCCAAATCTGGCCACCGGCCAAAGGGGTACCCCTTTGGGCGGGCTCAAAAATTTGATTTTTTCAAAAGTGGACGGATTAGGCATGTATGATCATATGGATTGATTCATAATGGATTCTAGTGTTCAAAAATGCTAGACTCAATGAAAAACCCAACGTTCACCCCGATCCCTACATAAGAGGCGACGGTTGTGGAAATCAACTTGATAATCACCTAGAGGTTGACTCAAAAGGAGTTTCTTCCATTTGAAATTTTTTTAGGGTAGATATTTGAGTTAGGAATCCAACGCAACAAGAATCACGGGTAAAGCTTACTTCTGGAGAGAGTTATAGCCGTTTTACTAACGGCTGCCAGAAAACGGTGCCAAATCTGGCCACCTGCCAAAGGGGTACCCCTTTGGGCGGGCTCAAAAATTTAATTTTTTAAGAAATGGACGGATTAGGCATATATGATCATATGGATTGATTCATAATGGACTCTAGTGTTCAAAAATGCTAGACTCAATGAAAAACCCGACGTTCACCCCGATCCCTACATAAGAGGCGACGGTTGTGGAAATCAACTTGATTATCACCTAGAGGTTGACTCAAAAGGACTTTCTTCCATTTGAACTTTTTGTAGGGTAGATATTTGAGCTAGAAATCCAACGCAACAAGAATCACGGGTAAAGCTTACTTCTGGAGAGAGTTATAGCCGTTTTACTGACGGCTGCCAGAAAACGGGGCCAAATCTGGTCACCGGCCAAAGGGTTCCCCTTTGGGCAGGCTCAAAAATTTGATTTTTTCAAAAGTGGACGGATTAGGCATATATGATCATATGGATTGATTCATAATGGACTCTAGTGTTCAAAAATGCTAGACTCAATGAAAAACCCGACGTTCACCCCGATCCCTACATAAGAGGCGACGGTTGTGGAAATCAACTTGATAATCACCTAGAGGTTGACTCAAAAGGAGTTTCTTCCATTTGAAATTTTTGTAGGGTAGATATTTGAGTTAGGAATCCAACGCAACAAGAATCACGGGTAAAGCTTACTTCTGGAGAGAGTTATAGCCGTTTTACTAACGGCTGCCAGAAAACGGTGCCAAATCTGGCCACCGGCCAAAGGGGTACCCCTTTGGGCGGGCTCAAAAATTTAATTTTTTAAGAAGTGGACGGATTAGGAATATATGATCATATGGATTGATTCATAATGGACTCTAGTGTTCAAAAATGCTAGAATCAATGAAAAACCCGACGTTCACCCCGATCCATACATAAGAGGTGACTGTTTTGAAAATCAATTCGATAATCACCTAGAGGCCGACTCAAATAGGGTTTCTACCGGTTCGACTTTTGGTAGGGTAGATATTTAAGTTAGGAATCCAACGCAACAAAAATCACGGGTAGAGCTTACTTCTGGAGAGAGTTATAGCCGTTTTACTGACGGTTGCCAGAAAACGGGGCCAAATCTGGCCACCGGCCAAAGGGGTACCCCTTTGGGCGGGCTCAAAAATTTGATTTTTTCAAAAGTGGACGGATTAGGCATATATAATCATATGGATTGATTCATAATGGACTTTAGTTTTCAAAAATACTAGACTCAATGAAAAACCCGACGTTCACCCCGATCCCTAGATAAGAGGCGATGGTTGTGGAAATCAACTTGTTTATCACCTAGAGGCCGACTCAAATAGGGTTTCTACCGGTTCAACTTTTGGTAGGGTAGATATTTGAGTTAGAAATCCAACGCAACAAGAATCACGGGTAAAGCTTACTTCTGGAGAGAGTTATAGCCGTTTTACTGACGGCTGCCAGAAAACGGGGCCAAATCTGGCCACCGTCCAAAGGGTACCCCTTTGGGCGGGCTCAAAAATTTGATTTTTTTCAAAAGTGGACGGATTAGGCATATATGATCATATGGATTGATTCATAATGGACTCTAGTGTTCAAAAATGCTAGACTCAATGAAAAATCCGATGTTCACCCCGATCCCTACATAAGAGGTGACGGTTTTGGAAATCTACTTGATAATCACCTAGAGGCCGACACAAATAGGATTTCTACCGGTTCGACTTTTGGTAGGGTAGATATTTTAGTTAGGAATCTAACGCAACAAGAATCACGGGTAAAGCTTACTTCTGGACAGAGTTATAGCCGTTTTACTGACGGCTGCCAGAAAACGGGGCCAAATCTGGCCACCGGCCAAAACGATACCCCTTTGGGCGGGCTCAAAAATTTGATTTTTTCAAAAGTTGACGGATTAGGCATATATGATCATATGGATTGATTCATAATGGACTCTAGTGTTCAAAAATGCTAGACTCAATGAAAAACCCGACGTTCACCCCGATCCCTACATAAGAGGTAACGGTTTTGGAAATCAATTTTATAATCACCTAGAGGCCGACTCAAATAGGGTTTCTACCGGTTCGACTTTTGGTAGGGTAGATATTTGAGTTAGGAATCCAACGCAACAAGAATCACGGGTAAAGCTTACTTCTGGAGAGAGTTATAGCTGTTTTACTGATGGCTGCCAAAAAACGAGGCCAAATCGGGCCACCGGCCAATGAGGTACCCCTTTGGGCGGGCTCAAAAATTTAATTTTTTCAAAATTGGATGGATTAGGCATATATGATCATCAGGATTGATTAATAAGGGACTCTAGTGTTTAAAAATGCTAGACTCAATGAAAAACCCGACGTTCACCGCGATCCCTATATAAGAGGCGACGGTTGTGGAAATCAACTTGATAATCACCTAGAGGTTGACTCAAAAGGAGTTTCTACCATTTGAACTTTTTGTAGGGTAGATATTTGAGTTAGAAATCCAACGCAATAAGAATCACGGTTAAAGCTTATTTCTGGAGAGAGTTATGGCCGTTTTACTGACGGCTGCTAGAAAACGGGGCCGAATCTGGCCACCGGCCAAAGGGGTACCCCTTTGGGCGGGCTCAAAAAATTTTATTTTTTCTTAAGTGGACGGATTAGGCATATATGATCATATGGATTGATTCATAATGGACTCTAGTGTTCAAAAATGCTAGACTCAATGAAAAACCCGACGTTCATCCCGATCCCTATATAAGACGCGACGGTTGTGGAAATCAACTTGATAATCACCTAGAGGTTGACTCAAAAGGAGTTTCTTCCATTTGAACTTTTTGTACGGTATATATTTGAGTTAGAAATCCAACGCAACAAGAATCATGGGTAAAGCTTACTTCTGGAGAGAGTTATAGCCGTTTTACTGACGGCTGCCAGAAAACGGGGTCAAATCTAGCCACCGGCCAAAGGGGCTCCCCTTTGGGCGGGCTCAAAAATTTGATTTTTTAAAAAGTGGACGGATTAGGCATATATGATCATAAGGATTGATTCATAAGGGACTCTAGTGTTTAAAAATGCTAGACTCGATGAAAAACCCGACGTTCACCGCGATCCCTACATAAGAGGCGACGGTTGTGGAAATCAACTTGATAATCACCTAGAGGTTGACTCAAAAGGAGTTTCTTCCATTTGAACTTTTTGTAGGGTATATATTTGAGTTAGAAATCCAACGCAACAAGAATCATGGGTAAAGCTTACTTCTGGAGAGTGTTATAGCCGTTTTACTGACGGCTGCCAGAAAACGGGGCCAAATCTAGCCACCGGCCAAAGGAGCTCCCCTTTGGGCGGGCTCAAAAATTTGATTTTTTCAAAAGTGGACGGATTAGGCATATAGGATCATATGGATTGATTCATAATGGACTCTAGTGTTCAAAAATGCTAGACTCAATGAAAAACCCGACGTTCACCCCGATCCGTACATAAGACGCGACGGTTGTGGAAATCAACTTGATAACCACCTAGAGGTTGACTCAAAAGGAGTTTCTTCCATTTGAACTTTTTGTAGGGTATATATTTGAGTTAGAAATCCAACGCAACAAGAATCATGGGTAAAGCTTACTTCTGGAGAGAGTTATAGCCGTTTTACTGACGGCTGCCAGAAAATGGGGCCAAATCTAGCCACCGGCCAAAGGGGCTCCCCTTTGGGCGGGCTCAAAAATTTGATTTTTTCAAAATTGGACGGATTAGGCATATAGGATCATATGGATTGATTCATAATGGACTCGAGTGTTCAAAAATGCTAGACTCAATGAAAAACCCGACGTTCACCCCGATCCCTAATTAAGACGCGACGGTTGTGGAAATCAACTTGATAATCACCTAGAGGTTGACTCAAAAGGATTTTCTTCCATTTGAACTTTTTGTAGGGTATATATTTGAGTTAGAAATCCAACGCAACAAGAATCACGGGTAAAGCTTACTTCTGGAGAGAGTTATAGTCGTTTTACTGACGGCTGCCAGAAAACGGGGCCAAATCTGGCCACCGGCAAAAGGGGTACCCCTTTGGGCGGGCTCAAAAATTTGATTTTTTCAAAAGTCGACGGATTAGGCATATATGATCATATTGATTGATTCATAATGGACTCTAGAGTTCAAAAATGTTAGACTCAATGAAAAACCCGACGTTCATCCCGATCCCTACATAAGACGCGACGGTTGTGGAAATCAACTTGATAATGACCTAGAGGTTGACTCAAAAGGAGTTTCTTCCATTTGAACTTTTTGTAGGGTATATATTTGAGTTAGAAATCCAATGCAACAAGAATCATGGGTAAAGCTTACTTCTGGAGAGAGTTATAGCCGTTTTACTCACGACTGCCAGAAAACGGGGCCAAATCTAGCCACCGGCCAAAGGGGCTCCCCTTTGGGCGGGCTCAAAAATTTGATTTTTTCAAAAGTGGACGGATTAGGCATATATGATCATAAGGATTGATTCATAAAGGACTCTAATGTTTAAAAATGCTAGACTCAATGAAAAACCCGACGTTCACCGCGATCCCTACATAAGAGGCGACGGTTGTGGAAATCAACTTGATAATCACCTAGAGGTTGACTCAAAAGTACTTTCTTCCATTTGAACTTTTTGTAGGGTAGATATTTGAGTTAGAAATCCAACACAATAAGAATCACGGTTAAAGCTTACTTCTGGAGAGAGTTATGGCCGTTTTACTGACGTCTGCCAGAAAACGGGGCCAAATCTGGCCACCGGCCAAAGGGGCTCCCCTTTGGGCGGGCTAAAAAATTTGATTTTTTCAAAATTGGACGGATTAGGCATATAGGATCATATGGATTGATTCATAATGGACTCGAGTGTTCAAAAATGCTAGACTCAATGAAAAACGCGACGTTCACCCCGATCCCTAATTAAGACGCGACGGTTGTGGAAATCAACTTGATAATCACCTAGAGGTTGACTCAAAAGGATTTTCTTCCATTTGAACTTTTTGTAGGGTATATATTTGAGTTAGAAATCCAACGCAACAAGAATCACGGGTAAAGCTTACTTCTGGAGAGAGTTATAGTCGTTTTACTGACGGCTGCCAGAAAACGGGGCCAAATCTGGCCACCGGCAAAAGGGGTACCCCTTTGGGCGGGCTCAAAAATTTGATTTTTTCAAAAGTCGACGGATTAGGCATATATGATCATATGGATTGATTCATAATGGACTCTAGTGTTCAAAAATGCTAGACTCAATGAAAAACCCGACGTTCATCCCGATCCCTACATAAGACGCGACGGTTGTGGAAATCAACTTGATAATGACCTAGAGGTTGACTCAAAAGGAGTTTCTTCCATTTGAACTTTTTGTAGGGTATATATTTGAGTTAGAAATCCAATGCAACAAGAATCATGGGTAAAGCTTACTTCTGGAGAGAGTTATAGCCGTTTTACTCACGGCTGCCAGAAAACGGGGCCAAATCTAGCCACCGGCCAAAGGGGCTCCCCTTTGGGCGGGCTCAAAAATTTGATTTTTTCAAAAGTGGACGGATTAGGCATATATGATCATAAGGATTGATTCATAAGGGACTCTAATGTTTAAAAATGCTTGACTCAATGAAAAACCCGACGTTCACCGCGATCCCTACATAAGAGGCGACGGTTGTGGAAATCAACTTGATAATCACCTAGAGGTTGACTCAAAAGTACTTTCTTCCATTTGAACTTTTTGTAGGGTAGATATTTGAGTTAGAAATCCAACACAATAAGAATCACGGTTAAAGCTTACTTCTGGAGAGAGTTATGGCCGTTTTACTGACGTCTGCCAGAAAACGGGGCCAAATCTGGCCACAGGCCAAACGGGTACCCCTTTGGGCGGGCTCAAAAATTTTATTTTTTCAAAAGTGGATGGCTTAGGCATATATGATCATATGGATTGATTCATAATGGACTCTAGTGTTCGAAAATGCTAGACTCAATGAAAAACCCGACGTTCACCCCGATCCCTACATAAGACGCGACGGTTGTGGAAATCAACTTGATAATCTCCTAGAGGTTGACTCAAAAGGAGTTTCTTCCATTTGAACTTTTTTGTAGGGTATATATTTGAGTTAGAAATCCAACGCAACAAGAATCATGGGTAAAGCTTACTTCTGGAGAGAGTTATAGCCGTTTTACTGACGGCTGCCAGAAAATGGGGCCAAATCTAGCCACCGGCCAAAGGGGCTCCCCTTTGGGCGGGCTCAAAAATTTGATTTTTTCAAAATTGGACGGATTAGGCATATAGGATCATATGGATTGATTCATAATGGACTCGAGTGTTCAAAAATGCTAGACTCAATGAAAAACCCGACGTTCACCCCGATCCCTAATTAAGACGCGACGGTTGTGGAAATCAACTTGATAATCACCTAGAGGTTGACTCAAAAGGATTTTCTTCCATTTGAACTTTTTGTAGGGTATATATTTGAGTTAAAAATCCAACGCAACAAGAATCACGGGTAAAGCTTACTTCTGGAGAGAGTTATAGTCGTTTTACTGACGGCTGCCAGAAAACGGGGCCAAATCTGGCCACCGGCAAAAGGGGTACCCCTTTGGGCGGGCTCAAAAATTTGATTTTTTCAAAAGTCGACGGATTAGGCATATATGATCATATGGATTGATTCATAATGGACTCTAGAGTTCAAAAATGCTAGACTCAATGAAAAACCCGACGTTCATCCCGATCCCTACATAAGACGCGACGGTTGTGGAAATCAACTTGATAATGACCTAGAGGTTGACTCAAAAGGAGTTTCTTCCAGTTGAACTTTTTGTAGGGTATATATTTGAGTTAGAAATCCAATGCAACAAGAATCATGGGTAAAGCTTACTTCTGGAGAGAGTTATAGCCGTTTTACTCACGGCTGCCAGAAAACGGGGCCAAATCTAGCCACCGGCCAAAGGGGCTCCCCTTTGGGCGGGCTCAAAAATTTGATTTTTTCAAAAGTGGACGGATTAGGCATATATGATCATAAGGATTGATTCATAAGGGACTCTAATGTTTAAAAATGCTAGACTCAATGAAAAACCCGACGTTCACCGCGATCCCTACATAAGAGGCGACGGTTGTGGAAATCAACTTGATAATCACCTAGAGGTTGACTCAAAATTACTTTCTTCCATTTGAACTTTTTGTAGGGTAGATATTTGAGTTAGAAATCCAACACAATAAGAATCACGGTTAAAGCTTACTTCTGGAGAGAGTTATGGCCGTTTTACTGACGTCTGCCAGAAAACGGGGCCAAATCTGGCCACAGGCCAAACGGGTACCCCTTTGGGCGGGCTCAAAAATTTTATTTTTTCAAAAGTGGACGGCTTAGGCATATATGATCATATGGATTGATTCATAATGGACTCTAGTGTTCGAAAATGCTAGACTCAATGAAAAACCCGACGTTCACCCCGATCCCTACATAAGACGCGACGGTTGTGGAAATCAACTTGATAATCTCCTAGAGGTTGACTCAAAAGGAGTTTCTTCCATTTGAACTTTTTGTAGGGTATATATTTGAGTTAGAAATCCAACGCAACAAGAATCATGGGTAAAGCTTACTTCTGGAGAGAGTTATAGCCGTTTTACTGACGGCTGCCAGAAAATGGGGCCAAATCTAGCCACCGGCCAAAGGGGCTCCCCTTTGGGCGGGCTCAAAAATTTGATTTTTTCAAAATTGGACGGATTAGGCATATAGGATCATATGGATTGATTCATAATGGACTCGAGTGTTCAAAAATGCTAGACTCAATGAAAAACCCGACGTTCACCCCGATCCCTAATTAAGACGCGACGGTTGTGGAAATCAACTTGATAATCACCTAGAGGTTGACTCAAAAGGATTTTCTTCCATTTGAACTTTTTGTAGGGTATATATTTGAGTTAGAAATCCAACGCAACAAGAATCACGGGTAAAGCTTACTTCTGGAGAGAGTTATAGTCGTTTTACTGACGGCTGCCAGAAAACGGGGCCAAATCTGGCCACCGGCAAAAGGGGGTACCCCTTTGGGCGGGCTCAAAAATTTGATTTTTTCAAAAGTCGACGGATTAGGCATATATGATCATATGGATTGATTCATAATGGACTCTAGAGTTCAAAAATGCTAGACTCAATGAAAAACCCGACGTTCATCCCGATCCCTACATAAGACGCGACGGTTGTGGAAATCAACTTGATAATGACCTAGAGGTTGACTCAAAAGGAGTTTCTTCCATTTGAACTTTTTGTAGGGTATATATTTGAGTTAGAAATCCAATGCAACAAGAATCATGGGTAAAGCTTACTTCTGGAGAGAGTTATAGCTGTTTTACTGATGGCTGCCAGAAAACGAGGCCAAATCGGGCCACCGGCCAATGAGGTACCCCTTTGGGCGGGCTCAAAAATTTAATTTATTCAAAAGTGGATGGATTAGGCATATATGATCATAAGGATTGATTCATAAGGGTGTCTAGTGTTTAAAAATGCTAGACTCAATGAAAAACCCGACGTTCACCGCGATCCCTACATAAGAGGCGACGGTTGTGGAAATCAACTTGATAATCACCTAGAGGTTGACTTAAAAGGATTTTCTTCCATTTGAACTTTTTGTAGGGTAGATATTTGAGTTAGAAATCCAACGCAATAAGAATCACAGTTAAAGCATACTTCTGGAGAGAGTTATGGCCGTTTTACTGACGTCTGCCAGAAAACGGGGCCAAATCTGGCCACCGGCCAAAGGGGTACCCCTTTGGGCGGGCTCAAAAATTTTATTTTTTCAAAAGTGGACGGCTTAGGCATATATGATCATATGGATTGATTCATAATGGACTCTAGTGTTCAAAAATGCTAGACTCAATGAAAAACCCGACGTTCACCCCGATCCCTACATAAGACGCGACGGTTGTGGAAATCAACTTGATAATATCCTAGAGGTTGACTCAAAAGGAGTTTCTTCCATTTGAACTTTTTGTAGGGTATATATTTGAGTTAGAAATCCAACGCAACAAGAATCATGTGTAAAGCTTACTTCTAGAGAGAGTTATAGCCGTTTTACTGACGGCTGCCAGAAAACGGGGCCAAATCTAGCCACCGGCCAAAGGAACTCCCCTTTGGGCGGGCTCAAAAATTTGATTTTTTCAAAAGTGGACGGATTAGGCATATAGGATCATATGGATTGATTCATAATGGACTCTAGTGTTCAAAAATGCTAGACTCAATGAAAAACCCGACGTTCACCCCGATCCCTAATTAAGACGCGACGGTTGTGGAAATCAACTTGATAATCACCTAGAGGTTGACTCAAAATGATTTTCTTCCATTTGAACTTTTTGTAGGGTATATATTTGAGTTACAAATCCAACGCAACAAGAATCACGGGGAAAGCTTACTTCTGGAGAGAGTTATAGTCGTTTTACTGACGGCTGCCAGAAAACGGGGCCAAATCTGGCCACCGGCCAAAGGGGGTACCCCTTTGGGCGGGCTCAAAAATTTGATTTTTTCAAAAGTGGATGGATTAGGCATATATGATCATATTGATTGATTCATAATGGACTCTAGTGTTCAAAAAGGCTAGACTCAATGAAAAACCCGACGTTCACCCTGATCCCTACATAAGAGGTGACGGTTTTGGAAATCAACTTGATAATCACCTAGAGGCCGACTCAAATAGGGTTTCTACCGGTTCCACTTTTGGTAGGGTAGATATTTGAGTTAGAAATCCAACGCAACAAGAATCACGGGTAAAGCTTACTTCTGGAGAGACATATAGCCGTTTTACTGACGGCTGCAAGAAAACGGGGCCAAATCTGGCCACCGGCCAAAGTGGTACCCCTTTGGGCGGGCTCAAAAATTTGATTTTTTCAAAAGTGGACGGATTAGGCATATATGATCATATGGATTGATTCATAATGGACTCTAGTATTCAAAAATGCTAGACTCAATGAAAAACCCGACGTTCACCCTGATCCCTACATAAGACGCGACGGTTGTGGAAATCAACTTGATAATGACCTAGAGGTTGACTCAAAAGGAGTTTCTTCCATTTGAACTTTTTGTAGGGTATATATTTGAGTTAGGAATCCAACGCAATAAGAATCACGGGTAAAGCTTACTTCTGGAGAGAGTTATATCCGTTTTACTGACGGCTCCCAGAAAACGGGGCCAAAACTGGCCACCGGCCAAATGGATACCCCTTTGGGCGGGCTCAAAAATTTGATTTTTTCAAAAGTGGACGGACTAGGCATATATGATCATATGGATTGATTCATAATGGACTCTAGTGTTCAAAAATGCTAGACTCAATGAAAAACCCGACGTTCACCCCGATTCTTACATAAGAGGTAACGGTTTTGGAAATCAATTTGATAATCACCTAGAGGCCGACTCAAATAGGGTTTCTACCGGTTCGACTTTTGGTAGGGTAGATATTTGAGTTAGGAATCCAACGCAACAAGAATCAAGGGTAAAGCTTACTTCTGGAGAGAGTTATAGTTGTTTTACTGATGGCTGCAAGAAAACGAGGCCAAATCGGGCCACCGGCCAATGAGGTACCCCTTTGGGCGGGCTCAAAAATTTAATTTATTCAAAAGTGGATGGTTTAGGCATATATGATCATAAGGATTGATTCATAAGGGACTCTAGTGTTTAAAAATGCTAGACTCAATGAAAAACCCGACGTTCACCGCGATCCCTACATAAGAGGCGACGGTTGTGGAAATCAACTTGATAATCACCTAGAGGTTGACTTAAAAGGATTTTCTTCCATTTGAACTTTTTGTAGGGTAGATATTTGAGTTAGAAATCCAACGCAATAAGAATCACAGTTAAAGCTTACTTCTGGAGAGAGTTATGGCCGTTTTACTGACGGCTGCCAGAAAACGGGGCCAAATCTGGCCACCGGCCAAAAGGGTACCCCTTTGGGCGGGCTCAAAAACTTGATTTTTTCAAAAGTGGACGGATTAGGCAGATATGATCATATGGATTGATTCATAATGGACTCTAGTGTTCAAAAATGCTAGACTCAATGAAAAACCCGACGTTCATCCCGATCCCTACATAAGACGCGACGGTTGTGGAAATCAACTTGATAATCACCTAGAGGTTGACTCAAAAGGAGTTTCTTCCATTTGAACTTTTTGTAGGGTAGATATTTGAGTTAGAAATCCAACGCAATAAGAATCACGGTTAAAGCATACTTCTGGAGAGAGTTATGGCCGTTTTACTGACGTCTGCCAGAAAAACGGGGCCAAATCTGGCCACCGGCCAAAGGGGTACCCCTTTGGGTGGGCTCAAAAATTTTATTTTTTCAAAAGTGGACGGATTAGGCATATATGATCATATGGATTGATTCATAATGGACTCTAGTGTTCAAAAATGCTAGAATCAATGAAAAACCCGACGTTCACCATGATCCCTACATAAGACGCGTCGGTTGTGGAAATCAACTTGATAATCACCTAGAGGTTGACTCAAAATGAGTTTCTTCCATTTGAACTTTTTGTAAGGTATATATTTGAGTTAGGAATCCAACGCAATAAGAATCACGGGTAAGGCTTACTTCTGGAGTGAGTTATATCCCTTTTACTGATGGCTCCCAGAAAACGGGGCCAAATCTGGCCACCGGCCAAATGGGTACCCCTTTGGGCGGGCTCAAAAATTTGATTTTTTCAAAACTGGACGGATTAGGCATATATGATCATATGGATTGATTCATAATGGACTCTAGTGTTCAAAAATGCTAGACTCAATGAAAAACCCGACGTTCACCCCGATCCCTACATAAGAGGTGACGGTTTTGGAAATCAACTTGATAATCACCTAGAGGCCGACTCAAATAGGGTTTCTACCGGTTCAACTTTTGGTAGGGTAGATATTTGAGTTAGAAATCCAACACAACTAGAATCACAGGTCAAGCTTACTTCTAGAGAGAGTTATAGCCGTTTTACTGACGGCTGCCAGAAAACGGGGCCAAATCTGGCCACCGGCCAAAGGGGTACCCCTTTGGGCGAGCTCAAAAATTTAATTTTTTCAAAAGTGGACGGATTAGACATATATGATCATATGGATTGATTCATAATGGACTCTAGTGTTCAAAAATGCTAGACTCAATGAAAAATCCGACGTTCACCCCGATCCCTACATAAGAGGTGACGGTTTTGGAAATCTACTTGATAATCACCTAGAGGCCGACACAAATAGGCTTTCTACCGGTTCGACTTTTGGTAGGGTAGATATTTGAGTTAGGAATCCAACGCAACAAGAATCACGGGTAAAGCTTACTTCTGGACAGAGTTATAGCCGTTTTAATGACGGCTGCCAGAAAACGGGGCCAAATCTGGCCACCGGCCAAAAAGATACCCCTTTGGGCGGGCTCAAAAATTTGATTTTTTCAAAAGTTGACGGATTAGGCATATATGATCATATGGATTGATTCATAATGGACTCTATTGTTCAAAAATGCTAGACTCAATGAAAAACCCGACGTTCACCCCGATCCCTACATAAGAGGTAACGGTTTTGGAAAACAATTTTATAATCACCTAGAGGCCGACTCAAATAGGGTTTCTACCTGTTTGACTTTTGGTAGGGTAGATATTTGAGATAGGAATCCAACGCAACAAGAATCACGGGTAAAGCTTACTTCTGGAGAGTGTTATAGCTGTTTTACTGATGGCTGCCAGAAAACGAGGCCAAATCGGGCCACCGGCCAATGAGGTACCCCTTTGGGCGGGCTCAAAAATTTAATTTTTTCAAAAGTGGATGGATTAGGCATATATGATCATCAGGATTGATTCATAAGGGACTCTAGTGTTTAAAAATGCTAGACTCAATGAAAAACCCGACGTTCACCGCGATCCCTACATAAGAGGCGACGGTTGTGGAAATCAACTTGATAATCACCTAGAGGTTGACTCAAAAGGAGTTTCTTCCATTTGAACTTTTTGTAGGGTAGATATTTGAGTTATAAATCCAATGCAACAAGAATCATGGGTAAAGCTTACTTCTGGAGAGAGTTATAGCCGTTTTACTCACGGCTGCCAGAAAACGGGGCCAAATCTAGCCACCGGCCAAAGGGGCTCCCCTTTGGGCGGGCTCAAAAATTTGATTTTTTCAAAAGTGGACGGATTAGGCATATATGATCATAAGGATTGATTCATAAGGGACTCTAATGTTTAAAAATGCTAGACTCAATGAAAAACCAGACGTTCACCACGATCCCTACATAAGAGGCGACGGTTGTGGAAATCAACTTGATAATCACCTAGAGGTTGACTGAAAAGTAGTTTCTTCCATTTGAACTTTTTGTAGGGTAGATATTTGAGTTAGAAATCCAACACAATAAGAATCACGGTTAAAGCTTACTTCTGGAGAGAGTTATGGCCGTTTTACTGACGTCTGCCCGAAAACGGGGCCAAATCTGGCCACCGGCCAAACGGGTACCCCTTTGGGCGGGCTCAAAAATTTTATTTTTTCTAAAGTAGACGGCTTAGGCATATATGATCATATGGATTGATTCATAATGGACTCTAGTGTTCAAAAATGCTAGACTCAATGAAAAACCCGACGTTCACCCCGATCCCTACATAAGACGCGACGGTTGTGGAAATCAACTTCATAATCACCTAGAGGTTGACTCAAAAGGAGTTTCTTCCATTTGAACTTTTTGTAGGGTATATATTTGAGTTAGAAATCCAACGCAACAAGAATCATGTGTAAAGCTTACTTCTGGAGAGAGTTATAGCCGTTTTACTGACGGCTGCCAGAAAACGGGGCCAAATCTAGCCACCGGCCAAAGGAGCTCCCCTTTGGGCGGCCTCAAAAATTTGATTTTTTCAAAAGTGGACGGATTATGCATATAGGATCATATGGATTGATTCATAATGGACTCTAGTGTTCAAAAATGCTAGACTCAATGAAAAACCCGACGTTCGCCCCGATCCCTAATTAAGACGCGACAGTTGTGGAAATCAACTTGATAATCACCTAGAGGTTGACTCAAAAGGATTTACTTCCATTTGAACTTTTTGTAGGGTATATATTTGAGTTACAAATCCAACGCAACAAGAATCACGGGTAAAGCTTACTTCTGGAGAGAGTTATAGTCGTTTTACTGACGGCTGCCAGAAAACGGGGCCAAATCTGGCCACCGGCCAAAGGGGGTACCCCTTTGGACGGGCTCCAAAATTTGATTTTTTCAAAAGTGGATGGATTAGGCATATATGATCATATGGATTGATTCATAATGGACTCTAGTGTTCAAAAAGGCTAGACTCAATGAAAAACCCGACGTTCACCCCGATCCATACATAAGAGGTGACGGTTTGGGAAATCAACTTAATAATCACCTAAAGGCCGACTCAAATAGGGTTTCTACCGGTTCGAATTTTGGTAGGGTAGATATTTGAGTTAGAAATCCAACGCAATAAGAATCACGGGTAAAGCTTACTTCTGTAGAGACATATAGCCGTTTTACTGACGGCTGCAAGAAAACGGGGCCAAATCTGGCCACCGGCCAAAGTGGTACCCCTTTGGGCGGGCTCAAAATTTTGATTTTTTCAAAAGTGGACGGATTAGGCATATATGATCATATGGATTGATTCATAATGGACTCTAGTATTCAAAAATGCTAGACTCAATGAAAAACCCGACGTTCACCCTGATCCCTACATAAGAGGTGACGGTTTTGGAAATCAACTTGATAATCACCTAGAGGCCGACTCAAATAGGGTTTCTACCGGTTCCACTTTTGGTAGGGTAGATATTTGAGTTAGAAATCCAACGCAACAAGAATCACGGGTAAAGCTTACTTCTGGAGAGACATATAGCCGTTTTACTGACGGCTGCAAGAAAACGGGGCCAAATCTGGCCACCGGCCAAAGTGGTACCCCTTTGGGCGGGCTCAAAAATTTGATTTTTTCAAAAGTGGACGGATTAGGCATATAGGATCATATGGATTGATTCATAATGGACTCTAGTGTTCAAAAATGCTAGACTCAATGAAAAACCCGACGTTCGCCCCGATCCCTAATTAAGACGCGACAGTTGTGGAAATCAACTTGATAATCACCTAGAGGTTGACTCAAAAGGATTTACTTCCATTTGAACTTTTTGTAGGGTATATATTTGAGTTACAAATCCAACGCAACAAGAATCACGGGTAAAGCTTACTTCTGGAGAGAGTTATAGTCGTTTTACTGACGGCTGCCAGAAAACGGGGCCAAATCTGGCCACCGGCCAAAGGGGGTACCCCTTTGGACGGGCTCCAAAATTTGATTTTTTCAAAAGTGGATGGATTAGGCATATATGATCATATGGATTGATTCATAATGGACTCTAGTGTTCAAAAAGGCTAGACTCAATGAAAAACCCGACGTTCACCCCGATCCATACATAAGAGGTGACGGTTTGGGAAATCAACTTAATAATCACCTAAAGGCCGACTCAAATAGGGTTTCTACCGGTTCGACTTTTGGTAGGGTAGATATTTGAGTTAGAAATCCAACGCAATAAGAATCACGGGTAAAGCTTACTTCTGTAGAGACATATAGCCGTTTTACTGACGGCTGCAAGAAAACGGGGCCAAATCTGGCCACCGGCCAAAGTGGTACCCCTTTGGGCGGGCTCAAAAATTTGATTTTTTCAAAAGTGGACGGATTAGGTATATATGATCATATGGATTGATTCATAATGGACTCTAGTATTCAAAAATGCTAGACTCAATGAAAAACCCGACGTTCACCCTGATCCCTACATAAGACGCGACGGTTGTGGAAATCAACTTGATAATGACCTAGAGGTTGACTCAAAAGGAGTTTCTTCCATTTGAACTTTTTGTAGGGTATATATTTGAGTTAGGAATCCAACGCAATAAGAATCACGGGTAAAGCTTACTTCTGGAGAGAGTTATATCCGTTTTACTGACGGCTCCCAGAAAACGGGGCCAAATCTGGCCACCGGCCAAATGGATACCCCTTTGGGCGGGCTCAAAAATTTGATTTTTTCAAAAGTGGACGGACTAGGCATATATGATCATATGGATTGATTCATAATGGACTCTAGTGTTCAAAAATGCTAGACTCAATGAAAAACCCGACGTTCACCCCGATCCTTACATAAGAGGTAACGGTTTTGGAAATCAATTTGATAATCACCTAGAGGCCGACTCAAATAGGGTTTCTACCGGTTCGACTTTTGGTAGGGTAGATATTTGAGTTAGGAATCCAACGCAACAAGAATCAAGGGTAAAGCTTACTTCTGGAGAGAGTTATAGCTGTTTTACTGATGGCTGCCAGAAAACGAGGTACCCCTTTGGGCGGGCTCAAAAATTTAATTTATTCAAAAGTGGATGGATTAGGCATATATGATCATAAGGATTGATTCATAAGGGTCTCTAGTGTTTAAAAATGCTAGACTCAATGAAAAACCCGACGTTCACCGCGATCCCTACATAAGAGGCGACGGTTGTGGAAATCAACTTGATAATCACCTAGAGGATGACTTAAAAGGATTTTCTTCCATTTGAACTTTTTGTAGGGTAGATATTTGAGTTAGAAATCCAACGCATTAAGAATCACAGTTAAAGCTTACTTCTGGAGAGAGTTATGGCCGTTTTACTGACGGCTGCCAGAAAACGGGGCCAAATCTGGCCACCGGCAAAAAGGGTACCCCTTTGGGCGGGCTCAAAAACTTGATTTTTTCAAAAGTGGACGGATTAGGCGGATATGATCATATGGATTGATTCATAATGGACTCTAGTGTTCAAAAATGCTAGACTCAATGAAAAACCCGACGTTCATCCCGATCCCTACATAAGACGCGACGGTTGTGGAAATCAACTTGATAATCACCTAGAGGTTGACTCAAAAGGAGTTTCTTCCATTTGAACTTTTTGTAGGGTAGATATTTGAGTTAGAAATCCAACGCAATAAGAATCACGGTTAAAGCATACTTCTGGAGAGAGTTATGGCCGTTTTACTGACGTCTGCCAGAAAACGGGGCCAAATCTGGCCACCGGCCAAAGGGGTACCCCTTTGGGCGGGCTCAAAAATTTTATTTTTTCAAAAGTGGACGGCTTAGGCATATATGATCATATGGATTGATTCATAATGGACTCTAGTGTTCAAAAATGCTAGACTCAATGAAAAACCCGACGTTCACCCCGATCTCTACATAAGACGCGACGGTTGTGGAAATCAACTTGATAATCTCCTAGAGGTTGACTCAAAAGGAGTTTCTTCCATTTGAACTTTTTGTAGGGTATATATTTGAGTTAGAAATCCAACGCAACAAGAATCATGTGTAAAGCTTACTTCTAGAGAGAGTTATAGCCGTTTTACTGACGGCTGCCAGAAAACGGGGCCAAATCTAGCCACCGGCCAAAGGAGCTCCCCTTTGGGCGGGCTCAAAAATTTGATTTTTTCAAAAGTGGACGGATTAGGCATATAGGATCATATGGATTGATTCATAATGGACTCTAGTGTTCAAAAATGCTAGACTCAATGAAAAACCCGACGTTCACCCCGATCCCTAATTAAGACGCGACGGTTGTGGAAATCAACTTGATAATCACCTAGAGGTTGACTCAAAAGGATTTTCTTCCATTTGAACTTTTTGTAGGGTATATATTTGAGTTACAAATCCAACGCAACAAGAATCACGGGGAAAGCTTACTTCTGGAGAGAGTTATAGTCGTTTTACTGACGGCTGCCAGAAAACGGGGCCAAATCTGGCCACCGGCCAAAGGGGGTACCCCTTTGGGCGGGCTCAAAAATTTGATTTTTTCAAAAGTGGATGGATTAGGCATATATGATCATATTGATTGATTCATAATGGACTCTAGTGTTCAAAAAGGCTAGACTCAATGAAAAACCCGACGTTCACCCTGATCCCTACATAAGAGGTGACGGTTTTGGAAATCAACTTGATAATCACCTAGAGGCCGACTCAAATAGGGTTTCTACCGGTTCCACTTTTGGTAGGGTAGATATTTGAGTTAGAAATCCAACGCAACAAGAATCACGGGTAAAGCTTACTTCTGGAGAGACATATAGCCGTTTTACTGACGGCTGCAAGAAAACGGGGCCAAATCTGGCCACCGGCCAAAGTGGTACCCCTTTGGGCGGGCTCAAAAATTTGATTTTTTCAAAAGTGGACGGATTAGGCATATATGATCATATGGATTGATTCATAATGGACTCTAGTATTCAAAAATGCTAGACTCAATGAAAAACCCGACGTTCACCCTGATCCCTACATAAGACGCGACGGTTGTGGAAATCAACTTGATAATGACCTAGAGGTTGACTCAAAAGGAGTTTCTTCCATTTGAACTTTTTGTAGGGTATATATTTGAGTTAGGAATCCAACGCAATAAGAATCACGGGTAAAGCTTACTTCTGGAGAGAGTTATATCCGTTTTACTGACGGCTCCCAGAAAACGGGGCCAAATCTGGCCACCGGCCAAATGGATACCCCTTTGGGCGGGCTCAAAAATTTGATTTTTTCGAAAGTGGACGGACTAGGCATATATGATCATATGGATTGATTCATAATGGACTCTAGTGTTCAAAAATGCTAGACTCAATGAAAAACCCGACGTTCACCCCGATCCCTACATAAGAGGTAACGGTTTTGGAAATCAACTTGATAATCACCTAGAGGCCGACTCAAATAGGGTTTCTACCGGTTCGACTTTTGGTAGGGTAGATATTTGAGTTAGGAATCCAACGCAACAAGAATCAAGGGTAAAGCTTACTTCTGGAGAGAGTTATAGTTGTTTTACTGATGGCTGCAAGAAAACGAGGCCAAATCGGGCCACCGGCCAATGAGGTACCCCTTTGGGCGGGCTCAAAAATTTAATTTATTCAAAAGTGGATGGATTAGGCATATATGATCATAAGGATTGATTCATAAGGGACTCTAGTGTTTAAAAATGCTAGACTCAATGAAAAACCCGACGTTCACCGCGATCCCTACATAAGAGGCGACGGTTGTGGAAATCAACTTGATAATCACCTAGAGGTTGACTTAAAAGGATTTTCTTCCATTTGAACTTTTTGTAGGGTAGATATTTGAGTTAGAAATCCAACGCAATAAGAATCACAGTTAAAGCTTACTTCTGGAGAGAGTTATGGCCGTTTTACTGACGGCTGCCAGAAAACGGGGCCAAATCTGGCCACCGGCCAAAAGGGTACCCCTTTGGGCGGGCTCAAAAACTTGATTTTTTCAAAAGTGGACGGATTAGGCAGATATGATCATATGGATTGATTCATAATGGACTCTAGTGTTCAAAAATGCTAGACTCAATGAAAAACCCGACGTTCATCCCGATCCCTACATAAGACGCGACGGTTGTGGAAATCAACTTGATAATCACCTAGAGGTTGACTCAAAAGGAGTTTCTTCCATTTGAACTTTTTGTAGGGTAGATATTTGAGTTAGAAATCCAACGCAATAAGAATCACGGTTAAAGCATACTTCTGGAGAGAGTTATGGCCGTTTTACTGACGTCTGCCAGAAAAACGGGGCCAAATCTGGCCACCGGCCAAAGGGGTACCCCTTTGGGTGGGCTCAAAAATTTTATTTTTTCAAAAGTGGACGGATTAGGCATATATGATCATATGGATTGATTCATAATGGACTCTAGTGTTCAAAAATGCTAGAATCAATGAAAAACCCGACGTTCACCATGATCCCTACATAAGACGCGTCGGTTGTGGAAATCAACTTGATAATCACCTAGAGGTTGACTCAAAATGAGTTTCTTCCATTTGAACTTTTTGTAGGGTATATATTTGAGTTAGAAATCCAACGCAATAAGAATCACGGGTAAGGCATACTTCTGGAGTGAGTTATATCCCTTTTACTGATGGCTCCCAGAAAACGGGGCCAAATCTGGCCACCGGCCAAATGGGTACCCCTTTGGGCGGGCTCAAAAATTTGATTTTTTCAAAACTGGACGGATTAGGCATATATGATCATATGGATTGATTCATAATGGACTCTAGTGTTCAAAAATGCTAGACTCAATGAAAAACCCGACGTTCACCCCGATCCCTACATAAGAGGTGACGGTTTTGGAAATCAACTTGATAATCACCTAGAGGCCGACTCAAATAGGGTTTCTACCGGTTCAACTTTTGGTAGGGTAGATATTTGAGTTAGAAATCCAACACAACTAGAATCACAGGTCAAGCTTACTTCTAGAGAGAGTTATAGCCGTTTTACTGACGGCTGCCAGAAAACGGGGCCAAATCTGGCCACCGGCCAAAGGGGTACCCCTTTGGGCGAGCTCAAAAATTTAATTTTTTCAAAAGTGGACGGATTAGACATATATGATCATATGGATTGATTCATAATGGACTCTAGTGTTCAAAAATGCTAGACTCAATGAAAAATCCGACGTTCACCCCGATCCCTACATAAGAGGTGACGGTTTTGGAAATCTACTTGATAATCACCTAGAGGCCGACACAAATAGGCTTTCTACCGGTTCGACTTTTGGTAGGGTAGATATTTGAGTTAGGAATCCAACGCAACAAGAATCACGGGTAAAGCTTACTTCTGGACAGAGTTATAGCCGTTTTAATGACGGCTGCCAGAAAACGGGGCCAAATCTGGCCACCGGCCAAAAAGATACCCCTTTGGGCGGGCTCAAAAATTTGATTTTTTCAAAAGTTGACGGATTAGGCATATATGATCGTATGGATTGATTCATAATGGACTCTATTGTTCAAAAATGCTAGACTCAATGAAAAACCCGACGTTCACCCCGATCCCTACATAAGAGGTAACGGTTTTGGAAAACAATTTTATAATCACCTAGAGGCCGACTCAAATAGGGTTTCTACCTGTTTGACTTTTGGTAGGGTAGATATTTGAGTTAGGAATCCAACGCAACAAGAATCACGGGTAAAGCTTACTTCTGGAGAGGGTTATAGCTGTTTTACTGATGGCTGCCAGAAAACGAGGCCAAATCGGGCCACCGGCCAATGAGGTACCCCTTTGGGCGGGCTCAAAAATTTAATTTTTTCAAAAGTGGATGGATTAGGCATATATGATCATCAGGATTGATTCATAAGGGACTCTAGTGTTTAAAAATGCTAGACTCAATGAAAAACCCGACGTTCACCGCGATCCCTACATAAGAGGCGACGGTTGTGGAAATCAACTTGATAATCACCTAGAGGTTGACTCAAAAGGAGTTTCTTCCATTTGAACTTTTTGTAGGGTAGATATTTGAGTTAGAAATCCAACGCAACAAGAATCATGGGTAAAGCTTACTTCTGGAGAGAGTTATAGCCGTTTTACTGACGGCTGCCAGAAAACGGGGCCAAATCTAGCCACCGGCCAAAGGGGCTCCCCTTTGGGCGGGCTCAAAAATTTGATTTTTTCAAAAGTGGACGGATTAGGCATATAGAATCATATGGATTGATTCATAATGGACTCGAGTGTTCAAAAATGCTAGACTCAATTAAAAACCCGACGTTCACCCCGATCCCTAATTAAGACGCGACGGTTGTGGAAATCAACTTGATAATCACCTAGAGGTTGACTCAAAAGGACTTTCTTCCATTTGAACTTTTTGTAGGGTATATATTTGAGTTAGAAATCCAACGCAACAAGAATCACGGGTAAAGCTTACTTCTGGAGAGAGTTATAGTCGTTTTACTGACGGCTGCCAGAAAACGGGGCCAAATCTGGCCACCGGCAAAAGGGGTACCCCTTTGGGCGGGCTCAAAAATTTGATTTTTTCAAAAGTCGACGGATTAGGCATATATGATCATATGGATTGATTCATAATGGACTCTAGTGTTCAAAAATGCTGGACTCAATGAAAAACCCGACGTTCATCCCGATCCCTACATAAGACGCGACGGTTGTGGAAATCAACTTGATAATCACCTAGAGGTTGACTCAAAAGGAGTTTCTTCCATTTGAACTTTTTGTAGGGTATATATTTGAGTTATAAATCCAATGCAACAAGAATCATGGGTAAAGCTTACTTCTGGAGAGAGTTATAGCCGTTTTACTCACGGCTGCCAGAAAACGGGGCCAAATCTAGCCACCGGCCAAAGGGGCTCCCCTTTGGGCGGGCTCAAAAATTTGATTTTTTCAAAAGTGGACGGATTAGGCATATATGATCATAAGGATTGATTCATAAGGGACTCTAATGTTTAAAAATGCTAGACTCAATGAAAAACCCGACGTTCACCGCGATCCCTACATAAGAGGCGACGGTTGTGGAAATCAACTTGATAATCACCTAGAGGTTGACTGAAAAGTAGTTTCTTCCATTTGAACTTTTTGTAGGGTAGATATTTGAGTTAGAAATCCAACACAATAAGAATCACGGTTAAAGCTTACTTCTGGAGAGAGTTATGACCGTTTTACTGACGTCTGCCAGAAAACGGGGCCAAATCTGGCCACCGGCCAAACGGGTACCCCTTTGGGCGGGCTCAAAAATTTTATTTTTCAAAAGTGGACGGCTTAGGCATATATGATCATATGGATTGATTCATAATGGACTCTAGTGTTCAAAAATGCTAGACTCAATGAAAAACCCGACGTTCACCCCGATCCCTACATAAGACGCGACGGTTGTGGAAATCAACTTCATAATCACCTAGAGGTTGACTCAAAAGGAGTTTCTTCCATTTGAACTTTTTGTAGGGTATATATTTGAGTTAGAAATCCAACGCAACAAGAATCATGTGTAAAGCTTACTTCTAGAGAGAGTTATAGCCGTTTTACTGACGGCTGCCAGAAAACGGGGCCAAATCTAGCCACCGGCCAAAGGAGCTCCCCTTTGGGCGGCCTCAAAAATTTGATTTTTTCAAAAGTGGACGGATTAGGCATATAGGATCATATGGATTGATTCATAATGGACTCTAGTGTTCAAAAATGCTAGACTCAATGAAAAACCCGACGTTCACCCCGATCCCTAATTAAGACGCGACAGTTGTGGAAATCAACCTGATAATCACCTAGAGGTTGACTCAAAAGTATTTACTTCCATTTGAACTTTTTGTAGGGTATATATTTGAGTTACAAATCCAACGCAACAAGAATCACGGGTAAAGCTTACTTCTGGAGAGAGTTATAGTCGTTTTACTGACGGCTGCCAGAAAACGGGGCCAAATCTGGCCACCGGCCAAAGGGGGTACCCCTTTGGACGGGCTCAAAAATTTGATTTTTTCAAAAGTGGATGGATTAGGCATATATGATCATATGGATTGATTCATAATGGACTCTAGTGTTCAAAAAGGCTAGACTCAATGAAAAACCCGACGTTCACCCCGATCCATACATAAGAGGTGACGGTTGTGGAAATCAACTTGATAATCACCTAGAGGTTGACTCAAAAGGAGTTTCTTCCATTTGAACTTTTTGTAAGGTATATATTTGAGTTATAAATCCAATGCAACAAGAATCATGGGTAAAGCTTACTTCTGGAGAGAGTTATAGCCGTTTTACTCACGGCTGCCAGAAAACGGGGCCAAATCTAGCCACCGGCCAAAGGGGCTCCCCTTTGGGCGGGCTCAAAAATTTGATTTTTTCAAAAGTGGACGGATTAGGCATATATGATCATAAGGATAGATTCATAAGGGACTCTAATGTTTAAAAATGCTAGACTCAATGAAAAACCCGACGTTCACCGCGATCCCTACATAAGAGGCGACGGTTGTGGAAATCAACTTGATAATCACCTAGAGGTTGACTGAAAAGTAGTTTCTTCCATTTGAACTTTTTGTAGGGTAGATATTTGAGTTAGAAATCCAACACAATAAGAATCACGGTTAAAGCTTACTTCTGGAGAGAGTTATGGCCGTTTTACTGACGTCTGCCAGAAAACGGGGCCAAATCTGGCCACCGGCCAAACGGGTACCCCTTTGGGCGGGCTCAAAAATTTTATTTTTTCAAAAGTGGACGGCTTAGGCATATATGATCATATGGATTGATTCATAATGGACTCTAGTGTTCAAAAATGCTAGACTCAATGAAAAACCCGACGTTCACCCCGATCCCTACATAAGACGCGACGGTTGTGGAAATCAACTTCATAATCACCTAGAGGTTGACTCAAAAGGAGTTTCTTCCATTTGAACTTTTTGTAGGGTATATATTTGAGTTAGAAATCCAACGCAACAAGAATCATGTGTAAAGCTTACTTCTGGAGAGAGTTATAGCCGTTTTACTGACGGCTGCCAGAAAACGGGGCCAAATCTAGCCACCGGCCAAAGGAGCTCCCCTTTGGGCGGCCTCAAAAATTTGATTTTTTCAAAAGTGGACGGATTAGGCATATAGGATCATATGGATTGATTCATTATGGACTCTAGTGTTCAAAAATGCTAGACTCAATGAAAAACCCGACGTTCACCCCGATCCCTAATTAAGACGCGACAGTTGTGGAAATCAACTTGATAATCACCTAGAGGTTGACTCAAAAGGATTTACTTCCATTTGAACTTTTTGTAGGGTATATATTTGAGTTACAAATCCAACGCAACAAGAATCACGGGTAAAGCATACTTCTGGAGAGAGTTATAGTCGTTTTACTGACGGCTGCCAGAAAACGGGGCCAAATCTGGCCACCGGCCAAAGGGGGTACCCCTTTGGACGGGCTCAAAAATTTGATTTTTTCAAAAGTGGATGGATTAGGCATATATGATCATATGGATTGATTCATAATGGACTCTAGTGTTCAAAAAGGCTAGACTCAATGAAAAACCCGACGTTCACCCCGATCCATACATAAGAGGTGACGGTTTGGGAAATCAACTTAATAATCACCTAAAGGCCGACTCAAATAGGGTTTCTACCGGTTCGACTTTTGGTAGGGTAGATATTTGAGTTAGAAATCCAACGCAATAAGAATCACGGGTAAAGCTTACTTCTGTAGAGACATATAGCCGTTTTACTGACGGCTGCAAGAAAACGGGGCCAAATCTGGCCACCGGCCAAAGTGGTACCCCTTTGGGCGGGCTCAAAATTTTGATTTTTTCAAAAGTGGACGGATTAGGCATATATGATCATATGGATTGATTCATAATGGACTCTAGTATTCAAAAATGCTAGACTCAATGAAAAACCCGACGTTCACCCTGATCCCTACATAAGACGCGACGGTTGTGGAAATCAACTTGATAATGACCTAGAGGTTGACTCAAAAGGATTTTCTTCCATTTGAACTTTTTGTAGGGTATATATTTAAGTTAGGAATCCAACGCAACAAGAATCACGGGTAAAGCATACTTCTGGAGAGAGTTATATCCGTTTTACTGACGGCTCCCAGAAAACGGGGCCAAATCTGGCCACCGGCCAAATGGATACCCCTTTGGGCGGGCTCAAAAATTTGATTTTTTCAAAACTGGACGGATTAGGCATATATGATCATATGGATTGATTCATAATGGACTCTAGTGTTCAAAAATGCTAGACTCAATGAAAAACCCGACGTTCACCCCGATCCCTACATAAGAGGTGACGGTTTTGGAAATCAAATTAATAATCACCTAGAGGCCGACTCAAAAGGAGTTTCTTCCATTTGAACTTTTTGTAGGGTAGATATTTGAGTTAGGAATCCAACACAACAAGAATCACGGGTAAAGCTTACTGCTGGAGAGAGTTATAGCCGTTTTATTGACGGTTGCCAGAAAACGGGGCCAAATCTGGCCATCGGCCAAATGGGTGGTACCCCTTTGGGCGGGCTCAAAAGTTTGATTTTTTCAAAAGTGGACGGATTACGCATATATGATCATATGGAAATATAATGGACTCTAGTGTTTAAAAATGCTAGACTCAATGAAAAACCCGAAGTTCACCCCGATCCCTACATAAGAGGTGACGGTTTTGGAAATCAACTTGATAATCACCTAGAGGCCGACTCAAATAGGGTTTCTACTGGTTCGACTTTTGGTAGGGTATATATTTTAGTTAGGAATCCAATGCAACAAGAATCACGGGAAAGCTTACTTCTGGAGAGAGTTATAGCCGTTTTACTGACGGATGCCAGAAAACGGGGCCAAATCTGGCCACCGGCCAAAGGCTACCCCTTTGGGCGGGCTCAAAAATTTGATTTTTTCAAAAGTGGATGGATTAGGCATATATGATCATATGGATTGATTCATAATGGACTCTAGTGTTCAAAAATGCTAGACTCAATGAAAAACCCGACGTTCACCCCGATCCCTACTTAAGAGGTGACGGTTTTGGAAATCAACTTGATAATCACCTAGAGGCCGACACAAATAGGATTTCTACCGGTTCGACTTTTGGTAGGGTATATATTTGAGTTAGGAATCCAACGCAATAAGAATCACGGGTAAAGCTTACTTCTGGAGAGAGTTATAGCCGTTTTACTGACGGCTGCCAGAAAACGGGGCCAAATCTGGCCACCGGCCAAAGGGCTACCTTTGGGCGGGCTCAAAAATTTGATTTTTTCAAAAGTGGACGGATTAGGCATATATGATCATATGGATTGATTCATAATGGACTCTAGTGTTTAAAAATGCTAGACTCAATGAAAAACCCGAAGTTCAGCCCGATCCCTACATAAGAGGTGACGGTTTTGGAAATCAACTTGATAATCACCTAGAGGCCGACTCAAATAGGGTTTCTACCGGTTCGACTTTTGGTAGGGTAGATATTTGAGTTAGGAATCCAATGCAACAAGAATCACGGGAAAGCTTACTTCTGGAGAGAGTTATAGCCGTTTTACTGACGGCTGCCAGAAAATTGGGCCAAATCTGGCCACCGGCCAAAGGGCTACCCCTTTTGGGCGGGCTCAAAAATTTGATTTTTTCAAAAGTGAACGGATTAGGCATATATGATCATATAGATTGATTCATAATGGACTCTAGTGTTCAAAAATGCTAGACTAAATGAAAAACCCGACGTTCACCCCGATCCCTACATAAGAGGTGACGGTTTTGGAAATCAACTTCATAATCACCTAGAGGCCGACTCAAATAGGGTTTTTTCCGGTTCGAATTTTGGTAGGGTAGATATTTGAGTTAGAAATCCAACGCAACAAGAATCACGGGTAAAGCTTACTTCTGGAGAGAGTTATAGCCGTTTTACTGACGGCTGCCAGAAAACGTGGACAAATCTTGCCACCGGCAAAAGGGGTACCCCTTTGGGCGGGCTCAAAATTTTGAGTTTTTCAAAAGTGGACGGATTAGGCATATATTATCATATGGATTGACTCATAATGGACGCTAGTGTTTAAAAATGCTAGACTCAATGAAAAACCCAACATTCACCCCGATCCCTACATAAGAGGCGACGGTTGTGGAAATCAACTTGATAATCACCTAGAGGTTGACTCAAAAGGAGTTTCTTCCATTTGAACTTTTTGTAGGGTAGATACTTGAGTTAGGAATCCAACGCAATAAGAATCACGGGTCAAGCTTACTTCTGGAGAGAGTTATAGCCGTTTTACTGACGGCTGCCAGAAAACGGGGCCAAATCTGGCCACCGGCCAAAGGGCTACCCCTTTTGGGCGGGCTCAAAAATTTGATTTTTTCAAAAGTGGACGGATTAGGCATATATGATCATATGGATTGATTCATAATGGACTCTAGTGTTCAAAAATGCTAGACTAATTGAAAAACCCGACGTTCACCCCGATCTCTACATAAGAGGCGACGGTTGTGGAAATCAACTTGATTATCACCTAGAGGTTAACTCAAAAGGACTTTCTTCCATTTGAACTTTTTGTAGGGTAGATATTTGAGTTAGAAATCCAATGCAACAAGAATCACGGGTGAAGCTTACTTCTGGAGAGAGTTATAGCCGTTTTACTGACGGCTGCCAGAAAATGTGGACAAATCTGGCCACCGGCCAAAGGGGTACCCCTTTGGGCGGGCTCAAAAATTTGATTTTTTCAAAACTGGACAGATTAGGCATATATGATCATATGGATTGATTCATAATGGACTCTAGTGTTCAAAAATGCTAGACTCAATGAAAAACCCGAAGTTCACCCCGATCCCTACATAAGAGGTAACGGTTTTGGAAATCAACTTGATAATCACCTAGAGGCCGACTCAAATAGGGTTTCTACCGGTTCGACTTTTGGTAGGGTAGATATTTGAGTTAGGAATCCAACGCAATAAGAATCACGGGTAAAGCTTACTTCTGGAGAGAGTTATAGCCGTTTTACTGACGCCTGCCAGAAAATGTGGACAAATCTGGCCACCGGCCAAAGGGGTACCCCTTTGGGCGGGCTCAAAAATTTGATTTTTTCAAAACTGGACGGATTAGGCATATTTGATCATATGGATTGATTCATAATGGACTCTAGTGTTCAAAAATGCTAGACTCAATGAAAAACCCAACATTCACCCCGATCCCTACATAAGAGGCGACGGTTGTGGAAATCAACTTGATAATCACCTAGAGGCCGACTCAAATAGGGTTTCTACCGGTTCGACTTTTGGTAGGGTAGATATTTGAGTTAGGAATCCAACGCAATAAGAATCACGGGTAAAGCTTACTTATGGAGAGAGTTATAGCCGTTTTACTGACGGCTGCCAGAAAATGTGGACAAATCTGGCCACCGGCCAAAGGGGTACCCCTTTGGGCGGGTTCAAAAATTTGATTTTTTCAAAAGTGGACGGATTAGGCATATATAATCATATGGATTGATTCATAATGGACTCTAGTGTTCAAAAATGCTAGACTCAATGAAAAACCCGAAGTTCACCCCGATCCCTACATAAGAGGTAACGGTTTTGGAAATCAACTTGATAATCAACTAGAGGCCGACTCAAATAGGGTTTCTACCGGTTCGACTTTTGGTAGGGTAGATATTTGAGTTAGGAATCCAACGCAATAAGAATCACGGGTAAAGCTTACTTCTGGAGAGAGTTATAGCCGTTTTACTGACGGCTGCCAGAAAATGTGGACAAATCTGGCCACCGGCCAAACGGGTACCCCTTTGGGCGGGCTCAAAAATTTGATTTTTTTCAAAACTGGACGGATTAGGCATATATGATCATATGGATTGATTCATAATGGACTCTAGTGTTCAAAAATGCAAGACTCAATGAAAAACCCGAAGTTCACCCCGATCCCTACATAAGAGGTAACGGTTTTGGAAATCAACTTGATAATCACCTAGAGGCCGACTCAAATAGGGTTTCTACCGGTTCGACTTTTGGTAGGGTAGATATTTGAGTTATGAATCCAACGCAATAAGAATCACGGGTAAAGCTTACTTCTGGAGAGAGTTATAGCCGTTTTTTTTACGGCTGCCAGAAAACGGGGCCAAATCTGGCCACCGGCCAAAGGGGTAAACCCCTTTGGGCGGGCTCAAAATTTTGATTTTTTCAAAGGTGTACGGATTAGGCATATATTATCATATGGATTGATTCATAATGGACGCTAGTGTTCAAAAATGCTAGACTCAATGAAAAACCCAACGTTCACCCCGATCCCTACATAAGAGGCGACGGTTGTGGAAATCAACTTGATTATCACCTAGAGGTTGACTCAAAAGGAGTTTCTTCCATTTGAACTTTTTGTAGGGTAGATATATGAGTTAGGAATCCAACGCAATAAGAATCACGGGTCAAACTTACTTCTGGAGAGAGTTATAGCTGTTTTACTGACAGCTGCCAGAAAACGGGGCCAAATCTGGCCACCGGCCAAAGGGGTACCCCTTTGGGCGGGCTCAAAAATTTGATTCTTTCAAAAGTGGACGGATTAGGAATATATGATCATATGGATTGATTCATAATGGACTCTAGTGTTCAAAAATGCCATACTCAATGAATAACCCGACGTTCACCCCGATCCCTACATAAGAGGTGACGGTTTTGGAAATCAACTTGATAATCACCTAGAGGCCGACAGAAATAGGATTTCTACCGGTTCGACTTTTGGTAGGGTATATATTTGAGTTAGGAATCCAACGCAATAAGAATCACGGGTAAATCTTACATCTGGAGAGAGTTATAGCCGTTTTACTGACGGCTGCCAGAAAACGGGGCCAAATCTGGCCACCGGCCAAAGGGCTACCTTTGGGCGGGCTCAAAAATTTGATTTTTTCAAAAGTGGACGGATTAGGCATATATGATCATATGGATTGATTCATAATGGACTCTAGTGTTTAAAAATGCTAGACTCAATGAAAAACCCAAAGTTCACCCCGATCCCTACATAAGAGGTGACGGTTTTGGAAATCAACTTGATAATCACCTAGAGGCCGACTCAAATAGGGTTTCTACCGGTTCGACTTTTGGTAGGGTAGATATTTGAGTTAGGAATCCAATGCAACAAGAATCACGGGAAAGCTTACTTCTGGAGAGAGTTATAGCCGTTTTACTGACGGCTGCCAGAAAACGGGGCCAAATCTGGCCACCGGCCAAAGGGCTACCCCTTTTGGGCGGGCTCAAAAATTTGATTTTTTCAAAAGTGGACGGATTAGGCATATATGATCATATGGATTGATTCATAATGGACTCTAGTGTTCAAAAATGCTAGACTAAATGAAAAACCCGACGTTCACCCCGATCCCAACATAAGAGGTGACGGTTTTGGAAATCAACTTCATAATCACCTAGAGGCCGACTCAAATAAGATTTTTTCCGGTTCGACTTTTGGTAGGGTAGATATTTGAGTTAGAAATCCAACGCAACAAGAATCACGGGTAAAGCTTACTTCTGGAGAGAGTTATAGCCGTTTTACTGACGGCTGCCAGAAAATGTGGACAAATCTGGCCACCGGCCAAAGGGGTACCCCTTTGGGCGGGCTCAAAAATTTGATTTTTTCAAAACTGGACGGATTAGGCATATATGATCATATGGATTGATTCATAATGGACTCTAGTGTTCAAAAATGCTAGACTCAATGAAAAACCCGAAGTTCACCCCGATCCCTACATAAGAGGTAACGTTTTGGAAATGAACTTGATAATTACCTAGAGGCCGACTCAAATAGGGTTTCTACCGGTTCGACTTTTGGTAGGGTAGATATTTGAGTTAGGAATCCAACGCAATAAGAATCACGGGTAAAGCTTACTTCTGGAGAGATTTATAGCCGTTTTTTTACGGCTACCAGAAAACGGGGCCAAATCTGGCCACCGGCCAAAGGGGTAAACCCCTTTGGGCGGGCTCAAAATTTTGATTTTTTCAAAAGTGGACGGATTAGGCATATATTATCATATGGATTGATTCATAATGGACGCTAGTGTTCAAAAATTCTAGAGTCAATGAAAAACCCAACGTTCACCCCGATCCCTACATAAGAGGCGACGGTTGTGGAAATCAACTTGATAATCACCTAGAGGTTGACTCAAAAGCAGTTTCTTCCATTTGAACTTTTTATAGGGTAGATATTTGAGTTAGGAATCCAACGCAATAAGAATCACGGGTCAAACTTACTTCTGGAGAGAGTTATAGCCGTTTTACTGACGGCTGCCAGAAAACGGGGCCAAATCTTGCCACCGGCCAAAGGGTACCCCTTTGGGCGGGCTCAAAAATTTGATTTTATCAAAAGTGGACGGATTAGGAATATATGATCATATGGATTGATTCATAATGGACTCTAGTGTTCAAAAATGCCATACTCAATGAAAAACCCGACGTTCACCCCGATCCCTACATAAGAGGTGACGGTTTTGGAAATCAACTTGATAATCACCTAGAGGCCGACACAAATAGGATTTCTACCGGTTTGACTTTTGGTAGGGTATATATTTGAGTTAGGAATCCAACGCAATAAGAATCACGGGTAAAGCTTACTTCTGGAGAGAGTTATAGCCATTTTACTGACGGCTGTCAGAAAACGGGGCCAAATCTGGCCACCGGCCAAAGGGCTACCCCTTTGGGCGGGCTCAAAAATTTAATTTTATCAAAAGTGGACGGATTAGGCATATATGATCATATGGATTGATTCATAATGGACTCTAGTGTTCAAAAATGCTAGACTCAATGAAAAACCCGACGTTCACCCCGATCCCTACATAAGAGGTGACGGTTTTTGAAATCAACTTGATAATCACCTAGAGGTTGACTCAAAAGGAGTTTCTTCCTTTGAACTTTTTGTAGGGTAGATATTTGAGTTAAGAATCCAACGCAACAAGAATCACGGGTCAAGCTTACTTCTGTAGAGAGTTATAGCCGTTTTACTGACGGCTGCCAGAAAACGGGGCCAAATCTGGCCACCGGCCAAAGGGGTACCCCTTTGGGCGGGCTCAAAAATTTGATTTTTTTCAAAAGTGGACGGATTAGGCATATATGATCATATGGATTGATTCATTATGGATTCTAGTGTTCAAAAATGCTAGACTAAATGAAAAACCCGACGTTCACCCCAATCCCTACATAACAGGTGACGGTTTTGGAAATCAAATTGATAATCACCTAGAGGCCGACACAAATAGGCTTTCTACCGGTTCGACTTTTGGTAGGGTAGATATTTGAGTTAGGAATCCAACGCAATAAGAATCACGGGTAAAGCTTACTTCTGGAGAGAGTTATAGCCGTTTTACTGACGACTGCCAGAAAACGGGGCCAAATCTTGCCACCGGCAAAAGGGGTACCCCTTTGGGCGGGCTCAAAATTTTGAGTTTTTCAAAAGTGGACGGATTAGGCATATATTATCATATGGATTGATTCATAATGGACGCTAGTGTTCAAAAATGCTAGACTCAATGAAAAACCCAACGTTCACCCCGATCCCTACATTAGAGGCGACGGTTGTGGAAATCAACTTGATAATCACCTAGAGGTTGACTCAAAAGGAGTTTCTTCCATTTGAACTTTTTGTAGGGTAGATATTTGAGTTAGGAATCCAACGCAATAAGAATCACGGGTCAAGCTTACTTCTGGAGAGAGTTATAGCCGTTTTACTGACGGCTGCCAGAAAACGGGGCCAAATCTGGCCACCGGCCAAAGGGCTACCCCTTTTGGGCGGGCTCAAAAATTTGATTTTTTCAAAAGTGGACGGATTAGGCATATATGATCATATGGATTGATTCATAATGGACTCTAGTGTTCAAAAATGCTAGACTAATTGAAAAACCCGACGTTCACCCCGATCTCTACATAAGAGACGACGGTTGTGGAAATCAACTTGATTATCACCTAGAGGTTGACTCAAAAGGACTTTCTTCCATTTGAACTTTTTGTAGGGTAGATATTTGAGTTAGAAATCCAACGCAACAAGAATCACGGGTAAAGCTTACTTCTGGAGAGAGTTATAGCCGTTTTACTGACGGCTGCCAGAAAATGTGGACAAATCTGGCCACCGGCAAAGGGGTACCCCTTTGGGCGGGCTCAAAAATTTGATTTTTTCAAAACTGGACGGATTAGGCATATATGATCATATGGATTGATTCATAATGGACTCTAGTGTTCAAAAATGCTAGACTCAATGAAAAACCCGAAGTTCACCCCGATCCCTACATAAGAGGTAACGGTTTTGGAAATCAACTTGATAATCACCTAGAGGCCGACTCAAATAGGGTTTCTACCGGTTCGACTTTTGGTAGGGTAGATATTTGAGTTAGGAATCCAACGCAATAAGAATCATGGGTAAAGCTTACTTCTGGAGAGAGTTATAGCCGTTTTACTGACGGCTGCCAGAAAATGTGGACAAATCTGGCCACCGGCCAAAGGGGTACCCCTTTGGGCGGGCTCAAAAATTTGATTTTTTCAAAACTGGACGGATTAGGCATATATGATCATATGGATTGATTCATAATGGACTCTAGTGTTCAAAAATGCTAGACTCAATGAAAAACCCGAAGTTCATCCCGATCCCTACATAAGAGGTAACGGTTTTGGAAATCAACTTGATAATCACCTAGAGGCCGACTCAAATAGGGTTTCTACCGGTTCGACTTTTGGTAGGGTAGATATTTGAGTTAGGAATCCAACGCAATAAGAATCACGGGTAAAGCTTACTTCTGGAGAGAGTTATAGCCGTTTTACTGACGGCTGCCAGAAAATGTGGACAAATCTGGCCACCGGCCAAAGGGGTACCCCTTTGGGCGGGTTCAAAAATTTGATTTTTTCAAAAGTGGACGGATTAGGCATATATGATCATATGGATTGATTCATAATGGACTCTAGTGTTCAAAAATGCTAGACTCAATGAAAAACCCGAAGTTCACCCCGATCCCTACATAAGAGGTAACGGTTTTGGAAATCAACTTGATAATCAACTAGAGGCCGACTCAAATCGGGTTTCTACAGATTCGACTTTTGGTAGGGTAGATATTTGAGTTAGGAATCCAACGCAATAAGAATCACGGGTAAAGCTTACTTCTGGAGAGAGTTATAGCCGTTTTACTGACGGCTGCCAGAAAATGTGGACAAATCTGGCCACCGGCCAAACGGGTACCCCTTTGGGCGGGCTCAAAAATTTGATTTTTTCAAAACTGGACGGATTAGGCATATATGATCATATGGATTGATTCATAATGGACTCTAGTGTTCAAAAATGCTAGACTCAATGAAAAACCCGAAGTTCACCCCGATCCCTACATAAGAGGTAACGGTTTTGGAAATCAACTTGATAATCACCTAGAGGCCGACTCAAATAGGGTTTCTACCGGTTCGACTTTTGGTAGGGTAGATATTTGAGTTATGAATCCAACGCAATAAGAATCACGGGTAAAGCTTACTTCTGGAGAGAGTTATAGCCGTTTTTTTTACGGCTGCCAGAAAACGGGGCCAAATCTGGCCACCGGCCAAAGGGGTAAACCCCTTTGGGCGGGCTCAAAATTTTGATTTTTTCAAAAGTGTACGGATTAGGCATATATTATCATATGGATTGATTCATAATGGACGCTAGTGTTCAAAAATGCTAGACTCAATGAAAAACCCAACGTTCACCCCGATCCCTACATAAGAGGCGACGGTTGTGGAAATCAACTTGATAATCACCTAGAGGTTGACTCAAAAGGAGTTTCTTCCATTTGAACTTTTTGTAGGGTAGATATTTGAGTTAGGAATCCAACGCAATAAGAATCACGGGTCAAACTTACTTCTGGAGAGAGTTATAGCTGTTTTACTGACAGCTGCCAGAAAACGGGGCCAAATCTGGCCACCGGCCAAAGGGGTACCCCTTTGGGCGGGCTCAAAAATTTGATTTTTTCAAAAGTGGACGGATTAGGCATATATTATCATATGGATTGATTCATAATGGACGCTAGTGTTCAAAAATTCTAGACTCAATGAAAAACCCAACGTTCACCCCGATCCCTACATAAGAGGCGACGGTTGTGGAAATCAACTTGATAATCACCTAGAGGTTGACTCAAAAGCAGTTTCTTCCATTTGAACTTTTTATAGGGTAGATATTTGAGTTAGGAATCCAACGCAATAAGAATCACGGGTCAAGCTTACTTCTGGAGAGAGTTATAGCCGTTTTACTGACGGCTGCCAGAAAACGGGGCCAAATCTTGCCACCGGCCAAAGGGTACCCCTTTGGGCGGGCTCAAAAATTTGATTTTATCAAAAGTGGACGGATTAGGAATATATGATCATATGGATTGATTCATAATGGACTCTAGTGTTCAAAAATGCCATACTCAATGAAAAACCCGACGTTCACCCCGATCCCTACATAAGAGGTGACGGTTTTGGAAATCAACTTGATAATCACCTAGAGGCCGACACAAATAGGATTTCTACCGGTTTGACTTTTGGTAGGGTATATATTTGAGTTAGGAATCCAACGCAATAAGAATCACGGGTAAAGCTTACTTCTGGAGAGAGTTATAGCCATTTTACTGACGGCTGTCAGAAAACGGGGCCAAATCTGGCCACCGGCCAAAGGGCTACCCCTTTGGGCGGGCTCAAAAATTTGATTTTATCAAAAGTGGACGGATTAGGCATATATGATCATATGGATTGATTCATAATGGACTCTAGTGTTCAAAAATGCTAGACTCAATGAAAAACCCGACGTTCACCCCGATCCCTACATAAGAGGTGACGGTTTTTGAAATCAACTTGATAATCACCTAGAGGTTGACTCAAAAGGAGTTTCTTCCATTTGAACTTTTTGTAGGGTAGATATTTGAGTTAAGAATCCAACGCAACAAGAATCACGGGTCAAGCTTACCTCAGTAGAGAGTTATAGCCGTTTTACTGACGGCTGCCAGAAAACGGGGCCAAATCTGGCCACCGGCCAAAGGGGTACCCTTTGGGCGGGCTCAAAAATTTGATTTTTTTCAAAAGTGGACGGATTAGGCATATATGATCATATGGATTGATTCATTATGGATTCTAGTGTTCAAAAATGCTAGACTAAATGAAAAACCCGACGTTCACCCCAATCCCTACATAACAGGTGACGGTTTTGGAAATCAAATTGATAATCACCTAGAGGCCGACACAAATAGGCTTTCTACCGGTTCGACTTTTGGTAGGGTAGATATTTGAGTTAGGAATCCAACGCAATAAGAATCACGGGTAAAGCTTACTTCAGGAGAGAGTTATAGCCGTTTTACTGACGACTGCCAGAAAACGGGGCAAAATCTTGCCACCGGCAAAAGGGGTACCCCTTTGGGCGGGCTCAAAATTTTGAGTTTTTCAAAAGTGGACGGATTAGGCATATATTATCATATGGATTGATTCATAATGGACGCTAGTGTTCAAAAATGCTAGACTCAATGAAAAACCCAACGTTCACCCCGATCCCTACATAAGAGGCGACGGTTGTGGAAATCAACTTGATAATCACCTAGAGGTTGACTCAAAAGGAGTTTCTTCCATTTGAACTTTTTGTAGGGTAGATATTTGAGTTAGGAATCCAACGCAATAAGAATCACGGGTCAAGCTTACTTCTGGAGAGAGTTATAGCCGTTTTACTGACGGCTGCCAGAAAACGGGGCCAAATCTGGCCACCGGCCAAAGGGCTACCCCTTTTGGGCGGGCTCAAAAATTTGATTTTTTCAAAAGTGGACGGATTAGGCATATATGATCATATGGATTGATTCATAATGGACTCTAGTGTTCAAAAATGCTAGACTAATTGAAAAACCCGACGTTCACCCCGATCTCTACATAAGAGGCGACGGTTGTGGAAATCAACTTGATTATCACCTAGAGGTTGACTCAAAAGGACTTTCTTCCATTTGAACTTTTTGTAGGGTAGATATTTGAGTTAGAAATCCAACGCAACAAGAATCACGGGTAAAGCTTATTTCTGGAGAGAGTTATAGCCGTTTTACTGACGGCTGCCAGAAAATGTGGACAAATCTGGCCACCGGCCAAAGGGGTACCCCTTTGGGCGGGCTCAAAAATTTGATTTTTTCAAAACTGGACGGATTAGGCATATATGATCATATGGATTGATTCATAATGGACTCTAGTGTTCAAAAATGCTAGACTCAATGAAAAACCCGAAGTTCACCCCGATCCCTACATAAGAGGTAACGGTTTTGGAAATCAACTTGATAATCACCTAGAGGCCGACTCAAATAGGGTTTCTACCGGTTCGACTTTTGATAGGGTAGATATTTGAGTTAGGAATCCAACGCAATAAGAATCATGGGTAAAGCTTACTTCTGGAGAGAGTTATAGCCGTTTTACTGACGGCTGCCAGAAAATGTGGACAAATCTGGCCACCGGCCAAAGGGGTACCCCTTTGGGCGGGCTCAAAAATTTGATTTTTTCAAAACTGGACGGATTAGGCATATATGATCATATGGATTGATTCATAATGGACTCTAGTGTTCAAAAATGCTAGACTCAATGAAAAACCCGAAGTTCATCCCGATCCCTACATAAGAGGTAACGGTTTTGGAAATCAACTTGATAATCACCTAGAGGCCGACTCAAATAGGGTTTCTACCGGTTCGACTTTTGGTAGGGTAGATATTTGAGTTAGGAATCCAACGCAATAAGAATCACGGGTAAAGCTTACTTCTGGAGAGAGTTATAGCCGTTTTACTGACGGCTGCCAGAAAATGTGGACAAATCTGGCCACCGGCCAAAGGGGTACCCCTTTGGGCGGGTTCAAAAATTTGATTTTTTCAAAAGTGGACGGATTAGGCATATATGATCATATGGATTGATTCATAATGGACTCTAGTGTTCAAAAATGCTAGACTCAATGAAAAACCCGAAGTTCACCCCGATCCCTACATAAGAGGTAACGGTTTTGGAAATCAACTTGATAATCAACTAGAGGCCGACTCAAATAGGGTTTCTACCGATTCGACTTTTGGTAGGGTAGATATTTGAGTTAGGAATCCAACGCAATAAGAATCACGGGTAAAGCTTACTTCTGGAGAGAGTTATAGCCGTTTTACTGACGGCTGCCAGAAAATGTGGACAAATCTGGCCACCGGCCAAACGGGTACCCCTTTGGGCGGGCTCAAAAATTTGATTTTTTCAAAACTAGACGGATTAGGCATATATGATCATATGGATTGATTCATAATGGACTCTAGTGTTCAAAAATGCTAGACTCAATGAAAAACCCGAAGTTCACCCCGATCCCTACATAAGAGGTAACGGTTTTGGAAATCAACTTGATAATCACCTAGAGGCCGACTCAAATAGGGTTTCTACCGGTTCGACTTTTGGTAGGGTAGATATTTGAGTTATGAATCCAACGCAATAAGAATCACGGGTAAAGCTTACTTCTGGAGAGAGTTATAGCCGTTTTTTTTACGGCTGCCAGAAAACGGGGCCAAATCTGGCCACCGGCCAAAGGGGTAAACCCCTTTGGGCGGGCTCAAAATTTTGATTTTTTCAAAAGTGTACGGATTAGGCATATATTATCATATGGATTGATTCATAATGGACGCTAGTGTTCAAAAATGCTAGACTCAATGAAAAACCCAACGTTCACCCCGATCCCTACATAAGAGGCGACGGTTGTGGAAATCAACTTGATAATCACCTAGAGGTTGACTCAAAAGGAGTTTCTTCCATTTGAACTTTTTGTAGGGTAGATATTTGAGTTAGGAATCCAACGCAATAAGAATCACGGGTCAAACTTACTTCTGGAGAGAGTTATAGTTGTTTTACTGACAGCTGCCAGAAAACGGGGCCAAATCTGGCCACCGGCCAAAGGGGTACCCCTTTGGGCGGGCTCAAAAATTTGATTCTTTCAAAAGTGGACGGATTAGGAATATATGATCATATGGATTGATTCATAATGGACTCTAGTGTTCAAAAATGCCATACTCAATGAATAACCCGACGTTCACCCCGATCCCTACATAAGAGGTGACGGTTTTGGAAATCAACTTGATAATCACCTAGAGGCCGACAGAAATAGGATTTCTACCGGTTCGACTTTTGGTAGGGTATATATTTGAGTTAGGAATCCAACGCAATAAGAATCACGGGTAAATCTTACTTCTGGAGAGAGTTATAGCCGTTTTACTGACGGCTGCCAGAAAACGGGGCCAAATCTGGCCACCGGCCAAACGGCTACCTTTGGGCGGGCTCAAAAATTTGATTTTTTCAAAAGTGGACGGATTAGGCATATATGATCATATGGATTGATTCATAATGGACTCTAGTGTTTAAAAATGCTAGACTCAATGAAAAACCCAAAGTTCACCCCGATCCCTACATAAGAGGTGACGGTTTTGGAAATCAACTTGATAATCACCTAGAGGCCGACTCAAATAGGGTTTCTACCGGTTCGACTTTTGGTAGGGTAGATATTTGAGTTAGGAATCCAATGCAACAAGAATCATGGGAAAGCTTACTTCTGGAGAGAGTTATAGCCGTTTTACTGACGGCTGCCAGAAAACGGGGCCAAATCTGGCCACCGGCCAAAGGGCTACCCCTTTTGGGCGGGCTCAAAAATTTGATTTTTTCAAAAGTGGACGGATTAGGCATATATGATCATATGGATTGATTCATAATGGACTCTAGTGTTCAAAAATGCTAGACTAAATGAAAAACCCGACGTTCACCCCGATCCCAACATAAGAGGTGACGGTTTTGGAAATCAACTTCATAATCACCTAGAGGCCGACTCAAATAAGATTTTTTCCGGTTCGACTTTTGGTAGGGTAGATATTTGAGTTAGAAATCCAACGCAACAAGAATCACGGGTAAAGCTTACTTCTGGAGAGAGTTATAGCCGTTTTACTGACGGCTGCCAGAAAATGTGGACAAATCTGGCCACCGACCAAAGGGGTACCCCTTTGGGCGGGCTCAAAAATTTGATTTTTTCAAAACTGGACGGATTAGACATATATGATCATATGGATTGATTCATAATGGACTCTAGTGTTCAAAAATGCTAGACTCAATGAAAAACCCGAAGTTCACCCCGATCCCTACATAAGAGGTAACGGTTTTGGAAATCAACTTGATAATCACCTAGAGGCCGACTCAAATAGGGTTTCTACCGGTTCGACTTTTGGTAGGGTAGATATTTGAGTTAGGAATCCAACGCAATAAGAATCACGGGTAAAGCTTACTTCTGGAGAGATTTATAGCCGTTTTTTTTTTACGGCTACCAGAAAACGGGGCCAAATCTGGCCACCGGCCAAAGGGGTAAACCCCTTTGGGCCGGCTCAAAATTTTGATTTTTTCAAAAGTGGACGGATTAGGCATATATTATCATATGGATTGATTCATAATGGACGCTAGTGTTCAAAAATGCTAGACTCAATGAAAAACCCAACGTTCACCCCGATCCCTACATAAGAGGCGACGGTTGTGGAAATCAACTTGATAATCACCTAGAGGTTGACTCAAAAGCAGTTTCTTCCATTTGAACTTTTTGTAGGGTAGATATTTGAGTTAGGAATCCAACACAATAAGAATCACGGGTCAAGCTTACTTCTGGAGAGAGTTATAGCCGTTTTACTGACGGCTGCCAGAAAACGGGGCCAAATCTTGCCACCGGCCAAAGGGTACCCCTTTGGGCGGGCTCAAAAATTTGATTTTATCAAAAGTGGACGGATTAGGAATATATGATCATATGGATTGATTCATAATGGACTCTAGTGTTCAAAAATGCCATACTCAATGAAAAACCCGACGTTCACCCCGATCCCTACATAAGAGGTGACGGTTTTGGAAATCAACTTGATAATCACCTAGAGGCCGACACAAATAGGATTTCTACCGGTTTGACTTTTGGTAGGGTATATATTTGAGTTTGGAATCCAACGCAATAAGAATCACGGGTAAAGCTTACTTCTGGAGAGAGTTATAGCCATTTTACTGACGGCTGTCAGAAAACGGGGCCAAATCTGGCCACCGGCCAAAGGGCTACCCCTTTGGGCGGGCTCAAAAATTTGATTTTTTCAAAAGTGGACGGATTAGGCATATATGATCATATGGATTGATTCATAATGGACTCTAGTGTTCAAAAATGCTAGACTCAATGAAAAACCCGACGTTCACCCCGATCCCTACATAAGAGGTGACGGTTTTTGAAATCAACTTGATAATCACCTAGAGGTTGACTCAAAAGGAGTTTCTTCCATTTGAACTTTTTGTAGGGTAGATATTTGAGTTAAGAATCCAACGCAACAAGAATCACGGGTCAAGCTTACTTCTGTAGAGAGTTATAGCCGTTTTACTGACGGCTGCCAGAAAACGGGGCCAAATCTGGCCACCAGCCAAAGGGGTACCCCTTTGGGCGGGCTCAAAAATTTGATTTTTTTCAAAAGTGGACTGATTAGGCATATATGATTATATGGATTGATTCATTATGGATTCTAGTGTTCAAAAATGCTAGACTAAATGAAAAACCCGACGTTCACCCCAATCCCTACATAAGAGGTGACGGTTTTGGAAATCAAATTGATAATCACCTAGAGGCCGACACAAATAGGCTTTCTACCGGTTCGACTTTTGGTAGGGTAGATATTTGAGTTAGGAATCCAACGCAATAAGAATCACAGGTAAAGCTTACTTCTGGAGAGAGTTATAGCCGTTTTACTGACGACTGCCAGAAAACGGGGCCAAATCTAGCCATCGGCCAAAGGGGTACCCCTTTGGGCGGGCTCAAAAATTTGATTTTTTCTAAAGTGGACGGATTAGTCATATATGACCATATGGATTGATTCGTAATGGACTCTAGTGTTCAAAAATGCTAGACTCAATGAAAAACCTGACGTTCACCCCGATCCCTACATAACAGGCGACGGTTGTGGAAATCAACTTGATAATCACCTAGAGGTTGACTCAAAAGTAGTTTCTTCCATTTGAAGTTTTTGTAGGGTAGATATTTGAGTTAGGAATCTAACGGAACAAGAATCACGGGTATAGTTTACAGGTGGAGAGAGTTATAGCCGTTTTACTGACGGCTGCCAGAAAACGGGGCCAAATCTGGCCAACGGCCATAGGGGTACCCCTTTGGGCGGGCTTGAAAATTTGATTTTTTCAAAAATGGACGGATTAGCCATATATAGTCATATGGTTTGATTCATAATGGACTCTAGTGTTTAAAAATGTTGGACTCAATGAAAAACCCGACATTCACCCCGATCCCTACATAAGAGGCGACGGTTGTGGAAATCAACTTGATAATCACCTAGATGTTGACTCAAAAGGAGTTTCTTCCGTTTGATCTTTTTGTAGGGTAGATATTTGAGTTAGGAATCCAACGCAATAAGAATCACGGGTAAAGCTTACCTTTGGAGAGAGTTATAGCCGTTTTACTGACGGCTTCCAGAAAACGGGGCCAAATCTGGCCACCGGCCAAAGAGGTACCCCTTTGAACGGGCTTAAAAAAAGTCATAAGAGAGTAGACATATAAACAGGTAAACCCGGCCCAAGAAGAATGTACTGAAATATCATACATATGAGACTGAAAGCTTCGTCTACCCTTTCTCTCTCTTGTGAAAATTTATGTTCTGTATTGATAGACCTGTGTGACACTAGCCAATCAATTCATTCAATTGACGAACTGGTTAGGATGATAACCAGAGATTTTTCTGTTTTTGAAGCTCAATCACTAAGGCAGGCTGCTTTCCGAGTCTCCCCATTTCCGTCTTTTTAAAAATGGGGATCCCCTGCTAGCTGGATAAGGTAGGTTGTTTTCTCATAGTATCCATTTCGAGATGGTGGATCGGGCTAATCAGACTAGAGCTCTCTTGTCTGGAATGGAGGGATGTTTAAGAATTCCTTTGTTTGGTAGTAGGTATGGGGCACGCCCCTTTCAGGGGACAAGCTACCTGAGACAAGTAGCTAGTTGACTATAGGTTTAGATAGAGCACGCTAGCATAGATTCTAACTAATTTTCTATATCCGGTCTTGGTCTTCTTCTTGCTAGGCGAGTAGGCTTTAGTGGATCCGAGCCACCAATACAATACAATAAAGGGGTGCCCCCTTGCTTGGGGGATTGTTGTAAATCACTAGGAGGGATAAGAATGTATGAGCTGTTAGCTCTTTTTGCCTAGTAGCAGTAGCGCTAAGCTGTCTTCTCTTTGTAATGGGGAGAGCTGGATGGCGAACGGGATCTTTCTTTGGGAATTCTGGTTCAGCGACTTTTGTGTAGCTTAGTCAGCTGCGTAGCAACTTTTTTCGGACATTTTCTAGGAACCCTTTTTTTTACTACAAGTACAAGTCCTGTAGTACTAGTAGAAATCGAAGGGGCGATACTTGTCATTTGGTTCATTTTGTTAATTTTTTATCGAGAGGGCTCTAGGGCAGTTTCTCTCATAAAGAAATGCACCACTTCTACAGACTGGACTAACAGATGTAATATCATAGCATAGGATATTTTTTTACCTTATCTGACACAGACCATTTCGAATGATAGCAGAATGACTCAAGGCTAAGGCATTGGGCCAAGCAAGAATAAGAAGACTAAAGCCTCAATTTTGTCTAGACAGCGGTATGGTATGAAATAGGTTATGAAGCGCGGGATCACTCGACGAAGAATCCGAGTCAGACCCCGATCCATACTTAGTTGAGTGTTTACAAAGGTACTCCTAATGATCCTCAACCTCCTTCCGTCACATCCGAAGAAGGAACCAGAACTTGGAGGGAAGCTATACCAGCTCTTTCAGTTCAAGTACAGTTGACGAAGGAAGAAGGCAGAAAGGCTATAGAATTGTATTACGACGCTATGTCTATGGAAAATCAGTCATAAACCAAACCCCCTGTTTTCAGGCTCTCATGAAGCCTTAGGGCGAAAGTAATATTCCTCTAACATTGGGAACTTCGCTCACTTCCTCAAACACTTGAGACTGAGGTACATTCAAAACAATACATCTATGATTATCGCTATATAGGTTGTTACCTCTTGGGACTGGATTGAATCATTTGCCTTTGTTAGAGATAGAGGCGAGCTCGTAAGTCAAGTACGGAAGGAGCCTTGTGTGCTTTGTATTATATATCGCTAGGAACAATTAGTTAAGAGGCTCAGACGGGAACTCAGACCTAAAGAACTAAGGTTGATCCCTCTACTTCTGCTGCAACTCTTGTAATTGATTCTAAGGCTCATCGAGTTTACCGACTCTACGGGTAAACCCCTACGAGTCTAATTCGGTCACCGGAAAGTAAAAATACTTTATGGCTTTCTATCTTCTATCCTTCTCGATGGGGCTGATGAGGCCTGCTCTGAAAAGGGATAGATAGGCCCCTAAGCAGGTACTCCTATGGAGATATACAATGCCCTCTGGATACGACCCAAGAATCAACCCTAAATTTGATTTTTTCAAAAATGGATGGATTAGGCATCTATAGTCATATGGTTTGATTCATAATGGACTCTAGTATTCAAAAATGCTGGACTCAATGAAAAACCCGACATTCACCCTGATCCCTACATAAGAGGCGACGGTTGTGGAAATCAACTTGATAATCACCTAGAGGTTGACTCAAAAGGAGTTTCTTCTGTTTGAACATTTTGTAGGATAGATATTTGAGTTAGGAATCCAACGCAATAAGAATCACGGGTAAAGCTTACCTGTGGAGAGAGTTATAGCCGTTTTACTGACGGCTACCAGAAAATGGGGCCAAATCTGGCCACCGACCAAAGGGGTACCCCTTTGGGCGGGCTTGAAAGTTTGATTTTTTTTAAAAATGGACGGATTAGGCATATATAGTCATATGGTTTGATTCATAATGGACTCTAGTCTTCAAAAATGCTGGACTCAATGAAAAACCCGACATTCACCCCGATCCCTACATAAGAGGCGACGGTTGTGGAAATCAACTTGATAATCACCTAGAGGTTGACTCAAAAGGAGTTTCTTCCGTTTAAACTTTTTGTAGGGTAGATATTTGAGTTAGGAATCCAACGCAATAAGAATCACGGGTAAAGCTTACCTGTGGAGAGAGTTATAGCCGTTTTACTGACGGCTGCCAGAAAACGGGGCCAATCTGGCCACCGGCCAAAGGGGTACCCCTTTGGGCGGGCTTGAAAATTTGATTTTTTCAAAAATGGACGGATTAGGCATATATAGTCATATGGTTTGATTCATAATGGACTCTAGTGTTCAAAAATGCTGGACTCAATGAAAAACCCGACATTCACCCCGATCCCTACGATTCTAATTCGGTCACCGGAAAGTAAAAACACTTTATGGCTTTCTATCTTCTATCCTTCTCGATGGGGCTGATGAGGCCTGCTCTGAAAAGGGATAGATAGGCCCCTAAGTAGGTACTCCTATGGAGATATACGATGCCCTCTGGATACGACCCAAGAATCAACCCTAAATTTGATTTTTTAAAAAATGGATAGATTAGGCATATATAGTCATATGGTTTGATTCATAATGGACTCTAGTGTTCAAAAATGTTGGATTCAATGAAAAACCCGACATTCACCCCGATCCCTACATAAGAGGCAACGGTTAGCATGATGATAATACTTCGTTAGCATAACGATCTGTTATCAAATCCTCCACGATTTTTATAAGAATTATCAAATTACGTTAATACCCCCGCATGAAAAAAAAATCAGACATTACAAAATTGCCAGCGCGTTTTTCATCAAATCTGAACTTTTGATTTTTGATCAATGTGTGGTGTGAGATGTATTCTCATTTCTCACACAAATGGTTGTTTTTATATAACCCCGTCCCTATATATATATATATATAGGGTTGGGGTTATATAAAAATAACCCCTTGTATGAGAAATGAGAATATATCTCACACCACACATCTATCAAAAATCAAAGGTCCAGATTTGATGAAAAAGGCGGTGGCAATTTTGTAATATCTGAAAAAAAATTCGCGCAAGGGTATTACTGTAATTTGGTAATTCTTATAAATATCGCGGAGGATTTGATAACAGATCATTATGCTAACGAAGTATTATCATAATGCTAACGAAGTATTATAGTTATGCTAATTAAAGTTTTCAAATATTGTTGGCGAAAAAAATATTCTAAAAATTAATTATAAACCTAATTCGATTTAATAAACCCTAATTAAATGGAAAAAATCATAATTGGATGAAATAAACCTAATTAGATGAAATAAACATTGATTGGATGTGGTAAACCCTAAATGAGTTGAAAGAAATCATAATAATAATATATTTGTACTACGTTAGCATTATAGTTTTGGTTCGTCAGCATTGCGAATACACTATGTTAGCATATGACAATACTCTATCAACATACGTTATAAATTATAATTGGATAGGATAAACCATAATAATCAATTAAGAATTATAAACAAAAAATTAAATTTCAAAAGATTAATGATAATTAGATGGAATAAACCATAATCGAGATTAAATAAACCATAATTGAGATTTAATAAACCCTAATAAATTTATACTATGTTAGCATTATGATAATTCTTTGTTAGCACATCGAATCTATTATATTAGCATATGACAAATGCTTCATTAGCATACGTTCATATGTTATCATAATGCTGACGAAGAATTATTATATGCGAACGAAAGCATTTACAACCTGGGCACGCGTAAAAAAATTTCTTTTTTATTTTTCGTTCATATTTTTTCATCCAAACATAGGCTTTCGACATCTTAAATGAAAGAGCATGAAGAGAGCTTTAATTTGATATATTTTTTGTGTGCATTGGATTAAAAACGAGGAAGTTATGGTCGATTAAAGTTTTTAAGATTTTTTTTTAATTGCTGACATCATCAATTTTAATGGATTTGGACGAAAATAGCCCTCCTTCCTTTATTTTTTGCCCTATTATTTACGAAATTGCCACCTTAAATCTCAACCATTGGATCATTAAATTGGATGGTGTAAGATGTGTTCTCATTTCTCACACCAACAAGGTGTTTTCATATAAACCATATCTTTTATATATATATATATATATATATATATATATATATATATATATATATTAGTTCACACATATACCTACCATGAGAACACGTGCGCAGTGTATATTTTGACTTTGTTAAGAAAGAGATGCACCCTTTAATTTGCCGTTCTTATCCCTAAAATGGTATTATAGGCATACCAAGTGAAGGAAAAGAATTCCGCCATGAGCATGAAATCATTTGGTTAATTAATTAATAATTGATTATTTCTTAAAAAAATAATTATATATTCTAATTGAGAAAAGTGACTTCTAATTAATAAGTCTAAAATTAAATCAAAGCATAATCAATTGAAATCGAAGAAAAAAAAAGAAAAAATAATAACATTTTCAAACATGTAGGATAGAGTTTTGCTCAGAATGTAGAAAATATATAACATAGAATATTGCAGAGAATGTAGGAGGTGATTTCATCCGCGCACCGTGGCATTCGACTTTCACAAAATTAAAATGCATAAAGGATCGAGAATCTCCTTATTTGGAAAACAATAATGTGAAATTATTAAATTCACTTAATCAGGTGACAATCCTATGATCACATGATTCACATGCTCCGATGCTTTTATATCTTAAAACACTTACAAACCAAAATAAAATCATACCATAATTTAAAGCAGGTGGAGTCTATATATAAAGTGAATAACTGTTGTTTCAGAAAATCAAATTTTTTTCATCAACCCTTTTTTCCTAGCTACAAGCCAAAGGTTTCATTACAAAAACGTAACCTCATTGATACTTAATTAATCAATCAATCTCGTACTTCCACACTGCTAGCTAGGTTCTGAATGAATGAGTTATATGAAAAAATTACTGTATTTTGGCTTCTTTTTTGCACAGATGGAGGCGATCGGACGGCGGACGGCGAGATCGTCGCTGCTGGCGCTCTTCTTCGTCCTTCTCATGACTCTCAGCGCATGCATTTGCGCTCTCTACATCAACTTCTTTGATAATGTAGTAAATTAATCGTAACACTAATTAAATAGATGTTAATTACTTATATATATGCATTGGAAATGGTCATGGTCATGATCATGCTCATAGTCAGGACCGTCTAACAGGGTGTGCAAGGTGAATCTTCGCACAGGGCCTCACAATTTTTAGGGCCTTATGTTTTTTTTACTTCTATTTAATATATCTTACATATTATTTTAATAAATTAAATTATCTTCATTCTCTTCCTTTAGCGGCAATACTTAATACAAACATCTTAATTTTCAAGTTCCAACTTCCAACACATACATTATTTCCTTTTCAATTTTGCAACTTTTCATCTTCTTTCATGATTATTCGTCTAAGTACCGTTAGATTTTTCTTTATAAAAAGAGTTTCTCATCTTTTACGTGAAAACCCATATCAAACTCCAATATTCCTTCATAAATCATGCTTCCGAGTCTGTTGTCGCTACAATTTTGCAATTACAAAGTTTTTCTTTCATTCTCCGATTCCCTCAAAGGCCAAATTCCTGATGAGTATTTTTCTCAAACCCTATTCTTCTTTAAAAAAAATCAATTTTTCTGTTTGAATGATTCAGAAAATTGAATTTAATTATCTGCTTGAGCGAATTGATAGATAATTTTATTATCTATTTGAACGAAATGATTGTCGATGATATCTATGTTCGACGATGTCACGAAAAAGACTTAATGAATTGGCGATGATAGCCATAGAAAACGATATTTTGAAAAAGATTGAATATATGAAGATTAGATTGATAAATTTACTTCAAAAAGTGCCAGAAGAGAATCACTTTTTATGTAAAATCGTAGAGATTCATATTTATCTGTATTGAGAATATTATAAACACTGTAAGTACAGTATTTTGAATTTTTAATCTTTCTAACAAAATTGCAATAATTATAAAAATTATAACATTTTTTTTTAATTTTAGGGCCTATTTTTTATTATTTGCAAAGGGCCTACAGAATGATTAATGAGACGGTCCTGGTCATAGTCATAGATATATAATTAGGTGTAGGTGGAAATGAAATGTGGAATGAATGAATGAATGAATTGTTGGTGTGCTTTGTTGAATAATGCAGCTAAATTCCAGTGAAAGAGCAGTTAATGTGGCAGTTGGTGAATGTCCGAATTACTTCCGTTGGATTCACGAGGATTTGTGGCCATGGAGGGAGACAGGTATTAGTCGAGAGATGGTGATGAGTGCGAAAAGACATGCAGATTTCCGACTTCTGGTAGTTGATGGGAGAGCCTATGTCGAAAAATACAAAGGGGCTTTTCAGAGCAGAGACATTTTTACGCAGTGGGGAATCCTACAGTTGCTGAGGAGGTATCCCGGCAAGCTTCCTGACTTAGACCTAATGTTTGATTGTTTCGACCCGCCCGTCATCTCGAAGGAAGCATTCAATGGACCGGCGCCGCCTCCCCCGTTGTTCCGATACTCCGCCAATGATTCCACATACGACATTGTGTTTCCAGACTGGTCATTCTGGGGATGGTACGTATGTATATATATTAAGTTAACGACCAGTTGATAGAGTTTTTCATCTCTCTCGATCTCATGAATATAATTGATAGCGTTAAAGGTGAAATTACTTAGAGAAAATAAATAAAGTGGAATAGAACGAATAGAAAATGACAAAATCTCGTCTCAAAGCCTGCCCAATCAAGTACTGATTAGGAAGAAATTTCCCACCTAAAGCCAAATGGCTTCCTCAGTTTTCTAATGGCCTTTCGATGATTTCAATGACGGCTAACCTACAACTTAAATAACAAAAGAAATAACCTAAACTTGTTTCAATAACCTAACCCTAAAAGTAACTTAACCTAATTAAATAACAGAAATACAAAATATAGAGACCATTCTAACAATCGATCTGTAACAATAACATAGTATTCATGATTGATCGATTAGGCCCGAGATCAATATAAAGCCATGGGAGGCATTGTCCGAGGAGCTTCGAGAAGGGAATACGAGGATTAGATGGGGAGACAGGGAGCCATATGCTTATTGGAAAGGTAATCCAAATGTAGCTGCTTCAAGGAAAGACTTGCTCAAATGTAATGTTTCGGACAAACATGACTGGAATGCTCGCATCTATATTCAGGTAATTAATTACAACAATTAAACACCCTTTTTCAATTAAACTTTTTGTTCAATATTTAATATTCAAAATTGCAGAACTGGCAGCGTGAACAGGATGATGGTTTCAAGCACTCAGACTTGGCTAGCCAATGCGATCACAGGTTAATTAAGTTGTTTTAAATACTCTTCAATATAATTAATTAATAACTAATCTAACTCTTGTGCATTAATTAATCCTATACAGATACAAAATCTATATTGAAGGATACGCGTGGTCTGTGAGTGAAAAATACATTCTGACCTGTGATTCTCTGACATTACTCGTGAAGCCTGTTTACTACGATTTTTTCTCAAGAAGTCTGATGCCTTTAAAGCATTACTGGCCGGTAAATGATGAAGACAAGTGCAGATCCATTAAGCACGCGGTCGAGTGGGGAAATACCCATCAGGAAGAGGTAATTATTAAGAGTATATAGAGTAACTTTCACTTTTGATCAAATGATATTTTTTCGGCAATTTTGGTCTCATAAGATATTTTTCCGATAATTTTAGTCATATTTTTCTGATAATGTTAGTTCCAAATTAACTGAGATCTTTGATGCGCTAGACAAAATAAATTGATTTCAGATAGAATGACAGATCAGTGTCTTGAATTTTGAAACGCATTGTGTTTGTTTTCATATGCGTGAGACACATCTTAGATCCACCAAAATTGTTAGTTTGGAACTAAATTTGTAGGAAAAATATCTTATTAGACCAAAATTGTTGAAAAAAATATCATTTGAGACCAAAAAAATAATTTTTGGGACTAGTTTTGACCATATTCTAATAAACCAAAAGAGAAATTTACTCATATAATATATATATATATATATATGGTAATCCTCCCAATGAAACAGCTAGCTAGAGTAGCTAGATTATACATATATGGAGAATCGTCAATTCATGACCTAAAAGTAATCTATCAATTCAGGACGTGAAAGATGAAAACTCTCAATTCAGGACTTGAAAGATGAAAATTCTCAATTCAGGACCTCAAAAATCACGAATTTTGATTTTTTTTTTAATTTTTTAATTAATTTTATATTAATATTCAATGAAAATTCCTTCATTAATTAGCTATTAAATCTATTAAAGAAATTGCTAAAATTAATTAAAAAAATAAATAGAAATCAAAATTCGTGATTTTTGAGATCCTAGATTGAGAATTATCATCTTTCAGATCCTGAATTGAAAGTTTTCATCTTTCAAGTCCTGAATCGATAGATTACCCATATTTCAGGTTCTGAATCGACAATTCTCCTACCTACACACACACACACAAACATATATATATATATATATATATTGATTCTTTTCCTGGATTGATATGGTCGTGTTTAATTTGGTTATAATTAATTCAAGAAACGTACAGGCGCAGGCCATTGGCAAGGCTGGAAGCAGTTTCATCTTAAACGAGCTGAAAATAGATTATATTTACGACTACATGTTTCATGTATTGAGTGAGTATTCTAAGCTTTTAAAATTCAAGCCCATGGTACCTAAGGGAGCCGTTGAAATTTCTTCAGAATCAATGAGTTGTTCTGCAAAGGGATTGGGGAAGCAATTCATGGATGATTCACGGTTTAAAGGGCCTGCCCTGTTAGAAGCATGCACCATGCCTCCACCATATGATCCTGCTTCTCTTCATTCTTTTCTTCAAAGTAAACATAATAGAATCGACCAGGTAGACACTTGGGAAAGGGAATACTGGCAGAGTAAAAAATAATCAAATTTGATGAGATCGGGACGAATGCATAAATTTTAATTTGGAGTCAAAAAAAAGTTAACACGCACACACACACACATATATACATGCAACTATGTATCTAAATTAAAATAAATTTATATTCATTTAAAATTTTGGCATTGTAAATAGTACTCAACATTTCTTCATAATTTTAGATTCATCTATATGTGATTGATTGGGTATCAAAAGTCGTGGCAATTTCTTTCGCAATGTATATTGGCGGGATTGTAAAATCTTAACTTTAACTTATTGCAAAACTCCAATACATATTAATAAAAAAATAACTTAAATGCACGATTTAAGCATAATGGCACGCAGTTATAATACAGGTAAATTGTGAAATCATAAAATATAAATAAAATCATAACATTAAAATCTTAAAGCATTAATTCATTCTCAATTCCCTAAATATATAAAAAAAAAACTTCAAATATATAATGAAATAAAGTTAAAACATTAATCTATTACTAATAGAAAAGGTGGCTTATATATCTTACAATTTTGAGTTTACTTTTTATAATCCTATTTTTTTTATTTATTTAAGGACAATAATGTAATCATCTAACGTATATTATTATAATATTATTACAACTCTAATTAATCTACATAATCTAATATATTATTATATTACTATAATTTTCTAACTAATATAAGACTATTTAATGGAAAAACTAATAATACAAGACTATTTAGCCTATTTCAAGTTCAAATTTCTTCATTTGAAAAAAAACACTCAGATGTCTTATAAATCATTTAGTGACTTCATAGAAGACTCACATCCTGGATAACTATTCTAGTCTTCAAATCATCAAAACTTGAATTGGTACATGTCATATTAATATTATACGATCAGATTTAAAATCATCTTATTTAGCATACAGAGAAATATTCGTTAACACAAATATTTTTCCAAACAAATTCGAAACATGTACAACAAAAATAAAATGCTAAAACCAAATCATAATGATAGTGACGGATAAATCGCTTATGCTAACAACGTACTGCGCGAACAAATGTACAAAAAATATATATACTGATTATTTAATCAACGATTAATCAATGTCAACCAATGATTAATCAACGTCAAATTTGAAAAAATAAACCATCAACGAACATTATCTCTTAAAAGAATTGAACATGATAAATAGCTCAATTTTGATTTTTTTTTTACAGAAATTATAAAATCAATGGTGAATCCATCAAATCCACGAAATAGTAGCAAATAATTTAGCGATGGTATACTAAAAAAATGAATCGGAAAAAAACAAACATCAAATCGATCGATTGTCTAACAGATTTAAAATACAAAAAACACGGTGAAGATCTTCGTGATATATGGATGCGGCAGTGAGATAGAGAGAAAATACAGAGCAATCGTTGCTACCGTTATTAGATTTTCTCATATGAGTGGAAGAGCAACGATGGTGGCGGCAGTGGCAGTGGAGAAAGAGGGAGTTGGAAAGGGTGACGATGGTGGCAATGGAGAGAGAGAGGGCGACGATGGTGGCAGGAAGAGAGAGAGAGAGAGAGAGAGAGAGAGAGAGAGAGAGAGAGAGAGAGAGAGAGAAATCCACTCACGGGAGAAATGGAGAAGGAGAAGAAATCATATAACAAACCCTAATAAGAATTACTAAATTACATAAATAACCCTACACCCATAAAATAAGTTAAATATTACAAAAATGGCACCTTAAATTGGATTTAATTTGGTCACTAATTTTTAATGGATGAATAGTGAGAAATGAATTTACAGTTTATACACTAATCCACTTATAGGGAAATTCTACCCTACCTGTAGGGATAGTACCCCAAGTGCTCCCATAGTTCTATTGGGACACTTCAAACTGTCCTATTAGACCTATCGTGAGAACATGTGCGCAGTGAATTTTTTAAAAATTAATTATATATTCTAATTGAAAAAGGTGAACCCTAATTAATAAATGTGAAATTAAACCACAGCATAATCAGTTAAAACCAAAGAAAAAAATAATAACATTTGTAAACATGTAGGATAGAGCGTTGTACATAATGTATACGTAGAAAATGTATAACATAGAGTGTTGCACGGGGAAGAGATGATTTCATCGGTGCATTCGACTTTCACAAAATTAAAATGCATAAAAGGAGAATCTCCTTATTTGGAAAAGAATGATGTGAAATTATTCAATTCGCTTAATCAGGTGACAATCCTATGATCACATGATTCACATGCTTCGATGCTTTTATATCTTAAAACACGTACAAACCAAAATAAAATCATGCCATAATTTAAAGCAGGTGGAGTCTATATAAAGTGAATAAAAAGTTGTTACACAAAATCAAATTTTCATCAACTCTAAGCCAAAGGTTTCATTACAAAAAACGTAACCTCATTGATAATTAATTAATTAATCAATCTCGTATCCACGCTGCTAGCTAGGTTCTGAATGAATGAGTTATATGAAAAAATTACTGTATTTTGGCATCTTTTCTGCACAGATGGAGGCGATCGGACGGCGGACGGCGCGATCGTCGCTGCTGGCGCTCTTCTTCGTCCTTCTCATGACTCTCAGCGCAGTCATTTGCGCTCTCTACATCAGCTCCTTTGATAATGTAGTAAATTAATTAATTATAACACTAATTATATATATATATATATATATATATATGCATTGGAATGAATGTATTGTTGATGTGCTTTGTTGAATAATGCAGTTATATTCCAGTGAAAGAGCAGTTAATGTGGCAGTTGGTGAATGTCCGAATTACTTCCGTTGGATTCACGAGGATTTGTGGGCATGGAGGGAGACAGGTATTAGTCGAGAGATGGTGATGAGTGCGAAGAGACATGCAGATTTTCGACTTGTGGTAGTTGATGGGAGAGCTTATGTCGAAACATACAGAGGAAAAACATATGAGATCAGAGACAGTTTTACACAGTGTGGAATCCTACAGTTGCTGAGGAGGTATCCTGGCAAACTTCCTGACTTGGACCTAATGTTTGATTGTGCCGACAGGCCAGTCATTTCAAAGGAAGCATTCAATGGACCGGCGCCGCCGCCGCCCCCGTTGTTCCGATACTCCGCCAACGATTCCACACACGACATTGTGTTTCCGGACTGGTCATTCTGGGGATGGTACGTACATACTCCTATATATATATATATAAGTTAAGAGTAAATTTCATTTTTAGTCCATTAAAATAGAATCAAAACATTTTTAATCCCAAAAATTACTTTTTGTCCCAAATGATATTTTTTCGATAACTTTAGTCTTATAAGATAAAATTGTCGCAAAAATATCTTATGCAACTAAAATTATCGGGAAAATATGTTATTGGAACTAAAATTCACTACAAAAAAATGATCTTTAGAGACAAGATTATTAGTGACGACAAATGTTGTCACTAATATTAGATTTTTAATAACGACATGCCATTTCTAATTATCACACATCATTTCTAATAAAAATTTTGTGATCACATTGTTGTCACTTAAAAATATTTTTTATGACGACATCACGTCGTCGCAAATAGAGCGTCCTTAAAAGTTTGTCCCAAATAAATTAAAAATTATTTTAAGTGACAACATTATCGTCACAAAAAATGCCATTAGAAATGACATGCAATTATTAAAGACGATATGTTGTTACTTAAATCTATTATTAGTAACGACATTTGTCGTCGCTAATAATATTGTCATTGAAGACCATTTTTTTGGTAGTGGTTGTTGGAAAAACATCTTATGGGATCAAAATTGTCGAAAAAATATCATTTGGGATTAGGCCCGAGATCAATATAAAGCCATGGGAGGCATTGTCCAAGGATCTAAGAGAAGGGAATACGAGGATTAGATGGAGAGACAGGGAGCCATATGCTTATTGGAAAGGTAATCCACATGTATCTGAATCAAGGACAGACTTGCTCAACTGTAATGTTTCGGATAAACATGACTGGAATGCTCGTATCTATATTCAGGTAATTAATTACAACAATTAAACTCACTTTTTTTAATTAATTCTTCGTCAACCAGCTCATGTCATGATGTTAATCAGTGTTCAATGTTCAATGTTCAAAACTGCAGAACTGGCAGCGTGAACATGATGATGGTTTCAAGCACTCAGACCTGGCTAGCCAATGCGATCACAGGTTAATTAAGTTGATTTAATTACTCTTCAATATAATTACTCCCTTCATCCCGATTATATAGTCCACGTTTCTATTTTGAGGTGTCCCGATTATATAATCTCATTGCTATAACTAGTGTTATTTTAATGGGAATTTACAATTATACCCTTATTAGGTTTTGGAAATTAAAAAAAAATTAAACATGTAAGTTTGTGAAAATTATAAATCGTAAATGTTATTTTTTCAAAAAAAGAGAAACATTAATTAAAATTGACAACTTAATTAATCTGCGTGTACTTGAATTTGATCAATTCTATTGATATTTGCACTTCATTAATTATATATTTTCTTTGTTTCAAAAAATTATACATTAAAGTTGAGCTAAAATTTAAGTTTTATTAATTTTCATTAAATAAGGTTAAAGTTGGAAGTTTAGCTTTTATTTCTTGTTTACATAAATAGTTTTAATCTACGTGCGAGAAGAAAATGGACTATATAATCGGGACGGAGGGAGTAATTAATAACTCATCTAACTCTTGTGCATTAATTAATCCTTTACAGATACAAAATCTATATTGAAGGACACTCGTGGTCTGTGAGTCAAAAATACATTTTGACGTGTGATTCTCTGACATTGTTCGTGAAGCCTATTTACTACGATTTTTTCTCAAGAAGTCTGATGCCTTTAAAGCATTACTGGCCGGCCGGTAAAGGATGAAGACAAGTGCAGATCCATTAAGCACGCGGTTGAGTGGGGAAATACCCATCAGGAAGAGGTAATAAGTTATCATATGTTTACTTTGCATGATATTAACACGGTGCATGGATAACCAAGACCCTTAACAAACGTAAAGGCGCAGGCCATTGGCAAGGCCGGAAGCAGTTTCATCCTAAACGAGCTGAAGATGGATTATGTTTACGACTACATGTTTCATCTATTGAGTCAGTATTCTAAGCTGTTGAAATTCAAGCCCACCATACCTAAGGGAGCCGTTGAAATTTCTTCAAAATCAATGGGTTGTTCTGCAAAGGGATCGGGGAAGCCATTCATGGATGATTCACGGGTTAAAGGGCCTGCCCTGTTAGAAGCATGCACCATGCCTCCACCATATGATCCTGCTTCTCTTCATTCTTTCCTTCAAAGTAAACATAATGGAATCAACCAAGTAGACACTTGGGAAAGGGAATACTGGCAGAGTAAAAAATAAGCAAATTTGACGTAGGTCGGGACGAACGCATAAATTTTAATTTTGAGACAAAAAAAAAAGTTAACACGCGCCACACACACACACACACACATATATATATACATGCAACTACTTATCTAAATTAAAATAAAGTTATATTCATTTAAAATGTTGGTATTGTAAATAGTACTCGACATTTCGTTAATTATAATTTTAGATTCATCTATTATTGAGTCGGCGTCAAAAGTCTTGGCAATTTCTTTCGCAATGTACATTGGCGGGAATGTAAAACCTTAACTTAAACTTATTGCAAAACTCCAACATAAATTAATAAAAAAAATAACTTAAATGCACGATTTGAGCATAATGGCACGCTATTATAATATAGGTAAATTATGAAATTATAAAATATAAATAAAATCATAACATTAAAGTCTTAAAGCAATCATTCTCAAATCCATAAATATAAAAAGAATACTTCAAATATATAATGAAATAAACTTAAAACATTAATCTATTACTAATAGAAAAAATGGCCAATCTTGCAATAGGCTCATTTACTGCCTAGACCTTCCTCGTCTTCACCTTCTCAGTACTCTCATGTATACCCGACGTATCATCCCCTTCAGCTGAAAAAGAACACCTTATCCTCAAGGTGGAATTGAAGTTGGGATAAAGAATTGTCATCTCACTGCAGGCCAACTCCCAGGTGTACTCCTCAGAGGGTGATCCACGCCACTGAACCAACACCATGGTCTCAGGTTGCCCGTTACACCAAACTATTTTTATAGCCTTCTGTTATATGAGTATATTCACTTTTTGGTTTTCTTTACTAGTCAAAATTATGTAATATGTGACTAACAAAGTATGATATAAATGTTTTATTATCTTACACATTTGTATTTTTTTTTATTTTTTTGTATGAAATTGCAATTTAAAGATAAAATTATTACAAGTATATAATATGTATTTTACCCACATGTATCTACTAATAATATTAATTATTATTCTAATATTAAATTATTGAAAAAGATCACCCACACATACATAAGTTATTTTTTATACACACATAAATTTATCACTTATCAATTACATATATATATATATATATATATATATATATATCATATGCCACATCAGATGACATGTCAGCATTATTATAATTGCAGATTATATATGTTTAGACACACATGATTTACACCTTTAGTGACATATATATGTGTGTGTGTGTGCGCGCGCGCGCGTGTGTAGGTAATGCGTACGGATTTGTTTACACATATATATGTGTGTGACTAAAATCTTTTACCTGCAGAAATTTAACTACACTTATTGACATTTACATTATGTGTTGGTAAAATGCTATGCTCACACATAAACATATTTTTAACCACATTTACATTTGTGGGTAAAATCTTGATTTTTTGTAGTGTATGGTTTGGTGAGTTAAATCTTGTAAATGTATAAGAAAATGAGTGGATGTAGAAGAATTATGAGAGAAAATGGTACCTTAAGAAATGTTTATAATATATTTTCATTTTTATTTTTATTTTCTTTTTAATTTGTCGAGCAATCAGAAATTTTTGTGGTATAGAAAAGCAATTTAAAGGGCATTTAAGTAAAGTTCAAAATTGTTTCATTTTTTCTTTTTTTGTTATCAGTAGTGTAAAGAATAAATTTCGTAGCGTAAATAGCCACTCCCATTAATAATATTACATATACAAGACAATTAATATGATGAGGGAGTGTCTATACTCTATATGAATAGCATGAAAATACAGATAAGGCTCTCACATGAGCGTAGGGATTGGAGGGAGGAGAGCCCCCACAAAATAGCACCCACAAAGTCACCCTAGCTCGTAAGTTATACACCACCAATTAACTACCATGTGTGTGTGTGTGTATATATATATATAGTCCATAAAACAACAACAACTACCACTACTACACACTAATCTATACTAATACTAGTATACTACTAATTTTTCCATTCAAAATTAATTAATCATCAACTTATGGAGTAATTAATTAATGTCTTCGTACCTAGCTAGTCATCGTTGATGATGAATCACTAAAAAACGATCAACGGTTCCCTTATTATTATTATTATTTGTTCAATATACTAAGTAGTCTTCTCTTCTCCATCACACACACGTAGAGGTGGAGATAGATATATCGAGAGAGAGAGAGAGAGAGAGAGAGAGAGAGAGGATGAATGTCTCATTAATAATAACAATAATAACAATATTCATCTTCTTCCTGGAGCTTTCAAGCTGTTCTAGTTCTGTGGAATCCTTCATATATGTGGGGTGCACCCAGCTGAAATACAACCCGGGCACCTCCTACGAGTCGAGCGTGAACTCGGTGCTGGCCTCGCTGGTCAACTCAGCCTCCATCTCCAACTACAACCACTTCCAGAGCGACGACGCCGTCTCCGCCCTCTACCAGTGCCGCGGCGACCTCAGCAGCTCCGACTGCCGCAGCTGCGTCGCCAGCGCAGTCTCGAGGCTCGGCAGTTTCTGCGTCGGCACCTCCGGCGGCGCCTTGCAGCTGGACGGCTGCTTCATCAAGTACGACAACACGTCGTTCGTCGGCGCCCAAGACAAAACGGTGGTGTCGAGTAAATGCGGCGGCTACGACGACGGCGGCGACGAGGACGTGGGGAGCCGGAGGGATGCGGTGCTGGCGTATCTGACGGGGCAGGGGCAGGGGCAGTATTTCCGGGTCGGTGGGTCCGGGAAGGTGCAGGGCATGGTTCAATGCATGCAGGATTTGAGTGCGGAGGAGTGCGAGGATTGCCTGTCGGAGGCGGTGCAACGCCTCAAAACGGACTGCGCCGCCTCGTCGTGGGCGGACATGTTCTTGGGCAAGTGCTACGCTCGCTACTCCCACTCTCAGCTCAGTGCCGGCGGCTACACACCAGCTTCAAAAACCGGTAATTATAAGCTAATTCCCATTTTAATGCCTTCTTCTTTAATAATAATATTGTTATTCTCTCTTATCATATGATATATATATATATATATCATTTTTTTTTTTTCCTTGCATTTAGTATACGTACCTACGTACTTCTTGATTAATTTGCTGAATTAATGTATCAATTGTACGTATTATTAATGGATTATTATGTTCACGTACACTCGAATCGTATTATATACTCCCTCCGTTTCGTTTTATTTATTGTTTTAGATTTTTTTATCTAGAATTAACAATTAATATAAAATAGGGTTTGTGATAGAGTTAAATTAAAGAGAATGTGTGTGAAAATATATAAAACAACAAATATTTTGAAACAAAACAAAAAATCTAAAACAAATAAAACTAAACGGAGGGAGTATATAGGCCAGCTCAAGCCTTGATCGATCATTAGGTTTTGTCTTGATTGACTTCATGTATGTGTTTATATATTATGTATGTATCTTTAGGTTTTATCATGCTTTTCTTCATCTCCATGTTGGGAAAAGGAAAAGGAAAAATAAAGCTAGCACCGAGATCGATAAATGTATAAGCTCACTTTTTTGCTTTGTTGACACGATTTAATTTGAATTTTTTGATTACTACTTCAATGTCTTGATTCTCATATACGTGTACTTAATGGAGAAATTCAAATAAATTTGGCTTATACAAGTATATATATTCATATGGAATACCAAAAAAGGAACAATAGTAAATTTGGGGAAGCAAAAGAACACACATATATAATATATATTGCACCTGCATGCATGCGAACCTCACCCACTAAAAAAAAAATCTTTAAAGACAATATTATTAGAGACGACATATGTTATTATTTATAACGTGCTTAAGTAACGGCATGTCATCTTTAATCACCACATGTCATCTCTAATAACATTTTTGTGACGATATAGTTGCCACTTAAAACAAATTGCAACGATATCATGCCGTCTCAAATAGAGCGTTCTTAAAAATTCATCCCAAATCATTTTAAGTGACAATAATGTCGTTACAAAAATGTCATTAGAGATGACATATCGTTACTTAATTAAGTATATTATAAGTGAAATCATTTATCGTCCCTAATAATATTAACTGTCTCTAAAGACTTTTTTTTGCGGTGACTTACAGATTTTGAAGGGGAAATTTCATCCACAATATATTAATATCCCCTTATTTATTATATAACTACTGATCAGAAACATTAGCCCAGCAACAGCCCTGCAAGAATGACAATTAAAATTAATTAATATAGTAGTTATCAAAAAAATTGTTGGACTTCAACGACTAATACAGTTTCATCAGCATAAATTTATTCGGTTGTAATTCGTACAATTCATTCACATAATTAAGTGGCTTTATATTTCAAGTATATATAAATTAAGACAATCGAAGGCAAAACGTAATTAATTCCTGGTTAATTATAATTATAAGCTTATATTACTGCCTGAGGAAATGCATGAACTAACTTCTACGTCGAATCACTCATGATATTAAGTATCACATGATATTTCATGTTGCTTTCTTTGTGTTACGTTCCGTGTTGCACTTTCAAATTACGAGTTTTTCTTGTATTTTTTTCTTCAATTTTAATTTTTTTTGATGATTTAGCTTAATTTCATGATTTAGTATATATAGATGTTGCTGATAAATGGTTTTCCTTTGTTTTGTGGTATTATACAGAAAGAGATGACAATGATGAGACTGAGAAAACACTTGCTCTCATCATCGGACTCATAGCTGCTGTTACCTTGCTCATTATTTTCCTCTCATTCTTGAGTAAAAGTTTAGACAAGGAAGGTATCTCTCTCTCTCTCTCTCTCTCTCTCTCTCTGTATTATAAAACTAAGAAGTGTTAATTACATTTTAACATGTAATGCAGATGGTAAATGAAGACCACTTGGATCATAAAGTGGTATTTCTGGTATGTTGCTTTCTTTGATTTGATTTGATTGCTGCTCTTTTTTTCATTATTATTATTTTCTTATCATTTTGCTTTAACTTTGGTGCAGTAGTCTCCTTCGGACCCCATATTAAAGAAAACTAATGAAGTTGATGTACATTCACAACCAATTGGTGCAATAAAACAAAAGTAAAGAGCAAAGATTCCCACGCTCCATACCACTTTTCCTCTTTGCAGTTTTGTGTACGTACTTGTATATATATAAATTAAAGTGATCTTTCATATATATAGAAATTGTGGTTGTCTGTGCACGTATAAAAGAGATGGTAAATGAAAAATCACAATGCATTGTTCTTAAAAGAGTGCTGATCATGATTAATTTGAGTTGATCTATATATGAATGCTCATGTTGCTAAGTTGTTGCTCAAAATTAAAACATGGAAGCAACTAATCCTCAAATTTTGATGAGTTTTAGTTGTCTAGAGATTTACCAGGGGTGGGTCTAGATGAATTCTGGAGTCCAAATTTTATAGTAAAGTTTGGTGCATGTTGTGTTTGACGTGAAGTGTATTCTTATAGTGTTACTATCTGAGCTACATTATTCACAAAAAGCAGATGACTCGTGACTCATCATGTTTATTTTATGTAAAGTTATTTGGTGTGAGTAATCATGTCTTAAAGCTAGTCACAATCAACAGTAAATGATGGGACAGCATTCTTTTGATGAATTTTACTAGTATAGTATAATTTGGATTGCTGGAAAATTTGCATTAAGCAGACATGCAGCTCACATAATTGCTCTAGCTAATTGGACCAAACACTAGTTGTTTAAGGCCAAATCCAACTCAAATGAAGTGGATAGCTAAAAGAAAGAAAACACAGACCCGAAAAATCCCGGAGATCACAGGCTGAAAACTCTAGGGATCGGAACCTCAATAAAATCGACATGAAAAACCCAATGAGAAAAACCATGTCGGAAAAAGAGTACTCTAAGACAAACGAGAAAAACCAATACCAAAAAAAATCAATGTACACAGCGTTGTCAACACAAGGTAAACATGAAAGCTAAATACCCGAAGGCATATACATATTAGCCATAAGATATGAGTCACGCAGAAATGAATATTATCCAAAAAGACAAGCACCCTGCGCTACCGAGCTTTGAGAGGCCACGTGTCACGGGGCGCTTGTAGGGTGGCATCCCGTGACACCACATCACCATAGAACTTCTCGAGGAAAGAAGAGAAACAACATACATGAAGTCAACCTCCATCCAGATGTACTCCAAACCTAAGACGAAAGCCCATTTCAAAGCAAAAATCGCAGCAAGTGAATCTTCTTTGGACGAAAGCTCATGTCCAACTGTAAATAATAATGGTGAATTGGTGATACATACAATATCACTCGATCGGCATCATGGTTAGATTAATTGGTGTTCTGAACAAACTTTGGATGTGTAGCTGCATATATTGAACAGTTGACATCAGCTTTCAAGTGAGTGAGAAGATGCTGTACATCTGGGCGGAAACTTTCAGCAGCTCTTCCAATAAGGGCCAGGACTTCGGCTCGTGGTTTGCTGCTTGCTTGAACTGGCCCTCCTTGCCCTTCATAATGAACTACATGATGCCTGCATACAATTAAAGTTGCTCATTATTAAAAAAACATACATAAATGAAAATAGCTGATTCATCATGGATAATGTATGAAATTGCCTAGTCATGCATATTAACCATCTGCTTACAGGAAGTCTATAATATCAGCTATCTCTGACGCTTCGACAGGAGCTGACGGCTGTGAATTCCTTCCAAATACATCAGCCATCACACTTAAGAGCACCGATAGCGTCTGGTGGATAATTATACAGAAAGTGTTAGCTTTTCGAAGCATGGACTCAACGATTTATGAGACACAGAAAGGTTATACAAAATCCATATTATGTAGCTGAAAATGATGTTGGAAAAAATAATTCCACTCAAATCTTTCTTCTTGAAAGGACATACAACTTTTGGCTCTTTGCGTAAATGCCAAATCAAGGCATTACCTACAGTATCACAATAAGAGTAATGAAACTTATGAATGAGAGAACACACTCAGATACCTTACTGAACAGGGTGTGAGCATTGGCCAACCGGGGGAGCAAAGGGCCCATAATACGGAAAGCTATTCTCAGTCCAGCTATCGATGTCACAGGTTTGAGATGCTTGATAATGAGGTGTGTCCCCTCTAGCCACTCTAGCGGAAGGTTACTGAAGAAAGCATGTAGTAGCGCCACCACATTACCTACATATGCCAATATGAACAAGGATCTCAGTTCTAGTCATGCACTCGGAAAAGAAGTCCTTTAATATACTTCACTACGTGATAACTACACTACACTGTCACAGCTCAAAGCACTAAAAAGCCTACAACCATTTATAACTTTCTGATTAACCTTTTTGGATAAACTTTTGACTAAGGTAATATCTTATGATCTATGCGGTTCTGACATTGTAAAATAGCTTTATCCTTCATTTAATCAGGAAAAACAATAAAACGCTGAACAACAGGCACAACTAGTATGAATAACTGAAATGAAGATATGCCTAGAAATTCAAAATGGGCCAGAAGTAGATCTTGCTATAACTTTTACAACTTCAGAAGTACTCGTACCAATGGCTGTAGAGGTGTTGTCCTGGGCAGCCCATGTTGGATCTAATAAAGCATAGCAAACGGCAGATTCTAATTCAGTGACTGATCTTTTCCCATCAGAAAGCCACCAACTCTCCTTTATTACACGTGCCGCCTCTATATAAAGTTGAATATGAAACTCAGGAGGAAGCTGAGCCAGAAGAAGACCACAAGCTTGGATCAACAAGCAAGACAACTGCTGACATGTATAACCACTTCGCCAAACAAAGTTAGAGGTACTTAATCCTGCTGCTGAAGGAGTCCTAGTGGCGCCCAGAGAATCAGTGCTTCCCCCTGATGGAGAAGTTGGCAACACGGAACTTTGACCAACACCAGTGGGATGTAATCCATTGCTGGATTGAACCAGAGTTGGTTGTATGTGAACAACAATTTGAACCAGTGATGATACAATCTGGGATGCAGTTATAGGAAGAGAGAGGATTTCTATTACAGCTGTTTCAAGAATCAGCTGCGTATATGTGCCAGGATCCTGGAGTTGATAGAAAGGTTTCTGGCCTTCAGGAGCAACTGATGGACCACTCTGTGATGTTACTTGAGCCTTGTTATGCGGCGCTCGCACAGAACTGTTTGAGGCTTCTCCAACTTGCCCCTTTTTAGAGGAGTTATTCAGGGGAGGAATTACATGATTCACCAGGCCCAGTAGAAGGGTAGCAAAATAGTCTAATGGAGGAGCATTAGATGAGTTGATATGCTGAGGGAATGATTCAGAAAATGGAATCTGAAAAAGCAATACAGGAAAATGATAAGAATGATCCCTAAAAAAGTTGAACAAACTTTGGGGACAAAGAATCATCATCACCTTTTTCACGTCTAATACAGTTAGTATCCGGATGATAAGTTTCCCTGGAAGATGACCATAGAAATAGGCAAGTATATCACGCACAAACGTGAAATTCAAAGGATAGTAATGAAGGAATGTTGAATAAACTTGTAGAACTCTGTCCGCAGCATCAATAGCATCATTCTCAATAAGCCTATAAATGATTAAGGGAATCACCGGGAGCAATCTTGCAGCAATATCATCAAAAAATGTTGGATACCTGGTAACATTAGAATATGTCAAGATATTGGATTGTATTTTCGGAAAAAGAGCAATCAGACTATGAGAGCAGTGAAGAAGCCCGACTCCAGAGTCTAAAGCTGTCAACACTAGGAATGTTTTGAATTCTCTAAGGTTTAGAACCAACCATGCTGCCACAAGTATACCCTAATTCACCCCCACCCCCACCCCCAACCCCCCCCTGCCCGCCAGGTCAAAACATGAGCTCAGATCTTCCCCAATTTTGATCATGGCTAAACTCACAAAACAAAGTATATTTGATATTTGAAAAATAGATTTAGGATCAAATTTGACAAGAAATTGAAATTCTAAATACAGCTTCCAATTGAAATTTCCTATCTCACAGCAAATGGCATCATAACAAGATAAACTAAAAAGGATTGCAGACAGACACAAGTGCATACCTCATTCAATGAGAAGTTCCATATATTTTATAGTAGTATCAGACTAATCTTATTTTTGGTTCCTCTAAAAAAAGCAAGAACGAAATATCATCCCCGATTAAATTGAATTTTTTTATTAATGGTAATGTTGGGAAGAATATCACCTTTCCTTCCATGATAGATGATTTCCAAGGGCCTTTTGCAATTCAGCACGCTTAAAAGTTCCAGAGAAAAGCCAATGCTCAGCTGGGCCACGATTCATAAGATACACTTTCACCCTTTGTTGAAGCTCTTTGCTGTCAAGTATGCTTATCTATTGGGGAAAAGGGAAATTTTGTTATATATCTGCCATCGGTGCATTTCGTGCCCTAACAAATTTGGAGGAGAGAGAGAGAGAGAGAGAGAGATTCATAGGAATCAACAGAAAGAATTTATCAATGGGACAAAAGAAAATATAATGTAAATACAAAAAGTAATAGCCTAAAAACTACAAAGTCAACTGAGGATGTAGCATCCTTAGAGAGAAGACCATGAACAGTGATCTAATTCGCCAAATAGGAATACTCCTCACCATAAGTTCTGACCTATCTTGGCTCCAGTTAGCAGAAACTAAAAGTCGAGAAACACGGTGATAGGGAAATAAAATGATTGTCATAATAAGACTACAAGAAAGCCAATAGGCAAGATTTCAAACCACTAGGAGTTTGGAGAATGATCCTTTAAAATAAACATAAACTTGGAGCACTGAGAGAATCAGTCCTTCCTCCAAACCATAAATTATTCTTCAAAATATAGCTTGACATCCTCTCAAAGAAAGCTTATTTCAGCAAAATTCCAGCAGAGCAACTATGCCATAACCTCAACAAATTCTCAAATATGAACTACCAGTACCCCTCTCCCTAACTTGGAGACTGATAGAACGGAATTTTATGTCTATGCACGTGGGTAGAAGCACAGTATAATTAAGTATTTAAGTTGTTATTTCCTTATTTAATTCATTTAGTTATTTTAGTTATTTATGTTTAGTGAGTTAGTGGGCCTTGCATGGGCCACAATCACTTAGTATTTAAGTTTAATTTTCCCATAGGTTAGGGCATGCTTACAAAAGTATTAGATTAATTGGCAGGCGTTTAGTATGAGGAACCTTACGTACACAAGGAAGTATCAATGCTATATAGGGGAAAGAAGAGCACATATATAACAAGAATCTCAAGAACTGGATAATCTCGTTATTTAAGACTAATCAATGAAACTAAGAGTCTAGATTTTATGCATAGCTCTAACATAAAAAAATTTAAAGAAAAACTAAAAATCATGCTCAAGTAGCTTGTGTGTGCCTAATATGACTAAGTGTACATCTTTGTGTAGGTTTCTTGAGGTGGTTACGATGTGAGCTTGCCCGTCTGCAGGAAAACTGACCTCCCATTGAGCCAGATGCTAGATATATTAGGTCCACAGTCCACTAAAAAACAAAAGGAGATCAAATATTCTCCTTAGCATAAAAATATTTCCTTACTGTTCTGACAGTTGAAACGCTTGTCTTTTTTTAGGACAGGTGGAAAAGAACTAAAAAGAAAATACATGATTCAAAATAATTGGAGAAAAATTCATACATTCCTATCTTGTTTGCTCTTTGCATCAGGCTCTCTGTCAGCACAATCCGATGTTTTACGGAGATTAAACCTTACCCTTTAATTAGTTCAATTTCTGAATAAAAGGATGCATTGTTTCATACAAAAAAGAGTATAATTTTACAGCTGCATCTAATCCATTTGATCTTAAAGAGAAAGTTCACTACATCTAAAACAGACAGACCTATTGTAAGGTTATGAATGATAGCCATGCCAGAAATCAATATCAGAAATGAAATGAATACCAGCATCAATATCAGTGATGTTATTGTGGAATAAAGATTAGAAACAATATGAAACGAGCCAATGGTAAAGCAAGTATACCACGATTCGCAGAGCATGAGGATCATCATCCCTATCGATAAGTGCTAGCAGTAAAATGTCTAAAGGCAATAGCTCATGGGTCCAAATGAAGAATGCAAGGTTGGTGCAGGCTTTTAGCATAAGATCCTGATCAGAGAGAAAATTGGAAACCTTGAACTGTCAATATAAATGGATCCCCTTGGCCATATACCAATAACAGCAAAGAATAAAATATTGAAGTAAGGAAATGAATTAGGGGAAGGAGAGAATGCACCTGCAAAGGCCGTCCACGCTGCAGTTCTAAGTTAAAGTGATGTAATATGACATCTACCATTGTATATATATTGGCAGTAACTTCTTCAGGGGAAAATTCTCTGAGGACGCGGCCCTGTATACCATCACACGTTATATGCACACACATGTGATAGAGCAAACTTATAATGATATATATATTTCTTACTAATGATGAATGCCAATTACTTTTTTTAACTAGAGAAACTTACAAGATGCAAACTGTTAATCTCATGATGGCTATACATCAGTATCCATGCACCAGCGCAAAGATATTGACGGTGTTGAGGAAAACTGTGATTAATGTAAGTCATGACATATGATGGATCAGCAGCTGCAGAAAGAAGCTGGGTGCATTGATTAATCACAGTTGTTTCTGCCTGCCAATTGCCACACACATATATATTAGAATTATATAATCGTGAGACATATTCAATACAAACCCCTATCCAGACTGAAGTACTACACCATTTTAGAGCTGTATCTACTTTTCATGATGAGTTTAAGTCAACTGAGACTTCCATACCAACCCCCACTTTAATAGATACCAGGTTTATGCTAATGTTTGTCGATGAAATTGATGAATGGGTGCGCGTGCGCGCACAGAGAGAGGGGGAGGGAGAACATATTAAGTACCTGCTGCCATGCTTGAATGGCCAAGCCCCTATTATCTATCCGGCCAGCTAAAGCATCTCGCAATATAGGAGGGAAATGGCGAAGGGTCTTCTCGGACCATGCATGTTGACTGGTGGCAAGTATCTGTTCCAAAATCGTTTGAAGGTATAGCAGGTGTTCAACCTCTGCAATCCCATGAGTTTTAATAATGATGGCAAGGGTAGTTATAGTTATCCGATTTATAGTTTCCGTAAACTCGGTTGGACCCTGAGAGAGCGCATTGACAAGACAAAAGTAAGTCCGACCTTGTTTGCCAAGGCATTCTATAAAAGCAAAATAAATTTATATTTTCTTCCACCTTTCCATCCCTCTTCACAGAAAAAAATTCCCTCATTGATAATATAAGATTCATGCATAAATTCTCAGCCAGCCTAAAAGCACGATGGTCTCCGCGCTTTCCCTTCAGCGTAGCAATAATTTTTGTTACGTCATGAATTAAGCCTTTGTTCTTCCCCTGGTACCTAAACAAAAGCATAAATATAAGAAGAATCTGTCACCGCATTCCGAACAGATCTCATATTCAGTAAGAACATAAAATACTCAGCAAACATAAGAGACCAAGGAAATGTTATTTTACCTGTAGAGTGAAAGTAAACGATAGTTCAGAATTTCAAAGACCAAAATAGAAGCAGCAGGTTTGCTCAAAGGGTTTTGATTTCTCTGCGATAGTAGCTGCAATTGAATTTGAAGACAAAGCTAGTAAGTAACTATGAGAAAATATAAGTATGAAAATTTATAAAAAAAAATCATTTCTTTCTAATAAACAAAGTTATATGCTGTTTATTGTTATACTTGCTGAGAAACTCCGCTACATATAATCTCCTCTAACACACAATTTCAATATTAATAACAAATAATGCCTCATATACCATATGAGGAGCCACATAATAGTATAATGATGTTAAAAAAAATGAAATTTAAATAAAACTACCATATACTATAAATATTGAAAAAGCACCATTATATGAAACCTGGATTTATACAAAGCACATATATAGTCAGAGTGCGAGGAAAAAATTACCATCATGAGTGAACGAAATAATGCATGAGGTGCAATGAGCAATACTCGAACATATGTTTCAACCATCGCAATGCTAGGTACAACCTGCAATTATGTCATTAAATGTTTTATGCATCAATTAAATGCATGCATCATCATAAAAATGAAATGAACCCAAGGAAAATAATAATCAATTTGTAATAGAAATAAAAGGTGCACAAGAGCTGACAACTTGTATATGACATAGAACCCACCAAACTTACTCATTTTTAAAGGATGCTTGACCATCCGTTGGAATTTTATATTGATGTCCGTCCACTTAAATATGCTTACGAGTGAGAAATAATGGGGACATTATTTTACCTGTCCAGAAAACATAGACTCTTCCATCTGATATGCAAGTTTCAGACATAAATTTATTGAAAACCCAGATAACAACGATACTGGCAATGGGCTGACTTCCTGCATCACCATCAACCTCTCGTTTGGCTGTAGATTTGGTCCTGGTATCTCTGTTACTCCAGCATATGTTAACCAGTTCATGACTGTTTCACAAGCGGGCTGCGCCATTGTGTATGAGACAACCCAAAACATCCCAATTGACCTTTCATCCATCTTCATATAGTCCATGATGCGTTCACCTGAAAGCCAAGTCATGTTTGTTACGCAAGGTCCTATTAAAAAGCTAATAACTAGATTCTAGAAAAGGCCTGTAATTGTGGGAGGTAAGGTTTATGGGGTGGGGGGTTGATATAAAATTCAAAAGAAAAAAAAGCTCCAAGCACATATTCGGAAAAATAAAACATTTCCCCACAAACAAATGAGGAATGAGCAGTAAAAAGGGGAAATTAACATATTAGATAAAAGCCTATGAAACTTCAAATCAGAGTGCTCTAACTTTTAGTTGGTAGAATGACTGCTTCCACTTCCAAAGGAGAAATGGATGACGAAAGATCGAAAACCTTCCAAATCTGACGAGGAGAGAATGGAAATCACCCAAACAACGCCAAAGAAATTGCAGCTACAAATGAATCAGATGAAAGAGAACTTCCACAAAAGAAAGGGGGGAATAAACTTCCACTCACACGAGGGAAGGCAACTACTTCCACTCAAAACAATGGAAGAAAATTACTGCCATAAAAGGGGAAAATGAGAACACTAGAATAAAACAAAGAGAGAAAATGTTTGTGTGGTGTTGTGTGGAGAGATCGTGTGCATTTTGGAGAGCCAGAGGAGAGAAAGTTGTGCAGTTTGTTGCTTGTTATATAAACAACAATTCAAAGATCACTTAATTATTATTATTATTATTATTATTATTATTATTATTATTATTATTATTATTATTATTATTATTATTATATAATGTAAATACACTTTACCACGATAGTTATTTTAAGTACACTGCCATCTCAACTGTATGAACATTTTTGCCATCTATTATCCATTGGACCTGCCACAGTGCCACCTAACCTCGTTTGTCCCCTCAGCATAAAATTATTATATCAATTATATTTGAATGCAGGCACCTTTTTTTTCATTACTAATTCCAATAATATTTAAAAAACTAAAAAGTATTAGCTAGACTTAGCTTTTTTTAATGAGTAATGGAGTGGGATAAACGATCAAATGCATGCAAATACAAAATTTCAGTGGCAAGGGAAAAAAATTATAGTGTTTGGTTGGCAAAGTAAATTAACTACAATATTTTAAACAAGGATTAGCAAGATTTATTTCTTATCAATGAGTAAGAGAGGGGGATGAGATAAAATACATGCAACATAACCTTGCTTGCTTCTCAAATTATCGATAAGTACCTTTGCTAACTTGCCTCCACCATTCATCGATCTGTTTTCCTTTTTGCAGCTGCTCATTGTTCAAATATTCTCTTGTTGATGTATTCAATGACCAAATACGTAAATTCTGACAACTGCTAATGAAGTCCAGTAAAATACTTTGGGGGTTATTAGGGTCAGAACTTCTGTCTTCCTTATGGAATGAAAGAATTTTTCTGGTTGTCTCCACCTACCCAGCAGATTGAGATAAATAAGTCAATATCAGAATACTCGTTGATTTATTAGTAAATGAACAGCTATCTTGGCAATTAAGATAGGACTTTAAACACTGAAGTTTAAAATCACAAACTCCAAAATAACTAAAGGACAGACATGATGGGATGATGGGAAAGTATGCCATGGCACAGTACATGAGAGACAACCTTTCTTGAGTCTGTATTTAGAGCATTCATTACAAGCTCAACACGGATAACTTGTGCAAGCAACCATGTAACATGATTGGTTCTGAGGATATGCTGATCATCATCTTGAAGTCGACACACTAGTTTGTCAACAAAGTCAACAAAATCAATGCATCCATGTTTCATGAGGAAATAAAATACATCGGAAAAGATAAGCCACTCCTGCCAGCAATTTGTCTCTGCAAGTTAACAATATCGGAAATAATAAATTAGGAAAATCAATAAAATGCAAACAATAATAACATCTCAGGCTGAGAAAGTGTTAAACCTCCATATTTCCACAAGAGAATCTAAAGGAGTTCTTATAGAGAGATTATATACATAGAAAAGCAGGGCTAAACTCACATGCAAAACAAATATACAGTTGTGCATATGTAAATAATCATAAACAACTATTGAAGCAACATTGCTTTATTTTCTAGTGGTCTCAAATTCAAGTTGATTCTATTTCGTCTCATCCTCATACAAAGACAATCAAATAATTACCAATTGTAGTCCCAGATTGGATCACCCGTAGTGTGCAGAAAGAAACTTCAGATATTTTGATATCTTCTCTTTCAACAAGATCTCAAGTCCAGCAGAAGTTTCATCAAGTATTTTACAATTGCAATACCACTTTTTCATCCAATTCCTCAACCACTATAAATCTCATTTAGTTTCAGGCATGCTACACTTAGTTATTTGTTGCATGTGTGGTTTCTTCAACAAACTAAAAGGAATATTGTCCCACAGTTTGCCACTAACACAGATGCAAGAATTGCTCATACAAATTATAGTATCCAAAACTTGCAAGAACAAATGAGCCAACTGGCATCCTCAGTCAGGAGTTTAGAATTTCCAAGCCACATTGTTTTCGCAAACTAATTTTCATCTAGAGTGTGATTCTTGTCCAAGAACCTTTAGAGATTAAGAGGAGTTGATTCAACAAAGTGGAATTGAGCGAGATGTTGTGAGTTTAGATGTTGAAGAAGCACTTGTTCCTCTAACTTATACTGACATGACTAAGGAACTTGAACGTAAACAACCAAAGGTGTTGGTGATAGCAGCCATGCTTGCTTTCATTTTACAAAGCTGGGAAGACTGTGAAAGAAGTTTGGATGGAATCTGACTTGCAAGATGAAGTGAGGTACTCTCATATGGATGATTCAGTTTACTTCACTGGTGTTTTAAGTTAAATGTGCAGATTTTCATTGAAATAGAATGTGTGGGGGCCACATTTGAGACACAAGCACAAGTGGGCATGAATAATATAGCAAATGCTATGTAAAATTCAAAGCCACGACTGGGCGTAGGTTGATGTTATTCCATTTAAAAAGTAACAATGTCGAACATAATGACGTAAAAAAATGTGCTTTTGGGAGACAACCCAATTACTACTACTATTATTTTGATTTCTTTTCTTTTGATTTTTTTTTACTTAGAATTTTTTATTTTATTATGCATGGAGTTAGGGGTTAATTACACATCAGTATCCAACGTTTGCCCATTTTTACACTTTTATCCAAAAGTAAGATATCAGTACCCAACATTTACGTAATTAATACTTTTAGCACTAACATAATTTTTCGATGGACCAATAATGACGTGCATTGTTGGAAATCTTATGTGGATTTTGTCCGATTTACTAAAATTACGAGAAAAACAAATCTATAACCTTAATAAACAAAAACGATGTCGTTTCCAGCAGTCCACATCATTATTTGGTCCGTCAAAAAATTATGTTAGGGCTAAAAGTGTTAATTATGCAAACATTGGGTACTGACGTGTTACATTTGAAACTTCAGGACAAAAGTATAAAAATGGGTAAACGTTGGGTACCGATGTGTAATTAACCAGAGTTAGATGAGATATTTTTATGTCTTTTGTAACAATCATGGTAAGGCATGCCCACACTTAGATTGGTTCATGGAAGCTTAAAAATTGTTATGCAAAGGCGAGGAGCAAATAAGGCATGACCGTGCCTTAATCACCTTGATCATAGCAAGGTTCTGCGATATTTAATAGAGACAATTTAGGGATAGAGTAAAAGATTTATCTTTGCATCCATGATCAAATCTTCAAAACCATTGTTGAGATTATCCTGGAGCTAGATGTTTTCTTAATTATTTTTCTCTTTATATATATTTCTTCTTTGTTTTTGTTTAGTTAGTTGTTATTCTTAATCTCCACCCCCCCCCCCCCCCACAAGATATTTGTTTGTTAGATAAAGAGGACTGATTTCTAATTTACCAATCCCGATGGAATCAACCTGACCTTGCTCGTCCTTGTCACAAATCTTATTTTTAGAAGCAAGTTCATTTTTGTTGGATTCAACACCCATCAAGAGCATAGAAGACTAAGCACTGGAAGGCACAGTAGTTCTGGAATTTTCATAACATGCTCCGTAGGAATCTCAGTCAGATTCCATGAGCCCTTTCAAAATCATGTTTTATGTTAGTGTAAGGCTACTAGTAAAATTGTCCAAATACAGGTGAACAAAGATGCATATAGAGATAGGTAGTATAAAATATTCAGAAAACTAAACTCGCAAGTTTTAAGAGGTATCCAGAAAATGTTAAAACTTGCCTAAATTTGTCAACTTCAGCAAATCCACAATACTATCAATTGTTGCCTCACTAATCATTTCGGAAGTAAAAACAGCACCCGGTCCTTGTGCTTGAAGTCTGTGGCAGGGTGCTACAAGCAGCACACGTCTCCACCAGTCAGGAGATGGAGTGTTGCGAAAAGCATGTCTCAGACATCGCATAGCTCGCTCCCAGTCAAGACTTCCTCTCTGAATGGATGCTGCAAGTTCCTATCCAGGTAATGAAAAAAGTGGCCTAACAAGTTGTATTATTGATATTATCATCTTCGTGACAGCTGAATCTCATTTTGCCAAAGGAAAACTACTATGGTATCATAATCATCCACAGAATAATAACCCTACTTGTTATTAATCCATAAAGCCTGTGCAGATTATAGAATAGCTTCAGAAAGAAGGAAAGCCCTATTTTCATTTTTTCCAGCCCATCTTTTGATTCTCAGACCAAAGTTATTTTGGTTCCATTTTTAGGAATCCTCAGGTTCACATTTACTGATTTTGAGACTGCAAATATATTTCATTTTAAAATTAAAGATACAATTTAAGTCCCAGAAATTAACAGAAAAAGGGCATACCTCCCCATGCAAAGGTTCTCCAAGTACGCTTGGATATGTGATTGGTGAATATCTCATGTTTGTCACTGTTTCACCAGATATATTGGGAGTTGCCTGAGGTAAAAGTCGAGGAGTTCCAAATGTAGGGCAGTGCAGATGTTGATCTAACATTTGCATGTGTGTTGCCATCATATCTCTCCTCCTGTGAATTTCCAAAATAAGGGTGAACAGTGCCTCATCATCTGGTATGTTCTCAATAAATTGCAAGCCGCTGCGTATTAGCTCATAAAATGGCACACGACATTTATTATCATCAACTAAGAGCCAAATCACATCTAGACAATTATGCAGCCATTCAATTAGGGCCTTGTCAGGCTTCCAGAACTGTGCACTATCAAATTCATCAAGCCCTTGCTGTTTTTGATCCCAATTGACAAGCCAATTCAACATATGGTTGAAGATATCAAAACGTGTGACTGGCATTAGATTAGATTCAAGTCCAATCAAAATTATCTTGCAGGAAAGTTGACGTAAACTGCTTATAACATTTTCCCTGACAGATATATTGGCCCTCGCTGACTGTTGACCAGTGCAGATGACATCATTTGACTTCATAGGAGACAATGTGGTACAAGATGATGGCTCAGCAGCTGATTGTGCAGGGGAACCAATACCATGAATTGAAGGCAAAGGAGATGCAGGATTTGATGACTGAAAATTAGTGGAATTAGGAACATTTGCAGGTGGTGGGACTCCTGACTGTGATGAAGTTGCAGAAGCAACGGCAGTCATAGCTTGACTGCCCTGACCAACAGGGGTCTCTGCAGAAGAAACTGAAGAAAGAAGAGATGGCAAGAACGCATCCCAGTTTATGTATCCTATATTGCACAAACTACGCAAAGCAAAGAGCAGAAACTCTGCTCTGGGAGCATGATTACAGCATTGAATAACAAGAGATATTAAAACAGATTCTGTTACAGCGCGTAGTTGTTCCTGGTCCTGGAAAAGGATAAGTTGGAGAAAAAAGACTATATCAACCGACCAAAGTTCTTAAACTGAAAATAAGAATATTTAATTGATGCTCGCAACAGTAATCTAAAAGCATACTGGAAATTGGATTTGTATCTGCTCAAAATCAAAGAGGAACTGTTCATTAGGGGGAGGAAGCTCTCTGTTAATTGCAGTAACCCGCTTCTGTGTCTTGTTCCTGTAATTTCCATTAACCAATCAATATATCAGGAGAACAAATTATATGACAGCCCCATAAATTTAAAGACATGCAGTCCCATTAGCCAGATGTGCAATATATCTCAATCCATAGAGTGATTGGCAAGAAGGGAAAAAAAAACCAACTGCCAATATGATATTTGATGCAGCCAATTAGAAAAATAATAAATAAATAAAAGAACTAACTAAACTTTAGTAGTTTGTGTTTTAAAGCACCTATATGTAACATCCAAGTATATAACTATGTGTTTCTTACACAATAATGCGGTTTTTTTAGGTCTCTTTTTGCAGGGCATTACTAATGCTTCTCAGTTATGCAGTGATTGAATATCTCATGTGCCTATAGCCCTGATCATAGTAAGTGGCAAGTGAAGTCTGCACTAAAGGAGTCGGAAACCAGCTTCTTGGTATATTTACTTTCTGATTGAAGATTAAAAGTATTAAGTTGAAGGTCCTCAATTGTTCATTCCCTTTTCTTAGTTGTAACCAGTCATTCTCAATCGCCAAACATCAAGATTCAATTTATCCTAATTTTACAATGTACAAATTAAAAGGTCATGGCAGTAATGGATAATCAAAATTAGAAGATTGTGCATGACATAATTAGCTAGCAATTAACAGCACCACATGACTCAAAAATGAGAAGAATTTTTAGGGAAACAGGAAATTGAGGAATTGATAGGGATATTATGAATGATTTAATTGATAAGAAATTTCAGCTATAACTCACGGAGGTTCTCTACTTGATTCATCTGGTTTCTGCTGCGAACTCCTCTGCAAACACGAAAAACAAAATTAAAAGGTAAAATCGAAATAGAGAAAAAGAGGTCCAAAAGCAAACAAGACGCACGCCTAAGTAGAGATTGAAGAGGTCGAGAATGGCAGGTCGGGCGGGGTGGAAGTGGTGGGCGCGGGAAGAAGAGGAAGAAGAAGGCCGGTGTTGCTGCTGCTGCGGCGGCGGCGGCGTGTTATTGAGTTGTTCCATCTCGGCCGAGGGCTGGGCCGGTTGGCCCGGAGTTGGAGCCCGCTGCATCATACTGGAAATATCGAGTTTTCCTCACTCCCTCCACCGCACCTCTGATCAGGTTTTAAGCTAAGAATAATAAACCTTTCGATCATAAATTGGGTAACCTAAGTGCCTAACCATTATATTTGTCTTAATTACAATTTAATTTTCAACTCCCTCGGTTTCGTTTTGATCGTGGTTTTAGGATTTTTATTTTGTGTCAAAATATTTATTGTTTTAAATATGAGAGTTTCTATTTGCACAAATAAAACTACACTTTACACCACAAAAGAAAAAAAAGAAAATAATTTTAAAGTTACTTAAATGTTCTTTACTTAAAAAGAAAAAAATCAAGTGTAGTTCGAAAATTAAATGTCGAACTCACCATGTTTATTCGAATTTCCATTTTCGAACATGCATGATTTTTAAAATAAGTCTCGTTTGAAAATAAATTTTCGAACGGACTCTATTAATTCTTTTAAATATCGTTCGCACACGTGATTTCGAACATCTCCATCATGTTCGAACACAAAACTTCAAACATATTCAGAAAGTTCGAACAGACGACCCTTCGAACGAAACGCGAACTTATTTATTTGTTTATTAGTAAGGGCTTTTAGGTAAATTTATAACTAATAAAAAAAATGAAAAATAATTTGTGGTGCAAAGAGTAAAACTAATTGTGCAAATAGAAACTCATTTTAGATATTCTTACATCTTTTCTCCCAATTTTAACCCTACAAATATATGGAGAGAGAAAATTTTATCAACTTTTTAAGAAAATATAAGGAAATAAGATTTTATTTGATATAGAAGGAAGAAATATATTAGTCCAAAAAATTAATTATTAATTATAGATTAAAATCTTAAAACAACAAATATTATGAAACGGATTGAGTATATTTTAAAATAAAATAACTCAATATTTTAATAATTACATATATATGTGTATATTTTAACAGTACAACATTTTAATAGTTACAATTTAATTTATAGCATTTACATGTTTAAACATGTACTCATGTATTGAACTTCAAAACATGCTGAAAAAATTATCTATTTTTTTAACATTTTTGCCAAAATGTCATGGACCTGATTTTGGAGGCCCTACACTTATGTGCTGGACTTGACTAGGATGTTTGTGCAATATATTTCAAATTTTTATTCTTTTTATATATTATGATCACGTTGCTCTCAATTCAAACCAGCCAGAATAGGCTAGTCAGCCACAAATGAAATATAGAACCTTAAAGTATGATTGTACGTAGGGGTGGCAAAACGGGACACCCGACCCGGATCTGATAAAAACTAAATTCGATCGGGCCGAAATCCTTTCATCGATATTTTAGAGGCCAACGCTCGATTTCCGGCCAACCAGATAGGGGCAGGCCTAAACTGCCACCCCTTAATTTGTATGTCATGGAACCGGTGGTGGCGGCACTGTGGCTACTGGAGATTTGTGGACCGTAACCATGATTCAGCAATAGGAAATTCAATAAGCTAGAGCTTCTATGCATGCGCTATACACACCTTAATTTAAACATACACGGTAATATTCAATTCGCAGCAAATTGCTGCTACAGTTTTCTTAAGGGTTAATTGTCTTAAAAATTATGAACTTTGAGCTTAGTTGCAAATTTAACATGAACTTTAAAAGTAGGCAATTAAAACCCCAATTTTGAATTTGTGTTTTATTCAACATCCCCAATTTTTTATAAAATAAATTGACATTCAATCCAACATATAACTGTGTCCACTTTGACTTCATTTTCAAAAATTGACGGTCGAGTCATGACGGGCTCGAAGAGACGAGCAAATTGTATGTTGGATTAGAGGTAAATTTGTTTTATAAAAATTTGAGAATATTGAATAACACATAAATTTAAAGTTAGTGTTTTAATTGCATACTTTTAAACTTCGTGTTAAATTTACAACTAAATTCAAAGTTCATGATTTTTAAGGCAATTAACCATTTTCTTAATTAGGAGCCAACTTTTTCTAATATATATATATATATATATATATATATATATATATTAGCTATAATATGGTAATTGTGATACACTAATTTATTGTGTTTTTATGTCAGTTGTTTCACAATTTAAACAGTTGAAACAGAGCTAGTTATCGTATGCTCCTTTTAGCTTAAAACCTTGGCTCTACCGATTATTAAATTTACATGTACCTCTTCCTCAGCATTCATATATAGTTGTGAATGTGGTCTATATCAAAACATGCCCAACAAAATAAATAAATAAAAACAAACATAAATAGAAATGCATAATGATTATTATGGTTACACATTGATTAATTTGGTGGGAAAACAACAATGGTTAATACAATAAGCCCGGCAAGGTTGTTAAGGTAATTAATTATAATAGATCATAGATTGGAATAGAGGGTGACCTTCGCCAACCACTCCTGAGTCGAGTCAAATCGAGCCGAGTAAATTATAATCACGGATGGGCGGAAAAGTAAGCGAGCAAGGCCACCAACGGAGCATTGATGTAGGTGGTGGGCTCGGACTCCTGAAAGAACGGCCTCGAGTCCGGGAAAGCGTCGGAGCTGTTGGGGCCGCCGACCACGGCTCCAACCAATATATTCGGGTTCGGGTTAGGGCTCAGATAATAAGCAGACCCTGCTTTGCACCCAATGTGGCTAGGGTGGGCATCCAACGATGGTAGTGAACTCCCCCTGTGGTGGATCCTCTGCGGGTAACGTGCACCATACCCCACCATGTACGACATTCCAAGTGGATTGTCACCAAGAATGTAGTCCACCTATATCAAATTCAATCAAATAAATTTTTTAAAACACACTCTCACACACACACACACACAGATATATATATATATATATATATATATATATGTATATGTATATATGTACCTGACGTTTGGCCAATCTTTTGAGTAGAGCAGGAGAGGCAGAGGTGTGGGCGCATGGGACTGCGTGATTGGCATGGCTGAGATAATTGGAGTAAGCCAAAAGCAGAAATGATAGGGATGTGACATGCTGCATGTTACTTCCTCCAGCCTTGAATATTAACCCCCCTGCAAATTCAATATTCATATTTGTTTGATTAATTATATTATATTATATTATATAAATATAATTAAGTTCATTTGTTTTATGATATATAATTACCTGGAGAATATTGAACCTGAGGGTGAGAAATCCCAGGCAACAAGGAACAAATAAAACCATCTGCATTTCTCTGGAAAGCCTTGAGATCGTTGGCTCTACCCATAAGCACTTCCTACACACACACACACATAATTAAATTAATTAATCATCATTTGTTACCAAATATTATGTATACAACATGATGATACGTAGCAGCAAGAAGAGAGAGAAAATAGAAAATAGAAAATAGAAAAATGTAGGTGATTAAAGCTTTTTTAAGGCAAGTCGCAATCACTTTGTTTTTTTTCTGAGCAAAAAGAATGCAGAGAGCCAATCCAATCCAAATATCCAATGCCATTGGATTGCTTTATACATGATTTAAGTGTCTTTTTTGAACATGCATGATCATAGTAGAGCCATGTATGGCCCACAACATATAATAAATAATCGAGACTATATAATTGGAACACGGAGACTATATAATAAATAATAGAGACTATATAATAATGTCTTTGATTAAAGAAAAACATACCTTAGAAAGAAGAACATTAATGCCGGCGTGTTTGTTATCCCAACCGAACTCATTAATGCTGTCTCCGGCTCTCAAAACGACCTCGTTCCGCACTATATACTCCCTGTATTGTCGCCGGCGAGAGGCCTTGTGCAACCACGCCGCCCCCCATAGCAACTCATCCTATTTTACATTTATTACAAAATTCACATTTCACTAATTACAAAATTTCATTTCAAAACTATGCATACACTATACATACATACCTGGTAACCATTGACATCGCAGTAAAATGGGCACACTGCATATCCTAGGCTCGAGCTATACGCGCCGCGGTGCTTGTCCGCGAACTCGAACACCTGCATCACACGACCATGTTCAGATCATGTTCATGTCGTGACAATATAATAATAAGATTTCTTCTTTAATTAATTTGTATTTCTCTTTCAGATTAATTATTCACTTTACTATGTAAAAAAATGTAATTAATTTACATGCCTCAATTAATGCGAAAAAAGCAGAGCTACACTCACTCACGTGAGTAGCTACTGTATGTTTGTTCAAATTAAGAAAGAAATCCCATCCCATGCATTAATCAACTCACTTTAATGGCGCGAGCGAGCAGCAGCCGAGAATAGGCGGGGTCGCGAGAGCGGAAGACAATGGAGGCGGCGGCGAGGGCGGCGGCGGTTTCTCCGGCGACGTCGGAGCCCGGGTGGTTGGCGTCGATCTTATACGCCGTTCTCAGAGTGTCCATATCTTCGGGCCTCTCCCAGCAGTTGTGGTCGGACAAGGGATCTCCGACCTGCACGTAGACCACGCCGTCGTGCGCGGTGGCCTTGAGCAAGTAATCCGTCGCCCACTTCACCGCCTTCACCGCATTCCCGAGCTCACCCCCCATGTTTCTGCCGAAGTCGATGACGCTCCACGACAGCAATGTGGCGGTGAACGCCATCGGGAAACCGAACTTCACGTTGTCGCCGGCGTCGTAGTATCCTCCTCTCAAATCCACCTAATTAATTAAACAGAATACACGAACAAAACAAAAATGTGGTTAGCTAGGGTAAAGAGAGAAGAAGAAAAATAATAATTCGGGCAAGAGAAAAGAAGTTACTCCGGCGGAGGCGCCGTCGTGCAAGGCGGAGTCCTTGCGCCAGCGGAGGCGCTGGTCGGGGGGGAGTTTGCCGGAGCGCTGGCCTTCGAAGAAAAGAAGGCTCTTGCGGAGGGCATCGTGGTAGTCATGGAGGTGGGGGGCTGAAGAGCAGTGGCGGAGGAGGAGGAGGAGCAGGAGGAAACACGGCGGAAGGCGGCAATGATTTCGCGCCATTCGCTGCTCGGGGCTCAAGTAAGAATGTGAATATGAATATTGAATATAATTTCTCTGCTTTATTATAATATATATATAAAAGGTGACAAGGGAAGGGTGTCATCGGATTCCTAGGGGATGGGGATGGTGCCGGACACGTGGAGGTGTATGATTGGGGATACGGATGTATGGTAAGATTGACCGTTTATCAACACCTTTGACTGCTCTATTTATATTTTTACATTTTTCATTACATGTCCAAATACTTGGTCCGTTTCGTTTTATTTGTTGTTTTAGATTTTTTATTTTGTTTCAAAATATTTATTGTTTTATATATTTGACCCTATCACAACCCATATTTTAGGAAAATATAATTGAATAAGATTTTATGGTATATATGAAGGATGAATATATTTGTCCACAAAATTAATTGTTAATTCTAGATAAAAAAAAATTAAAACAACAAATAAAATGAAACGGAGAAAATATTAACAATTATTAATAGGGAAAATGACTTTTTTGGTATCCTATATGATTATATTTGTGTTTTTTAACGCGTTCGGTATCCTACTTATTGCATCTGCTAAAATGGTATTCTAATAATATGTATTGTATCACTTTTAATTTCGATGAACTGATATAATAAATTTACCATGGTCAAACTTAAGTGATAGGTGTGGTAAAAATGTAAAATTCCATTTTTTATAAAATTTATTAAAAATTTTGGGACCAAACTTATTTTCAAAACTTTTACCTAAATGGCCAAATTGGATATTTTTTTAACCCTAAACATTTTATTTGGTTCAATTAAAAATATGAAAAAAGAAAAAAAAATGCAAAGCGAAAATGCTAAAAGAAATTGAAAAGGAAATTTGATCCCATAATTTTAAATAAATTGCAAAAAAAAATCATAAATTATGTTTGATTTAAGTTTGATCACTTGAAATCTGTTATTCTAGGTTATTATAACTAAAAGTTATGCATTATATATTGTTAGTGCACTATTTTGACGTATACAATATCTAGAATACCAAAAGTGATAAGGATCAAACCGACTCAAACATAGGGTATTAATAAAAATGATTTTCTCATCATTAATATATTAATAGAGTTAGATCTCCAACAATATATTAATGAGACTGAGCATTGCAAGTGTGTCAGCATGTGCGATATCCGAGTTGTAGGTGAAAGGCTCCAAAAACATAGTAACCACCTTCCAATTCTTGGAAGAAAAGAGGACTTAGAGATGATTCAAAACTCAAATATCTATATCACATCTTAATTACAACTTTTCTTTATTGCTTCTTTATTCAGTTATATATATTAGCTAATTATCTTAGAGTTTTATCAATTAGTATTTTATATCTCTAACGACTGAACAAAACTAGCTTAGTCAACTCAGAGTTAGTACTTGGGAAAACTAGTTAAAGTTGTCAGCTTCAATTGAGAAAAGGCTTTTACACTTCCTTAAAATTTTGGAAAACTCAATTAAATGATTTGGTCTTGATTATTCACCATTTCTAATAACTTATTTTGCGTTTTGGGAGCAACAATATATTATTTTCTACAACACAAAAACTAGTGTCATTTACCATACTTATATCTATATCCAAAAACTCAATATGTTTGAGTGTGCATTTTATTTAGTATAAGATTTGATGTAGAACTTAGAAGAGATATGGCCATCTTCAAATCTTCAATGCTACCCCTAAACACCAATTTAGCATAAATTTCGGGTAAGATTTGGTGTTGATGATCCACAATACTCATTGGATTATTTTATTATTTAAAATTATTATTAAATAAATTACTCTATAAATTTATTTAATTTATAAATTATTTAAAATTTTAAATAAATTCATATTTTTCTTCCCTCAAACTTGCATGACAAGCACATTCTATATTATATATTTGTTTTTATATTATATTTATTAATTTTGAATAATAATCATTTTTAAAAGTAATAAATTAGTAAGCACAATGATATTTAAATTATAAAAATAAAAAAAAATATTTTTTTTCGAAAAAATTATTGTTTTGTGTAATATTTAATGCAAAAATATGAAATTGATAGAAATTTTGGTGTTGAAATTGGACATACTAAATATGGGTCGTGCCTTGAAATAGAGGGAAACGAAGCGAACGGTGTGGGAGATGGAGAGAAATTGATGGAGAGGTGACCGCCAGTTGATGAGCTACACATGGAGAGCCTGAAAAGTGCAACTTTGTGGGGCCATGTCGGATACAGTTGAATTCAGTCATTGAATAGAGTGTAATTTCCTTTGGTAGGATCGATGGATGGATCATGTGAGAGAGAGAGAGAGAGAGAGAGAGTGAGAGAGAGAGAGAGAAAGAGGATCGATGGATCATGTGTGTGTGTGTGTGTGTGTGTGTGAGAGAGAGAGAGAGAGAGACGCATAATGCATTCGGACCGTTGCTGCTCCACTCCTGACTCAACCAATTCCCTAATCCGGATACATGTCTACGGGCGTGTGATTCTCTATTTTGTATTAACGTTTGTTTCACGGTTAAATTTATGAATTTTTTTTTAATTTTTTTCGTCATTTTTAATTTATTATTCTTTCTGTTTCATTTTATTTATTATTTTAGGTTCTTTATCTAGAATTAATAATTAATTTTGTGGACAAATATAAGCATCCTTCATATATATATATCATAAAATCTTATTCAGTTATATTTTCTTAAAATAGGGTTTGTGATAGGATTAAATTAGAGAGTGTGTGTGAAAGTATATAAAACAACAAATATTTTGACACAGAATAAAAAAGCTAAAATAATAAATAAAACGGAACGGAGGGAGTATGTTTTAATTTAATTTTATGATTTTTTTAGGGTTCAACCCATCCAATTAGGATTTATAATTATTTTTTTTGTATTTAATATTCAAAAATATGACTATTATGGTTGATTATTTTAAAAATATGATTTATAATTTTTTAAATTTCAATCTTTTGTTGATAAGTGTGACTAGATTGATTATCTTATAATTAATTTTTATTTTCGTAATATCCATTATTAAACTTGTGAATTCGATCATGAAATATGGGATGAAATACCAAATCTGAAATAGAAGATCTCCTCCCTGTATTTATTACTTACTAGTTGCATACATTTCTTTATTTCGTCATTTCATGGTGTATTAGTGTACAGTGACATAAACTAAAAAATCTAAATAAAGGTATACGAGTACTTAATAAGATTTCACAGTATTATGGAGGTAAATTGTAACGTAACATGCCTGTAATACATCCTCTATCTATGGAGCCGATAAGTGTCCCGGGCCCATCAAAATTTAGTTATTTGCAATCTTCTTTTGTCCCAAAGTAAAAGTTTCGACCTGTCGAAAAAATATATCGTGATAATTCAACTAATATAATGTGTAACACCCTGATTTTAATTTCTAAGAGTTTAAAAAAATATATTTATATATACATATATAGATTGGAAAAAAAAATTATATTTTCAGGTTTAAGATTTGTAAATACACATCCTTAAATAGCTATTTTGGCTCGTTTGCAGAAGTAATAATTTGTAGGGATTCTTTTAGGGAGTTAGTTGTTTTAAAAATAAATAAAGAAGATAATCGGCATGATAAAGCTCTTAAGCTCAAGTTATTGTATGGGAAACAAGTCTCTGCCCTAGTAGAAATGTTTATGTACGCCGGGAATCAAGTCTCCGCCCCTTCTACTAAGGGAAACAAGTCTCTGCCCTAGTAGTCGAAAAGCGTAATGGAAATGTTTATGTGATTTATGAATGATGATATATGTGCAAGTTTAATCGTTGTGAATTGTTTGTTTTCTTCACCGAGTATATCTTCGATATGCTCACCCCTTCCTTACCTCTGCTCTAAATTGTTTCTCTTAGCAGCCTTCCGCGTTTTTTTTGGAACATATTTTTGTGTTCAATGGATTAATTCAAGTGTTCTTTTATTTTTCTGTTTCTTATGCAAAGGTTTTCTATTGGGAAAGGACTAAGTGTCTATGAATAAATGCTAAGCTTTATTTATTTATTTGTTTCGTTTCTTTGCTGTGTTGATGTGCTACCTAGTTGGGTAGTGGTGTTAAATTGTAAGGAAAATGGCATTAAATGTTGGCTTTTAATTCCATATCTGTTGGTGTAAAGTTTTAAAACTTTTCTATATAAAAAAATATATATTGTGAGCGTGTTTGCCTTGCCTAAAGGAATAATCTATTTGAAAAGAATTATATGCACCGAAATTCTTTTAGTCTAGTAAGTATTACGGAAAGAAATTTAAAAGTTATTATATCTTTCGCTTCCGCATTATGGTTAAATTATTTTATTTACTATGGATTTTTTTTAAGTAAAATGATAACGTTATAGAAAATGAAATTTTGAGGGTGTTACATAATGTGACACTTAAACTACTTATTATGATAGTTCGAAACCGAAACATCATTACCAAACTAATTTATGTTTGAAACGGGTTATTATATTATCTCAATTATTTTTCCCATAAAAACAATTTTTTTATATTATCTAGTATAAATGTTAATTAAATTATATAAATTAATCATACTAGTGTGATTTTGCCCACACACAGGCCCAACTGTATAAGGTTTCTGTCAGGTGTTCTTGTTGGGCCTTTAGGGGTTATAGAATATCAAATTTCTGAAGAATCTTAAAAGCAACTGCAGACAATGTGTTATCTCTAGGATAATTAATTAATCGGGTAAATTTTTAAATAGTCATTTTGATTTAGTGAAAAATATTTTTAACACTATTTAAAGAAAACTACGTTTCTAGTTATTTGAACAAAATAATTATTTGTCGTGCAATAATGTAAGATCTGAATGCTGCACAAATAGACTTAGTCGTGTAACTCTATTCGTGTAGTAGCGTAAATTTAAATTATTGCACGACTACGCTCAGCTGCGTACCCTCAATTCGTGCAATAGTATATAAATTTATAATCTTGCACGAATGAACTTATTCGTAAACCCCACTCATGTAGCAATATTAATTTATACTGATACACGATCATATTTCATTCGTACATCCAAATAATGCACTCTAATTGTGCAGCTCACAATTTTATGAAAAGTAATTAAGTATTTTTAGCAAAAAAGTGACTATAAATAATATATTTTTTTCAAATGATTAAAAATATAATTTACTAAATGAAAATGGTTATTTTATATGTTAACACTAATTAATTCACTCTATTTTGAAGTAACATCACTTCTGGTCGTAATTTGATACATATAATAAATTGCGAAAATAATATGAAATGAGCACGTTTTAGGTTCATCAGTTTCATACTTTCATAGATGTATTAAATGATAATTAAGATGTAATAAATTCATATTATTAAAGTAATGAAGTGATACTTTTAAAGTAACGTCTAGTACTTTTTTAGTATGAGCGACTTTTTTTGTACAATTTTTTCTTTTCGGAACAGGGTGGGTCGACCCGACCATACCCATGCACGGCATACCCGCCGGATAGTTTAATGTGCCTGATTTTGAGCCTCAAAGTCTTCTAGACTTTGTCATTTTAAATTATAGAATTTTATTTTTTGCCTCGTGAAGTAATTTCTTCACTTTTATCAACAATATTTTTGTAATAAAAGCAAAACTCTATTCCTCCCCTAGACTTCTCATAGCCTAGCATTTGGATCAATAATTTAGTATATTTTTATTTTTCTGTTATTTTTTCTAGCAATATTCTTTTCTTTTCTTTTTGAAATTTCATTGTATATATATTAATCATAGCCAGTACATTTGAATTTTTTCAACGATTCACAAGTTTTTATAAATTATTGATCCGTTTTAGGTTCTTTTGAAAACCGATCTCCATATATAGTTTAGTTGGTACATTTTAATTTTTTATGATTAGTTAGTTACGTTTTTTATTTGAATCGTTTTTTTCTCCAATTATATATATACCTATATAATTTTTAATGTTACAACATAAATCTCATAATAAAGAATAAGCAAAAAAAAATAAGAGGTAATTACAATTTAATTCCCAATATTTGAAAGTTTTAATGAAAATAACCCAACGTTTTAATAATTACAATTTAATTCCCAATGTTTGGATATTGTAACAGAAACAACCCAATGTTTCATATTAACAATTTAATTCCCAATATTTGAGTATTTTAACAGAAATGACCCGATATTTTAGGCGAAAAAACCATATTGGTCATTTTTTTCAGCAAAAATGACAGTTTATTATATGGGTCCATAGCTCACTTGAGAGTAAATATGATCAAATGTGACCGAAATAGTTTTTTTTATCGAAAATATTGAGTACTTTATGTTAAAATGTTCAAACGTTGGGAATTAAATTGTTAATATTAAATGTTTGGTTATTTCTGTTACAATATCCAAACATTTAGAATTAAATTATAATTATTAAAAAATTGGGTTATTCTTGTTAAAACTTTCAAACCTTGTGAATTAAATTGCAATTAGTCCAAAAAATAAAAATAAAGTTGTGGGATGTAAATTGCGAACTAAAGTAATAGTTAATGGAAGGACAAGAAAAAAGAGGCAAGCTTTGGGACAAATATTGTAGGTAGGGACCAAAATTAGAAAAGGAAACTTTTGATATGAGAAAAAAATTAAAGTTGCAATTTCTCTCACACAAATAAAATAAAATAAAATTATGGGGCAAAACAAAAGCCTAATATATAATGGAACATGGAGGAAACGGTTGGTCTTGCATGTTGGAACACTTTATATATATGTCGATATTTTTAGGAGCATTCATTTTGTAATAGTATTATATGGACATTAATTTGGTTAGAAAATTTGAAAAAAAATAAATAAAAATTGGGATTTCTTCAAAGGATGTGACATGCTAAATAAAATCATCGTCCCATTTTTCTCTATCCCATTTGGTGTTCTATTTTTATTTTTATTCGATTTTCATCATTTTTTTTCAATGTCAATTTGTTATGGCTTAGTTTAATTTTATAATTATTTTCCCTTTTATGAATAGTGTCATTCTACCATTTAAATTTTGTTTCAAAAAAAAATGTCATTCAGAAAATTCACCTTTTTTCACACATTTGTCCCTCATTTAATACTTTAATACATCTATATATATTTAATGCATTCACATAAGGGTGTATTAGGTAACTCAATTAATTTATTAATCTGTGTACATTCATCCAAAATGACACTTAATTGGAAACGAAGAGAGTATTATTTAGGGTTTATTCCACACAATTAGGATTTATATTTATTTTTTAATATTTATTTCTTATTTTTTAGTTAATATAATTAATTAATATGGTTGATTATTCCAAAAGTAGGGTATATAATTTTTAAATTTTTAGCCATAAATGTTAATTATGATTTGTAATACTATAATAAAATTTATTTTTATAATAAATATTTTTAAAATATTAAATTTTATAGTGGGACGTGAAAAAGGAACTAGATGATTTTATCCCGTGACATGCATGCATGTAAAGTTTTTCAATGATTAGGGCACCAATGTGACGCCAAGATTTGCGGTAGTAGAATTAAAGATGAGATATATTAATTAATTCATATCCATATATCAATCATATCATGTCTGTGTGGTTAGTTATATGATTATGTCTTCGACTTTTTAGTAACTCAAAATTTACTTTTGAATCTTCAATTCGTCACATATATATATATATATAGTTAGAGTTTTTTTAAGGACAACAACTTAGGCCGATTTAGAAAAGAGGACAAATTTATTGCGGGCCGAAATTTAAGGACATTAACATTTAAATATTGCGTCCGTAGGCCAATTTTCAGCCCGAAAGGGCTACAGACGCAACACTTAAATGTTAATGTCCTTGAATTTCGACCCGCAATAAATTTGTCCTCTTTTCCAAATCGGCCTAAGTTGTTGTCCTTAAAAAAAGGCAGTCTATTGTTTCTCCTACATGAGTTAGAGTTTTTTTAAGGACAACAACTTAGGCCGATTTGGAAAAGAGGACAAATTTATTGCGGGCTGAAATTTAAGGACATTAACATTTAAGTGTTGCGTCCGTAGCCCGTTCGGGCAGAAAATTGGCCTACGGATGCAACGCTCAAATGTTAATGTCCTTAAATTTCAGCCCGCGATAAATTTGTTCTTTTTTTTAAGTTGTTGTCCTTAAAAAAACTCTAACTCTCTATATATATATGTATATATGTTGTGTGTAGGGGGAGTAGGGACCTCGTCCTCTCATCGCAATTATGAATTTCTCCGACCGTTACGATAAATATGGCCGCAATCACGAAAAGAAGGAGCAGCCGAAACTTGCGGCAGAAAGCAAATACACATGTTTCACTTTCACATCTACTTGCGACCATCTCCAACAATCATGACTAACTATTGGCCCTTAATTTATGTTCAATTTTGCTACTCTTCATGTTTGGGATGAATGTAGTTAGGACAGAAGAAATAAACCTTACATAGAAAACTGACATACTCACCCAGTGATGTTGATGAGATTCAAACTCGAAACCTTTAATGTTAAGCATACATTACTCCAACATTAGATTACGCTACCGGACATCTAGCTAGGATATATTTGTTAGAGAAATTCTATGTCACATCCACACGTAGTGACTCATCCGTTACAATTAAGAATGTAAAACAACAGAGCCGCTCGCGAGCTATTCGGAGTTTGACTCGAAAAAAGTTGGTTCGAAGTTCGTTCATTTTCTAAACAAGCTGAGCTCGAACAGAGCAGTGTTCGGCTCGACCAGCTCGCGAACATGTTCGAGTCCGAGCTTAATCGAACATGTTCATGAATATTATAAATATTTCAAACGGGTAAATTAAATAAACTATTTTTTCCGAGCATTTGAGATGAAACTTGTTTAGTAAATTTTCGAGCATTTCATGAGTTGAGCTCGAAACGAATTCAAACATGACAAATATTTATCGAGTCGAGCTTGAACAAAAGGAAAAAAGCTCAAATTGAGCTCGAGCTTGAATATTCCTCAAAAAGGAAAAAAGCTCAAATTGAACTCGGGCTTGAATATTCCTTAACAAGGCGAGCTCGAGCATCAGGTGTTTGATTCGATTCGATTTGTTTACAGCCCTAATCACAATAAACCTAAATAATGTGAAAAATGAGAATCTCATATTAGGTTTATTGTAAAAGAGGACACACTAGTACTGTATACAACAATTAAGTAGAATTTCTCATATATTTGTTGTTACAGATTTGTAGATAGCCCCACCTGGAAAACAAAATAATGATAATGACATGGACAAGGACAAAATTGTAATTTCGGGCCTCTAAGTGGCGATACTACTTAAACTCCAACACTAGGTCATGGACTTGGGGAAGTCCCAAAATGAGAATGTTAATAAAAACATTAATATTCGTGATCGCCGGCGTCATGTTCTCGGCGGCGAGCGCCGGCAACGCTACGGAGTTCATCCGCACAAACTGCGACACGACGCTATATCCGGAGCTGTGCTACCATTCCCTAGCCGGGTACGCGAATGCAGTGCAAAGCGACCCGGCTCGGCTGGCCCGGGTAGCGGTGGGGGTGAGCCTGTCACGCGCTAAGCGCATGGGGCTCTACGTGGCGAACCTGAGCCGCCAAGCAGACTACTCGGCCGACCACCGAGCCGCCGCCGCCCTGCACGACTGCTTCTCTGTCCTGGGCGATGCGGTGGACCAGATACGAGGGTCGCTCAAGCAGATGCGGAGGCTCACCGGCACCGGCGAGGAGCTCAGGTACCAGCTCAGCAACGTGCAGACGTGGATGAGCGCCGCCTTGACCAATGAGGACACGTGCGTCGACGGTCTGGATGACGTGGCGATCGGAGTCGTCGGAGACGAGGTCTCCGGCAGAATTTTGAAGGTGAAGGAGGTGACCAGCAATGCGCTGGCTCTCGTCAATATGTTCGTTTCTAAGCTCATGACCACTACTTTCTAGTTAATTACCATATAGTCCCTAGCTACGTTTATATATATATATAGAGAGAGAGAGAGAGAGAGAGAGATGCACACGCTTTTATATATTCATCAATGCATGCATCCACACTTCCATCAGCTAGCGGGTGGTGACTAACTCTATATCAGTAGCGCTATATAGTTATATACAAATATATATATATATATATTACTACTGCATACTAGTACGTGTGTGTGCGTGTCAGTGATCTGTATATATATGTTATATCTGTGTGTGTGTGTGTGGAATGAGTATAATGTATCGTACGTCTAGATATAAATGTGGTATGTTTGGATCGCCAATTAATTAATGTCACTGATCTCTGTTTAGTTTATTTCTCGAAATATATTCTCGATTTCTTGTAATTCATAATCCGTAGTCTGTATTCTAGCTAGCTAGCTGAAGTGCATTCTTGCAGGATTAATTTTTTTATTATTATTGTAGTTTTGTCTAGGGTCGACTATATACATATATACATACATATATATGTATGTATACATATATATATACCTTCACTTAAGATCCTCTAGTCTGAAATGTGCCAACCATTTACCAAATCTCAAAATTATTATTTTTTCTTCCATTCTTCCTCAATTTTATTTTCTTTTGATTTAGTATAATTTTACATTATTATTTATGGTTTATAAGTTTACTCCATCCAATTATGATTTATAATTATATTTTAATATTTATTTTTTATTTTTTAGTTAATGTAATTGATTTTTGGTTGATTATTCAAAACTTAAGGTATATGATTTTTTAAAATTTCAATTTTTAGCAATAAATATTAATTATGATTAGTTATAATATAACAAATTTAATTTTTACGAAAAAACATTATTAACTATACATAATTTTATTATTGACACACGATTAGCACATAAAATTGAGACGAGAGCATCTCTACTCATATGCCTCTGAATCACTATCTGCGGTGTAGTTATAGTTGATGGACATAAGATCGATAAATGGGTGTACCCATAATTAAATAACTAATGCTAACCGGCTGTCAAATTAAGGGTTAATTATTGATTCCGAATTTTCAGGCAAAGAAAAAGAAACTAAATTAAAATGGATAAGACATCTTAACTCGTCTATATATAATTTGAAATCTATCAATAAAATATTTCACATAGGTATCTTTAATTTCTGGAGTAATGATTTTGGTTTAAAAATGGTGTTCATTCTTCTTTTAAATTAAATTATTTTAATAATTGGAACCTGGGTATGTAGAAATGATTCGACGACGTTACCTTTTGATCAGATCCTGTCGTCTTATATATGATTATCATGATTATATATATCACTACATCATTATGTTGGTGAGCACGGGGAGTAACTACACTTATAATATATATATGTACCACAATCTTTCATACAAAATATTGAACTCATAGATACAAATTTATGTCGTGAAAAAATTCGAACTTAATTCGTAGTTAATTTGTCGACAATCTAACGATAAAATATAATCCGTAGCTAAGTCCGTTGTTAAAATGTATTTTCTCTTGTATTGTTTTGTATGATCACGACAAGAATGTACGTATGGAAGAAACCAAATTTGGTTCAATAAATTAAATTAAAAAAGAATATAGTTCTTTATCAAATTTTCGTATATACTATTACTTACATTACCACACGAGGCAAAACTATATAGGGTAATTCAATACATTATACATAGCCACGATTTACTTATCAAAGCCCCATATTTTATTATTTCATTATTAAAAATAGCCTATGCAATTCATTATCTTGTATTATTTTGATTTTTAATTCATTTGAGGCATGAAATGAAAATGAAAATGAAAATCAATATCTTATTCTCTCTCAAACTGAATTGATGATCTCTTGAGATTCGTCAACAATAACTTTTGTTATCAATGACTCCATATTAATCAATTCATCTTGGCAATTAGATGCATATCAAAATAAAACTCTTTCATTTACATAAACACATAAAAAATCAGTGGTCTAAGTCCCATCCAAATCCACAACATAAAATATTTTATTATATTCCTCAAAAAGGCTTTTCAAGGTTACAACAAATGCTCATCTAGAATCTCTATTGCATATATCATCCAATTTTATTGATGTTTCAGTTGCAAATCATGCTTCATGTTATATACAATATACCTATATATATATTTATAAGGGGACAACAATTTTCTTGATTATGTTTTTTTATTTTTATTTGTTTTTCGAGGAAGTTGATTTGTTATGAGTTTAGAACTGAAAAAGAAGAGCGAAAAAAAAATGAATTGAAAAAAGAAAATGAAAGATTAAGAAAAAAAAATTTGCAGTTTGCTAGGGCAAAAAGAAAAGGATAACGGGGCTATAGGATGTTATCTGTTTATAGGGCAAAATAGGTATAAAATTATTATTTTATTTTATTTAAATATTGGGGTTATAGTGAGTAAAACTGTGGTTATATATACTCTCTTCGTTTCATAATGTTTGTTGTTTTATAATTTTAATCTAGAATTAACAATTTTTTTTTACTAAAATATCACTTCCTTCCATATCAAATAAAATCTTATTCCCTTATATTTTCCTAAAAAATTGACAAAATTTTATCTCTCTATATATTTATAGGGTTAAACTTGAGAGAAATAGTGTGAAAATATTTAAAATAACAAATATTTTAATACGAAATAAAACTTCTAAAACAACGATCAAAACGAAACGAGGGTGAGTATTTCATAACTAGTGATCGAATAATTTTTTTAGAATTGCCCCATTTGATTGTTTGGAGAGGTATCAAAATTGAATATAATTAAGCTATTATTCACAAATATGCCCTAATAGCCCCCCCCCCCCCCCCCCCCCCACTTTAATCTTAATTTGAGCAAATGGGCCTATACATTTATTTGCTTCCCACAATTATAATTAATTAATTACATTCGACGCATAATCTTTTTTTTTCTCGTTTTTTTTTTTGATTCACGTGCATGCAACTTAGATCACCAACTCTAAGATTTTTATAATACCTTGATTGAATTCCAACAGGAAACACGCGTTGACTCGATTAACCAAAAAAAAAAAGGTAAAATAGGTGATACTTTTTAAGGATATAGATGATACTTTTTGAATTTTGGGTGATACTTTTAGTATTACGGTTGATATTGATTTTGAGGGTTTTCTTATTTATTTATTTTGGCCGATACTTTTTAAAAATATATGTGATACTTTTGGGCTTTTAAGTGATATTTTTTAGTGTTACGGTTGATACTGATTTTGAAACATTTCTTTTCTTTTTTTGAAGTTGACCAGGTCAACGCCCGTCTCCCGGCATTGACCCGATTAATTCGTCTGATGGTGCATTTAGTATACACATGTGATTCTCTTTTTATTTAGAGTTCATCATTCCCTAATTAGGGTAAATTAAAAAAAAATGGCACACGAAATGTAATACGGATGGACACAGGGGATCTGATCAAAATAGATTCATTCACATTCATTTTGATACAAGGATTGATTGATGTTGTTATTGGCTCTTTATTTTTATTTTTATTTTTTTTTGAGAAAATTAAGATTAATTATGTTATTATTACTAGAAGAGTACTGCTGTTATGAGGAATTAAATTTTAACAGCAGTCAACCAATATTACAAATATAAATAACTGAGGTTTGAAACTGCCGCCTGTCGAATTGTTGGAATTAATTGTAATATGTCGAATTGTTGGAATTAATTGTAATACGTAATTTGACTACATTAATATTGCTAATGAATTGCCAGGTTGGCAGAGAATATAATAAAATATTTTATAATGTATGGCAGTATTTTATTGTGTTAGATTTTGACTTCAATCCAATCCGCAACCGGAATATAATATTATATTAATTCTTGCAGCTGCAGGTGGGATTAATCTTTTTAAATACTTCATTATTTCAAACCACACGGTTCATGAAAAAGAAGTACTACCCAAAATTGCTTTTGGCTCGGTGATTATATTTTGGATTTTATTATGATAAATCTTGGGTTCAAAATTTGTTTTGAACATTTCATTTTTGTCTCTTTAGGAATGACACAGTGATACACTGATATTTTTTTGAGGCAAGAGGTTTCAAGTTCGAATCTCAATATCAATAGTTAGTCTGTCACATTTGACCTGTTAAGCATGATTTACTTTCATCTAATCACCAACACCATTAGGCATGAATTTGTCACACTTGGCTTACCAAGTATGATTTACCTCCCTCAACACTATTTCACCTCCCGCGTCTATGAGGGTTTACCCCCCTTCCCCTCTCTCTCTCTCTCTCTCTCTCTATATATATATATATATATATATATATATACTCCCTTCGTCTCAATTATATAATCCAATTTCTTCCCGCACATAGATTAAAAATATTTATCAAAATAAGATATTAAAGCTAAGCTTCCAATAACACATTTATTGAATATTTATGACTTTCAACTTTTAAGTTGCTATTTTTTTAATTTTCAAGATTCAATAAGGGTTTATTTGTACATTACTATGTAAATTAGTAATACTTATAGTAATGAGACTATATAATTAGGACACCTCAAAATAGTAAAATGAACTATATAATCAGGATGGAGGGAGTGTAAACTAATATTATTAGATGTGAATCTGCTACACTCGACTTACCAAGAATGGTTTGCCTTCCCAATACCATTTTACCTACCCCTGAGTGACTCCGGATTATCCTTGATATAAAAAAAAAGTACTAGCAAATTAATTAACTAGGTTCATTATATTTGAGGCTTTGAAAGAGTCAATTAATTCATATTCTTTATAAATAAGTCATTGTATATTAATGTCCTGGCCAATTAATTACTTAGTAATTACTGTCCAATCCCCATCAAGTTGCTAATATTTTATTTCTTAGGAAATTAACAACTCATGTTGACGTTGAAATAATATATATGTGTGCTTTTTAGTTTTTCCCTTTAAAAAATATATTGATGTAGAATGTTGACTTGTGCGTGAAGTCATTAACAATCAAATGACACGCACACAATTCCACATCATTTCAAACCCTATTATACCTTTTTTTTTTTCTTTCGAAATTCCCTATCCATACACAAAAATAAAAGGTTTAATTAGTTTTCATGAGTACTAAAATGACGTGTGCATGGTTATTTCATAATCTATTGGCTATCCAACTCATACTACTTACCCTTTAAAGTCTTAATTATTGCTTGTAAGAACAACAAACTTATACAAAACTAACTAATTATATTCCTTTTCCATGCAACCATCAAGCCTCGTCTCTTAATTATGCAGACCGGATTATCTATTCTCGTTTTATCTTGTATTCAAATCATTAGATTCATACCATATGAATTTAATTTTTTCAAGTGGATAATTGTTTAATTTTTTAATTAAATACACATATCATGAATTCAATGATTGGAACACAAGATGAAAAATCAAATTAGAACAGAGGATCTCATCCGCTCGTTATGATTGCTTGCTCATTGGCTCATGCACCCTTAACTTCCATTTAGAAGGACTTGAATTGAAAATATTTATTGCTCCTACTCCTATCCTCTATAAAAAGGCCTAGCCTCTTTTTTTCATCATCAAATTAAATCATTGAAAATTCATCTCTACCTCCTCTCAATTACAAATTAACCCCCCCCCCCCCAACCAACCTCTTCTTTCTTGCATACATACATAGTTGCATGCATGGCTAAACATAATTATTTCCCTTCTCTTTTGCCTTTGTTATTTCTTTCAACACATTTTATCTCCGCCCCAAGCTTACACACCCCAATTTGCACCCAAACCCCTCACCCCGACCTATGCAATTCTCTCACCACCACCCTAACCGGAACCCTCCCCGATTTTCGCGACGCGAGCCTTAGGGAATCTTTATCCGAAGCTCAGAATGCCCACAAACTTATTCTAGACATGGACCTAAGTTCATTCAATGAGCGAGCCAAAGCGGCTTGGGCCGATTGCCTATATCTCTACCAAGACTCCATCTATCAACTCAATCGATCCATCGCCTCCCAAAACAACCCACTCGATGTCCAAACATGGTTGAGTGCAGCCATTACCAATGAACAAGCATGCCAAAATGGCTTTCTTGATTTCAACTTGCCCCCCTCTCTCATGCCATTCATTAGCGACTCCTCATCCTCGTCGTCCTCGTCTAAGTTGCTTAGTAATTCACTAGCCATCAACAAGGCCGCCATATCTTCATCATCGTCCAAGCACGAAAGAATTAACCGGCGTTTATTAGCCCATGATTTCCCGGATTGGGTTTCGGCCCGTGATCGGAAACTGCTCCAATCTTCAGTGAAAGGTGATGTGGTGGTGGCTCAAGATGGTTCGGGTGATTATAAGACTATTTCAGAAGGGTTAGCTGCGGCGGCGAGCCGAAGGAGTGGAAGCAAGAGATTTGTGATATATGTGAAGAAGGGGATTTACAAAGAAAATGTGGAGGTGAAGAGATCTATGAAGAATATAATGATAATCGGAGATGGAATTGATGCAACCATTGTTACGGCTAGTAAGAATGTTCAAGATGGCTCCACAACATTTCGTTCTGCAACTTTTGGTGAGTTTGATTCATTTTACTACTTTAAACTCATGACGACATTTTTTTGGCAATATAATATTATATATATATATATATAATATAGTCCTTGACTTATTTTTCTTCTACCTAATACGTACTCATTAATTTTATTTGTTTTAATACACTTGCATATTATATTTTATTTCCTGCAGTGTGACATTTATTATTGGATTAGCTAGGATAAGAACGATTAAGTTGCAATACGCAATCCATTCGAAAATTAGTTTTTGACGTGGAGGAATAATTAATATGTACTATTATATATATATATATATATATGTATGCATGTATGGTTGTTGCAATTAAGTTAGCATGTCAAACAGTTTAATTAGTTTAGTCCTAATTAGCTAGTCGTCTCAGATTATGAGACAGCCTTATGTTTATAATTTGTTGTTTGGATCATCGTGTCAAGTTGCAAGTTAATTAAATTTATCGTGTGGAATATCTTAATTATTTAATTAATTATCGATCATGTAATAAAAAATAAACGCACAGTTTGTCCCCACTTTTTGCGCTTTATCCTTTCAACAAATTAACTTCAATTTAATTATATCATTTATATCACATCCACAACCACATCCATTATATATTCAATTTAATATATCGTGTCTTGGGTTGTGAATTGTGAGAAAATCCATTATATATTCATGTAGTGCATGCATCCATTAAATTTTTAACACGTGGCACGTGGATCCACATTTTAAAAATAAAATGAGAAATAAGCGTGGACTCCACGTGCCTCATGTTAGATAATTTGTGGGTGCATGCAGTACACCCACACGCATTATAGAATTTCTCGTGAGTTCTGATTGACGATGATGTGGTGTAATATAGCTGTTACCGGTGATGGCTTCATTGCCCGGGGCATCACTTTCGAGAATACAGCCGGAGCGAAGAAGCACCAGGCGGTGGCGCTTCGCTCCGGCTCGGATTTCTCGGTGTTTTACCAGTGCAGCTTCAAGGGCTACCAAGATACCCTCTACGTCTACTCACAACGACAGTTCTACCGCGACTGCGACATCTACGGCACCGTAGACTTCATCTTCGGCGATGCAGTGTCCGTCATCCAGAACTGCAACATTTACATAAGACAACCCATGCCCAATCAGAAAAACACCGTCACAGCCCAAGGGAGAAAAGACCCTAACCAAAACACCGGCATTATCATCCACAACTCCCACGTCACCGGCGCAACTTCTTCCAAGAGTTATTTAGGGCGGCCGTGGCAGAAATATTCAAGAACGGTTTTCATGAAGTGCACCATCGACGGTGTGATTGATCCGGCGGGGTGGCTTCCGTGGAGTGGAAATTTCGCTCTAAGCACATTATATTATGCTGAGTATATGAACACCGGAGCCGGTGCCACCACCGGTCGGAGGGTCAACTGGCCGGGATTCCATGTCTTGACCAGCGCTGCCGAAGCCGGAAAATTCTCGGTCGGGACTTTCTTGGCGGGAAGCTCATGGATTCCGGCCACCGGTGTGCCCTTTACTTCCGGCCTCTAATATATACGTGCATGCATGTATATATCTTCACGTGTGTATATTAAGTTGGAAAATTAGTTGTGTTTGCGTGGCTAGCTAGTGGCTTAATGTATTAATTGTTGTGTTGTTTGTTTGCTTCATCACTATTCATCATCAATAGTAATTTAGTGTACAAAAGTGTGGACAAGTTTGAGTTTGCCTACTTATTGCCTTAAAAGTATTATACATGAATATGTAATTGAACATTAAATTTGTATGTATGTATGTATTGAATGATATAGGTTATATGCACTTAGCTATATATATATATATATATTGAGGAAAATATATACTAATTAATTAGCTATTGAATGGTACCACATACTATACACTTAGCTAGTGTAACAAAGGAAACAAACAAAAACAATGTTTATCATAAATTCATAATGTATAATTAAATGCCAATAGGCAATATACGTTGCACAACTTTCTTGGCGGGCGGACTTTAATCCACATTATGAGTAGAAGCAATATATACACACATGTATATAAAATGAATAAATTAATTAATGTGTGTGAAGATCGGTAGTTCGAACAAATAAATCAAAATTTTTTAGAACAAAATTAAAACAAATAAATCAAATTGAAAATACTTTGTTGCCTCATAGCTCTTCTGATTTGGGCGAGGGAAGATGCCTAGTTATGAGTTATCTTCTTTAACTGTATTATTTGATGTGACTAAAATATGATACTTAATTTTGATCCTAATAAATTATTAATGTTAGTCATGTTGTAATATAAAATGATGGGCTTCAATAATGTGAATTCTTAATTAGAAATTAATTCATGAATCCTTATCAAGATCCAGACCCCCATATACGTACCATTGTCAAATAAAATTAGAGTTTCACCATAATAAATAATGTCATAAAATTAGTAATCTCTCTTGATGACTTTGACATTAGATATAATGTCTCATAAGTCATAACTCATTATGCAAGTTGTAGTTTTCACACAACACTCGTGCTACTTGAACACACCACAAATTCATAAAATTCTCCACGACAGTACATAATATATAATTTTCTTATCTTCAATCACATTCAATTTTATCAATTATTAAGTATATATATATATATATATATATATATATATATATATATATATATATTGTGCACCTAAAAGTCCCAATAATAAATTAAAAAGAAGAAGAAGAAGAAGAAGAAGAAGAAGAAGAAGAAGAAGAAGAAGAAGAAGAAATGGATTAAAGGGAACGTGTGAAGATACCTTATTGACGACCCTAATTAATATTCACTTCAACTATCGATAATTGCAGATCGAATTAACGTTGTCAAGAACAAAAAAAAGTTTGTTTCAGAATTTCAGTATTGTATTAATGGTTTAATTTGGGGTTAATCATTACTCAAAAGATTTATTGGACAAGTGATCGATGACTATATATTAATCAGTGCATTTTCAAACAAATTATTTTACGTTGACAAAAGATAAACTCACTAAACTGGTGGAAACAATCGATCATCTTTGACAACTTTTACAACCCTTCGACAAGTTAATACTGTCCAACTAAAATTGTCCAAACACGATGATCTAGTGATGGAGTAGTGGTGTAGCTTAACTAAGATTGCAGAAGGCGCTAGTCAGGCGGTCGATGGGGCTAGCGCCTAGAGCACCTAGATGGGGCCTAGGCAGAGTCTGGGCATTTTTTATTTTATTATTTTATATATTTCTTAACAAATTAAATATAAAAAAAATCATATATAAATTCATAAATCTAAAGATTCCAAATAATATCAATTAAAGTTTAAATCATCCAAAATCCAAAACAAAACAAATATTGAAAGTTCAAATTATTCAAAGTTTATGACAAAATAACATTCAAAGTTCAAACGAAACTCAATTCAAAAGAAATCAACATTCATAGTTCAAACATGCAAATATTCCATGATACAATAACCATCCTATATATTCATCTCCAACTCCATTAACCAAATCGATCGCGCAATTTAATTTAGTTTTACGTAATTTAATTTCTTTTAGATGCTTTAGGAATTAGGAACTAGGAGCCCATTTAATAATTAATATATATATTTTTTAAATGAAATTCAGCTGCCTAGACGAAACTCGGCCGTGTAATCGCCAAACAATTCCGCCTAAGCGGTTAGTCCGCATAAGAGGGCCGATTACAGAATTTTCACCTTAGGAGGGTAGCGCCGAGCACATAAGCGCTGCCTAGGGAACATTCTGCAACACTGAGCCTAACCGATGATTTTGAATTCAAATTTTACCAACACCGTTAGCTGATACTTGAGGTAGTGACTACAGATTACCGAAATAAGGTATAATTTAGTTAGGAAGAGACTCTTAAACACTGAAATGAAATAAAACTAATCACACTCATGTACTTTAATTAAGCATGATTGTTCTCAAACATGACTAGAAAGGAAAGAAAAAGAATAGAGAATGAAACATTAATTAAACCTATGGGCCACAATAAATCCATGAACATCAGAAGGCCCACAAGAAAAACTAAGAAAAGCCCAAGAAGATGGCCCATAATCAATTTTCTTGTCCTCTTCCAAATCAAAATGAAAGAGTCAACGCTTGCTCAACAATTCCAAATTTCCCTCAAAAAAATAATTAATTTTTTTTTTCAAATTTGATCAATTCCTTAGCTAGAGTGATGTTTTGATGCCAGAATAGTAATTTTCTTTTACTATGTATTGATGCTATATTTAAAGTAATACTCTCCACGCACTTTACTAAGGATTCATTGACCTTTATTTATTATAGTTTCATTAAAGCCATCGTTTACATCATATTAATAAATTTAAATAGAGTATGTGACATAAAAAAAAACAGAGTATGCATCTAATATACGTACATGTAAATTGATAATTTATTTTAATTTTTTCTTGTCCCATACAAAACAGATCGAGCATTAATATGATATAAACGAAATCTTAAATTTGATTATAATTTAATTTAAGTAAAAAAAAATATCCCGGTGCTATGGTCTAGTGGTGGAGTGAGATTGCTTGGAGACTAAAGATCACGAGTTCGAATCTTCTCAATATCATCAAGTTGAGTGTGTGAGTAAAAACAAATTTAAGTAAAAGAAAGTTGTACTAGTAATCATAATAATTAATTTAAAATAAACCAAATATATAAAATTTTGGAATAAAAGTGTTTGAAATATTATAATATTTAGTTTTTCATAATAATAATAATAATAATATGAAAATGGTTTTGACATTGAGGATGTGTTGCCTTCACCGTTTGTGTTGATTAATATGGTTCGTGTTGCGTTGCGTGAGATGCGGTATATGGGAACGAATCGTGGATATATGCGGAATGATGTGAATGATTTGCTCACCTTGAAGGCCCTCAAGGTTCAGCCGCGGCCTTTGAGCGCCGGGTGTTATGGCAACGGGAGGGGTGTTCCGGATTCATGATGGCCCAGTGAAGGGATGTTTTCATACAAAAGAAGGTGTTGGATTTGCCTTCATTGCCGAGTTGTTAGCTGTTTTGGCGGCGTTGGAATGGGCTCGAACACTGTCTCTGGACTTTATTTGGCTGGAGGCAGATTCAGTTTATGTGGTGTCTCTGCTCTCTTCTCAGAGTTTGTAGGTTCGTTGGAAAATTAAAGCTCGTTGGCGTGCGGTTCTCGATTATATTACTCATATTTACTTTTGTGTTTCTTATATCTATAGGGAGGGGAATCGTATTGCTGATATTCTTGCTTCTCCTATAGTTCCTTCTGGTTTTTGGACTTCCGTTATTCCTTGTATTCATGATGTCGGTTCCTTGAGTTATTGTCTTGTGATACCGAGACTTTTAGGTTTGACTTTTTTTCTTTCTTTTATTAATACAATTTATTTGGAAGAAAATATGGTTATAATATCAAAATAAATAGAACAAAAATGAAAACAAAGATATTTTGGAGTGTTAATAGGAGAGAGGGCATGCGTGTTATTAATTAATAACATTAATAATTTATTTGTATCTATTTGTTCTTTTTTTTGAAACTTACTTTATTCTAAAAAGAAATATTAGAGATGTATTTGACCATTTTCACCTTCCCTTGAATTTGATATTTGAGAAATAGAAAGAATGGATGAGGTAGCTAATGATAGGCTAACATTTGAAAACAAAGGGCAAACTAGTAATTTCAGGTACCTAAACCAACTTTGTAATAGCTAACACAGACACATCAGCGATCCTCACACTACTGTTCTCAATCGCAGAGGACCGTTGGATCATAAACCAAAGGACAACAATCCCCAGCCGCTGATGCACACTCACTCAATGCTCTCTCTCTCTCTCTCTTTCTCATTTTTTTTATTTATTTATGAATTCCTTTTCTCCATCTCCGATCTGCTTAAAATCGCTCTCCTTCCCAAATTTATCGATCCAATTTCTATAGCTCGATCAGCTTAATTTAATCATTATGGCCAGTGTTAGCGAAGAAGTGCAGAATCAGCTGGCTGAGGCTGAGCCACCGGTGGCCGGCACTATGCCTCCGTATCCAGAGGTACGCGCCGCCGCACACGGCGGACTTACTTTTCCTTTTTTTTTTTTTTTGCTTTCTCAGACGGAAAGATATATAAGCTTTGAGTGATTTTCGGCAGATGATTCTGGCAGCAATCGAAGCATTGGGCGATCCCAACGGCTCAAACAAATCGTCAATCTCTAAGCAAATCGAAGCCACCTACGGCAGCCTTCCGCCGGCTCACTTCACGCTCCTCACTCACCACCTCAACCGGATGAAGTCGTCGGGCCACCTCATTTTCACCAAGAACAACTACCTCAAACCCGACGCCAACACCCCGACGCGCCGCGGCCGCGGTCGCCCCCCCAAGCCCAAAACCCCTCTTCCGGCGGGATTCCTTCCGCCGCCTTCTCGCCCGCGCGGCCGCCCGCCTAAATCTCGCGACCTAGACGCTCCTCCGCCTCCGCCCAAACCCGCTTCAGCTGTCTCCGGGAGAAAACGTGGGCGCCCGCCCAAGGCCGCCACCACTGCCACTGCACCTCCACCTCCACCTCCCTCCGCCGCAGGTCCGCCGCGCGGGCGCGGTAGGCCGCCGAAAGTGAAGCCCGCCGTTACTGCACCTGTAGGAGCTTGATTGGAGGAAAAGTAAGTTGAAAGTTGTGTAGGATTTAGGCCTAATCTTTATTTGCTTTTGATTTTAATTTATGATGATAATATGTGAGTTGGCTGTAAATTGAAAATTGAAACCACCTTGTTTTAATTCTAAGGAAACACATTTGTTTTTCCAGTGTCACATTTCATTACATGTATGATTATATCATTCAGTTGCTGTCTATTTAATTTTTCCTCGAAAAATCTTATCTTTCAATTCGTATTCACTAATGTGATTTCTAATATTATTATTAACAAAGCCAAGTTATTATTATTATTATTATTATTATTATTAGCAAGGCAGCTTATGAGATTTTACTCGATCCCAATTTTTATTTTAATAATAAATTAAATCACATAAATTAATATTCTTTTTTGATTCTATAAACGTTAATTTGGATGAACTTTATATAGATTAATAAAGTAATTAAATTATCTAATATATTATTATTTAATGGGTTAATTACTATAAAATACACAAACTTTGACAAGATTTACAAATTAGACACAAACTTTAAAATTTTGCAATTAAAACACAAACTTACATTTTTTTGCAAAATAGACAAACTCAAATTTTTCGGACTAACGGAAAAATGAGAATTTGCGACATATAATTCATTTTCATTTATTAAAACCAATGCAATGCTATCTAAATTGAAAGGTGAACAATTTTTATGACTTTGCGGTTTTCAAATTCAATTGATTTTAAAATTTTGCTTTGAGTTTGTTTATTTTGCTAAAAAAATGTAAGTTTGTATTTTAATTGCAAAATTTTAAAGTTTATGTCTAATTTGCAAATCTTGTCAAAGTTTATGTATTTTACAGTAATTAACCCTTATTTAATTTATTTTAGCTCAATGGTGAGTCAACAAGTTCTAATTTTCATGGTTGTATGAAATCATTGATACTCATGGAATGGAATGAAATGGAATGAAAGACTCCAACATTCTTGTTTAATTATCATTCACGTTCTCTACAATTTTGATTTTTATTTTTTTGGCTCCAAATTATTCAAAATTAATTTCAACATGGAGCCAAGACTTAAAAGTTAAATTTGATTTAATATTCAAAATTTTGCAACGGTGGTTAAATAAAATTCCTCATTTTTCATGCTGATGTATAGTTTCTTTGTTGGTAATTCACAACTCTTATCCAAACTAAATCCATTAATTGCATTGAATCATTTAATGACAATTCATGTATGTACATTTACATTAAATTTATGATTAGTAGGATGAGGGAATGATTGCCTATACTAAAATAAGAACAAATTAGAGAAAAGGGTGAAAATTTCACCTTCTCTCGTCTAGAATTATATTTTTTTTCTGAAAAAAGGAGGGAGTAATTGTTAATTCATTAATTATATGTAAACTTACAAAATTCATCTTTTTCTTTATTATTTTATATAGTTGTTTTTTAGGGGACAAACAAAGCTCGAATGGTACAAACATGAAATTACAAACAAATAGGACTAAAACAACAATTATTATTTCTTAAAGAAGATATTGAAAAGAAGCAAGTAACACGCAATGCGTTAAAAAGGGAATATCACCAACAATTAATATGTTCAATTTGAATTTTCAATGACGTACAATTTTTTAATAATCAATACGTTATACGTAATACTAATTAATTATGATAAATGAATATTATGAATATATATATATTAAAAGACAACAAAGAAAACTTCATAACTCATCCTGACCTGAAAAGGCACGTAGTTGGAATAATCTTTTCTGCTGAATAGTACTAGCATTTCATTTTTTGAGTTAAATAGTTGAAATAGAGATTTTGTTACATGTATATAAATAATAAATAATAGAAATAGAAGCTGTAATAGAGATTCCTTCTATTATATTATATTATATTATATTATATTATATTATATTAATATTCTATGTGAAAAGGGTATGAGCAACCAATGAAGTCACGACACGCACGTGATATGAGAACTGAAAGTTGATTTTTTTTTTTTGAGGAAAAAAACTGAAAGTTGATTGATATTAAACAAACAAACGGTGGTCTGTAATTTTATTTTTGGAAATGCCAGAAATGAAAAAGATAAGGAAATAACATAACACCATGCCAATAATTTATGTAGCTTTAGCCGGGTTGAAATTTTCTATTACATTTTTTCGTATTTCACTTCGTACTACATTATGAAATTTATGATTTTAATAATATTTAGTATAAAATAAAAATTAATTTTAACATAAATAATCATAGTCAATATTTAACAAAAAAAAATTGAATTAAAAAATTATAAAACATAATTTTGAAAAAAAAATCAACCATAATAATAAATTATTAATTAAAAATTTAAAAATTAAATATTAAAAAAATAATTATAAACCATAATTGGGTGGGGTGAACCCTAAAAAAATCATAAAATTAAATTAAATCACAAAAAAAAAATTGAAGAAAAAAATATTAGAAAAACTCGTAATTTGAAAAATGTAACATAGAATGTAACAGGAAATTCCATGCAGCTTTAGCCATAGATGCTCTTTTTTTTTTTGGAAATAGATAGATGCTAAAATTTTAGTATTTATTTATTTTTCAGGAATTGCAAGCGATCAGCTAAACTCATTTATTTAATATTGATTAATTTAATTTAATTAATAATTTATGAATGTGTTTGGATTGGTAATTTCTTTGTTGTAATTTGATTGGAAGGGAGGAATCATGAGATGGGATTCTATTTTTCTAATGAGAAAAACAAAACAAGAGATTCTTCTTCCTTCAAATGTTTTAGTTTAACTAGCTAGGTGAAGGACAAGGTGGTGCTTTGCTTTTTCTTTATGTATTATATGAAATAATTAATATTAATATTTGGTGACTTTTGCTTTTATTTCATTTTTTTTAAAGAAAAGTGCATTGCCATCGGGACATGTCACACTACATTATTACTGTTTGTTTGCTTTCTTGATTGGTTTTAGCATCTGTGTTTTCCCTTTAAATCAAATTACAGAAATTAATAGAAAAAGTTTGAAAAATATGTGGTTGTGTGAAGCATGTGATGTTTGAAATTGAATAAGGGTTTTATACGGCCATTTATATATAATCACCTCTATTCGTTGTCAGATACATCCACTGATTTAAATTTGTGTGTGCTAATCGTGTGTCAAATCTTAAAATTATTATTTTTTCTTTCATTTTAATTTTTTTTGATTTTGTATAATTTTACATTATTATTTAGATTTATTCCATCCAATTAAGTTTTATGATTATTTTTAATATTTAATTTTCATTTTTTAGTTAATATAATTGATTTTTGGTGTTGATTATTCCAAACTTTAAATATATATATATATTTTTAATTTTTAGCAATAAATATTAATTATGATTAGTTATAATATAATAAATTTTATTTTTATAAAAAATATTATTAACAATGTATAATTTTAATGTTGGCATATGATTGACACCCATAAGTTGGAACTAGAGGTTCTCTGCTCATCTGGTGTTGCTTATATGCATGTTCTGTAGCATTATTACTTAAAATAAGATCAATAAATTATTGAGTTAAATTTTTAAATAGTCATTTTGACTTAGTGTAAAATGTTTCTAGCCAATATTTTTTATAATTTTTTTTAAAAAAATTGGCTAAAAACATAATTTACTAAATGAAAATGACTATTTTTTTTTATATATTAACACTAAATTGTTTGTCTATTGTTACTTCATGGTAACCATTAAATTATAAATCAATGCTTTTGTTGATAGGTGTTGTTTAACTAATATTCTTGCATCACTACACAAAAAATTAATGTGAAGTATCGCTTTAATTGGAGCTGGAGGTCTTTTTATTTGATTCCAAGAATGTTAAAAGCTGCAAGCATGAATAAGTAGTTAAATACAAGTAATCTCTAATTACACTATGAAAAAATCAGTTACACTGGATCAATCACTAATCTCAACTACATATTCATCAGTTCATCGTCCTCTCTCTATCTATCTATAAATATATATAGTTAAATGGCAAGACTGGGGCTATACATATACTAATTAATCTCTCATGGGACGCTTCCCATGGGGGTCTGATTTGGGGCTCCTAACACCAGACATAGTTGCACTTAATGTGGCGGTTCGTGTGGCTGTGGAGCCGAATGATTGAGATATGCCGGAGGCGGATGCTGATCCAGATCTAGATGCAGATGCAGATGCAATTGGTTGGCGTGGACGTGTATACCTGGTTCCAGGATGTCCAGGTCTGTCTGGTTCTTCAAGAATGGCGGGCTTCCTCGATAGTATCAGAACGACACGACTCATGTTGGGCCTCGACTTTGGGTCGGACTGAACGCATAGCAGCCCTATCTGTATGCACATTGCCACCTGATGAGGATCTGCTGAAGACACTATTGCAGGATCCATAATTTCCAAACTCCTTTTCTCCTTGTAATGCTTGTACACCTGCATGCGCAGACAGACACAAATCATGATCCCATGAATTCATGCTTTAGCTCATGATGAAACAAGCTAAGGAAGAATTAATCCTGACGAATCATAGTCATGCTTAATTAGCTCAATACATTCACATAAACAAAAAAAAAACATGTTCTTACCCATTCAAGCAGGCTGCGACAATGGGGATCTTGGTTAAATCTAGAGTTTTTCTGTCCAGTTATAAGCTCAAGAACTACAACCCCAAAGCTGAATACATCTGCTTTTTCTGAAAGATGGCCATGAACAAGGTATTCTGGTGCCATGTAACCACTGGCATAAGATCATCACAAAATTAATTTTATACTAGTTGAATAGATCAATAAACATCATACATTTATATCACTATATCTATAGTTTATACATACTTTGTTCCAGCAACACGAGTGTTAATATGTGTTTGATCTTCAGGATAGAGACGTGCCATGCCGAAATCAGAAATCTTGGGAACCCACTTATCATCAAGGAGGATGTTGCTAGCCTTGATGTCCCGGTGTATGATCCGACAGTGAGCCTCTTCATGAAGGTAAAGCAACCCCTTTGCAATGCCTGTTATCACATCGTACCTTCGCTTCCAATCAAGTTCATCTCGCCTATCAGAGTCTACCAGTGAAATTAAAGAATACAGTAAGCTAAGAAAGAACACACACACACACACATTATAGTTATAGTATACAATTATATATATACATACTGAATAGAATCTTGTCTAGGCTCTGGTTTGCGACATATTGATAGACAAGCAGCTTCTCTGTTTCTGCAGCGTGGACGCAGTATCCCAACAAATTGACGACATTCCTGTGCTGCACACGTGCCAGCAGCTTCGACTCGCTCAGGAACTCCTTCTTCCCCTGCGATGACCTGAGCGACAGTTTCTTCACTGCTATTTCTCTACCATCATCCAGTGTTCCCTGCCAATCAATCCAATTCATAAATATTTATTTCCCAATCAAATTAATACCAATCATAGAATCTTAAATCTCAAATCTCAGATTAATGAAGAATAATTATATATTATTAACAACATACCTTGTAAACTGGGCCAAACCCCCCTTCCCCGAGCTTCAGGCTGGGATGGAAGTTGTTGGTTGCGGCAACTAGGGTTTCAAAAGGGAATTGCTTTTGCTCCTGCGCTGCAATCTTCTCCAAGTCCACTTCGTCTTCATCTAATAATAATTTCATCAAACCCACACCAACACCGATTAATAAATAAAAATAATATCGTCATCGATCGCCGATCCAAATTCAGAAACACAACAATAAACAATTGATTGATCGCGCTAATTAACATCATCAGCTCACCTTTAGTTGATTTGGAAGTGAATTTGTTGATTAGGTTTTTGAGAGACTTGAATTTGAACATCTCATTCTACCAGCTCCAGCTGCAGATCGATTCTTCTATTTTCTGATTCATCCAGATTAATTGCTGATTGCTAATGCTGTGGACGACGACTGTTCATTATTCATCGTTCATTGTTCCTAACCTAATCAATGAACGCGTGCGTATCCAAAAATACAGCTCACAGGCACGAAGCAACCGCGTTTTTGACTCATTCACCTGCCTGCTGAAAGCCTGCAGGCTGCAACCGCTAATGCTATCTCTTCCAAATAATAATATTAATAATATGTAATACAAATCAATTGTGAGTTCCAAATTCTCGATCGTCATTATAGAATAGAATTCTACGAATCTGACCTTGCCTTATCCCAGGTTTTCTATTCAATTTTCTGGTTTCAACGTCTGACCTTGCTTTATCCGTGGGAATGGTCTAGTGACGGACGAACTTACTTTGAAAAATTTACAAATTTGAATCTCTTTAATATCTAATCTATCAGGATTCGGAAGATGAAAACTCTCAATCCAGGACTTCAAAGATCAAAATTCTGCCGAACCTAAAAAATCACGAATTTTGATTTCTTTTTATTTTTAATTAATTTTATATTAATTTTTAATGAAAATTCATTCATTAATTATCTATTAAATCTAATTAAGAAATTTTTAAAATTAATTTAAAAAAAAATCAAAATTCGTGATTTTTGAGGACTTGGATTGAGAATTTTCATCTTTCGGATCCCGAATTGAGAATTTTCATCTTTCAAGTTCTGAATTAATAGAGTACCCATTTTTCAGGTCTGAACCTACAATTCTCCAAAAAAAATGTCTAACCTTGCCTTTTATTTATTTTATTACTAAATAATGATATAATATGTGAAATTAAAAGTTATAAGGAAGTATTTTCTAATTAAAGAAAGTATAAATTAGATACCAATAATTTAGAATCAAATTATATTAAGTTTATTGACATAAACTATTTTATATATAGAAATGAATGACAAGTAATCTATCTTTACGTTAAATTTCTTGTTGAATTGTGTAGCTTCCTAAGTACAAATTCTTCGGATATAAAACAAAATTTAAATTTGCATAAAATAAAAAAGAAAAAAAACTTAAATTGATGATTAATAATTTAGTATTAATTAAAATAACCTGATTGGGCAGTTATCTTGATTTAATAGGACTAGACTACCCGATATGGCTCGGCTTATGTTAAGCCTACACAGTCCTGATCTAGTTCTTGAAAAAAGACCCTCAAGTATAATAGGCCGACCTATTTATTAAATTAATTAAAATATTTTTTTTATAAAATTTATTAATACAATTTGTTAGTTTTCAACAAAAAAAATATTCAATCCCAATCCCCAGCAGTTGAAAGGGATAACAGATACAACTGCACCAGTTCATGAACAAAACTTACATACAAAGAACAATTTCCTGCGCTATCCTAACAAATTACATTCTATATATCATATACGCATGCTGCTTCTAATTCTAATTCTAATTATAAAAGGCCACTACTCCAAATGGATTACTCGTTTGGGGATGGGGATATGCATCCGAGCCTACAGGAAACGCTCCGAACGTCGTCGGATCACCAAAAGGATTCTGCTGTGTTTCTGGATATACAGATTGGAATGTTGGAGCAAATGGAGGATTCTGCTGTGTTTCTGGATATACAGATTGGAATGTTGGAGCAAATGGATTATTTTCATTTTGAGGCTGCAATGGCATAGTTGCTGCCATTTGGACTGCAAACTCATCGTCGGCTTCAAATGGATTCGGAGCAGGTGCTCCATACACTGCCTGCAGTTGCTGGGATGATGCTCTATATGCACCTTCACCGTATAGACTGTCGAGCATGAGCGAATCCAGTCCTCCTTCCTGCCATTGTAGCAAAATTTTGTCATTGCAATTTGCTTGTATGTTGTAACAAAACATATAAGGCTCCCAGCTATATATGCTCATGCAAAAAGTTTCAACCATACCAATTGCCTCTCCTGAACGGATGGCAAGTTAGCGTTGCTGCTGGGAGTCGTAACTAGGGCAAGTTCCCATCCACTAGGATCGAACCATTTTGCTTGGGAAGCATTAGTGTCATCTGCTGCACTGCCTGTGCCTGCACCATCAATAAGATATCAAGAACCCCAGGTCAAAATCAAAAGGATAAGTGATGCCAGAAAATATTTTCTTTTCTTTTCAAGGGTATATCATTCTGACCAGATGGAACAATAGCTAAAGCCAAGGCATTGCTTTCCTCGATTGCAGATGCATCTGGCACGGTCACATTCAACCCCTAAACAATTTTGATAGATTGGATCAGAAACTGCATACATATAGTTCTAGCCCAAATAATATTTACACGAGAAAAACAAGAATTTAGTAGCCCACCAGTAGATCATCAATGCCCAAATTGGTTGGCAGATGTGGAGAAACTGCTGTCTCAACAGATGAGATGTGAGCTTCATTGGATGGTGGTGGCATCCTGGCTTCCTCCTCCAGCACTTTTGTATCTTCAGAAGATGGAGGAATATCCTCTTGCTTATATGTCAGCATAAGCCTTTCTGGATATTCCTGTTTAAGTACAAAACAACCATGTTCTTCGTGAGTTTATTTGTACAGAGGCAAAGCTATTTGCAACCAAACAATGTTCATAAGAGGGGATAAGAACTCTGACCAACGCCACACTTGGAACAGAAACCATCCTAGGAGCTTCTCTTATATATTCTTCCATTGTTACCAGAAAGGACTGTGGAGGCTGGGAAGCAAGAATACATCCAAAAATATATGAATCCATCAACCGATACTTTAGGAACTAACTATCAGTTTGATGCACAAAATATTGTACAAAATGCTTACCTCTCTCAACGCAGGGAACTGGAAGTTTCTAGCAAGTTCAAGTCCCTTACAAATTTCATAAAAATCAGACAAACTAGCAGCCTGCAATAAGATCATAAACATTATGATGGCACAGCAGAAAGTAAGTTTAAGTCCAACATAGTTTTGTTCATCGATGACTATTATAAGATTCAATATTGAAAAGGAACAATACTGAGTCCTGCAGAGTGATACCCTACCTGCTGCCCGGCTCTTTTGTAGATATCCATGGCATTGATGGCTTCATGTCTTGGCATCTCAAAAAACTGAAGGCAAATCAGGTATGGACGAGGACACATTTTTCAATATCAGCATCAAAATATGAAGCCAATAAGATAAAAGATAAATGAAAAGTAAAATAGTATGCATATCACCTTGTCAACAAGATTGATTATCCCATCGTTTATGGCACAATATATTTTGAAACTCTCTTTGAGCACCTAAGAGAATTGACAAAGAAGTCTCAAAAGAGTATGTCAACCACAATAATACTAACACTCAAGCTATTAAGAAATTACTTTTAAAAAGTAAATCCATACACATTTAATGTTCTCTTATATTCAATTTAACATATTTCTGTATGATTCAAATAGCACACATCTATCTATATGCAGAAATTGGTGATGGTAGGTGAAGTGGGAAACCACATACCAAAGCAAGGGAATACTGAATCAGGTACTTCCTCCCTGTTGCTCCTTCAGGCTGTAAATCAAGATAAATTTTGGAAAATTACAACATGAATACAAGGCAGAAACCAAGACTGGTTATACCATAAGAAACAGTTGTCAATAAGATTCGAAGAGTACCCGACATCCAATAAGACGATGTAGTAGCTGCTGCAAGGCAGGCAACTGCTCCAGAAGTTCTTCACTGTTCAATTCTCTAGTTCTACTGTAACCCTGTAGGCAAATTTATGAACAACAGCCATCTTCCAATCCATAAAGTATAAAGACAACGCGATTAAGTTTGGGTATAAAAATTCAAACACTGATTTCCCTATCACATATATTAGGCATGAAATAATAATATTATCATGAATTCAATATTGATTATGTTAAAGGTGTTACCCAAAGTTGGAACACTAACTCGGGGACCATATTTTAAGGCATAAAACATCTTTCCATTAATGTGAAAGAGGAAAAAACAAAAGTCTGAAGGATGTTTAAAAAATGGTTTCAAACTTCAAATTGTCCAAAAGGTTTGACTGATTTTCAAATAATATGAGCTTCACTAACTACAAGTGAAAACACAACTTTATATTAAGAAATTTGTAGAGGAATATATTTATCAAGAACTAGGTTGAATGTAAATGATTAAAATATATACCATAAGTTGCTATCACAACTCTTATAGGTCAATTAGAATATATAACCCATATACACACAGATGAGGCATTAAGCATTCTAATTCATATAATAAATGAAAAAACGTACCATATCTTGCCCTTGTGCAGGTCTAGGAAGTCGCTCGGCTTCAATGTCATACCTAAGAATCCTAAAGCATTCAAGACGTTCTTCCAAGAACAGTGCATAAGTCCTTACCCAGGCAGAGCAATCCCAAGCTGCAGCACAGAAGAAATACACATTATTTTGGTCTGGCAGGGCCCTGAGTTCTTGCTTTATGCTTCGCTCACATTTTGTGTCGAGTGAGTATCCTTAGGGAGAAATACAAAATTATCACCAGGAACAACAGCAACTTACCAATGGGGCTTGAATCATCCTTGAAGTTGGACATTTGGAGGACACGGCCTCTCTGTTGGAAATTCAGTAGTTCCTCTTTAAATACGGGATCACCTTCTCTCAGTGTTCTATGAATAACTATTAAAGTCTTTATCGCAACCTGTAGGAATAAAGCGTTGATCATATCATGTCAGGCAATAGTACGCTCTCCCCTTAATACTTTTTCAAACTTGCACATGTCCAAGAAATGAGATTGAGAAAGGGTTCACAACCATACACTAGCTTAAGACTTATCAGATAAAACTAATCCACCCTTTCCTTCTATGAATAAAAGGAAACAAATGTTACCCTTAGTGTAAGTTAATGGTACCTAGATTTCAGAAATGAAAGCATACAAGCTGCATAACAAACACAATAGCAGGCTGACATTGTTATGGAGGGAACAGCATGAGATAAAGGAAAAGTGTTACAAAGATTCAACTACAAACCAACAGATACAGCATAGAGAATACACTAGAATCAAATTAAGTTAGTGAGGCCAGTTTGAAAAATAGATACAAAAGTGAAGCAGCATCATGCCACAATCCATACCGTCCAGTTGTGTGTCTTCGCCAGTCGTCTCGTGAGTGCGTGTATGCAGTATGCAACATCAACCCGAGGCCGCGCCGCTGATGTGGCCACCATAATCTCTGCAAGAAGCATCCAGATACTAATAATAAAATTGCCAGTATGCTCATTTTCGACAAGTTTTTAAACTAAAACAATTTAATCACAAAAACAGAATGCAAATCCTCATAAACCAAAGCATCACATTTCCATATGTTCCACTAACACATCCTTGAAAAATACAGAAGAAACTCCACACCAAAAAAACAAAAAAAATAGAAACAAGGGAAACTGACTTCTGAGATGTCTCTCTTTTGGTGGTTGCTCCACATGATTAGTAGCCTTGACGATCGCCACATCCACATCCTATTTTTAGACACAAATGTTGATTAGACAAAGAAAAATCAAAATCCTATATTGAGACATGAATTCCTTAGCAGCTAGCACTCTATTCCTAGGGTTGGATTTGAATGAAACGCGCAAGGAACATGAACAGAACAGTTGATGCAAACAAACAATGTGTTGTTTGTTTGTTTGCAGAGAAGAAGAAAAAAGACCTTGAAATCGGAATTGACATGTGCTAATCCGACTGTGGTGTGGTCTTTAAGGGAGCCGTACGCTTTTCTCCATGTCTCGAGAGTACCCATCTCCTCCTCTACTCGCTTGCTTCGATTAAGATTAAGATGAAGATCAAGATCGTTGTTTATCGCAAATGAACTATAGTCAAGATTTTAGAAATTGGCAATTCAATTCAATTCTAGATTTCAGAAATTGGCAATTCAATCCAATTCAATTATTGCCTGCGAAACTGGAAATTTGAATGGGCTAGCAGTTGCAGAGGCTGCTTGGCAGCCTTTATATGTTTGATGAGAGAGAAAATTGGAATTTTGACGCTGTTCCATTGGTTGGACTGGTGGCTTTTGGCGGCACCTCCATGATGACGTGTCACCATAACATTTTTTTATTCCCACAAACTTAATTTGTTTGCATTAAATATTAATTCATTATTAAAAAAATAAATAGGCATTGGAAAACTTTTTAATTAATTATTTTTATCCTCTATTTATTTATTTTTCATTCTAGAATGGAAATCTGCAACTATGCAGTTCCGACTTCCAACAACTAATCTACTTCGGCTCACCTATAAATATTATAATCATAATAATTACTCATTAATTTTTTAAATATGATAACACGCAATCCAGTTGAATATAAGAATGGAATAGTTGCCTGTCACTACAAATCCACGTCAATTTTTATGGGAAAATATACGCTTTTATTTTATTTCGTTTTGAAGAATTTATGCTTATTTTGACATTCTAGATAAAAGAGAGAGAGAGAGAGAGAGAATGCAAATAAAAATATAAAATTATGTTGGTGTTATAATATTGACTGTGAGCAAAATATGAATTGTCAAATTTGGATGGCTCTGAGAAAGATTGCGATGTTCAAATTGGATGAAACATATACAATTATTAGTGACAATTTAACAATTATAGTGTAATTAATCTCACAACGCGTACGGAACAGAGACAGCTTAATAAATTAATTATAGAGAGAGAGAGAGAGGAGAGAGAGAGAGAGTTGTTCATGAAATGAGATCGTCGAGAAAAGGGGTGTGAAAGGGCAGCTCAAACACTCCAGAAGCTACAAGAAATGCAGTTATCCACAGAGGTATCACCCATACGAACACACTCGTCAATATTTGCTTTCCTGCAATCAATCAATGCATCTCAACAAGAATCAAGAGAGAGAGAGAGAGAGAGAGAGAGAGAGATCTAGAGAGAGAGAGGAATACCTGCAGAGCGAGAAGTGGTCTCAGTTTGATGAACAAGCCATTCCCCAGTCTCTCTCAGCCTCTTCTCCACATCCCCTTCCTTCTCCCCCACTGAATTTCTCATGATATTATCAAACAGACTACTCCTCCTCTCTTCATGTGCTACTCCACTGCCAATTCATTAATTATACACCACAAAAACATACATACATATTAACAAGGAAATTAAAATCATCTTCATTTCCGAATTCACCAAAAACAAATAAACCTAATTGTGCTTGCCTGTTAACGTCTCTATCCCGAAAAATTCCGGCACCAATGGCCCGTTCAATCTCCAAAACAGGAGGCTGCTGCTGCTGCTGCTTTTTGTTATCTGATTTTCGGAGTTTATTATTAGGCTTAATATTAATAATTTGGGGAGATTGATGAGAGAGAGAAGACGAAGAAGAGTCTTTAGGTATAGCAGAGGAAGCCACAACCTCAATTTTGGTGATGGAGCCAGAGCTCAGTAGCATACCACCCATTTTACTGCGGAGAAGTTGGGAAATGAGTGAATCAAGCAGACGAGATAAAATTTTGGATTATTATTTGATATTTGATGAGAGAGAAGAAGAGGTGGACCCCACCCAAACTTACGTGGAAATATCTAACATATATATATATATATATATATAGCAACTCTACTAAGCAAATGCCTGATGCTGTATCATGTGTTACAAATTCTCGTTACACTTTTTCGTGTTTTACTTCATATTTTATTATTAAATTTATAATTTTAATAATATTTATTATAAAATAAAAATTAATTATAACATAAATAATCATATCAACCTTTATTAATAAAAAAATTGAATTAAAAAATTATAAAACATAATTTTGAAAAAAAATCAACCATAATAATGAATTATTAATTAAAAATTAAATATTAAAAAATAATTATAAACTCTAATTAGGTGGAGTAAACCCTAAAAACAATCATAAAATTAAACTAAATCACAAAAAAATAAAACTGGAGAAAAAAATACAAGAAAAACTAATGTAATACAAAGAGTGTAATAAGAAATTTCATACACTATATGGCAATCATTCGTTCCAATTAGGGTGGGTTGTGTAATTGTGTAAACGAACTAAACAGCTCATGAATTATTCGGAGCTCGGTTCGAAAAAAAAAAACTTGTTCATTTTCTAAATGAGTTGAACTCAAATTCGATAAAATTATCGAGCCAAGCTCGAAGAGAGTAGAAATCAGCTCGGCTAGCTTGCAAACGTGTTCGAAATCGAGCTTTATCGAACATGTTCACAATCATGCTAAAGTATATTATAAATATTTTGAATGCGTAATTTAAATAATTTTTTTTCCCGAAATCAAGCTCGAATATGTAAATTAAACGAGCTTATTTTCGAGCTTGGCAAATATTAGCACAAGAGGAAAAAAACTTGAATCGAAGCTTGAGCTAAAATATTCTTCAACAATCTGAGCTCGAACATCGGAGTATCCAACACTATTCGGTTCGTTTTCAGCTCTATTTCCAATATGTGATTAGTATGATGTAGGTAGAGTCCTAAGCAAACGAAGAGCAAGCATCCATTGCGGTCTTTCTGAAAGCACCAGTTTCCTCAACACCGGAACTGCTCCGGCCGCCACAATCGCGGCGTGGTTCTCCTCCTCCATGCTCAAGTTGTACAGTATGCTCAAGCTCGCTTCCACCGCCCGCTCGCTCCCCTTCTCCATCAACTTCACCAGTGCAAATATTCCTCCGCTCGAACCTACCGCCCTGCTCGATTCCACCGTCCCTTCAGCTATTATTCTGTTCAGCTCCATGACAGCAGCTTCCTCAACTTCAGGGGAGCATGAGTTTTTCATCTCCTCTATCAACCTCGGAATCCTTTCGTACACCGTCACTTCCATATTCACTCGATCCTCCAACTCCAAATTGCCACCGGATAGTGAGCTCAGTTTCACTAGGCTAGCAGCAACCCAATCTTTGTTTCGGAGAGGGATGCTCGACACCAGGATCGATCTCAGCAGCTTTGTGAGATGATGTGAATCCAAAGATTGGCGAAACTGTTCGTCATCCAGCAATTTCGTGAGCAGCCGTGAAGCTGCAGCTACTGCTAGACCGGCTTCTTCCAGTTCCAAGACGGACGGTTCTCTACCATTCTCCTCGTCTGCCATCAACTTCAGTGAAATTAGTGATTATGGAGATCAATTTTTGCTCAACATCATGCATTACTAGTGTTAATTTATTCCTCCTACCGATTAAAGATTTCTGTCGGAAAACTGCTTCTAGGCCGGATACAATGTCCGTTGACTGTAGCTTTTCCATACAAGGCTGAGGCTCGATCACCACGATGAACTCCAGGACGGAAGCAGCTTTTCTCTGCAGATCAGGGATCGGTGTCTTCAAGATATCCACCAGGCGGGACAGGAAAACCGAATCAACGAGGTCTCCCCGAGCAATGGTCCGTGTGCTGTCAAAGTAGTTCATTTGTATGACATGTTATCACTTTGGTTAATGCAGATCTTTAAAATTGATTGTGCAAGAGAAAGACATTAAATATTAACCAACCACCTATAAGTTCTTTCCTTTTATCGAAAGGTCTATGGAATTCTTGTATGAACTCAGACAAACCTGGAGACCGGTTCTGATGAGATCATGTCTCGAGCATTGGCTGAAACTGGAGTTGTCAAATGCCATTCCTTTTTCGACCCATTTACCGGTCCATCGTATAACTGGAATGCAAAACTTTCAGAGAAACTGTTGCATAAACGAACACAGAGTTGAATTTACTTAATATTTATAATAATACTCACAAACCTCTGATTTCAACTCTTTGTTAGGATCTAAAATCCGAGTGAGAATATTTAGAATCTGCAGTTCAAGACTTCTAACTTCAGTAACCCACTATGCTCAGGTAATACAACTCAAGATAGGATATACTCAAGCACTACCATTGAAGTCGAGGTATGGGAGATATCTGATTTAGACAGCTTCAGCAAATTTATGAGAGGATGAAGAACGCCCTCTGCTTCGATTATCCGGCACACATTATTGCTGAATTGTGATGCACAGGCAAAGATTTAGCATGGTGAAATACACAGAAAGACCACAAAGAATATGAAGGATTCATTCAAGAAGTTGGTTTCCGACTACTCTTTCACTAACAACATGGCTGAAACTAAATACCAAGTTGAGAAATAGATTATACTGAAAAATAGTGCACTAGGTGAAGAGGGTGAGACCATAAGTGAAAACCAAATACAGTTGCTCACACGATAATGCATGAAATAATAGAAAATTTAAGCAAATTAGTGCCTAAAAACAGAAATGTTCTTATGCATGACAATACGAAAAATTGACAATTCAAGAACAAAAACCACGGAACAGGTCTAGATTGTTTCACTCATGCAAAAATGTTTATATGGATGTACCTAAACAGGTCTTGGAAGTGCACATTCATTATCATAGATATCATATATTGCAGTAAAACTACAAAAAAAAAAGTCCACACTCAAAACTCCACTTCCTCCCAACACTTAAGACTTTTAGGCCACCTACTCTTCACTATAATGTTTACCAGAAAAGCACAGCTATGCAGAAAATAGAACGAATACAGAGAAAAAAGAAAAAAAAAAGAAAAAGGGAAGGCCGTGGTCTATCTCATGCCTAAATCGATAATAATATATTACCTGATGGACAGCCTGTCCAAAGCTCGGATTGCTGCCAATCTGACATAGTCACTAGGATGGTTGATTAACTGGACAAGATGCTTGATTGCACCGGCTTCTTTAAATGAGACACGCATATGTTCATTGATGGATGCATCAGCAATCGACTCTGCAGCTTTGGCGATAGCCGACTCATCTTCAAGTCCAAGAATTAAAACCAAGCGTGCAACAGCATCCATCCATGGCAAAAGTGTGAACCTATGATTGATCGAACTTTCACCAGTAGGGTTACTATCATCCTCATTTTCAATTGCCCCTATACGAGCAAGAAATTGTTGCTGTGTTCGTCCGACTACTGCTTTCATCTTCGCCTCCTCTAAGTCAGCATTCGTGTTGTCAATACTTAACCCAAGTAACAGTTCTGAAGCACCATATCTGGAACGACCTTTTGAACTCTGTTCAATCTCTGTACCATCTGGTAAAGAAGGCCATGAATATAAAGCTGGCCTAAAAGACTTGTATGCTGCCGCACCGACCAAAGGTACTAGAACCAGATCTTCCTCCATGATAAGTATTTTATTATACTCATCTTTAGCAAGTTCCAATAATGCATTTCTTGCCACCTTCCGAACGACTTTAGATTCTTCCACATCAGCTGTCAACAGCTTTGCCTACATTGTGCATATAGTGAGTCAATAGGTTATATACACTAAGAATAGAAGGATTTTCGATCAAACATCACAGTTGAATAAATCTTTGCAGAGGCATAACTTGAGTTTTATAATGTGAAAGTAACTGAAAACTAAACGCATAAACCATAGAAGAAGTGAGAACAATTTCTAATAGATGAAGAATCCTTAACTGACTAATCTAATGTAGACTTAACCTGAATCAAAGTAACATGGATGTGAGCTAAATTTCAACCAAAATCATCATTTTTGTAAGACTTCAGGAAAAATGTTAGCACGAACAACTTTTAAGATACACATGTAGCTCTTTTGGATAAATGTTATGTGTAGAACATGCATCATAGCATTGATATATCTCAATATATGTTATGGTGAATCATGCACTAACTGGAAGATCCATTAGTCACAGTGATGAAGAGAAGCTAAGAATTGAGTCTCACCAATTTTGGAATAACTCCAACTTCGACCATTATTTTATGATTTGATTGTTTTAGTGTTAAATTAGCCAAAACTCCCCCAGCAGCCTCCTTGACTTTAATATCTTCATCCTCCAAGTACTTGACAATTAGAGGAAGGATCTCGGAGCTAGTGATTTGAGCACTGAGCTTCTCATCTACGGTCAAGTTCCACAGAGTACATAATGCCTGCTCCTTCACCTGCAGAAATTTGCTCAAGCTTTAATAAACTATAATTCGAAGAAAAAAAATTGTTTAAGTGCAAAAATAGTAGCTCTTGTGTACATTAGAAGACAAGGAAGAGTGTGCCAACAGGACAGTCATCTCTTCTACTGCACCACTCTCGGCTACTAAGTCTCTGTACAGATTGATTGATGATATAACCCTCAGAAGACCAGCAGCTGCTTCACATGCCGAATCTGAGTCTGACTTTAAAAGGTTTACAATAAGATTGACAGTACCAGGGTACTTCATGATGTTATCTACGCAATGCTTTCCGCCAAGTGAATACTTCCAGAGAGCGACAACAGCCTGCTCTCTATCCAAAGGATCATTGTCTAACCCAAGCATACGAATAAACAATCCAATATAACCATCATTTGAACTAGATGAGCTTTCTCTTAATCTCTCAACATCCTGAAATTAACAGGAGAATTAATTAATCATTCCAAAAGAAAATTAACACAAAATTGTGCAAAAATTGACTAGAAAAACAATGCACCAAGAAGTTTTAGAAACGATATATATACACATGGTTAGCTGTGCAATTGTCTTTAACTTCTTTTTCCCCCTTTTGGGAATAAGAAAATGTGCCTACCAAATCAGCAATCAATTGAGGAAATAGCAAATTCTAAGTGCCGTTAGCCTAACCTCGTCTAAAACATGGCACCTTACCAGTTCAAAAATAATGACTGCAGATTTGGGAAAACTAAATGGAAGTATCATAAGTCCATTTCCTCCCCTATAATTATGAGCTTAACAAAATGTCTGGACATTTAACAACTAGAGCCCTCAACAACATCAATACTATTGAAGAAACGAATAAATGAGCTTAGTTAAGGAGATTAACCACAAAGAACACATACAGCAAACTCAAATGTTTTATCCCTTCACAGAAATTACACAGATATCAGAAGTTCATCGATACTCAGTCAGTTGGATGATCACAAACATTAAATTGATTGACCATCACACTACATTATCAAATCAAACTACGATACTGATATGCATAAGCCAAGCATCATCCTCATTCAAATAGACAAAAAATAAAAGAAATAAGCATGTAGATAAAAAGCCGAAATAGGATCGAGTACAGTGCTTACAGAAGCTGAAGATTGCTTTTTGGCAGAAAAGATTTCAGCTTGGCCACCATCGCTGCAAGCCCTTGTCAACGCAAAAAAGTTACAGCAGCATAGCATGGGATTCCTTACTTGAAAAGGAGAACAATAATTCTGAGGCCTTGAGCTATTGGTAAAAAATTTAATTGAGCAAGCTGCCACAGGGGTGTGAGAAATAGGATTTGGGGGCTTGAATTTCAAATGGATTGGGATTGTCGAACACATTTCGCTATGACAAGATTGTACGATGAGTCACAGTAAGAATTCAGGGTTTAAGCAATCCGGTGACTGTGATTCTTGAAAATGGTTTTTTTTTTTTTTTGGCAGGAGAAGATTTTTTAGGTTTAAGGAAGTAATAAAAGGTTTGTTTTTATAGTCTCGTCAAAAAAAGAAAAAAAAAGTAGCAGTTTCTAGAGTTCTGCTTCTGCAGTGTAGTTTTTCTATTTAGACTATTGATAAGGAGAAGTGGAGAACTGGGACAAATTCATTTTTACTCAAACAAAAGATTATCCACAGTAAAAAAATTATTAACCATATCTTTCACTTATGTAGTAATTTGAACAGAGAGAGAGAGAGAGATGCTGAGTAAAATTCGAAATAATAAACTCTTTTTAATAACTAAAGACTTATCATTCAATTTATTCTTTTATGTTTTATCACTTTATCCTAGTTGTATTGTATGGCATAAAATAAATTTGGAAACACACAGAATTCTGGTCTAGGCTCTGTGACAGAGATGAGGTATTGTGTTGTGTAACTGAAAAGCAGCAGAGAAAGAGAAAAAGATAAGGAAGCAAGAAATGAGCAGCTCCTTGAGATTGAGCTTCCACATCCCCAAGGCTTTGCCTTCTCTCTCTCCTCCCAATCAATCCAACCATCATCCCTTCTCCATTTCTTGTCAAAGAAAAGATTCCCACCACAAAAGACAGGTTTTGAATCATCTTTCTCAGTTTAAGAACAATCTTTTGCAAGAATTTCACTCTTTTTATTCATCAGCAGGCATGCACAAGTACAGAGAGAAAGGAAATTCAAGATTCCAGAAGTGGAGTTCTTAGCCTGGCCCTCCAAGTTGGAGGAGTAATAATGGCAACTGTATGGTTTGTGTTTTTTTGCATTCTGGGCTTTGAATTTTGTAGTTTCTTGAAAATGAATTTAGCTTGCATTTGAATTTTGAGCAGGTGGCAGAGCCTGCTTTTGCTGTGACAGGTGTGAATGAAGAAGATGATTTGGTGTGGACTCTGATTCAGTTGGGAATTTCAGCTTTCTTCTACTTCATTGCTGTTCCAGTGAGTGAAAAATTATAGTATTTACCCTTTTCTGGTGAAAGTCAAAAAAATGAAAAAAATTCTTGACATTTTGGTTGCAGCCCATCATCATGAACTGGCTGAGAACCAGATGGTACAAGAGGAACCTGCTAGAGATGTATGTGCAGTTCATGTTTGTTTTCATGTTCTTTCCAGGGTAAGTCAAGACTTAAATTTGTGCATTTGGATTGAAATTAATGACAGAAACCAATCATTTGTTGCCTAATTTATGTGGGCAGGGTGTTGCTTTGGGCACCATTTCTCAACTTCAGAAAGTTCCCTAGAGATCCAGACATGAAGTACCCTTGGTCAGTACCACAAAATCCTTCTGAAATCAAGGGTGGATTCTTGAAGTATCCCTGGGCAAAACTTGAAGATTATGATTATGAATAGGATTTCTTTCAAATCTTTTAATGCTTTCCTACTCCAATTCATGATATACCATCCCTCTTTATCTTCAACCATTCACTACATCATCAGGATGATCGCGACATGCAAACGAAAAAAAAGTAGGATAAATGGAAAAGATAACGGGACTAAAATTAGTTCCGGTGACAAAAACGTTTCAGCTACTTTGCTCAAGTAAACGAGGGCATAGCTCTTCTGCTACTTTATTTTAGGCAAATGTTGAACGAGATCAAAATTGGCCGCGAGTTTTGCTCAGACGGATGTCGGGATATTGAGCATAAGTGATAACTTATTCCAATCCCATGCATCCAAGCTTGGGGACATAACAGCAGCTCCCACAGCTAGCACCACAGCAGTAAAGGCCAATGTTTTCATGCAACCACCATGTCCATGACCACTCGATATTCTTCCCAACATCGCCTTGCAGTATTTGTCGGCCTCCCTGAAGTAACTTTGGCGACTAACATCCAATCCACCACCACTCAATGCCTTGTCATTCTGTATAGAGGCAATTTAAAATAAATGAGTAAGAAAATTGCACTTTGAGATGGAAATATATGCAATAAGAGCACAAAGGGACTGTTATAAATTCAGTCACTTCAAAGGGCTCGAGTAACCAGCATGACAAAGCAGAGGTTTCAGAAGATTAGCTAACCTTTAGCCTGAAACTCTTGAGAGTTTCCACGAGTGCTTGAAGAGAAGGCTGTTCCATAGAAAGTATCTTCCACTCTTCAGAAAGCTTCCTCAAGGTAGCAACACTAGCCTCTATGTTATCAGCATAAATTTTGTCCTGTCCATATAATTACAATATTACATAACATAATTCATTGCATCTTATAAAGTGAACATGCATTGACTGCCCAAAAGGGCAATGATGAAATGAATTTAGTAAGTAGTTAGTTAATTGCCTCAGAAATCAGAGAAATGGGCACAAGAACTGAAAAGATTGGAAAAGATTCATTATCAAAACATGGGCCTTAATCTGCTGGATTTTAAGACAGAACCTTCAAAACTATCCGTTTGTACGCAACTTAACTTAGGATATTCCCACTGCCAGAATATGGTTGGAAAAGGATGATGAGCGGAGATGCTGGTTACTGAAAAAGCTTACCCACTGTTTGTAGCAGTCCGGATTCTGAATCAAACACCAGATGAAAATGCTTGTTGCTTCCTCAGATAAAGTGGGGATTCCTGCACAGGATCGGTTTTAGCAAATACTTACTTTAGAAAGAAATTAAATAGATTGGTAATTCAATGTCACCTTCTCCAGCTGCTTTGACTGCAATAGACTGTATCTGCTGTGATACTTGCCTCATTGCTTTGCTTCCTGGAGAACCCGCAAGAGCAACCTCTTTGAGAATTGGGTAAATCGCCTCAAATCTTTCAGTAGCCTATTACACATAATAAAATTATAGGGAAACTGGATTTACAGAACAAAACAGAATGCTTTCCTGGACCACTAGACTGTATTTTAGAAGATCACGGGTCATTCCTACCTTGACTCTTGCAGAAGATGCTGGAAAAGTTGCATGTAACAGTAGCTCAAGGGCTGCAGGTGATACTAAGCGCTCCCCTTTCCTAACAGCATTACTAACTAGTATACTACGAGCTTTTGGCACTGTGAGAAGTCTGTTGAAATAATAATGAATAGTTTGTCATTAAATTATAAAACCACCAGTGCAAACTGTAAACCATAAAGAGCTGAAATTAGTGGAAAAAATCAAAGAGTTTAAACCTTTCCGCTAGCTGCAAGACTAAGTCCCTGGACTGTGGATTAGATCCAGGTTTTCCACCAAGTATTGGCAAAATAAGATGTGCCCATATATACAATCCTACAGCTAAATCTCCTTGAGAGGCCTACACAAAATGATTTGGTGTCAGTTGGGAATACAGAATTCACAAGAATAAAGATCACGGATTACCTATGATTGGGGATCATGCTAAAGTGAATAGAGAAGTTCGCATACCTGTATGATCATCCATACAAGAACCGGAAGCTTATCTTGTCCTAGGTACTTTGAGTTTTCCCTCAGCGTTGGCAACAAATGGATTAGTAGGTCTGGCTTCCGCCGCAACACCATTGCCAGAACTAAAAAAATAGCAACCTGCAGTATCAACAATTAGCAAACAATACAGTAATAGTAGCGATGACAAAATTTTGGAGATTATATAAAACAAGAATTTTGGAAACTATATCAAGATGCCACCATTAATGTAGAAAAGAGTGTATTTTTGCAAACTAGGAATGAAGCAAGTTTAGGACAAAATAGAGCACAGGCGATAAGCATGAAATACTTAGCTACACTTGGAAAATTGGGTTTGTCTTTCGTAGTAGCAAAATAAAAAAAGAACTAAAGTCCACCTTTTACAAGCAATAAGCACCAAGTAGCAGGTTACCTACAATATCATCATCTTTAGGTAATTCAAAATTGGAGCCCCTTTTTTCCTTTCATTCCACACAATACAATTATCTACTTGCCAATCAAGCATTTCTTTTACCAGTACTCTGTAATACAATGGCATGAAAATAACTTTGTACGAAACTACATTAAGTTACAAAATATAAAAAACCTGAGACTTTGAAGATGCAGGCTGGCCTCCTTTCTTTATACCCTTAGACCCCATTTGTTGGGTTGCCAAGTCAGCGAGAACACAATCGAATGACCATAACACAAATGTCCCCAATGCATCATAGGAACGATGGTTTATCCAGTCGACTGATGTCTTGTAAACAGTGTGGGAAATATAAGAAACAGGAACCTGTTCATCAGAAAATAATCCCATTAGTTCTCTAAGCATCAATGCAGGCCCAAAAGAAGATGAGGCCTAATTAAGATGCCAAAAACATATCCAGAAGGTATCCGATGCCATAAAGGTTCAACTCATACAAACAGGCATTACAGCCAGGGTAATGTTTTAAAAAAGGAATAGAATTGCAGGAATTTTGTCTATTTCAGATTACCATGTTCACCTCTTTTCAAAAGGAGACCACTTTTTTCTTCCTATTATTTATGTAATACTCAGTCAATCAAACACATGCAGACACTCTCCACCATTAACAACTATCACTTGATCTCAATTCTTTAGTTCTGGTTCCTTCAATCCTAAGATGCAAATGCATGATCCCACAAATAATGAAATCATTAAAGGCCAAAAACTCCCAAACTTTCTAGAAATAAATCTGCAAGCAAGCTGTACATAAAATCCTGAGCAACTCACATCGGCAATTTTGGCGACGGCAGATTCCCTAAACAACTTGAGCCACGGAAACTGTGACGAACTGACTGCCGAAAATGCTCGACCAAAATAGTCTGCAAATCTCATCAACTGAATGTCTTGTTGCCCTTCATAGGATTCCTATCAATCACGGAATCCATAAATTATCCAATTCCACCAATAAATAAAACAAAATTAGGGATCGAAACATATAGCAATATAGCATACCGAAATGCTGGATAGAAACGCGGCGAGATCATCAACATCGATCTTGGCGGCGGCCTCCGCCACCGTGATCTTAGGCTTCTTAACCTTCTTCGGTTTATCCTTGCTATTTCCGGCCGCAGCATTGTTCTCCTTCGCAGAATATTCATCGTCGTCATCGTGATCCCGATTCTTCTCCGATCTCGCCAGAAATTCGTCGTCGGAAGCCGCGCGCTGCGCCTCCAATTTGCGGCGGCGGTCCTCTGCATGCGCGTCCAAGCCTTTGAAAACGTCGTTGGCGGATACGTCGGAGTGCGTGATGTCGGTGCGGTTTTTGCGGTGCTTTTTGGCGTAGGTGACTTTCTGCCAGCCATGGGCACCGTCGCCGGCGTGGAGAGTGAGCTCGGAAAATGGTTTAGCTTCTTCCATATATATATAGTACAGTATAATCCTAATCCGGCAACAAATTAGTCGAGAATTCAGCAAAATCGAAACGAAATCGGAGACGGAGATTACTATTTGAAGAAAATTGGAAAAAATAGGACAGTTTGTTGAATCATAAGTGTCGAGTGTGAATGAGAGATATTTGACACGTGTTCGTTGTTGCCGCTGACTCGTAATTATGAGGAAAATCAAACCAAATAACTCGATATTTATTTGTGTTTGTTCTTTAAAAATTTATTTGAACTCGATTCGATGATCATATCAAATATGCTTGAACATACTTTTATATTCGATAAGATTTAAAACTCGAGCTCCATAAGAAAAAAAATGAGTAAACATGTGTAAAAATATCACATTATCAGAGCTCGATTCGTGTTCGACTCGATTAAAACTTGTTTGAACTCGATTTGATAGATAATCAAATAAACTTAAATATAAATTTTAAAGTTCGATATCATTTTAAATAAGTTTAAACATATGTATATTCAGACTTTGCTCGAGTAGGGGTGAGCAAAAAGTACCGAAAATCGAGAACCGAACCGAACCAAATTAGTTCGGTTTTTTCGGTTCAGTTCTTTTCAAAATTCGGTTCGGTTCGATTTTTTTCTAGCAAAAATTCAATTTTCGGTTTCGGTTCGGTCCAGAGGGAAAATACCCGAACCGAACCGAAAAATCGAATTTATATATATATATTAGCAATAAAAATACTCGACTTTGTGGGACTTTATAGTTTATTTGGCTTTGTTTTGTTTGAATTTACATCTTTTTGGACTTTATTCAATTATTTATTGGTATTTTTTGAACTTGAATCTTGATAATTAGCTAATTCATACTTATACATATTTAATTATATCGAATGAATACAATTTAAAGCAAAAAAAATCAGAAAATTTAAGAAAAATTTTGGTTTAAAACCGAACCGAACCGAACCGGAATATTTCAGTTCAATTTGGTTCGGTTCCGATCAAAAATTCAGTTCGATTTGGTTCTATTTCTAAAAAATTCAATTTTCTTCAGTTTTAATATTTTCAAGATCGAATCGAACAGAAAAATCGAATGATCACCTAGGCTCGCAGTCATGCTTGTAGTAGTCGTCGTGGATCCACATTGTCGGCCCAATGCATGTTTTCCATTAATGGGCCTAGTCCACTCCACACTTATTCACACTTCATGTTGGGAAATCTAGTGATAATTTATTTATTTTTCTTAATAAAATTTATTTTCATTTGTATTACACCAACACCATGACAATGGGAAACACTAAACCAATAAAAAAAAAATTACAACGATGAATGTAGTAAAAATATAAACCTAAAAAGTAAGAGCATGACAATAGCATTTTTGTTATATTAATAAAATGTGTTGGAAATCATAAGTATTTATAAGACTACTAAAGAAATTAATTTCTTAATATTGGTAATTAATTTAGAAAAAATAAATACTGTTTAGGGTTGGGGTAAAAAAAATTGGAATATTAATTCACGAATACATTTTTTAAAACTTAATACTACCTCACACACTATATTTATATACACTAAATATATAAATAAATGGAAATATTATTTTACATTTTTAAAATATACAAATAGCCAATTCAACCTTTTTAGAGGGAATAACAAATTAATTGTTACTATATCTATTATTTAAATAAATTATTTTATACAAAAAAAAGTTTAAAGAAAGTATAAGCATGGATAAGCATGAGAAAAAATATGCATTACAATTTAGCAAAGTTTCAATTGTATGTACAAAATTCGATTTCACAATAAATTTCATAGCTTGAATCACGTATTATTGCTACTGTAGTACTATGCTATTACACTTACTCAAATCAAAATGTTTCGTTGTAGTGTAAATAAAGAAGAGCCAATTTTTTTTAGCCACTTGGAATTTTAAAAAACTTATTTTAGCCATTTATTTTTAAACATATAAATTTTAGTCACTTTGGACAAAAATACCATCACATCTACTCGTGTGTTCTGGACTCAACCGGCAAATGCGCGCGCGTCGACAGCCCCCGCACGTGATGTTTGGTGACTGCATAAACCGGAATATGTGTTCGACATTCAAGACCCCAACCATTTGAAATTCAAGCCCCCAAATCCTATTTCTCGACCAACCCATTTGAAATTCAAGCCCCCAGGAAATGCATTATTGGAAACTGGAGTTATGGCACACAACTCCTTGTCATCCAGGTTGGAAGCTGGTGTTATGGCACACGATTCCTTGTCTTCCTTGGCCTCCAGATTCGTTTGATAACATATAAGAATTCCGTAGACATTTCAATATAAATTGAGAAATATAAATGATAATTGAAAATTAAAAAAAAAACTAATTTTAAAATAAATATATACCCTAAATGAAATTAGTGAATCATAAAATAAAAGTGAATGAATTTAATTTTTTTTAAAATAAATGTAGCCCATAATTGATGTTAATAAACTTAAAAAAAATATGAACCCCAAAAACACAATATAAACCCTAAAAAATATTAAAACAAAATCCTAAAAAAATCATGAACCCTAAAAACACCATAGCTCCTAAACTCTAAGGCTTTGTTTGGTTGCCAAGGAATGTGGCCTTGGAAAATAATTTCATTCCTTATTTTTCAATTTCCGTGTTTGATTTAATTTTTGAAAATTTTGAAAAGTAATCAGAATCCTCAAAATAAGAAAACTAATATAACTTCCCTAGATTATGAATAATTACTTGAATTAGATATTCGTTTTCCTTATCTCTAGAAATCTTGTATGAGACGATTTCCCTATTCAAATTTTTCATTCATTATTTTTATAAATTATTACTAAAATTTTATATTATATTTTTCAATAAAAAATTAAAATTTTTGAAAATAAAATTTTTTAATTTTTTTTTTGTGCATTATTGTAGTTTTTTATTATAAAATTTTAACTATCAATAAAAAAATGAAAAAAAAACTACTAAAATTTAATTTTTTTTTATTTTTTTTTTTGCAATTGATGGCGGCTAGTAGAATCAACGGCAAAATTCAACATAAGTAACAATTTGTGTTCAAATGATGTTGACCAATTTGTGTTCAACATAAATACATGGCCTAGGGTTTCAGATCTACGGTTAAACCCTAAATTCTCCCTATATACACACAGTTGGCAACAAGCAGTGCGGTACTCCAATATGTGTTCGACGTTGAAATTCTCAAATCTTATTTCTCGTACTTTCTGAGTTAAATCATCAATTCATGTTACTTTGGTAAAGAAATGCATTATTGGAAGCTGGAGTTATGGCACACGACTCCTTGTCTTCGTCTTCCTTGGCCTCCGAGTTCGTCTGATTTCATAGACATTTCAATAAAAGGATGGTGTGTAAGCTTGAATGTGTAAAATTTATCAGTTTAGCTAAGCATTCACGGTAAGAGATGCAAGTCATGAACATGACTTGTTCACGGTAAGAGATGGGGGAAATGACTAAAGAGTGTAATATTTTTTTAACATCTTAATAAGGTAACTCCAACTTCTCAAAACTAAGAGTTGGAAATACATATGTCGAAAAAATATTGAAAACTGAAGAATACATTGATATCAAGATAACCCATGATATTTTGGAGAAAAAATAAGTATAATTCATTTTGGAGAAAAAATAAGTATAATTCAATATCCCAAAAATTACATAATATAATGTATTTTACTTATCTATATTAACTACTAATATTTTCTATCCTAACTACTAATATTCTCTATCCACCATTAGCAGTTACTTCTAACACTAATGACAACTATACAAACGGTATTGACATTCAGTTAAATCATCAATCCATGTTACTTTGGCAAGAAATGTATTTTTGGAAGCTGGAGTTATGGCACACGACTCTTTGTCTTCGTCTTCCTTTGCCTCCTGGTTCTTACGATTCCGTAGACATTTCAAAACATTTGTTGTTTTAGATATTTTCACATACTCTTGCAATTTTGACCCTATCCAAAACCCTATAAAATATCTTAATTCTAACTTAAGATTTAATGTCATATAGGAGGGAGGGGCACCTTAGTTAAAAAATTATTTTTTAATTCTACATAAAACTTCTAAAACAACAATCATTTTGAAATGGAAGAGTATATATATTAATAGGTTAAAAATAAAATCAACAAAATTATCAATTGTGGTCAAATTTGTCAAGTTTCACATATATATGATTACAATTCATATGTAGGAGTACTTGTTTTATCGGCCGAAAAATATTACACAAAATTACAGTAGTAGTTTTTTTAATAAATTAAAATATGTGAAAATGAAGAAGTATGAGTGTGATAGTAGTTGACCACTAAATGGTGGAAGATGATCTTCTCTTGTGCATTTTGACACAACACATAAAGGTATGCACTCAAAGGTCAATGTTTTGTTTGATTTTCTTCTTTTTTCTATTTTTATTTCAATTTTTCTTTTATTTTTTAATGTTTGTTTCTCCTTCATATCTTATCATTTTTAATATATTGAATATTATTTTGAAATTATTAATTTTATTAGGGTTGTATTTTCATGATTATGGCTACTTTTTTAGTTAATCATTTTTTTGGGATTAACTATATAATAATTATGATTTAAAACTAATTTTAATTTTTAAATATAGTTTTTATTTTAGTTATTGATTTTATAGTATCTTCTGGTATTTCAAGAACAATGGGAAAAAAAACTATATCAAAATAGCATAGTTTACGGCTTAGATATGCACAACAGGGGTGATGTGCAGCTGCCGATCGAACTGTAACACCCCGAAAATATAGCAATTAATTTTATTATATAGTGAGAAATTTTATGAAATTAGAATCCAAATTATTTTTGGATTAGTTAAATTATGGCCTTAGAGGCACTATAAGACTTAGAAAAGTATCGGCCATAGTTGGGTATTCTAATTAAAATTAGAATGCATATTATATAAATAGAGATTAATGGGATCATTTTGGTACCAAGATGATCCAACTCGAATTTCAATTGACTTCCTAACAAAATTATTTTTAATTGACAATTTGAACTGAAAAATATTTCAAGCAATCCCAATAATTCTATCCTTTTAAAGGATAATTTTCGGCCTTTTGTTAGGCCCATTTTCAATTAATACTTCTTAATTAATATACACAAATACTAGATTGACCCCCGTGCGGTGCACGGACCATTTCATATTTGAATATTTTCTGTTTAGATGGTTTGATGGGTCAAAATTCATCCAAGAATACTTCTTTTAAAATTTATTTGAACAAACTTTATTTATTTTAAACACATTAAACATTAAAGATAAATTATTGTTTTTTTACATCTTTTTTTGAGGGCAAAAGATAAAATTTTCTCTTTCAATATAATAACATAAAATATACAAACATTGAAGATAAATTATATTTTTAATTATATAGTTAACGAATTAACTAATTTAAGATAATATATTTAAAAAAATTACGGAAAGCCTATTGCATGCAAACACACAATGAGTGTATAGGAGAAACCGGAACTAATTAAATAAATATTTCAAAAGCATTACAAAAAAGCTAATTGATTATAATATCAGATCACTTAAACTTGCATCTTGAAATATAATAACCACGTGAAGTAAATGCCAGTTGGACGGTTTTGATCTCCATTTTTCCAAAAAAAAAGAGAGGATGGTTAGTTATAATCAAGTAACTAAAAAATCATTATCGATATCATTATAAAAAACCATTTATGGATACTACATTATATAAGGATTCATAGAAGAGCAAAAACCATTATAAAAATTCCATCAAGTAACTAAAAAATCATTATCGATATCCCCATTTATGGATACTACAGTATTGAAAGATGCATGGAAGTGCAAATCCATACATACTGACAATTTTGACATATCCTCAATAGGTTGTCTTTATAAATTAATTGATGTGAGGGCATATAGTTGAAACACGAGAAATAATATCCCAAAATAATATTTGAAAAAAAAAATGTAATCATGCAGCAACATAAAATATTATGTTTAGAACATCATTCAATCATCAAAACAAACTACTTGAAGCAAATGAATATTATTAGTGAAACATGACAACCAATGATACAGTTTCAAGGTTATAAGTTACCATCCTAAACAAAATATGAAAATGCAAAGAAGAAAATATATATAATTATGACCAATTAAAGATCATCTTATCAATGGAATTATGACACAACTGTTAACATAGGGCAAGTATAAGAGATATGAGAAAATATAAGATGTCCAATATGATATAACTAAGCTGATTTAAAGAGTGATATATATCAAGGTACAATGGTGCATACCACCAAAGCCCCACTTATGAGAAGTAACAATAGAATGAAAAAAATTAACCAATAAACCATGAACTTCAATTATCAAAAGGGGAAAATGCATATATCTTGATTTAGTTATTGTAACATCCCAGAATTTCAGAATATCTTAAGAAGTTTTCTAAATTTATTTAGAAGACTAAAGAAAATAATTGGAGCTAAAATAAAGTAAAACAGATGTAAGTCGCGATCTTTTCGTGTATTTTATGTGAAAATCGATTATGAGATTTTGCGTTTGCTGTCGGAAGATAGTCAATATTGGTCTTTTTTGGAATGTAACAACCTAAATGGAGTTGTTGATGCTTTCAGAATTTTATTCTGACCTCTACAGGAGTCCTGTGATTGAAAATCGTAAAGGAAAAACCTGTGAATAGTAATTTATGCGAGCGTTCGTGATTCGAAAAATTTACGACAATAATAGTCGACAATAATTCTAAAAACCTCCACCAAATCTATTTATACGGAATCCACAGAAAACCAAGCCCAAAATCTCCTACTTCTCTAACTATTAAAGAAAAACCCTAACTAAGCATCAGCCCAAGAATCCTCAAGAAAATGAGAGAGGGAGTTAAGGAGTAACATGGAAAGTTGAAATTCCGTCAGACGCGGTAGAATCTTGGACTCCGGGAAGAAGGGAGGCGCGCGAGATTTAGGGAAAAATTCACAAGCAAAATCTTCGAAAGAGTTGGATTAATCAAATCTGGAATCTAGCGTTTTCGAATGAGAATAAGGAGGGAAGAGTTAGACAATCTATATTTAAAAGTACCGAAATTAAGTAAATCTGAACCACACATCTTGCGGATTGGACAGCTAGGGTTATAGGAGAAGACGAAAAGTCGGTAAGAAGGATTTAAAAAGACTGCTTTACCCCAGGACCTTCATTCGGGTCTGGAGCCTCTCGGGGTCTGCTTTCATGACTCTTCAGCTCCCCAGGACCTTCATTCGGGTCTGGAGCCTCTCGGGGTCTGCTTTCACGACCTCTTCAGCTCCCCAGGACCTTCATTCGGGTCTGGAGCCTCTTGGGGTCTGTCTTCACGACCTCTTCAGCTCTCCAGGACCTTCATTCGGGTCTGGAGCCTCTCGGGATCTGCTCTCACGACCTCTACAGTTTCCCAAAACCTCTCCTCAAAGTTTGGAACCTTCAGAGGTTCGATTTTTTGGTCATTTACAAATATCGTCGACTCATCCTCAGACTTGGGGCTTTATGATCATCCGAAATAGATTACGACCGTCCCTCTGTATTATGACGACATTCATTACATGATCCCCGATTCTCGAGCCTCATGTAATGAGAGGCTAATTGTAAAGGTCTATTTTCGTTAAAGCCCAATAATAAGGCCCATATTCGCCCGAGGGTCTCAGGGCCTAGCGGATAAGTGCCGAAGCCCAGAGTGCGGAGGTCAAAGGAACCAAAGTTTGAGAGGGTGAAGATATAACGTAGAGGGCAAGCTTAGGCAGAGTTCGAACAATGAGACCGGGTCAAAGATACATTGGAGGTAAGCGGACTCAGTCAAAAACCCTTAAGGGGATAAGAGGCTATCCCCAAAATATTGGGGAATCCCTTAAAAATCAGAAAGGGGTTGCGGCTTCATCCTATATAAATCGCTAAGGGATAAAGAAGAAGGGGCAAGCAATATCGAAACTACTAAGTAAACTTCGACTAAATAAAGAATTTTGATCCTTTACACACCCGATCATTCCTTCATCGATCTCATTCAACTTTATTCTTTAGTCTTACGAAATCTTATCGGTCGCCAGAGCCCGAACTTAGTACAAAAATAATTGTAGAAATTTACCCTCTACAATTATTATTAAGAATCAGTTTTTAATTATGAAATTTAGAAGAATCTATGGTGTGATATAAGTCATATAACTAATGAGATAAAAAGAAAAGGAAGAAGTAGAGTACGAGTAAATTTTATATTAAAAAAAAAATTAAAGGCAATAATTTACTTCGACGTCCAAAGAAAAGATTAAATACTACTCCCTCCGTCCTATTTATATAGTTCCTATTAGTATTTTGAGGTGTCTCAATTATATAGTCTCATAACTATAAACAGTATCAATTATCATGGTAATATACAAAGATACCCTTGGTTTGTATTGGAAATTAAAACTCAACTACTTCAATTTTTTAGAGTCATTAATCTTAAATAAGGGTAATAATGGAAGTTAAGCTTTAATATCTTATTTTCATAAATATTTTTAATTTACGTGCGAGGATAAAATGGACTATATAAATGGGATGGAGGGAGTATAATTTTTGTACATGAGTGAAAATTATCTCAAGTGCATTATTCGCAAATAATATCATATTAATTAAATAAAAATCCCTAATAAAACTATTGGGAAATATGCATGCTAACTATATAGTCTTTTTATTTTCTATTTTGCATTAAAAGGTGTCACTTTCAAGCTATTATCAATTCTTCACTTAACCAAACAATTCATTGACAATATTGAAGTAATTAAATCTCATAGATATGATGGGAGTTTATTTATTTATTTTGACTTTGAGATTTTGGGTTGAGCAAGAATGAAGCTCAAACAATGAAAGTTGTTTCATTTGAATTTCAAAGTTGTGATGAAACTAAACACAAATTGTATCTTGAATTTTTAATTAATTAATCAAGAATAAAGCTGCATTGTTAAAATATACAAGTACGTGACAACTAGAAATAAATAATGATTTATCATACGCAAGCATCTCTTGGGTAAATTGAAAACAATAAAAAAAAATTGCATCGGAAAAATTCTCAACCTCAGCCTCAGTGCAATTCGCCTAGAATTTCTCAAAACTTTTTCCCTAAATCACATAATTTTATTTAACTGCACTTGTCACAATCTTTCCTATATTTTAATCTTTTAGTAGTATCAGTTGATTAGATGTGATACTCTATTCTAAAGTTGGTGATACTCTATTCTAAAGGTGTTTCAGTTTGTGTTCAACGATTAAATTTATAACTTTAATAATAGATATTATGAAGATAAAAATTAATTATAACATAATTTATAACTTTAACAATAGATATTATGAAGATAAAAATTAATTATAACATTTATCAACAAAAGATTGAAATTTAAAAAATTATAAATCATATTTTTGAAATAATCATTTTTTTGAAAATTAAATATTAAAAAATAATTATAAACTCTAATTGGATGAAATGAATCCTGAAAATAGTCATAAAATTAAACTAAAATATAAAGAATTAAAATTTACGAAAAAATGGAAGAAAAATTTATAAATTTGATCGTAGAATACGAATTGGAGCACAAAATTTGAAATAGAGAATTTCATCTGCGGTTAATTAATGGTATCGAATTGCACTAATTAACCTATTTTTTTAACTTCAGATTAAGTTATTTAGAATTGATGTAGCCATTATTTAATTAACAGGAATAAAAGAATTAACCTAACTGATCAACTGTTTCGATTATGGATTTCATAAATTTTTAAAAATAAAATAAAAAAAATTCATTTGTTGATATGTTAGCTTTTCTAATTAAAAAAAAATAATGATTTTTTTTTGGCATTTGTTAGTTTTATTAATTGATCAATATATTTGGATAATTTCCAATGCGTAGCTACTGTGCTGATCATGATGTGTATTTATCAATTTCAGTAATTGATGGGAGACATAAATGAAAATGGAGCCAATTAATTAAGTCGTAAATAATGTAAAATTGTCAATGAATAGCCTTATTTAAAATTTAATAGAGCTAATCTACATCCTATTATACTATGCTTAGAAGCTATTATCATTTTTATTTCTTCAGTTTTTAAGGATTTTATTTAACTATAGACAGTTGACTTAATATAACTAAGCAGAATTTAACCTTCTTTGGCACATTTTTATAATTCATAATGTAACAAGACAATTTCTAGTGTCCCGACGGGGATGACCAAAAATCACGGGTTCAAATCTCCTCAATACCACATGTCGGGTGTGTGAGTAAAAAAAAGAAGACAATTTCTAATTATTGCTAGTGAACCGACTTCTAAAGCAAATTAAGATTTATCAACCCTTAGTTGAATAATTAATTAAACTACCCTCTACCAAAAATAAATTAAAATCGAGAGATACTAATGAGATAAGAAAACAACAAAATATTTTGAAATTAAATTGAATTTGAAGCATGAAAAACAATTACTATAAAAAAGAGACACGTTACCTTTGACATATCTTGAACAAAATTATCAAGGGAAAAGATACAAAAATACAATTAAGATATTGACTCACTGTCGATTAGATATTAAAAATATGACTCGATTCATTCAGTCATTTAAACTATTTTTAATGACTCAATCGGTCCCTTAAACTATTTTAAATGACCCAATTAATCTATTTCATCAATAATAATAATAATAATAATAATAATAATAATAATAATAATAATAATAATAATAATAATAATAATAATAATAATAATAATAGTTTTTCCGTTAATAATTAAGGTTAATTAAATATGCAAATTTTGGTGGTGTAATTTGAGGCTAAAATTGTATGATCTATAACTATCTATTGAAAAAATTGAAATTATGATTATGTAGGCCACACTTCGTAGTTTCAAGCCCCTAATTCAATTTTGATATTCGATGTTGAATCAATGTCGAAATTTTAAGTCTAAGCCATGAATATAAATTTTCACCTCCGAATTTTATCAGTCCGATTACTCCATTATCTGACATTTAATTGACAAATTGAGGATACCATCAAAGGAATGCGTAAGAGATTTCCAACCATCTCCAATACTGCACGATAGTATTGTCCGAATTACTCGAAATTAGATTGTAAACATTTTTGCATATTTAATTAATATTAATTACTAACAATAAATTAAGAGTTTTGTCCAAAATATTTATTTGAATCATTTAAAATAATTTAAAGAACCAAATGCATCGGACCATACTTTAATGTCTAATCAAAATTGACCAATACTTTGTTTTATTTTTTTTCTTTTGTCAATTATCAATTAGGATGAATGAAATAATTGTGAATATATTCTTGTTTTAAATTTTTTACTGGGAGTAAAAAGTGGAAAAGGCAAATTTCATCTTATTATCTAATAATAATAATAATAATAATAATAATAATAATATTCAGTGTTGAATGTCGCGCCCGAGTGCCCCACCTTCACGAGCCTCCTCTCTCTCTCTCTCTCTCTCTCTCTCTCTCTCTCTCTCAATCTCACTCTCTCTCTTATTCGTACAACTATTATTGTAGTCCCCAATAGAATCAGTTTCTCTCTCTATCCAACACACCACACACACACAGTGTTTCTCTCTTTCTCTCTCTGAAGTCTGAACTACTCACAACCAGAGGCCGTATGTGAAAAACCAAGCACCTCTTCTCCAATCCCCCGAATCTTCTTCCTCTTCTCCCCTTCACTCTTCACCGCCCGTTTTCAGTTACCGCACCAGAATTATCTTCGCCGCCGATTTGATAGAAAAAGCTAGAGAGAGGATGAAACGGGAGGCCACGAATCAAGAGAATTTCTCGAGCAGCGGCAGCTGCAGCTCCTCCAGCAAAGCTAAGATGTGCGATGACGACGAGCTCTTCGCCGTTTTGGGGTACAAGGTGAAGTCCTCCGACATGGCGGAGGTGGCGCAAAAGATCGAGCAGTTGGAGCAAGTGATGTGCAGCGTCGAACAAGACGGCCTCTCGCAGCTCGCCTCCGAAACCACGCACTACAACCCTTCCGATCTCTCCTCGTGGCTGGAATCCATGATCTCCGGCCTCAATCCGATGCCGGATTTCGACTCCTTCCTCGAATCGTCCACCAATCGAACGGTGTCGGATTCAGATCTCACCGCCATCCCCGGAGAAGCCGCGAGCAGAGCGCCGGCGGCGAAGAAATTGAAACTCTCGCCGGCGCGGCCTGTCGTCTTGGTTGACTCGCAGTCGCAGGAGATGGGAATCAGGCTGGTTCATTCGTTGATGGCCTGCGCGGAGGCCGTACAGCAACAGAATTTCAAATTGGCGGAGGCTCTCGTCAAAAGCATAGGGTTTTTAGCGGTGTCGCAGGCGGGGGCGATGCGGAAAGTGGCGACCTATTTTGCCGAAGCCTTAGCTCGGAGAATTTACAGATTGTACCCCACAAATCAGCCGCAGGATTCCGATTTGCTGCAAATGCACTTCTACGAGAGCTGCCCCTATCTCAAATTCGCTCATTTCACCGCGAATCAAGCAATCCTCGAAGCCTTCGCCGGTAAGAATCGAGTTCACGTGATTGATTTCAGCATCAAACAGGGGATGCAATGGCCGCCGCTTTTGCAAGCGTTGGCGTTGCGGCCCGGCGGGCCGCCCAAGTTCCGGCTGACGGCGGTGGGGCCGCCGTCTCACGATAACACCGACCATTTGCAGGAAGTGGGGAGGAAGTTGGCGCAGCTGGCGGAAACGATCAATGTTGAGTTTGAATACAGAGGATTGGCGGCGAATTCGTTGGCCGATCTGAATGCGCCGTTGCTCGGGGTGAGGGAAGGCGAGACGGTGGCCGTGAATTCGATCTTCGAGCTGCATCCATTGCTAGCGAGGGCGGGGGCAGTCGAGAAGGTGCTGGTGCACGTAGTGAGAGAAGTGAAGCCGGCAATCTTCACGGTGGTGGAGCAGGAGGCGAATCACAACGGGAGTGATTTCTTGGACCGGTTCACGGAGGCTCTGCATTATTACTCGACTGTTTTCGATTCCTTGGAGAGCTGCGGCGGCGGGGGCGGCGGCAGCGAGGAAGACAGAGCGATGAGCGAGGTTTACCTGGGGAGACAGATATGCAATGTGGTGGCGTGTGAGGGTGCGGAGCGGGTGGAGCGGCACGAGTCGTTGGTTCAGTGGCGAGCCAGATTCGGAGCGGCCGGGCTGGAGGCGGTGCACCTGGGCTCGAACGCCTACAAGCAGGCTAGCATGCTGTTAGCGTTGTTCGGCGGCGGCGAGGGTTACAGAGTCGATGAAAATAACGGGTGTTTGATGCTGGGATGGCATTCGAGGCCCCTCATCGCCACCTCCGCTTGGAGACTGAGATGAGTCGTGAAATCAGATTCTTTTGGATGTCCGGAACATGCAACACATTCTTGAATCACATTACCCGCACCCGTCACTTCAGACGAGATTTGGTTTCTCATGTGCAACTTTCTACCTTCGACAACCTTGCAGGTAGAGAATGTTCGAACAAACATTATGACATTCTTCATCTATATTAGGAGGTTGTGTTTTCTATTTTCTGCATTATGTGATCACCATACATAGCTTCTTTGCATTAATAACAAATCCCTCATCATCATTCATTAATCCAAAATTATGATTGAGATTGAGGGACTCAACGTAACTACATTAAAATGATTGAATTTCAATAGCCATTTAATTTCAATCATATATATATGCAACTTCATTAATTAACACTTTGCTTTGCCAAATTCTTGATCATGAAGATCGCCTCAATGATCAATTCATCTATTTTCTTGATTAATAACGCTCCCATCATTTTCAACACTAAACAAACACTCCATTGGCAAGTTGTGACAGCTCATCTATTATAATTTTATAATTACTAGATTTTCGGCTCCAAGATTCAATTGTCAAATTATTAGCTCATCTTTGAAAGTTATGTGGGGATGAGTGGGACGTCTCAAAATAATAAAAAAAAATATTCACACTTCCATTAAAGTTGCACAAAAGAATTATACATAGATGAAATCATGATCCAAAATTCCTACTACACTACTAAATTGGGCGTAAGACTCATTGTTATATAAGTTTTTTTTATTTTAGTGGTGAGAGTTTTGAAGCGGATTTAGAATTGTATTGCTGAAACAAATGATATAAATCATGTCTCTTTACTTAATGTGTTATGATCTAATCCAACATGTTATATTTTAAAATTTCAAGATTTTCAAGTATGTTTGTATATAATAATAATAATAATAATAATAATAATAATAATAATAATAATAATAGTGAAAAGATTCTATATTTGAGTCGCTCAAATAAAATAATAACAAGTGCATGCGTCAATATTTAGGGTCATGCAAATAGTTAAATATAATGTGTTTATTATATCTAAAGTAGGCCGGCCGGCTGGGGTAAATTTCAACGCTAGAGTATATTATTCCAATTATTATTGTTGGACGATCACATCGTAATTCATATGGCTATGGCGGTAAACGAACTGAATCGGGTCGAACACTCTAATGTTCGAATTCGGTTTGTTAAAGAATATTTAAGCTCGGGCTCTACTTAAGCTTGAATCGAGCGCTTTTTTCCTCTTGTTTAAGCTCAGTTCGATAAAGATTTATCATGTTTGAATTCGGTTCGAGCTCGACTCTTAAAATGCTCAAAAATTTACTAAACGAGTCTAAGATGGAATGCTCGGAAAAAAGCTTGTTTAATTTACATATTCGAACTCGAGTTTGAAAAAATAGCTTATTTTATTTACCCGTTTGAAATATTTATACTCCCTCCGTCCCACTTTAATAGACTTGTTTTCCCTTTTTGGTATGTCCCGATATATAGGCATGTTTCTATATATATTTAGCTAATTTACTAATATATACCCCTATTTAATATGTTTACATTAGTCATTAATTAAATATCACAGAATTAAATAGGGACATATTACGAAATTTATTGATTAATTGTCTTTCTCGATACTTTTTTAAATCCCCGCGAAAAACTTCAATCAGCCTATCAAAATGAGACGGATGGAGTAATATTCATGAACATGTTCGATTAAGCTCGAGTTCGAACATGTTCGCGAGCTGGCCGAGACGAATACCGCTATGTTCGAACTCGATTCGAGACTCGAGCTCAGCTCGTTTAGAAAACAAACGAATTTCGAATGACTTTTTTCGAACCGAATTCTGAATAGCTCGCGAACGGCTCTATTCATTTACAACTCTAGTAATACGTCTAAATCCCAATATTCCTCGTTTCCTATTGTTGTACTTTCTCAAAAAAATCAAAAAATCAGTGCGTGCCGCCCTCAAAAATATTGGTATTAAATATCGAGAAATAATATCATATTTGGTTAGGAAAGAAAAATGGATTAGCCAAAAGGGGAATTTAGAAAGGAAAAAAAAAAAGAAAAAAGAAAAAAGAAAGAAGAATATGATGGAATTCCGTGCGAACTTCGAATAATTTTATCGTACATAAATTAAGACAACTTTGAAATTAAAAGTGCCCGAAAATTTCAAAGCATGCAATGCAAATCCCAATGGTATTGTAGTTGTAGTTCCAAAATCACCCGTTATATTTTTCTGTGTCAAGTCTTCATTTTTAAGAAAAAAAAATATTATGATTTAATTTAATTAAACTTTTCTATTTATGATTCATCCATCTCTAATTAATGTATATTAAAAAAATTAAAAAATATATAGTTATAGAACACCAAATATTATAGGAGTGGAAGCGTAGAATCTAATCGAGTCCCAATATTAATGCATTTGCAGTGATTGTGTGTGGAAATAGGAATTATTAGAAAGGAAGACCAAATCAAAATCACACGTGCGGTTGCGGCTCTCTATCAAAAATCAAAATTGGTTTTCAACAAAATAAGGCCGACGAGTATTTAAATTCTATGTCCACTCACAAATAATGTCCCTCGCTTTGAAATTCAATTTCAACTCATCTTCTCATATTTTAATTTAGGTAGAATTCTAAATGTATTTCTTTTAAATGCAAAAGAAATAGTGTAAATCAAGATATCTTCTGCCAAAACAAGTTTCTTACTTGTTATTTATTATTCATAGTATTCTCTTAAATGCATTTGTAGTTGTATTAAATTTATCAACATAATATTAAGAGTTAAGAATTATAATTTTTTTTTAAAAAAAGATGATCAATCTATTCTCAAGGCGAATCCCCAAAAAAAGTCAGCCTTTCATACATAACTAATAAAAATATGAAAAATTCAATGATGCCCATTTGGGCACCCTACTCGACTTTTGCATTTCATTTTATATTTTTCAAATATTTTTACAAAAAATATCTTGACGACACATCTTACTCCTTAAGTTAATGTTAGTAACATTTTTGTCCTGATTTTTTCGCATCTCATACAACGTAAATAATAATGTTGTGATTTTTTTCTTCCACTGAACATCGTTAAAAATAAATGCCTCTGTCATTTATATATTAAAAGGTGAAATGAGAGCATCGAATTTTCCATCTCCATACATCAGCGCGAGTATTGGACATTGGAAAAGCCCAATTTAGGGAAGCTGGTAACTAAATATCACCACCAAACAGTAACAGTAACTAGGGTTGTAAATGAACAAAGCCGTTCGCGAGCTATTCGGAGTTCGGTTCGAAAAAAGCTCGCTCAAAATTCATTTGTTTTCTAAACGAGCCGAGCTCGAGCCTCGAATTGAGCTCGATAAAATTATCGATCCGAGCTCAAACAGAGTGGTATTCGACCCGGCCAGCTCGCGAACATGTTCGAGCTCGAGCTTAATCGAACGTGTTCATGAACATATTCATAAATATTATAAATATTTCAAACGGGTAACTAAAATAAGCTATTTTTTCGAGTTCGAATATGTAAATTAAACGAGCTGTTTTTTTTTTCGAGCATTCAAAGTCAGTCTCGTTTAGTAAATTTTTAAACATTTTACGAGTCGAGCCCGAACCGAATTTGAACATGACAAATATTTATCAAGTCAAGCTTGAACAAGAGGAAAAAACTCGATTCGAGCTCGAGCCGAGCCCGAACTTAATTATTCCTTAACGAGCCAAGCTCGAACATCAAAGTGTTCCGCTCGATTCGGTTCGTTTACGGCCCTAACAGTAACACACCTCCTTCTCCTTTTTCATTAGAATAGAATAATCATAATTTAATAGGAATTAGTTAAATATACGAAGTTATAGGATCTAAATTTTATGGGACAATAAAAAAGAAGTGAAGAAATAGTTAATTTAGTGAGAGACATGCGGCAAAAGAAAAGGTAATAATCTGGTGCGTGGGCGTGTACCGTATAGTGCAGTATAATACACCATCATCACTTCCCCTCCCCAAAAATCCCATCTCATTCTCACCACCGCATCGATATCGATCGCGCCGTCGCAATCCTCCTCATCCTAACCCTAATTCCTATTTTTCTTTTCTCACATATATAAAAAACCTCATCAATCACTCGATTTCGATTTCGATTTGGATTCAATTTTGTTGTTTAAATTCCAGTTTGTGAATGGTGGAAATCTCGATTTCGTCGTTAATGGTCGTCCCTTCTTCATCGAGAAGGGGGATTTCTGCTTCTTCCTGCAAGGAGGGCTGGTACCACCGCTGCCTCGGCGTCGACCCCTCGATCTCCATTCCTCCTGTTCAGTCACACTGCAAATCACAATAAATAACCGATTATCAGATTCATTCTCTGTTGATTTATTTTTTATTGAAATAAAGGAAAAAAAATGTTGCTCCCGAAGCAGAAGAAAAATCAATCGTCGTCGTCGTCGGCGGCGGCGAAGGGCAACCGTTTTCTGATTAGCGTTACGGTGCTGGGGAGCGCGGGGCCGATTCGATTCGTGGTGAATGAGGATGAGGTCGCTGCTGCCGTCATCGACACCGCTTTGAAATCGTATGCGCGTGAGGGCAGGCTTCCTCTTCTCGGATCCGACCTCGATAACTTCGTGCTGTATTCCCCGATCGCCGGAACTGAAGGTATTTTTTGATTAATTTTCTGTAATCGGTGTGATGTAATTCGATTGTTATATTTGAATCTGTTCTGGTCTGCAGCTTTGGTTCCATGGGCGACGATCGGTTCGGCCGGCGTCCGAAACTTCGTGCTGTGCAAGAAGCCGCAGACGGATGATGTGAAGGAACCGCCGCGGCGGAAGGCCACCGGCGCTGGGATTTGGAGATCGTGGTTCACCAAATCTCGCGCCCACAAAATATCTTCTCATTAGACATATAGACACTTGTGTTCGTTGGCCTCTGTTTTTTGCTTTGCCTTCATATCTCCAATAACGCAAACCTTCTTGGTTTCTTCGTCACATTAATAAAATAAATTCGATTTGCTTACTTTGCAAGATCACGTCCTCTGTTTGTGTGTGTGTGTGTGTGTAGAGAGAGAGAGAGATTTGATGAATCTCCACTGCGGATGAAGGTTCTGGTTTCTTGCATTTAAGTATTTTTTATTAGTGATGCGAGCTCACATGATAGAATCATTAGTTAAAGGCAAAAACTTCGATCCAACAGCTGTAAATAACACTATTTCAGGCGGATCGGATCAAATCCGCGCTTTGACCCGGTCAACCCGTCAAAAAGTGAAAAAAACGGTAAAATTAGTATCACCAATCTCACTAAAAAGTATCAACAAAAATTCGAAAAGTATCATTTGTATTAGTTTAGAGTTTTATTAGTGTTCATGATTTTTTAAAAGGTTCATGTTTTTTAGGGGTTTTTTTAGGGTTCATGGTTTTTTAGGGGGTTTTTTTAGTTTTTTTGGGAGGTTTTTTTAGGGTATATTTTGTGTTTTTTAGAGTTTTTTGGGGGTGTTTTTAGGGGTTTATTTTGTGTTTTTTAGGGTTTTTTGGGGTGTTTTTAGGGGTTTATTTTGTTTTTTTTAGATTTTTTTTGGGTGTTTTTAGAGGTTTATTTTGTATTTTTTAAGGTTTCTTAATTCTATTTAATACTCATTTCAAACAAATTAAATCAATTTATTTTAATTTTAGGATTCACTAATATTTTTTTGGGTATATATTTTTGGGGAACAAATAAAATTGCTAAAAAAAAGACAAAAACAAGTACAAAAAATTGCCAAAAAAAACTGAAAAAAAAGAGGAAAAAATCGATAGAAAAAAAAAAAAAAAAAAAAGACGGGCGCGTGGGCGCGCGTGGACTCACACGCCAGCCTGAAATAAGGGGTTGGAGGGGGTGTTGCATGGAATACCTTCTCATAGTTAAATATGAAGCAAAGAATTGAACGTGGACAATTTTTTACTCATCATTAATTAAATGTTACAATTAAAATATAATTTTGCATTTTTTTTAGCAAATTAACATCCCAAATTTACTAACGAACGAAAAACAGATACATATACATGAAATGTTGTAAAATTATATAAATACATAGCATAATCATAATTTAAATTTCATTAATACAATAACGATAGGTATGAAATATAATGTTTGATTTTCACTTATCACAAGATTGCGTTTTAATTTAAACATTTCGTCTAACTTATATATTATGTCAAAAATTTTGTATTTAATCGCAATTAACCCACGTTTAAAAACTATGCATACGCCGTTAAAACTAAAAGCTAAAGAGCGAGAACAGCAACTTCAGTAGTTGAAAGTAGCGCTTTTACTATCAATTCTTCTATCTAAAACAAAAACCCAATCTTTAAATCCTCATCAATCCTCATCCAAACAAAACCCAGGAAATCCCAGTCGATTCAAAGACTTCTTCAAGGTACGATCTTTCACTCGGCCCAATTACTCCCTCCCTCTCTCTCTCTCTCTCTCTCTCTCTCTCTTCATAATATGGGATGTAATGATTTAGGTGTGTTTACATGAAAAGATTGGCCTAGATCAGTTGACGATGATGTTGTCGTTATTCCCAACAAGCTTCACCGCTTTCCCTTGTCGGCGACATCGCTCCCCCACTCTAATCAGAAGCAACACCGACGGCGGCGGCGGCGGCGGCAATGACTTCACATCATCAAAACCAGAGCCAGTCCGGCCAACCATAACGCCGCCGGAAGCCGTAGAAATCCGGTTTAAAAGAGGTTCGAGGCGGCGGAGAAAGCAGGAGGAGGAGGAAGGTGCTGGGATTGAAAGAAAACCTCAAAAGGTTCCCAAAGATTGGGATTCAATGAGTCTGGGAGAGAAGGCTATGGAGCTGTATGTCGGAGAGAAGGGTGCTCTGTTTTGGCTGAACAAGTTTGCTTATGCTTCCATATTCATCGTCATTGGGGGGTGGATACTATTCCGATTTGTGGGGCCAGCTCTGAACTTGTACCAGCTCGACACTCCCCCACTGCCTCCATCTTCCATGTTCAAGTGAACATTGTTGATCTTCATGTATGTTATGAATGAATGATGATGATGAATATGTTTTTGAAGTTAGCTATATATGGAATGCATGTTAAGTTGTTAATTGTAGCTAGATATGCATATATAGTCTAAAGGAATGATATAATATATAGGGTAAAGATACAGAAACACACCGTCTCGTTTGGATGATAGATTAGATTGATAATGTATGAGATTGTGATTGAATATTCGAAGTATTCAAGATTTTTAAAGTGGCACGTTCCATCAAAGTACGTGGTAGATTAGGTTATATTATTTTTTTATCAATCTAATTTATTCCAAAAAGTGAACGTTTCCTTAAGATATTGCTCCAGTCCCAGTCAGATCCTTTAAGTATGACTTGATTCGTTTGCCTCTTAAATTATTTTAAATGGTGTGAATAAACATATACGTCAAAAATATTAATTTTTCGTTAGTAATTAATGTTAATCGTGCGATAAATTCGTGCAATGTTGGGTATGACTAGAAAGCTCTCACCAGAGGCATTCTGATGTTACTTTCAATTCGTCAATTGAATATTAGATAATGGAGTAATTGGACCGAGAAATTTCAAAGATGAGAGTTTATATTCATGACTCAGATTGAAAACTTCTACATAGATTCAACGTCAAATATCAAAATTGAATGAAAACTTTGAAACTCCGAAGTGTGCTACATAACCATAGTTTCAATTTATTCAATAGACAAAAATTAATATTTTTTAACGAAAGAGGCCAATTGGATCATTCAAAATAGTTTAAGGGGCCAAATGAGTTGAGCCATACTTGGAGTATATAATCGAGACTGGACCTATACCTTAAGCGTGTATTTGCACATTTTCCCTATAATATAATGATTTGTATTAATTAATTGAAGAAAGTGTCCTATTTTTAGTAATTAAAGATCATTGGTGGTAAAGAAGGACGAAGCACAAGAAGGGGTGGAGATTAAAGAGGAAAAGAATGAATGGAGGTAGAGCTCAAAAATAGGATATGAATGGAGAGATTAAATAAGATGGATAGATTGAGATGTAAGGAGATGTAAGTTGATGAATAGAAACGTTAAAATTAATGGTCTTCGGGAGGTGGATGTATAGGATCTCCTTGAATATCTGCAGTGATCTTGAGGAGGTGTTTACCTATCCCTTCAAACTAACCCACAGCTGTCTCGACAAGAAGCCCCTCCGGCGGAGGACGTCGACTGCGACTGCAACCGCGACTGCCAAGATCATGGATGTGTTGGGGCTCGTGAGGATCCGGGTGCGACGGGGAATCAATCTGGCCGTCCGGGACACTCTCAGCAGCGACCCCTACTGCGTCGTCTCCTGCGGCACTCAGCGAGTCAAGACGAAGGTCATAAGGGGAAACTGCAACCCTGCGTGGAATGAGGAGCTCACTATTTACATCAAGGATTTCGGAACTCCAATCACCCTGGTACGTGAATGAATTCTCGATGATGTTGTTGTTGTCGTTGTTGTTTTACCCGTGCTGAACTGCAGTCGGTTTACGACAAAGACACGTTCACCGTGGACGACAGCATGGGGAGTGCGAATGTAGACATAAGCCCTCTGATACGATGCCTGAAACTGGGACTGCAGAGCCTCCCCGACGGCACCAAGGTGGAGAGGGTCCAGCCCTCCAAGGAGAACTGCCTCTCCGACGAGAGCAGCATCATCTGGAACAAAGGCAAGATGACGCAAGACATGATCCTCAGACTCAACGACGTCGAGTGTGGCGAAGTTGAAGTCCAGATCGAATGGATTGAGATCCCCGGCTGCAAAGGTATCCATGCCGCCTAGCTCCATCTCCACCAACACTCCTTTTCTTTTCATTTCCTTATTATATACCACCAATTACCAACTATAGTCTATATATATACACATATATAGCCTAGATTAATAATATTCAAGCATGCATTTACCAACTACCTGCATCGACTAATCATCATCATCATCCTCTGCTTCATTTTCTTCTTATTTTTGATTCCCTTGCCCTTTCTTAATTACTCATGTATAGTGTATACTACTAGCTAGTTTCTAAAAGTCTTGTCACTTTATATTTATATATATATAATCTCAACTTTTCTCATTCTGCAACACATATTGCATGTCACGGCCATGCATAAAAATTAATACAAACATATGGTGAAGAGACAAAGCACGAGAATTATTGATGAGTTTCATCGAAGGGCTATTCACAGCAGGCAACAATTGAATTGTATTCATTATTCGGTATGATGGTATGACTATCACTATCACTATCCCTATCACTATAGAGAAAGATGAGGGGTGCATTCTCCATGATCAAGCAGCATTTCCAAATGCGTACAAGAATAAATTAAAGCTGAAAATCGGGCATTGTGTATACTCACTCGTTTAATTATCGAGTCTTGACAATAGGTGACGACGTAGAGAAATTATTATTCATTTGAAGAGCTTGATCTTGCTCCCACTATCTGCACTGTTAGGCTCCCACCTAGCAGAAGAGATTGTGAGTTAGTTAGCATTCGCCTCTATGTACCGAGCATATGCAAAATTGCAAATTATGCATCAACGGAAAACAAGGTCTACCAAGCACCAGAGCAGCTCCAATCCATCCACTCACTCCCCATCTCTCACCAAGTAAGAACCAAGCAAATCCAGCACCCCATACTGGTTCCAACCCATATATTATGGCTGTTTCCGTCGCTGAAACATCGCGCATGGCTGTCATCTGCACAGTATATATTTATCAAACCCACTTAGATCATATACCCATATATATAAGCTGAGATTAGTTTTGTTTTCAGCACAACATTTTTCAACACTGGAAACCATACCTCCACCCACAAGCACAGGCCTGTTGAAAATATCCCAGTATACAGTGCAGGTATCCAAGGAAAACATGAAATCCAATCCAAAACTGTTCCCCACGTCCAAGATAATGGATTTGATGCATTAATATCTCCAGCAAACCCGCCTTCGATCAAGTACCAAACAGTTGATAGGAAGGCAACAACGCATACCTATACAATTCAATAGTGGAACTTGCATGACCACCATGAAGAGTAAAATGCAGGCAAAACAAAACACACGAGTTATGAACTCACCTCATATCCAAGGAGTGCTAAAAGATTTTCTCGTTTTGTGCTTCTTGAAATATGTTCCGTTCTTAGCATATGAATCCCAAAAGACACCGCACTTAACAAGTTTAGCAAGTCTCCAATCTGTTAACAACTATAACAAATTAGGTGAGATCTTTGTGCGTACATGCATATGGATTCCAGATGAAACAAAAGAAGCAAAGATATTCAAGGAAAACAAATTTGAATCTGAATAACTTAATCCAAAGCCATACTGAAGAAGAATCTATCACGGTATATTCTATAGGGAAACCAAGTATACACTTACACATGGAGGTGATCCACTGGATTCCAGCATTGCAACTCCAACAATTGATGCAAGAGCTCCAAACCACGTATATACGGGTATTTTAGATCCTAGCATGCCATCAATCAAGGGCACAACAAGTACCTAAAATTACACAAGTCAGGAGAAGCCAAACTATTGAGTATTCCCGACTGAAAATGTCATGTTAGAATTCTTAGATTTGTACAAAAAATCTTCAATGTTCTTCTTACAGTGAACATGGAAAGAAATGACGCTCGTCCAGCATCAGATGTGAGAAGTCCAAGGGCTTGCAAGATGTACCCTAAGCTGACCCAAAATCCCAACTCCAATCCTGCATTACGAGTCTGAGGATCATCCCTAGCCTGATACACGAATGGTAAAAATGGAATGGCAGCAACAGCAAACCGCACAACGGTGAAAGCCTCGGGATCAATAATAGCTTCAACTTCCTTGACAACTGGAATGTTACTAGCTGCAACAACATGACCATACTATGTTAACCAATTAATGCCATACCAAAAAATTTCAGCAGAGGAATTTCAGTTTGGCACCATTTGCAAATAACAGTCTTTGTCAATTATGTCCTTTCGAAATAATCCTTCGATGGATTGTTGTCATTGACCTTTTCCAGTTGTTGGCCAGCAGTGTTCTAATTGGCAATAGCAGTTTATCATACTCATCCACAATGTTTTATGCTATAAATTTGGAGTTTTATTGATTTAGGGCCCCAAACAATCAATACATGACCCAAAAAATCATGTATTTTGCTTTTTTATTTTTAATAAATTCAGGTCCAAACTTAGTTTTCATCTTATGGTCCAGGTTGAAGCTAACCAATCTTTCTGGCTTTTATTCGAAAAAAAATCCAAACTTGCACAGAAAAGTTACATCTTCATCTCCATAACAATTTCCTCGAATATGCATAGCCTGAGACACAGTGACTGCATAAAGTTATCGCAATTTCTACAGATGGTAATTCTATCGAGGTAAGCAAATGTTACTACTTAGATTCAGCAACTGTGTTTTAATTTTACTCTCTAAACCGATTTTCTTTTCATGAAGGAGACAAAAAACAAAATCTTTCTTTTATCTTTTACCTAACTTCATTCAACGCATATATACCACTTCAAATTGAAATCAACAGTAAAAAAAAACACAAATTTCTGAATCTCACCATAAATAATCGTGATGGCATTGAGCAAAATGATGCTTCTTACTTTTTTAGATGCGAAGAATATCCTTCGCCACAATGCTCGCTTCTCAAACAACGATTTGAAACTCGAGCTTTTACCATAAAATCCACCGTCGCTCAATGGAGAATTCTCCAACGCTGTACCATTTTCCGAATGAGTTTCCTCAACAGTAATCACTTCAACTGATTTCCCTCTCAGTCTCTTTCTCCCATTGCTGGAGGCATTATTGACGGAACAGCAACATGAAGAAGACGAATACAAATTGGGCGAGCAAGGGATAACAAGGAGGCGTTTAGTGGAATAGATTGGGATAATGAAGGAAGATCGGAGAGAAGTTTTGGCGGCGGAGCTGAACGGCGACGGCGCAGCCATAGGTGGTGGAGGCGTGGAGCTCTCCGCAGCATAGCGCAGCTCTATGTAAAGAGTAAGATCGATTTTCGCAGCGTTTCTCTCTACATTGCCTAACGCTACAGTAATAGCAATTAAAAATATAGGAAAAAATAACCAACCACGTTTTTACCCATCTTCCCCCACGTGTTTTCCCGATTTTTAATTAATTAAACTTTAGAGATATTTTCCCATTTTTTTGAATTTTTTAACCTTGTGGAGTGTGGTGGGAGAGATGGCTCTCTTTTGACTACACAAAATTTGAAACAATTTAATTTCCAAGTGCATTTATTTGTGAGAAATACATGTTTGCCCCCCTTAAATTTGCACATTTTAGTCTTCTACCCCCTACATTTTAATCTATAGACTAGGGATATAAACGAGGTGGGGTAGGGTCGTATTTTTTTTTTGGATGGGGCGAGTCTGGGTTGGTTCGGGTCGGGTCGGGTTGACCCATGAATTAACCCATCCAATATAACACCTTATATATACACATATATATATATATATATGTGTGTGTGTGTATGGTCTACACTAGTGTTTGCTTATATACTCCGTTCGTTCTATTTTGATAGACTTATTTGCCTTTTGGGATGCCCCGATATATAGGCATGTTTCTATATATATTTAGCTAATTTATTAATATATGCCCATATTTAATATGTTTACATTAAGCATTAATTCACTGTCAAATAAATAAGGGCATATTAGGAAGTTTTCTTGATTAATTGTCTTTCCCAATCTATTTCTTAATTCTCATGAAAAATCTCAACCAATCTATCAAAATGGAACGGGGGGAATATATATATATATATATGTGTGTGTGTGTGTGTGTGTGTGTGTGTGTGTGTGTGTGTGATAATTGCCTTAAAAATCATGAACTTTTAGTTTAGTTGCAAATTTAACATGAACTTTAAAAGTAGACAATTAAAACCCCAACTTTAAATTTGTGTGTTATTCAACACCCCAAATTTTTATAAAACAAATTGACCTTCAATCCAACTTACAACTGTGGCCACTTTGACATCATTTTCAAAAATTAGTGGTTGAGTCATGACGGGCTCGAAGAGACAAGCAAATTGTATGTTGATTGGAGGTCAATTTATTAGTGTTTTAATTTCCTACTTCTAAAGTTCATGTTAAATTCGAAACTAAGTTCAAAATTCATAACTTTTAATTATATATATATATATATATATACATGATGATAAATAAAATGCATGGATTTAGAAGGCGACCACATTAATAAATAATAAATATAAGGCGCGTTTGGGTTGTTGATCTTGTGATAAATTTATCCTCTCACCGTGGGACCTTTCTTCATCATCACCAACTTGTGTATTTCCTCGATCGGAAAATTCGACTTTAAAATATTAAAATTCAACCATATTATATATATCATGCAAGTTATTTAAATGTATTGATAATAACGAAAGCTAGACATCATGTAACATGAGAGATATATAAGATCACTTTCATTAATTAATTCCCTTAAATATTTCACTCTAGATCGATCGCTATCATTTTTAATTAACAACGTATGTGTGTGTGTGTATATAGGGCTGTAAACGAAGCGAATCGAACCGAACACCCTGATACTCGAGCTCGGCTCGTTAAGGAATATTCAAGCTCGAGCTCGGTTCGAGCTCGATTCGAGCTTTTTTTCTCTTGTTCAAGCTCGGCTCGATAAATATTTGTCATGTTCAAATTCAGTTCGAACTCGGTTCGTGAAATGCTTGAAAATTTACTAAACGAGCCTGAGCTTGAATGCTTGTAAAAAAGCTCGTTTAATTTACATATTCGAGCTCGAGTTTGAAAAAAATAGCTTATTTTATTTACCCATTTGAATTATTTATAATATTCATGAACATATTCGATTAAAGCTCGAGCTCGAACATGTTCGCGAGCTGGTCGAGCCGAATACTAATATGTTCGAGCTCGGCTCGAAAATTTTATCAAGCTCAATTTGAGGCTCGAGCTCGGCTTATTTAGAAAACAAACGAACTTCGAACGAACTTTTTTCGAGTCGAACTCCGAATAGCTCGTGAGTGGCTATGTTCATTTACAGCCCTATATATATATATATATATATATATATATATATATATATATATATATATATATATATATATATATATATATATATATAACCCTCCTACTACTACGTGCTTAATTATAATGTACGCAATGCCACCATAAAATCTCAATTATATTATATATATTGGTAGTAGGCAAACATTCATTTCTTAACAATTTTCTTGCACGAAATAAGAGATGGTCTTGCAAATTAATTAAGAATATTTGGGACAACGTAGCTATGTAGTATTCTTTAATTTAATTTGAAGAAATTGCACCCCCTCTCAAAACCATCGATGTTGGGTTTGGTTAGACTAATTAGAAGCTTCCAATTCCAATGAATTGAAGTTATAATTTCTATAATAACTTTATTTTAATAATCCCACCTTGAGAACATGAACACATTTTAATTTCACCAAAAAGGTAGCATCGAAACCACGCAAAACAATTATTATTTTCTTTAATTATTGTTGTGCTCTAGCTTTATCGGCAAATAATAATTAAGATTAATTCTATAGTAAAAGATCTATGTAAGAATAATCTCGTTAGGACTTGTTTGCTAGACAGTATGGTATAATGTTTAATATGTTTGACATGAGATGTGTTATACCGTATAAAATATCAATATCATGTTTATTTTGGTGTATTAAAATACATGTACGTATCAATAATATATAGTTTGCTTAGATGTATTTGGTTTTATATAAAATTTCAATTCATAAAATATTCTTTAATTAGTTACCATATATTGTGTAAATATTCTATAATAAGACTTTTAATTAATATCTACAAGGTTATTGTAGTCTGCAATTTTCAATAATTACGTATAGTATTATATATCTCACCTGTAGGGTGTGATATGTTATATCATATAAATGGTTAACACATGCCAGATCCTTACATAATCATGGACTTTATTATTGTTAGCAAATTAGCATGATATTAGGATGTTATAGGTATCTATAACAACCTTATACTACTTAGCAAACAAGCCCTTATGGTAATAAAAAATTATGGTCCCAACTCGGAACTAGTTATAAATAAGAATAAATGCTACATTGTAATATTCCAGATTTTTTTAGGACCATCCTTAAAAAATTTATTTACATGCATATAGTAATAAAATGACATTAAATTTTAAATATATTTAAATATCTATATAAAATATCTAAGAATTATTTAACTATGTTACATTATACTTATCTAAAGTTACATGTGATACATACATTTTTTTAACATTTAATTTTCTAAATAGATTGTACATGAATGATACTTTTGAATTTAATATGTATACACAATGTACATGAATGATGAACGTTAACGCACATTTGACTTTTTAAAATTCATGGATCTTTTCATTTTGTAGGGATCTTTTTAAATTCACACGTTTTAAAATATGAAGGGACACATTTTCAGGTGGCGTATAATATATATTAGTTTTAAAAAATATATATATTATTTTTATATGTAAACCTCTATATAAAGAATAACTTCTCTATATATAGTAATGTTTTTCTCTATTACCAATAATAATACTGAATAGAGGTTTTACTGTAATTATATAGAAGATCGAAGATCATGAATTTGTATCGTATCAATGCGATTTTAAGTCGGGCTAAATCGTGTATATTCCAAAATGTGTTGAATGTGGGTTTTCAATTAATTTCTCGATCACCGAAAAAAAGGGGTGGTTGTATGCCATTAATGCAAAATTCCTCATTGCATGTCTAAATTAAACAAAATATTCGATGAATATATATATATATATATATATATGTTTCACGTAATTAGAAGTAATAATAGTATTGATTTCGTTGATGATATAAGTGGTTAATTTATCTAATTTTGTGGTAATTGAATTGAAGGTGAATTAATTAGGTGTTTATTAATTAAATGATGAATGCGTGATAGCTGGCTTAATTAATTGGTAGCTCCAAAATTTGAATATAAAAAAGCAGTACATGAATGTGTAATTAATATGATGTCTGGTTGCATCAATTTTAAATCTTGAGAAAAATATTGAAGCATTTAAGTCAATAAAAACATATCAGACTTCTAGGAATAATCAAACCCTCTATTATATTATATTATATTATATTAAATACTTATATTCAAGGTTGCAAATTTATGCTTCTCCCAAAACTTCATTGCATCGACCAGTGGTTCAAGTTTTCTGCATCTTTTTCGCTGTTTCACTATTGAATTTATAAGTTTAATGATATTTATTATAAAATAAAAATTAATTATGACATAAATAATCACAGTCAATATTTATTAACAAAAAAATGAATTTAAAAAATTATAAAATTTAATTTTGAAATAATCAACCATGATAATGATTTATTTATTGAAAACTAAAAATTAAATACTAAAAAATAATTACAAACCTAATTGGATGAGGTGAACCTAATAAACAATCTTAAAATTAGACTAAATCACAAAAAAATACAAAAAAAAAAAAAAAACTCAGTGTAACACAAAAAATGCAACGGGAAATCTCATGTGGGCCTGGACACCTTAATTTCTTTCTGAACAAGTGATTATTCAAAATATGTTATAATTAATTTAGTGCCACCAGTTTAAGTTACCATCAGATTTGTTAAATGGAAAATTATTTGATCTTCCCTAAAATTAATGTTGGTTCCAAATCTAATGCATACATACATACATACATACATACATACATACATACATACATATATATATATATAAATTACAGCCCCCTAAAAGTTTGACAGATATATTAATTACCTTGCTTTTTTGTCTCAGTACTGAACCAGTCGGAAAAAGATTAATTGTCTCTCTAGACTAGCTCTATATACACTTAGGCATGCAAGCAATCAAGGTTTTCTTATACTATATATATCATGAAATTAATAATATACTTCTAGATACTACAAGTTAGACTAGCAACGAACATTTATCGACTTGTTTGCAAGTTATTACACAGAAACGAACCCCGACTCTTAACAACACGGTCAACAGTGGTCGGTTCTTTTAGGGCGGAGAAAAAGCAAGAATTGGAGGAAAATGATATATAGAAATACTAAAAAAAGGTATGATGAGTAGATGAGCAGCAATTAATAGAGCAACATTAATGTTTAACAGAAGGTACAGACAAATTCAATTCAAGAAAATTAAAAAAAAAAAAAAAAAGAAAGAAGAAACTCTAGGCATTAACATCATCAGCTTCTAGCCTTGTTTCTTCCTTTCTTTTCCTTTTTTTGCTAAAACTAATTAAAATTCATAATGCCATGAAAAAAAAAAAATATTAAATTTCTCTAACATAACGTACCATTGAAATAGGTGTTATATATCGACAGTAGCAAGCAAATTAAGCTTAGTTGTGAAGAGGGTTGGGGCCGGTGTGTATTAATCTCTTGTCTTCCTCGTACAAGTTGTCTGCACGCGCGGTTGCATGGTGGTGCAACCGCGCTTTCCTCGCCGGAGACCACCGCGGGCGGTGGCTGGCGCCGCCCCTCTCCGCCGCCGACGATGGTAGGCAGGCTTGTGAGAATATCAAGAGGAAGCCGAGGTAGAAAACTGCAATATTAATTCTTGCAGCTTGAGTAGTAGAAAGTGACATTGTTTTCCAAAGAGCTACAAATGGAATGGATGCTGAAATACAAGGTAACAACACATCAAGCTAAGGAGTACTGATGTATATTCTATTCTAATCAAATTAAACCCTACCTAGAGAGAGAGAGAGAGAGAGAGAGAGAGAGAGAGAGAGAGAGGTGGTAAATAATGAGTGATAATATTGTGGTGAGCTCTCTCCTTATGTTATGGGTGAAGTCACATGATCTTGACCCTTGATTCCTGGAACCTTCTTATGCATATCTCACTCTCTTTCTTGGAATTCTGGAATTTATTTTTCTTTCTGATATTTGCTTGTAAAGATCTTTAAAAAAAAAAAAAAAAGTTAATGGTTTCGGAATCTGGTTATTGTCTATATATGTAGAAATTTGGTGCTTCAAGAAACAAAAAAATTAAGCTAGGAGAGTGTGGGACTGTCCACTATTAATAGCCGCTGTCTGCGGTCCATATATATATATATATATATATATATATATATATATATTATATATATACATATATATATATATATATATTAAATTTCTGAAAGTAGTGGGTTTTAATTTAATTTCTCAAATGTGATTTTCAGTACGTATAACTTGATTGGTTATATATAAATAATATTAATATCTGAGCTTACTGTGCATATCTGTAAAAGGGTTGACTTAATTTTAATTTTCTTCCTACAATGCAATGACTTTTTTCAGATCTCTGTCTGAAGCTATGCTTCTCTTATTACCTAGTATTTTATGTTTTTAACCAAGATATATAAATCTAGTTAGATTTCATTCAACTTCTTTAATTTCAAACACAAATACAATTGAACTTAATTAAAATGACAACGGAATTTGACCTCATGATCATAATTTCAGTCACATAAACACGTAAATGTAATAAAAATCAAATAATTATTCTTATTCAATATATAGCTGATCTGATATATATATATATATATATAGTAATAGGTGCAGTCACAAAAATTATGTCCTAGCTAGAGGAGAGGAGAGTGATATTTTTTTGTTACTCGACCTGTGGTATTAAGGAGATTCGAACCCGTAATTTTTGGTTTTCAAGTGAACCCGTAATTTTTGATTTTCAAGTGAATCCGTAATTTTTGGTTTTCAAGCAATCTCACCCCACCACTAGAACATCCCCATCTGGACGACGAGAGTGACGTTTATTACAAAGTAGAATGACAACTATGCACGCACACAAATATATAAAATGTGGGCCAATACTATAAGCAGAAGCCTTTTAATTTATTCAATTCTCTCCAGTCAAAGATTGCAACATGCATGTGCTTTCCAGTAAATAATTAATCGAGGCTTCAATTCCATATATAGGGATTCCATCATTTATTTTTCTCTAGTTATTCGTAGTATATATGAAAGGGGCGAAAGAAAAGAGAGAGAGAGAGAGAGGAAAAATTAAGGTCATGTTTATTTTTATTTTCAACATCAATTTTCTGTTTTCAGCATTTTCAGTTCGATTTACGAGGTGTATTGGTTTTTGAAAAAATATAATGATTTTGTTATAATGAATTATTTAATGTTTAGAGTTATAGGTTTAGAAAATGAAAATATGTTTGTTTGATTATTTTTTGAATTTGAATTTGTAGTTGAGATGAAAAGATAAATATTTGCGTGGTTATGATAAATTGATGAATATTTAAATAATGGGTCCCACTGTAATGATATATATATATATATATATGATTGAATAGGTTATATAGGATTGAAAAAAGTGAAAACTGAAATTGAAAATGAGTAAAACAAACGTGTTTTCGTGTTTTGAATAGTAAAAGTGAGAAATTTCAATTTGGAAATGTAAACAAACAAGCCCTAAATATTCTCGAGATTCAAATAACATTTCAATTATCATGAGATCGTTTATTCTATCGATTCGGATGTGATTATGTGACCACACCAATTTGCAGTGGAGTATATAATTAGTGATTTCATAACTTATTATACCAATGAAATGTATGTACGCATCAGATCACCTGTGCTCGTTCCCTATCACATCTTCTATACATGTCAAACCTTTACTTAAAAAAAAATCTTTAATTTAGTGCAACTAAAAAAAATTATTTAAGTTTCATTTGATTCCGATTAAGGTGTATTAAAAAAATTAATTACGGTATACGAAATGTAACACGGAGGTGTGACGGATGATTTGTTCCCTTAAGAAATACTGTTTGGTTTTCAAATTGCGTTGGCTTCTAGGTTTGGTAGTATACACTTTGACTTCTCTTATTTGACCATTTTCAACCTTGTGTAGTATATTATATATATAACATATTGACTCTTAAATAAAATCTAATTTTTTTTTATATTATTGGCACGGAAGGTGACAAATTTTAGGAGTGGGCATTAGGTTTTTTAGTTTAGTTCGGTCCCGAAAATGTTAAAATTAAAGAAAATCGTTTTTTTTAATAAATAGAACCGTATCGAATTTATGATCGAAATCGAACCGAACTGGACCAAAATATTTCGGTTCGGTTCGATTTTGAACCGGTTTTTTTTAATTTTATGATTTTTATTTTTTGCTTTAAATTCTTCTCATTCAATATAATTAAATACGTACAAGTATGAATTAACTAATTATCAAGATTCAAGTTCAAAAAATACCAATAAATAATTGAATAAAGTCCAAAAACGTGTAAACTCCAATAAAACAAAGCCGAACAAACTATTTAGTCCAACAAAGCCGAGTATTTTTATTACTAATATATATAAATTCAGTTTTTCGGTTCAGTTCGGATATTTTCTTTCTGGACCGAACCGAAACCAAAAATGAAAATTGAATTTTTACTAAAAAATGAATAAAACTGAACCGAATTTTAAAAAGACTCAAACTGAAAAAACCGAACTAATTCGGTTCTCGAATTTCGGGACTTTTAGCTCACCCTTGACAAATTTAGTGAAATTGGCGTAGAAGAAGCAAGAGAATATGCCACGCACTTTATTTATTGAGGAAGATTCCCAGTTTAAAATTCGCATCTTTTTTTTTTCTTCACAATTTATTGCCCAAAATTCATTCGATTTCCAGCAGTTAGTAAATTCTCTCTAATCTCTAACTCCAGCGGCATTTCCAGGTATATATATATACATACACACACACACACACATATATATATATATATAGATGTTTGATTTGTTTATTTATTTGATCTTTGTTATTTTGGTTTCAAAATAGTGTTAATTGTTTGAATCGAGAATGCCATTTGCCAATGCATAGATTTTTAATTTCTGTTGATGAACATGCTCTGTTTTTGTTGTCGTCGCAATGAAAATAGAGTTCTGATTTTAAATCAGTGATGGAAATAAATATCGGAATTAATGAAATGGTGATGAGAAATAAATTATATTATGCTCGGATGTTGAAGAAATGGGAAGTAATTAATAATCGTGTAGTGTTTTTCATTTTCCTTTTATCTTTTTGAAGTAATGATAACCAAATCATCCTTTAATATATATATATATTAATATGATTTTTTTTTAATTCTTGAAATGATTGAAAATTGTTTTTTAAAACTTCATAATTAAAAATTGAATGAGTTTAACTTAAAAGTGATTGTCTAAATTAATAGCTAGACTAATAATTAGGGTTGGCAATTTCAGCCCGGCCAAAAAAAGCGGGCCGGGTCGGGTTGAAAAATAGGCTCGGAATAATTTTGGGGCGGCCCGCTCAAAAGAATTTTAGTCCTGGAATAATTTCGGATTGGGCTGGCCGGGATCGAAAATGGGAGAGACCCGAACGAGCAAGGGTTTTTTGGCCCAAAAAGCTGAAAAATACACAAGGTCCATCTTATACCAATTTCTATATATATATATATATAAGATTAGTAGTCATCACACCAGATTTATATATATATATATATCTATATATATATATAATATAGCTGCAATTGATTGTGTTTGTTGTTCTAGAAAACTAACTAAATCATTGATCAGTAAGTTTTTAGATATATAAATTAATCTTGTATATATAGTAATGTTCTTCTTTCCAAGTAGGCACTGAATAATAAACTAACTAATTAAAGCATTATTGACATCTTAATGAAGTGGTGATTGCCCTTGAAATGAACTAATAATCTTGATCAATCTGGATATATCAGTAACTGAACAATATTTACATTGCTGCTCCTTTTTTGGCAATGGATCAGTGGAGTTGAATTGGAACTATCTAACATGACTCCGGAGAGTGCATCGAAGCCTAATAAAGCCTTAACCGGAGTTCACGGAGTGCAGTTGGTCGTTTCTCGATCACCATCTTCATTCCACGAGATCAAACAACACGAACACGACGATCTTATTGAACCAGCTTGTCGAGCTTCCTCCTATACCGGCACCAGCCAACGGCCTATAGTACTGCAGTAAGTGAAGAGTTTTTATTTTTAATTTCTCAAGAACTGATTAACAGTAACTATATAGATGCTAATTATATTATATATCTATATATATATATATATTATTAATGATTAGGAAAGTATGGCATCAGATGAGACCTGCTTGTTTGAGGCCAATCCACTGTACTCACACTGGTATTGCTATTGCTACACCTAGTTTCTTCAATTCTCTGCTTTTAATTTCTTTTTTTTTCCCTTGTTCAATTAATGATCATATAATAATTATAATGAACTAGCTAGTTTGTCGATCAATTAATTCGTCTCAGGTGATAAAAACTTTGCTGAAACAGTAGCTAATGTGCTCACTTCACTCCCTTTCATTGCCATTGGACTCCATGCCCCAAGGTGATGATCATAACTACATATATGTTATAAGTTAGCATATACATTTATATATGCATACATTGTTGTGCAGGAAAAATATGAACTCTATAATCTATGCGAATTCCTTGATTGGAGTAGGAGTTGCTTCGAGTTTGTATCATGCTTCGAGGGGGAGGTTGAGGAAGTATCTCAGATGGGCTGACTACACTATGATCGCAGCAGCTACCGTGGTGCGTAGTTAAGTGAAAGTAGTGGATATGTACGATCACTTGAATGGGACCGAGGGAGTAGATTATGGTGATTTGATTGATGATTAACTTGATTTGATTTGCAGTGCTTGTCAAGAGCTCTTAGGAAGGAGGAGGCGGAGGCGGAGGCGAAGGCGAAGCTGGTGATGACAGCATCAGCATTGTTCCTGCCTATACAGCCACTGATGGTCTCAGCAGTTCACACAGGAATGATGGAGGTTGCATTTGCTAAGAGAGCATTTGAAGATCCAGATCATCTGAAGATGGCTCACAATGTGCACAAGATGTCGTCGTTGTTAGGCGGCGCGTTTTTCGTGGCCGACGAGCTTCTTCCTCAGACTCCATTTCTGCATGCTGCTTGGCACCTTGCTGCTGCTGTTGGAGTTTCCACCTGCAACAAGCTCTTGGAGTAGACTAGGCTAGTATGTAGTAATTATATAGCTCATTCAGTTAATTTCCCCATTTATATGTATATGATCATGTTAATTAATTGATCTTTTGATATATATATATATATTGAACAAGTAATTGATTACCTCTATGTTGTGAATGGTTGTATGAGACATGAAGTAGTTAGAATTTGGTTCGATTCGGCTGAAATCCTCTATTTTATATTTGGTGCTGCATTCCGAACCTATTGCACATTTGATTTTTTTAAAAAAATTTCTTCGATTTCAATCTCTTATGCTTTAGTTTAATTTTATATTTATTATTTAGGATTCATGGTACCCAATTAGAATGCATTATAATTTTTTAATATTTAATTGTTTCAATTTTTAGTTATTAATTGATTATTTGAAAAATTAAATACTAGAAAAATATATTGAATCCTAATTGAGTATGATGAATCATAAATAACAAGTATAAAATTAAACTAAAGCATAATAAATTGAAATAAAAAAAATTGAAAATAAAAATAAAAATTAAGGGTGCAATAGACGATTTCGCATTAATTAGATCATTCCTTCATAACCTCGATCTATTGTATTCTCATGTGTATTTTCAATTCTCATCTATTATCCTAACATTTTTTTTTTCACATTTTAATGAAATAATCTAAACTAGATATAAGCAAATTAGTCAAAAGGGAAAAATAAAATGCAGAAACTCATGAATATCGTCGAAAAATTAGGTACGATTAATAATATACTCCCTCCGTCCCATTTTGATAGGTTTTTTTTTTTTTTTTGGTATGTCCCGTTATATAGGCATGTTTCTAAATATATTTAATTAATTTACTAATATATACCCCTATTTAATATGTTCACATTAGGTATTAATTCAATGCCAAAGAAATAAATAGGGACATATTAGGAAGTTTATTGATTAATTGTCTTTCCTAATCATTTTTTTAATCCTCGTGAAAACTCACAATCAGCCTATCAAAAGTTGAAGAAAAGAATGCAGCAACTCAATAACAACATGCATCGAAAAATTGAGTATAATTAATTATGTATTTGTTGATTGGTAGTTGCATTTTGTTTAATTCCTAGTGTGTAAGCGGATCATATCATGTTTGTCAATTTGTGTTACATCTCATGTACCAATTTTTTTATATTTAAATATAATCTAATTAGAAAAGGATGGACCCTAAATAAATATTTAAAGTTAAATATATCATAATACATAAAAATTAAAAAATATATAGTTTTGGCATAAGGAATGTAAATGTCACAGTTAAATTACATCATAATAAATACAAATTAAAAAAAAATAGATTTGCCATAAGGAATGTCACACGGAGTGTCACAGGGGATCTTAAGTCGTTTGTAAGAAGTTATTATTTGATTTATTTTAGATATGATTTTTACAGAGATTATATTTTGCTTTACAGCTAGGGTTAATTGCAGAATTTAACACAATATTTGCGCCATTTTGCAACTTTTACATACGTTTAAAAATTTATAATTCATATCACAATCTTTAATATTTTTGCAATTGTAACATTCCCAATATTAATTCGACGTAAAACGACGTTTCATGGGAGATGAAATCGATGGAGAATCTTGATGTATATATTGATTGAATCTATATAACAACGTTCTTTAGGTACTTAGAAATAGGAGTAAACTTGAATTACAAATCGGATACGTAAGATAGATTTGCCTTGAATGTTACAATTGCAAAAATATTATATGTTGTGATATGAATTGTAAATTTTTGAACGTTGCGTGAAAATTACAAAATAGTGCAAACATTATCTTAAATTCTGCAATTAACCCCTTTCAGTTATGTTTTAGCTTTATATATTGAACATCAATAAAGAATATATGTACTTAGCACTAGGGGGTGGAAATTCAGGCCCGGGCCAACATCAAAATTCAGACCCGACTCGGCCCAAAAAGGTTTGGGTCTATATTTTAGAGTCCCGATCTGGAAACATGGGTCGGGCTGCCCCACGGGCCCACTGTATATTTATAGTTTTTGGGCTAAGTTGCCCGACCCATTCGAGGCCACTCAATTTCGGGCCGGACTGATTCGGGTTTTTTTGGCCCAATCCAACCCCTTTTTCAGGTCATAATTTTTAATATATTTATTGCGGGTCGGACCGAGATTACCATCTCTCTTAGCACAGTATAAACCTTTAATAATCAAAATGATGTCATATTTTAGCCCAACAATTTGATCATTAAATTATTTTGGGAAAAAGGCAGTGGCTAGCTATTGCATTACCCGCAATTTATAACAAGGTCAGCCACATATATTTGCAGCGGCCGAGCCATTTAGTGCTTCGACGTTTCCTTCGAGAACATTCAAATGATAGACATAGATATTGTATTACGTTAGAGCATGATTTTCATGCATCAATCCCTCTCCACCCTTATTTACATTCATATATCAAACGGCGTGTGGGTCCACACGCAACGTGTGTATCTCACGCGCCCGTCTTTTTTTTTTCTGAGCTATTTTTAAAGTTTTTTTTGTCAATTTTTTTAATTTATGTTTTTTCTTTTTATTTGTTTCTAAAAAATTTTATACCCTAAAATTAAAATGAATTGATTAGTTTATTTGAAATAAATATAAATTTATACCCTAAAGTGAAATTAATAAACCCTAAAAAAATACAAAATAAACCTCTAAAAAACCCTAAAAAACCTTAAATAACACAAAATAAATCCCTAAAAACCCTAAAAAAACACAAAATAAACCCTTAAAAAGATCATGAACCTTAAAAACCATGAACTCTAAGAAAATTCCTGAACTACTAAGCTTTAAATATTAATCGGAATGGAAAAAATCACAATTTGAACTAAATAAACTAGTATAAGATAACTACCAGATGTCTTACTTTTTAATGATGTGGGTGATGCTTTTTGAATCTTGATTGATATATACTTTTTAGAGCTGTAGTAAATACTGATTTTTTCGGATTTTTTTTTTTTTGCATTTTGACCCGACCCGTCTAAAATAATGCTATTTACACCTAGTGCATGGAAGTATTTGTGATCACGTCAAATGAGGGATTTCTACGGATTCAATCAACACCGTACGTCACTCCCAACTAAAAAGAAAAAGGGGAAAAATGTACATGTAGAAGTACAGTAGAATGACATTATTTTCAATCGTGCATTTAGTGATCCGTAATGAAATGCAAGATTGAAAATAAGATAAGTTTGCATGCACAATAATGAGAAAATGTATAAATGCTAACCAACCTGAGGAGATTCACATAAATTGCATCATTAAAAGCTTGAACTGCTGTAGGAAGAGTTTCATTGCATATATATATATATATATATATATATATATATATATATATATATATATATATATATGTAGGTGCAGCTACATGTAGATGGTCTAGTTATAAATTATTATATTTTTCAGCATACCTAAATGTGATAACCACGAATATTGCATGCACGGCCGATCATAATCCGACAACAATTATTACTACAATAGGCACACACTACACTAGTTACTAGTACAAATAATTATTCCATAATAATTGTATCGAAGAAACTCTGATGGGAGCTTTTCTCAGGCGTAATTTTTGGTATAATATATATATATATATATATATATATATATATATATATATAATGCATGTTATTATTGTGATTGGGTTCCTGATTTAATCATATATAGAAGCCTTCATTTGAGTTTATGGGCTACAAATGCATTTGTAGGATCCAATTTAATTAGGGACTAAATCAAATGAAGCTACGAGAGTAAATGACTAAATTTAACAAGTTTAGGAGGCGACGTGTATATATATATAGAGAGAGAGATGGGATCAACTGAGAACTAGACCTCCCTGTTAGAACAGAGAATTAATCTGAGCCATAGATCCGGTATAGTTGGACAAGGTCTTGGCCATCCAAATATACCGGATCTATGTCTCAAATTGGTTGTCGGTTCTCACCTAGGGTGTGCTTCCTTTTGGAACCCAACCCTAATATATACACACACACACACACACACACACAGTGGCGGAGCCAGGATTTTTGTTCAGGGGGCCTAAATAATAATATGTAAATATAGAATTAGAAATTAATAAGTGATAATATTTTTATTAAAGCCAATACTATATTAATTACATTCTAACATAATTCATATAATAAAAAAAACGAGTATAATTTACAAATACAATTAAAAAAAAAAGCAATTCATAATAGTAAAAAAAATTAACATATAATCTAAATTGTAAAAATGGAGGAAAATAATTTGACAAAATAAAAAATAAAGATAAAAGGGAGATGAAGAATGATAAAAGAGAACGTTGGACATGCCCTTCTCTATTACTTGGAATTAAAAGGAGAAAATAAAAGTTTTTTTTTAATTTTTTCAATATTAAAATAGAAAATTACTATGATACCCCTACCATTTTTAAAAATTTTAAGGGGGCCCAGTGTGGCTCCGCCACTGTATATATATATATATGTGTGTGTGTGTTAATTATATTTGGTCATTAATTAATTTGCTCGAGATGGTTTACATGGGTTGAAATTTCATGTTACACCTTTTCGTTTCAATCCGTATTTCGTCATTAAATTTATGATTTTAATAATATTTGTTATAAAATAAAAAATAATTATAACATGAATATTCATAGTCAACGTATATCGACAAAAAAATGATTTAAAAAATTATAAACATAATTTTGAAAAAGTCAACCATAATAATGAATTATTAATTAAAAATTAAAAATTATAAAATTATTATAAATCCTAATTGGGTGGAGTGAACTCTAAAAACAATCATAAAATTAAACTAAATCATAAAAAAAAATTAAAGAAAAAATGCAAAAAAAATTGGTAATTTGAAAGTATAACACGAGGTATACGATAGAGAGTGTAACAGGAAATTCCATAAAGATCTACACATGCATCAATATCCTTAATTTATCGTACTCCAACAATATTACTAACAAATTATATTAATTAATTATTTTCTCTCCCCATAATTTTGGATTGTTATTTTCCCTTCTCATTCTTTTTCTGCCATTTTTTGCCCTTTTGTACATATTTACTTGTCAGCCAAATATCATTTTGTTTTGTCTTTTACTTGAGAGATCGAAACACACGCTACTCAAAACAAAACAAAACAACCCAAAAACAAAAAAGAGAAAGAAAAACACATTTATTACATATTTTTTATAAACTAATTAATATTAATATTTTATAAATTAAGGTCCAATTGTTATATATTTACTTTGTATTTGCAGAGATCGATAATCTCTTCTTAACTATATATGCTTAATTTCGATTCACAGATCATATGTTAACAACCGTGCATGTTCTAAAAGGCCACTTAATAAAAAAAGGAAGGAGTAAGTATTAATTTAGTGCAGAATTTTTAAAATAAATGCACTTATTAGATGATTTTTTTGTGAATTTAATATATATATATATATGATCATTATAGTAATAGACAAGAATATGTTGAGAATATTAATGCATATATAGTTAGTAGTTGGAGTTATAATCAGTAGCAATAACGGTAGGAGACGAAAATTAAAATAATTAATGTATATGGTTTGCATATGCACGAATGCAAGTAAATGTAGAAGAAATGCAATTTAAGTGAGGACACCATAATTTCATCAATAATTCTCCAATGTGTACTGTGATTTATGCATATATCATCATGTAACACCAACACCAATTAAGGGAATCAGAGTCAAAGACTAGTCCCATTAAGAGAGAGAGAGAGAGAGAGAGAGAGAGAGAGAGAGAGAGAGAGAGAGAGAGAGAGAGAGAGATAAATTAATGTGGCAGGTAGGGGAAAGTATGAAAGACGAGTGAAGTTTAGTTGAGCATTAACCAGCAAATTAATTAAGACCAATTAATAATATTATTCATTGTTATGTATGTATCAATGTATGTATGTTTCTAGAGAGAGAGAGAGAGAGGGCAGAATGGAATGTGAAGAAATGTGAAAAAGGCGAAACAAGAAATTGAAGTCCCAATGACACACTTCTCATAATCTCATCATTGTCACGTCGCTTTAATGTATCCACCTCCCCATAAACCTCCCAGAATTTCACGCCTCCCTTTCTTTCATTTCTTTATTATTTTGCATTGCATGTCCTTTTTCACCATTCTCTCTCTACATCTCTCTCTCTCTCTCTCTCTCAATAGATAGCATGGTCAACCTACTGCATCCCTTCTCGTTAATTAGTTGTTTGCAAAAACCCAAAAAACCCCATTCTCTCTCCTAATTCTCTCTCTCTCGATCTGCTGCAATCTCTCCCTTTGTTTCTTTGTCAAGTCTCTATCTCTGAAACTCAGTAACCCTATTGTCTACATTTCTTGAACGTGGAGAATTCCACTTTATCGATTGCTATAGCTACTTCACAGTATTCTTGAAAAAAATATTATAATTTATACTGTTTAATTTATTTCTAATTGCATTCTCCTCATATATATCACTAGTTAGTATTTACTACTCATAAATCTCACTCATCTCACACAAATATAGATAATAGATACACATATACATACAATGTGGATGATGATGGACAGCATGAGTAGTAATAACGACGACGGCCGAGAACTGAAGCCGCCGCCGCCGCCGGCGGATCCCATGATCGGCCGGAAGCTCCGACCGCTGATGCCGAGGCCAATGAGCAGCTGCAGCAGCAGCAACAACAGCACCTCCCCTTATTCAACCCCTTCTTGCTGCTGCTGCATTATTCAAAACCCTAAAATCCTTTCATGGAGCCATTCCTCCATAAGTAGGCATATATTTCTATTTTAATTCATTCATTCCAAATATATATAATTGTTGATGATGAGATGCATGTATATGTATATGTATAGGTGATTACGGCAGCGTTAAGAGAGAGAGGCAGGCGGTGGCGGCGCCGCTGGTGAGCACGCGGTGGAATCCGACGCCGGAGCAGCTGCAGGCGCTTGAAGAAATGTACAGACGTGGGATCAGAACGCCGTCGGCGGAGCAAATACAGCAGATTGCGGCGAAGCTGGGGAGGTTTGGGAAGATTGAAGGGAAGAACGTGTTTTACTGGTTTCAAAACCACAAAGCTAGAGAGAGACAGAAAAAGCGTCGTCAGCTTGAGCTGCAGCTTGCAGGAAACAACAACAACGCTTCTCCCCGCACCGTACCCTCTACTTCTAAACAAACACAAGGTACGTATATGTATATGTATATGTATGTATGCATATATATATATATAATTATATTATATTTTTTAATCAAACAAGAACATTAATCAATAATATTAACGTCATTACTAGATAATTACGTGTGTAAGATGACATTATAAACCAACAACCTATTGATATTCATGAAGTGAAAACTAGCTAGTTAATTAGTGTGTAGATTTCTGTTAATTCTTAATTATATATATATATATATATATATATACACACATACATATATATATTTATATGTAGATGCTAGCTGCAGCAATATGAAATGGTAATTATAATATTCTTATGTAATATGTATATATAATAATGCTAGTTAAACACAAGTCAAAGCTCTAGACTGACATTAATTAATTAAAACCTGAAAAAAAAAACAATTTAATTTGTTTTTATATATATATTCTCCTTTAATTTTGTATTAATGTGGATTGTAATGAATAAATAGTGATTGACAAAACAAAAGTGATTTGATTTTGCAGGACTGAGCAGGAGATATTTCGAAATTGAGCATCACAAGAAGGTCCCTATACCCTCAAACTGCAGCACACCTTCAGAGGTACACATATATACATACATACATATATATATATATATATATATATATATATATAATGCAGCTAGCTAGACCTAGAGACAGATGTTGTTCGATTCATTAAAAGTGAATGCATGCATATGTATATATATATATATATACACACACACACGGTAATTAGGTGTCCGGATGAAATCCTCCGCTACACTTGGTGTTACACAATTAAAATTAATTATATACCTTAATTGGGTGTGACGAACCCTAAATAATAAATGTAAAATTAAAATAAACAAAGCATAATAAATTAAAATTGAATTAAAAAATCAAAGCAAAATTAATAAACTTAATTGTGTCGCACAGAATATAGCAGATGATCCCATCCGTTAAGTGTCACTATATAGATTTTTTCAGCCGACCGAAACTTTTATTTTTGAATAAAAAAAATAAGGCTACAAATAACTAAAATTTAGTGGTTCCAGAGTATAATACTTGTATGTATATATATATATATATATATATATATAAATTAAAATGGATATATAGGGTATAATAGGATTGGTAAACTGAAAAGGCTGAATATTTACAACTTACAATGCATGATAAGCAAAATTATGGGCTAATAATTATGCATGTAGGTCAAAAAATTGAAGTGAGATGGGAAAAGCGTTGTGTATAGTGGAAAAAAGAATGAAGCAGCAGCTAATACAGTAAAAGCTGCATTCTATATATACTTTCTGTTGCTGTTGCCCCAAAAAGTTTCGAATTCTTCCTCGATTTTGCTGCAAAATTCACTCAGCTTTACATTTAATTTTTTTCCCATCAGGATTCTGCATCAATGCATTCCGCAGCGATTCGAAAAGATGGGTGGCCACCATTAATCAATCACACGGAATTGCACCGTAGCTCTGCGACTCCAACTGCAGGGAATTCCTGCCAAATTAACTTAGACTTATCTTCTTCGTCTTCGGCTCCCGACACCAACACCACCACCACCAACTCTTCCGTGATCGCAATTACTGCACACAAACCTACCGGACAAGAGAACACCAACCCCTCATATTCATCTTTACTCAGCCTCATCACTAACCGCCACGAAGCTAATGAAAATCAAACCCTTCAGCTGTTTCCGACAGCCTCCAACACCCCCGCCAGCGCTGCTTCGGGCGTACGGACCCACATCACGTCTCGTACCGTCGACTTCATAGAGTTTCTTCCAATTAAAAACTGAAAGGGATCATCTTTTTTTTTTTGCCAAGTATAATGTTTGTGTGATATTTGTAGTGATTTCTATCATGTAAGTTTAATTCAGTTAAAGTTTGTGTTTGTATCTATCAGCATGATGTATTACAATTTACAACCTATACTTACATAGAGAGAGAGAGAGAGAGAGAGAGAGAGAGAGAGAGAGTGGCGCTGCAATGTCCGAATTAGACAAAACGCATCACAGGAGTTGTCCACTTCTTACACTGCTGCTGTTGCTCTTGTTTTGAAATCTTCATCTTTCCTTTTCATGCCTCCCTGTGCAACTGTCTCCACCGACATTACATATTTCATTTTCAAATCTCTGTGTTAATAACTATGCAGTTTATTCAAATAAATTACCATCAAGCAGAGTAACAGAAATATGGGGACAACTACAAAGCATTATTTGTATAAGCAAATCGAATTCTCTTGCAGCATTTATTATCTCAACAAGTGCAACTGTTTCGTAATATTACATATACGGACAGGGTCGGGGATGGGGACGGGTACGGGTTTAGTAACTCAGCTCCAGAATAGTAATTGTGCAGCAAACCTCAGGAGGCATACAGGGGCTCAGGGTCCACCTTTCTTCTTATCCTTGATTTAAGAAACAAACAAAAAAACAGAGTTACAACGACACCACGAGGCAGTTATGAAATTTGCAACGAGATCACTCTACTAGCTCGAGTACAAGCTCAGAGTCCCAATACGTTGCTCCAATGAAATTTGTATTGTGTAACTAGAGATCGTGTTCAAAAGGCCAGCTAAGTTTAAGTCATCATGTAGTGGAATGCACTAGAGATATTTATGTGACTGTTGAGGTTCTTTAATTATCTGAATATCAAGAAAAGTTTTTTCAGCACTCACCAGTTGTCCTCGACCCATTTACAGCCATCAGTATCTACCACGTGCAGGCTGTATGCATGTCGAGACGTACAAGACTTGTTCTCAAAACTGTAGACCAAGCACAAAACATGAAAGACAAGCAATACGAACGATATGATATTGCACAAGTTAATGGGAAAAACATTTGGAGTTCAAGGGAGGCAATGGACCTCTGATGAATAAGATCTCCGTGAATGGCTACCAAGGAGCCAGCTTTTACTTCAATGGGAACAAAATCTTTTTGTTCATAGGATGGAGACGGTTTATCAAAGTGAACACCTGTCTCATCCCTAATGAATCTTCTAACAAGGCCATCTAAGACGAATCGAGAAGGAAAAAATCATCAATTTTTATGATAACGTAATGGAGAATTAAGTGAAGATAAGCGAATGAGGTATACCTTTATGAGACCCGGGAATGGCCCAGAGGCAACCGTTTATAATTGTTGCATCTTCTAGAGCTAGCCACAACCCAGTGCAAGTTGGTGGGTCGGTATATAGAAATGAATTGTCCTGATGTGGGACTACTTCACCACCAATTCCAGGTTGCTGGGAACACGCAATTTATGTAAATACACATTAGAAAATACATGTGCAAACTGCGCTGAAATTTAGTTGTCATTTACAGGAAGGTTAACAAGTATGATATGTTAGCTCGAATTATTACTCATCAACATAAAGGATTTCCAACATCATAGAATAAATCATCAAATCGATGCATAATGCCATATTCATTTCCCAACAAGATTCAATCACTACGTTAGTCAGTTTTACATCTGAACCTATAAAATCTACAAAAGGATACAGTTCATTAGAATCTAAAATCTTCATATTTGAAAGGTTGACTTAACAGAATTCCAAGATACTAGAACCAGTTCGAACCAACTGCGGGTTCGTCCTTTTATTGGAAATTATCCGCTAAACATTGCATGAGCTTGATGTTAATGTTATCAATTAGTAGTTAAAACCAACTTTAAGGAAATATATTACAATAAAAAAGCAAACCTTGAAAATATACATGGACTGAATGACTACTGGCCTTTTGTAACCTAAAGAACGCAATAAGCTCAATGCTTTTTCTGAACTTGTGAAGCTCTTGAATATAGGGTCATGCTCATGTAATGCTGCAAGCAAAGTTTTCTCAAGTGAATGACCAAGAGATCAAACCAAAAACTCAAACAGAAGAATAGAGGTTCAAGATTAAAATTTGCTACAAGGATATGGTAAATAAAAAATATAGGGTGAGAATCAAGCATACCGTGCCCAACTTTATTTATTGATAATTGCTTTGGTTGCTTCAAATTCCCATCATCGTCAAAAGCTTTTTCTGTCAAAACAAACAGCACATGACATTGTTTAAGGCACCAAACTACTAATCTACTATAACTACAATAAAATCAATAGGTAATACGGCTATCAAGCACATTAGACGCGGAAGGGTCTGTATGATTGATGTGTTACACGCCTACACCTAGTTGAAACACACGGGGCGGGGAGAGGGGGTTAGACTAAGCTTCTATTTTCAACTACTAGAACATCATATAAGATTCTAGTATCCTGGCCTGCCATCACATAAAAGAACTACGGGACTTGAATTAAGCCAAAAGAGATAAATATGATGTCCTGACCAGATTAACTCAAATACGATGACAACAAAGATCAACTCAGTAACAAAGGCAAATAACATCAAATCAAACCCAATAACATAAAACAACTTACACACACATATATACATATATACAATCCAAATTATCATACTACTAACTGCCACGCATAAAGTAATGGTCAGACACGTTTCAAAGGATACTTCATCAAACAAGATAAGAATTCGAACAAGTAAACACAAAATAAAGTTGTTACTGCAAAATACAAGCACGAGGGAATCGCCAGAATGAATGACATAACCATACCTTCAAAGAAAAAGGAAATCTTTTCAGCACTTTCGAAGAAGTAATCATCAGTCGTCTGTTGCTGAACACAATAAACCAAACTTCATTAAGCAAAACAAATTAATTCCACGAATTGGAAGAAGATGGAAAAATCTTTACTTGGTTGGTGGTGGAGAAGATAGAAGCTTTGCTGGAAAAATCAAATTCATCAAGCAATTGCTCCATTCTTGACCTAAGCGATCTAATCTCATCAGCGCTGGCAAAAGATTCCAAAACCAAATAGCCTTCAGTGTTGAAGAACTCGAGCTGGTTTGGATTTAGGTTTCCGGCAATTCCCATTACTGATTTTCTGTAGATTTTCTGTAGGCTCGAAAAATTACAGAAATTTTTTTTTCTTCTGCAAGAGTGGGAAATTTCGAGTTTGCAAAGTGTATTGTTTATGTTTATCCAATAATTTTATTTCCCCTATATGTCGATGTCGCACAAGTCAAACCCACGTGGCGTTAGGATCTAATCTTGTCTTTTTTTTCTTTTTCTTTTTCTTAATCTAATGGTTAATTACCTTAAAAATAATTAATTTTGGACATCGTTGTAAATTTAACACGAACTTTAAAAATAAATAAGTAATACATTAATTTTTAATTTTGGTGTTATTACAGATTCCTAATTTTAAAAAAATAATAATAACCTTCCGATTTAGGCTCCAACTTGGTCTTGTGTTACAAACGTATGATGAATCGATCATCAGTTTAAAAAAATAAAATGTCAGTGTAGTCAAATTTAACAATCCCCAATTTTTCCCATTAATGCGAGTGTGGAATTCGATTAAAAAAATGTCAGTGTAGTCAAATTTAACAATTCCCAATTTTTTCCATTAATGCGAGTGTGGGTGTGGAATTCGATCATTTTAACGTCATTTTTCAAAAATTAATGGTCAGGCCACGACGAACTTGAAGACACGTCGACTGAATTGGAAATCAATTTATTTTACAAAAAATTGGGATTGTTGAATAACATCCAAATTAAAAATTAGTGTTTTTTAATTGCTTAGTTTCAGTGTTGATGTTAAATGTATAACTATGTTCAAAGTTCATGATTTTTAAAGCAATTAACCCTTATCTAATACAAAAAGTTCACAAATATGAGATGAGAATTGAGACCGTACATTTTTAACATGAATAAACCTTTTTATTTATTTTTTTCAGGAAAGTCAACCTTAAATATATTATGTAATTATGTAGAATTTGGGCGTGTAGGAGAATATTTAGAAGAGATGGTTTGAATAATCCTTAAAATAATCAATTTCTTGATAGAAAATGGATGTGTATATCTTGTTCAAACTCTGTTGTGTAAGGTATTGTACAGTGAAACCGAAAAAAGTAATGTACAATCAATCAATGTACTACGTTTGTGATTTGTGTATCCACAACTCAGATATATGATACAATGGGTGTGAGTGTGTATACCTCTGCTCTACTAGTTTGGAGGCTCCAGTAAAATTTGGAGGCAGCAGCATCACCGTCGTCGTCGTCGTCGACTCGTCCTCGCCGCCGTCAGAATCAACGATTACGACGGTGATCTCGCATCTTCTGTCTTGTTTGTGGCTTTGCACATGCAATCTGGACAAGGAAATGAATATATGGAGTCATTTGGTCTCTTCAACTGCATCCCTTTTGAGACGCTATTTGCTCTCATATTTACCATCTGCTTCTTGAAGTTTTTCCATCTGCACAATATGCAACAAGATATATATACAAAATGAAACAGAAACACACACACACATACATATATGATGTATGTATAGAAAAGAGGAATACCCGATATTTGGATTGTCGAATAACAGTGCCAACTTCCGTTTATCGGGCCTAATCGTCCGGGAATGTCCCCCGTAGAGGTATCGTCTGTGGCCAAGGAGGAGTTGTAGGAAGTTCCCACCTTGAGTTGGTACAAATACTTCACTGTGAAGGCAAACTGTGTAGTCTATAGCAGCCATTCTGGAAGAGTAATCCTGAAAATATAACTCATTTCATGCTTCAGATTATGAGAGCTTTAACCGAACAAAACATAGCTGCTGTTGAAGAAGATGATGACCTGAAATGGAGCTAGTTCCTCTGCAGACGCCAGTGTTTCTTTAGTTTGTAATAATGGAAACATTTCCAGAAGAGGGGCCATGTACCTCTCGGAGTTATATATCTTCCCCGATGCTAAATAGATACAGGTGCTTTTCCCGAATCCCATACCCCTCAGCATCAGCCCTACCTGATTCGTTTACATTACAAGGACTAGAAATGAGCTATGCATACATGAGGTTGGTTCTTATGTCAACAAAAGTTGATACTAGAAAATTCGAATTGGCAGGAATCATAATCAATTATGTCAAAGACGTAGGTAGTGCCATTTGAATGAAAAAACACAATTAGAATGCAATGTGCGAGTGAATGTTGAGTGAACCATATATGTAAAATCCTGAAATTATTTTTAGAGCAAAAGATCATGCAACAAGAAATTTAATGCAAGTGGCTCATCAGTCATCACTAAAGCTCATGCCTATAATCAGAGTTCCAGCTTTGGTGATAATTGTTATGAGCAAGAAACTCGCATGGGAGAAAGGGAGGGGAAGGGGGTGAGGATGAAACTGAAGAGGATAAAGTTATGTGCAGTACCTCTAAAGGTGTTAAGGGACAACTTCCATTTAATCTGATTCCTCCAGGAATTATGATTCGGCCTGGTTTGGTAAATTTTCCTTTCCAACCTCTTTCTCTTGCAGCATCCATGTCTATTTTTTCTTGCTTTCCGCCATCATATAAGCAACAAGAGAAAGCAACCATATCCTACAGAGAAGAGCATATTCAATACTTCATTTTGAAAGAGTTTGAATACATTCATATCCATCCAGACCGACCTCCTCAAATCTAAGATGCACAGATACATATTTGCCACCATTATTCACACTGCTCTCTTTCATTCTTTGTACCAAAATTTCACCAAGAGCTGATATGGGATTTGAAAAACTTAAAGCTTGATAATTTGCCGTGCATCTAAGTCGTTGTACAGCAGGAGGAGCATCAGATGATAGTCGATTTGCGAAAGGTGAAAACCTTATAATCCTGATTTAAGAAGTACATGTGGGTTGGTTAAAATCCAAGAAGTGAAAAGTAAGTCACAAATGCTCAGGCATGAAGGATGAAAATAATTGCAGTAGTGATAAAAATGGTATACAAGCCGTGAGATCAGCTTATAAACAATAAATGGGAGAGGAATTTTAAAAAAATGGGAAGATAACGAACTATTCCAAAACAAAACTTCACGCATTGACATCTAGTTGTTTGCAGCAGTGACAGAAGTAAACGTAACAACTCCGACATAGATATCTATTGGCGATTTGGCATTCATCATTTCCGTATTACTATTATAATATCATGAGAAGCATGCAACAAAAGGGAACCAACAATAAACCATGCACTAGGCAAGCCCAGAAATGAATAGATAAAATGGAAAGATAAAAAATGAATTATATTATTAAAAAGTCATAAATGCATTAACAATGACAGTGGGGAAGTTTTGAATGAAAATGAGAAACCATTATGACTCACTTTTCTTCAAGCAGCTTTGGAAGAACTGTATCCCTGTAGTAATTTATTGATGACCACGCTTTTATCCTGAAGTTGTACACGTTGCTCAAGTTATAGTCAAACCGCTCCATTATGTACCCAGGAATTGTCTTCACTATTCGAACATCACGTTCCAGTGTCTTAATAAAATATTCTTCATCATATATATCACTGAATTTGCTGTGCATGTCAAAAATCAGTATCAGTAACTTCTACATTTTGAAATAAAAGCATGTCAAATTAGATGCTGCTGTAAGACATTGAACTGGGGCAAGACCCACTGATGTCCAAGTTGGGGTGGCATTCACCTTAAATAATCATAGTTTGTCTTCTCATATTATGAAATTCATAATCACACTAGAACATTCTCACAGCCCATATGCAGAATTATCATCTTTGTCCTAGTAAATGTGCAATTATTACTCAGAATTTTATTCGTTCATGGATGCAAAATATGACAGACATGATAATATCACACACCTTGGATCTTTCCAAATACTATGGAAATGGAAATATGGAATTATAAGAGTTGCATTCAGGTAGCCTGCCACAGCCACAGCATTGCATATCTGTAAACACAAGCACCAATGAGAGAGTGATGCTGCTAGCCCAGTGAATGTAGAAGTATAACGAGCTTTTAGTCATAAATGAAGAATGCTAACAGATAATATATACCGATGTTCTCTGCTGATTCAACCCACCGTTGGCCTCAACAAATATATATCCATTTGACTCGGGTAAGCCTACAATAATAAAGTATGTTTTACATTATGTACACAAGAGCATACATACCCTCTGCCTCAGGCTTAAATATATGCCAGTTAACAACAATCCTACAAGTTGATGCCTAAGAAAAATGAACAACGCCTAAAATATAAAAACTTAGAAGAGAACAAATAGAAACGAGCTATTCTTACCTCCTGATGACTTTTTGATGCACGGTCTCCACTCACCGCCTTTATAAGAGTTTTTCCATACAGTGGATATCTGTAAGGAAGTTCAAAATTTTCCATTAATAGCATTGAACAGATGAGGGGAAGAGGGGGTGAGCAGATACTTCTGGAAGCAAGTAAATTACAAGATCACAGCATTCACTTATGAAGTCATTATATATCCACCATCCCCTTGAGTGGAACTTGTAAATACACATTGATGTTACAAAGATTGTCATAACTTTGACCAAGGGATCCATGCTTGTTCTCGAAGATGACATCTTACCTTTCATGATTTGAATTAAGCAAAGGGCACACTCACAGCAACTACATTTGTGCAACATATAATAAACATAATAAAGAGTGCTAGACAAATTTTCTCTAGAATAAACAGATAAGGACAAGAAAATAGTACATCTTGATTAGCTTTGTAAGACATCATGGAGGTATAGCTCATTAAGCAATCCACTTGAGCCACATTTTTGGATTTATTGTAATGGATTAGGAAATTCCATGTCAGTCTAAATACTCTTATAAAAATAACAAAGCTCAACACTTCACATCAAGATTCTACAGAGCATGGTTTCTCATCATTCCTACATATTCTACTTTAGGAAACCACCTGTCCCTTGCAGACACCCAAGTGTTGGAAATCCCCGTGTAAAAGGGAGCAGTCTCGGGTTTGGAAAAGAAACCACCTCGTATGTTATAAAATTCTCAAATCTAAAAGTCCTTGAAAATAATCCAACTTTTTTTTTTTGAGTTGGGGATTGGGATTCGTACCCGGTCTCTCACCTTACAAAAGGGGAGGAATACAAACTAAGCTACATGCTATTGGTGAAAAGAATCCAACTTTAGTTGCAGAGTTTCTAACATATTAGAAGGAGAAGCTAGTGGCTGATCTAGATTCTAGAATAAATGATGGAGAGTAGACACCTATATACCAAAACGATGAAACTGAATGTCCATTCATAGGATAGTAGAACTGCCAGAAAATGGGTGAAAACGTGAAAATGTGAAATACTACTAACGAATCAAACCTAACAATATCCAACTATTAAAAGCTAATGCTTTTCACATCTTAATCACTTCATTCATCCATGTGTCCCAAGATATCATCAAATCACCAGACTTCACAATTACTCCAATACTGTGAAAGACAGCAAAAGTGTCACAATCACCAAAAACTCAAAATCAGTAACACTTCAGATCAGCTTGACAAAGCACAACCGAATTCCAATTCTGGCGGAAGTAACAAAAAAGGAAAAGGAAAAAAATGACAAGACACTATCGCAACTAACCGCATCAACAGACGAGTTGTCGGAGTCCATCTCGGATCGGAGCTTGGCGTAGAGCTGCGGGCTCCGATAAACCAAGCCGGGAGCATTCCTATGCTTAGCAATGGGGACAATATCATACGACACCGTTCCCATGTAGAACAACATGACCGAAAGGTAAAGCAGGGGAGCGAAGAGAAATAGGCCCTGGCGCTTGAGGAGTACGGACAGCAATAGCCACCCGAGTCGCTGGGCGAGTGATTTGGAAGCCGGCGGACGGACCGATTTCCCGGCACGGTGGCGGTAGCGCGGGGAGCGGCTGCGTGACCGTGGCGACGCCGGCGGCGATGATCTCGGGCTGCAATTTCCGCTGCTGGGAAATCTGTACGGTTTCATCGCTGTTGTATTGGCATTATAGTGAGGAATTACGATTGTGATGATGAATTTATGCAGAAGGATTCAAAGTTAGGGCGCACGTGCAGAATGAAGAGGAAGAGTGAGGAAGAGAGAGAAGGGAAGAGAGAGAAGGGAATGATGCGGAGGATGATGATGATGATACAGAATTTGTTAGGCACTGTTTGGGTAACGGCGTTCATGAATTTGACATTTATAATTTTATATTTATAATATATTATTTGTTAGGAAATGTAATTATAAAAAAATAAGAAAATCAATTAATTTATGTTACGATAAATTATGTAAATTTATGTGTTATTTCCCAAGCATATGGTTGATATGATTTTTCAGTTGGGAATAGTCGTTCCCGAATAAATCATCATTCCCATGAAAATGAGATTAGTCATTTCTCCCATTTTCTATGGTATTATGCATTCTCGATTATCAAAATAATTTATTTATTTTATGTTTTACAAAACTATATTTGTTTATTTTTCTACATTATGTAACAATTCTCAAGAAAATATGTGAAGTTTTTACTAAAGGTATTCATTATTAATAATAAACCCATTACTTAGTGGATTTAGTTAATAAAAAGAAAAATTGGTGTCTAAAATTAGCAATAATTTTAAAAGATAATTATTTTTGGCAATGATATTATTATAATTAAATAGATTGAAAAAAAAAATGATAACCATCACCCTCATTTTACTGTTTGACTCTTTTATGACAATAGTAATAGTTGCAATCGAAATATAGATGATTGAAAAGAATGAGGAAGATATGAAATATCACTTACTTCCTCTTTCTTTATTAAAATAAATTATATTCTATATTATTAAGTATTTAATACAAAAACAAATTATACTCTATATTTTTAAATATTTAATAATATATAGATTTAATAATATATTCTATATATATATATATATATATATATATATATATAATGGTGAATTGTGATGATTGCATGGGATTATACAGCCTATAGACAGCTTAATTAATGCCTGAACAAGTTGGCAAACACGTGCTTATGGGGCTTGTACCTCAACAAAATTCACACGTCTCGCCTCCTGTTGCGCCATATTTATAAGGTACAAGTAGAAGCGAATAAATTAGAATAATAAATATATATATTTTTTCATGTAACATGTTATGAACGGTAACGAGTTCTTATCAACATGTTAGCATATTAACGGATTCCTATCAAATTGACAGATTATCAGATCGTTATCGAGCTATCAAGTAACATGTTAATTTTTATCGTGTTTCAGATCATTGTCGTGTCTACAGTCTACACAAAACAGCCAAACATATATTAACAGGTTCTTATCAAATTGACATATTATCGCATCAGTATTAGACTATCATGTAACATGTTAATTTTTATAATGTTTCAACTCATTGTCGTGTCTACACGATAAGGTTAAACAATAGCCCATTATTTTATCATATCTTATCAAAAGTTATCAATCCTACATTCAACATCTTGTTATGTGCAAGTATGGTGCAAATTCACTTATAAATAACCTCTTAACTTCTTTTAAGCTTTCAGTATATATAATTGATAATTTATTGGACAAGGCCAAGTAAAGAATATGCATTGCTTCCAAATTACTCCAAGTAATGGAATCATTATAACTACACTTCAAATTAACCCACTTAATCATAAATTTTCATATATTTTTTTAAGAGATAATTTCACTTTTAATCCCACTAAAATATAGTCAAAAAACTCAAAACACTTTTAGTCTCATATATTACGTTTTTTATTTCATGATTTATTAACTCGACACATTTGATCCCAAATATTTTTTTTTTTACATTTTCAGTTTAAATTATAGTGTGTGTGTGTGTGTGTGTGTATTTATTTATTCAAAGGATATTTTGATTTCAGTTTTTTAACAAATCATTAAGAAAAAAAAGAGTAAAATATCTAGTAAAAAATTCAATATAATACCCAACAAAATAACATAATATCTCAAAAAAATTCAGCAAAATATTCAATAAACATCAAGCAAAATGCCCAACAAATATCTAGCAAAATGCCTAACAAAACCATTTCAACTTCTTGCCAATATACGATTTTTGTTTAGCAAAATTCTCAACAAAATATACAAAAAAAAATAAAAAATAAAAAATATACTATTAATTTTAGGATTAAAAATGTTGAAAAAAAACACTTGGGACCAAAAATATCAAGCTGATAAGCTATGAAACCAAATGTGTTTTGATCCTATTTTAATGGGACTAAAAGTGAAATCATCTCTTTTTTATTAGGAAATCCCCGAATAGTAGAATTTTCATATCATTATATATATGAATGGAGTCGGCGTTACTTTATTTATTTTCTTTTGTCTTTCTTCATTGCATAAAGCATGATTCGTGCTTCAAATCAAGAGGCAACAAACTATAAAGTAAATAATCACTCACAAAATTATAAAGAATACAATTAGAAGGGATTTTGGATTGATTACCAGTTACCAAAACAAGCAAAGCAGAAACATCATATCCCTATGCATACATTTATTATATTCAAGAAACTCAAAATTCTAGATAATATAATTACAATTGTAAACGAACAAACAAGCTGAAGCTATTCAGGGTTCGATTCGAAAAAAAAAAACTCATTCAAAACCTATTTATTTTATGAGCGAGCCAAGTTCGAACCTCGAATTGAACTAGACAGAAATAACTCATTCAAAACCTAATTGTTTTCTGGGCAAGTCGAGTTCCAACCTCGAATTGAGCTTAGACAATAAATTTTTCATGCACATCTAAATTCGAACATGACAAATAGATGAAACTTATATTTTCTAAACAAGTTGAGATCGAATCTCGAAAATTTTCATGCATTTCCAACGTTGAATTCGAGCATAACATAACAAATATTTACGTAGCTGAACACGAACAAAAAGATAAAAAAAAGCTCAAATCGAGCTCAAATATTCTTTAATAATCCGAGCTCGAAGATAAGTGAATTGGGCTCGGCTCGGTTGGTTTAACCTAATTAGATAATTGAGTTTGAAGGCCAAAATCAAGCAACTTCAGAAATAAAAACACAAATGCCTCTAGAAACTACCCAGAAATGCAAACAATTTGCAGAAATAGTTGGATTAGCACAACACAATCACGGCAAAAAACAGTAAAAACGGCATCTTCCATTGTTTATTGGATTTCAAGGAAATAGTAAAAGAAATTAATGAAAGAACCATCAATCGTGGAGAGTCCCCAATATATCTTCATCCCTGTATAAATGGTACCTGCATTCCCACAAATATAAGAGAGAGAAAGAGAGAGAGATACAGAGAGAGAGAGTATTTGAAGATGAGATCTCACTCTTTTTCGCCTAACTTGATTTGAGTGCCGCCATACTCCGGCAACAAAACCTCGTCGCCTTCCTTCACCGCAACCGGAATACGATTCCCGGCGGCGTCGCGCGTCCCCGGTCCCACTGCGATCACTTTACCAGAGTTCAACTGCAGACAGATCGATCATAAACCCTAGATCCAGAACACCGAACTCAAAATCACGAGGAAAATCGATGCTACCTTCGATGATTTCTCAGGGAGGAGAATTCCAGCTGTGGTTTTGGATGGGGGCACTAATTTCTCCACCAGTATTCTGTTCAGACTTGGGATTAAGCGCTTCGCCATTTCAATTGATCAATTACAACAACCAGCTGCACAAATCTGATCTCTCTCTCTCTCTCTCTGTAGAAAATTGGTGAGAGAAAGTAGAAAGTTCTAGATTTCTTCGTTGTGTAGGGTTTTGTAAGGGTTTTACGATTTGAGCTCAGAGCAAGAGGGGTAAATCCGTAAATGTTTGTTTGGGCTCAATTTGGGCCAACTTCGCCAACTATAGAAGATTCGAAGCGGCCCAAATAGATTCCAAAAAAAAAATACTAATATCGTTAACATAACGGGAGATAAAAAATAATAATAAAAATCACGTCACACTTAATTAATATCTCCTTAATATGTTCATATGATATCGAAATATATTTTGAAAAATACATTACGTAAATATGTATTTTGATTAAATAAAAATAAATATGGGCACCCCCGTTTGGGCGACATCAAATCTTCCGCCAGCTATCGCTTCAAATTAGTACAATTAAATTGAACATATTATTGTTCAAATTTGTTTAAACTACTATTGAGTTTTAAAAATTAAGTTTGATTACTCGTCTAAACAAGCTTTAATCGGGTTGAATTCGAGTGTTTCTTCACTTGACCAGCTCATATTGGGCCAGGTTATTAGTTTCAAGCTCAGAACTTATAGCCCACGTGTAGACTTTAAATGGAAATTTTTGATCCGCCCTACCGAAAAGTGCCTGGATTTTTTTTAATTCATAAAAAATACACATTTTAGAAATATTTTGTAAAAAATAAATTGAGGACATCTATCGCGAGATTAAGTAAATATTAATTATGTTGGTCCTGATTTTTTTCACCTCCTACTATATCTTTTTTAAGGTATACAATATCTCTATTTTTTTTCTGGGCTATATATATATATATATAATCCATTTTTCTTTATCGAACAAGCTACAAATTTAGAATTAAAAAAATTGAGAAACTATACAAAGCAAAACATAACAAAATATACATCATTTAGATTAATATCATACTAAACAAAAAAAGTCATAACTGCATCTAATGAGATCAATACTTAAACTTGATTGATGCTATCAAAGACTCGAAATAATCGAGATACTCACCCACTCATTGTGTGCATAATTTAATATGTTTGGGTAGGGGTGAAAACGAGCTCAAATGAACTGGACGATACCTTGTTCAAGATCGACTCGAAAACTTAGAATTCAAACTTGGCTCAGCTCGAATATGAACCAACTGAAAGCTTCTATGTTTGAACTCTGCTTGAATAGATAGATTATGTTTGTGGTCGGTTCGGCTTGAATTGACTGATAGCTAAAGCTCACAGAAGCTACAATTATGGAAATTCTATGAGAAACATCACCTAACATATTGTGTGCATATATTAAATTGAACGCGTAGAATTCGAGTTGAATCCCAAATGAGCCCGGAGCAATTCGGTTTGATTTTCACCACTAAATGTGTCAAGTGGCTATATGACATATATCATATGATACGAAATCAAATAAACGGGTTGGTCGGTTTCAAATCAATACTATTTAGTGTTTTACTCGTTCCATCAAGATCACCCAAATTAAACCACTACCACAAATATCCCAAAAAAAAATTATAAAAGTTTTAGTACATTCAAGTTTGTTTTTGAATAATATCCATACCTACATGAACAATTAATTCAATTGTACCTATCAAACAAGAATAATAATCTTTAATTTAAAGTGTACGATGACTTCTTAAATTGACATATCCACTCGAGTTCTTTTTGAAAAAAAAGGATCTTTAAATCTTTAAATTCCATCATCTTTTCAAAAGAGTAAAGACCATGTGTGGCAATATAGGACCTTATTTCTTTTAGTTCAATCATAGAATATGTATTTTATTTTATTTTTTAATATATTTTTTTCTACGGACGGTCGGTCATATGATCTTTTAATCATGAAATCGCGATTTCACGAACTCGATCATTGGACCAATAATGATCATAGAAGTTGTTGGCGTGCTACAAACCATATGGGGTGTCACTCAAATCCAAATAAAAGAGGTTTACACTTTTTTTCATTTTAGGAGGGTCCAAGAATATGCAATATGAGAGGTGCACAAATTAAAATGAATAATACCTGCATATATCCATACGCAAAGACAACCACGACATGATTATTTTGCCTCCCAAATTCAAAGCTCAAAATCATTTCATTCCCAATTACTTTTGAGAAAATTCTACATATGATTTTGGCATTTTAGCTAATTCTTTTTGAATTGGCATTTTAGTTTTCAATTTTCACATCAAATTTGAAATTTTATGTTAGCACTATTTGTGTCATACACGTATACTCGGTATTGCACTTTCAAATTACGAGTTTTTCTTATATTTTATATCTTTAATTTTATTTTTTTGTGATTTAGTTTAATTTTATGATTGTTGCTTAGGGTTTATAATTATTTTTTAATATTTAATTTTCATTTAGTAATTTATTATTATGATTCATTTTTTTCAAAATTATGCTTTATAATCATTTAATTAATTTTTTCTGATAAATGTTGACTTAGATTATTTATATTATAATTAATTTTTATTTTATAATAAATATTATTAAAATTATAAATTTGATAATGAAATATGAAAAAGGGAAACATGAAATTTCAACCCGAATTTATGGAGATGTGATGATCTCTAATTGAATTGTATAAATAAAGAAAAAAGCAAGAAAAGAAAGTGACTCAAACTTAGAAATCCTGGATATCACAAATTGATAATTCAAGGACCAAGGTCTCATCAAAACCCATATGGAAAATTCACAGCAGGAAATACCATATGAAAAAAAGAGTACCCTCTAATAAAAAGGGAAAAAACCAGGAAGAGATGATATATGGTTTAAAATCATTTTTGTAGCGCCACATATTTTATATAACATGTATATAACTTCATTCACATTTCCCTTGAGACGGTTTAGTTACTAGTAGTAGAATAAGTAAGCAAATCATTTGTATTATATTTGGTGTTTTATAATTAAGTTTTTTTAATTTATTTTTAAATTTTTAATTTCTTTTTAATACACTCGAATTGAAGAATGATGAACCATAAATAGAAATTTTAAATTAAAATAAATCATAATAAATTATAAATTAAAAAAAAAAGAAAATAAATAATGAATTGAAATAGAAAATGCAACAGAAATTGTCACATGTGATCTCATTTCATATACACCAAATTTTTTTCAGAAGCAAATTCATTTCACATGTAATTAAATTGTATCATGATGATATACATAATGTGTAGTTAGGCACATATTGATAAAATAAAACATTAATTCCATTAAACATTTAATGTGTACGTGCGCACCGCAAGACCGGTTCTGATGGTAGGTTCAATATGCATGTGCTTTAGGGTCTCAAAATTTTGGAGGCCCATTTTTTTAATAGATATGTATAGATTATGGTTCAAAATTAAATATAAAAATGATGATGAAGAAGAAGATGATGACAAAAGAAAAGAGAGAAAAAGTCATTCATAGAGTTGATAGTCGGCAGTTGATCAAGCCCGATATTCATTTCAAGAATAGATTGAGCAATTTAAGTATTATGAAATAAAATTTAGATTTATGATCAAAGTGGAAAGTTAAAGACAAATTCAAATAATAATTTGTTGAAGTTAAGTCTTGTATGATTTTTGAGTAGCATTTGAAGAAGCACAATGGGTATGCACATATTATTGGATTGACTGTATTATCAATTGAAGGAAGAAATGATTGATCAGTTAGATTACACAGACATGATAAATATTTTTGTCTCTAAAACTGCGAGACATGTTGTATTTAGATGAAAGAACATTTGCCTCTTTTGAAATATTGTCATCTTGCCAATATATTAGTAGTTTAGAAGGAGATCCTGACTGAGGATATAAATAAGCAAATCCAGTCAATGACAAGATTACTGGAGAAGATGAGAAAAGTCAGAGATCAACAATCAGCTCTACCCCAAGTTGATGAAGCTGCTAAGGGAGAAAGAAACCAGCAGCCAACTGAACGATCAGCTGAATAATTAAAGGTGGCAAACTGAAACATAGAGGAATGTTTCCACTGCCATAAGTAAGGGCATTACAGATATGAGTGTCCAGAGCTCCCTGAAGACAAAAAGGTCAAAGTGAGGAGAAACTTCTTTAAGAGGAAAGCAATGATCGCCAACTCCGTTTTTCACTATAAGGGCCCATTTATAAGGCCTCGCTTAGGGCCCTGTGAGATGTAGGTCACGTCGTGTACTCACGTAGCCAACTATGTAGGTTCTGTTTTCCTTAGTCGCAAATCATCAAAATATGTGATACTTTTATTGATACAAATGATACTTTTTTGTTTTTAATTTATACTTTCTAGTGTTAATATTGATACTGATTTTGAACAATTTTTTAGTCATTGACCGTCTGATGTGTACTTAGTGCATAGAATACCTGTCCTTTCTTAGTCCGTGATGGACACAAGAGTTGTGTGTGTGATTCATTTGATTTTATATCTATATGATCCGATATAGATCAGTCCAACCAAAAAAGCATATTTATATACTATCTATCTAACTATATATCTATTTTTTCACACATCTTTTTTTTTATTATTATTTTTCTATTTTTTACCAGTGAGTGATATAGAAGCACGCCTAACAAGTAGGCCAATCCTTGAAGATACACAAGATCTTGAAATCAGAGCAGAACTAATCCAACAAACTTATATTAAAAGAGTAAATAAATCAATAAAAAAAAGTAGTCTCTCCATAAAAATCACACACACAAACACACACAGTTGAATGAATAATGAATTGATGGAGATGTGATTTTAGTGCGGTTGTATGGTCCTTGAGTTGTAATAAGGTGAAAGGACTAGTGTTCCACTGGGCATTGAGATACATGCTGCACTGTTTTATTTGATTGGGATTTGGGAACCTAATCTATCTTCATGCTCGCAACTCCGGAATCTTTTCGCTTTGAACGGGGCGGGACCCACTTTTTCTATATCGGGAATCTACTTAGTTTGCCCCACCCCTTCTTTTACACTACATTTAATTTTTTTACGCATTATAGGGAAAATTACACTTTGATACTCATAATTTTGTCGGATTTTTTTCAAAAATAACTCATTTTTTTTCAAAATTAATAAAATAGAACTCACTCTTCTTTTTTTTATAAAAAATTTGTGAATTTAACATATGATCAAATTTTCAGCCCAAAAACCATATGTAATTAATTGTATATTGATATTTCTATTTACCCACCCACACGAAAAAAATCTTCCAATCAAGAAATTTTAAAATATAATTAATTACGTATAATTTTCAAGTTGTAAAAATTGATCAAATGCTAGGTTTGTATTTTTTTAAAGGTACTATTTCATTAATTTTGAAAAAGTCAGTTATTTTTTATAAAGAATCCTAAATATAGGTATTGAAGTGTAATGTACCCTTTATTATATATTGAAATACACACACACACACACACTCTCACTGCGTGGAGAGAGAGAGAGAGAGATAGAGAGAGAGAGTCTTGTCAAGCCTACACACCTTGTGAGCACCATTTATGTGGCAACCACATCACAAATTTTTACTATATAAATAAAACTGATTATAACATAAATAATCATAATCACCATTTATTGCTAAGAATTGAAATTATTAAATATTATATACCCTAAATATAGAATAATTAGCCCTAAAAATCAATTATTAACTAAAAATATGTAACCTAAAATTTTAAAAATAATTACAAAATCTAATCGGGTGGGTGTAATGAACACTAATTCATAATTATATAATTAAACTAAACCAAGAAAAAACCATAAAAACTAATAATGTGATTTCTAGGTACTCACAAAGTTAACAAAACTATATATATACATACATATATATAGATACATATATACATACATACTCATATACAACAATAGTGGTCGTGCCGGAGTGGTTATCGGGCATGACTAGAAATCATGTGGGCTCTGCCCGCGCAGGTTCGAATCCTGCCGACCACGCTTTCTGTGTTTTTTTTCCCCTTTTTTTATTAATATTCTCTCTCCCCTATTTTTCTCTCTCATGTAAATTTTTGTGTTTCTTTTTTTTTTCCCCCTTTTTGTTAATTATTTTCTCTCTCCTCTTTTTCTCTCTCATGTAAGTTTGTGGGCCGCAACAACGAAATAAAGGGTTCATGAATGGTTCCTACTCCTCGATTAAAAGGACTTTTTTTTTCTTTTTTTTTTTTTTTTTTTTTTTTTTTTTTTTTTTTTTTTTTTTTTAAGGATAACCTCTCATTTGAGATTTTTCCTTTTTGTGTTTCAACTTTGAATTATAATTCTCATCATAGAATCTGCTCCACTTTATTGGTCCCTTGCCTTGTCTTTCAATTCTTTCCTTCTACAAATTGAAACATCTACCTCAATCATGATTCATCGTTCCTTCATTGCATCTCATGATTAACTCGAACTTTTAGCAAAATGATGAAAAGACTCCCTTAATTTTAAGTAATTGCATTAGAGTACATTAACTTTGAAAAAATTGTAATATACAGTATTATGAGATACGAGTCAGAATTCGACGACGAAAGAGTGACGGTGTTTCGATAGGAGGCGGAACTCCCTTTTCTAATTCGTGTTGAATTTTCACGGAGGATACTGCTGAGACACTTCAATTTTCGATCGTAGATCTTGACTCTCATCTTAACTTTATTACATTTGTTTAAAGTTAAATTACCTCGCATGCCCCTCTTTCTCTCTCTATACCCTTTCCCTTTCTCGAGAGGGAGATTGAGAAAAATTATATGTCAACTTTTGAGACAAAAGAATATAAACCTTTTTTACCCTGGCCTATATATGTGAGAAAATGAGGCCACTTGTTTTGACTGGTATGTGATCAAAGGGAAAGTTTTCATAATAATAATAATAATACCAATAACATCATTCCAAAATATTATCATACAATTTGCAGGGAATATTATTCAGTTAGACATGTGAACCAATCAATTATTATTAGTTAACTAGAAGACACAATTCCTTCATCTCTCCCTCTCCAAGCTCTCTCCGTAGACGGAACGATATGCTCTTTCCGTCCTAATTATATAGTCTATTTTCTAGTCGCATGTAAATTGAAAATATTTATGATAATAAGAGATTACAACTAAATTTCCAATGATACTCTTGTTTATTATTTCTCACTTTCAAAATTGAAGTGGTTATTAGTGTTTTAATTTTCAAGAATTAATAAGGGTGTATATGTATATTACTTTGAAAATTAATGCTAGTTATAGTAATGAGACTATATAATTAGAACACTCCAAAATAGTAATATTGACTATATAATCTAGACGGAGGGAGTATATATATATATATATATATATTTAGGGAGAGACACACACATATGGTCGGTTTAGAAAATGTTTGGGAAAAACAAATTGAATAATAAATAATTTGAACTAATTAAATAATTGGATGAATAATGTAGGCGCCAAAAGATAAGATTAATTTAATTAAGGTGATTAATGCTGGTGCGATATTAATTAAGGCAACATGTGATGATATATTGATATCACTCCTTGCAACCTCAGCATCCGCTTTTGGAAGGAAAAAATATATATTTTTTCTGCAAAAATAAGCCCCATATATCTATATATATGTATATATATAATGATATTTCAATTCCGATAATTATATTATTTTTCCATTAAGTAGTTGTTCATCTGAAATTATCTACTGCACATTTAGTATTGCATTTCATATGGCACATAATTTAAAAAAAAATATATATTTGATTTCTATTTATTTTGCTTTAGTTTAATTTTACACTTGTTATTTAGGGCTGATTCTACTCAATTAGTGTTTAATATAATTTTTTAGTATCTAATTTTTCAAATAATCAATGAATAACTAAAATTTTAAAATAGAAAAATAAAAAAAACAATGCATTCTAATTAGATAGAATGGACTCTAAATAATAAGTGTAAAATTAGACTAAAGTCTAAGAAATTAAAATAAAATAATTTGAAATAAAAAATAAAAAATCGAGTATGCAATACGAAATGTAACACCAAATATACAATAGAGGATTTCAAATGTTATTATTACACATGCCCACCAATGTATTCATCTTTATATATTCAGGCCATAGTGAGATTGAGTTCCTATATAAAATAGGAGAATTATCGATTTGGGACCTGAAAGATGAGTAATCTATCGATTCAGGACCTGAAAGATGAAAACTCTCAATCCAGGACCCGAAAGATGAAAATTCTCAATCCAGGACCTCAAAAATCATGAATTTTTTATTTCTATTTATTTTTAATTAATTTTAACAATTTTTTTATTATATTTAATAGATAATTAATGAAAGAATTTCATTGAAAATTAATATAAAATTAATTAAAAAATAAAATAAAAATCAAAATTCGTGATTTTTGAGGTCCTTGATTGAAAATTTCCATTTTTTGGGTCCTAAATTGAGAGTTTTAATCTTTCAGATCTTGAATCGATAGATTACCTATCTTTCAGGTCTTGAATCGACAATTCTCTTATAAAATAATGTATATGTGACAATTTAATTAATCATAAGTTATTTTGTCATTATTTAATTAATTACTAAAATTAATGTCTACTACTAGACAGGCGATCGATGAGTTCCATAATAAATTAGCTAGGGACATAAATGTCTTAACAATATTTAACACGTGGCGCACTTCTTTGGGCCTTAAATTCATAACCAGCATGGGTATGTGCACCGTTAATCATAAATCATGATTCATGAATCAACACATGCATACATCCATATTTCCTTTCTTCTTCAAAAAAAAAAAAAAAAAAAACCCAACAATAACAATAAAAACATACCATTTTTTTTCCTAACGCTCGATCTCTATTAATTACTTCCTTATCCATAGTTGCATAGATACTGTTCAAATTTGTTGTTGTATTTCTTCATGTTTCCCTAATAAATATTTTACAAATTAAATATCACGTTCATTAACTAGATTGCATGGCATTATAAATATACACATAACTCGTATTACTATATATATATATATATATAATAGAGTAATTGAATCAACATCTTTATTTTTATTCTTTTCTTTTTTCCCTCTTTCTATCTCTCTCTCTCTCTCCTCTTTTTGTGTTGTTGTTTCCTTTATTGTGGACTAATATATATTTTCTCGGTTTTTAAAAAAATGTCATTCTGAATGAATTCATACATATTAATAAAGATATTAATTAGATAATCAAATTACTTTATACACCTTTATGTGAATACACTAAATGCGTTGAATATGATTTGCATTGGATGAGGACAAACATGAGAAAAAATATGAAAATTTTACCTCGATTATGTAGAATGACACTTTTTATAAAATAAAATTATAGTGCTAAAATGATAGAAGAAATAAGATAAACGTATATGCATGTGTGTGTAATAATATTGCTATTATTTATCCCTCTCTAGATGTAGTAGTCTCTCCCTCATGGGCACGCACACACATACAAATACGAGAATGTTCTATGCTACTCAATGAGTAAAATTCAATGTGACACAATAGATCTATTAGAACACTTGGAAATGTCAAAATAGATCTATTATGCCATATATATTGGGTATTACCCATTAGGTAGCGTGTAATTTTCCATGCACTTACACATACACACAGTTCTCCTTAGTCTCTCTCTCTCTCTCGATTTCTCTCTCTAGAATCTAGATCATTCATTCATATATCATTACATATGCATGTATAGCTAGGCAGGCAATTAAATCACAAGTGGGCGGGTGCTTTTGTCTTTGGGAATGTTGTTGATTGCGCTACAAAATAAATAAATAAACACCACACCAAATAATAATAATAATCAATCTACCTAGCTACATTATATATCCATACCCACACAACGTAACACAATCGTGTCACGCTATTCATAAATCATAAATCACAACTCATACATGGACGGAGGAAATGGCGCCTCCTCCGCCGAACCCCAATATCATCCGGTCGAGATAGGGATGGGGATGGAGACGGAGGTCCACCGCGTGGCGGCGCCCCCTCGTCAGAGGTTCGTCGAGAAAGTGATGTCCCGAGTGAAAGAAACCCTCTTCCCCGACGACCCTCTCCGGCAGTTCAAGGGGAAGTCCGGCAAAACTCAGCTCATTCTCGCCGCTCAATACATCTTTCCGATATTCCAATGGGGCCCCAACTACAACCTCAAACTCCTCAAATCCGACGTCGTCTCCGGCCTCACCATCGCCAGCCTCGCCATACCTCAAGGCATTAGCTATGCAAAGCTCGCTAATTTGCCCCCCATAGTTGGACTTTGTGAGTATATATACATACATATATATATATATCATTTTTTTCTGCATGCATTAATATATATATGGAATATTTGGTGCAGATTCAAGTTTTGTGCCTCCATTAATATATGCTGTTCTTGGGAGCTCAAGGGATCTTGCAGTAGGCCCAGTTTCAATTGCTTCTTTGATTATGGGGTCAATGCTCAGACAAGAAGTTTCACCATCTCAACACCCCATTTTATTTCTTCAACTTGCCCTTTCTTCTACTTTCTTTGCTGGCCTTTTTCAAGCTTCTTTGGGATTTTTAAGGTTGAGTTAATTTGTTTGATTGTATATATACATATATACATACATATATATGTATGTATAATATGAAAATGAAATCCAACTGCATGTGTGTTAATTATGATAGTCATCAGCTGATCAGCGAACATTAATAGGAATCATAAAGACTAACAGACAAATTATATATATATATATGTATGTATGTATGTATGGTAGTATATATATTATATTTTTGAAGATTTAATCATATATGTATGTTTGTTGGTTTGAATAAATTAGGCTTGGATTTATCATTGATTTCCTTTCAAAAGCAACCCTAATCGGATTTATGGCGGGAGCTGCGATTATTGTGTCACTGCAGCAGCTTAAGAGTCTTCTGGGAATCAAGAATTTCACCAAGAAAATGGGCATAGTTCCTGTCATGACCTCTGTTTTTCACAACATACATGAGGTAATTAATTAGCTCTTGATTACTCGATGCACGTCATGTGTATGTTTATGATATTCCACGACACGTATCTTGACAAATAGTTCTGTAGTAATATAATTCACGTACCTTATAATCCCTTAATATTGTATACATTTATTAAATTAAGATATGAAAACAAGAGTGATTAATTATTAATTATCTTAGCTTGACCAAAAACTGGTAGTGCTTATGATTAATGTCTTTTTTATGTTAGAGCTTGATTTAACATAATAAATATATATCAAAATTTGGAAATTAGGTACAGTATCTTGATTTACTAAATCAAAAGAAAAGGGTGAAAATATGGACTTGAATGTATGTATAAATAATATAATATATCCGGCCCTATCCTAAAAGTAGAGTTTGCTGCTTTTTTTGCAAGAAAACAAAAGAAACAGAACAAATTATAAACATGTAAAGAAAATCATGCACATGCTGACACATCATTTTGTCTGAAATTTTAATCATTTATTTTCATCTCTACCTATTGCATCATTGGAAAATTCCATTATTAATTATCTATTAATTATATATCTAATAAAATTAATTAAAAAAAACTTAAAATTCGTGATTTTCTGAAATTGTGGATTGAGAATTTTCATCTTTCAGGCCCGAATCAATAAATTACCCAGTTTTCATTTCCTGAATTAAATAATTATATTTTAACCCTCCCTTTTTTTTTTCTTTGGTGCAGTGGTCATGGCAAACTATATTAATGGGTATTTGCTTCTTGCTCTTGCTTCTTTTGGCAAGACACATTGTACGTATCATTTCTCTTAAAAATATTTAATTTTGTCTTGTAAGGGCTATATATATATATATATATAATTAATGTTTTATTGAAATAGTAATATATAATATATGTGATGATGCAGAGCATGAAGAAACCAAAGCTATTTTGGGTTTCAGCTGGAGCCCCTCTAGTCTCTGTGATCATTGCAACATTGCTCGTTTTTGCATTAAAAGCTCAAAATCATGGCATCAGTATAGTACGTACCCTCTATTAATTAATCCGTTGGAATGCTCGTTGGAATTTAATTCGGGTATTAATTAATTAAGTAATTCGTGTCACGTTGTAGATCGGGAAACTACAACAAGGACTGAATCCACCTTCGTGGAACATGCTGCGCTTGCACGGCAGCTATTTGGGGCTTGTCACCAAAACCGGGCTCGTCACCGGAATTATTTCACTCACAGTAATTCCTTATTACACCCTCTATGTTACACTCCGTATTGCACTTTTAAATTACGAGTTTTTCTTGTATTTTTTTTCTTCAATTTTATTTTTTTTGTGATTTGATTTAAATTTATGATTGTTTCTTAAGGTTCACCCCTCCCAATTAGGGTTTATAATTATTTTTTAATATTTAATTTTCAGTTTTCAATTAATAATTCTTTATCATGGTTGATTTTTTCAAAATTATGTTGTATAATTTTTTAATGCATTTTTTTTGTTGATAAATGTTGACTATAATTATTTATGTTGCAATTAATTTTTATTTTATAATAAATATTTTTAAAATCATAAATTTGACGCAAAAATGCAGGAAATTTCTACCCATATATATATAATCACTTGCATGTACTTCTAATTAATTAAGTTGAATTAAAAAGGAAATTAATTGATTAATTAAATTGAATTTGAAACTGCATGCAGGAAGGAATTGCAGTTGGAAGAACTTTTGCTGCATTGAAGAACTATCAAGTTGATGGAAACAAGGAAATGATTGCAATTGGAGTTATGAATATAGTTGGCTCCTCCACTTCTTGCTATGTCACAACTGGTAATTAAATCAAATCTAATCATTAAAATATTCCCAATTATATATGGGAGAATTATCAATTCACGACTTAAAGAGACGGTAATCTATCGATTCAGGACCCGAGAGATGAAAACTCTCAATTTAGGATTCAAAAGATGAAAATTATCAATTCAAAACCTAAAAAATCACGAATTTAGATTTCTTTTATAATTTTTAATTAATTTCAACAATTTCTTCATTAGATTGATTATTAATGAATGGATTTTCATTGAAAACTAATATAAAAAAAAATCAAAATTCGTGATTTTTGAGGTCCTGAAATAATTCTTTTCATCGTTCAGGTTCTGGATTGAACGTTTTTCATCTTTTAGGTTTTCAGATCCTGAACCGACAATTCTCATGTATATGTACAAATCACGAATTTTGATTTCTTTTTAATTCTTTAATTAATTTCAACAATTTCTTCATTAGGTTGATTATTAATGAAAGGATTTTCATTGAAAACTAATATAAAAGAAATCAAAATTCGTGATTTCCGAGGTTCTGGACTGATAATTTTCATCGTTCAGCTCCTGCATTGAGAGTTTTTCATCTTTCATGTCCTGAATCGATAGATTACCCATCTTTTAGATCCTGAACCGACAGTTGTATGCGTGCGTATAATATATATCCATGCAGGTGCCTTCTCAAGGTCAGCTGTGAACCACAATGCAGGCTGCAAAACCGCAGTTTCTAACATAATAATGGCGGTGACGGTGATGGTGACGCTCCTCTTCCTTATGCCGTTGTTCCAATACACCCCTAACGTTATACTGGGCGCCATCATCGTCACTGCAGTCATCGGCCTAATAGATGTCCCTGCAGCCTGCCAAATTTGGAAAATTGATAAATTTGATTTTCTCATCATGTTGTGTGCCTTCTTTGGAGTCCTCTTCATCTCTGTTGAGCAAGGCCTAGCCATAGCAGTAAGTACTACTTCATTACTTAATGAAATTAGCCTCCAAATTTATCTATATATAGTTATATACCAATATATATATATATAATGTATGTATGCAGGTTGGAATATCCATTTTCAAGCTGCTGCTGCAGATCACAAGGCCTAAAACAGTGATGCTGGGGAACATACCGGGCACGGATATCTATCGCAATCTTCACCATTATAAAGAAGCTGTTAGTGTTCCTGGCTTCCTAATTCTGGGCATTGAAGCTCCAATCAATTTTGCCAACACAACTTACCTTAAAGAAAGGTTGATTTAATTATGTTTATTGATGTGTTTTTGGTCTCAAACATGTAGTATATATGAACCTAAATTTGTGCTTTTTTTTCTTTAATTGCTAGGATCACAAGATGGGTGGAAGAATATGAGGCTGAAGTAGATGAAGAGGGCTCCAAAAACAAGTCCCAACTCAAATTTGTGATTCTTGATTTATCATGTAAGTTCATCAACAATGAACTGATTAATTCAGTCATATTTTGATGAACTAGCTAAAATTAATTGCTCTGATTTTCTGCATGCATGCAGCTGTGAGTGCAATAGATACAAATGGGGTCTCATTATTCAAAGATTTGAGGATGGCAATGGAGAAGAAAAACTTAGAGGTAACTGATATGATCATCAATGTATATAATACTCCCCCGTCCCATTTTGATAGGCTGATTGGAGTTTTTCGCAGGGATTAAGAAAAGTATTGAGAAAGACAATTAATCAAGAAATTTCCTAATATGCCCCTATTTAATTCTTTGATATTAAATTAATGCCTAATGTAGACATATTAAATAGGGGTATATATTCATAAATTAGCTAACTATATATAGAAACATGCCTATATATCGGGACATAGCAAAAAGGAAAACAAGCCTATCAAAATGGGACGGAGGGGGTAATTTTTTTCTTGATCACTTGATTTTGAGTTGATGATTGGTTCCTGATATATATATATATATATATATATATATATATGTGTGTGTGTGTGTGTGTGTGTGTGCAGCTTGTGTTGGTGAATCCGGTTGGGGAGGTGATCGAGAAACTTCAAAGGTCAGACGAGGCTAAGGAGTTAGCACGACCCGATGGTCTGTTCTTGACACTAGGGGAAGCAGTAGCTTCCATTATGTTAACAACCAAGACTAGCCATTCATCCACTTGTGTATAGTATAGTATAGTATGATATATATATATATATATATCAATTATATGAGAATTATGATGATGATCATCAAACTTCATCAAATTATATTTCTTGATGTAGTAGCATTTATGTATGTTGTAATCTAGCTTCTCCTTATTGAAGAATTTAGAACTTCACAACCAAGCAACCATGCTTCTACTTTGTCACAACTTTGGCTCTTAATTTGCTATTTTTATTCATTAATTGAGAATGATGGAAGATATATTAATCTTGATGTATATATACTTAATACAAGATATACAACAGAAATTAAATAATCTTATTACCACATGTGCATTAAATTAAATGAAATATATATTCACCTTTAACTTACATACAATTTTTCACAAAAGATTAGGTGAAAAAAAAATGTCACTGTTATTTTATCATATCCCATCAAAAAATTGTTTAATGTTTTTTTTTGTGTGAATGATTCGAGATGTCCATCGCCAAAGCCCAGATATGGATGGGCCCAATTTCAGGCATATAAAAAAGCCTCCATTTTTCCAAAAAAAAAAAAAGATCTAAAATCTTGAAAACACCCTTACTATTTTCAATATTATAAGTAGCATTTGTAGATCTGAAAATCTGCAATTGACCGTATCGGTCCGGAGCAACGGTCAATCTGTGAAACAAAATCAGAAAAAACCGTAAGAGCCAAAGATCGTAGGGGATGATGATCGTTGGGCTTCCAACGCTCAAGTCAGAAAAAGAATAAGAGTAGAAAGAGATAAAATACGGAATGACATAATAACTAAAGAGATTAATAATAATAATTTCTAGCCAGAATGTGACTAGAAATCTAGGTGAACGACATTTAATTCGAGAGGAATGTAAGATCGATGCCCGAATGTTCAATCGCTGGAGTGGAATGAATTCAGAAAACGATTAACTCATTGCTCTTAGGGTATGATGTGAAGTTTACGGGTATTTCAGCGTAGTCGTCAAATGAGGAGGGGGGCCTCCTTTTAAAAGTGGAGGTAGCCGCTACCGTTCGCGTGGATCGTGGAGGCGGTTGAAGGACGTGTCGACTTCTGTGAACCCGTCAATCTTTCCGGATAAAGTGGAATTGATCGTTAATTCAAATTTAAAATTAAACGGTAATATGTTGAAATACCGATTGTACGCTGTCGTTCAACCCTTTTGGGCCAGCATATCGAGTTGACGAAAAATGACCATTACATCATTAATTTTTATAGTAATGTACAAGTACATCTTTATTAATTATTGTAAAACGAAAAAAATTAACCATTTAAATTTTGAAAATCATAAATATTAAATAAGGGTATCATTGTAAGTTTAGTTTTAATCTCTTGCTTTCATAAAAAAATTTAAAATATATGCGCGATTGGAAAATGAACTATATAATTGAGACGGGGTGTAATATATTTTTCTTGAAAATGAGAAATCCCCACAATATTATTAATTAGGCACGTATTGAAAAAGACAAACAATGACAAAAATAAAATAAAAATAAAAATAAAAATAGACTTTTTAGAATCTATGGCACCTGAAGAGAGACTATTATGCTAGTTGTTACCTTTTACTTTTATATAGTTATAGTTATTAAATAAAATTATATATTATCATAAATAAATAAATATTATAATGCAAGTGAACAGAAATGCCATCAATATGAGATTCTTCCTTCCATTAACTCACCAAATGTCAACGCCTTCCTTTTTTTTCCCACTACCTCTCTCTCTCTCTCTCTCTCTCTCTCTAAATATATACCAATACAAAATAAGGTTGAACACTTAGTTGCCAAAAAAAAAAAGCAATAATTTTAGTGCAATTTGTAATGTTAATTAAATATTTCATTTTTACAAGGTTATCCACTATCTTTTTATTTAATGAAAATCCCCATACATTGTTGTCAAACTCTTGCCTAGAAAAAATAAATAATATTAATTGTTGTCAAACTCCAAGTCTAACCCCAGTTCTCTAATGCATCTTTACCAATTCAAATTGAATAATTATTTATGAAAATTTGAAATTAAAGATTGTTAAAATTAAAAATTCCCACTAAAAACGTGTATATTTTCCAAATAAATATCCTATTTCACTTTTCATATTTCACTTGATGTGCTGTTTTGATTTTTATTAGGTTTTTCGTCAATTTTAATTTAATTTAATTTAATTCCATCAAATTAGAATTTATATTTATTTTTTAATTAGAAATCAATTTTTCATTTTCCAGTGATTAATAGAATCGATTATTTCATAATTAGAGTATATAATTTTTAACATTTTTAATTTTCAACATTAAGTGTTTATTGTATTTGGTTATACTATAGTAAATTTATTAATTTTTATGATAAATGTTTTTAATTTGACAGTGGAACAAAGAATGTGAACCAGAGGATGTTATCTCGATATTTTTCACCATTAATCCTAGAAAATGTACATCTTTATCTTTTCATAAATAGGAGAAAATAAAGATGGATTTCCCTTTCCAATAGCAATCAAACGCAGCTCTTTTAAAACAGTATAAACATATATATTGCATTTATTTATAGTGTAAGTAAGAATATAATGATTTTTTTTTTTTTTTTGCAATTATCAACTAAGAATGATAGGATAAGATTTATCTCTGGTGCTCATCACCGTATCTTTCCTCCACTACATCTGCATCTGTATTATTATTATTATTATTATGAATTATGATTATGATGATTAAAATAAATTTCCCAGAATTGGATGCGCACGATAAAAAAAAATATGCAGAAAAAGTGTTTTTGATCTCAACGCAGTCCACGTCATCATCGGCTCATTCTTACACATTGAAACAGTGCATATGAATGTGTTTGACTTTCTGCTAAAGTGATATTCTGATAGTGATCTGTATTTTTTCAGAGATTCTCTCTCTCTCTCTCTCTCTCTCTCTCTCAAGTTTTCCATTTTTTTGGAGACACGGCTAGATTTCAACTTAGGAGAGAGAATCAATGGAGGGTCTGCCCTCAGGTTATCGCCCCAACGTTGGAGTTTGTCTCATCAACGATGATAATATGGTAAGGGAAAGGAAAAAAAAGCAATCTTTTCTGTCATGGGGGGAAAAAAATGCGTTGCTGATCCAGTTCTTGTTTTTGGTGTTTATGCAGTCCCAAATTATTTGAGAATGAGTAGTTTTGTATTCAATTTGTTTCGTTGTTTCCACCGTTTGTTTGTGTCATCAAAATGCTATCTTTTTTGTTTTATTAGATTCGGAATAATGAGGGTATGTCAAGATTTCTCATAATTTTAGTTTTCTAGCTGGAAGAATTCTCATTTTTCTTGGTTTTTGGCTAATTGAAATATGTTTTCTTGTTTGTTATTCTAATAATTTCTGAAGCAATTCATTCAAAACCCTCTATAGAAAAATATGTTTCTTTTGCTTGAGTGTAGGTTTTAGACCCCACCTCTTTTTCATCCTTGCTTGTTCAATCGATTGGTTTTTCTCTTTTTCTTGATGGATTTGTAGGCTGATATTAAATAGGAAGATCCCTTGAATAGTATGAAGTATAAATTTGACACAAAAACTCAAATTGATATCTAAATGGCTTACTTCCAGGTGTTTGTGGCATCTAGATTGAATGTTCCTGGAGCATGGCAGATGCCTCAGGTAAAGCCACAGTTAGTTCCAATGATAGCATAAGTTGTGACCATTTTCGTTTCGTTTCGTTTCACATGAATTTCGATTATAGTTAGCTGCTATCAATCTCGTTCATTGTAATCGTTTTATCTTTGGATGCTGAAACAACTAAAAGAAACCTTGTTATAAGGCTGCTCGATTCTGTTTAGCATCTCGAGCTAGTTTGTATTGAAGGTGCTGGTAGTCGGTTTATCCCAAATGCTCGGTCGTGCTTATGTACATAATCTTGATAGGGTGGTATTGAAGAAGGAGAGGAACCGAGGTCTGCAGCAATCAGAGAATTGAGGGAAGAAACTGGAATAGTGTCTGCTGAAATAATAGATGAGGTTTGTCTGAGTTGTTGTTTGTTGTGATCATGTTTCTGTATTTGTTTCGACTTTCCATTTATCATTGTTAAGTGGTGAGCTAATGATAAAAAAAGAGGAAGGCTTATGAGTTCCAGCTTCCTGTAGTCTGTGCTTTTGAGTCTTTATCTTCATTTTTATTCGTTTCATTCATTTTCACTATGTGATCAGTATCTGAGAATTTGATGAAATGAGCTACCGGCACCGATTATTGGCTTTGAAAATGTAAAGAAGTTTGCTTGTTTGTTTCTAAAAGTGTTATAAATGATCAGGTTCCGGAATGGTTGACGTATGACTTCCCCCCAGCCGTAAAGGCAAAAGTGAATCGTCTGTGGGGCGGAGAATGGCATGGGCAGGCACAAAAATGGTTAGTGTATGATTATTTCCTGCATCAATAACACCATCTTTAATTCTTGCAATCCAGGGAGCTTAAAGTTGTACTTTTAGTTAGCACGCCTGATATCTTCGACTTCTTTTCATCTTGAGATTTTTAGGTATACTTACACAAGCATGTGTTGTTTAGATTTCTGATGCCAAATTATGGATTTTTAAATTCTTGTTGATGCATAACGGCCGGAGCATATTGGTTGAGATGTTTTCTTCTCTTTGTATGCAAAGTTACCTGATCTTATCATGGCAAATGGCAATTGTGCCGATGATTGCTTTAAATGAGCTCACATAAGATTGAGTGAGCAACTTATTAGCTAGAAATTGAAGCACTATTCTGATAAAAGGGGTGTGTTCTAGTTTTGAAAAACGAACAGTCGAAGCCATGAAAGCAGCCACTTATAGAAACACGCAGGTCTGAGTTCGGACAAAACAGACAGATTTGCTTTGTTTCTTTGAGAAATTTGATGCAGTATACTAGCCTCGCAAATATTCTCATATCATAGTTGGGAACCATTGAGAAGTGTCCTTTTGTCATTCATATGTCTCGTGCTTATGGTGAAGCTTCGTGTTTGAAGTTCTGATTTGCTTTTGTTTCTCGATCCCTCTGTTTGATCGTGCAAGAAACCGTAATTATTCTCATATAGTGTTCATGGGAGGAAACTAGAAACTTCAAAGATGGAAAAAAGATGTGTTAGTATTCTAGATATCATTCAATTACTTGACATTGTTGATTAATCATTGTCACATTTCAATGTTTCTGATACATATGATACTGCAACTCCAATGATCAACAACAGGTTCCTGATGAGATTTACAGCAGACGAGAGCGAGGTCAATTTAACTAACGGTGAAGCAGATCCCGAATTCTCAGAGTGGAAATGGGCTACCCCTGAAGAAGTCATCGAGCAGGTATCCTTCGATTCCTTCCTAAATGAGTCCTTCGCGTCATCTTTTTGAAGAAATGGCTAAAGATTTCCTTCGATCTCAACCAGGCCGTGGACTACAAGAGGCCAACGTACGAGGAGGTTGTGAAAACCTTCCAGCCTTACTTCAATTCTGGAAAAGCTACAAAATGCTACTCAAGTAAATGGTGAAATATACACACCTAGCTAGTGTGATTTGCAGCTTTTCTTTCCTTTCTGGGACTTGCTATATATAATCACTACAGCATATGAACTCATTTGTAAATGTATATGGTGCTTGAACTTCCAGATTAGGTGGCTGTCTGTTTCTAATAAAATGATTCATCAAGAATCTTATCTGATGATTTTTCTTGGTTTCATGGAATTGGATGGCTCATTACATGGGGGGTTGTCTCTGTTGTTGTTCAACTGCAAAAGGGCTTGTAAGAGAAGGCTTGACACATGTAGTTATTAAAGAAATGATAATATTGTGAGCAAGAAGCTCACTAGTTTATGTTTATGGTGTTCAATTTATTATCTCCACAAATATGAAAAAAACATTTTTTTTTTGGGATTGGAAGAATGTAGGAATTGACACACTTCTAGAGGGAATGTCTACCCTACCGGTACGGGTACTACCCATGTACCGGTGGGTAAGAATTTTCCCTTTTAGACTTCGAGTACTATAGTGCTACTAGCTAGAATCGCGTGGTTAGGCCTGTCAATTCGTGTTATCGTGTTGTGTTTCGTGTCGACATGATAAGGCCGAACACGAGCAAGACACAATAAGAATTTACATGATAAGAACACAGTAGTTTTGTCAGGACACTGATTCGATATTTTGTCGTGCTGACACGACATGATAATGATAATAATTAAAAAAATTAGAATAATAAATATAATTCATTAAAAATATATATATAAACAAAGAAAAATTGGAATGATAAATTTTTATTTTTTCGTATAACGTGTTATCCGGTACTTAACGTGTTAGCATGCTAATGAATTCTTATTAGGTCGACATGTTATCAGGTCGTAATCGGGTTATCAGATAATCTGTTAATTTTTATCGCGTTTAGTAGATTGTCACGAACCACGACGTGATAATTTTAGGTCATTATCGTGTCGGCATGATAATGATACAAACACAATAAGGTCAAGCACTAGCACGTTACTTCGTGTCGTGCCAAAAATTATCAGCCATACACGTGGATATTAATTTTCAGAAAAATATAATCTAACTTTAAAGCATGTTTTTAATTATTCACAACACGTAATAATAAACTAATAATAGTAAATTGTTAAAACATCCACAACAATGCCCATGCTACATCACCACTTCCCTCTATTAATCTCTCAAAATATATTTATCTCCAATAATACTCTATCAAAAAAAGTAATTATTAATGAATCCATCGTTGTAACACTCTCATTCATCCTCTACATCCTATTCATTTAACTTACAAAAGTTATTTTAATATTTTACTTTAATAAATTCAAATGTCATTCATAATAAATATTTTACGTTAATAAATTGATATATATATATATATAATTTTATAAAAAAATCTAAAAAAGAATTTGAAAATAGTTATTCTCAAATAAAATAAAATAAAATAAAGAAATGAAAAGTAATAATTAAAGACAACAATTCGGCTGTCTCTCTCTCTCTCTCTCTCTCTCTCTCTCTCTCTCTCTCTCTCTATATATATATATATATATATATATATATATATGCTTGTAAAAGTAGACTCTAGTCAAATCAAATTCCAAAAGGTGGCCTGAGAAATGGACAACCCCCAGCCACCACCACTTCCGCATGCAACCACCACCGTGCACGGCTGCGCCACCAGCCACGGCCACCACTCCCTGCAATCGCTGCTAATGAAATTCGCCATCGCTTCAGCTCCTGCAAAATCGCTCTCCCTTCAACAGATCACCTTCATTGAGAAGCGCTTCCAAGATTTCTCTTCCACTGTTCACACCCCTGATCACCCCCCATATGCTTCGGTACAATTTCTTTTTCCTTCTTTTTTTTTCTGCAGAAATTAAATCTTGCTTTCTTCCTTGTTTCAACCATGCATTTTTTTGATGATCATTTAGTTTTTTTCTTGATTTCTGATGATGATTATGTTACTGAATTGCATGTACAGCTGCTTGCTTTCTCATTGCTAGCTCTAGAAAAATCTTTCTACTTTTGCATTTTCCATTTATGTGTCTATTTATGTGTATAGATGTACAGATTATTAAGTATTTCTAGATAATTTTTTTGAATGTGCGGTATTTCTAACAAGGGTTACATCTACTTGAGCAGTTGAAACTTGAAATTGATAGGCCTTGATTGAAGATGGGATTTTTTATTTTTTATTTTTTGAAAATTTACTAGCTCAGAATCATGCATTGTATTTATTCACTGTATATCTAGATATGGAATGTGTTGTGTGTTCTTACTTCTTATATGTGTGTGTGTGTGTGTGTGTGATAATTTTTGCTGCAGATGATTGAGAAAGCAATTAAACATTTGAATGAGGAAGGGGGTTCCAATGAGGAGGCAATATCCAAGTTTATTTTGGAGGAATATAAGGACTTGCCTTGGGCTCATGCTGACTTGCTTAAGCACCATCTCAATCGGCTCTCCGAAAGTGGTAATCTTATGGAGAGCCATGATGGCTGCTACTTGATTGATAGACCAAGCAGCCGTAGCCCCAGCCCTAGTCCGAGCCTCAGTCTCAGCCCTAGTCCGAGCCTCAGTCTCAGCCCTAGTCCGAGCCCCAGCTCTAGCTCTAGTCCGAGCCCCAGCTCTAGCTCTAGTCCTACGTATGCATCTAGTGACACCTCTGGCTCTGATCAGAGTTTAAATCTAAAGAGGGGAAGGAAGAAGAAAGGAAACGAAGAGGAACAAAAAATTCATCCTGACTCCATTAAGGGTCGTGCTCGTGGCCGGGGTAGGGGCAGGGGCAGGGGCCGGGGTAGGGGTCGGGGTCAAGGTCAGGACAGGAGCTATGATAATCCTTGTGGGGATGATATGCTGAAAGAAGTGTATGTTGGTGAGCTGGCAGATGATGATACATGCATGCATGGAATGCAAAATGTAGAAATACATTGCCTGCTTACCGAAGATGAGGCAGCCGATGAAAATATTCAGGAGAAAGAACAAGCGAATCAAGATTATGTCGATCTTGGGAGTCAAGAAAAACAAAGCATGAGTAATGGCTGTGCTCCTAATCCCGGTCCGAGGATTACTTGTACAACCAGCCGTAGCCCCAGCCCGAGCCCCAGCCTCAGTCTCAGCCCTAGTCCAAGCCTCAGCTCCAGCTCTAGCCCTTCGTATGCATCTAGTGACACCTCTGGCTCTGATCAGAGTTTTAATCTAAAGAGGGAAAGGAAGAAGAAGAGTAATTGTAAGAGAAAAAAGAGTCAACAAAAGAAACGGAGAGGAACAAAAATTCATCCTAAAGGTCGTGCTCGTGGCCGGGGTCGCGGTCGGGGTCGCGGTCGGGGTCGGGGTCGGAGCTATGGCAATCCTTGTGAGGAGGATATGATGAAAGAAGTGTATATTGGTGAAATGGCAGATGATACATGCATGCATGGTATGCAAACAGTAGAAATACATTGTCTACTGTCCGAAGATGAGGTGACTGATGAGAATATTAAGGGGAAAGAACAAGCGAATCAAGATTATGTCGATCTTGGGAATCGAGCACAACAAAGCATGGTTAATGATGTTGTGTCTCCAGAACATGAATATAGAATTGATGAAGCAAGGATCGAACCACTGCAATGGAATATGGGAAATGATTGTTCTGCACCTAGTTCTATTCCTTCCTCACATAGTAGAAAACTGACAAGTGAGCAGGGGAGCAAAAAAGTTAGGCAACAGAAGAGAAACATTCATTCGAGGCATACACCTCAGACTGGGATGGGGCGGGGAAGATCTCATAAGAGAGGAACTGGAAACAGTATGAATCTGCTGGAAGCAACTGAGATTGGAGCTGTGAGGGTGGTGAATAAAAGAAAGACTCGGGAGCAAAGTCGACTAATAGAAGACCGGTGTTTCTTTATGAATGATGATAATACGGTAATCAGATAATGGTTGGCATAAATATTTTGTTGGAGGAGTTCTTGTTGTGTGCATTTACACTGTTGAAACCAATGTGGTTCAATCAAAAAATTTCTTGATCTTGATAATTTGTACTATGATTTTTGTGTGACTAATTTCTAGAACTATTATGATATATATTATCCGATTCTTGATTTGTTGACCTATTACTTCTCTTTCGAAATTCAGTCTGTGAATCGGGTGGAACACGAAGAGGGAGACAGTTTGGATGAACTCATTGATGAAGTACATGTGGAACTTACAGAAGCAACAGAAGCACTGCATTTAACAATGGATGGTGAATCAGCTGAGGGAAATCTTCGAAGAGAAGAGCTCCATCAAGTTGAAAAGAATCAAGAAGAGATCAATGTTGAACCGGGAACGTACAATACTGGAGGCATTGGAGAGGATTCTGAATCGAGTCAGCATTTTCGAAGACTAGGGAAGTCTCCGGGAACCAATCAGTATCGTAAACTAAGGGCAAGACCTTCTAGAAACGAGTCCACTAACGTTGCAGATAGATCCGAACCATCAACTGCTAGGCCCGAGCTTCAGAGGAGGAAGGAAGGGAGTGCTCGTAGCAGCTCAATGCCCGTACGAGGAACTTGAGGAGCACAAAGAAGTGTGAAGGTATCCTCCAACCTAAGATAGTGAGTAACAAATAGAAATTACATAATCTGATGATAATCTTCTATAGTCCTAGAATATGATAATTTATAGCTCTGGCTTGGAATTTTGACATTCAAAACACAGAATCACCATAATTTTCACATTTTATTCAAAGTGTTTGATGTTGTGTTCATTGATCATGCAGAGCCTCCTCTTTTTTGTGATGTAACCTGATAGGTAGCTTGAGGTGACAATGCTGGTGCACGATCTTCAGTCGTGACTGGAATCCTATCGAAGCTGCTCATGCTCGAGTGTAGCTCGAGGCATTTTGGGTACGTGGTAGACGAGCGTTGATCATGAGATGTCGAAGATCATATGTTTCTTCGTTTTAACTCTGTATATCATCTGTGATTCTATCATGATGTATATATGTAGTGACTGGGATATGTTGTGTGATCTGTTTATATATGGTAATGAGGGCTAGCTTCTACTATTTCGCCTCCGGTGTTTCTCTCTCGTTTTCTCGGGTGACGAGGAAAATCCGCAACCTCTATTCGAGGGTAGAATATACTTGAAGCTAAGTTTGATACACACACACAAGAGATTCAATTTGACTAGAACTGATCATGCATCAAGATAAGTATAAAATTGTTTCATGAAATTTCAATATTTAAGTAACGAAAGAAAATAACAAAACTTCTCATATTATTTTACCTTTTCTTACAAGTAAGAGTGGGTGAGTAGAGCTGTCAAAATCGGTTCGGCCCGATCCAGTCCAATTCTGGGCCGGACTGGATTATAATTTTATAGGTCCGATTTGATTTCGGGTTGGGCCGGTCCCTATTCAAAAAAAATTGACCTGGATGGGACGGGCTGACTCAGTGAAAAAATTGAATTTAGCCTTATGTTCACGAGCGGCCGACCCATCCTGAATTTCGGGCTGGATGGTCCTATATTTTTAGGCCCGATTTTGGTTCAGGCCGGGCCGTCCTGAATTTTTTTCCTGATCTGTGGGCTTGGGCCAGACCGACCCATTTGACAACTATTAAGACTAAACGAAATGCAAAATAATAAAATAAGACAAAATAAATAGCTTTCACAAAAAAAAAAAAAGCCACTTTCGAATCTGGTCCCACGGCATCTATCTCATTCAGTGAAATAACTACGAAAATAGATATTTCGTGGAAAGTTTTTCCCTAAAAAAAGAAAAGAAAACAAAAGTGGAAAGTTTTCCCATAATATGACATAAATACCCTTTTAAAAAGAGAGAGCTGCAGATCATGAAAACTAAAAAAAATCTATGAGCTTGTTTGGTTTTATTTTCATGTGAAAATTTTCAAGTTTAATTTTTTACTATTTAAAATACCTTTATTTTATTAATTTTCAATTTTATTTTTCACTTTTTTCTAATTCAATGCAACCTATTCAATTAAATAATATTACAGCAAGACCATCATTTAAATATCTATCAATCCATCTCAACCACATATTTAAATTGAAAATAGTAATCAAACAAATATATTTCCACTTTCCAAACCTATAACCCTAAACATTAAATCATTTATCATAACAAAATCATTATTTTTTTTAAAAACCATTACACCTCGTAAATTGAATTGTAAATACTGAAAAATTGAAAATTGATGTTGAAAATAAAAAACTAAACAAGCCCTAAAGTTTTGAGTTGTTTATAGGCAAGTATGGTTGGAAATCAAATCAAATAACTCGATACTTGATTAGTTTTTTTTCGTTAAAAAATCATTTGAGCTCGATTCGATATACATATCAAACGAGATTGAATATAATCTTGTATTCGATAAGATATAAAACTCGGCTCGAACTCGAGCTCCATAAGTAAAAATTAAGGAAGCGTGTATAAAAATATCTAATAATCGAGCCCGACTCGTGTTCAATTAGATTAAAGCTCACTTGAGCTCGACTTGATAGATAACCAAACAAGCTCAAACATAAATTTTAAAGTTCGATATCATTTTAAACATATGTTCAACTCATTTACAACCCTAGCACTAGATGCACATCAAACGGTCAATGTTTTGACCGGACCAACGCGCATTACCCCTGTTAACTCGTAACAAAAAAGTTAAAATAAGCGATACTTTTTAAAGATATATGTGATACCTTCTGAATTTTGAGTGATACTTTTTACTGTTACGATTGATACTGATTTTGACGATATTTTTACCGATACTTTTTAAGAATACATGCGATGCTTTTGAATTTTTAGTATTACAGTTGATGCTGATTTTGATTTTCTTTTTTCGGATTGACCGCGTGCTGTCCATCTGATGTGCACCTAGTCCACGTAAGCCATACTCATAATTATTTTCCTCTTGAATATCTCATAGGACAATGCCTTAAATCAAGAATTGGTTATAAATCAATCCTTTCGGGAAAAAGTTAGGAGGTGATTGGTATGATAGAATGGAATTAGGTATGAATGAAATGAACTTAGGAATGGAATAAGGGTCTGAATGGAATGACGATTCTTATGATTGGTATGTCCACGGAATGAAATATCAATTTTTTTTTTATCTTATATAATGAATATTTTATTTACTTTAAAATTTTATTATAATTGAATAAAGTGTATGTAGTAGCTAATAAATATCAACGCGTGGCTTAATTTATCTTTTATATTTCTAAATATCATTTTTCATTTTTAGCATATGATTTTTTCTAATTTTTTTAGCAAATTATAATTTATTTATTTTATTGAAAAATTTTATTTTAAAATATTTAATTAATCAATATAGAATGATTTATATAGGTTAATAAAAATATTTTTACTTCATAGAAAAATACTTTAACATTTCAATTTTTCATTTGAATATATTAAATTATATCAAATATATAAATATTTTATATTGTATTATAACATATTTTTATGGTATATTTATTTCGGCATCACTTTCATTTTTCTTCAACAAAATTATAAAATCTATCAAAATTTGATTTTAACATATATTTTTAAATTATATTTTGAAAATAAAGAAATATAAAAATAATTAAGAAATAATAATAATAATAAATTATTTAATTTTATTTTTTATTTATTTTTCTAAATATGATAAAATAATATTATAAAACATGATTATGTATAAATATATCATATATTAATTTTTTTGGTCATTGGGAATAGCTAAACCCATGGGGGTGGGTGAAATGGCTATTCCCCTTCCTTTAGGAATAGGGATTCCATCGGGAATGGTGATTCCGATTTTGAACCATACCAATCAGTGGAATGGGAATGGACATAAGAATGATCATTCTATTCCATCGTACCAATCACGTCCTTAGTTTCTTCAATGAGGAAAAACAAAAAGTTAGGATCTTGAAACTAATTTTAAACAAGTAATTGACCCCAACATTGTTGAAGATTATTACCAAATTTATGTGAGAGATGATCCACGTAATTACATATAATTTATCTTATTAATTTCTTGCAGCAATTTGACGAATTCTTACTTCCGTTACAAAGTTGATCATAGGTTAATTATTAATTAATACGCACTTCTATCCATAATTAGTCAAAAAATGTATTCAAACTCATGATTTATTAGTCATCTACTTAACCAACTAGATAATCTAAATAATGGCATATTTACATTTCAGTATGTAATTAAATGAGAAATAAATGCAATGATAAAATGGGAAAATGCTTATATTTTGAAACATGCCACATTCAATGTCCCTAGCATGCATGCATGCATACATATTATATATATATATATATATATATATATGTATGTATCATCCAATAAAATTTGCCAATCTTATGTGGGTCACTTCTTTCAATTTGCTTCTACTAATCATGATTTATTGATTATTATTTATTATTATTCACACGTTTCAAACACATGTTACTAATCAATAATCATAAATCCCCATTTGAACTTTGCATATTTACACTATTTCTTTACGTTGTTATTTAATTTTCTTTTTGCCAGCTACTACTCAAAACTTTGCAAAATATTAGCCGTTACAAAAAAAAATGGCCTAGCTAAATGATACTATAGAATTTTCGGTTAAATAATACTAGTAATAGTCATAATTTATATATAGGGTCTACCTAATTCCCTACTACCTAAAAAAAGAGCATTTGCTTTAAAGTAGGGATGTGAAAAATTGGACCAGACCAACCGAAATTTGCTAGTTTCAGCTGATCTTTACACACAATTAATCCGGTCCGGTTCGATTTCAATTTTTATTGATCAAACACTTAATCGGTTGGTCCGATTTTACATAATATATAATTTGGTCAGACCGAATTGAAGATTATATTATCATAATTTATGTTTTTATATATTTACATTTCAATATATTATATATGTATCATACTAGTATTATTAATTGTTTAATGCTTATAGATTATATTCATAACTAATTTCTTATTTCCACCTAAATAAGTAAAAAAGACTAAAACTGAAAAAAAAAGGAGAATTGATCCGGCCGACTAAAACCGTTAGGCCAAAAATCATTTTGGTCATTTTTCAAAAAAAAAACTGTAAGTCGTTATATGAGTCTCATTTGAGAGTAAATGTGATTGATATCGATCAAAATAGTTTTTTGAGCCTAAAATATCGGGTCATTTCTATTAAAATGTTCAAAGGTTGGAAATTAATATGTTAATATTAAACGTTTGGTTAATTCTGTTAGAATATCCAAACGTTGAAAATTAAATTATAATTATTAAAATATTATGTTATTTTTATTAAAACCTTCAGATATTATGAATTAAATTGTAATCAGTCCTTTATACATTATATTCATAATTAATTTCTTATCTCCACCTTTATTTCTAAACTTGAGGAAAAAAAAAAGAATTGATCGAACCGACCAAACCAACAGATCACATCAGTCGATTTTCAGTTCGATCATTGCCCATATAATGGGTTCGGTACATACCAAAAAAATAATTCGATTTGATTCGATTCAAGACCGGACCGAGCGTTTACACATCTCTATCCCAAAGTAACTCTAGGATAGATCAAATCAAACCCTAACCAAACAAAACAATTACTATATTTTAAGACAGAAAAAGACAAATCTTGCAGTTTCTTGCAAATTCGATTTCATCGGTGGTCGAAATTCCGCGACATTGCCCGTATCCATTTGCTTGCAAACTGTAATAAAATCGATTAATTAAGAAGCGGGGAAGATTTCGCCGCCGCTGTCAATCTTGAAGCAATATCCCCACCGACGAAAAGGTCAGGCCACTTACCCTCTCTCTACTCCGCCTACCCACACACACAGACACACACGGGTGTGTGCGTGTGTTTTTGGGGTGGCAATTGCATTTGCACGCGCCCGAGATAAGGCTCACATTTCAAAGCAATATTTTAGTCATTAAATTCAATTTCTCTTGTCCTTTTCCATAACCGAATCGACGCGGGGGAGGTCGTATGTATATATATGTGTGTATATGTATGTATATATGTATATATTATATCGATTTTTCTGGGCCATCTTCATTGACCATTTCCTTTCACCAGCAATAACATCATCACCCCAATTGGCCCTTTCTTTATTTCCTTTTCTTTTTTTCCTTTAATTGTGGGATTTTTCTCAGCTTCACAAAATTTTCAGTGAATTCCAAGGCGCCGACAGTATATGATTGATACCTCTCCATCTCTTTCACTCGCACTATATTAATTTGAGTTCACAGAAAATTTGGTGGGAAAAAGCTTGAATTTTTATTAGTAAGTATATTTATATGGACGTGGGATTTTGGTTTTTCTTGTGTAGTAGATCTCAAGGTCGCCGAGAAATAGGAAAATATCAAATCTTGAAATGGTTTAAATATGACGTATTCATATTAAAGAGCCCACTTTCCTTTCAATAGCAGATCACCTGTTGTTTAGCTGGGAAAAAGGCATAAAATTTTTCACATGGTTTATCTCTCGTATTAATTTATAGCCAGGGGAATTATTTGAGGTATTCAAATTTTGCCCTTTCAATTTATTTAATAGTGTATTTGCTCAATGTCAACTGATTTGTAAGTGAAGGGGCTATATAATAAACATACTTATTCCAGTTTGATGGGATTGTGATAATTGCTTTCTCCATTAAATTTAAGCTGCCATACGTTTCCCAGAGGCTTGTGGAAAGGAAATCTCTTTTCATCAAATCTTGCTTGCCTTTGGAGAGAAATTGTTCAAATGGTTCAGGTAATATTCATTTTTTATCTGTGTGGTTCAGATCTGATTTTTTGTGTTGTGCTAAAAGATGTGATTTTTTTTCCTTTGTCTTGATGAGAAGCCTGCCATTTTGTCTTTTCATATTTGAATCTAATACAAGTGAGGAGATGTTGAAATGTCTGATTTTATCTTCATTATTTGTTAATTTTGTTGTCTTCTTTTGCTGTTTACTTTTTTTTTTTAGTGCCAAACGTGGTGTATTTTATTCCTTCTCATGTTTTTTAATTGCCTGTTGATGATGCTATCTCGAGATTAGGGTTCAGCTTAACCCATAAAAGGGATTTTTTTTTGCACTCTGATCTGCTCGGATTGAAAGTATTTTTTTTTCTTCTTTTTGGGGAAGAGAGATGTCAGATTATTCTCTTCTAAGTTCTAATTGCTTTTAGTTTATGCCACACAAATAACTGGGCTTCTATTTAATTTATTTTTGATGGGAAAACTGGTTTATAATTACATTTTGTAGCTGGATTTAGGTAATTCTGTTTTGGCTGCAACTTTAATATGATTATTTCTGATGTGCTTTGCAATGATTTTGGCCTCTGACCTTACTCAAGAGCTCAGCAGTATGCTGCCATAAAAATCCCTTAAATTTTTTGCTTTCTTTCCCTTTTTTTTGCTAAATCATGCTGATATTCATGAGTGCAACAAAACCTTATTATACAAATGATTAAACTTTAGATGAAAGACACTTTTACTATTGCAACATGTGAACAATTTCCATTCATTCTCTGCTACTCAATATTTAAATTACTTATTCTTTTCCCATCTGAATCCCATGTTTTACTTAGAGAAGATTGCTGATGTTTCTTTTTTCGCATGTCAGAACATTCCTTTCAAGGACTTCTTCACCGAGTATGGTGAAGCTAATTTGTACGAAATCCAGGAGGTGGTTGGTAAGGGAAGTTATGGTGTCGTGGCTGCTGCAGTTGATACTCACACTGGAGAAAAGGTAGCTATAAAGAAGATCAATGACATTTTTGAGCATGTCTGTGAAGCTACTCGCATTCTTAGAGAGATCAAGCTCCTCAGGTTACTTCGGCACCCAGACATTGTTGAAATCAAGCATATCATGTTGCCTCCATGCCGGAGAGAATTCAAGGATATATATGTTGTGTTTGAGTTGATGGAGACAGACCTTCACCATGTAATCAAGACGAATGATGATCTTACTCCTGGGCATCATCAGTTCTTTTTGTACCAGTTGCTTCGTGCTTTAAAATATATACATTCAGGTAGGGATTTCATCAACTTAGTCTCATTAGTTCCCCGCCCTATCTGCAGTTAATAAGAGCTCCTAATTTTCTTTTTGGCAGCAAACGTTTTCCACCGGGACTTGAAGCCCAAAAACATCCTTGCTAATGCAGACTGCAAGTTGAAGATCTGCGATTTTGGCCTAGCTCGTGCATCATTTGGTGATGCCCCATCTGCTGTTTTCTGGACTGTATGTGATTTACACAGATCTTGTGAAGGATATATATCCTTTTCTCTTAAATTTTCAAATTAAGGAGCAATATATTGATATATGTTAGACTGTTTACTTACTAATATTGTAATTTTTGCTGAAATGCTGCTTATCTGTAGGATTATGTGGCGACCCGGTGGTATCGCGCGCCTGAACTTTGCGGTTCCTTCTTTTCCAAAGTAAGCTTCCATGTCTGGAGAAGTTTACAGCCACACGTTGTGGCTTGTCCAACTGTTGAGGGTTCTGATTAGATTCTTCTCATGCTATGACTACTTGCTTCAACTAGTTTCATTGTTATCATGTTGGTATTCCAAATTTATGTTGTCCTTCATATCTCCACAAAACATGTCAGCCACTTTTCTAAAGTAATTACTTATCAAGGTGATACGTTTAATCGATCTAGTTGGAAAAATGATCCCTAGGTCTTCTGCAGTCTATGTAAATCTCTCTACAATCGAGTGTTTAGATTAGTTGCAGAACTAAAAAATAGGTTATTTCCTTTGATAGAGGATGAGCTGTTGAAAAGTTAGTCGGGCCGATTTCCTAAAGGTTTGTGCCTTTTGCAGTATACACCTGCTATTGATATCTGGAGCATAGGATGCATATTTGCAGAAATGATCACTGGTAAACCATTGTTTCCCGGGAAGAATGTGGTCCACCAGTTGGAGCTCATAACTGAACTTCTTGGTACACCTTCTCCTGAAGCAATTTCGAGGGTTCGTTCCTTCATCACGATTTACTTAACTTGTCATTTGAAAATCTGTGGTGTTTCCATAAAGTGGATTTTTCATGATTGGCTAACTATTGAAGGTGACTACTTATTGTTTGACGCGTTGACTTATTTTCCTACATGTAGATTCGAAATGAGAAGGCCCGAAGATATCTGGGTAGCATGAGAAGGAAAGCACCTACACCACTATCACAAAGGTTCCCACATGTTGATCCCCTGGCTCTTCGTTTACTCGAGCGTCTAATTGCATTTGACCCCAAAGATCGTCCGTCAGCTGAAGAAGTAAACTTTTCCTCTAACTAAGTATTCATTGTTTCGGCTCATGTAACTGTTCAATCAGCTTCAATGTGAGGATGTGTTTTTGCCTTTACATTAGTAAACTATATTTGTACAGGCACTGGCAGATCCATACTTTTATGGGTTAGCAAATGTGGAGGATGAGCCATCAACTCAACATATCTCAAAATTCGAGTTCGAGTTTGAAAGAAGAAAGCTAACAAAAGACGACGTGAGGGAGCTAATCTACAGGGAGGTACGAGCATTGCTAGTGACGTGTGAATGATATTTATACTTGCATTAGCTGTTACTTACGTTGTATATCTTAATTAAGCAAACAGATCTTGGAGTATCATCCTCAGATGCTCCAGGAGTACCTCCGTGGCGTGGACCAGATTCACTTTATGTATCCAAGGTCGGGCAATTAAAAGAATTTGTGTCAACTCCGGTTCGACACAAAAAAGTTTCACGCACTTTATCGTTCTTAATTAAATACACTTCACCATCTATCTCGGTTCATTTCCTTATATCCGAGTCATTCTTTTCTCTGTGATGGTTCCCTTATACTTCAAATTCTACGAATTGATTTCTCATTACACACGTGATTGTTTCTGATTCGGACATCATTATAGTCTTAACCGAATATGCCTATCTATCTATCTATCATTCGAATTTGAAATGAACTCGATGATTTTTCAGTGGAGTGGACCAGTTTAAGCAACAATTCTTCCGGCTCGAGGAGCAACCGGGAAAAGTGGGCAGACCACCAATGCGAAGACGTTATGCTTCCTTGCCTAGGTAAAGAAAGCTGTTTTCGAGTTTGCCTTATAAATGTTGGGTTTTGAGTTCGAGTTTGTTTAGATACACACTGATACACTGATTTGGCTGGTTGTAGGGAACGCGTGTGTGGGCTGATTGACGAGGATCCTGATCAAAGTGATTCGAGGAGTCGAGCTGTGGTGCCAATCCCGCGACCAAACCTTCAGAGTCCCAAGAACTCATTAGATCTCAAAGGGTCAGAAGCTCCCAGCACGAGTGCCAAAGCTCGGCAGAATGATCATAAGAAATCGTGCTACAGCGCCCGTTGCTTGTTGAGAAGCGACAGCATTAGCGCTTCCAAATGTATCGGAGTACAAGGAGCGGACTACTTGTGAGGTTAGTAACCGAACAATAACCTCATCTTTGCTCAAATGGTGAAATTGATTTTTTGTGGAGCTCGATTTATAGTTCTGCATCTTGTTTCTCCGGGCAGGGCCGGGAAGCCGTCGATCACGGGGCAATTATCTTGCGTAGAATCGGATCGTGACAGCGTCTCTACGATGTATGAGTTGGTTGATAAGTTTATCTGCATTTGCTGGAGGAAGTTCTTGCAGGCAGAAAAAAAAAAAGAAAAAGAAAAAGAAAAAAAGTTGAATGGTTTATGTGCTAGATTCTTGATTTATCTCGATCTGGTTCATGTGCAAGATTCTTGATTTATGGGACCTCTTTGTTTCCTTGTTAGGTGAAGAGTGTGTGTGTGTGTTTGATTTAATCGTTGTGACCATTTAGAATTATAACAATTTTAGCATTCGTCTAGACATGATGATTGATGAGATGCTGTGATAAAAGGTCATATTCGATCCTTAAAAGTTCATTTGAATTCGATTGGACAAATATGTCAAACAAGCTTGACTATAACCATTTGTTTGATAAGATTTAAAATTCAGTCCGAACTCGAGCTCGATAAGTAAAAATAGAGTAAACATATACAAAAATATCAAATTACTTGAGTTCGACTCGTTTTTAGATCGATAAGTTAAATTAGAGTAAGTTTTTAAACAAATTTCTTCATTAATTTAAAATCAAATGGGGAAAACCAAATTTCTTCATTAATTTAAAATTTTAAAAATTATAATAAAATTCGTTACAATAAATCTATTCAAAATGAATGATTATTAATTTTTTTATATCCCACTTTAATAATTATTTCATAATAATAATTTATAATTTCACGTTTTTCTACAAACATTCAAACGTTTTCATCAGAATGTAATGGCGATTGGAGGCGGCTTTGTGAAGAACACCAAAAATCGGCAATCAAATAAAAAGCAAACGATTTCAATTCACTTTTCAGTTGAAAACCTAAATCGGAAGCACAAAACCGTACTATGATGCCATCGTTAATGTGAAGGCTAAATTTTGCAGGGCAGCCCGCAGAAAACCTGCAGGTATTTTCAGAGCTACCAACGATTTATCGTTCAAGCTCTCCCCTTTTTTGCATTTTAGCCCCAATCATATTCAAATTTGATGCGAATTTCAAACAATCGGAATAATAGATGAAACCAAAGAAAAAAAAGAACAAAAAAGAGAAGGAGAAATTCAAGGAATAAGAATTGAACATCGCATGTTGCAGCGGGCGGCGGACGGCGGTGGCGCAACCTCGAAACCCTAGTTATTTGGCTGTGCTTAAGCGGATTTGGATTATATTTATAGAGCGAAAGTAGATCAGTGAAGAAATTGGATAATTGCTCGGACATCCTTTTATTTTATGAGAATTACTATTTAGTCAGAATCTTTTGTGTTTTTTAAGGGGTTAATTAACATAAATACATAATTTTTCTTTTTTTTTTAAATAATATTTTTGTCTTGAAATTTCAAAAGTAACACATCAGTATCCAATATTTGCATAATTAACACTTTTAGTATTGGTTAAATTTTTCGACCAGTTTAAATAATGACGTGGACCGTCGGAACACTTACGTGGATTTTCATTATATTTTTTCAAATGATGTGGAAAATTATTTTAATCCTATTAGATTAGACGGGGTCGTTTAACACATAAAATTAAAAAGTAAATATGAATTCCATGCTAATTAGAATGAAAATTGAACCGATTTTGAAGTGCACAGGCCTCCAATTTCGAAAAATGATATAATCGCTCTCAATTTTCATTTTAATCAGTAATTCATTTTTTATTTTATTTTATGCGTTAAATTATGTCATGTAATCTAATATGATTAAAATTAATTTCCATATCATATGAAAAAATAGGACGAAAATTCATGTAGGTATTCTAGCAGTCATTATCTGGATTGCCGGAAAAATTTATTAATGTTAAAAGTATTAATTATGCAAACGCTAGCACTAAAGTGTTATTTTTTGAAATTTCGGAATAAAAATATAAAAAAGGAGAATTGTCGATTCAGGACCTGAAAGATGAATAATATATCGATTCAGGATCTGAAAGATGAAAGCTCTCAATTCAGGACCCGAAAGATGAAAATTTCCAATCTAGGACCTCAAAAATCACGAATTTTGATTTTCTTTTATTTTTTAATTAATTTTATATTAATTTTTAATGAAAATTCATTCATCAATTATCTAATTATCTATTAAATCTAATAAAGAAAATTAAAAAATAAATAAAAAACAAAATTCGTAATTTCTGAATTCCAAAATTGAAAATTTTCATCTTTCCGGTCCTGGATTGAGACTTTTCATCTTTCAGGTCCTGAATTGATAAATTACCCGTCTTTCAAGTCCTGAATTGATAATTCTAAAAAAGAAAAAGAAACATTGGGCATTGATGTGTAATTAACTCTTTTTAAGGGCCGTATTGCTATATTCTCGAAACTTTAGGGAGTAGTTCGCAATTTTGGCATATATATATATATATTTTATAGTAATTGCTATTTTGCTCTCTGTTTCTGCATAATTAGTTCAAACTATTTAGCCCCAATTCTGGGCGGATTATCGAAGCAGTTATCATCCAGCCATGGCTCTCATTTTTCAGTAGCTCTTTTTCGAAAGTTAGTATCTTTCTCAATTTACCGTTGCCATGGCGATTGTAATTTTTGTTATTTTACTTTTATTTTGCTAATTCAACTGAAATTACATTGCCTTAATTCTGCATGGCTTACTTTGCCTTTTGCTGAGTTTGTTTTATCTGAGGAGTAGGCATATATTCATTTTCCCTGCCATGTGCTATCTGGAAAGCTATGATCACGATTAGCAGAATTTCGACTTAGTTTTGCTGTAATTGTTTTTCCAATAACAAGTTGTTTACAAATATTTAAGGGGTGGGGAGAGTTGTATGTATATACTTGCAGATTTATGAGTTCTTAGCTTATTATGTATGCATATTTTTATGGGTGTTTCGTTGCATATCAGATTCTTGGTTCGTTCGATGAGTATAGGTCTGATGCAGTTTCTTTCTGAATTGAGTTTGAGTCCTATGAGTTGTCTGGAAAACTTTCTATGCTAGATTTCTTGATTTCTTATTTATATTGAGCTACTATTGTGGGTGGCATCGGTTTAGCTATTCCCACGGAGCTGAATGATGGGTCTAAATGCTATATGACATTGTTGCTTGTGCAGATGTCACTTAATTATGTCTGTAACTGATTCTTGCTAGGTTAAGTTTCGTTTCTGTTTGATGTGATTCTGAATAATCTTTGCTTCATTCTCTTATAATACAGCTTTGAGCTTTCCACCATATAAATGCTTCGATGGGCTTGACAGGCTTAATGACTGCATCATCTAGCCAGCTCTTTTTCAGACTGTTGTCTTTTTGTTTATGTCAGTGACAGCATTGGTTTTGCAATTGTGTGCCATGGTACGGGGTTTGCCTATATTTTTCATCTGGTTTCAAGCTCTATTTCCGTTTGATACCCAATTTATATTACATAGATCAAATCATAACCGTATCAGCAAATGAAATATAGTTAATGATAAAAAGTCTGCATGTTTATTAGAATCATCAAAAAAATAATTTTGGTCTGTAAATCACAAACTATTGCATAACAGAACCGAGAAAGAGAAAACATCAACACAGCATCTCCCTGTCTGCGAGTAATATCTATAAGTATAATTTGAAGATTCTATTTACTTTTTTTAAATAAAAAATTCGAAGTCTGCTTAACTATTTGCAAATCTGTCATAAGTTCTTTCATAGTCAGGTTAGAAAAAAGTAGACTCTGTAATTGTGTAATCCTGAAGGAGTGGTAAATTAACTGAATTATCTTGGAAAAAACTTCAAACCATATCACTGTGTATTCACCCTTGAAATATATCATAATTCCAAGATGTAGTTTGTTACTTTATGAGATAGCATTTGAGGGTTAGCTATTTCGGTTGCGATTTTCTCTTGGAAATTTTTTTAATTGGCTCAGCTCATGCTATGAAACATTGTTCTGTTAGGGTTTTAGTGATAAATGCTTGCGGCACGCTGTGAATTTTGAAGCTGAGAGATCATGCAGGAGTATTTTTGGCAGATGTCTGAGGTTATTGGCTTTAATTTATTATTATTCATGTCGTGATCTGTGATGAAATATCTTCTGAAATTCCTTCATTTCTATGCAGGTTTAGTAATTTTCTTGCACCAAATAATTTAACATCATGCTATCGGTCAAAGCATAAGTTTCCTGAAAAGTTGTTGAAGGGTGTAGATGGCTCTGAAAAGGTGAATGTCTTAGTCAAAGATGTTTGCAAAGGTTGCACGATTCATGACAGGAGCTCTGGGGTGACATGCTTGATGGAAAAAGTCACTTAATTACTTTAAAATAAACTAATGCGTCTCCTTTTTTTGGGCCGGGGGGGGGGGGGGGTAATGTTTCTTTTACATTTTTATGAATTTCTCTAATAACTAACTCTTTCTTCCCGTCTGTTTTAGATTATGATTGATTTCTTGCTGTAAACAGTGAAAAAGTGATGGGAATTGTTCTTTATTATTTAATACCATTACTTATTTTAGTAGTGCCAATCTGGATGTATATTTAGAAATCTTGGATATTGGGTTCCTCCTCCTCTATTGGAACTTTGATTTGGTTGTACTACTTGGTTTTCTTGTAGGAATCAGTTTTGATTGGCTACCATGGTCTTGATGGCTTAATTGGGAATGGTAGATCTAAAGAGAAGTTCAGAAAGAATTTTAAAGCTGGAAGTACTGAATTTGATGTCACTGTGACATGCAAACAATTCCCTTTCATCTCTTTGGGTTGCTTCCCAACTGTGGAATTGTATGATGGCCCGGCATACTATACTCAAACCACAGAATCACTTGTGCCTCAAGTTCTTGAAGGATGCATTCCTAGTCGTATTGATGCAGATTTGTTGGATCCGAATGGCATCTACCAAAACTTGGAAACATTATATGCAGAGGTTTCAATTCTGGAAGATGACTTTGACAAATCAACTACATATTCTCAGGCACTTGATTGCAAGACAGAACCCAGAAATGCTTTGGAATTGACTGCTGATAAACCCTGCATCCATGGTGGCTCTGAGACCCAGTTGTCAGCAGTCACAGTGGCAGAAATTCTTGATGCAAGTATCAATTGCATTGGGCTTAGCAAACGCCAGTGCAGCCAGCTAGAAAACTGTGGTTTTTACACGGTGTGTTCCAGTGATTTATTTGGATACAGCTGCATTTTGCTTTAGATAAAAGTCTCAATCTTCTTTTTATCTACTTGTAGTTGCGGAAACTGCTACATCATTTTCCAAGGACCTATGTTGATTTACAGAATGCTGAGATGGAATTCGATGATGGCCAGTACGTGATTTTTGTTGGGAAAATTTTGTCTTCTAGGTAAGCTTTATATAGTTCTGGGCTTTTTTTTTTTAATATTGACACTGAAATTGTTCCTTGAGAAATGCATAGTGTTGAACATCTGACTTAGATTCCAACACAAACTTTTGTCAACCAGGGGGATCCGGGCTAGTAGTTCATTCTCATATCTGGAGGTTGTTGTGGCTTCTGATGTTGCAGATATTGAACCAAATTCTAATGGAACAGCTGATGAAGTTGAAAAGAGGAAGAAACGAACCATATATTTGCATTTGAAGAAATTTTTCCGTGGAGCACGTTTCACATGCATGCCTTTCCTCAGATGTATTCAGGCAAAGCACAAGGAGGGTGATGTTGTGTGCGTCAGTGGCAAGGTGCAGTGGTTCAACTGAGTAACATATGAATTTTGAATTCAACATTTATTGTTAATATGAACTCATGGTTCAAATAAGTTACATTTGAATTCAACATTTATTATGATATTATGTTAATACTGTAGTCACATACAAATTTTGAATTCAACATTTATTATGTTTCATCCGACTCCAATAATTTTGCTTGTTGTAATCATATTTATAAGCTTCTAATGGCCACAGATAGACTTATGCCAAATATTAACTAATATGGCTATATTAAGTCCCTTCCTCCTTCTTAGTATTCTTTTCCCTGTCTCTGCCCCCATTGAGTTGGAGGCTGTGTATTGAATAGTTCCGACCATTCAAATTGCCTCCTATACATAATAACTTGTGCATAAAATGTTGACTTTTTGAAGGTGCGTACCATGCGTAATAAAGATCACTTTGAAATGAGGGAATACAGTATCGATGTGGTTGACAATGAAGGAGATTCATGTGTTTTTGCCAAAGGGAGGCCTTATCCAATATATCCTTCCAAAAAAGGTCTTAACCCTGACTTTTTTAGGGACACTATTTCAAGGTTTGTGTTGTTTACCTTTTATCTCATTAATCATTTTTAACTATTTCTGTGTTCTTAGGTTCTGCTTATCTATGCAGAAATCAGTTAGTCAACTGAAGTTAGTCTTTTATGATCTATTTATGCCTCAACTTCAGTTTTCCTTGCACAATATATCTTTTTTTTTTTTCAATTCAACCCACCTAATAAAGAAAAAATGGTCGGGACTTGGAATATCTAGCCATTGTTTTGCTTATTTGTTTGCCAAAGATGGTGGGTTTGGCATGTGAACTCTTCTATTGATTTAAACGTTTCAATTATTTTATGCTCATCTGGTTGACGCGCGTGTTCTTTCCCTAATTCAATGAACATGAATATATTTCAGAGCTTTGAAGCTATTGCCGGCATATCTTGATCCTCTCCCTAAGGATGTTACTCAGGATTTTCAACTACCATCGCTCTCTGATGTATGTAGACTGGCTTTTAAACTTTGCCATTGTTGTTTCCAGTCGTATTTATATTTTTCATGTTTTGTAAGCAAATAACAGTTTGTAAAAGTCTTTAAATGGAAATATAAATTAACAAGTGACAGACCATATTCCAGGTCTGTTCTACACCTGTTGAAAGATTTTTTCAACTAGACCTGGAATAAGATGGAGTGACTTGTTAATTGCACGATTATGATGCTTTGACCTATGATTTTTTTAGCTTTTTTCTAGTTTAGTTTACATTGCATTGTAACTTGTAAGCACATGACATGATAATGTATGGATATGTCTTGAAATTGAAGTTCTATTACCGGTAAATAATGCAGGCATATATTGGAATTCACCAGCCAGCCAGTTTGAGAACGGCCGACTTAGCTCGTAGGAGGCTTATATTTGATGAGTTCTTCTATCTTCAGGTGACATGTTTCTGCTAACCGTTTACTTCTTTTAAATCCATTTTTCTTCTAATCGACTTATGATAAATATCACACCGAGCCTCATATTGGATGAACTTTGTTGAGCCATGCAGCATCTCATTTTATTTACATATAAAATATATCCTGCACCTGGTGTTTCTGGGACAGGAGCATGCTTCTAGCAATCAATGTGATGCTTAAGAAATGCAAATGCTTTTGTTGTTTCGATGGTATTCCTTTTTTAAAATTTTCATTTTAGTTGGGAAGGTTATTCCAAATGCTTGAGGGTCTCGGTACGAAGCTAGAGAAAGATGGATTGCTTGAGAGGTACATGAAGCCAGAGCTGAACAGTACATTTGTGGAAGGGTGGGCTAGTATCACGAAAAAATTCATGAAGGTTCTCCCGTACACACTTACATCCAGTCAGCTACAAGCAACGTCAGAAATTATATGGGATCTACAACGACCAGTTCCGATGAATAGGCTGTTACAGGTTTGGTTTTATTTTTTTCATCTAGATTCATCTTTTGAATTTCTTATTACGTTTCTTGAAATTCAAAATTGAACCTGTAAGGAGACTGATCTCGGTTGAAAATATATTTCACATCTCTGAAGATACCTTCGGGCATCTCATGGGTTCAACCAAGATGACCCATCGAACCTGACTGACAACTATAGAATTCAAAAAGGCTGCAGTTTAGTTAAATTTCATTCTTATGGTTAGACCTTCTGTGAAATTCCCCTGTGATACTTTATGGAAGCTAATTGATGAAAATATCATTAAATCTGATATATAAGGAGATTTATATTTGCAACTACCTTTACTTCAGCATGGTTGGTGTATTGTTCTGTTTTCTCATCCTCATTTTTGCCTCTCCTTTTTTTTCGTATTTTTGGGGGGCCTGCATAGGGTGACGTTGGATGTGGGAAGACTGTGGTAGCATTTTTATCATGCATGGAGGTAATTGGCTCCGGATACCAGGTGAGTGATTACAAGTCTATGACTAATACTTTTACATTTGTTTTTACATAGTAGCGACTTTAATGTCTCATTCGATTAAACTACCTCCAGGCAGCTTTTATGGTTCCAACGGAGCTGCTAGCCACCCAGCATTACGACAACCTTCTTGGCTTGCTTGAGAAAATGGAAGATGCTGATGGAAAGCCTTCCATTGCTCTATTGACAGGATCAACCTCAACGAAGCAAGCAAGATTTATTCGACAGGTAGTTACGGATCATCCTGGTTTATTCCTGACATATCATATGATTTCATCTTTTCTTAACTGATTTGTTAGGGTCTCCAAACTGGAGATATCTCCATGGTCATTGGAACTCATTCCTTAATAGCTGAAAAAGTGGAATTTTCAGCTCTGCGCATAGCCGTTGTAGACGAGCAACATCGCTTCGGTGTTGTTCAGAGAGGACGCTTCAACAGCAAGGTATCGCTTCCTAAAATGGTTTTGGATACTTGTATAGATGACGAGCTGTAGGTAAATATGTTTTCATGTATTCTGTATTTCTAAGATACCTCATGGTTTTTGCAGTTATATTTCAACAACATAACTTCCCAACTGAAGTCGACTAGTTCAAGTGACACTGTGAAAAATAATGTCAGCATGGCTCCCCATGTTCTGGCAATGTCAGCCACACCAATACCGAGGTCGCTTGCTCTGGCATTGTATGGCGACATGTCCTTGACTCAAGTATATGCTCTTCTATTTGGAATTATCTATAAGTTTTGCTGAAATATTGCATTAAATGCCTCTGAAATATCAAGCTATCTTATTTTTAAATCTGATCTTTTTTTTATTTGGTCTTTACTAAGACACTGACACAGAATATGTAAATAAACTGACTCAGGGGGGTATAATCTTGGGTCGGCTTAGTTCTCGTCATCTCATATATCGAGTTCTAAAGTTTTTAAAACCAAGATTCTGACAATTTTGCTCATTTCTTTATTTTCCAACCTCTGAAACTTGTTTCGATTTTATTCTGTTCAATTACGAAAGTATCAAGTACATATCAGCGTGTCCTATCGCTTCCTGATCGAAGAATCATTTTAGTCCCTGCTATTTTTCTTGTGCTGTAGATTACAGATTTACCGCCTGGAAGGACACCCATTAAGACATGTGTCGTTGAAGGAAATGAAGTTGGGTTCGATAGAGCTTATCAGGTAATGTAAACAATTCAACAACCTACTTTTGCTTCAAAATGATGATAGGTCATAAATTTAGTTCCAGAAATGTGTGCTTAGTTATGTACAAGAAGTTTAACATCATTTAGCCCTATGAAAAATCAATTTCTTGTAAAATGAACGTTTTTCTACCCCATTTGTTGCTACAGTCATCTCATATCAGATACTATTGATTATGGGTTGGACTCTTGCAGATGATGTTGGAGGAACTCGAAGGAGGGGGGAAAGTATACCTCGTCTATCCTGTAATCAAGCAGTCGGAACAATTGCCCCAACTCCGTGCTGCCTCAGCCGATTTCGAAACAATTTCCAAGAAGTTCTCCGGCTATCAATGCGGGTTGCTGCACGGTAGAATGAGAAGCGACGAGAAGGATGATGCGTTGAGGCAGTTCAGATCCGGCGAAACAAGAATTCTGCTGTCCACGCAAGTAATCGAGATCGGTGTGGACGTACCGGATGCATCCATGATGGTGGTCATGAATGCAGAGAGATTCGGAATCGTACAACTGCATCAGCTCCGAGGTAGAGTCGGGCGTGGAGAGAGGAAGTCGAAGTGCATCCTGATAGCATCCACAACCTCCAGCCTGAAACGGTTGAAGGTTCTGGAGGAATCATCCGACGGGTTCCACCTGGCGAATATGGACCTTATCCTTCGCGGGCCTGGTGACTTGCTCGGTAAAAAGCAGTCGGGGCACCTGCCAGAGTTTCCCGTGACGAGGTTAGAGATAGATGGAAACATTCTTCAGGAAGCCCATCTTGCTGCATTGGTGAGTTCAACTCTGCTTAGCTAGCTAAAATCTTGAAAAACAATTAAACTGTAAATGTATGTAATTGTAATAACTAATCAATTGTTTGTTTGTTTGTTGTTGGTTGCAGAAAGTTCTGGAGAGTTGTGCTGATCTAGACAAATTTCCAGAGCTGAAAGCTGAGCTTAGCATAAGACAGCCCCTTTGCCTTCTGGGAGACTAACCACCCTTCATACATACAACATTGTACAGGTGAACAGAGAAAAGGAAAGTTCCGTTACCGACACGTCGATCGATCGGACGACACGTGTCGTGCGATGCCTCCTCGTTTCGTGTGCAGTTCGACTAACTACCGGAGCTCAATTGAAAATTGTTGGTGCTATATACACACACGCATATCTTTTGCATGTACAAACAAACAGCTCCAAGTATGTAATTTACTTATGTCTATAATTTAGAAAGAAGAGGAAATGAGGCTGTGACGCCATATTTACCTAGTGCTGATGTTCCAAATTGCTAGATATGATGATATATATATATGTATATGTATATATATATATGCATGTAAAAAAAAGAAGCTAGGAAATGGGACCCATTTGTTATCCACTGATACTACAGTGCAGCATAACACTGTGGGCTGCCGACTACCAAATTGGTGGGGACACAATTTCATGTCATGTTTCTAGCTACGACTTGTACCTTCACTAATCATTCTTAAATTAGGTTTCTCTCTCTCTCTCTCTCTCTCTCTCTCTCTATATATATATATATATATATATATATATATATTTATTTATTTATTTATTTTTTCAAAATTATTGTTATAGACAAATGCAAATATAATAATAATAATAATAATAATAGTAATAGCATAGATGGATTTATATAGTATATTGTTTTATGTTGCTCTGTGCCATATATATACATATTGCATGCCTCTTAAAGAGAGATTGGGATTTTAGATCCCAACCAATAGTATATGGATTGTTAATCTTATATATAAGCGTGCCTTTTGAATTTTGCAATTCAATAATATTTTTTAATATGTTTCATGACTAGAAAAGCACCTTAAAAGCAAAAGCTAAGTCATTGCAATAATAATAATTTGTAAAAAGTCACTTCATTTGTCGGACTCAAAATCAAGAAATTTCGTAAATTAACTCATACGTTCACTTGATATATATATATATATATATATATATATATATATATATATGTCAGCGCTGTAAACAAGTCAAACGAGTTGAACATCTTGATACTCGAATTTGGCTCATTAAGAAATATTCAAGCAAATTTGGCTCATTAAGGAATATTCAAGCTCCAGCTCGATTTGAGTTTTTTTCCTCTTGTTCAAGTTCCGCTCGATAAATATTTATCATGTTTGAATTTGATTTGAGCCCGACTTGTAAAATGCTGGAAAATTTACTAATCGAGCCTAAGCTCAAATGTTCGAAAAAAACTCGTTTAATTTATATATTCGAGCTCGAGCTTGAAAAAAAAAATTACTTATTTTATTCACCCGTTATAATATTCACGAACATGTTCGATTAAGTTCGAACTCGAACATGTTTGCGAGCTGACCGAGCCGAATACTACTCTGTTCAAGCTTGGCTCAATAATTTTATCTAGCTTGATTCAAGGTTTGAGCTGGCTCGTTTAGAAGACAAATGAATTTCGAACGGGCTTTTTTGTAGCTGAACTCCGAATAGCTCGCGAGCCGCTCTGTTGATTTACAGCCCTACATATATAACATACGTGAAGCACAAAACAATATATATATATATGTATGTATGTATGTGTGTGTGTGTTGATTATAATGAGCACTGTGTTTGGTGTGAGAATTAGACACTATGTTTAATTAGTATAATTTTATTGCTTATCATTGTATATTTTAGTGTTAACTATCACTAAAATTCGACAAGATAAACAATAAAAATAAAAATACAAAATTAGCATTGAAACACAATAATATAAGTAATAAAATTAAGCATACTGCTCACGTACTCACAACAAGAAGATTGCTCATTTGAACCAAATCCTATGTGTGCCGTGCATAATTTTATAATGAACACTACCATTTTAAATTTCTAATGTATTTGCTCCTTCTAAAAAAAATAAAATACTAAGTTCCAATTTTGTGTGTATGTGACAAGGAAGAAACAAACATAATTTAATTTGAACCACTTTTCGTGACCAAATAATTAATTAACAAGTGCAAATTGATATATAAAGTGTTCGATTCTTGATTAATCACCTAGTGATTTTAAGGGATACTAATTTTTTACTATTACTTAAAAAATTAACCCAATTACTGTATTGATTAATTTTAACTTGGAGAAGGTGAGATATTGTACGTTAGATAATTAATTTAATTAATACAACATGGATTAGGGTGAGGTCAACAAACTGAGATATAGTTGTTTGACTAGTTCCCATGTAGTACTATTTATTACATTAATTTGTAGATGCCTTAATTAAATTAGTCACGACTGAAAATATTCTTTTGTTTGACTAAATTTAAATTGAAAGAAATCATTGAAATTATTCATCTTCAATATGAACAAGAGAATCATATGTGGACTCATGCAAATTGGCCGTAGAAAAAAAAAAAAAAAATATATATATATATATATATATATATATAAATAGGTCAAAATTTTATAGATTAATTTGAGGGTCAAGTTAGCTGAATTTTCTCCAAGTAATGAAATCAAAGATTTTTCTTTCTTTTGAAACTGTCAACATACTAGCTATTCAAATTTTGAATGAGTTAATTTTTGGAATTAATTATTCAAATATTTGATCTTTAAATTTTATTTACGTATGAGAATTTAATATTTTAATGTCTACATATATATTTCTATATTTTTTCAGAGGAATTGAATAGCATTTTGTTCTTTTAGTGGTCGTCTTGAGCAGTGCTTGTCTCTTTTCCTCGCTAGTGGAGTGAACATAATTATTTATTCTTGGAAAACTATAAATTGTAAACTTAATTTTCAAGAAACGAAGAATTAATTAATTAAAAAAAAATTCTTTATTTTTATTAACATTTCACATCATTTAATAACTTTATTGCAATAATTTAGTAAAGTTTATATTGGTAAAATAAAATAAAATTTACGAATCGCATCGAAGTTCCAAACAAGTCACGACCTATGCATTGAAATTAGTCAAAAAGGAAACTACTTCTTTATTTAATACTAGAAAAACATATAATTCCCATAAAATTGCTTTGAATGAAATATGGAACTTATTTTGGAGTCTTTTACAGCCCAAAAAATGATGTGTTAGTAAAGTGGATTTATTTATTTATTTATTATTTTACATTCACACTGCCTTTTAATTAAACTCCCATCATTTAATTAATTGCAGGCAATTGATCAAATAACTATAAATAGTTAAATACGCAATTCTTAAAAAAAAGGGTTAATTACTATAAAATACATAAACTTTGACAAGATTTGCAAATTAGACACAAACTTTAAAATTTTGCAATTAAAACACAAACTTACATTTTTTTGCAAAATAGACAAACTCAAAACAAAATTTTAAAATCATTGAATTTGATTGAAAACCACGAAGCCACAAAAATTGTTCACCTTTCGATTTAGATGGCATTGCATTGGCTTTAATAAGTGGAAATGAATTATATGTCGCAAATTCTCATTTTTCCGTTAATCGGAAAAAATTGAGTTTGTCTATTTTGCGAAAAAATCTAAGTTTGTGTTTTAATTGTAAAATTTTAAAGTTTTTATCTAATTTGCAAATATTGTCAAAGTTTGTGTATTTTATAGTAATTAATCCTAAAAAAACCTTAATTCTTTGAAATATTTGTTCTCAGCATATCTTTTAGAATATTAATTCTTACTCTAAAAAAAAATACTAATTCTTGCTCCAAAATACATTCGACTCTTCAAGCGTGATCGGATAAGATGGTCTAGTAGTGGCGTACATGTATAAATTAATTATGTATAGGTTAATTAAATTAACGCACACAAATAAAATTTTCTTTAATTTGGCCCCCCAAATAAGTAATAACCACAATATTTTGTAATCATAAAAAAAAATTAAGGTTGGAGGCTTATTAATTATTTATTTAATTAATTAATTAATTAATTAAGGTGCGTGTTTGCCAATCATTTCAGCAGCTGACTTATAAACCGACAAATAGGGCTCAAACAAGGGGACCCCACACCCTGCTGCTTTGTCACACCCAACTCTAATCCAAATTGAAAAAATAAATAATAAAAATAAAATATTAAAAGTAGTAGTAATAAAAAATAAAAATAAAAAATGTGGCTAGCTAGATAGCTAATTGGGAGTAGGCAAATAATAAAAGCCCAAGAATTAAGAAAACCGTTTCCCAAGTCTTGAATAAATATTTATATGCAAAGGAAGGGTGGGTTTTGTGTGCACTGAGTGCAATCAGACGGTCAACGTGTTTATTGGGTCAATGAGTTTACCGAAAATCCGTTAAAATTAGTGTCAATCGAAACACTAAAAAGTATCACATGTATCATTTAAAGGTTCCGACCAGAAAAAACTATTAAAATCAGTATCAATCGTAGCACTAAAACACAATATCACTCAAAATTCAAAGAGCATCACATGTTCTGACGATTCTTTTGGTCAACGCTTTGACCGGATCGACGCGTTGACCGTCTGACTTGCATCTTAAACGCTGGAGAATTTGCGATTAATAAAATTAATTTGATGATTTGTTTACTTTCTCTTTCAACAACTCCCTTATTTAAATTTTGACCTTTTGGCACATAATTTACCTTTATTGCATTTCTTGTCTGCTTTCTTGTGTTTACTTTATAGCTCTTTGTCTGAATATATATCATTCAAGATCCCACAAATTCTTCTTGTCTGTCTGCACAACATATATTGCACCCATAAATTGTGGTCTTGTCTTCCTCTCTTCCATTTCTTAATTATTGTGTGCAGATTTCATGGAGATTTTGCCTCCTAACACTGCTGCTGCTGCTTGCTTGGAGTTATCTATAGCCATGCCTACACCCTTCTCTTCTTCTCCATCTTCTTCTGGTGAGATTTCTCTCTCTCTCTCTCTCTCTCTCTCTCTCTCTCTCTCTCTCTCTCTCTCTCTCTCTCTCTCTCTCTCTCTCCTGTGTATTTTTCTTTTTCTTCTTCTTCCCTGATCATGTTGGAGTTCTTTATAAAAAAAATTGGTGACCCTTTGAAGATCTTGGAATTTTAAGTTTGTAAAAAAATAAAAAAAGTTTGATCAACTAATTCATCATTGAAAGAATTATAAATATATTTCCAATATCCACCTCTCCTGCTAACATAATTAGGGTTTTTAGAAGAGAAAATTATTGAAATTTATAAGATTTTTGGGTGTTGATTAAAGAGAATTGAAGTGTTAATTTGGTTTCCAAGAAAAGAAAAGAGGTGTTATTTTAGGGATTAATTAAATTTCTTTGCATGGTGATCAAACTCTTCATTTATTTTTCAATATATATTTCCACAAGTTTTATTTTTCTGCATGGTAAATGAATAAAATAGCTAGATATATGGTACTTTTCTTGAATAAATTAATTAATATTATATATATGGTGAATTTGAGAGGAAAAATCATTGTAAATTAGGATGCTTGATTTGAACATGAAATAATAAATAGGGGCAAAAGGTGGCGGTGGTGCAATGAAATTACTTGACATAAATGAAGCACCCTCGAGATCAGAAGAAGAGAGCATGGAAGAAGAAGAAGACGAAGAAAGCCCGAACCGGGGCCGGGGCCCCGGCCCGGCCCCTAGAAAGAAACTCCGCCTTACAAAAGAGCAATCTCGTCATCTTGAACAAAGCTTCTTACAGAATCAAACGTTAAACCCTGTACGTACGCCTTATACCTCCCAACTCACTATAATTTATTCAAATTTAATTTATATATTATATATTTGTAACGATGAATTAATTAATTAAGGTTGTTATTACATTTGCAGAAAGAGAAAGAGGTTTTGGCAATGGAATTGAGATTAAAGCCTAGGCAAGTGGAGGTGTGGTTTCAAAACCGTAGAGCAAGGTACAATTATAATTAATTAATCTTGGATTTGATCATTCTTTTTAATTAATTCTCTTTTTTAATTTAGTTATTTTTAGAATATATATATATATATATATATATATTTGGGAAATTAAATGGAAAAAGAATATTAGGAAATATTTAGTAACAATGGGAATATAGACAAGTAGCAATATTGTAACCTGAATCAGATTCTACCATGTTGTAGGTCAAATTCAAAAGCTGAAAGTGATTTCTAGCTAGATCAACAAATCATAATTAAGCATCAAATTATTCTTTTTTTTTTTAATTATTATTTTCCCCTGCAAATCCTAATTTCAATTATGGCATGCACATGATATGGAGAAGAAGCAAAAAAAAAAAAAAAGCAAATTAGCATTTGGCTTTGTAGATTTTTTGACTAATTAGTTAATTAATTAGACATGTATGTGTAATTACCACGTACGCATTGAAAAATGGTGATATAAATCTTAAATTGATATGAGATTTTCTATTATATATGTAGTGAAAAAACACACTTGAGATGCTTGAGGTCCAACTTGTGTGTACTAACCGTGTACCAAATCTCAAAATTATTACTTTTTTTATTATTTTCTTCAATTTTAATTTCTCATGGTTTAGTATAATTTTACATTATTATTTAGGGTTTATTCCACTCAATCAGGGTTTACAATTATTCCTTAATATTTAATTTTCATTTTTTAGTTAATATAATTTATTTTTCGCGTTGATTATTCAAAACTTAGGGTATACAATTTTTAATTTTTTTTCATTTTTAGCAATAAATATTTATTATGATTAGTTATGATATAATAAATTTTATTTTTACAAAAAACATTATTAACGATACATAATTTTAATGTCGACACCCAAAATCGGGACTCGAGAATCTCTACTCGAAAAATTAACTCTACTCGAAAAATTTTAATTAGCCATGCATCACACAATGACATCATCATTAATTAATGCATTATATATATATATACACACACACACACACACACACACAATCTTATTATTAAGCCCGTGATGCCCATCTACTCGATCTAGCTAGTGTATATATAGATCTTATTTTTGTCTGAATATTGGTCACAAATTAAGAAATTAAAATTGTATAAACTCGTGATTATGTTTCTTAATCTCATTGATTAACAAAGTGATTAAAATCCTAATTAATACATTAGTTAATTAAAAATGCAGGAGCAAGATGAAGCAAACAGAAATAGAGTGTGAGTACTTAAAGAGATGGTTTGGAGCACTGACCGAACAAAACATGAAGCTTCAAAGGGAGGTGGAGGAGCTCCGGTCCAAGGCGGCGCCGCCGCCTGCCGCCCGCCAACCGCCGCAGCAGGCCTCCACCACCCTCACTATGTGTCCTCGCTGCCAGCGTGTCACCACCACCTCCGCCTCGTCGGAGGGTAAAATCCCATTTCTTCAACGTCGGAGACCCTAGTTAATTAATTAATTTTCTAGTTAATGATCTTAATTAATGTATATAATTAAGCTATTTTTCTCTCTAGTTATATGTTGTTATTATTGTATTAATTAGCACGGTTTATATTTAATTAAAGTAATGTTCTAATTAATTAATCAAAGTGAAAATAGATTTTGCGTACCATGCCATGTCTCATCATTAATACCTTTAAAGAGTAACTAATTAATCATAATTAGTGCACATACATGGATATTTAACATAATTAATTAAGGGAAAAACACTTTGAATGTTGACAATTTCATCAATTATGAGAGTCATTTGAGAAAATAAACATGAGCAAATTATCAAGCTAGGAATAAATTAAATAAAACTCTCATTAGTAATGGGCTAAGTCCAAGTGCAATGTTATTTGTCATTTGTTAGACTTTGGCCCTATATATATATTCTAAAAAGAAACAATTTCATAAAAAAAATGGCCCAAATCGAATATTTCAGATAGAAAACCTATCAAATCTCATTATATTAGAAAATAATACTTCCCCCGTTTCTCAATAAGTGTCATTCTGAATGAATGCACACATATTGATAAAAACATTAATTAGATAATCAAAATACATCATACACTCTTATGTGAATATATTAAATGAATCAAATATGGTTATTTGAATGCGAAATTTTTTACCTCGATTGTGCAGAATGACACTTTTTGTGAAATAAAATTAAAGTGATAGAATGACACTTATTGTGAAACGGGGGTAGCTATTCATGATTAACTAAAAAAAATATCATCAAATAAGAGAGTTCATAAATTCAGTTAATTTTGGGAATCAATTTAGTAGAAACAAAAAAATGTGAGTCGAGATTGGATATCCTAGATTAATTAAGGTTTTATTTTCTCAATAATATGAAAGTATAATTAGGTATTTGGAAAAGTGTGTTTGTTAATTTTGTTTTTTTCTAAATATTTTTTTTTATAATGGTGTTTGATAATGGTAGGCATATGGGGCCTTTATGGGTTAGTGTAGTGGGCCGACAACGTAACTACAAACCCAACATCTACGAGTTTTTCAAATTATTATGAAATGAAATAAAATTGAATGCAACAACTCACGTTGGTTTACATCTTTTTCTTATTGTATTTCGAATCATCATTTTCCCTTTTTTCTAGATAAAATTGATTTAAAATTGATTGATTGTACCCTTTTCTTAAAACTACGAGAAGAAAATTATCTTCATTTTTTCATGTATATATATAATAAGAAAATTATATAAAGACATGATCCTAAAGCAATATAATATTCCCTCGATTTCACGAAGTTTGATGTTTTAATGTCTTAATTCTGCACTTGAGATCCTCTAGTGTTAACTTGTGTGTGTGATCAGTCGTGTATCAGATATCTCAAAATTATTATTTTTTTATTTCATTTTTTTCTTCAATTTTAATCTATTTTGATTTAGTATAATTTTACATTTCTATCTAGGTTTATTCTATCTGATTAGGGTTTATAATTATTTTTTAATATTTACTTTTCATTTTTTAGTTAATATAATTGATTTTTGGGGTTGATTATTCCGAACTCAGGGTCTATGATTTTTTTAAATTTTAATTTTTAGCAATAAATACTAATTAGGATTAGTCATAATATAATAAATTTTATTTTTATGAAAAATATTGTTAACACTATATAATTTTAATGTTGGCACATGGTTTGACACACACAATTTGAGACTAGAGGATCTCAACTCTTAATTTGTGTTGCAAATTATTTAATGCTTTACACTTTTTAACACCCTTTCCTCCCAATTTCACCACTATAAAATATCCTCTATAAATATATTGAGGAAATTAATGAGAGATATAGAGGCATACATATTACAATGAAAAAGAAGTTAAAATATGTTAAAAAAATATAAATGGTACATTTGTCACATTTTTGAATTTTTAATTTTTGATTTAATACTAAAACATCAATTTTTCTGAAACTGAGAGAGTATACAAGATATGTAAACCAACAAAATAATAATTATTTTTTTCTATGCCTTGTTATATGTGCATGACATAATTAAGTTAATTAATTAGAGTACCCAAATCTTTTCTGATTGAGAAGAACTTTGACTCACCAAACTAAATTAATTAATATCTTACAACACAAAGTTGTGATCCATTAGAGATTTTATTCTCCACTTTCTAGATCAAAGATTGGTCAATAACCTTTATTAGTTTATAATATTTACGAAAAGTTTGTTAATGTTCTATAAATAATTATATGCTTGATTATATATATATATATATATATATATATATATATATATACATACAGGGATGAGATCTGGTGAGAACCAGTCACCAGGTGGGAACTGGGAACCAATCACATCCCTCCATTCCAAAATATGGACGGTCCAGATTAAATAGATAAAGTGGAATAGGGGCGGTGGCAATCTTGTAATTAAAATGAAAACTTTAAATTCACGCGTTTCATTAAGGGTAAAGTTGGAACAAAAAAAAGTGACATCATCAGGTTTTGAAATAATTCTTAAAACCTTTAAATGATCATAATTTATTCATTTTTAATCGGATTTCCGCAACTCTTATATCAAATTAAAGCTCTTTTCATACTCTTTCATTTAAGATCCATATTGCATATGTTTATTTGAAAAAAATAGATGAAAAATACAAAAAATCATTTTTAGGCATAATTTTCGCAGAGAGTAACCCCAGATTTATATTAGCATGTTGTATACAACATTTTAGCATGACCTATATAACATTTTAGCATATTGTGTAATACATTTTAGCGGGTGATATTATGAATATATTTCTAACAGTTTTATATAAACACCTACACATATATAGATACTACAAAATGAAAAAATACGAGTTAATAATAAAAAAAGAATGAGAAAGTGAAGCAACGAAGGAGATGACTGACAACTAAGAAAGAAAATGCGTAAATATTTTTCGAAACAAATATCAAATTTAGCCTCCTACTTCGCTCATTTTAGCCTCATTCATTTCTCATTATAGCATGTTCTGATAAACAAAATATGGAACAGTGATTTCATTAGAATGAAACACAATACACATATTTGGGGACAATGAACCCTAATGAGAATCTAATAATTACTAATTGGGATCAGATGAACCATAATTGCAATGTAATAAACCTTAATTAGGAACGGTGAACCCTAGTGGAAAATGTCACATCAAATTTAGCCTCCTACTCCACTCATTTTAGCCTCATTCATTTCTCATTTTAGCATGTATGTTCTGATAAACAAATATGGAACGGTGATTTCATTGGAATGAAATATAGTACACCCTATTTAGGGACAGTGAACCCTAAAGGGAATTTGATAATTACTAATTGGGATCATATGAACCATAATTGGAACGCAATAAACCCTAATTGGGAACGGTGAACCCTAGTGAAAAATATCACATCAAATTTAGCCTCCTACTTCACTCATTTTAGCCCAATTCATTTCTTATTTTAGCATATATGTTCTGATAAACAAAATATGGAACGGTGATTTCATTGGAATGAAACATAATACACCCTATTTGGGGACAGTGAACCCTCATGTGAATCTCATAATTACTAGTTGGGATCAGATGAGCCCTAATCGGAACGTAATAAACCCTAATTGCTGAACTCAGAAACTGCCCAGATTCAATTTTAGCCTCCTACTTCACTCATTTTAGCCTCATGCATTTCTCATTTTAGCATGTGTTGATAAACAAAAATGGAACGATGATTTCATTAGAATGAAATGCAATATACCTCATTTGGGGACAGTGAACCCTAATGTGAATCTCATAATTACTAGTTGGGATCAGATAAGCCCTAATCGGAACGTAATAAACCCTAATTGGGAACGGTGGACCCTAGTAGAAAATGTCACATCAATTTTAGCCTCATGCTTCGATCATTTTAGCCTCATACGATTCTCATTTTAGCATGGGATGATAAACAAAATATGGAACGATGATTTCATTGCAATGAAACACAATACACCTTTTATGGGGACAGTGAACCCCTACTGGAAATCTCAGAATTACTAGTTGGGATCATATGAGCCCTAATTGGAACGTAATAAATCCTAATTGGGAACGGTGAATTCTAGTGAAAAATGTCACATCAAATTTAGCCTCTTACTTCAATCATTTTAGCTTCATGCGTTTCTCATTTCAGCATCTTCTGATAAACAAAATATGCAGTGGGAATCTGACAAGGTATTTAACCTCATGCTTCCGTTATTTTAGTATCATATTCTAAATAGTAACCGTGGTTAATAAAACTTAATAGTAATATAATTACTTCAAAGAAAATGTCATAAACACTTTTATTAAAAATCATATATATTCTTAAAAATGAATGTGTTGAAAACAATTCACAAACATGGTAAAACATGATATTAAACTATGCCCAATCGCTATAATAACATCAAGCTAGACAGTTCCTAGCATCATAATCTAACAACTTGTAGCAATTGTTGCACATTCTAAGTGGTTTGTTGTCCTTTCTCTTCGTTGCCTCATTCTTAGATATCAAACGACTGTCGCTACCTTTTGTTTTAACTGGAATAGGTGGATGAACAACAACTTCAGAAGATGCACGTAAACTGTAGAATTGCTCAAACATCATTGTCTTGCTATGTGAAGTAGAACCCTCTATATCACCGTGTGAGTAATCTTACTATGGTCACTTCAAACAAAAGAAGCTGACATATTAAAATCAAAAAATTATAAACTGAACGAGGTAAAATAATAATACAATCACATCAAGATATGTTCAGACACACAAATTGATTTTTAGCATTAGGTATGTACCATTCTAGCATCATGCAACATACATTTTAGCACCAAAGTATTCTAATATTTACATGGTGTCTATAACATTGTGTAGCCGAGTCACAAAAAAAACACACACACACACAAAAGAAAAAAAAAGCAAAGCATGGTTTGTATGACATGTTTCACAGAGTGCAGTAGAAATAACATTAAACCAACATATTATCATGCTAAAACATATGTGACGACAGGCTAAAACGACTACATTAACATGCTAAAACATATGTGACGATAGGCTAAAACGAATACATTAACATGCTAAAACAAATAAATAGATCAAATTAATGCATATCCTGTATATTCTCGTACATACCAAACCCTAGAATTCCTAACAATTAGAAAATAACTGATATTTTTCTAAAAAAAAAACTGATACAACCCATATCTGAACGAAAAATATCAAATCAATCAAAAATATCGAATCTTCGTAACAAAACGATGAAGCCATAAAGTTAAATAAGATGAGAAAAAAAAATCAAGAGAAGAAACGAGAAATAAATTGACATACCAAACTGCTAAAATAAATTGAAAAAAAACACATACATGGAGTCACCATACAAAGACAGCGCCGTCGATGAACTCTACGAATCACATGGTCGAATCTTCGCGATAAAAAGATGAAAGCAGATGCTGAAAAATAATGAGAAATCAAAAGGGAAGAAGAAGAAGAAGAAGAAGAAGAACGTAAATCAGCGAGAGAGGGAGAGAAAAGGGGGAAAAAAATCTGAAGAAGGAAAGTTGAAGAATTGAATTACTATATTGCCCTTCCTTCATCAAACTTGCCAAATATTACAATTATGCCACCGCCCCCATTCACTTAATCTGGGCCGTTCAGATTGAACCAATGAAGGGATATGATTAGTTCCTAGTTCCCACCTAGGGGAAGGGTTCTCATTTGATCCCTTCCCTATACACACATATATATATATATATATATATATATATATATAAGAAAAGGGTTGGTCATGATGCTGAGTTTAAGAAAACTAGTAAAAAGCGTAGATATAATTAGATTTTAATGACACTTTTTAAAAAGTGTATATGAAAAAGCGTTAGAATTTTCTTTCTTTAATTTAGTTATGCTTTCTATAAAAGTTTCATAGTTTTCAGTGACTTTTGGAAAAGATTTATAAAATTTGCGCAATTAATTATTGACATTTTAGTATTTGCTTCCTTAAAATTAAGAAAAATAATGGCATATATTATTGAAAATGCTATTTTTTTAGTGTAATTAATACAATAACGTAATATTGACATTTTAAAAAAATATCGTTAGGAATAATAGTTTTTTTTTTGTTCATTTAATAAAAATCTGCATGTTAGTTTCAAGAATTAATCATGCTTATATATAAATCTAAATTCCTAGTTTTTTTTGTTCATTTAATAAAAATCTGCATGTTAGTTTCAAGAATTAATCATGCTTATATATAAATCTAAAATTTTCTTCTTCTTCTTCTTCTTCTTAAACAAAATCGTATAGTAAATTGTTAATTACAATTTAATTTATAATGTTTCAAAGTTTTAACAAAATAATTTAATGTTTAAATAATTACGAATTAATTCCCAGCATTTCGATATTTTAACAAAAACAACTCAACGTTTAATAATGACATTTTTCAAAATTTAATAATGGCATTTTGATTTCCAACGTTTGAACATTTAAACATAAATGACCCAACGTTTTTAATGAAAAATATTATTTCGGTCGATTTAGATCACATTTATTCTCAAGTGAGTTAGAGAATCATATATAATAGAATGACATTTTTGCCCAAAAAAATGACCTAAATGGTTTTTCGTCTAAAATATCGGGTCATTTATATTAAAATGTTCAAACGTTGGGAATTAAATTGTTATTATTAAACCTTAGATTATTTCTGTTAAAATATCAAAATATTGGGAATTGATATGTGATTATTAAAACTTTGGGTTATTTTTATTAAAACCTCCAAATATTATGAATTAAATTATAATTAGCCCTACTGTAAATCAACATAAATACGCAACTTCCTCACATATATAATTAATTTGGCTTATGATTTATGAATTAGATAGTTCCTAATTATATATTCCCTCCGTCCCATTTTAATAGGCTGATTGAAAGTTTTCACGGGAATTAAGAAAATAATTGGGAAAAATAATTAATCAAGAAACTTCCTAATATGCCCCCATTTATTTCTTTGACATTGAATTAATGCCTAATGTGAACATATTAAATAGGGGTATATATTAGTAAATTAGCTAAATATATTTAGAAACATGCTTATATATCGAGACATACCAAAAAGGAAAATAAGCCTATCAAAATGGGACAGAGGGGGTATATATATATATATATATATATATATATATATATATATAGGCAATACAACAAAATAAAAATAAAATGAAAAGGAAAAGGACATCAAATGGGTCTAATATATGTTGCTCAATCATGAATAGGGAAACTGATATTTCTGGTGCATGCATGAATATAGGGATGGTGACATGATCTAGTTCACAAAATAACTTAAATCCAACGTAATAATAATTGATAAATTTCGATCAACTACAGCCGTCTATTATTGAGGTACTCACGTGTAGGGCCGTAAATGAGTCGAACCGAGTCCGAACATACATATGTTTAAATTTGTTTGAAATGATATCGAGTTTTAAAATTTATGTTTGAGCTTGTTTGATTATCTATCAAATCGAGCTCAAACGAGCTTTAATCTAACCAAACACGAGTCGAGCTCGAGCAGTTTGATATTTTTACACATGTTTGCTCAATTTTTATTTATCGAGCTCGAGTTCGATCCGAACTTTAAATTTTATCGCACACAAAATTATGTCCAAGCTTATTTGATATTCTTATCGAATCGAGCTTTTAACGAATGATCACGAGTCAAGTATCGACTTATTTGGTTTGATTTTCAGCCCTACTTATGTAGCCTTATTTAAGATTGAACATTGTAAAATTTCAGATGTGTTCTTTTTTTTTCAACCAAATAATAAGATTTTTATTAAGAAGCATAAGAACACGAACTATCGAGAAGGTCTACCACCAAAGACGGAGGCTCAAGCCAACAATAAGGGCTTGAAAAATCACGAGCAGCCCTAGCTAAACCATGTGCCACACAATTGACACCTCAACAAATCAAATTAAGTGAAAAGTTATTGGAATCCTCAAAAAATTTACAACAATTACAGATAATCGAACTAAATTTAAAGATGGTGTTCGGGGAAGCTTTTTCGGATTTGTTAAATAATCAATTATCCAATAAAGCATTAATTTTGCTAGATCGACATAAAGATGACCACTAGATTTCAAAAAATATATTCATTAAAGACTTTTAAATTAGGTAGATATTTAATTTTATGTTTTTTATGATAATTTTCCCAGACAAGAAAATGTTTGATGTGAAACGAAATTTATTCGACTGAGATTCTCTAAACAACCCACGTCCTGATTTGCTTAAACTCATATGACAGGATAGAATATATCCAATTTCACTTCATTAATTACAATAGTATACTGCAAAAATTTAAATAATATTTTTTTCTTGGTACATATAATTGAATAAAAAAATATTTTGTGGTCATGGCATATAGCCAACCATGTAAAATTTCTTATTGCATTATCTTTGTTACACTCCATGTTGTAGTTTAATTTCAAATTATGAGTTTTTCTTGTATTTTTTTTTCATTTTTATTTTTTTGTTATTTAGTTTAATTTTATGATTGTTTTTTAGGGTTCATCCCACCCACTTAGAGTTTATAATTTTTTTAATATTTAATTTTAAATTTTCTATTAATAATTCATTATTATGGTTGGTTTTTTTTTTCAAATTATGCTTTCTAATTATTTAATTCATTTTTAATTTTTTGTCGATAAATATTAACTATGATTATTTACGTTAAAATTATTATTTTTTATTTTTTATAGTAAATATTATTAAAATCACAAATTTGATAGCGAAGCACGAGATGAATCATGAAAAAAGTGGAACAGGAAATTTCATCCGATAACCAACATCGCTTTCGCATGAAATTTCATGTTGCACCCTCTGTGTTACACTCCGTGTTGCACTTTCAAATTACGAGTTTTTCTTTTTTTTTTCCTTCAATTTTTTTTTTTTTGATTTAGTTTAATTTTATGATTGTTCTTAAGGTTCACCCTATCTAATTAGGGTTTATAATTATTTTATAATATTTAATTTTCACTTTCCAATTAATAATCCATTATTATGATTTATTTTTTTCAAAATTATGTTTTATAATTATTTAATCCATTTTTTTGGTCGATATTTGGTTATTTATGTTATAATTAATTTTTATTGTATAATAAATATTAATATAATCATATAAATTTAAAAACGAAACACGAAAAAGTGTAACATAAAATTTCAACATGATTGCTTTGATATATATATATATATATATATATATATATCCAAATCTATTCATATATATAAACTTGATAAATACTCATAACCATACAAAAACAATAGACATGGTCCTATTTATTATTCTTTGTAATGTATTTCCCTCGCACTGTAAATTTTAATTTACTGCAATCCATGAAAATCCGAAACAGTAAGTCAAAACGGTGAAAAAGGAAAATCTGTTTAAATTCGAGCAACTTAGGAAGAGATCCTCTATTCCAGATTTGGTGTTTCAACCCATATTCCACGATCGATTTAACAAGTTTAATAATAGATATTATAAAAATAAAAATTAATTATAACATAATCGAACTAGTCACATTTATCAACAAAAAATTAAAATTTTAAAAATTATAAATCATATTTTTAAAATAATCAATCATAATAATCATTTCTTTGAAAATTAAATATTAAAAAATAATTATAAACCCTAATTGAATGAGGGTGAATCTAAAAATAAGCACAAAATTATACTAAAACATAATAAATTAAAAATGATGAAAAAATAGAAGAAAACCTTATAAATTTGATTCGTGGAACACGAATTGAAAATTGGAATGTCAAATCTGGAACAGAGAATCTCGTCCGCACGAGCAGTAGCAAAAATCACATGTACGGTAATAAAAAGTTCACCCCATCTCTCAAAAAACATCTCTAGATTTGATTTCAACTCACCTGGTCCCATAATCCTAAATCCTTTGATCATGCTACCTCCCTATGCATACATACATATATATATATATATTAGTCCTCAGTCATTACATACATTATCCTCTCTCTCTCTCTCTCTCTCTCTCTCCTTCTCCTTGTACATTGTAACTGTGTGTGTGTGTGTTTGGGCAGAGGCAGTGGTAGTAACACTTAACACTCTTATAACAGTAAACAGTCATAACGGCTTTTGCAGTTTCTCCTACTCTCTCTCTTTCTCTCCCCTCTCTCTCTCTCTCTCTCTCTCTCTCTCTCTATATATATATATATATATATAGTGCAATTGGAAGAAGATAAAAAAAAAGGTTGAATAAAATGATAAGCTGGAACGATCTGTACGTGGTGCTGACGGCTGTGATTCCGCTGTACGTGGCGATGATCTTGGCGTACGGCTCGGTGCGGTGGTGGAAGATCTTCACGGCGGACCAGTGCTCCGGCATCAACCGGTTCGTGGCGATCTTCGCGGTGCCGCTCCTCTCCTTCCACTTCATCTCCAAGAACAACATCTACACCATGAACTTCCGCTTCATCGCCGCCGACACGCTGCAGAAGGTGATCATGCTCGCCGCCCTCGCGCTGTGGGCCAACCTCACCAAGAACGGCAGCCTCGAGTGGTCGATCACCATTTTCTCTCTCTCCACCCTCCCCAACACCCTCGTCATGGGCATCCCCCTCCTCATCGCCATGTACGGCGAATATTCCGGCGACCTCATGGTGCAGCTCATCGTCCTCCAGTGCATCATCTGGTACACCCTCCTCCTCTTCCTCTTCGAGTACCGCGGCGCCAAGATGCTCATATCGGAGCAGTTCCCGGAGACCGCCGCCTCCATCGTCTCCTTCAAGGTCGACTCCGACGTCGTCTCCTTAGACGGCCAGGATTTTCTTGAAACAGACGCTGAAATCGGCAATGACGGAAAACTCCACGTCACCGTGAGGAAATCCAACGCCTCCCGCCGCTCCTTCGGCCTCTCCGGCGTCACTCCGCGGCCGTCGAATCTCACCGGCGCAGAAATCTACAGCCTGAGCTCGTCGAGAAACCCGACCCCCAGAGGCTCCAACTTCAATCACTCCGATTTTTATTCGATGATGGGAATGGGGAGATTGTCCAATTTCGGAAATTCCGACACCGGAAGAATGTCCAATTTCAACATTGCCGAATTATATTCCGTTCAATCATCTCGAGGTCCGACGCCGCGGCCGTCAAATTTCGAGGAAAACTCCGCCCCCGCCGCCCTCATCAACTCCCCCAAATTCGGCTACTTCCCGCCGCCGACTTCTTATCCAGCTCCCAATCCTGAAATAACTTCCGCGCTGCCCAAAACTGCCAAGACGCAGCCGCCGCCGCCGCAGGCGGCGGCGGCTGCGGCGGCTGGTAAAGCCAACCACGACGCCAAAGAGCTCCACATGTTTGTGTGGAGCTCAAGTGCGTCGCCGGTGTCTGAAGGCGCCGCCGGCGGGCTTCATGTCTTCGGCGGCGGCGGCGATTTCGGCGCTGCCGAGCAATCGGGGCGGTCGGATCCCGGCGCCAAGGAAATCCGGCTGTTGGTTAGTGATAATCCTCAAAATGGGGAGCCTAAAGGTATGAAATTTTTGTTTCTAATTTTAATTTTTTTACTTTTAATGGTATGTTTGATATTGTTTGTTTATTTATTTTTTGTGATCAAAATATTGAAGGTGTTACGCAAACTGGGGAGGGAGGGAGAGATCACGGCGATGAGGAGAGAGAAAAGGAAGGTGGTGCGGCGGAGCTCGACGCCAAGGTGGCCGGAGGTCTTGACGGTGGCGCCGGAAAACATATGCCTCCGGCGAGTGTCATGACACGGCTAATCTTGATCATGGTTTGGCGTAAGCTTATCAGAAACCCCAACACCTACTCCAGCCTCATTGGCCTAATTTGGTCGTTAGTTTGTTACAGGTAACTTATTTAATTGTATATTTCATCTCAATATATATATATATATAGATATATATATATATTTCATCTCGTACTCCAATCATCGACGTTCGATTTCGACTTCAGGTGGGACGTGCATATGCCTAAAATTGTGGAAGCGTCGATCAAGATTCTGTCAGATGCCGGTCTTGGAATGGCTATGTTTAGCTTAGGTGAGCACCCACATTACAAGAACTATTTATTTTTTTTAAATTCTTGATTTAATATCATTATTCATTGTATAAAAGGAGAAATTCCTAACCATCCATTCTTGGAGATGAAATGCAATGTTATTATCTGCATTTTTTTTAATATTTTGTGTCACACAATAAATGAGCTGACAAATGGGGCCGATCATAACGTCGTTGAATTAGAATTTGATTAATTCTAAAAAATTAATTAAATTAAACTGCAGGTCTGTTTATGGCCCTTCAACCGAAGATAATCGCATGTGGAAACACGGTGGCTACATTCGCCATGGCCGTGAGGTTCCTCACCGGCCCGGCGGTGATGGCCGCCGCGTCCATCGCCGTCGGCCTCCGCGGCACCCTTCTCCACATCGCGATTGTGCAGGTCCGTTTATTAAATTAAGTCCGTCGAGCTATTCAGAACGCACTTATAATAATCGTAATTAATTATATGTCACAGGCTGCACTTCCACAAGGCATTGTTCCATTTGTTTTCGCTAAAGAATACAATGTTCATCCCCAAATTCTTAGCACTGCGTAAGCAAATATTTTTCATATATGTTTTAATTTCATTTTTAAATAGAGCATTAATTCATATAAATTCTGCAAATTAATTTGTGCAGGGTCATATTCGGAATGCTGATCGCATTACCAATCACACTGGTGTATTATATTGTTCTTGGTTTATAATAAAAACTGTTCCGAGTTGAGGACGAGTCGAGCTCACTCACGAGTCACGAGTCACGAGTAGTGTTGATCGATGTGTCTAAAGCTTGAAGCTTCGAGTGAAGACGACGATGATCGATCAACAAATTAATTCACAAGTGAAGAAGTCTATGCATTATAGAAAGGAAAAAAAATGTGCTTCTTCAATTCAATTCCCAGGAATTTGGAGCAGTTAGTAGTAGTGGTAGATATTTAATTGAGTTTAGATAAGATATATATGATTATTATTATTATATTCCATGATGATGCATGCCCCCAATTTGAGACAACAAAAGTCCATGAATTAAAAATAATGTGGACTAATATACTTGTGGATGGGGATGCTCAGATTATAATCAGGAAATTAGTTCTTAATTAATTAATTAATTAGTCTTAAATCTTTTCATCATCTAATATATATTTTTATGTATTCCTCTTTCCTCAACGGGTTCTCTCCCTTTATGTTGATCATTGATTATGATAATTGCATAACTAAATTTCTAATTGATTTCATCAAACATCCAATGATCCAATGCTTTCATTTGGTGTGAGAATATTATACTATATGTGTATACAGAATCTTGTTCAAATGAGGACCAGTGCTTAATCAGTGTGTCAACGTGAAAACGAGCTTGTTTACTGTGATTTTAGTTATTTTCTTTCCGTACTTTGGTTATATTTTTCTTAATGTTTTTCGTATTTTATTTTATTGCTAATTATTTTAGTACAAACATACAATAATAAAAGTACTAAAATTACAGTAAATAAACATGTTTTCACGTTTACACCCGAAGCGCGATCCCTGTAATTATAACCAACCCCAATACTCACAAAACCAGCTTGTAAGGGAGAGTTGCCCACACCTTAATAAAGTGTGGCACATGCCACTTTCCTCAACCCCTCACACGCAGCGTGGAACAATGCCCGAAATCGCAGCGATATCGGAGGCTCCCAACATTGAAACTGGAATTGACTCTGATACTATATTAGAAATGGATATTGCGTCTAACTCATCCTCAAATGTATCTGAAATTAAATGAAGGATAAAATATATATTTTAAGAAGGGCCCTCTTGAGATTTTGATTATGTTAGGATTCTTAGATAAGAGAAGGAAGATAAGTGAGTCAAAAGGAAGTTTGCTTTTGGTGTTTGAGCTTTATGAAAAATTGATGCGCCCACAAATCACAATCCTAGCCTATAACACCAGCCACTCTTGCTAGGGCTAGGGCGGTTGTGGTTCCACAATTTCAAACCCTTCTTTTATATTGTGAAAAATACTTCCACGTGGTTCCACACATGCATGCTTTAATTCATTGAACATGGCACAAACCATCATATCCTCTCTAAAATGATTCTTCAATCCTTTGTAGGGTATATATGTATATAGGTTCAATGGTTAGTACATAGCTCCAACCTAACTAACACGATAATGGAAAAATTCTATAATGCGTGTAGATATATATATATATATATATACATACATACATACGTATAACCAATAGTGTGTTTTATACGTGGTAGAGAAAATTTCACTTTTTGTCTCATAGGACACACCTGAGTTCGATTTTGATCCCGATACTATCAATTTTGGTCCCAAACAGAGAAAATATCAATTTTGGTTCCGCTTTTGGCCTAAAAATGGGACAAAAATTGATAATCTTAAACCTATGGGACTAAAATTGAGCGACTTTTTTGAAAAATGACCAAAATTGATAGTATCGGAATCAAAATCGAACTCAGGTGTGTCCTATGGGACCAAAAGTGAAATTTTCTCACACGTGCAGTGGCACATGGATCTACACTTTCAAAACGGATCAGATCACACGTGCCCTACCATGTATCATAACTAGTTTTTTTTTTAACATACTATAATTGGGCATGGATGAACCATAAATAAAATTAAATTAAATTAAACTAAATCATAATAAATTAAAAAAAATTAAAGAAAGGTTTGGCATATATAGACGAGGAGATGTCATAGAGAATGTGCATAGGAGATCTCATGCGCTTCCATAAAGAATTGAGAAATAATTATAGTCTCTGTGTGCATATGTCAAATGATTCGTGTATGTGTGTATGTAGTACACTCACACACGTTATAAAATTTATCCACGATAACGAGGGAATATGTATAAATGAACCATTCCGAAATAAATGGTGGAAGAGCATCATTTGGCCGATCCTTTTTAATTTCCTCATATATAGTTAGTATAAGTATGTGACAAAATTGGCAAGCATAAATTGGATACTCTATAAGTTATTTATAGATTAATCAGAATAATTACAAAGAAAAAATAATAATAAGTTGTGAATATTAATAAGATCATCCTTAATAAGTTGGCAAAAGCATGTGAGAGGTTGTCTTACGGGTCAAGACAGATTCAAACTCGTATTAAGTGTAATATTTATATTTTTATTAGTATTTAATTATATTTAGATTCTGATGCGACACACTTTAATTTGTAAATTAAAAAAAAAAGTAAATAACTGAAAAAAAGGAGCAATAGTTGACTCTCGTTCTTATCATGTCTAGTAGTTGCATGTACTAATCAGTCTACTTAATCACAAGAATTAGAAATACCTCTCATCCCTTAATTCTCCTCCAATAAAAGAAACCCCAACCATCCACTATAACAATCCTATCCATAAAACATGAACAACGAGTTATATATGAAATCGTTTTATAGATCAAAATTTATAAGACGAGTCAGAATTAAAATTCAAACCATATTAATTGACATAATATGAATTTTGCAACTTTTTCTGTATATCAGACGGTCAACGTGCGTTGACAAAAAAAATCGTCAAAACATGTGATACTTTTTAGTGATACGGGTGATACTTTTTGGAATTTTGAGTGATACTCCCCCCGTTTCTAAATAAATGTCATTCTGGATGAATGCACAAATATTAATAGAGATATTAATTAAATAATCAAATTACCTTATACATCCTTAACTGAATACATTAAATGAGTTAAATTACTTAAATATGATTGTCTGAATGCATTAAATGAGGGTAAATATCAGAAAAATGTGAAATTTTTTACTTCGATTGTTTAGAATAGCATTTTTTGTGAAACAAAATTAAAGTGCTAGAATGACATTTATTGTGAAACGGAGGTAATACTTTTTAGTGTTACGATTGATACTAATTTTAATAACTTTTTTAGGCCTATAATTTTTAATGATACTTTTTATTGTTATGAATGATACTGATTTTGACGGATTTTTCGATCAACGCGCGCTGACCGTCTGGTGTGCATCTAAGGGCATCCATAGTGGTGCTACCCCATAGTGGTGCCACATCATCAACCACTTCTTTTTTCAATTACTCAATATTTTCTCCATTATGTTACTACCTCACTTTTAAATATTCATGAACCCTACTATCATTTATGTATTTTTATAATGAAAGAAAGCACCAAAAATGTAAAAGGGGGGAGAGAAAAAATATTTGGGCCCACTATTTAATTCAAGAACCAGCTCCTTGCACAAGGAACTCATTTCTTATTTTGCTACCTTGATTTGTGTTCCACTATGGTGGAACCTAATTCTTATTTTATCACATAGATATAAGCACCTCTCATAATGGATGCTCTAATATACACAAGATCTTTTGACCCGTAAAACGATGTCAATCCGTAATTCCCAAAAGGGCCTCAGCTAGGATGGTGCGATGTCGCATCGGAGGGGAACACACGCACCCATCTCCAAGCTTCGGAGTTCACACGAGGGGGAATTAAAAAGGGCGAGCGCGCGAGCCGATGGCTCATGGGGAATGCAAATTGTCGGTTTTGACCACGGGTCGTCCCAAAATTACTGTGGGTGGGGGAGGGGTATTTGAGGAAGATCGGGTGGTGAAACCAACATACTCGGGAAGAAAGCGATTGGTCGTCGAGAGTTACGAAGAGGGGTGGCTCACGTGGGCATGTTTACTACCTCACGCGCTTCTCCGCGGTTGTTGTGCACCGCCTTCCATCACTCCTCATCTAAATATTTTTATTTATTTCATGTCAACCCCTTTTTTTAAGGTAATTACACTTGTCATCTTATTATATTATTATTAATTAATCTCGTCATTTTTTAGGGGATATTATTATTATTATTTTTAAAGAATAGTCATATATATATAAAGAGGTGAGTTATAATCCTCAATACCACAGATCGGGTGTGTGAGTTAAAAAAAAAGAGAGGTGAGTTATAATGTCCACTGTATTTACTATTCAGTTTCGTCTTAATTATATAGTTTTTTCCCACTCGCACGTAGATTAAAGATATTTATGAAAACAAGATATTAAAGCTGAACTTTCGATATTACCCTTATTTAGGATTTATGTTTTTTGAAAAATTGAAGTGGTTAGTTTTTTTATTTTCAAGACTTAATAAGGGTGTGTATTTGTACATTAATATGAAAATTAATGGTATTTATATTAATGAAATTATATGATTGGGACACCCCAAAATAGTAATAGGGACTATATAATTGGAACAAAAGGAGTATAATTGTATTATTTATCTTAATGTATTTTAATGTTAATTATCACTAAAATATAATAAGATAAAGAATAAAAATAAAAATAAATAATCAGTACTAAAATATAATAAAATAATCAATAAAATTATTGCAAATAATCATAGTGTCTACGTTTACGCATAAAACACTAGTGCACATTTGCATCAAACCACACACGGGCGCACACACACATATATGATTTGGTTTAAATGAAGACTAGTGCTTCATGCGAAAACCGACTTGTTTATTTTATTTTTAGTGTTTTTCTTATTGTATTTTGGAGCTATTTTCTAAAAATATTTTTTAATACTTTTCTTATTGTATTTTAATGCTAATTGTGTTTAAGCACTAAAATACAATAAGAAAAACACAAATTACAATAAACAAACCGATTTTCACGTTTACACGTGAAGCACAGTCCCCGTTATTATTATTATTATTATTATTATTATTATTATTATTATTATTATTATTATTATTATTATTATTATTATTACTACTCTCAAAATTTAATAACTCACAAATCATATAAAAATTATATATATGAATCACGTGTATTTATCATATATAAATATATATTTCCTTTGTCATCATCTCCTTTTTTCCCTAGGATCCTCGGATTTATTCATCACTATAAATTGTTTGAGCTTGAATTCGATTATATTTAAATTTGAAATTACTAATTTGTTGTTGTTCATTGCCTTAGCTAGAGACACTACGGTCCCTCTCAATGTCTCTTGCTTTTGCTTTCATACGAACACACAATATTCTCTTCGTCCATACATATAATAATATATAGCATCATCTTCCTTTTATTTTTTTATTTTTTTGGAATAAAAATAGTGTCAACTTTAACCCAATAATTTACTATATATGATGTTACAATGCTTTAAATCTTTTATTGCACATTTAGTGTCAATTTTAATTTCTTCTTCGATTTAATTAGACCATGTATATATCAGTTGAAATCTTTTATTGCACATTTGGCGTTGCATTCATTATTGCACACTTAATTTTTTTAGTTTTTTTTTTCAATTTTTTCCATCGATTTCAATTGCTTATGCTTTAGTTTAATTTTACACCTATTATTTAGAATCTATCAAACCTAATTAGAATGCATTGTAATTTTTTATTATTTAATTTTATATTTTTGGTTATTACTTGATCATTTGAAAAATTAAATACTAAAAAAATACTCCCTCCATCTCAATTATATAGTCCCTTTTACTATTTTGAGGTGTCCCAATTATATAGTCTCATTACTATAAATACTATTAATTTTCATAGTAATGTACAAATAAACCCTTGTTGAATCTTGGAAATTAAAAAAATAACAACTTAAATGTTGAAAGTCATAAATATTCAATGGGGGTATTATTGGAAGTTTAGCTTTAATATCTTGTTTTCATAAATATTTTTAATCTATGTGCGAGAAAAAATAGGACTATATAATTGGGATGGAGGGAGTATATATAAAATCCTAATTGGGTAGGATGAACCCTAAATAATAGGTGTAAAATTAAACTAAAGCATAAGAAATTAAAATCAAAGAAAAAAAATTGATAAAAAATTAAAAAAAATCGAGCGTGTCGTATGAAATGCAATACAAAATGTACAATAGACGATTTCAAATGTATATACATACCATCACGTATTTGTGAATTGTCTCATGTTCACAAATTAATTAGGTATGTATATGTCCCTCTTCGTCGAACTAACTTTGTACACAAACTATTCGAGAAAATATTAATTAATGACAAAGATTCACAAACCTTAATTAGGGGATGGTACTTTGATTTATTCGTATATTTATATATCTTCATCGGATTTGATTAGGTCTATCAATGCACACTCAACCCATTATCTGATCTTGAAAAATCAAAACCTCGAAATGTCACACCATTACACATATCTAATGTCTAGCCAATTTGTACTTGGTTCAAATAGAGGGTTTCACCATTAAGGGAATTCGTGCGCCATCAAAAATCCAAACTCGATCTAAAACTGAAAATTCTATGCTACCCCCTTGTGGTAGTACTTGCAGACCCGTGCATATCATCTATATTTTTTAAAAAATTACTTAATGATATGACACGATCTATGCAGTTTGCGGGTATTATCCGTAAAGTACGGTATAGTTTTTCCTCTAATACTATGAATCTTGGGACATGCACGTACTTCACTTTTTACGTTTACTGAAGACAAAAAGTATACTTGGATCTCTGTATTATTATTAAGATTTTCTGAATTTAGTCGTCCCTGTATTTTAGTTAAGCACAATCAAGTCCATTTACTTATATTTTTGTTAAAGCAAGGCCCCTGCACCGTTAAATTGCATTGCTCAATTGTTAATTTAGGTGATGTTTCATATTTATTATATTTAGAGAGATCATATTTTTAGTTATAAAAAGTGATATTTGTAGTTACAAAGTAGCAATCTTGTTATGTAATTAAGGACCTTGTTTAATTTTAGCGTAGATATAAGTACATGGATTTGATTCTCCTTAACTAGAGCACACGATCTGATTCAGAAAATCATAATAATACAGAGACCCAAGTACGTCATTTGCCACTATTGAACTCTGAATTTTCATGTGATAAAGATATGTCACACTTAGCCTACAATTCCCAATTTTGCATAAAAGGGGTAGTATTGAAATTTTCCCATGCTTGGCTATTGATGGATCAAGCATGGATTATTGTACGAGCCTAAAATTTGTAGCAACAATCTAGCTAGGTTTATATACATATACATATATACATATATATATAGTTGATCATATATCGTTTACATTGTTTATTATTGCATACCATTTCAAGAATAGCTAGGGTTGTACTAAATTTTGGCTAAGAAAAGGCCTAGTTGGTTCTTGAATATTTGGTCTAAAATAGTAAAATGCTTTGAGTTAGCTCCAAACATATATATTAGTTTAAAAAAGGATTGTACATTAAGGTAAGTGGCCAATCACTAGTCAATCACAATCACTTTTTGTCGTGCAATAATTTTGGGCCAAAGATAAATAAATGCTATATGGATCTAACTAGATTCGATTTTTTTCAGCCATCTTCCTATAATTAATTAATTCTTGATCAATCTAATTTATATCAGGAGAAATATCAATTCAAGACCCGAAAAATGATTTATCTATAAATATAGAGTCTAAAAGATATATTCTATCGATTCAAAGCTTGAAATATCTAAAACTATCGATTTAAGGCTTTGAGATTTAACTGTGTTAAAACTTCATCAAACAGAAAGTGATGTACTCGTTAAATATTTATATCATTTTGACACATCATTTTTTATCCTAAATTAAATTAAAAAAAAAACATAACTTTACATTAATTAAATTAAATAGAGGGTTTTATTATATTCTGTAAATTCAATCTCTACTTAATTTAGTTAGAGATTCTTATAAGTTTAAATTAAATTCAGTATGTAATTGTAATACTTTTTTTTTCGATCACAATAATAAATTGATATAGTTGTTTTTATTTTTATTTTCAATTTTGATGGAGAAACGATTATTTTAAAAAGAGATCTGGAGAAAGAATAAAATTAACATTAATTAATTTATTAAATATTTCAATAACATTTAATAGTTTGCGATGTAATTAAAATCATAATAATTAATTATAAATATAATAAAATTTAATTAATCAAACAAACAAAGCTGAATTTCAAACTAAAAAATAATGAGACCCGAACGATAGAAAGTGATGGTTTTTGACAAAATTTAATAAAACCCCATGTTTAATTTAATTAAAATAGTTAATGTAAATTTGTGTTTTTTGTTTAATTTAATATATGAAATGATGTTGATATTTAACGGCCACGTCACCTTTCATTGGATGGAATTTTAACACCGTTAAATCTACAAGCCTTAAATTGATAATTTTAGATCTTTAAAGCCTTGAATCGATAGTTATTATCTTTCGAGCTCTATACTGATAGATAAATCATTTTTCGGGCTTTGAATTGATAATTCTCCTTTATACTATGTATGTATATATTGACCACTTCCAAGAAGAAAGGGACAATGACCTTACAAAATTCTACATTAGTTGCAAGGAAAATTTAGAAATTAATTAAATGCATGAAGCTGGAGACAATCATGATCGTTTAATTTGTAGAGAGAGAATGGAACGGTCCCTTCTTTTTTTACAACCAAAATGATATTTTATTAAGAATCACAAGAACAAGAATTATTGAGAAGGCCTACCACAAAAGGCAGAGTCTCAACCCAACAAAAAGGGCTTGGAAAATCACGAGCAACCATAATTATACTATGTGCAACACAGTTGGCACTACAACGAATTAAATTAAGAGAAAAATCACGTGAATCATCGAAAAGTTTGCGATAACTTAAAATAATCGAACCAAATTCAGAATGAACCGTCCCTAAAACTTACATTTCCTTTTTATTTGAATTATTGAAGGGAAAGTTTGGCACAAAGTTGATGGATTTTTCTTAAAGATCTCTGTAAAGGGGAAAATAATTAATGGGCCCTCACAAAATTTTGAATGTCCAAATTTATTGTTTAGACTTTTAGAGAGGGTTTCTACTTTTCTCTACTTACCTAAGCACTATTGAGTGATATGCGTCTCTAAGTGATTGGTGTGGAATTTAATCACGTAAACACGGAAATTTATTAATACAAATTAAATCTAAATCATAAATTTTTCATGTTGAATTCACCAAGAAATGCATAAGATAATAAAATTGAGTACGACAACGTATCTTAATTATAAATCTTTAGATCTTTACAGATGAATCTGATGTTGAATTCGTTATGGATCTTCTGAATGAACGGTATCACATTTGTTTCATCTTTCGTAGAAGGAATGCCGACTGCAGAATTAAAGTATCATTGTTTGAGGACCATAACCCTAATATATAATTATGTATATATATATTATTTTCAGTTCGGTTTCTCGACAAACTGAATATCTCTTTATGGTATCTTCACACTACTTTCATGATTATATGATATTTTTAAGGAGAATTGTCGATTCATGACCTGAAAGATGAAAACTCTCAATCGAAGATCCGAAAAATGAAAATTCTCAATCCAAAACCTCAAAATCATGAATTTTGATTTTTGTTTTTTAATTAATTTAAAATTAATTTTCAATGAAAATTTCTTCATTAATTATCTGTTAAATCTACCATAATTAAACTTTAGTATTTCATGTTATTCGGACTTCCATAAAACAGTTGCGTACATATTTTATTTTATATATGTAAAGTCCACCCTAATTAATTTTCCAACAATTGATACCTGTAAAATCGATCTTAATTATTTTTATATCACGCACATCATTATGAAAGTCACGTAACGTATTTTGTGGACACAAAATAATTTGATATATATATATATATATATATGTATGAGAATATTGTTATTGCAGATAGGTCTATGACAGCATTTCAAACTCACAAGCAAAAAAAGAGTGCCACGCAATCGAATGAGTGCATACATAACTTATTAATTGAGTGACATATACATACATATATATATATATGACTTAATTAACATCTCATGACTTTTCTATAAGTTGATAATATAAGTTCATCACGTAGCATTAAATTTCATACAACTGGTTTGGACCAAGAAAATTCAATACACAGCTTCACCTTCAGATTACTTATACATATATATATGTGTGTGTATATATATATTAGTTCAATCTCAATTATATTCAACAAAGAAATTAAAGTTAATTATTAATCTAGCTAGTCCCAACTCATGAATCAAATTAATAAGAAATTCAACGAGAGCAGGTGCATGCAAACAAGAAGATATAAAAGCTCCACAGAGACAAAACACACACAGCCACACACTCACATACATCTCTCTCTCTCTCTCTCTCTCTCTATATATATATATATATATATGTATATGTATTGGTAGAGAGAGAAAGAGGTCGTGGTCAGTGTAGGGTGAACAACGGACATGGTCTGGTTCGAGGGGGCCAGCAATGGGTTGGGACCATAAAAAGAGTTGCTTTTGCAAATCCAAGTTATGACAATACAACTTTCATTCACATTTTGGTATATGCATCTTTCACTGTTTATGGGTCCTATTGCACTTTATTCCTTTTTTTTTTTTAATTTCTTTTTCTTTTTGCTATTTTTGGTTAATTTCAAATAAAGAAACCCTGCGTCTTTTATTTATTTATTTATTTATTTTATCATTTTTTTGAATGAGGAAGTCTTGTAATGTGCGTAGATATTCGGATCCAAACATCAATAGATTTATAAATATGTTATTGATTATGAGTTTTCATAATTGAATTTTGACACGTATTCAACTCAAGTCACTGTATTTTTTTATTTCAGCTAATATATATTTTATAGGATATGATTCATTAAACATCAATACGACCTAAAGTTTATCTTTTTTACACGTTTGTCCTGAAATTTAAAAAGTAGCACATCGATCAGTACCCAACATTTGCATAATTAACAGTTTTAGCACTAAGGTGGGCCAAATGTTGATGTTGAGTGCCGAAAATCTTAGGTGTATTTTTGCCCGATTTATTGAAATGACGTGGAATTGATTTTCGGCGGTCTGCATCATTACTTGGTCCATTAGAAATTTTCGTTAGTGTTAAAAGTTTTCATTATGCAAACGTTGGGTAATGATATGTTACTTTTAAATTTTGAGACAGAAGTTTAATAACGGACAAACGTTGGGTACTAATGCGTAATTAACCCAATTTTATATCAGATTTTCATGTTACCATGCACCAAACACTTCAAATTTAAAGTTATGGCATCACAAAAGAGTACTCATAGCATGAGATATATATGTGATGAAACATTGTTTGGACCAATTTTAAGTTGGATTTCATACATATCAAGAACATTGTTCCATTTCCCATTTAAAGGAAAATGAGAGCTTAGAAATTAACCTAATGATATTAATTATTAGAACAAAAATTGAAATATCTTTAGGAATACCTGATTTCAACTGCATAGACACACGCCACACATCCGTTCTGAATACACTGACGACACTCGAATAGGAGATGAAACACAGTTTGCAATAAAATTAATGTACTGCCCCACATTGACGGAAGAACTAAAGTACAGTGAATTTATATGTGCGGGTTCAACGAACTCTCTAGCAAGTTACGTTAATCATTTTAACAATGTCAAGTAGTTGTTAGCAGAGTCCGTTGTGCCGTCGTTTCGTTGTCTGGGACCTTACATTTAAGGAGGCGAGGCGGGGCGGGGAGGTCAATTTAGAGTCATTAAACAAGGGAATATGGGCTTGAGATTGACTAGCTAGGCCAGATGGTCCAGCACATAAACATGTGGCTAGAAAATTGAAGTCATTTAAGCAAAAAAGCAAGTGGGACTTGAAATTTGTAGGTCTATTTTGGAGGAATTTGGCTTCTCAATTTTTCTCTGCATTTCTTATCCATAAATTCTGACAAGATTGGGTGGGGGTGGTTACATTACCTCTTACATTTCATCTGCAATTAATTAGGGCAGCAGTAACTCACAATGTGGACCTGCAAATTCTCTTGCAATTTTCTTGTCTAATCCATCAAAATTAATGCCTATGTGACTACAATTGTCCAATTCCTTGCCCTCCTTCCATCCTTGATTATCGAACATATCCATACGTACCACTCGTCGCTTATCACTTCGTCGTGAAATATGTTTGACCGTTATGTCTCACTAGATCCGACGCTCCAACGGTAGCGTCGTGTTTTTCTTGAGAAAATCGACGTGACTGGAGTTTCAAGATTGAGATATTAAGTCGTGGCTAAGATTTATGGAATAGTTTATTAAATTCCGATGTAACTGTTTTTCTCTTAACAAGAATGCATGATTGTGCATTTGTAACGGTCACGGTCGAAGTGTGATTGACTTGTGAAAATCTTGGGATGGGTGATCCCTGTGAAGTTTTTTAGGGGGCGTGCGAGTAAGGATAAAGTACGCTGAAAAGACTTCTGTTTGTGAGAGGGGTTTTCGTCACTAATAATTGGACTTTCAAACTATTATATTATGGGATTGGGCTGTCGACTGGCCCAATAGATAATGGGCTCATCCTAACGCAAACTAGGCAATATGGTCGAAAATATTGTTTTAGTACCGAGATTTACGTCTTCTCGAGAACATTCAAGCAGTGAAAATCCCTGTATAAAAGGCCGAAGAGATCTCTAATTCGAGACCCACACCCACGCCGCTCGTAAAAATCGAAGATTGTTGGGCTGGGAGGATGGGATTTATTTCATTTTTTGTATCATAATTAAACAAAAAAAAATAGGCCCAACATTCCATCCTATATAAGCCCAGATATATATCTGGCCCATTAACCCACTTTTTATACATATCATTTGCTAGAATTGTATTTAATTCATTTCCAATTTAACCATGGGATTGTGGTATGTGTACTTTAAAAGTTCTAGATTTTGTTTTTTTGTCATTTTTATTAGGAATATTGGTTGTAATCTCAATTAAGAATGTAGTATAAGATGAAATAGAAGTTTCGAATAGCATACTCGTCCATCAAAATTGTCTTCTAACAACAAAAATTAGTACACTATCATCAGTCATCACTTACACTTGAACATATAATCATTAATGAGAAAAGTAGACAACAAAGTTTAAATTGACTGTTATGTCTTACTAAATCGACGTGACTAGAGTCTTAAGATTGAAATATTAAGCCCGAGCTAAGATTTATCGAATAATTTATTAAATTCCGATGGAACTGTTCTTCTCTTAACAAGAATGCATGATTGTGCATCTGTAACGCTCACGGCCGAAGCGTGATTGACTTGTGAACGATTGTGGGATGGGTGATTCCTGAGAAGTTTTTTAGGGGGCGTGCGAGTGAGAACAAAGTACGCTGGAACAACTTTTGTTTGTGGGACAATCGTCAATCCTGAATCCGAGTCGTTACCGTGTTTATTTTTTTAATTTTGAGTATTCTTTTTTTTTGGGGGAGGGGTGTTCTTGGCCCTGATAATTGGACTTTCAAACTATTATATTATGGGATTGGGCTGTCCTCTGGCCCAATAGATAATGGGCTCATTCTAACGCAAAATTATGCAATGTGGTCGAAAATATTGTTTTAGTACCGGGATCGACGTCTTCTCGAGAACACTCAAATAGTGAAAATTTCTGTATAAAAGAGAGAGATCTCGAATTCAAGAACCACACCGACACCGCTCGTACGATTCGATGGCCGTCGGACTAGGAGGATGGGATTTGTTTCATTTTGTATAATTAAAAAGAAAATAATAGGCCCAACATTACATCCTAGATAAGCCCAGATATCCAGCCCATTAACGCACTTTTGTATATATATCATTTGCTAAAAGTAGTCCAGTATCACTTGCACATATAATCACTATCAAGAAAAAAAAAACAAGGTTAAAATTGGCTAAACAACAATTTTGATTTTCTTTTTCTTTTTTTCTCAAAAATATATAATTTATAATGGAAGTATTGAACCCTAAAATTAAATCATTGGCGACTCTTGCATGCACTGCGCTCGTTAATTAATTTTTTTAAAATAAATATATACCCTATAATGGAATTATTGAACCCTAAAATTAAATCATTGGCGACTCTTGCATGCACCGCGCTCGTTAATTAATTTTTTCTAAATAAATATATACCTTAACTAAAATGGAATTAGCAAACCCTATAATTAAAGTGAATTAAATTAATTTTTCTGATTAGACGGGTCGTTCACTGCACTCGATAATTAGTTTTTTCAAATTAAATATAAGCATTAACTTGAATGAAATAAAGAGTTTTTGGGGAAAAAAAAATCTAACCCGCGCTTGCGTGTTGGGGGTGGGTTGGGGTGGTATGGATAGATCTGATCCGCATTGCGAACCGTTAGACCGTCTCCTATAAGTTTTAGTCTTGAAAGAAATTAAATACTTCTCTCCAAAATTGAGTAATCACTAATGAAAGACATTTTGAAAAATAATTAAGGTTAAATGTGTAGAGTTATATATATACACTTCTTCAAAAAGTAAGTAATCACTAATCACAGTATATATATATTTGAGGAAAAATGATGAGAATATTAATTAACCACAAAAATAAGTGAGACTATTCCTCAAAACAGCATCACCATCCATGCATCTCCGTTTTACTCGATAACACCACACTATATATCCTCCCACTCCAAATTCTCCTCACATTCTTTTTTTCAATCTTTTCTTTTTTCATAACTAACCCAAAATAATATTAAAAAAAATTAAAAAAATAAATAAATTGAAAAAAATATATAAATACACACAAAGAAATGGCTACGCATACACAAGGACGAGATATAAGTGCTCTAGAAGAGGGCATTTCTCGATCAAGGGAGGAGGAATACAGAAAAAGTTTAAACGATGACGGCGACGGCGGCGGCGGTGGCTCCTTCTGCACCTCAGCTAATGTCGTCGTTCTCATTCAAAAAGTATATATAGCTTCCCAAAGTTTAATATTGTATCTCTTATTTAATTTATATATATATATGTGTGCGCGCGCTTCATTTTAGGTCGAGATGCCTTGTGCGCACTAATTAACACTATTTGATGTGCAAATTAATTATAATTAGGTTATTGCGGAGGCAGTGGGGACGTATTTCTTGATATTCGTAGGTTGTGGTGTCGTTGCTTTGGATAAAATCTATGGCACAATAACATTTCCCGGCATATGCCTCGCCTTTGGCATCATCGTCATGGTCATGGTTTATTCCGTCGGCCATATCTCCGGCGCCCATTTTAATCCGGCGGTCACCATCACGATGGCCTTTTTCCGGCAGTTCCCTCTCAAACAAGTATGCACTTACATATATTAATTTATGTATGTACGTGAGTTGTTGTTTGTCAGGCTTATTGAAATACGAGATGAAATATGTGAGTGTTATCTGCACGTGCAGGTACCGATTTACATATTAGCACAGTTGTTGGGGGCAATTCTTGCAAGTGGTACATTGTACCTTCTTCTTGATGTGGGTAAAGAATCTTTCTTTGGAACTGTGCCGGTGGGATCTAACGTACAATCTCTAGTTATGGAGTTTATCGCATCTTTTCTCTTAATGTTTGTCATTTTCGGTGTCGCCACCGACAACAGAGCGGTAAGAAATCAAAATTCTACTTTATTAATTAGGTAAAAGGTGCAAGTAGCCCCCTCGAATATTACGTAGGAAGGTTTTTGTTCCTTCCCTTACTATTTGACTCAAATAACTCCTATATTAAAAATTGAACCATGCAATGCTTCCATAGATGAAAAAGTTAATGGTGTTAATAAATTAACACACTAACAATTTTTTTTTTACGGACTCTGATATTTTCACATATTTTTTACTCACACATAATTTTTGTGAAAATAACTGAAAAATCATCTATGTACTAAAAGGGGATTTTTTTTTTCTAGTTATTTATAATGCAAGATCCAATACCTCATTTTTATGTTAATCAAAGACTTAATTTTAAAATAATTAAAATGAGTACTTTTAGTCATATATATATACACATATCAAGCCTAAATGAGTACTTTTAGTCATGTAGACCCTTCAAAAATTGTGTAAACAATATGTGCTAGTGTGTGAAAAGATCTAAGTGTGTGTAGAAAAATGTATGTTAATGTGTGTTTACTAACGCCATTAACTTTTTCATCTATTAAATAATCTACATGATCCAATTTTTATCGTAGAGTGCATATGTTATTTGAGCCAAATAGTCAGGAAGGGGACAATAAGCTCCCCGCATAATAGTCGAGCGGACTATTTGCACCTTCTCCCTATTAATTAATTCCATCCCTAGCTTTCTATATAAACACATTGATAAATCCTAATTATAATTAATTGATTCTACATACACACTCTTGTAGATTGGAGAAATGGCGGGAATTGCAATTGGAATGACACTACTAATTGGCGTTCTCATCGCGGGGTACGTACCTAAAATTTCTTGATTTAGTATCTCGACCTTATAATGATGATGAATACGAAAAATTCCATAACGTGTGCATGTGGTATGCTTCTCTCACATAAAATAATAATTTTTAAATAATGAGCCCACCTAATTTTTTTTATTATGTGTGAGAGGGATACACTACATGCACACGCGTCCTAGAATTTCCTGATGAATACCACTAGCTAACATGTTCGACTCTACGGAAACGCGTGCAGGCCCATTTCGGGGGGTTCGATGAACCCGGCGAGGACGATTGGGCCGGCCTTGATCTTGCACAAATATACGGCCCTTTGGGTTTACATAGTTGGGCCGATTTTGGGCATGGTGTTGGGTGGATTTGTGTACAATTTGATCAGATACACAGATAAACCACTCAAAGAAGTTGCTAAAAACGCATCCACGACTTTACTCAAGAGTGCTTCAAGAGTGTTTTAGACAAAAAAATTTAATTAATTCGTGCTTAAATATCCACGCCTGCAGTAATCCTATTGTTAATGAATAATTAAATTTTGTATGTTAGAAATAGAATTGCCGCCGGCCAATGATCTTTATACATGTGTTTAATTACTAATACTATTGAGTTAGAAGTCGATATGAGATTTTCTGTTATATTTTTTAGTAATTAATTAATTATACATGACATGCCATGTTGTCACAAACCCTAGCCAAAACACACTCTAAACTACAATAAAAATGATTTTTAGATGCGGTATTATTAAAGATGACAAATGCCATTGCTTATAATAGACTAAGTGACGACATTTGTCGTCTCTAATATTAATATCAAGGACCATTTGTGTTATAGTGCTAGTTAATTATGTGGTTGAAAGTTGGAACTCGCGTGGTTAAATGTATGATAATTTTCAATTATATTGGGGTTAATTATCATAATTCAAGAAATGTTTTGGTGCAAACATCAAGACTCGGCGACATACTCTCTCCGTTTCTGAATAGGAGTCATTCTAATGTTTTAATTATGTTTCAAAAAAAATGTCATCTACAAATTCAAGACATAAAATTCACATTTTTCTCACATTTGCCCTTATTTAATGCATTTAAACATATATATTTAACTTATTTAATGTATTCATATAAGGGTGTATCATGTAAATTAATTAATTTCTTAATTTGTGTGTATTTATCTAGAATAATATTTAAACAGAAACGGAAGGAGTATATATGAAAGAGATCTGAATCTAGACTTCTAGAGAAGTTTGATAAAATATGTTGAATATCCATGGATGTATTATGGCCTAAATTTATGGCTTCACATTATTATGTTGGACCATTATTTATATAGTCTATAGGTCATTGATGAATAATAAAAACTCTATCTTCATTTTTTTCCATTGAAATTTGAAACACTATATATTAATTGCAATTAATTAGAGTTATTGATCTAGCTAGTCGCTATTAACTGCATGCATGCAGTCACAAATTACTCCTTGCGTTCCACAAAAAATAATTAAATTTTCATTAAAAAAATTTGTTGTATTTAATTAATAAATTAAAAATCATATTAATGCACCAGTAATTAAGTATTATTGAATTTTTGTGTCATTTATTTCAGAAGTAAAACAGGAGAACGAACAAATTAAATATTTACATTTTCAAGTACATTTAATTATATGATTCTCGCAAGTTTATTAATTAATTATTATCTATATTAGGGGAAGAGCATCAATTTTTCAGAGGGAAATAAATTAATGTTGATATCTAAATAAATTACAATGGTCGTTAGAGTAATAAATTGATGGTTTGTACCATTTTTCAGTGCCGATTAAGCGAACAAGTGTTTGAACTACGTGTTTCGTTGCGTTAGCTACATTCACGAATAAGAAAAAAAAATTTATTATGTATGAGTAAAGTATTTACCTTAATAAATTAGATTGAATTCGAAATATTAGCCCAAAACCAGAAAACGTGCCAAAACATAACATGCCCCCAAAAATCGGGGGCATCGCCTCTAAACCCCGACTCACTGACCCAACAAAATATTTTCTTTGTGTGTCGGTAAAAAAAAACATACTTTTTGAAGGATAGATATTATATCACCAATCAAGTCACAGATATTTAACATATTCATACCTAACGATTTTTCACAAAGTGATAATGAAATGTATAACTTGTACAAATCTTTCAATTTTCGAAGTCGATACGATCCATTCGTTCGTAAAACTATTTACTCATCGCAGGATCCCAACACAAGCTTGTACTTCGTGGTACAAGCGCCATTAGTGATTCAATTTTCGAACATAATTTTTCTTCATGTCGGACGTAGTGAGACATTATGCATATTCCCACGATATGTTGTCCTCAAATTCATGTTCATCTTTAATTATTATTATTATTATTATTATTATTATTATTATTATTATTATTATTATTATTATTATTATTATTATTATGAGACAATGAAATGAACCTAATCAAATGATTCCAAGTAGAAGAGCCATGGTAATTTTAGAAATCAAGGAAGGTATCAAGTATTTGCATCATTGAAAGCAAATGGAATCCATACTTTTTATTTATCATATTTTTTTTACTTAGATGCAAATATTTTTAATCAATAAATATATTTAATATTGGTTTTTTTTTTTGTATACTCATGTCCATTTCATAACCTCATACTTTTCTCTTTCCTGAATAAATATCATTCTAACATTTTAGTTTTGTTTCATAAAAAGTGTCATCCTACACAATCGGGGTTGAAAATTCATATTTTTCACATATTTACCTTATTAATATATTCAAACATTTTTATTTGACACATTTAATTTAATGTATTCACATTAAAGTGTGTTCCATGTGTAAGATAATTTTTTTTTAATTAATATACATGTATTTATTTAGAATAATACTTATTCAGAAACAGAAGAAGTAAATATCACGATCTACTTCCCCTGTTTCCAATTAAGTGTCATTTTAAATGAACGCACACAGATTAATAAATTAATTGAGTTGGCTAACACACCCTTGTGTAAATATATTAAATGAGTTAAATATAGATGTATGAATAAATAAGGATGTGTGAAAAATGTGAATTTTCAGTCTCGAATTTACAGAATAATAATATTTTTGTTAAAAAAATAAAATTTAAATATTAGAATGACACTTATACAGAAAAAACGGATGAAGTAGAAAATATCGGTGGAATTCGAACAATTTTCGAGTTTTTTTTTTTTTCACTCGTATACCCTATCCTATCTGATCATATTGAGGATATTCGAATTCGTAATCTTTGATCTCTAAATAACTTCACTTTCCCACTAGATCATTTCCACCGGCTACTAATTTTCGAGGTTGGGTTTCCAAAGCATAAGGTAGTAATCAATCACACGTTCATCTTCTTAAATCCAAGAAACAAGAAGCTCCCAAAAGCCTAATCTTGCTAGCACGTGTGGGATCATTCAAAGCCCACATTCAACCACTACCAGCCGTCCGATGCAGACAGATCCAACGGCGATTAGCAGATCAAAACGTGGGCCCCCAGCAATTTAGTCAGCAAAAAAAAGACAAAAAAATGAAATAAAATAAAAAGAAGAAGAACAGCGGCACATGATCATGCTGTATTACTACAAAAACGCAGTACGAAGAAGTTCGCTTCGGAATCCATCACTTTTCTCTCTCAAGTCCCAATCTTTCTTTGAAATCTAATCATTTCCCATTATTTAAAGCCAAAAAAATTGGTTCTTGCTCACATCAACATCACTCTCGTTGTCAGCTTTGATCCTTCAAAAAAAAAAAAATTTATCACATCAATATTCTTTTGTGAGTTTAATTTCTCCATCGACTCTTGATATTAATGCTGAGAGATAAATATTGTGGTTTTTGGCTGATGGATTTTGGTTGTGGCGTTTCAGATTCTTGAAAAAAAAAATGGAAGTTATGGTTTTGAGCGGTTAAGAAATGGCGGGTGAGATTGGAGAAGCTGTCGGGCTTCAATTTAAGGTAACAGTTCGATTTGGGATCTGTGTGTTTTTTTCCAATAAATTGAATTGTTTTAATTTAAGTTAGTGAGATGGGTTTTTTTGGTAGATCACGTAATGCGTATCAAGATGGTAATTTTTTGGCTTTAAATTTATTTAGTAGTTGTTTTTGGACAAACCCTGTAGCTGATTATGAGATATGTCGACAATTTCTACGTTTTTGCTGTTGTTGTTTTGGACTATGATGTTGGTGATTAAGGAAGGAGGAAAATTCATTGTTGAATATTGTCCTATTTTCATTTGACAGTAACCTCTTGTTGTGATTATGGATCTGGGATTCTGTTTGTGCTGTATGTACTTAGGATGTCTGAAATTAGAACTTTTATGGGTTTATAGTTTGAAAATTTTGTTACTTTTGTTTTGTTTGATGAGAAGCTTCTTCATAAGAGAGAGAGAGAGAGAGAGAGAGAGAGAGAGAGAGAGAGAGAGAGAGAGAGAGAGAGATGTTTCTACTGGATGCAATTCTTCTGGAGCAGAAGGAAAGTCTGCACTTATGTTTGATCTATTTGTGAACGAAGTTGTGCATTGTGGTTGTTAATGGCTTTAAAATCTAGGGTTTATTGGGGGGTTGCCTCCTAATTTGCTCCTCTCTGAAATGAACAGCTTGAATCGTTTCATTCGGGCTCGATCTCATTCGGAAGGTTTGAAAGTGAAGATCTATGTTGGGAGAGGAGGTCATCTTTCTCGCACAACAGGTATCTTGAAGAGGTCGAGAAATGCTCTAAGCCGGGTTCGGTTACTGAGAAGAAAGCCTACTTCGAGGCTCGTTTAAGGAAGAAGGGGATTCTTGGTCTAGGCTCTCCCGGGAGTCGGAGTGAGACAGAATGCCAAGTTAGTGATCATGACTTCTCGGAAAATAATGGTTATGATGGTGAAATTAGTACTCATACGAATGCAGAAAGCCATTCTCCGCAACTTGATGAAAGCTCGGATAGTTCAGCACAAGGAAGCGAGCATGAGCTGATGGAACGAGAAAGAGAACACTCAGGTGGTTCATCGAATGAGGATGCTCAGATTGATCATTCGTGTGATGGAATTAGAAATGCCGACTGTCTTTCAACCCACACTAGATCAGAGACTGAAGTGGAAGATTCCCTTGATCGTGATGCTGCCAAATCAGATATGACCTACGCATCAAATCCGACCATTAGCCACCTCAGTGATAAGTATGCAACTGAGGAAATTCGAGATGCCAGTCCTGAAGGCCAACGAGGTTCCTCTTCTGAGGTTTGCTGTTTCCATATTTGTACTTATATCAGTAACTTTTATTGATCAAACATGGTTAATTGAAAGTGTGACTTTACAAAACGAAATGATGAGGATGGATAGCTAATTTTGTAATGAGTTTGATTTCTTCAATAGTATCCATGATCATATACTAGTGTGTCTAAAACGGGGCAATTATATTGATGCAGGAAAAAGTTCTATCACAAGCTGAACATGTGAATCCCAGATTGATACGTCGAGTTAGTGTTGCACAGGCTAGAAAATACATATCCAGCAAGGAAGCACCTAAAGGCTCAGAAAAAATATCTAGTAAAACAGTTGATCATGCATTGATGAGATCAAAAGCAGAGAAGAAAACTTCGGGAGCTACTGCTCGGGACAAATGCCCAAAACAGAAAACCCCGAAACACGAGGTTGGTTGGACTTTTTGTGAATGCTGTTTGAGTTGTACCTTCTTTGCTTATAAAGAGCATTTTGGGGTTGTTATCTTGCTGCTAATCAATGCTTTGCTCTTTTGTTTCCACAGCCCGTTTCGAAAGCAAAAGTTGTCGAAGAGATCAAAAGGTATATAATAAATTTCTTGATTATCTAAATGGATGACTCATAACTCATAAGCCAACACTAGTAGTGAATCATTTTTCTTCCCTGCTGCATTTTTTACAGGGGTGAAAAAGAATCGAGAAACAAACGAATTCAGGTGCCTCGGTCCTCATCTTTGAGGGAGGTTCCTAGTAGGGTTCGCCAGAGTGAAAACAGGTTCATATTCAAACCGTTGAAACTTCCATTTAGTACATGATATCGGAATCCCTGATGAACTGTTTATTTTAGGATCAAGCCTGCAGTCGGTATGCCTCAACGAAGCATAAAGCAGGATAATTCAAGGTTCGGTTTCAAATGCAATGAACGTGCCGAAAGAAGGAAACAGGCAAGATAGATATTTCTCTGTCAACTGCATGATGCTTTAGATAGTTCTCTCTCTCAGAAGACTCTCTCTCTCTCTCTCTCTCTCTCTCTCTCTCTCTCTCAGTTTGATAGGAAGTTAGAGGAAAAGATGCATGCAAAAGAAGCTGAGATGCACCAACTTCAAGCAAAAACTCAGGTAAATTGAATCTCTATGAGCTCGAGAGCAAGCTTTTTCGTTTTAAATTTTCATCTGTAGTTGGATCAAGCAACAATCAGGTTAAATTTTCATGCCAAATACTTCCAATTTCAATTTCAATTTCTATTGTCCAAACTAATATCTTTCTCACATTAAGCAAGACATGACTGTGTTTTGTTCTTTGCAGGAAAAGACAGAAGCTGAGATTAAGCAGCTGAGGAAAAGCTTGAACTTCAAGGCCACACCACTGCCTTCGTTTTATCGAGGAGTCATACGTGACTCGGATAGAAACAAGGTATCTAACAAGTCTCCACCTGCACTTTGATAGTTCAGAATGAATTCTAGTGAGTATCTGGATTGTTAACTTTTGATATTCCTGCAGGGCATAGCTAGAAATGTCAAACCACGACGAGCACAGACGAAATCCTCTAGCAGTAGCTCTCGACTAAGCTCCACAGCAGGCATAAGCAAAGACAAACCTACCAATCCAGCACAGGCAACGGAGGCAACGAGCTGCCATTCAACAGTAACGTCAGACAGCAGTCCCTCGTCCCCGGCTGCAGAGATCAGTAAAGGCCACCGTTCCGAAGCAGTAGCTAGTAGGAAGAAAGAGAGAGAGAAGGGCAAAACAATGGATGGAAAGGCAAGGAAAAGAACTGAATGATTCAAGTCGAAGAAGGATTCATGCTCAGTAATAAACACTACTTTTGCTTGGTCTGTATTCTTGCACTCCAATCATATGTAGCATGTAATGTAAATTGTAGTTGTTCATCATACCAGAAATTAAACTGTTAGTTTGATCTTACAATTCGAACCACTGTCCGAATCTTTTTTTTTTCCTTGTTTTATTCTCTCTTTGCATTAGTAAAATTTTGCTGCCATTTTTTTTCTTAATATCATACAAATTTCAAAGGGAATCAATCCACCTAATCAAGACTCCAATTTATTGTCGATGATGCGACATGATACTAAATTGAGCTACATAAATTCTATTAACAAGAGATTAATTAAGTGCTTAATTAGTTGAGGGGAGAGAGAGGTGGTTAGAAGGTTGTTTTCTTGAGCTCATAATTATTGATCTATCATTTATTCATTTTATTTTAGGATTATATATATAGGGAAAAAGTAGGGGAGCCCCCCCCCCCCCACTTTTTTCACTTGGCATAACAACATTCATGAAGATGGCCAATTTATTAATGACAAAGTTGCCTCTTTTTTATTTCTTTAAATTAGTCGAAATAAAAAAAATATGAATTTGGTTAATCGAAATTTTGAAATATTATTTGGTTCTCGAATAAAAATAGAGCACATTTGTCTCGGTGGGGATGACCTAGTTGTAGAGCGAGATTGTTTAGGGACCAAAAGTTACGGGTTCGAATCTTCTCAACACCATCAAATCGGGTGTGTAAAAGAGAGTACATTCAAGATCAATATACAAATAATAGGGACTAAAGACTAAAGTAAAGGTCATGAATTTGATGAAAAGTTGTAACTTTTTGATAATTTTGGTACCTTTAAAAGAGTTGGTGGTGTGTTATTAGCTATATGTTGGCAATTATTATAGTATTTATACCAAACAAAAAGATATAAAATGCAAATATGGAAACTTGCTAATCTTTAATTAGTGATCACTACTTAAATAATGATAAATTTATTTGGCCATGCGTCATGCATATAATTCAAAGTGGCCCATATAAATAATGAAGCTTGGACTGAAATACGTAACAAATTAGTATTTAAAACGAATACAGACAATTATCTAATTAAATAGATGACGAAATCATGTATTATTTAATTATGTGTATATATATAGGTGGTCCGATATATATTCCATTCAAAAACATTAAAGACTAAAAACAAAATAAATAATTAATATATACGGAACTATCTAGCAACAAATTTTATAGAGTACCATATTTGATGGTAACAGAAAATATTCTACTTTTTATTTCATATATACTATAACAGCAAAAATATTTCTTTATCTTCATCACACCAAATAAAGGAAAAGGTAACAATATTGCAATATCACTAAATTCATTAGATGAACACAAAAAATTAAATAAAACAATCTACAGAAATTCTCTTCTCTCACATATTACATAATATGATATCCTGAGTTAATTAATAACTGAAAAATATTTAAATTAATGGAAAACAAAGGAATAAACAACAAGAAGAGAAAACAATATGAATATGGCTACGTTTCTTGACCCTTCGATCATTGCTGGCGATGATGATGAAGATTGATCTTGATGGGGTGGCTTTCTGTAGTAGTATGGAAACCAAGGCAGAATCGGCTCCGGTGGCGGCGGCACCCCTCCGGAGAAGTAGGGCGACGGCGGAGTAAATGGGTAGTAACCCGCCGGAGGAGTGGTGGAAACTGGAGGAGTGAAGGAAGCCGGAGGGGTGGTGGATGCTGGTGGCGTTGTGGTGGCTGGAGGGCCGGTTCCGGGGCCCGTTGGCGGAGGATAGCACGGATACGGGCACTCCTGCGGCGTCGTTGTGGCCGGAAAATCAAGAATTGTGGAGAGAAAAATAAGTGTTGAGAGTAGGTTTTGAAGGTTTGAGGCCATGGTTTTTAGAGGTGTTTTTGAGAGGAAAAGGGAAGATATGAAATAGGTGGGAGTGTGAAGACTAAGTAAAAATGATTACACAATGGGGTGGGGGGGGGGGGGTCCTAACAATTGTTTAGTTTATTACAATTAATTTGATCATTTTGGCTATACCAGAAAATGGTTTGAGAGAGAGAGAGAGAGAGAGAGTTAGTAGTCTAGTAGGGTCCAAGTAGAAGAAGGCAAAGGTTTAGATGACTTCAAATTATGAGTCATGCATGGAAGATGAGTTATTCATATTGACTTGGTAGACTTATGATGAAATAGGTTCATACCATCTACACTTTAGCCTAACATGTCTCAAGGTGAGATGGGTGAGCCGCGAGTCGACCCGACCCGCTCCATATAAAAAAGTGACAGAAAAAGTTTCACACGTAATATAAAAAGTACCATTCCTACGTACCACTTCGTTTATGTGTTTATTTCGTCTAAATTAGAGTTTATTAATCTCAATTAAGGGTTATTACATCCATCCCAGTTGATGTTTATATTTAATTCAAATAAATTAATTATAGACTGTAATACACGAATCACCGTTAATTCAATTTTAAGGTTGAATAATTCAATTTTAGAGTCCGGCGTATGCTCTGCACTTTTTTGTGTTTGGGCTTGGGCCTCATGGCCCATCAGGCGGTCTGACCACTTGCTCTATAAATGATGATATTTGTGTTAGAGCAATGTGACGCCTACAATGTACTACATATTATCTTCAATAATTTTTTTATATATTATTATTATTATTATTAGAAGGTATAGTATCCAAAATTGACAGTTTATACATGATTTAATTTCCTACTTTTTTTTCCATCTTTCACATAAATCAAGTCGAAGACTTGAAGTTGAAAATACAAAGTAACATTCCAAAATTTTAAATGCTTAATTTATTGGATCATTGTTTCATGTTTACATGCAGTTTGGAATATTTATGCCTAATTTAAATTGTTTTAATTGAGATATATTAAAGAATCGTCTATTTTCTAAACACGACCGACAATTTTTCTCTAATCTATGCATGTGTGGATGTGGAAAATACTACTTTCTAAAAGAGTTTTGGAAAATCAAATTTGTGAGAAAATTGACTGCATAACCATTTTTTAAGAGAGAAAATAACAAACTTTATGAATTTTAAAGAGACCCGAGTTCATAAATTGCATATATTTTTAGGTAAATTTCATGGGATAATTTCATTTTTAGTTCTAGTAGAATAGAGTCAAAATATTTTTGGTCCCATATTTTACGTTTTCAGTTCCACAGTTTATTAGTTCTACACTTTTGGTCCTAAACATTTTTTTTTCGACATTTTTAGTCCTAAGTGTAGTGTATGTATATATATTTATTTATTCAAATGACATTTTGGCTTCATTTTTTCAGCAAATCATTAAGAAAAAAAGAGAAAAATATCGAGCAAAAGAATCGGCATAATTCCCAACAAAATAACATAATATCTCGAAAAATTTCAGCAAAATATTCAACAAAATACCCGAGCAAAATGCCCAACAAATATCCAGCAAAATGCCTAACAAAACCATTTCAACTTCTTGCTATATACGGTTTTTGTTCAGCAAAATTCTCAACAAAATATACGGAAAAAAACATCGAAAAAAATATAAGAAATAATATATTGTTAGTTTTAGGGCTAAAAATGTCGAAAAAATACTTGGGACCAAAAGTGTCGAGCTAATAAATTATGGGACCAAAAACTTAAGATATGACACCAAAAGTGTTGAGCTAATAAACTATGGGACAAAAAACGCAAGATATGAGGCCAAAAGTATTTTGACCCTATTGTAATGAGACTAAAAGTGAAATTATCCCTAAATTTCATTGATATCTATATTTTGGGCTCTTTTTTAAAATAACTTTTTTTTAAAAAAATAAACAAAACAACACCCAATTTTTCAAAAATTTTATAAATCTAACATTTGATTAATTTTTCGGCTTGAAAATCATACATTATTGATTGCATTTTAAGATTTCTACTTTCCAAGCTGCATAAAAAAAATCCTACAATCAAGAAGTATGAAAATACAATTGATTAAATGTCAGATTTGTATTTTTTTTAAAAAAAAAGTGTGTACTATTTTGTTAATTTTGAAAAAATTGATAATTTTTTAAAAAGAACTCAAAATATAAGTATCAAATGTAATTTACCCGATGTTTTTTCAAAATTAAAAAAAAAAGTAATTATATATATATATTTATGTATGTATATGCATGAATGCTTGCATTTGAATGTAAAAGATGTTGCATAGTAAAAAAATTAAATGATATCATATTATCGCAATCAATTTGTCTCAAAAGTTGAACAAACCGAACAAGAATTTTGTCTTAATTTACCTATAAATATCACATCAAAGTTGGATGATATATATATATATATATATATATTAGTCTAACCCCAAAATGATTAAGGAGCAAGAAAAGATTGCAACCAATGAAAGAAAGCCAAAACCCACAATCAAACAATTTAATTAGAATCTGTTGGAATAAATTGATTTAATATCAATTTTTAATATAATAAGCAAGTGGAAAAAGTGAAAGGAAAAGTCTTGTTTTTCATCTTAAGCTAACACATATGCACTAAAAATGGGACCCACAATTTGGTGAAATCGAAGTCGATCTCATCTTCAATCTACGACTGACAATTTCTGACATGTCAATCATCAACATAATAACAACTTTTCCTTTTTTTTTTTTAGATTTCCTCAAAAATTTTACACTTTTCAGAAGCTTCTCGTTTGTGTTTCGTTCTCGAAAATAATACTCCAATCGTCTCACTTTGATAGATTGAATAGAATTTATTACGGGGATTAAAAAAAATTGAGAAAGACAAATAATTATAAAAATTCTATTTTATTTATTTATTTATTTGATATTGAATTAATACATAATATAAACATACTCCCTCCGATTCAAAATGTAAATCGTTTGGAGTTGTTGCACAAATTTTAATAAATAATATTTTTACCCAATTTAACCTTCATTAAATATAATTTACATTTATAGCAATTCTAGGTATATTCGGTGAAAAATATAACAATTAGTCTCGAAAGTGAGTAGATTCATAAGTATAAATAAATAATAGTGAAAGAATTAAAGAATAAGGAATGGTTAATCTTGAAAGTGAGTAGATTCATAAATCAAGTTAATTGAATTTACATTAATTTACGTGTAGATTAATTTATGTGTTCATTAATCGAGTGTAAAATTGATAATATTTTCCATAAAGACTTATCATTTGCAAATAGTTAAAAGAGCCAAAAAGACTTATATTTGAATAGGAGGGAGTATTAAATATGATTATATATTAGTAAATTAGCTAAATATATATAAAAACATACCAATATATCAGGACATATTAAAAAGGAAAATAAGCCTATCAAAGTGGGACGGAGGGAGTATGTTTTTATTTTTCTATGAGGATTAAACTTGCAAAATATTAATTTCATCAATTATAATACGGCTAATTATAATTATAATTATAATTATAATTATAATTATATATATATATATACTTTGACACAATTTGTAATTTAGTCATAAATTTTGAAATGTTATAATTAAAACACAATCTTGATTTTTATTTTTTACAAAATAAACACCCTCAAATTTTTCAACGAACGAAAAGCGAATATATAGCTTGAAATATTACAATATTGTATATATATATATAGCATAATCATAACTTGAATTTCATTAAATCAATAAATATTGTTATATAATATTGTGTGTGATATTCATATATTTTGCAAAATCTGTTTATGTTGCAAAAAACTGTAAATTTGTGTTTTAATTGCGACATGTCAAATTTCAGATCTAAATTGCAAATCGTGTTAGAATTTATGTATTTAATCATGATTGGCCCATTATTATATTAATTCTAAATTTAGTTTTCATGTAAATATGTTAAAACTAAAAAATACATAAATTCGTTAAATATTGTAGGGGGGGGGGGGTCAGTCCTAATAAAAGAATAGTTAATTGACAAATAAATCACCACGTTTTAGTTAATTGACAAATAAATCACCACGTTTTCACATTTTTGAAAAGTAGACACCGTATTTAAATATAATCAATTAGAATATCACGTTTTAATATGAATTGAATTAAACATAACGAATTTTTCTCAGTAATTAAATATGATGTGTCCGATCTATAAAATTGACATCGTTTGTTAAACACATTTTTATTGGCATTTTAGAAGAAAATGAAATGTTTGTCCATAATAATTAAAATTTTCCAAATATAACCTCGAACCAATAGACACGTCACATGCTACACATTCACTATTTTGGAGACAAAATTGTGAATTGTCCTAAGCAATTTTGATTTGGCATAGTCTATCGGTGGCACGTATATATATATATATATATATAGATATAGATATTTGCATCATTATAATTTTTTTTATATATAGATATTCATGATTGCCGTCAATTTATTACATTTATTTCTACTTTCTTATAAATTTGAAGCTAAACTTTCATAATTTGTCATAAAATGTTTGTAGAGTTTTGTCTACACAACTTTATGTTGTAATCAAATATCAAATCATTGAATTTCTATTTCAAAGCACACTTTTTAATTATTTTTCCGATGAAATTTATACGAACTTTTAAAATATCAAATTGAGTGATTAATACACACCATGCTGATTGATATAATATTGAGCAATAATAAAAATATGCAATATAAAATATCATATCTTTTTATCGCTATCCAAGAATCTAGCTAGCTAGCACTATCATTTGAGCAAATTAATAAACAAATAAATAAATCAAGAAATGAAGAAATTAAACCATAGATCTAAATAGAGAGATGAAAAATCATCATCATCATTATTAGTATTATTATTATATATTTTCTAAAATCAGATTAACACAACATTAAAATTTAAAACAGTATACATAAAAAAAAACTAAACAGGGGTTATTAATTAATTAATTATTAATTAAGACAATGAATTTACTTCATCAAACATGAACTCAAAAACAAACCTATTAATCAGAATGAAAAATTTGATCTTCATTCATCCCATGATTCTTGATATATATATGTGCAGAAAAGAATTCTGAATATTTTTTTCTGCGCAAAATATATGAATCTTCAAAAAGCTACCGCCCATACAAAACAGCCGATCAAGAACGGGATTTTTCCGATCAGAAAGCTGCGGCGGCCGCCGGAATAATACGAAACAACCGGATACACACTCCCCGGCGGCCCATTTATGTATATGTATGGAGGGTTAGGCCCCTTCGGCGGTTTCTGGCCACCGCCCCCGCCGCCACCGCCGCTCGGCACGGATGGCGGTGGAGGACAGTTGATGCTCGGCGTGGTGGGATACGTGGGAGGCGGCGGCGGTGATGGTGATGGTGGTGGAGGTGACGGCGACGGCGGTGGTTTGCAAGGGTTATCACAAGGGCAATCTCCACACTTGTTTTCTAAATCAGGTGGATTTTGATCTAGCTTTCTTGATTGTTTTGCAGCTTGAATTAGAGATGAAGAAAATAGAGCAAGAAAAATTGTGATTTGCAAGAGTTTGAGAGTTTTCATGGTTGAATTTTTGTGAGGCTAGATTTCTTGAAATGGAAGAATTTTGGAATATTTATGGAGGATAATGGAAGTGGGCGTGAGAGCGTGACAATTTTTAGGTTGCCTCCCTTGCAATACTATATAGGCTATATAAATATAGGAAATTGGGTTAAAATTTAAATGGATAAGGGAATTTACTAGTACGTATGGATAGTCCACTTTCTTTTTTGGTCATTAATTCAATTAAGTTTATATTTTCGCGGTATGGGTAGGACTGGTAAACGAACAGAGCCGTTTACTAATTATTCAGAGTTCGGTTTGAAAAAACGCTCGTTCGAAATTTGTTCGTTTTCCAAATGAGCCGAGTTTGATAAAATTATCAAGCTGAACTCGAACAAAGTAGTATTCGGTTCGGCCAGCTTGCGAACGTGTTCGAGTCCGAGCTTAATCGAACATCGTGAATATTATAAATATTTCAAACTGGTAAATTAAATAAGCTCTTTTTTTTTCTGGCCCGAGCTCGAATATGTAAATTAAACGAGCCTTTTTTCGAGCATTCAAGTTCAGACTCGATTAGTAAATTTTTGAGCATTTCACGAGACGAGCTCAAGCTGAATTCGAACATGATAAATATTTATCGAGTTGATTTTGAACAATAAGAAAATAGCTTGAACAGAGCTCGAACCGAGCTGGAGCTTGAGCTCAAATATCTGAGTGTTCAGTTCGTTTACAACCCTAATAGTGTAAGCTAGTACTTGAATCACTTCGTGAGCTACTACTCAATGTATTGACTAATAGTGTAAGTTAGTTGAATCAATTCGTGAGCTACTACCTAATTTCAAATTAATCAAGTGTGGGTTTTGTTTCTTTAATTTACTATTGAGTTCCATTTTTATTTTTATTTTTAGTGGGTCAAGTCACAATTAGTTAGTAAATAGTAGCTACCATTGAATGTAATTGATTAGACTTTTTTCTTCCTTTTTGTTTTCGATATATTTGTGGAAAAAGTTGGGGAATAAAGGTGAATGGTAGCATGGTACTAAAAAAAGAACATCAATTTCGATATAATCAAAACATTGCTCCATTTTTATTTTTAATATTTTTTTTTTACTGTGCTAGAGTCCACAATACATAAAATTCCCACAAAAATAAGCTTGTGGTTATTTTCATCCTGATTAAAAATAAAAATAGAAAAGTAGTTACACTATTATATTTCACATAAGAGAGAGAGAGAGAGAGAGAGAGAGAGAGAGAGAGAGAGAGAGTTGAGTGTAGCAGAATAAAGGTTGCGTAGAGATTCTGTGGTGTATGCAATATTTGATGGAAAGCAAGCTTCAATGGAATCTGCAAAGATGGAATAAAGCTAAATTCGTTTTTTCCCCCAAAAGAAATTTTGGACAGCCCATCTTTGTTGTAAAATTGATAATTGAATTAAACAAAATATTTGGTAATGTTTTAATTTGTCGCAAGTGATACATACATATATCTTTATTTCTAAAAAAAAAAATCCCAATTAACCTAGAAAAAAAAGAATCAATTTATTTTATATTGGAGAATTATATGTGATATATATATATGTATATACTTATCAAAGCACTAATATTCAGAAAATTATAGTCAATAGTATATTGAATGAGGAAAATAAATTAAGAAAGTGGAATAAATATGGGGATATCATGGAAAAAAGCAAAGAGAAGAAAAACAATCGATGAGAATATCATCACATGGATCTAAACTCTAAAGTATTTGGAATTGGGTTTTAATATTCTTTGGGCGGCCCTCCCACCGTCACTATAATTTTGAAAAATCGTATCGTTAAATTAAGTCGAGCTATTCAGAGTGCACCCTATAAATAGTAGTTCGGAGTAAGAGAAAAAATTGTGACACGAGACTTTAAGGCATTATAAAACGACAATTATACTGAAGTTCAACTAAACGGATTAATTACTTTTCTTATTTTTCACTGATCAGAACATAAACAATCCTTTGACTAATCAATTCATATGATAAAGGCATAGAATTGAAAGAAATATGAAAGTGATTAGGAAAAGGTGATGTCAAATTGCTTTGAATCTCACGTTCCATCAAATTAATGTCATTTAGGGGCTTGGGCTCTTGAAAAAAAAAAAAATCACAACACAGTAAGGACCCAGGTCTAATTTGAGAAAGTTCGATGTCGAACACATGGGGAAAATTCGATGATGCCCGTTTGCGACATAATTTACTTCTTAAGTAGATATTAATCATTTGAATTCTGATTTTTTTCCGCTTTCCACAATATAAATGATAATTGTGTAATTGTTTTCACACTATATCATTGAAAATACACACTTTGGCGTTTATACATCAGGAGGCGGAAAAAAAAAAACGTGACGATCATAATTAACCTCTACTAATGTCACCATTTATGTCCCCAAAACATGTTTTTTTGCAAAAACATTTAAAAGAAAACTCGGGTTCAGTGCCCAAACGAGTAGCATTGAATTTTCCGACCAAATGGGCATGGCCCGACCGCCTCCGGAGATCTAAGAAGCCCTCAAATTTAAAGGCCCGATTCAAACAGAGCCCAAGTTCTCAATTCACATCAAAGGGTTGTTAAGCCCGACTATATGCCCATACCAAAGAGCTCGATTTTAATAAACATATTTATTTTTTGGGTATATCAAGCATTAGCAAAATTCACTGCAAAATATCGATCAATAAGGGTACAAATACCTTATTGAAAAATAGCAGATCAATTACTGCAAACTGTTCCAACAGTATGCATGGAATCAGAGAAGGTAAATAATATACAATTTGCTGCTTGATTTGCTAGCAGAGCATTAGCCACAACATTCAAGAACTTATCATAATTCCCTCTTTACAAGGCTTCACCTTTGCTAGTTGATCATGCTTCATAAAACCAGTATCATCAACGAGCTGGAAGCCGAATGATTTGCTCTGATCAGCTTCGAATAGCATTTCATACGAACGAAAAAGATCCAGAAAGTCGTATTCAGATCATCAAAAGAAGTTGTGTGCAACGCAAGTCCGGTATTGGGGCTTGCTCGATTGCCCGTTTCCTCCTACCATGTTTCCTTGACATGAAGTTGTTGACCTAAAACAATTGGAATCATACATAGGTTGCTGTAGTGAACTACTACTACTACTACTCCATTGAGGAATCTCATAATCTTGTGCCATGTCCCAAAACATGCTCTGCAGTTCTTCAATGCTGTATGTTTTTTCCTGTTTCCAAAATTTAATCATACTTTTAATTACATAATGATTCACCAACTAAACTTCTTGCCAGCAACAGAACTAAAAGGCAAAAACTTTACTAGACAACGGAGTGAAGATCATTGATAAATGATGATCAACTAACAAGAGCAACTTAGAAATGAACAGAAATAGAATGTTGATTTAGTATCTCTTTTCCTAACATCATTAACTAGAGAAACCATTTCTAAACGATGATCAACTAACACGAGCAACTTAGAAATAAACAGAAATAGAATGTCCATTTAGTACCTCTTTCCTAACATCATTAACTAGGGAAACCATTTCTAAATGATGATCAACTAACACGAGCAGCTTATAAATAAACAGCAATAGAACGTTGAATGTTGATTTAGTAACTCTTTCCTAACATCATTAACTAGAGAAATCATTCCTAAATGATGATCAACTAACAAGAGTAACTTAGAAATGAACAGAAATAGAATAATGTCGATTTAGTACCTCTTTTCCTAACATCATTAACTAGAGAAACCATTCCTAAATGATTATCAACTAACAAGAGCAACTTATAAATAAACAGAAATAGAATGTTGATTTAGTAAGGAAACCATTTCTAGATGATGATCAACTAACAAGAGCAAATTAGAAATAAACAGATAGAATGTCGATTTATTACCTCTTTCCTAACATCATGAATTAGAGAAACCATTTCTTGAAGAAAATCAGTGAACCCCTGCATCAAGAAACAGAGTTTATGCATTGCATTTACACATAAATTTTTGCAGCTAAAACAAATGGCTACTTCGACATGTACCAACCTCTACATCATCACCATCATCATCTTCATACAAGCCTGCATCGTACAATGTTCTCTTTGTCCGATCAGATAAAACTGATTCAACCAAAATCCAGTCAAATAATACTCTATCATCTTCATTTACTGCAAACTGAAATACTTAAATAACTCTTCCTATTACCTGAATAAGCTTCTTGAATTTGCTGAAATTTCTGCTTGGCCTGGCCTAGAAGTGAAGGGGTTCTACTCCATTTGTCAGGATGCCATTGCTGAATCAAATACAACATCATTCACGCATTTAATCAGTAACCTTCCACGCATTAATCTTTCCTTCTGCAAATATCAAAACACACAAACACACACACTTACCATTGCAAGCTTACGATAAGCACGTCGAATTTCATCATCAGAGGAGTACAAATCAACGCCAAGAACGCCATAATACCCTCTTCTGCACTCCACCTCCATTCTACCTATGCCCACAAACTCGAAAACTGATACCGAAATTCAAGATTAGGGCTTTCCTCTTTCTTTATTTTCAAGATGTTTTCTCCCCTTTTCTTGAATTTCTGGCTAAATGGAACAGCGAAGATGCGAGGCGGGAGTCGTGTGGTATATATATGTAGGAAAATTGGTGGAGTTGTGAAATGGACCCCATTGATGACGCGAGTTCTAGAAGCCCCAAAAAGATCTCAAGGGCTTCCATCGCCATGGGTTTCTCTGAGAATCTGGAATGTTCTAGCACTTACATTGCTTTCTTTCTCTCTCTCTTTCTCTGTCCAAAAAAATTGAATTGTGGCAATAGATATTTACCTTATGTTGTGGTCCAAATTTGTTGGGGTGTAGGTTGGAGTTTGAAAAATTATTTCATAATTTTTATAAAATAATTGACATTTCATACAAGGCAAGTCTTGTGTACGTTGGGTGCACATTAAACGATTCATGCATTGACAAAAAAAAATCGTCAAAACTAATATCAACTGTGATACTAAAAAGAATCGTAAAAAAATTCAAAAGTTGTAACAATATGTTTAAAAGCATTCGTTAGGAAAAAAAAAAGTCAAAATTAATAGTCACACTAAAAAGTAGAAAATTCTTACTTACATATTGGGAACATGAAATACACTATTTAAATAATTATTAAAGTGTATTATATATGGGGCAGCACCCCAACATGTAGGTAAGAATTTCTTCTAAAAAATATCACTCAATATTCAAAAAGTATCAGTCATTTTAATGGTTTTTTGGTCAACGCGTTTACCGTCTAATGTACACCTAATACACGTGAGAATTGGCGATTCATATATTGTTAGTGATGAACAATATCGAATTATATATATCTATATATAATGTTCACCACTAATAGTAGAATTCATATTAAAAACCCATAGTTTGATGTCCATTTATGACCTTGAACTAATTATTAAGTATTTAAGCACCAATAGTTTTTGAAGCAAGTTTATGAGAGACGGTGTCACAAACTTATTAATTGGATTTAATCCAGAAAATAATATTTTTTAATATTAAACATAATATTTTTTAATATTATAAATGATAGTTTTTTTCGATTCTAATAATTACAAAAATATGGTCGCCATCCCTTATTTTTTGCAAAAAAAAAAATTTATATCTTTTAATATTATAAATGATATTTTTCATTATTAAAAATGATATTTTTTTCCGATCAAATAATGACGAAAAATATGATCCTTATTTTTTTTCTCTCTCTCTCTATAACACCGCCGCGCCGCGCATCCACCGCCGTCCACCGCCGAGTGTAATTTATTTTCGTGGTGTTGTCGATGAAAACACAGCATCTCAGACCCGATCCTAAATAGTTATACATCGTTGTGTCTCTTCGTCGTTTATTAGCAGTGCTTGCAAAAATGGTGTTGTGGGGAGTTTTCGAAAGGTATGAGTTCATAATTTTGGCAGTATTTTAATTATTTTGTGTTATATTTCTACATCAAATTAAGCCGATGTGCCCTAACCTTGTTTGTTTTGTGCTGCAGATTATATTATGTAAAACTTAAGTCCCCAAAAATAAGGTTGGTACATTCTCTAAATTATACTTGTTTCATTATTGTGAATGTTTAATATCTGATATGTTTATCTTGATGGTGTCTCAAATCTTGATAGCACAACTTTCAATCTTTTGTTTTTCAGAGCCTTATGCTTGTTATTGGTGTTTTTATCAGTATGAATAAAACCATTTCCAACTATTTTCTTGCTACTAAAACAATTAGAAAATAGCAGATGCAAAATCTGTCTTGCCTTTCACCATGTTTAAGTGTCAAATTGGGAACAAAAAATGTAAAGTAACACAGCTTGTTATTTTCTATTAAAAAAGTATGTATTTTATACGAACTTTCATTAGCTGTGCTATAGATGAATTTTGGAAATGTGTACAGATAGGTAAATATATAGAAGGCCTGCATTTATTTCAAAATTTATGGTACTTTGCCCAAGACGAACTGTCCCAACTTTGTGAAAACATGAGATAAAACATAAAAACTCAAATCTAATTTATAGCCAAAGAAAAATGTGGTTCTGTGTTATTTTTCTTTTTGTATGTTCAATCTGAAAATTTTTAATCAGAATATAATGTGCGAATACCTGCATTAATTTGAAAATTATTGATACTTTTCTTGCCAGTGATGGGGCTCTCTGTTTTATTAACATTAAAGGATCAACCCAAAGAATGAAATTGTTATAATAATATCATAGGATAAAATTTAACATGTTTGCATTGTGTTCTTGTTTATTTGGATGTTCTATATATGTTAATAAATGCTTCTTGATCTTTTAATGTGTTCCTCATAGAGGTTGTAGTCTCTTTGGTTGCCGGTTCCCTTCATAAAGTTTCTGGGAATCAATTTCCTTCAACCTTTGTAGAAAAAAGCTGAAACATGGCATATAATTCTTCTAAAACCTTCTATAATAACACTTGAAAATATTGATTAACTTGTAGTGAGGTTTTCAAAATCGGGTAACATTGGCATGAATACACCGCCCTATATATCATTGAAAAATATTGATTAACTTGTAGTGAGGTTTTCTATTGTTGAACTATTCTGCTGTTCTTATTTTTATTTTGGTGTTGTAATGCTGACCTCATGAAGATGGTAGTGGTTGTATTCTTCACTGCTCTCTGAAGCAACGTTAGATGAGCAAATCACAGCTCCCATTTCCAGATTTTTTATCAATGATTGCAAATAAATCCCGCATTGCATCTTCAAGTCCATCTTTTTCCTCAAACTTGTTCCTACAAATATAATACAAAACAGAGAGCACTTGAAATCAAAAGAAGTATTTTTCAAAAACAAAATAATATATGAAGAATTAGAACAACGAACACGAAAAGTATTTCTTAGTCTAATTTGAATGAAAAAAAAAGAGTTAGAGAGCTTGCTTGACAATTTGTAAAAGTAATTGTGAAGAGCTTGGAAAAGTGCAACACACACACACACACACACACATATATATATATATTGTTTGTGACTGGAAATATATTTTAAAAGTAGGATTCGAAATTTGAAATTACAATTTGGCTGTCAGAATTTAGGCGGGCTAATTGTAATAGATACAATTGTGGCTAATTCTACACAATTGCATGTGCATGAAAATGTTGTCATTTAGGCAGGCAAAATGGGTGGGATTTTATTGCTCAACTTTGTTACTTTAGTATAATATATAGATGGGTTCTGAATTTGAAGGAATTTCTTTGATTACAGTTTGGTATTAAAAATGGTTCTGAACTTGAAGACATTTCTTTGATTAATGTTTGATATATGAAATACACAAACTGAAATAATATTATAAAAACGTGTTTCACTAGTTATCGTAGTAATTGCTTTGTGAGCTATGTAAAAGCTATAGATAGCACATTTCCTATGTAACTGGACATAGAGTTTTGATTCTTGGATAATTCTTCATGTTTAGCCTTACAATTATTATGATTTTTGTTGATAACTTTTGCCATGACTTGCCATAGATAAGCTGAGAAAGCCTCAGTTAGCAATGCAGTAATTGTAGGCAGATTGCTACGTTTTAAAACTTCGAAGAAAACAAATTGCTTTCATTGCATTTAGTGAGGTGGGTTTTGAGTTTGTTGGATGAATTTCACGTGTGGTGTCTCAAAAATATATATTTTACTCTTAAATTAAATTTTTCTATGGTATTTTCTTTATCTTTTTACAGAAAAGATAAGTTTCATTGATGTAATACCTATTGAATGGGGCGCTATTGACTCTGTATCTCCTTGTAGGAGAAGCCCCTTCCGAAGAGAAAGATCTCCTACCCGTGAAAGAGGAAGGTCTCCTGCTCATCACAGGAGTTCAAATGCAGACAGGCTTTCAAGTCATAATACATCACTTAAACATGCTTAGATCAAGATCCCCTACATCCCGTTCACCTGTGAGGGAGAAACTCCATAGTCGCACCAAATCCCCAAACCCTAGAAAATTGCCATCTCACTCTCCTGTTAATGTTAGACAAAAGCCATCAAGTCGAATGCGATCTCCAAAATGTGAGAAATTGAGGTCTCGACCCCCTCTTAAAAGAATAAAACGAGGTAAATCTGAGAGTGAAAAGGAATACAAGAAAACACACAGTAAGAAGAGTGACAGGGCTGTGCGTGAGGAAAAGGAATCGGATAGGGAAATGCCTGTTGTGAAGAAAGAGAGAAGGCCAGGAAGGGATGCTGCTGGTAATGGTTCTAGATCCAGACATGAAAACTCAGATTTGCCTTCTGATCGTCACTGCAGGGCTCAACGAAGATCAAGATCGCCTTCTACTGCTGATGATGGAGGACGTAATGAGGTGTCTGGTGATATCCACTCCCTGTACCTTGTTCATATTTTCTGAAATTTGTTTGTTCTGTTGATAAGATAACTTGTCTTGACATGATAACCACAAAGATGAGTTTTGTTGCTTTTGTTCTATTTTGTTCAAATTTTTTTGGCCTATTAGTTGAACTGTTCGGTCAAATTTTGTAGCTCTATGCACCTAGGTGGACTGGGGAACTGTTACAGATCGATTCTTAGAATGGTCTCTATATTTTGTATTTTTGATATTATCTTTATTTTCCTTATTTAATATAGTTATTTTAGGTTAAGTTACTTTTAGGGTTAGAATATTGAAATGGGGCTAATCCAGCTTGGGCTTCAAGTTTAGGTTATTTCTTTTGTTATTTAAGTAGTAGGTTAGTCATCATTGAGATCATCGAAAGATCATAGAAGATTGAGGAAGCCGCTTGGCTTTAGGCAGGAAGTTTCTTCCTGATCGGCGCTTGGTGCTTGGGCAGGCTTCAGCCTGAGGTTTTGTTATTTTCTGTTCGCTCTATTCCACTTTATTTATTTTCTCTAAGTAATTTCACCCTTAACTCTATCAGGAACTGTCATCACATTTGACATCTGAAATTTGTTTTGTTTCTGGGTTTTTTGATGTAGCACAATTTAGCTTCATAAGCTTACCATGAATGGAAAAATTCGATAGATAAGTGTTGCCCATTAGTTATCTAGAAAGAATAGTTGTACTTTGGAAAAGATTTCTGTATACCCATCACAATATGTTTGAACTCTACAATTTAACTATTCATTTATTTTGCTTATGAAAGATTTGTAACAATAAACCAATAATGAAGTGTATTTGATCCCATTGTTGTATTTTCTTCTCTGTGTTTGTGAAAAGCTTAAAAGGTTGATTCATCTGTGGGTGTCTTATGTATTGATTTGCTAGACAAATATTATTGGGCTTTTAAATTTTAGTTCTTCACTATCCATTTTTTCACTCAAGTCTTGAGTGTTGATTTATTTATTTGTTGGAGAGAGATTTTAGGACATTAATCTGATAATTTTTCTAAATGCCTGCAGTTGACGTACTCAAGAGATAATGAACAACGGTGAGTTACTAATTGAACATCATGTTTAAGATTCCTAAAATTTTGATTTTGATAATCCTGGTGGTTTCTGTTTTTGATTTTTTCTGTTAGGCTTGTTCTTGATTGTTAGGAGACTTCAATTAACCTTTTATTAGGAAATCATGTTCCCAACCTGAATGACTAACTATTCAAATCTAGCCTTTCTGACACACAATATTGCATATTTTGATTCAGCAGTGATGATGACAGCGAGTCTCTAGCTAAGATGAAAGCCACGGAAGAGTCATTGGAAGCGAAGGAAAAAGTATCTTACTCTCCATGTTGAATTACTTTTTTTATGCCATTCTTCTATATTTATTTCTTTGGTCATTTTTCTTGCTCGAGCTAAACTCTCTTTATCATATAAAAAACAACATAATACTCTTTCTGTGGACTGTTATAATTTATGGGGTTACATACTTGTTTACACGTGCAGCAAAAGCCTTCATTTGAGCTGTCTGGAAAACTTGCAGCAGAAACTAATCGAGTCAGAGGTAGATGGGATTGCGTTTTTATATCAAGATAATTTTGTCAATTTCACTGCATAACTGTATATTTCTTCATCTTCGAGTAAAGTAGGAAGTTGTATCACTTATATTGACTCTATCTAAGGTGTCTGTATCTCTTTGCTCACTCTTGTGAATTACTTTTGGTAATCACTGGTGCAACTCCTTATCTCTCTGTTATGTCTTATTTCTTCTTCTTTATATATATACACATGTATATGTGTGTGTGTGTGTGTGTGTATTTGTTGCTTCTCCTGATCATCCTGAGGCTTCATCAGGTGTAACGCTGCTGTTTAATGAGCCACCAGACGCTCGAAAACCAGAGATGAGGTGGCGTTTGTATGTTTTCAAGGGTACTAAAGCCCTCGCTGGTAAATTTTTGTACCCTCGCTGGTAAATTTTTGTTGCCTTCAACAATCTCAATCAGCCTCCAATCACCCTATTTTTTTCATTTTTCTCTATAATGTCTTGAGCTGTTGTTCCAAAAAAATATTTCATGTTTGTTATCCGTCCTGGTTGATAAATGATATTTCCCCAATTTCTCCCCTCAACCTCACTCCAGAGTTCATTTATTTGACCATCTTAATGAAATTATGGCCTACATAAGGGAATTATTGATTATTATAGCTTTTAATATGCAGGTCCTCTTTATGTACATCGTAAAAGTTGCTATCTTTTTGGTAAAGAGAGAAGGGTTGCAGATATCCCAACAAATCACCCATCCTGCAGTAAACAACATTCCATTCTTCAGTATAGGTACGACTACAGTTTGGACATGTTTATAATTCCTCATTCTTATTTATTTATGCATTGTATGTTGTATGTACTTACTTTTTTATGGGCTGGTATGATTGAAGACAAGTGGAGGAGGAAAAGCCAGATGGCACCGTGTCAAAAGAAGTGAGGTGTGACTAGCAATCTCTGTTTTTGACACCAATAAGATTGCATTGTGCATATTGATTTATTTCTGTTTGACTAACGCGTTCTGTTGCATTGTAATCTGCAGGCCTTATCTAATGGATCTCGGAAGCACCAATGGGACCTTTATCAATGTGAGCAACTTTTCAGACTACTTTTTCAAATAATAAATTTTCTCTCTGCTTCTTTATATACGATCGATCATCTTAAGGAGTTTAACATGAATTTGATGTTAAATTTGGTATCATTGTCTGACTTTACATTTTTCCCTTTTCAGGAGTCACGACTTGAACCTCAGCAATACTATGAACTGTTTGAGAAAGACACTATCAAATTTGGCAATAGCAGGTAGGTTACTTATAAAGACCATCAATATGAATTTGGTTACTTAAAACATATCAAAGCGTGTGTATGCTCTGGGTATCACAAAACTTGATATTTTCACATCTTTACATGTTGGAGCTACTTATTTGCCTCTCTGTTCTCTTAAAGGTAATGTATGCACCTACTGTTCTCCAAAAAACTGCTTGCATAAGAGGAATCTTGTTATTTATTTTTATTTCTTGAATTGCAGAATAGTGAAAGGTACATGAGCTCTGAACCGAGCTTATGTTCTTCTGCTATAAGGGCTAGGAAATCTGATAAATGCTGCATCTAGGTTACTGACTTTAAGTGGCTGGGAGATTCATGACATGAGTCTGATTGATTGAACTTATGTTTTGCTATTATTGAAAAAGATATTGACTAACAATCCATGTAATTGGTCCTGTTCTTTCTGATTCTAATGAATGTTCAGCCGTGCCCTTTTTTTGTGAACTGCACTGCATTAAATCGGTCTCTGATTATCTGTGGAACAACGCTTCAGTGGACATTGCATTGGGTTGACACTTGTTTGCACTAGAGATTGACATTATCATTACAGTTTAGGCATGGTAACCGCAAGTTTCCCAGTGACACTGAGTTTGCTGTAAGTTGTCACATTCTTAACCATCCCGAATAGATTTTGAAAGAGATGTGGAATTTTAATGCAAATTATGTTTATTGGTGGTCTAGGTGCATCATTGAAACTCTTGTATGTTGCTTCAAATGTGATATAATTATATATCAGTGTCTTCTTCATAGATTTTTCTGTTGGTGTTATGTGTCTGTTTTTTGAACAAACTTGCATAAGCCAATGCCCATGTAATTAGAGCACAAAACATGCAACTCCTGTTGCTTTTGGGTTTCCCATGTTTTCTGAATCAACATTTGTTGGGGAAAGCTATTGCAGTTGGACCAGAAAATAGCTTACCATATAAAGAAATTGGTTTTAGTTGGTTTTAACATATAGGAAGTAGTTACTAGAAGTTGGAGAAGTGCTCACGTAGATGGTCAGTGGCTTGTTCCATTTCTGTTTTTTTTGGTGCATATGCATCAGAAATATATTTCTTCTCACAGTTTTTTTTTGTTGGTGTTTTGTTTCTGTTTTGATTGTCCAATGTCCTTTTGCCCATGATCTGAGGATGTTCGGCTAACTGAACCATGATACTCAACTTATTGTGCTGATACATTGCGTTAATGCTGACTGTTCTGAAATTCGGCCTTTGTTTATTTCTTCATATAGCATCGGCTCTTTGGACTTAGTTTGCTTCAGTAGTTTTGTCGATATTCGTATCTAGAATCACCCCGCCCGGAAGTGTTAAATTTGACTTTGAAGTGAGTATTTCCATTTCAAAATCAGCTAAATATAGTGCCTAGACTATCTGCTAAAAATTGTAATACAGTGCTTGTTTCTTCATGCGCCTCTGCAATCATCTTTATTAATTGTAACTAGTTTTTCCTCTCTCATTTATACTGGACTTGAGTTCTGACCTTTTGTTATGATATATCTGTCTACATTCTATTTTGCTACTTAAAATCAGCTTTCTGCTAGCTTTCAATGTTGCCGGTGCAACTTTAGTATAATATTTCTTGATTTGCAACATCCCTTCACTCTATTGACCCAACTTCTGGTGTTGCAGCCGCGAGTATATTCTACTACATGAGAATTCTATGGAATGACCGCCGTCATGCTATCTGCTCCCGGCCAAAAGCGTTCATTTGGAAGTTGCCCATTCGATGCAGTGAACAATCAATTGGGAGCAATCTTTGCTCAAGTATGTTGACATTATAAAAAGGCTGAATTTAGTCTTCATTTTATGAGCAGGGCTCTCTATGTGGTCGTAAATTAACTTAAATTTTGCACCTGATCTAACCCTTGAGGCATCATTGCACACTTCTGTAAATTGATGAAAAGGAATGGATTATAATGCTGCCACCTTTAGTTATTAGCACTTGAAGAGAGAGAGAGAGAGAGAGAGGTATTGGTATATAAATTGGCTACAAATAAATGATAAGTTAGTATAAGTTTGAATTAGCAATGACAATGAGGTGCCTTTGAAGATCAATAGATTGGAAAATTCCACCCTATCTTGCAAACTATCCAAATTCAATTATATTATATTTTTAACAATTTTAAAATATGCAAAAATCTAATACTCCTCTGTCTAAATAAAATATTATATTAAAATGAAGCTGATCAAAGTCATAAGCTTACAAAAAAAAATCCGGTTTTCAATCAAATTTAGTAGATTTTTTTATTTATTATTATTAGAAATTATAGTTTATCATTTTTATGTAGTAAAAAGATTTCACTTTTTTTTTATACTTTCTGTGCTTTTAAATATTTAGTAAATAATAATTTATATATTATTTTAACATAATTAAATATATAAATGTAACTAGTTCCCATCAATTAAATCACTTTAGTCATATAAACTATTAATCGGTTAACAACGCATTTTTAATTATCATTCTGATTATCTTCTCAGTTTAGGTGATACATTTTATTTTAATAATTTGAGTTCTAAAATAAGATATAACCTGCTCTTCTACATTTTCTTTTTCAATCGCTTGCTCATATTTGGATTTCAAATTATTGTTCTAAAATAAAATTATGAAATAAAAACCACCAACCATGAAATGACCTCACAATCTAGAGTTGGAACATCCAATTCAACTGAGTATTATATGTACTGTCACCTATTTAACTAATCAAAATACAATAATTTTTTCCCCAAATATCCTTACCAAAGACTAAATACAGTACTTAGGCCTAGCACATCATCCATCTTTAGTTGAAGACGACGACATTGTGTGGTCGGAGCTACCGCACTCCGGACATGGACACCTCTGCTACGAGCTTATTATCCGATATCTGCTACAGCTAATGGAGCATCTATGACTTCTCAAGGATCATAACCAAAATTTGCTAATTTGTAATCACCTAAAAATACTTACAACAGATCACTCTTATTCCCACCAGCAAGGAGATTGAAAAATGGATCTTCTCTATTGTTCCTCTCCTTGCCTTCCAAATGAAGCCTTGATTGATTTGTAGTTGATGGAGCTGGTTGTTTAACAGCTACAAAAGCAACCTTCTTCTCTGTTTCCTTTTTTAACCGATATGAACGGGTTTCCAGGAGAGTGTCTTTGCCTTCAGAGGTTCTCATAGAGCATGAGTCATCTCCGACCAACTTATTAATGTTCGTCTCAGAGAATATTCCAGCCGATGGATTGGTGGACACATCTTCTAAAGACACTATATTTGCTGTTGAAGGTTTAGCAATATCTGAAGCATCTGGATCATTCTTAAATCCAGCAGCACTGCAGTTTTCTTGAACATTGATTGTCTCTGCTGTTGGATGGGCAGATGCTATAGCTCCAGATTCATCAACTATGTGAACAAAATACAAAGGCAAAAAAGTTGTGGGACTGGGACATTAGTCTACATCAGCATAAGACCAAGCAATATCATGCAAAAAGAAAAGCTATGAAGCAGGTGAGAACAAACAAAAAACGAACAGATCAGGACGAGAATTGAGAACTAATGCAGTTAGCCAATTAAAGGGATACACAGTCTTCTGAAGCATGATTCAAACCATATATAGAACAAAAGGTTAATACAAACTCTAAAAGAAAGCATCTCTGATCAACGTTTTATATATTCAAACAAGTATCTTTCATGTTACAGAGCACTCTGAGTGAACTACACATTCAACTAAGGGTCCTCCAGACAAAACACGCCAAATAGAATCAGATAGAAGAAAAATGAAAAAAAAAAAAGGATAAATGAAATTCTCAATCCCAGCTATCTTAGAAGCTCAATTCTACTGAATCTTAAGTAACTTATTGAATGATTACAGAAACATCATCATTGTATGAAATCTTCTTTTGAAAACCAGAGTACTAGATATTACCTCCAAGTAAAACCTCAATGTTCTCATATAGTATTTCTGCAGAGCTCAGTGAGAAATCTCCTTGGCCATCCTTCTCTTGACTAGTAGTGGTCTCACTTTTGTGGGTTGTCTCAACTAAGACAAATTTATCCTTCTGCCAAATGCATTCTAGTAATACCCTGGCTTCCTCTTTTCGTGGAAAATATTCTCTGAAGACCTAAATATTAAGTAAATGAAAAGGAGTTCCATAAGAAAATTGCAAATAAGTATAGGCAAAAACAAATAATGACCAACAGGAACCAACATAAAAGCATGCACATAATTTATATATTGCTTCAAACACAAACACGAGTGCACTGACCTCGAATCCTTCTTGGTTTAATTTTATACTTTGTTCCCTTCGAGAAAGAGAAGAAACAGTGTTGTAAAGAAGAACAGCATCAAGAAGCATCTGCAAATAAGGAAATTTTAAATAAATGAAAGACACATCAATTATTTACTTAGCTTTCATAATATGTATGTTAAATCAAAACCCAGGTAACACCAACTCCTTTTGATGTCATAGCTGCTTCATTATAGTACCACTCCCAGAATATTGGCAATTAAATATATCAAAATAACTGAATGATACACTTGACAGATTCAAACTTCAATTAACAATAAACCAACCCCAGTTTTCAATTAACACTTCCTTGTCCAAAGTAAAAAATAGGATGGCTTCAAACAAGTCCAAGAGGAAGGAGAAATCATATTTAGGTCATGGACATTGTACGTTCCATCCCCAAAGTTTCTCATAATATTTCTCTATGTTTCAGAATTAATGAATGTGAGCCCAAAAAAAGATGTACACAATAACAAATCAGACACATCATAACATAAAATTTAGTCATTGCAGCAATTTTAGCACAAACTATCAGCAGAAAAATGGTGCTTACTTGTTGAACCAGTACTCGAATACGTGCAAGCACAGCCAATACTGCCAGTGAAAACTTCATGAAAAATGACCGAGCAAGAAGCGTAGATATCTCTCTTTGTGTATTTAAGAAAAAGTTAGATCTTGCATAGTTGCATTAACAAATTCACAAGGAGAAGATTGTATATCAAATAACACATAGTTCTTGAGCCCATTTTGTGCCAAAAGACATAACCAAAGTACAGCAAACTTGGTTCATGCAAATTCAGTCATACAGGATAAACCAGGGAGAGATGAAGAGAAATCAAAGCCAGCATCAAAATTTAATGGCAATCAACTTCACAGAAGAATTGTAAGAAACCGTGAAAAAAATACAAGAGGACTAACTACCAAGAACTGATAATGACAGATATTCACAGAGGCCAGAGCTATAAATTTGCGTAATAATCTGTGGGACAGAAATGTAAACGTGGATGTCATAACAGCAAATATCATTGCATATATAATCTAACCAACCATGAACATTAATGACATCTTTAAAAAAAAAACATAGTATGCAATACAAGAAAACCTACATATATTTTATATGTGATTCAACTATGTTCAAACATTATCCTACACATTAACACCATCAACAGTTAAGAACTGTAAGGATACATAGCTGCCTTCAGCAAAGGCTCAACCATCTGCAAAAGCAAGACAAAGAAGCCGAGAATGAAAATATTGACTTCATCATGTAATATTGAAGTTGACAGGGGACGAGAACCACCTGCGACAATAGACGGGTAACTCCCAAAAGCCTTTCCAAAAAATTATATTTTCCACCACTGCCTTTTCTCCTCTTCAAACTGCAGAGACAAAAGGAAATAACATTAACAACAAACAAAAAATCCCAACAAAACAAAAGAAATAATGAAATAATGGAACTTTCCTTCACTTAGATATTTGACTCAAGCTACCTATTATTATAAAAATTCTCATTGCCGAACCAGCAATACAAATTCATGGATTTTTTTGAATAGTAGAACTAGAACATAACATAAAATCAGTAAGTGTGGCATTAGCAACAAGCCACTTCTTGGACTAACTAAGATTGATATGAAAATTTGAGTCAGAACACTAAGCACATGGATCTTAGAGAAGTGACACGATAAGATAACTAGAAATGCCAGAGAGATCACTTAAAAACTAATCCAAGTTCATATCTTTGTGGAAGGACCTGAAACTTTATATGCACCGGAAAATTGCTTAGACCAATTGTCTGTTAGTCGCCGTACATATACAGACTGAAAATGGTTCAATATTGACCTGATTTTGTTCTACACTTCTACCACATACGTCTAGCTTCAAATTTCAATGATAAGTAAGAGGAGTTCATATGCTATCAGTTAAAGATTAATTGATTAAAGAAAAGCAGGTAAAACGAAAGAAGAGAGTAAGATGATGTATAATACCCTTCCAAAAGCTGAACCTTTTGCTTTGGCCTGTCGCCATTTATCACCAGAAAGGAGGAATCCAATACCTCATCCAGGTTTGCTGATTTCAGAAGCTTCAAATCCCTTCTTACCTATTCCGCAAACAACAAGCATATCAGAATATCAACCTATAGTTCTGGTGGAGAAACTAAACATAATCAATGCTACAAACCTTCAGGATGTATTGAAAATATGAGCACCTTCGATGTTGATTCTTGTGTTTATAGATAAGTCTCTCCAGAATTCCACATTCTGTTTGAAGCTGACTAGTAAAAGACTTTAATCTTTGTTCAACTGTTTTGATCTCGGAACCCATCTGCATTCAATTGTAGCAATGAATCAACATTATAAACCATGAGGCATGATGTTGATGCACTATTTTCACATCAACAAAATACTTCAACTGCTAAAAGGTTTGCCCTCTTGGCATAACAAAAGGTAATTCAACATGGAGAGAGATACTTTTTCCTTTGCTTTCAATGACTTTTCCGTGGCTTTCATCTTAGCTAGAGACTCGCTTTCATCATCACTGCTGTATCAAAAGATGCAATATTGAGTGTCTGAAAGGCTAGATTTAAACAGTTAGTCATTCAGGTTGGGAAGATGATTTCCTAATAAAAGGTTAATCGAAGTTTCCTAACAATCAAGAACAAGCCTAACAGAAAAAATCAAAAACAGAAACCACCAGGACTATCAAAATCAAAATTTTAGGAATCTTAAACATGAATCTCTCTCCAACAAATAAATAAATCAACACTCAACTTAAGACTTTAGTGAAAAAATGGATAGTGAAGAACTAAAATTTAAAAGCGCAATAATATTTGTCTAGCAAATCAATACATAAGACATCCACAAATGAATTAACCTTTTTAGCTTTTCACAAACACAGAGAAGAAGAAAAGACTACAATGGGATCAAATACACTTCATTATTGGTTTATTGGTACAAATCTTTCATAAACAAAACAAATGAATAGTTAAATTGTAGAGTTCAAACATATTATGATGGGTATACAGAAAACTTTTCAAAAGTAAAACTATTCTTTCCAGATAACTAATGGGCAACACTTCTCTATCGAATTTTGCCATTCATGGTAAGCTTATGATGCTAAATTCTGCTACATCAAAAAACCCAGAAACAAAACAAATTTCAGATATCAAATGTGATGACAGCTCCCCAGTTCACCTAGGTGCATGGAGCTGCAAAATTTGACCGTACAGCTAATAGGTCAAAAAAAATTGAACAAAATAGAACAAAAGCAACAAAACTCATTTTTGTGGTTATCTGTCAAGACTAGTCATCTTATCAACAGAACAAACAAATTTCAGAAAAATATGAACAAGGTACAGGGAGTGGATATCACCAGACACCTCATTACGTCCTCTATTGTCAGCAGTAGAAGGCGATTCTATTAATGATGCCATCATTCATATCCTTCATAATCTCCATATCCTTCAAATTTTCTGTAAAAAGATGAAGAAAATACCATAGAAAAATTTAATTTAAGAGTAAAATATATATTTTTGAGACACCACATGTGAAATTCCTCCAACATACTCAAAACCCACCTCACTAAATGCAATGAAAGCTATTTGTTTTCTACGAAGTTTTAAAACATATAGCAATCTGCCTACAATTACTGTATTGCTAACTGAGGCTTTCTCAGCTTATCTATGGCAAGTCATGGCAAAAGTTATCAACAAAAATCATTATAATTGTAAGGCTAAACGTGAAGAATTATCCAAGAATCAAAACTCTATGTCCAGTTACATAGGAAATGTGCTATGCTATCTATAGCTTTTACATCGCTCACAAAGCAATTACTATGGTAACTAGTGAAACACATTTTTATTATATTTATTTCAGTTTGTGTATTTCATATATCAAACATTAATCAAAGAAATGTCTTCAAGTTCAGAACCCATTTTTAATACCAAACTGTAATCAAAGAAATTCCTTCAAATTCAGAATCCATTTTTCTTATCCCTGGTATTCGCTTTCAAAATAAGAGCAGAACAAATACCAGGAAGAACAGATTAATACCTCTGAAAATAAGAGTGGAACAACCGTTCGACGAACAAGATTAAGGCACTTGAGCCTCCGGCGGAGCACCGACGTCGGCGATGTCCGGTGACAGAGACACAACGATGTATAGCTATCTGGGATTGGATCTGAGATGCTGTATTTTCATCGGCAACACCATGAAAATAAATTACACTAGGCGGTGGACGGCGGGCGCGGCGCAGCGCTGCGGTGTTATATATAGAGAGAGAATGAAGCTGTGAATTTTTGGGTGCCACATTTTTATTGATTTTGTGTATAATAAAAAATTGGTCGAGTCCAAACAGCCCAAAGCCCAATTGGGCTATCCAAACCCTTTATCTTCCCCAACACAAATTGATCTTTTTCATCTCCAACATTCCAAATTCTCAGAAATTTTAATTTCCAGACTCATTGATTTCCCTCTTCACGCATCTGCTCTTTTTCCAATGACGTGGGATATTGATTCCATTTAATTTCCTATAGTAACCTTATCAATAGGTGTCTAATTTCCACAACCACCATGGCACCATTCAGCCACTTGATGCTCACGATGCCGAAACAACTGCTCTCCCAAATCGAAACTAGCAAGTCCCACATTTTCCGAGATTGCTCGTGTTCATAATTTTCCCAACAAAAAAGTGAAATTGATGTTGAGTGTATTTCTAGAGGCAATAATTCGTGCGTATTTGTGTTATTGCTGGATATTTTGCTCTTAGGTGGATGAAGAAAATGATAAATTGGGAAGATAGATTGATGTGTTGCAGCAGACGAGAATTTTTTATGAAGAAGAAAGGATAAATCTCTCTCTCTCTCTCTCTCTCTCTCTATATATATATATATATAGAGTTCAAATTTGCATATATACATCTTTTTTTTAACAAAAAAAATTAATAAATCTGAATGTATCATAATTGTAATTGGACAAGTAATTTCTTCAAAAAAAAAAGAATAAAAAAATTATTATATATACCCGTTCATTCCGCATAAAAAAATAAATAAATATTAACAACAGACTAAAATTTACCCCATTCATTTCTTATAAATTAGTTAATTAAATTTCATCAAATAGATGATAACTTCTACTTCGACTCTTTGAATGCACGGGTCGCTCATATGCCTGTCGTATAGGAGATAATTGCACCTTACTCATTTTTTCATTTATTTGTTTCACAATATATTTCGTTATAGGAAGTTTATGTAGATCGTAATTTTATTTTATCCTCACTTTCTATATCACTTCTTAGTTTCTTCGATTATAATTGTACAATATGTATATACTCTCTCCGTTTTGTTTATTGTGTCAAAATATTTATTGTTTTATGTATTTTCACACACACACACTCTCTCTCTCCCAATTTTAACACCATATCACAAACATTATTTTAAGAAAATATAAATGAATAAGATTTTATGTCATATAAGATATGAGTATATTAATACATAAAATTAATTGTTAATTCTAAATAAAAAAACTAAAATAACAATCAAAACGAAATTAAATCACTTCTTATTTTCTTTGATTATAGTTTTTTTTAGAACATTCTTCGATTATAGTTGTACAATATTTATATGTAGAATCAAACAACATTATTCCCAAATTTTCAGCAACATGTAATTCTTTTTTTTTTTCCTCATTTTGTAAGTAAATTGTTGATCAAACCATCAATAATATATTGTTTCTTAATTGCAATTAACTTCACTAGGTAATTACATTGCCTCAATTTGTAATTATTTTGTCAATTAAAACCTTCTCGGTATGTTTTTACAATCCACTTCGTTGATTTAATTTGTTTAATTAAAACATTCCCATAGAATGATTATTTCAATTAGTTCTCTCCTTAGCAATGATGTATATATTTATTAATTTATTTATTTTTGGTGTGAATGATATGATGTGCATTAATTATGCATACGTCCTTACATAATTATTTTTTACAATACAACTACCTACCATTTACAGCATTTACCAAAGAGATTGCAAATAAAAATGCACTATGAATTACACATGTAACTAACAAAAATTGTCAACCTAAGGAATCGATCGAAAACGACATAATTTTGAGTAAAGCAAGAATAAGAGGTTATAGTTTGTACAAAATGATAAATAGGTCAGCAAATCTTTTGTGAACTCCCCATGTAAAATGGCTTCCAACAACTTAAAAAGGCAACCAAACAACTCAAAAGGGATCTGTTACTGCCAGAAATATTGCAGATGATGTAAAAGGGCTGAAGCGAAGCAGCGAAACGACGAGAGAGTGAGAGAGAGAGTAAAAACAAGGCATGCTATAAGCATACCTGCTGGAACCTTTCATGATATCATTCATCTATCAAAGAATGCAACTGTTTCCTGAAAATTGACATCTTACTAGCTTCAACAGCCATCACTAAACCCGTTGGACGAAAATCTTTTAGCTGCATCATTTGAAAACTCAAATCAGCAAGAAGAACATATTTATGCACTTGCACTTCAAGAGAAAGATACATATAAAAACAAATTATTGATGCATCAACAAAATATACATGCAAAGGAACTGAGAGCTCAACACTGTACTAGATTAATGCATAGATTAACAAATGACAGTTAATGTATTTGAATACTGAGAATACATGCACAAGACAAGGAAGGAAGGAGGGTCTTGATCCAAACAAGAGTGATTAATGATTATTAGAAAACAGCTTATCTCTTTACGATACAAGGCTGACTTTTGTTTTAGGGATATCATCTAGGAACTGAATGATAATACTTGCCTCAGTAGCTGTAACCTGCTGTGCTTGTAAGGGAAAACTGAAGGACCACGAGCTAAGCTGCAGAAGCATTTCACATAGCCAAGGTTTAGAAACTGACAAGAGAGAAGCACCAAATAGGTCCCACAAAAATACCTCAAAGAAAATTTCATCTTCTGGTTTGATGTAAATTACACTTTCTTCTCCCTCTTTAATGGCCCCTCTATCCCGGTCTGCATTTTTGTGCTGCAGGCATGCATGCAAGAAGAAACTATAAAAAATTGTTGATTTATACAGACATTTATAAATATTAGCAATGTATAGAGAGCAATTCCAATAGTGTACCTTGTAAATTTTGCTAATTATTAAATAAAATTTGAAGCGGAAAGAAGTTCGGAGCTCGTCTGTAGGCTTCAACAAGTAAAATAAAATACATTATGAGCAAACATGAGATAACATAACTTGTCTGCCACAATAATATTGTCACTAACCTCATCTTCTATAGCCCACTCCACTTCATCAAAGAGGCCATCATAAAGTGGAGGCAAAAGCTGAGGTGGGAGGTTTACAACACGCTGTGAAACTAAAAGACCAACATCTTGCGCCTGCTCTCCAACCAAAGACTTTAGTTTAGCCATCACATCCATCTCCTGGCACACTTTAAGCAAGTAATCCTTGAGCTCAAGCACACATTTGCTATCCTGATATAAATCAAAACATCATGTGTTAAAACTCAACTTTAAGGTCTAGAAGCGGGATATACATATTCTCAATTAGGAGGGAAGGGCATGAGTAAGTACATTTTTAAAAAAAAAATGGTGGTTGCTTGCCTTACGTGTCCCTAAATTAAGAGCAGTTATAACAGAATATACTCCATCATCTTCATCATTCTCAATCTTGACTACAGTACCAACAGTCGGCTGACCCAATATTGAGTCAACAAAGCCACTCAGATCCCACTTTATAGTATCAAGGTAGGTTTGCAGAAGGACCTTCACCCCATGGAAGTCACTGGGTTTTGGATCAAAGAAGACAAAATCTGCTTGAACATCTCCCTTAGCAAACAAATAGATTAAATGATTAGAATAACTAAAGGAAAAAACATTCTGGTGTGGGATAACAGCAATCAAATGAAATTGGAGAAGATTATGGTTACATAACCCAACCTCAAATTCTTCATCATCAGAAGTGTCAAACTCCCAGACTTTATCGTTGCCGTGGCTCATAACCCCATTAACTATAGACAAGCAAACAGCTTTCAAAATCAAGGGCACATTAGCAAGGAAATAAAAAGGAAGCAGGAAAAACACACCAAAGATCATACCAGAAGAAGTTGTGAAATCTTTACTCTGTAGCTTGGTCTTCTGAACCTCTTGTCTGGCCCTCTGCCTCAAAGTAGCCATAGCTATCGAGCGAGCAAATGGAGAAAAGGTGAGTAGTCGATGCCTCAAGGATTGGTTATGCTTTTTTGGCTTTCGTAGCATTCTGTAAGTTACGGAACCTGTATTAAATTATCCAGGGCAATTCAAGATGAAGAGTTATTTCTTAATGTTGATGAGTTACTAAAATTCAAGTTAACAGGTTTGCAATGAGGTAGTGTCATAATCATGAGGAGACATCCCATGTCTTCATAAACTCCCTCTATAATGGTGTAACTCTTGATATAAAACAGTATGTCTTCTCAACTATCCCACAACCAAATTACAAACTTAAGTAATAATAATAAATAAATAAATAAAAGAAACAGAGAGATCAATCAAGTTTATTACCCGCAGCCCATTAATCCTTTTCTTTTCACCCTAAATAAATAAATGCTGATGTTAAGGATTTTAACATCTAATTAAGCCCAACGGCCTAGTCCCCTTAATTAAAAAAAAAACATAATAATGATTTACAAATTAGTCCATTCGCAAGCAACCAAGATCCAAACATTTGTTCTTTTCAACAACACAAATATTCTGAACATTTCCATTTTCTTTCAGAATATTTTTTTAGAACTTGACTTTTTAAAAATTATTTATATATGAGTAAAAAAAATATCTCATATAATTAGATACAACAATTTCCTTTCACATTCTAGACAACAGGGTAGTGAAAAAATTATGTATTGTTTTATCTTTATAAATTAGGACTGCTAATGTCCAATAAAGTATAATGCTAAAAAATATGAATTAATTTTTTTAATTTATTCCATATTTAACAGTATGAATTTGGAAAATATATTTCCATTATCTGTGATCCATTATTTAAATTTATTTTCTTAATCTTTTGCACAAAAATTACCTTGATTTTAGTTTTGTTTTGATGGTCAAAATATAATAGGATGAGGTGTAAATACACTCCTAAAAATGGTTTTAGTGCATTTAAGCCCGAAATTGAATGGTTGGGGTTCAATTTAGCTCACATGACTTATGATTGTTAATTAACAATTTTGTATTATTACTTTTTTTGATTGGAAAGTCATGCATAAATGTGAATGAGTGTTCGATCGGCAAGGATACAAAGAAATATGGGTACCATTAGGAAGCTCCTGACATAGGCCATACAATAATGCCTTCAATTTGGTTAGACGATAAAGTAATTGAATGGAGAAATTTTGTGGTGAACAACTTTACAAGCGTGGGCACTTTGAATGATTTAAAATTAGAATTATGACATCAAATCATGTAACTGACAGAGAGCTTTGAAAGCTCGGGGTGTAGGCTATTTGATCGTAAGATTGATTTAGCTGACCAAGAATGGGGATGGGTGATAGTACAAAATTACCTGTTAACATTTATTATGGAATATCTATAAGCCTTGCTCTAGATTAGGTGGAAACTTTGCTACTCCATTCAAAGAGGTTTAAATTGATTTTTGTTTCTGATGTGTTTGAATTTCTATATGCCTTGCTCTCGATTAGGTTCTTAATAAACTGGGCTTTAATTTGTAGATGCCGTGTCCCATAATTTTCGGAGGAACACTCATTATGGCTTGAACATTCTAAGATCATGTTCAAATTTAATGGTAGCGAATTGTGACTTGGACGATGTTTCTGTGGTTATATTTTAATCTGATTGATTTCCCTATAGATATCGGTGTTCGATTATTTATTGTTGGTGAGGGTAAAATCAAAGCAGAGAGGCACAATCAAATTACTGATGAAGGTTATATTACTTTTTTATTCTCCTTGTGTTTCATATCTAATTGTTGGAAATTTTTACTAAAAATGCCTAGTCTTTCACTTTACCGATACCAATTCCAATTTCAGATTTGTATTAATGGTTGTGCAGAGATGGGAACACTACCAGCTGAGGCATAAGTTTGCAATCCAGACTAATCAAAAGCTCATGACCCCATTTCTGCAGAGGTGGATTATTAAGCTGATAGGACTTGATTACAAAATACATTACATGAGGGGGTGTGAAATATAGCAGCTGATGTTTTATCTATACCTCAAGACACTACCAACAATCGTCAAGAACTTGTCAGTTATGAAGGGGACTCCAATTTTGAAAAGACTCTCATTCCCCACAGAGATAACTCTTCTGTCTATATCCAGTACACCAATACCAATGGGCTTTGGAGATATAAAGGAAGGTCTGAAGTTGAGCAAGACAAACATTTGAGGACTAAGCATCCTACCGCTAATCTGCTATGCACAAATGGCCTTATCAAGGGCACACTGGGGAAAATAACACTTACGTGAGGCTGAAAACGATGTTTTACATACCTTGCATGAAGCATAATAAGGATAGTCTAGTTAAGACCTGTGACACATGCCTAGTTATGAGAGTTACACTAAGTTGCACATCAGGCTACTGCCTACTATCGAGAATTAGATGGACAGACGAAGCTGAACCAGTGTTTAGAGAACCTCTTAAGGTGCATTACTTCTACTGCCCCTAAAGACTGGTATCGCACCAGTTATGGCTACCCACCTCGCTACCCAACTATGGGGCATTACTGGGACACTAACCTGGGAGTAGTGAAAGAGGCAATTCATGCAAGAATGCTCATATTGCACCAATATAAAACTAAGCTACAGTTAGCTTTACCAAAAGACTCAATGGGACATCCCATTTTTCATGTGTCTCCATTAAAGAAGAAGGTGGGTAAAAATGTCATACCTTCACCAGATTTGTCTGAGAATTCACAAGATGGAACTCTCCTCCTCACTCCAGTTGCAGTTTTGAATCGTCGCACTGTTCTCCGCGGATGCATGCCATTTGAGCAGATTCTGGTACGGTGAAAATGGGGGCGGGCAAGAAATGTTGTGAGACTGACAATAGGAAGAATTGAAGATGGTGGAGGAGAAGAAATGGTGAATGGATCGCAGGGGAAGAAGGGGTCTAAGGTAAAGACTCCATTTTTAGGGCAAAATCAATTGCAACCCGAATAAGGAGATTCGGGTAAGAAAAGAGGGTCAACTTCAGGATTCGGGTCTGGGCTTTGGCCCATAGTTGTTAAAATATTGTCCAGATACAAACTTTCCTTGTTATTATTCTGTGTGAGTTCAAATTTACATTTTTTTCGTGTTTTACTCTGTATTTCATTATCAAATTTATGATTTTATTAATATTTTCTATAAAATAAAAATTAATTATAACATAAATAATTATAGTTAATATTTATCAACAAAAAAATGAATTAAAAAATTAATTTTAAAAAAATCAACTATAATAATAAATTATTGATTGAAGATTGAAAATTAAATATTTAAAAATGATGATAAACCCTAATTGGATGGGGTGAACCCTAAAAATAATCATAAAATTAAAATAAATTACAAAAAGATGTCTAAAATTATGGTTGAATTAAACAAATTCTCTCTAATCTCTCTCCAATTAAAACAAATTATGGTTAAATTAACAATTCGACTTTTATGAATCGGATTACATATTTATTAAATTGATATCAATTTTAAATTAATAATGAATTATGATTGGATTGGACTGCATTATTATTTGTTTTATTTTTTATTTGAAATTATTGACGTATGTTTGTTATTCGCGTAATTTGTTTTATAAATTATATACTGTGAAGTTATAATTTTATTAATTCGCCACTTGAAATATAATTTTTGCAATGATTAGTGTGAATTAATTATTATTATTATTATTATTATTATTATTATTATTATTTCATATTTTATTGCTGATCATAACCAATTAAGTTTCAATTAACGAATTAGTTTAGAAAATAATTCCAATTCAAATTTTGTCCTATTCATGCTATTACTTTTAGTTATTTATTTGAATGAAAACAACATTCTTATCTATTTAATTTGGGGAAGGGATAGAAAGATGGAGGCATAAAATGATCCTAAAATGATATCGTTTCACTAGAGAAATAATAAATAAATGAAAATACCATCATTTCACAAACACGCCTATGGGAAAAAGTAATTAAATGCATAAATATTGACAATCGTTTCATTTTCAATGTTCTTTCATAGCGATATGAATAAATATGAAGTACGAACAGTTTGCCGCTTCGCCATCCCAAAGAAAATTTTATGGATCCGCCACTGCTCATAATCTTTAGTCATACATATATTCCAAGTTTTTATTATGATATTCATATATTGTTACTCATACAAAAATAATTTGAATTATATATATGTGTGTGTGTGTGTGTGTGTGTGTGTGAGTATGTATAATGTTCGCAGTTAATAGTTGAATTCATATTAAAAACTCATAGTTGGATGTTGATTTATGACCTTAGACAAATTATCAAACACTTAGAGGTTTTTAGGCACATTTATGTGAGACGGTCTCACAAACTTAATCTACAAGACAGATTACTCCATTCGATTGATTCAGAAAATGATATTTTTCAATATTAGATAGAAAATGATATTTTTTAATAAGATATAATACTCTTTAATATTAGAAATGATATTTTTTCTCGATTCTAATAATTACAAAAATGTCGACATTTTTTCACTAATCCAAATAGTTAATAATATGACACCGTTTTTCTTCTACGAAGACCAAAAACTAATGCTTTCACTATTATGTATGATATTTTCTTGTGTTGAAAATGATACTTTTTTCAAGTTAGATAATTACGAAAAATCCACCATCTCACAATATTGAATTCGGATTAAAATATTTGTCTAATGAATTTTGACTTGTCAAGTTTTTAACAAGTTTTTATCATAGTTGTTAATTAGCTAGATTCAAATTCATAATTGGTGAACGCTATTAACTTTTTTTTTGGATTTATATCGTTTTTCGTAGGTTTTAATTGAAGCTTTATTTACATTCTTCACTGTACAAATTAAATAATATTAAATGTATTTTGCGCCTTTTTTTACTATAGAATCATATTTAAGATTCATTGCTAATGGAGTTATAATTAAGACAGATTTAGTTTAATTAAATTTTTCTAAGACAAATTTTAATATTTCTATCTGACTTTAGTCATATATATATATAATTGATAAAGTTTAGATGTTAATGTAAACTATGATGATTAGATTATGTATATTTTAAACTATTTATTCATTTATGTCATTTTGATATCTCCACTAATTGCATATTCCGATGTATACTATGCAGATTATTATGTAAATATATCGTAAAATATCACCTAAAATCACAATATTTCACTATTTTTTAGCAATAACATCAAAATATATACATGCAAAGTTTTAGTTTTAGACATTGGAAAAATCACTAATATTATAATTATATATATATATATATATATATTATTGCTAAAATTAAAAAGTGATGTATATCCTCCTCGAAAGATTGTGATTTCAGCTGCAATTAACTCAAAAATTAACATGCTCATTTACATTTTGCATGAAGAAGTGTTTCTTGACATCAATAGTCAATAGGTGTCTTTTCAGTTTTAAGTCTAGTCTAGAAATAGGGTTCAAATTTTCCGTTACTGTTTTACGTGTTTCACCTTAAAATATATGATTTTAATAATTATTATTATAAAATAAAATTAATTTTAACTTAAATAATCATAGTCAATATTTCTCAACAAAAAATGAATTAAAAAGGTTATAAGATTTAATTTTGAATTACTCAATCGTAATAATGAATTATTAATTAGAAATTAAAAATTAAATACTAAAAAATAATTATAAACCCTAATTGGGTGGGGAACCCTAATCAATAATCTTAAAAAAAGTTAATCTAAATCACAGAAAAATACAATTGAAGAAAAATAAATAAAAAAACACATAATTTAAATGTGTAACACGAAGTGTAACATGGAGAGTGTGATAGGAAATCTTAAGTGGTCTAAATAGGTGACAAGCACCTAAATATAAATGCCATGTAGTCATAGTTAAAAAATATTTACCTCTTCCATAATCTGTGGCATTGTGAGAACAACAAAAGAATATTATCAAGTTTATCAAATAATCACAGCTTAATCAAACATATTTCCATTGTATATATCCTAAAAGCGATTTTCCATTTCAAACATGTTGTGATTCTTAGGGAGAAAACATTTCTTGAAAGACAATGTTTTACGACTATTCGACTAACGTACCTTGGAGAGTTCATTCTTATCAGATTTACAACATGTAATTTTACAACAATCATTAGTATCAATATACATATCGGTATGAATATCATTATGAATATATACATATAGTTCTTTTTCTCACACCAACGACTATACATACATAAAATGATACAAAAAGTAAATTGAAACGGAAGATGAAATGACGTCATAAATTAATCACCCTCTCCTCCAACTGAAAATTTGATCCCCACACTTAGCCTTGGCAAACGAGCAGTCACTTGCACGTTATAACTCAGCTTCCTTGTCGATTCGACCTTGAAACACTCGATCTTAAATAACCCTTTACAATTTCTTAGCTAGATACTATAAACGGCTCACTGTGTCACGTAATAAAATCATCTAGGTCACAATTCAGGATTTAATAATTCATTTCCAAAATGGAATGTATAAGCAAAAAGAGAAAAATAAGTGAAATCTATAACTTAATATATAGTTGTAACAAATTTCAAGGAATTGAACACACACCATGAATTCTTTATTAATTTGTAGAAGTTCTTCAATTCCAAAGAGTTTGTCACTTCAAATTGAGACACTAATATGCAATGGGCTTCCATGGTCCCCCTCTATTTCTTTAACTTAAAAAGAATCACCTATATATAACCAATCTTTATATATTATATTCAATTATTTGTTAGGTATACTATACTTTTGAAGTATTAATTAAAAAAAATGAGAATTACAGTTGGCTTTATTTAATATTTATGTAGATGCATGACAAAAAATAGAGCAGTTTCGAGACTAGAAGTAGCCAACCTTATACCCTTTTCAGCTACCAATTAATTAGTAAATTTTTAATCAGGGCTAAATGATAGGACAGTACAAGTTTCCAAAAAGTTCTATATTAATGTCTTGAATTCATATATTTTATCTCATTATTTAACAATTCAAATTAAAATGTATATGTATGTCATGTGTAGCAGGAAATAAATATGAAATTGTGATTATAACACATTTGAATATATATATATATATACACACATATATATATAGGCCGGGTTGTAAATGAACAAAGCCGGTCGCGAGCTATTCGAAATTCGACTCGAAAAAAACTCATTCGAAGTTCGTTCGTTTCCTAAATGAATCAAGCTCGATAAAATTATCGAGCTGAACTCGAACATAGCGGTATTCAGCTCGGCCAACTCGCGAACATTTTCGAACTCGAGCTTAATCGAGTATGTTCATGCAAAAGGGTAAATTAAATAAGCTAGTTTTTCAAACTCGAGCTCGAATATATAAAATAAACGAGCTTTTTTCGAGCATTTGAGCTCATGCTCATTTAGTAAATTTTCAAGCATTTCACGAGTCAAATTCGAACATGACAAATATTTATTGAGCCGAGCTTGAATAAGAGGAAAAAAATTCGAATCGAGCTCAAGCCGAGCTCAATTTTAAATATTCCTTAATAAGCCGAGCTCGAGCATTAGAGTGTTCGGCTCGATTCGGTTCGTTTACAACCATATGTGTGTATATATATATGTATATCAAATGGCATCTTTAAAATCTTGAGCACATGCAAATTCAATTTATGAACATTTCTCAAGTATGCATGACTACATCATAAAAAGTAGGGTGATGGCCATATACAAAAATGGAAGGATGAGCTTTAATTAGTTATAGTGTGAATTATATATGTGACCAATATTTATATTACCCTCCCTATTCTAAAATAGTATTCCAGTTGGCATATTTACTTAAATAAATTTTTAAATGAATAAGGGTCAAATAGTTCAATCAGTTATTTTTCGAAAGCTCACGTTGTCCTCTCTCCTTAACTAGCTATTTGGAGTCCCCTCAATTTTTAAAACAAGTTCACATTCTTATACGTAGATGAAAAATTTAACACCGTTAACAAAAAAGTACTCGGATCTTTTAACACACTTTTACACGCACTAAAATATTATTACAAAGCCAAAAAAATTGGAACTCGTGTATTTTTCTATTTTTTTTGGCTACATCATACTTCATTTAAAAAAATATAAATCATAATTTAACACTCTATATATATTGTACGATGTGCATTGTGTTTTACAAATATTTTTAATGATCAGGTTAAATCAACTAAAACTAGAAGCTTTAATAAAAAATTTATAAACACTCGTGGTAAGATTATCAGTCCTAATTATTTAACAATTACTCCAAATTATTAGTACTAACTAATTAAAATTAAAATATTTATAAATTCAAATAATAAAATAATCAACCTCGTTAACAGTAATGAACTAAAAACTAAAAAAAAAAGAACTAAAAACTAAGAATGACTATAAACCAAACAATGAAATAAGCAATCTGACCTAATTATAATTAATGAATGATCAATAATAATTAAAAACTCTACGTAAAAAGTTTAGCGTCACTAATTAAATGCATTTTTTGCATAAAAAGAATTATAACTTTTAACAATAATAATCCTCCAAAATTAACAAAATTATGCCTCGAAGGGAGGTACTTCTCTTTTTAATGCACATCATGCAGTATATATAGAGTGCTAAAGTATAATTTATATATTTTAAATAAAGTTATATGTTGGAAAAAACATATGCACATTTTTTACATTTTCTAATTGTGTAAGTGTGTGAGAAACATGTGCATTGGTGTGCAGTTGTTAACGGCGTTAAGTTTTTCATCCACATATATATGAGCTAGTTTTAAAAGTCGATGGGATTATTTTTTCCAAATAGTCAAGATGAGGGCAATAAGCTTCCGAAAATAGTCGAAGGGCTATTTAACCTTTATCATTTTATAAAAAATGCATGTACCATCAATCTCATAATCAAAAAGATCAAAATCTTGTGACGGTTATTCTTTGATATTTCATGAGAATGATGCAAAGATTTAAATGTTTTAGCTAGCTAGCTAGCTAATTCCTTCATACATATATACATACACATATATATATATATATATGTTCATGATGCAATAATGATGATTAAAATTTAATTTAAAAAAAATTGCCGCAAATATTTTAACTAATATACGTCTTATTTGTATGTATTTTAGAAGTAAATTAATTAATATATACTCTAAATTAAGACCTGAGAAATTACATATTATTTCTCCATCAAAATATTGAGGGCACAAAATAGAATATTACCTAGGGTTTTCTCACAAGTTCAAGGTCGAACAGACAATGAAGCAAAGGCTAACTGCAACCTCGGCAGCTCAGTTGACAAAGAATAGCATGGAAACCACTGACCCTCGTTTCATATCATCGATACACGTCATGACAACATAGTCGTCGTCTCGTCGACGATCTCGAATTCCCTTCCGATCGATCAAGAAAACCCTAATCAATACGACAAATACAAGCCATATATATGTATAAATTAAAAGTAGACAGAATTAATCGATCGGAGAAATTATTGACACTAACTAAGCTTTCGAAGATAAGAAACTAATCAAGATAAGAGGAGAGAGAGAGAGAGAGAGAGAGAGAGAGAGAGAGAGAGAGAGAGAGAGAGAGAGGAAAGTCATGGAAGCAGAGGCGGCATCGTGTTGATTGTTGATGAGTTGAATTTATAGGCACACAAATAAAGTTGCAAAGATATATATTTGGTTCGTACGTGTGAAATATAATAAATAAATCAAATAATAATCTAAGTGGTTAATATGTATTTGCTCTTACACGTGAATACAACGTTTGACTGACGGGTGAAGAAGATTTTAGCCTTTGCATTTCTCAATTTTCACCAACCCATTCTTATTAATTGCTCAAATTAAAATTGCATGAAGTTGTGACCCTAATCTCTCTCTCTCTCTCTCTCTCTCTCTCTCACCAGCCCCTACCTAGTGTTGCATTAATTAAAGTTTGAGGTTTTTTGATTTTATTAAATTTTCACTAGTCACTACTATTTCTCACTAGTCACGCTTTTCTTTTATCAGCAGTATTAATGAGGTACACATTTTTTAATTAAAAGGTGTTGGGTTATTTTTTAAGATACATTTCTTGTTCAAGTTAACGAATATTCAAGGTTTGGAATATTTCTTAAATTTTCTCACTAGTCACGCTTTTCTTTTATCAGCAATATCAATGAGGTACAAATATTTTTTAAGATGGATTTCTTATTCAAGTAAACGAATATTCGAGATTTTTTTGGATTTCTTAAATTTTCTCACTAGTTAATTACTTTTCTTTTATAAGATATATTAATGAGGTACATATATTTAATTAAAAGGTGTTGGGTTATTTTTAAAGATTCCTCCACGATAAATTATGTTAGCTCATATATATAAAACAGTAAATTCTTAATATATTTTACAAGCAAAAGGAAGAAGGTAAATATATTTATTTTACTATAAGTTCCATACACATATATATATATAGGATTTGGTTCAAATAAGAACAGTGCTTCATGTAAGAACGTGAGAACAATGCTTGTTTAGTGTAATTTTAGTGTTTTTCTTACTGTATTTTGATGTAATTTTTTAATTTTAATTTTTAATGCTTTTATCATTGTATTTTAGTGCTAAATGTTTTAGCACCAAAATAAAATAAGAAAATCACTAAAATTACACTAAACAAGCACATTCTCACGTTCTCACACCAAACTTAATTAGTTCCTATTATAACCAACTCATATATATATAAATAAAGCCCACATTTCATGTGAAATGTCATATTCCTATATATGAACCCTTTTTGGTCCACTATATTGATCTTTGATTTAAATAAGAAAATATATATATTATTTTAAAAATGTACTGTCGTATATATAAACTAATACATATATATATATATTCTACTAAAGTGAAACTTTTGAATGATGACGTACATTTCTGTTCATCCAAAATTCCAAAATCAAACGAGAAAATTAACTTCCCAACCTTTTGCAATAACTTGAAAAGACAAATGCTAATGATTAATGGACGAATGAAATTAAACGAGCAATTAACCAATATTCTAACTTCATAATTAGTTTTATCTCTTTTAATTTATGAACTTGTGCCATTCTTTTTATCTTAATATTTTAAATTTAATTTGAAATCGACCATTATTTAAGATTTAATCAACCAATTAATTATCTACGTCGATCATTTCAATCACATCATTTATAAGTATCTCCAAACTTTATTCTAATATATATATATATATATGTATATATATATAAGTTCGCGCAAATTTTTATTTTTTTTTTTGAATTGGGGAAGGGATTAGTGGAGGATCCATAGGGGGTTGGACGCGCACTTGGGCCCCGCCTCTCCCTACAAGATTTTATATTTTTACACTACATTTTTGCCGCTACAGGAGTTTGAAATGCGGGTGAAGGTGTCACTGATGAGGCATTGACCCTCCAAATATTTTGGTCTGGTTTGGTCACTAACGGTGGGCGTCATACTCGAGACTCGTCTTCCTTCTACACAGGAATCTCCACCGTTTGAATGTTCTCACGAGGACCAATCAAAGTAAACTTATGATCTACACAACACTTGGATTATTTTTGTCCATAGGAAGGTAAAGTACATGATCCCTTAATTAGTTACATTTTACCAAAAAAAAGTAAAATATGGTATTATAGAATTTTGTGCACTAGAACATGGAGAATATTATATATATATATATAGACGTACACATGGAAATTAAAATACTACGTCCATATTCAACATTTCTCATATCATGATTGATTATCTCTCACCCCATTACCATATTTAAAATTTATTGAATAACACATTTTTTTCTATGACTACAGTAAAAAAGATATGTGCAAAAATAGCAAATCATATATATATATATATATAATATATATATATAACATAATCTGAATATTTATTACCTTTGTACAATATTTGAAGACAACTCAACCTTAATTCCCAACGTTACCAGAATCCTGCAGCTCAAACTCATTTTCAAGAATGTGTTGGGCCTACAACACGATAAAACGGGCTCTACGGCATCCATTCTCGCTTTGCCAAAATGATCACCCAATTTAAATGACTCGTCACTCGTATTTTCGGGTGACGAGGTTGCGAAGATTGTTTGCATATAAGGCAATGGTGTCCATGCAAAATCCTTGGCAAATCAACAGTCCTTGCTTGTTATACTTTAGATTCGTAGGCTGTTCGACCTTGGAATATGTTGGGCAAAAATTGGGGGATTTTATTTATTCTAAAAAAGTACAAAATTATTCACTAATAAATTAATTAGGATCTATGCATATCAACCATTTTTATATTTCAATTAAATTTTATAAGCACACGTTCAAATTCTTAGAAACCGCCAATAGATTTTCATATATCCAACAACATTATTTAAAAGAGAATATCAATCTTCCATGTTAAAAATGGTAACATTATATTAATTCATATCTTAATTTATTTTAAAATTTCTAGGAAAATTCACCGTTAATTAATTACTTTTTCCATGTTAAAAGGGTAGGTGACATCTAACTCACACAGAAGCTCAACACTTAAATTCTCCCTCCGAAAGATGAGGAGTACAATCATTCGACCACGTGAAATTCTCTAGTCCAAATAATATGAATCAAAAAAAGAAAATCATAAAAATCAGAGTTTTATTTAATTCTTGTTACGACATATATGTTATTGCAAAATAATAATTTACCTTAAATAGCATAAATATTTTAAAAAAAAAAAACAACCTTAAACTAGGGTTTTTGGACACGTTCAAGGTCGAACAGACAACGAAGCAAAAGTCAACTGAAACGAAGACTGCTAACTTGACAAAGCATAGCATGGAAACCACTCACCGTATTTCTTCTTCCGACCGGTTCACCGCCGCCGCTCCGGCCGCCGGTTCTCTACTCCGTGATGGATATGCATAACGAACTAGCTAACGATCGATATCGATATTGATATCGATCGATATAGATATAGATATATAAATTAAAACTACGTTTTTTAAAACGAGATTTAACGACGTTTGGAGAGATTAAGGTGATGAAGAAAGAAAAAGGGTGATTGCAGAGGTTGAAACTGAATTCCATAATGAAATGGTGAGGTAAGTAGCAGATTTTATAAGGCTTCGAAAAATGAAATAAAAAATATATATTAAAAAATATTAATTAAGGGACGTTTGGCTCGTGTGAAGCAACTCAATAGTTGCTCGCACGTGAGAGGAAAAAGGGGAGTTGACTGACTGGTGGGATTTAATTTAAGGGGGTCCTTCTCAACCCCCCCACCTTCCACTATTTTTTTTATTTTTCTTTTCATAAAATTATATTTTTAGTTTTTTTAAATATATTTTTTTAATTAATGAAACATTACTCACTTTTTTAAAATTTTGTAAATTTAACATTGATCAATTTTACGATACTAAAATCGTACGTAATTGATTGTATTTTAATATTTCTATTTCCTCAGCCGCGTGAAAAAAAATAAAAATCATTCAATCAAAAAATCTTAAAATATAATCAATTACCATTTGTAAATTTTTTTTGTAAAGTGGTCACTATTTTGTTATTTTGAAAAAATTGATTATTTTTTAATGTGGGTATCAAAATTTAATTTGCTTTTAGAAAAATTACACTCTGATGCTTAAATTTGAGTTCTTTTTCAAAAATAATTCATTTTTTCAAAATGAACGGTTTCAAAATAAATGCAAATTTAATTACATCAATCAATTTTGTGTCCCAAAAATCATACGTAATTGATTGTATTTTAATATTAATTTTCTCCAACAATGTAAAAAAAAACCATCCAATCAAAAAATCTTAAAATTAATTACGTACGATTTTTGGACGTAAAATTGATCAAATATTATATTTACAAAAAAAAAGTTAAAAAGTGACTAATGTTCCGTTACTTTTGAAAAAATGGGTTATTGTTGAAAAATAACTCAAAATTTAGGTATCAAAGTACAATTTTTTAGTTTCTTCTTCTGTTTTTTACATTTCATTTGTAAATATACAATGTATATAATTTTATGCTGCAGTGCATATATAAAATATTAGATTAATATATAAACTATAGTACGAAATATCATTTAATAATAAACATTCACTATATAGTAAGTTTTATATCTTTGTAACGTTAATATTAATTTGTGAATATATATACATACATATACATATACATATATATATATATATATAGATTCTTTTTTCCTGCGGTCATACATCATTGCATGAAAAGTCCCTGGGATTAGGTGTTTTGATACCCGTGAAAATATTTTCGATGAAAGAGAATTATATTAAAAGTTTCCTCTTCTTTTTCTATTATAAATTAATGCAATAAATTCCATGGTTACATATAGATATTGCCCCACCCCCGACATGAAAATAAAATCTATAGCAAATTATAATTCTTCCATTTTGTTTCATTCCAATTCTATCTCTCTGTTTCTCCTAAAAAAACTATTAATGCAAGTGTATTACAATTTACACATAAATTGTAATAATAATTAACGTAGGACTACAATTAATATTAATTATTAATGAGTCGTTACCTAACCCCGACACCCAAATTCGACCACCAACTGTTTAATTTCAATAACATTAGACGCCACGTTTAAACTTAGTCAATTACATCATTATGTTTTAGGGCAAGTCTCTTGCACATAAGATGTACATGAGATGGTCAACGTGTTGATCGGGTCAACGCGTGTTGACCCGGTCAATGCTTTGACCAAAAAATCCGTCAAAATTAGTATCATTCATAATACTGAAAAGTATCATTTCAAAGGCTAAAAAGTATCATTTGTATCAATAAAAAGTATTGGGCAAAATAAAAAAATAAAGAAAAAAACTGTTAAGATCAGTATCAATTGACACACTAAAAAGTATTATTCGAAATTAAAAAATGTATCAATTGTATCCCTAAAAAGTATCACAAATTTTCACAATTTTTTTGATCAACGCTTTGACCGAGTCAACGCGCGTTGACCCGGTCAACGCGTTGACCGTCTTATATACATCTTATGCACATGAGTTTTTACGTATGGTTTAATTTGAATGGAATTAAATATATCCAATTTTTTCGGCCAATAAAATATGATATGTCCGGTTTATAAACCATGTGGACAGCCACGTCAGCACACACGCACAAACGATAACATAATTTTTGTTATTTTCTCTTTCTTTTTTTTGTTGAGAAAACCATCTTTTACGTACATACTTTTTTTTGTTTCTAAAAGATAAAATATATTGATAAAAATAATAAATCGACGTTTTTTGTTGCGCAAGTGTTGATGTGGCTGTCAACGTTGCTTATAAACTAGACACGCGCGCTATAATTAACTGGCTGGAAGAATTAGAGATGTTTAATCTCATTCAAATTAAAAGGCGGTGTTGTAATTGACTAAATTTAAATGTGGTGTTTAATTCGTAAAACGGTGGAAACGTTGTGGTTTATTTAGCAATCGACCCTTAAAAATCGAGCCATTCAAAAAAACATTCATGCATTTACGATTGCGGATGAGATTTCACGTTGCACTCTTCGTACTTGACTCCATGTTACCATGTTACACCTTCAAATTATGAGTTTTTCTTGTATATTTTCTTCAATTTCAATTTTTTTTGTGATTTATATAGTTAATTAGGATTCATCCAATCCAGTTATAGTTTATAAATATTTTTTTAGTATTTAATTTTTAAATTTTAATTAATAATTAATTATTATAGTTAATTATTTTATAATAATAATTTATAATTTTATAATTTATTTTTTTGCTGATAAATATTGAATTGTGATAATGTTTATAGTTAACTTTTATGTTTATAGTACGTGTACTAGTCTTGATTTTATCATGGTCTAATTAAAACCACGAAATTCCCATTCACTTGAGAAATGTAATGATTTGTTTTATTTAATTCACACACACACACACACATCTCACAATTCTTGATTTTACATCATTAATAGTAATCCAAAAATAGATGAAGCTTTTTTTTTTTACTATATATGGCACAATAACGACAAACATAATTTAGAAACATGACAAATGACTACCATTAATTTTATTTTATGTAAAAGCCAACTACATTATTAGGTAATTATTCAACGAAATATACCAGCTGCCCTGCAATGCCACAACCACAACATCTATTACCTGTATTTAATAAATAAAGGGTAATTAAATTAAAACACATTTATTTTGTAGTATCTGCAAAATTATAAATTAAAAAAATATACGCATATTGCAGTTTTATGCTTGTGTTGAAGTAATTAAGTCGTAGGACCTATCATTAATTAATTATTTGACCAAACAATTATAAATACAGGATTTGGACCATAATATAATAATTAATAACCCATTTTCACTGATCAGTAGTTAAAATGCGATAAAATCAATAAATAAATTAATAACCATTCTACTATTAATTTTAAATTTAATATAGTAGTCCCTTTGAACCACTTATTTAGCTATTTAAATATGTGTACTGTCTCTTCGGTTGGATTTATTGTCATTTATAGAAAATTAGGCATATATAAAGTTTATGTGCATATTTCAATTTGAATTTTGTAAGGGGAATATATATTTTATTAAATTATGTTATGACTATCAAAAATTTCATATATACTGAGAAGTATAAGGCCTTGTCTATTTTTATTTTCAACATCAATTTTCAGTTTTTAGTATTTCCAGTTTAATTTATGAGTAGTATTGGTTTTTGAAATAATGTAATGATTTTGTTATGATGAATAATTTAATGTTTTGAGTTATGTGTTTGGAAAATAGGAACATGTTTGTTTGATTATATTTTCAATTTGAAATTTGTGGTTGAGATAAAAGAATAAATATTTGTCTGGCTAACATGAATTGATGAATATTTAAATAATTAGTCCCACTGTAATGATATATATTATTAAATATGTTATATAGAATCGAAAAAAATGAAAACTGCAACTAAAAATGAGTAAAACAAACGTGTTTCCGGTGTTTTGAATATAAAAAGTGAAAAATTTTAATTTGGAAATGAGAACAAACAAGACCATAGTCAATACCACAAGTCGGGTGTCTGAGTTAAAAAAAAAAAAAAGAAACAAGGCCATAGTCTTTTTTTGAGTTGGGGATTGGGAAAGGCGCAACTGAGGGAGCCGGTGGGAGCCTTGCCCCTCAGCCAAAAAATAAATTAAAAATTTACATGTGATATTTTCAAAAAAAAAGAAAAAACAGTAATATGATTATTAGTGAAGAACAATTTGACCACTCAATTAAAAATATATATATATACATACATACATATATATATATATATGCATCTGTCTCTGAAAATGGAGATTATGATTCGTACCCACATCTCCCAACCTTACAAAGGGAAGACATGAGTGACACGAACTAACATATTTGATTATGATAATTATGTATTGAGAGAGAGAGAGAGAGAGAGAGAGAGAGACTATTGCAATGTTGTTAGAATAAGAGGTTATATTTTTTGCAGCAAGGCCAACTACCCTAACACTTTGAATGCCTACCAAACCAAACCAGGTTAATGCCAAACCTCACCAACCACCATATGGTGCCAAAAACTATGTAATTTTTTTCATTTATTTCTCTTTTGCATTCTCTAACTTTGCTTAATTTTTATGAGTCACACCTATGTGCTTTTGATTAATTTATTTTTCCATGAACTAATCAAGCAACTTTTTTATAAATTAAGCCTTTTTCTTCACTTTTTAGCCCTTTATTTTCAAAAAGATTTTGGAGTCACAACCCACGCACATGATGCAATTATAAACACGTAATTTTACATTTTCAGAATATATATACACGTGGGTTGAAATTTTCTGTTATACTTTTTCGCGTTTCACTGTCAAATTTATAGTTTTAATAATATTTATTATGAAATATAAAATAATTGTAGCATAAATAATCATATGAAATATAAAATAATTGTAACATAAATAATCATAGTCAACATTTATTAATAAAAAAAATTGAATTAAAAAATTATAAAACATAATTTTGAAAAAAATCAGCCATGATAGTGAATTTATTAATTGAAAATCGAAAATTAAATATTAAAAAATAATTATAAACCATCGTTGGGTTGGGTGTACCTTAAAAAAAATCATAAAATTAAACTAAATCACAAAAAAAAAATCATTACACGAAAAACTTGTAATTTGAAACATAGAGAGTACAACGGGAAATCCCATCTGCTAACTCTTAAGTCTAACCAACATTGTTTAGATTGAGCTACCCACACACATTCATCAATAATGCCTGCAAATTATAGGGTAAATAAATGTTTAGTTGGTGTAATTTTAACACATTCATCAATAATGCCTTCAATTTGGAAGAAGACATTACTTCAGATGGAAATCAATGTAAATGCAAACTATTAATTAACATACAAGATAAGTATTACTTTTCTTGTATTTTTCATTTTTGTACGTTTCAAAATTATAATTTACATATATATATATATATATATAATATTATGTACGTGGAGGGTTCATTTATATGTCCTAACGTGTTAATTTGTGAACAATGTATTTTTTTTAATTCTATATGCTTATTTTCATCCTTCATGATGTTATTTTTCTGTAGTGATGTTTTCTGTATTTTTTTTTATTCAAAATTGAGGGATTTTTTTTATTTGTGATGGCATATGTTGTTTTTCTAATTCTAGATGTTCACTTTAACACTTTACAATGCTTTTTTTTTTTTGTTCGAAACCGATGGGATTTTTTTTTGTGATAACACGTTGACAAAATCTTCGGATACCATTTTTTCTATTCCTAATGCTTAAATTGAGGCTTGGTGATGCTGTTTATACATTCACGGGTTAACACGTCAGGATTAATTCACAACCTAACCCTTCCCTATTATCCTATTACGTATAATGTATATATATATATTATATACTCACACATAATACATAATATATATATACACACACACTACATAATGATATGAGAAATTAATAACATTTCATCTTAAATTGACCAGTGAGGGCATATGTGTGCTCATTTTACTTTAATTTCCAAACCTATGACCTACTCCAATAGTAGTAGTGGTCATGCAATTTCAGCCGTTGGAATGGAATATTTATATATATGAACATCGAATATATAAACAAATTTACAAATGAGAAATAAATTAAATGTGAATGTAAACCACAACCTAAACTACCTCCTCAAAATAGCCACCAACCCCCACCCCCACCCAAATCACACACACACACACAAATTAAATCAATAAATAAATAAGACCATACACAAAACACATACACTACAAGTATAATATTTTATAGGTTTGGTCTTGGACATCTCCCTTCTGTCATGCAGATTCGACAATGACAATATATATATATATATATATATATATATATATATATATATCACAAAAAAATTGGACATTGAGGTATGAGTAGTATTTATTAAATTATATAACTTGTTTTTATGTGAATAGTAACCCGCAGTCAATACCGAGGTACACACTGAGTAAATTTTATCTCTATGTAATAATCTGTCACTTGGCAGGTTAAGTGTTACGCACTGGGTAAATCCCGTCCCTGTGTAATAATCTGTCATTTGACAGGCCAGATGTGACAGACTCACACTTATTGGTATTGGTGATGAGATTTGAACTTGAGACATTTGTCCTCAAGATAACACCACTCGACGTCGCACTAGGTCATCCCCAAGAAGACAAATCTAGCATGACACTCTTTGTCCGTAGGGATGGCAATTCTACCAACGGGTTTGGATCCCCGCGGGTACCCGCCCCTAATGGGGTGGATTTGGGGATAAAAAATCGGGTATGGGACAGGTGCGGATATAAATTTTAATACCAGGGTCAGATTCGGACGGGGGCGGGGGCGGGGGAATAGATACCCAGCCCAAACCCGCTCCGATTTAATTTAATTCATAATTATGTATTTAATAATTATCGATTTTAAAATTATGATTTATCCTTAAGACTATAATACTTGGTTTTTCAATCTTTAAAAATAAAAAAGTATATATTCAAAACTATATATTTAATAAATATAAATTTTTATTCTTGATTTTTTCAATTTTAAAAAATAAACAATATATAACGGGTACCCGATGAGTACCCTTCCCCGTTGGGTAATCCCCACCCCGTACCCGTTCCTATTTAAACTGGATGGGGCGGGTATGGGGGGTTAATTTATCATGCGGGTATATATGGGAGTGGGGGAGCAATACCCGATCCCGCCTCACTCCGTTTACATCCCTATTTGTCCGTGTATAATATACATGCATTGACGATCACTTCTCATTTTGGCACCACGATTGTGAAATATAATATTTTTTATTAATATAATTGCATATTTCAAATACTTTAAATCAAAGTTGAAAATCATAATCATCCAGATGTGGAATATAACTAATCTTTATGAATAGTCTAAACTACTCCGTCAATGTTTCTTTCTTGGTGGCAATTAAGGTCATATAATTGAATCAAATTCATCGTGTACTGCTTGAACATCGCCTCGAAAAAAATTCTAGCAAACTCACGTTCAATGTTTTCTAAACGAGCCGATTTCAAACTTGAAAAATCTAACACGCTTATAACCCTGGTGGCATCGAAAATCGTAGCTTAATCACTATATCATAATATATATATAGTATAATTAATGATATGACATGAACGTAAATGATTCCAACTTTACAGAAATTAAATTTTGTCAGATCAAAATTTCACACGAAATATTTGGCAGGTCCAGTTTTGTCGAAAAATTTGCATTTAACAACTTTACAGCAGTACCTGTCTTAAAAAGAAAGTGGCCAAAAACTATTTGTTGATAGGGACTTTAACCTTGAATAATTAAATAGTAAATAAACAAATAAATAAATAAATAAATTGTGGTACATATCGAAACAGACAATCTAATCTTAACCGTAGTTTCTGAAGTGTGTAAATTACTAAATTAAGCAATCAAAGTTCTTGGCTTATAATTATATTCCTTTTGTCTAATTGTATAAATCCATGAAAGCTCATTTTTAATTTCTTGAATTAAATAATGGCTAAAATATCTGGATACGACCTAATTGCCTTTAATTTATAGTCTATTAGTTCGCCACTTTTGGTCTCATATTTTAAGTTTTTGGTTCCATAATTTATTATCTCGACAATTTTGATCTCAAGTGTTGCTTTTCCAACATTTTTAATCCTAAAATTAACAGTATATTTTTTTCTTATATATTTTTAGACATTTTTTCCGTATATTTTGTCGAGAATTTTGCTAAATAAAAATCGTATATTGGTAAGAAGTTGAAATGGTTTTGCTAGACATTTTGCTGGTTATTTGTTGGGCATCTTCCTTAATATTTTGTTGAATATTTGCTGAATTTTTTTGAGATATTATGTTATTTTGTTGGTTATTATGCTGAACTTTTGTTAGATATTTTTCTCTTTTTTTTTTCTTAATGATTTGCTGAAAAAATGAATAAAAAATGTCATTTGAATACACACACACACATAGGGGTTGGTTATAATGAGAACTAAGTATTCCCGTGAGAACTATAAACTATGCTTATTTAGTGCAATTTTGTAGCTTATCTTGTTGTATTTTAGTGCTAGTGTCACTAGCACTAAAATACAACAAGATAAGCTATAATTTTTTTTAAAAAAAAATAACACTAAAATACAATAAAATAAGCTATAAAATTGCACTAAATAAGTATGGTTTATAGTTCTCACGAGAATACATAGTTCTCATTTGAACCAATTCCTATATATACATATACATATACATACTACACTTGAGACTAAAAATGTCGGGAAAAAAAATAATTGGGACCAAAAATGAAATATATAGGATCAAAAGTATTTTGACTTTATTCTAATTGGACTAAAAGTGAAAGTATCCCTTAATTATATTCAATTTTATTCAACACTATGTATAAAGTTTATTATGCATATTTAATGACGATGTTTGACGCATTTAAATTGCTACAGTAATATTAATCTATTAAAAAAGTAATATAAGGACAACATTTATTTAATGACATTAGTTATTTAAAAATCTTGAATGCATTGAGAATGTTGGAATATCCAACATAGTTATTTTTTTTTCAATAGAATAATATAGTCTTTAAGTGTAGTTCTATTCACAAACCCTATTTTTCTCTTTACAGTCCTAAAATTAATTAAACTAAAATTATTATTTTATTAGACATTTTTACCGTTAATGACTCACCACGTCATAATCGAGCAAAACATAATAAAGCCCCCAATTAAAATACAACCCCCATTAAAAATTAACATAATATGCGATCAACATACTTATCGATCACTGATTTTCATTGTTAAAATTATTTTTTAGAACATGAAAAATATTTATGTTTTCACATAGTAATAAATTTCTCTCATAAATAGATTAGATGGAAATATTTAACAATTCAAATAGCTTAGAAATCATAGAAAACTCAAAACAATTTTTTTGCAGAAAGCTTTTGATACCATTTTGAAGTATTGACAAATGAGCATTGCATAATGTTTATGTTTATTTTATGACTAAACAATTTTTTTTTAAAAAAATTTTTGTTAAATAATCGTGTAAGATTGATGGAATCATACTGGCCACAAAAATTATATGTAAATCATAATTTAATTAATTATGAATTAATGTGGGGATTATGATTTTTTTTAAAAGGAAGGAGATTATGGGATTTTATGTGATTGAATTAAAGGATAAAAAGGTCCATCTAATTAATATTTATATTTTAAAAAATTGTAGGGGTTGTAGGAAGAAAAATGAGGGTTGTGAATAGAATCACCCGTCGTTTAATCAACAAAAAAAAGGGCCAATCCCATTTACAAACGTAAGACAATCAAAGCTCTTTTATACCCCCATCGTTCCATCTATATAGACTTATTGAATTTTCACTAGATTAAAGAAAATTATTAAAAAAGATAATATTTAAACAAGTAAACATGCTAATATTCTCATATTTATTTCCTTTGATAATAACTTAATATTTAATATGAACATATTGAACGGGGATATATATAATTAAGCTCCAAAACCACTAATGGTGATTTCAATCGATTTTTGGAATGATCAAAAGGTATTTTATTTTGGCCTAAGAATGAGTTTTCTTCGTTAATAAAAATTATGATATTACTTGAAATTAAATATCCTCAAAATTATGATTCATTCATCGTTTTTCTAATTACCTAGCTAGCATCAGTCTCAATTATTTTCTTAAATAGGAGCTTAAGTTATTAATGTGTAGGAGAATATCACTTTAATTTGGAGGAAGATATAATTATTTATTAATTTATTTTGCCATGAACCTCCAAATAAATTCTTGCTATATGGGCTTAATTTTCAAGTTGTGCAGACCAATTACCCTAGTCTTGTTAGAGGCCCAAAAAAAAAAATCAATTAAATTTATTTCTATTTATCTAGTGCGCATCATGGTAGCGACTGCGGCGGGTTACCCTCGACATCCAAAAAAAAAAAAAAAACTGCATGTAGTTGTAGTGAACCCACAAATTTCTCCATTTTTTGTGATGATTTTCTGAAAATAAGATAGTCGAGCCGAAGCTAGAAGAAATGGGAGGAGGATAAAGAAGAAATACGAGAGAGGAGCATAGAGAACGAAGAGGAGGAAACTTAGATATTTTCTCATCAGATTTTCATAGGGCAAACCTAATATTTAACTATACGATACTTTGAAATACGAAAGTAATAAAAGTCCAATTGATAATTAAATAAGAGGTCATCAAGATGTTTCTTTACTCACTTGGCTTCACAAAGTAGTCTAAAATATATCTACTTCATCAACTGAAAAAAAAATATAAAAATATTAGTCAATTTATTTGTCTTAATACTTAGTTAGAGATACATTTCTTGTTAAATGAAGCTAGTACATAATCGTAGACAGAAATGAAGAAACATTGATAATTAATATAGTTATATATTTTCCCATTTTGAGGGAAGAATATTATATATAAATTAAATTACATACATAATTAAGAGAAAAAAATAATTGAAAAAATTAAAATTAGAAGAAGAAGAAGAAGATCGTCAAGGACAGACACTATCTTCTTGAGTGGCAACCTCGTAAGCGGAAGGATCCAACTTGTTATGGCAACGCGAGGGGCCGGAAGGCGGCACCGGCCCTCTCGGTAGCCGGTTTTCGAGCAAGTTCTCGAAAACCCTACTACTCTTCATGACTCTCGAGCTCTCTCCCATGACGGCCATTGCTGCAAGAACAACGAAAAGAATCACACCAACTCTCTTCGACATGATTGATGACGATGATGATGATGACGATGATCTTTGTCTCCTCCTTAAATCTTCCGACCTAATCCAACTATATATCAATTTTTTTGAACGTGAACAAGAATTGATCATATATATATGAGAGAGTAATTCTCTTTTTGGAATAATGAAGGGCATTCCAATAATATGTCAAAAGTAGTGTGTTTTTCATATGTGGGAGAGTTTGAAAATAATTGTGTTTCCAACAAAATAAATTAAAGTCGTGGGTTTGAAATCAAATACAATTTTTCCATGAGAAGAAACAAGTTCACAAGATTGAAACTTGGAAGAAAGGTTTTTTTTGGGGGGGTTTGAAAATCGAATCAAGATTTGATTTGTTTCATTGTCAATTATAGTCTATAAACCAACCAAACGTATGCTAGTTTCTTTATTTATTTTCTAATTATTGAACTCTCACATCCATGGAATAAATGTGGAATTATTTTACACAAATTCAACAACTACAACTTGACTTGGTGAAGTTCAAATATTTGCATTTTTCTTTTTCGTTTTTACGACTTACTTAGAATTCTATATATATATATATGTATGTATGTATGTGTGTATTAAATTTTAAGTCTTCGGTTTGGTCTCTAAAAAATATAATAAAATAATTTGTGTTCTCCACGCTAACTTAGATATGGAGCCTGTATATATATATATTTTTCAATATCTATCTATAAAAATTTAAATAAAAAAGAACTCAATTCTCGTTGATGGAAAATCAATATACCTATTGTGATACTCTTAAGTGTCATAATAAATCTATTGTCACATTTGAGAACGTGACATCGAACAAAAAGGAGGCCCCATCTTCAAGTCAATAAAGGAGTGCATTACTTGAAACTTGGAAGTCAAATAAATGGTGGGTTTTAATTTTTCATTGCCATTTGTTTCCCCTTTTATTTTTAGTGGACGTTAGTTTCACTTTGTTGAAAAGCATAATAATAAAAATATCACTCAAAAAAAAAAAATCCAATGAAGAAAAAAAGATACAAATAATACGACAACTAGCTCGGGCTGAATAGAAGAAGCTTGTGATCGAAGAGAGACATTATATATAATATATTGTTGTGTGTTGAGCAATCCCATTTTTTCCAATGCTAATGAGGCAAATATTGTGTGAAGGAAAGAAAACTAACAACAAAAAAGTAGACCAAGCAACGATGCTTAGGGCTGTAAATGAGCAGGGCCGCTCGCGAGCTATTCGGGATTCGACTCGAAAAAAGCTCGTTCGAAGTTCGTTCATTTTCTTAATGAGTCGAGCTTGAGTCTCGAATCGAGCTCGAATATAGTAGTATTCGCCTCGGCCAACTTGCGAACATGTTCGACCTCGAGCTTAATCGAACATGTTCACGAATATATTCATGAATATTATAAATATTTCAAATTGATAAATTAAATGAGCTATTTTTTCCGATCTCGAGCTCGAATATGTAAATTAAACGAGCTTTTTTCGAGCATTTGAGCTCAGACTCGTTAAGTAAATTTTCGAGCATTTCACGAATCGAGCTCGAACTAAATTTGAACATGACAAATATTTATCGAGTCGAGCTTGAACAACAGAGAAAAGCTCGAATCGAGCTCGGGCTTTAATATTTCTTAACGAGGCAAGCTTGAGCATTAAGGTATTCAGTTCGATTCGGTTTGTCTATAGCCCTAATGATGCTCTACCACCGGAAAAATATAATTTTTAACATCAATGGAAAGATACATATGCAACAAACATTCCTTTTCAAGGAAAACTTTCTACTTCATGCAAGTAGGCATGTCACAAGAAAATCAAATGGCAATATGGGCTTCCACCACAGAAAAAAGTACTAGAAAACAAAGAAACTGTCTCCAAATTCTCTTAAATTTGAGTTGAACCTCTTTTCCGGCAATTAACCATAAGTAATAATACAACAATCAAGTTACCAAGATTCTTCATACAAATGCTAAATGCTCTACTCCTTCTGTTTTACCTTAGTCATGATTCAACAAACTAAAAACTCAAAGTGGTGTATATTTCTATAACTGAGCCTAGGGCTGTGCAAACAGTCAGTCGGTCCAAGACCGAACCGACAAGAGAGGACCGAGTAGATCGATTGTTTTTATTTTCCGGGCCGGAACAACTGAATAAGGTCATAGGACTGGATCGAAGACCGATCGAATTTTTCGGTCAGTCCGACTGAGTTGTTTTTTTCCATAAATTTTAATAAAATCAATTTATAAATTCAATAAAAACCCTCTTCTTAATAATTTATAATTTATATGATATACTTATATATATTATCTAATATTATATATATATATTAAATTATTAATAATATGATATATTCTTAATCGGCCAATCAGTCCGTCCGTTTGCATTTTTTCCCGGGACTGGACCGACCGACTAAAGAATCGGTCTATTAAAGTTGGGACCGGATCGACCGACTAACATATCAAAACTGATCAAATGACCAAATTTTCGGTCGGTTCGGATCGGTCTTTTCGGTTCGCTCGGTCCTTGCACGGCCCTAACTGAGCCTTTTTCAAAGTACTAAACCTTCATAACCTTGATATATCTTGATTCTTGACCGTAACTGATTAATTTACATGATTTGTGGATGGTTTTGGTCAAAGCCAATTTGAAGTATGATTTCTTTAGTGTTAGCAGATTTTAATGAAATGAATATAGCCAATAATCAATATACCTTGAGGCTTGAGCAAAATCTACAGCTGAGACTCTGTGATGGAGACTCGACTCTTGCCGGCGGCGGCAACGAAGCTCGACAAAGATGGGGCTTCTTCGATTTCATGATTGGTGACTTCAGTTCGGCTTCGATTTTTCGATGAAGAACCGATTCAGTTTCGATTTGAAATCCAAAAATCTGAACATAACCAAACCGAATCAATAAAATTTGTAATAATTAAAAAAAAAAATATTGAGGGCAACCCATGAGCCCAGCAACCCAGCCCAGCTCGTGTTTGCGTCTCACACACACACACGTAGGGGTGAGTAAATAGTCCTGAAACCTTCTCGAATTAGTTCGGTTTTTTCGGTTCAATTATTTTCAAATTTTGGTTCAGTTTAGTTCGTTTTCTAGCAAAAATTCGATTTTCAGTTTCAGTTCGGTCCAGAGGGAAAATACCCGAACTGAACCGAAAAATCGAATTTATATACATTAGTAACAAAAATACTCGATTTTATTGAACTTTATAATTTATTCGGTTTTACTTTGTTGGAGTTTACACTTTTTTTGGATTTTATTCAATTGTTTATTGCTATTTTTTAAATTTGAATCTTGATAATTAATTAATTCATATACCCGTACGTATTTAATTATATCGAATGAGGAGAATTTAAAGTAAAAAAATAAATCAAAAAATTAAAACAAAATTCGATTAAAAAAGAACCGAATCGAAATATTTCAGTCCAATTCAATTCGGTTTCGGTTTTTTTCGATTTTAACATTTTCGGACCGAAATATTTCAGTCCAATTCGATTCGGTTTCGATTTTTTTCAATTTTAACATTTTCGGACCGAATCAACCAAAATACGGAATGCTCACCGTACGCACATCGTATCGCAGACTACATTTGCACAATCTATGCTAAAAACCCCAAATCGGAAAATTTCGTCGCTGCCGTCGCTCTTGCAGCCGGAACAAGTGTTCGCCGGCACCGCGTCACTTTGACATCCTCCAACAACGCGCAGGAGCAGCAACAACTTCGCGCCTTCCTCGACCGTGACAACAGCAGTCGAAGCTCTCATCTCCCGTTCTCGAGCAGCAGCAGGTAAAGGTAAGTTTTTTTCAGATTTGCGATTTTGTTGATTAATTGTGGTGTGATGAACTCATTTCTGTATATTATTATGGTTTGAATTAGAGATTTCGGATTCATCGTCTTCGGATGTTTTGCAATTTTGCTACGTTAAACATAAAATATGTATGCTATGCACAATAATTTATGAGAAACGTGATTTCAGCTTGGTGTGAATGTTTCTTCTAAAAATCATAAGTGAAATTCGATTCGTTATGCTTTTATGCTTTATTCGGTTGCAAAAATCTGCCAAAAATTATAAGTCATTTTGGTGAAATTTTTTGGGAAAAGAAATCTGCCAAAAAATCTGGAAAAACCTCACTGTAACAGAGCCCAAATAGGATCATTTTACCTCAAATGGCTGAATTCTTTGTGAGTCAATTTAGATTGAGATGGTAACCGGCGGAACTGAGCTCGCATAAATTGATGAAGGAATCACCTTTCAAAGTCTGTAGATTTTTATTGGTAAAAAAAAAAATTCAGCTGTCCATGAACAAACAATCTCACTCTCAAAGTTTGTAGATTTTTTTAAAAATTGCATTTTCCAGAAAATCAATGGGGTTTGAATTTTGGGCACTAAGGTTTAGGAAGAATTGGGGATTTCAGTCCAATGTCCATTAATATTCTATTATTATGATTTTAATTTTTTTGTTTGGATTATGATATATCTTATACTGATATACTACACTATTTCAGTTGTGGTTGTACGAATCTTTGTCTGCGCTGCGCGCGCAGAAAGCTTCTTTTAGAAAAGTGGAGGAATTCTTAATTGCAATTCACTGCAATCAATACTAATCAGTAACAAACGAAACCCCTTAAATCCCACAAATGATTAGGACTCTTTCTCTCTCCCCATTATGTCCTTTCAATCCCTCTACTCAAAGGTTGTAAACTCTCATCTCTTCTTTGCTGCCATTTTCTGTTTCTTTTTCCAATTTCTGAGTTGTTTTTTTTTGCCTTGGGAGAGTTTGCAGATTGGTGGTGAAAATGTCAGCAACAGCAGCCAGAAACGCAGAAATTCCGGCCGCATCCCTAGCAGTGAAGCCTCCAGCCCACCCCACCTATAACCTGAAGAGTGTTATACAGCTCGCGCTATCCGAAGATGCCGGTGATCTAGGTGAATTTTGTTGTATACGAGGTTTATGGAATTCGAATATAGTTTTACGTATATGTGTGTGATGTATGGGGGTTTTATCATTGATCCACTGATTAAAAGCACAGACTTTGGGTGATTTACCCATTTAAGAAATGATGCAGGTGAAGATTTTGTCTTTGTGAATGAGGAATTATTGTAGAAAAGTGGGTTGGGGATATTTTCACTTAGTTCATTATGTTGAAAGTTTTGTAAGTGCTCTTAGGTAGCAGTTGATGAAGCCTTAGGTTATGGAGCTCGTTAAAAGGGGGCGAAAAGGAACTTGGGAATACGAGGTTCAGTGAGTGTTAAACGTATAGGTGGTTAGGCAATTCGTAGGAAATGGCCGCTTGTTCCTTGGAAGTATGTGGTTGTATCCTTTGTATTCTTCAAATTTTAGTTGCTGGTTTTTGGAATTGGCTCCACTATCTAGCTGGGCAGTGAAAACCCTGGAAGATACTTTACATTTTAAAGTTCAAGGATTTTCGAATTTCATATAAATCATTGTTGCATATATTGCTAAAGAATAACATTAGACAGGGGACTTATTTGATAAAGTGGCAGGTCTAAGACTTTGGAAATTTAACAAAACTGGCTTTGTGATTGGTATGTAGGGGATGTGACTTGTAAAGCAACAATTCCTTTTGAAATGGAAGTGGAAGCCCATTTTTTGGCAAAGGAGGATGGTATTGTGGCTGGCATTGCACTAGCTGAAATGGTTTTTCATGAGGTTGATCCTTCACTTAAGGTAATTAAGCACTTGGGTCCCTGACAATTTACAGATATTCATTCTATTTAGCTTCTATTTTGTGGTCATGTAGAAAAAAATTGCGATTTTTAAATATTTACACTCGGTATTTCTCAGGTCGAGTGGTACAAAAAAGATGGTGATAATGTACACAAAGGCTTGAAATTTGGTAAAGTACATGGTAAGTAGGATGCAATTCCGAGCAGAGTCAAACTTACATCGGTGTAACTTGAGTTTGACATTGTCCTCTGTTACTGCTTGATGACGATATGCAGGAAGATCATACAGTATTGTCGTGGCTGAAAGGGTTGTTCTTAACTTTATGCAGAGGATGAGTGGAATAGCAACTCTAACTAAGGTGCTCTCATTGGCAGAATATCTCAGTATTGTTTATTATTTGTTGATACTTCAAATACTGTTTCTTGACTATCATTTCTTAACATTGTTCTCTTTCATGTAATTTGATATTTAATACTCTGCAGGCCATGGCGGATGCTGCACGCCCTGCATACATTTTAGAGACCCGGAAAACTGCTCCAGGCTTAAGATTAGTGGATAAATGGGCGGTGTAGATCACTATACTCTTGCTCTAAAGTTTGATCTTAATTTCACTACTCTGAATTTTCTTTTATTTTTTTTTGGTCTGACATTTTTTACTTGATTATTTTCAGGTTTTGATAGGTGGGGGACAGAATCATAGAATGGGTTTGTTTGATATGGTTATGATAAAAGACAATCATATATCTATAGCTGGAGGTATCACAAATGCCCTGAAATCTGTAGACCTTTATTTAGAGCAAAATAATCTTCAAATGGGTGTTGAGGTACTGCATTGAGCTTTAAATTTGCTATGTGCTGCTATTTAGTTTTTGGGATAAAACCACTTTCTCCAAATCCTGCATATTTAGTTCCGAGTCTTCTTACCTCCATTTTCAGCTGGGAATGCTCTCTATTCTACTTCTAACACACACCATAATAGAGAAAAGAGAAAAAAAAAACACCCTAAAACATATACCGGAATGTCTCTTAGTGTGATAATGGGACGAGCCACATTCCATTTTTCTATTTCTTTTTTTCATATTCTACCCATGACCCCTCCATTTTTTTCTATCTCTCATGTTGGGTTCTTTTGGTCGTGGGACAAGATGGTTGGCAGATTTGTGAAACATGATAATTGATGATTGTCATAATATAGAGAAATTCATATAAATAATTCAAACAGGATCATACCCCACAAACCACTACAGCTACCTTATCATTGTGTGCATAATTGTGCTATATGCAGTTTTATGTACCACTAATGTTTCATTTGCTTTAGAGAGCATGCATGCCTAAACTTTTCGCATGCAACAAACTTCTTGTGAAATATTGTTCAAGTCTACTTCTGCTAACAGGTTGAAACCAGGACTCTTGAGGAAGTAAATCAAGTACTGCACTATGCATCCACAACAAAGACATCCTTAACCAGAATAATGCTGGATAATATGGTTGTCCCCTTGTCTAATGGCGACGTTGACATATCCATGCTTAAAGAAGCTGTGAAATTGATCGATGGGAGGTTTGAGACTGAGGTACAATATAGTTGTTTGTTTCTTTATTGGTAGTTTATCCCATAAAGGAATCATTAGAGCTTCCTTTTTATAAGCTCATTCAACATGTTGGCAACATCTACTGATCAGTCTACTCAGTTCTCTGCCATCAAATCGCTAAGAACTTTCTCTCTCATCTACACATTAGACAATGTCCCTTTTGATCTAGCAGACTATTCCTTCAGATGTTTTGTGCATATACAACTGTTCTTCTTAGCATGTGTACTCATATCCAGTCCATCCTTGTAGATTAGGTCTTGATAGAACACTCTTAACAATGGAGTGGTTGTCTAATTAATATATTGCCTGCTATTATTATCTTTGCTTCAAGCATACTTGAAGAGCATGCATTCCCTTCATATTGTGTCGCTCAACTGTTCTATACTTCTACTTTTCTTGCATTCCAATCTACTATGGTTCCTTTTTTATGTCAGGCATCTGGAAATGTCACCCTTGAGACGGTTAACAAGATTGGGCAGTCGGGGGTCACCTACATTTCTAGGTACTTGTAGTACTTTTTTATGCTCGTCTACGTCTCTAGGTACTTGTATTTTATTGGTTACTCCCTTATAATTGCTCGGGACGTTATAAGCTAATCTCTCGTTTATTTATCGATTTTGTTGGGAGGAGGGGATGGTTCGTATGATTAATGAACGGACTGATATTATCGACAGAGTATCGGTAGAAGTGCCTAGTATTCTTCCTTGTTATGGTTGAGATATATCCCACATCTCATATAATTCACAGACCAAACAATAAAGATAAAGTTGTTGCCCTTTCAATCATGTTGCTTACTGAGATGCTTTGAATTGCAGCGGTGCCCTAACACATTCTGTCAAAGCACTTGATATTTCCTTGAAAATCGACACGGAGCTTGCACTTGAAGTCGGGAAGCGTACAAAACGAGCATGATGGTCTTCCGAACCAAGATGCAGATTCACAAGATTACAAAGATCACAAGGTGCACTGCTCTATTATGATGCCAAAAATAAGTGTGTTACATGAGTTGTATGCGATTTTGAGCAATATTAGCCTTCCAATATTGTCATTATATCAATCTTAGTTGCAAAGGTTGTTGGCTCAAAATGCTTGTGTATTTTGAAGGTTCGCCTTTAACCACCAGAACCGTCGCTTTTCGACTATAGAACTTTTGTGTTTCATCTCGTATTCTTACCATTTATTGTACACGGCTCGTTATAACGAGAGTTGTACATCATGATCTTGGAAGTGGCATATTTATTTTTTAGATATTCGAAGTCTTGGAACTATGGCCGCATGTTACAGTCATAATGTCACGTTCCTTTAAATAAACGTAAAAGGAAACCGTGAATTTTAGGGGATTTTATCTTTGCAAAGTTCTTTTACAATCCCTATGGCAATTTTTGAAAATTTTCAAATATGAGATTAGTTCTTTATCTAGGGTAGCTACATTAATATGCCAACCAGAAGTTGTAGAATTTTCTGGTTTTTTTTTTTTAAATTATGTTCTAAAATTATAATTTTATCAAGGTTTGAATTCTAAATATCAACATTCGAGGTAAAAATCGAAAGTAGTATAAAATCTATAAAAGTTCAAAAGTTTGGTGTGAAAAATTGAGAAAATTATCAAATTTGTGTTTGATTTCATCGAGGTATGAATAAAGGGTTAATTGTTAAAAATTGATCATTTTTTAAGGAATTCGTAATTTAAACATGACTTTTTAAACGCTGTAATAATAATCTAACATTTGAATTTATAGCAAATTTGACACCCTAAATTTTTTTTCCGATCATTGAAATTATGATGTCGCAATATTTTTTCCACGTGTACACATTAATTCAATTTTGGAGTGTCAAATATGAGTGATTTTTATTGTGCAACATCAGTTTTCTAATAGTCGAATTTTTTTAAGCGTCTATTTTGCTACAAATTAAAAAATTGAGTTATTATTGCAACGTTTTAAAATCATATTTAAATTTCAAAAATCCATTCAAATATGGTGAATTTTTTAGCAATTAATCCTGTAAATCAATGCTGCTGTATGATTATTCACTTTCACGATAATAATAGATAAAAATTTCTTGATTTCCTAGGTTGAAAAGAAGTGTTGGGTCATTTTTAGGAACAATTTAAGTGCACTGGTCAAGTTCAGTCACAATCTTATCTTTATTTATTTTGCCCCCCCTACTTTCATAGATTTAATTATATTTTTTATAGGGTTTAGAGTTTCGCCAATAAATAGGCTGTATTATCAAGAATTAGTGAAATTAGAGAAATTAGTGTGATAGTGCCACTTACATCATTTCATTGTGAAATTTAACAATAATTTTAGAAGGAAAAAAAATGCAAACCAGACAAGAAAAAAGTTGATTTTTGGTTTAGGTCTTGTCATGGGAGTTAATTAAGACAGGTAAAATGGTGAAAAGATAATTCCCCAATCAAAAAAGGAGATTATAATTAAAGTGGCTGGCTGTAAATATAATCACGAAAAATATATTATATTATAATATAATTACAAATGATTGAATTTATGGTTAATTACAATTAAATACATAAACTTTGACACAATTTGTAATTTAGACATGTACTTTAAAACGTTGCACTTAAAATACAATCTTGTAATTTTTTACAAACTACACACTTCCAAATTTTCCAACGAATTAAAAACTGATATATAACGTGAAATATTGTAAATATGTAAGATTATATATGTTTTAATTGTAATATTTCAAAGTTCAATCTAAATTACAAATTATATTGAGGTTTGTATACTTAATTGTACTTAACCTTGAATTTATGCATGTATTTTTGCAAATACACAACAAAATTCAATTTCATCCAGAGTGGATCAAGATAAAAAAAATAAAAAATAAAAAAATTGTAGGGTTAAAATCCCACTCTTGAATATTTATATATTGAGGAAGTTAGATGGCCTTTCAATAATATTTTATCATTAATCTTGTCAACAAGCACGTGATGAGTGGAATTGTCAACCAATTAAGTTACCCTTCTAGTATTAAAAATCTATTTATTCTTCTTTTTAAATTTCAAAGATTGAATTGAGTAGAACACATTCTATGGAGGATTTTTTTTATTTTTATTTTTATTTTTGAAAAATATTAAAGTGCTTCTCTTTGGTGGCTACCTTAAAGAAATGTACTCTCTCTCTCTCTCTCTCTCTCTCTCTCTCTCTCTCTCTCTCTCCCCCCCCCCCCCTGAAGAAATGTAATGCAATAGTCAATAATCAAATGATGAAAGCTATGTATTATCTTATGACTCAAAATAGAGACGGCATTTTCCCAAAAAAAAAAACTACCTTTTTTTCTCAATTGGCATCAACAACTACAAGAAATATGCATATTACACATCACATCATCATCAACAACTGACATAAAGTAAATAACAACATTAATTAGAAGTTAAATCGAGGGATTAGCGACAGATTAACGATTAATTTTGGCGCCAACAGTAGTGGAGAAATAAAGACAATTTTATGATGAATTTTATCCCTTTGATATGAAATTGTGTTTAGCCATTAATTTACCATATATGTACCTTCGTTAGGTTATATTAAAAAAATAATAAATATTGAACTAGATGAAAAATTCCCGTTACTAAACTACAGAGCTTTTGTAGTGAAAAATATGAGAGTTCACTAGCTTTTAATATAAAACATCAACATTGATTAAATTAAATTTAGTTATAAAGATATATGCGTGTTTGATTTAAAATCATATGTCTTATAGTTGATCATACTATGAATTAATTGATTGTTCGTTCGTTGCGGGAGCTGACAGAACCCGTCGTGTAATTTTTATAAAGTTAATGTCGACATTGGTTTCTTTATTGGTGCTAATAAGACGAGTTGTGAGGATGTAATTTGTAATGATGAGGGCGGTTTAGTTGTGGCCAAGACTAGCTAGCCGTCTTCTGGGATGTTTGTGGGTCGATGAGGGTGAAGCACTGAGTTTGCTCGAGGCTCTTTCTTGGATTAAGTCTCTCGATATTATTCAACGCATTGTTTTCGATGTTGATTCCAAGGTGGTTTTTTTATGCTGTAAAATCTTCCTCGGCGACCATCTCTGAATTCAGTTCCATTATTTCTAATTGCTGCAGTCTTTTTAAGGATTCAAATTACTTTACACTTAATTTGATTTGTTGAAGTACGAACTGTATGGCATGTAGTTTAGCTTAATTTGATTTGTTGAAGTACGAACTGTATGGCATGTAGTTTAGCTTAATTTGATTTCTTGAAGTGTCAATTGTGTGACATATAGTTTAGCTAGGGTTGTTCGTGATTTTCTAAACCCTTAGTATTGGATTGAACCTCCATCTTTTATAACATGCATTCTCAATATAGTTCGTGTTCTTGTGCTACTTAATAAATCTCATAATTTGATTGTAAAAAATAAATCTAAAAGAGAAGATAATTACCCATTAAAAAGTACTAGGAAAAGAAAACAAACAAAAAGTAGAGGTGCTTAAACCAAGAAATTTGAGTAGGGCTTTTTGAGGGCATTCAAGATTTTTGGTAGATGTGGGACCCTTTAATTTTTGTAACTTTAAATGAAGATGGAGTGGAGATCCATTTCCATTAATAAATAAATAATAAAAGAAGATGAAGAAGAAGGTTTTTGGATTCCAAAACCAAGCTACAAAATAACAACATATCTCACATGGAGATGACTCATACATACATGAGATATACATGATGATGTTTATTGCTACTATTATGATCATGGAGAAAATAAATACACCCACTTATTTTCATGGTGACCCCATTTGCATGCTATGATAAATATAAATAATAATTTCATTTTCTTGATTATACCCTTTCTAGTATAATTGTTAATTATGTAAAACGCCAAGAAAATAAAGTTGGAGATGACTGAAAATTTTGGAAAAATGCGACGCATCTTTCGGCAAGAATAGGTCGAGTGATGGAGATGTATCTTCTCACCAAATCGAAAGCCTAACTAGAGCTACCAATACATTATTTTCATTAATTGCTCTTTTTAATTATTAGAATATTATTTGAGGGCAATCTTTTTTAAGAAATTTTAAATACGATGAAGACTTATATTAGATGCTCTAACGGGTCTCGATCTGTTAGATAAATCAAATCAATCCAAACCCATAAAAAAAAAGACAAAATACTGTTTTTAATTTGGGTCGATGTATTTTTAAATTTTTTGAATTGGGTCTCTCTATTTTATTTGATTAAAATGAAGTCTTGAGGGACTTGATGTTAACTAAATTGATAGTAGAGGGACTTGATTTTAACCAAATTGATAGTACAAGGACTTAATTTAAAAATAATATATATATATATATATATATATATATATTGAAATTTTTAAGTAAAAAATTTATTTAAAAATTAAAAAATACATTTAATTATTTTTTTAAACCAGTATAATTTTATATTTTGATTTTGATTTATTATTTTTTGAAAAAAAAAATTCAAACAATAGCTTTTAAAATTTGATTTTTATTTAATTGAATTTTTTCATTTTATTTAACTATTTTTAATTTACTCTTTTTAAATTGAGTCCCTATACTATAAATTTTGTTAAAAACAAGTCCCTCTACTAGCAATTTAGATAAAATCAGTCCTCCAAGAACTTGATTTTAACTAAATTGATAGTAGAGGGACTTGATTTTAACCAAATTAATAATACGTACATGAACTTCGTTTTAACCAAATAAAGTAGAAGGACCAAATTCGAAAAAAAAAAATGTAAAAGTACAGGGAACCAAAATAGCATTTTGCCTAAAAAAACCCAAAACCCTCGTATGATGCATACATGCTTGGTATATTTTCCTCTTTTTTTTTAATTATTTTTCCAAAAATCTTTTATTTTGTTTCAATTACAGTTTAATAATCCCGATTATGATTTATATTAAATTAAAAAAATAATAATTATTGAGCGTAGTGTACGAGCCCACATGTTAGCGTACTGGATAAGTGCATTGCGCGAGCCACTAAATAAAAAAATAAATTAATTTATTTTATTTTTAGAGTTCACTAATTCTATTTTAGAGTGTATATTTATTTCGAAATAATTAATTATGAATGTGGTGCACGAGTGTACTGCATGCGCTGCCGACAATTCAATTTTAGGGTTCAATAATTTCATTTTTAAGGTGGGTATTTTGAGAAAAATTGCAAAATAATAATAATAATAATAATAATAATAATAATAATAATAATAATAATAATAATAATAATAATAATAATGTAAAACAGAAAACTTATACATCGAATATATTATTTGAATGTAATATTGTAAATTTTGATAAATAAATCTTCAAATTTATGGACACTATTAATTCCATCTGTAATAGTCTTTGATTAACATGTATCATCAAAAGTATTAATTTCCAAACAATTGTTTGTTGGAGCAATGTTTACTAAGCAAGTTGTACATATTCAGCCAAAAACGTCAACATTAATTTATTCCATCCATTGCAAATCGCTTATGGATCATTACTTTTGTGGTTTATTCTTTTCTGACATTTATCAAAATTATTATCTACTTATATCCTCAAATCGATCTTAAATAAACTTGAAACTCGGGCGATCGACCATTAAAGAGTGACCTATTTGACGGAGTAGAATAATTCGCAAATCGATTTTCGATCACAAGTCAAATCCATCGCAAAAAAACTTACTTAATAAGATTTATTTAATTATCTTATATAATTTTCAAATTATATATATATATATATATATATATATATATATATATATATATATATAATCGAGACCTATTGATAGTATTAGTGGCTAATAGGGCTACCTAATTAGTTACAAGGTCATAAAGGGTACCAAAAGTCTGGTATGATAATTAAGGTATCTTGAATTCTTAATTACAAATAATTAATCCAACCATTTTTTAATCTCATTTATTGTTTATTAATCTCCTAAGTGTTTGAAGCGTACGTAATTAAGAGTTCTTACAATAGTGTTGGGATGATATATAATATGAGCAAATATATGTTTATGTCCCGATTTTCGTCTATTTTGCAAAATTGTTCTGAACTTTAAAACATATAAAAAATACCCAAATTTTTCACATTGATCCAATTAATTTTCGTTGTCGGATAATAAATAACACATATCGGAGTCTAGCGTGTAAAATGACGTGAAAATTTATATTTAATCTCAATGTGATAATATGATTTTTTTACATCATTTTAAACGCCGGACTTGAGTGTGATGTATCATAAACCTGACATCGAAAATCGGATTCGATGACATTTCTGCAAAAATGTGAAAATGTTGGATATTTTTTGACATTTTTCAATTAAAGTTGGGGACATTTTTACAAAACAAACGTAGGTAATTTTTTCAATATTTGAATCAAAAGCTTTTTGACAAATAAAGTAGTGACGGCTATCTAGAAAAATAGTTGCACAAGGCAGTTCTTTTTTGACCATATTTAAAGCCAAAACATTAATTAGTCTAATAATTAGGCAAAGCAAAGACGTATTTTTGAGAAAATTTAGCTCATGTTAATTGACCAAATTTATTCTATATGCGAGAGCTACCAGACAAATTAGAACGAGAAAAAAAAGAAGAAGAATAAATAAACTTCCCGATAAAAGATAATTTAATTTAATAAATAGATTATCGAATGTTATTAATATAGAACATTATTTTAGGATTATGTCATGTAAAATAACAAAACCCTTTGGATTTTACCATGATGTCACAGGTATTAAAAAAATGTGATTTAGTTATGGTTTTATTTCGACTGTATATAAATTAATAATTGCATGGTTGCATGAAACCCAACAAAATATAACCCTATAATTACAATTATATAGATCGATCATTGACTTCTTGTAATAAATCCATAATGGCCTTAGGTGGACGAATATCTATAAATATATTATATATACATATACATATACATATACATATACATACATATATATATATGTATGTATGTATGTATGTACGAGTGTATAAACTATACTTTAATTTTTTTGTATAAATATTGCATGTTATACATGTGTCAATGTGATGCATTTGCGAATTTAAATGTGCAGGTATTGCACATTAGATTTTTTAAGTTTTTTTCTCGAGTTTCAATTTTTTGTGTTTAAGTTTAATTTTATACCTATTATTTAGTATTTATCCTATTCAATTAGGATGCATTATAATTTTTTAGTATTTAATACTAAAAAATTATAATGCATCCATACTAAAAAATTATAATGCATCCTAATTGAATAGGATAAATCCTAAATAACGATAAAAAAATTGAGCGTGCAATAAAAAAAATAACACGAAAGATACAATAAAAGATCACATTCTCATCTCACCCTTCAATGGTTATATATATATATATATATATATATATATATATAGTTAAACTTGCAATTAAATTAAACGAGAGTTAAATATTATTTAATTAGCATGAGATTATCCCTCTTTTTCTTTGGATTTTCAGAACTCGAATAAGTTGGGCATTTAATTTTAATTTTTACTCTTTTCGTGCCATTTATATATACTCCCTCCATTTTGTTTTATTTGTTGTTTTAAATTTTTTATTTTATGTCAAAATATTTATTATTTTATATATTTTGACATCTCGTCTCTTAAATTTAACCTTGCAGATATATGGAGAGAGAACATTTTTTCAACTTTTTTAGAAAATATAAGTGAACAAGATTTTATGTAATATAAAAGGGAGAGATATATTAGTGCAAAAAATTAATTATTAATTATTAATTTTAGATTAAAATTCTAAAACAACGAACAAAACGAAACGGATGGAGTATCTGTTTTTCTTTTTTGAATATGCCAATATATAAGTTGATTTCTATATATATTTATCTCAATTACTAATATATACCCATATTTAATATATTTAGATTGATCATTAATTCACTGTGTTTTTTTTTACTCACATACTCGATCAGTGGTATTGAGAAAATTCAAACCCGTGACCTTCGGTCTTTAAAGGACCTCACTCCACCACTAGACCATCCCCATCAGGAAAATATCATTAATTAACTGTTAAGGAAATAAATATGAGCATATTATGAAGTTTAATTATCTTTTCCAATAATTTTCTTAATTCTAGTGAAAAATCAAATCAGCCTACATGAATGGGTAGAAGTAATTTTGTTGAGCAGAAGCATTTAATTTTTTCAGTTTATTTTCTAAAAGTGCAATTTGCGATATTTGGAAGTTAAATGAAGCTACGTTTATTAATTATACGTATTTTGGGCTTGATATCTTTATTAGAATTAAGGAAAAGAAATATTCATAAATTAATATAAATACTTTGCTTTGTTTGAAGTTGAAAAAGTAACCACTTTTTCTTGCTGTTTAAGCAAACAACTTAATTTATATATTTTTTTTATAAGTCTAATAACATTGCAACTCCGCTTGTAATTTAAGCAGTATCTTTTTTTTTTTTATAAAAATTGTATCATCAAATAATGATATTTTATTAAGTAACACAGAAACACGAACACGAACTATCGAAAATGTCTTTTATCTCATCTTTTTTTCAAATAATACTAATAATATGTTCCATGTCTATAAAATGCAGGAGTGCACCAAATATTTCGATCTATAGAAATAGTGTGTGATTTAATATTTTAGTTATTCATTTGTCATTCAACCGATTAAGTCATTCCATCTGTCAATCAACTAGAATAACTACCACTTTTAAAAGAACATACTGCACTTTAATACCTACATTTTGATTTCTTTTTCAAAAATTTTATAAATTTAACATTTGATCAAATTTTCGGTTCGAAAATTTTACGCAATTAATTATATTTTAAAATTTCTTAATTATGATTTTTTTACGTGACTGGGGAAATAGAAATATTAAAATATAATGAATTAGATTTTCGAATTGGAAAATTGATCAAATTTTAGATTTACAACTTCTTTGAAAATATGAGCATTGTTTTGTTAATTTTGAAAAAAAAAAGAGATGAATTGTCGATTTAGGACCTGAAAAATGGGCAGTCTATCTATTCAGAACTTAAAAGATGAAAACCCTCAATCCGAAACCTCAAAAATCATGAATTTTGATTTCTTATTATTTTTAATTAATTTTATATTATTTTTCAATTAAAATTCATTTACTAATTATCTATTAAATCTATTAAATAAATTGTTAAAATTAATAAAAAATAAATAAAAAAATTAAAATTCATGATTTTTAAGGTCCTGAATTGATAATTTTCATTTTTCGGGTACAAGATTGATAGTTTTCATCTTTCAGGCTATCTTTCGGGTCCTAAATTAATAATTCTAAAAAAATAACAATCAAAATATAGTATCAAAGCCTAATTTACTTTTCAAAAACACACAATGAAATTCAAATTTATAATGGCTATTTCGTGATTCTACCAATTAAGTAGGAAAGAAATTACGTTCATCCATTCATAAATTCATAAATCATAATATTACCGAAATTGATGATGTAATAATTAGAGTATCTACCCCCCGTACAAGAATGTAAAAAAGCACAGTAAAAAAACTGGCAAATTTAAAGCAGAGATTGTCTGAAAAAGAAGTGGGCATGAAACTGGTTTTTATCCATACCATGCTGTCTGAAATATATATATATATATATATGTATATATATATATATTTGAAATTGCTGGCGCTGACATAGCAAGCACCCATAAATATTTTAACTCCCATCACACTGTTTCTGACCAATAGCATCCCATAACTTTGAAATGTAATTCCAAACTATTTAATAAACACAATAAATAAATGATCTTGCTGACCAATTGCTGAAGAGGAAGGACCACTAAACACATTAAACAAAGCAAAGAATTCAAGAAAATTTAGATGGCGCAAAAAATTTCATTTTCTCCCCATCAAATCCTAGCCAAGATTTAGTGTTGATAGCGATGCAAACAGTGCTCGTGGAAAAGAGATAGGCGATGGGGATACATATTTATGTTCATGTACTTGAGCATAAAAAAAGGTGTCTTTGTGTGTGTATGTATGTGTGTGTGTGTGAGAGAGAGGGATAAAGGGTAGAGAGAGAGAGAGGTTTAAAAGTTAAGCTACATTAACACATGTTTGAGGGCATTTGGATGAATATTTTAATGGTGTTTATGAGTGAGAGAGAGAGGTATGCTGGGGAAGAGAGAGAAACATGAGTTGTTCGTCTTGGTGAAGAAGCAGAGGCATCAAAAAATGGTTATGGAGATGCGAGCCGCCCCCGCCATTAGTGCTAGAAAAGGAACCTTCTCTGTGCTCTTCCTTTTCCTACTTTTCATTCTCATCCTCTTCATCCTTTAATTAATTCTAACATATTTATTTTTTCTTTCTTTGTCATTCCCTTTTCTCTTTTAAGCATCAACATTCTTGTTTCTGTGTCTTTCCGTTGCTGATTTTACCTATCTGAAACAAAGACCGAATCTTTCTGGGATTTTCTTGATTTGGGATTGTATGTTTTTGTGAATTCCAGAACTTTTTTTTTCTTTTTTTGAGGGGGACTACTTTTTTCATTATGCCAAGTTGGGGAAATTTCATTTAATTTTTGTTTTTTTGGGCTTTACTGTTTTATTACATGAAGTTACTTCGATCTGATAATACTAGGTTTTCTTTTATGTTGTTAGCCTCTGGATCTTGAGTTGTTTTTGATGAAAAAATCAATCTTGGAGTCTAATGTTGATGATTCTGGGATAGGTTGAGTTCGTTCTGGTGTTTTTGTTGTTGTATAATTATACTTTACTGTCATTATAGTGATTCAAAAAAATTGGGGGGTGTAATAATCGTCCGGATTTGTCTGAATTTGGGTATTTACACATTACCTGATTCTTAGGGGGAAATTCCCTTTTCTTTTTTTAGTTTGTGGTATACTGTCTTTGATTTTTAGGAGGAAAAATAAAAATAAAAATAAAAAAGAAAACCGAAAACAGAAAACTCCACAGTTTTTTTTTATTGTGGGGTAGTTTTTTTAGTTATATCAGATCAAGTTTCTCTTTTTTGAACTGAGAACTATTAGTTTTTCAACCTTGAAATCAAGATTAACAGAAGGAAGACTACGGCAAATTTTCTCTAAGGGGGTAAATTTTTTGGTGTTATGGTACATGGGAATGCATGATAGTTCCCTGCTGCATTTGATTCAGAAGTTTCAGTCTTGGATGTCTTGGGGAAACGGTGATAGAAATTCCATATACCGCGGATTTGAGATGATGGATAACGATTGCAGCATTTGTTCCCATTGTGCAAGGAACATATTAAAATCTCACCCCAAGTATCAGTGTCGAAGCTGTGGGAGTATGGTGTGTGATGACTGTATTAAGGGCTTTGCCTCTTTGGATGGAGTGGTGCCGACCAGTCATTTGAAGGATACTGCTGAGGCAATGTTTTGCATTATGTCGTGCAAGCTTTGCTCCGAACATAGCCCCCTAAGTAGAAGTGGTCGAAGATGCAGTGGTAAAGTCTATCCTTCTGATTCTCCGAGACAAAGCCCGGAACCACCATCACCAAGTTTTAGTGGTGAGGGAAGTGGTGGTCAATCCCCTCTTGCTCTGATTAGAAGTAGTGATGAGTCACTCTCCAACCATCCATCTCTAGTATTGGCTCATTGCTCAACAAGCAGGTAAAGAACTCTTCGCTTTGCTGCAACACTTATGCTCTGTGGTTATAATCTCTGTTGTTTCTAGTCATGATGCATAGTTGAAATTTATTTGTTGTTAACATATGTTATATCCTGATTGGAGCTGTCAGATTGGTGTGCTTTATGTATATGTTGCTCTATATAAATTCTGACTTTGTGGAGTTTTGGCTGGTTGTTGATCTTTAGCTGCACTTGACCAAATACTTTGATGTGATCTGCATCTTATATCATGTTATCTTTATGTTTGTTAATGCAGGAGCTATGAAGATGAGGGAGAGCACTCGATAAGCCACTTCTTCAGCATAACTAATGAATACTTTCTTAACGCTTCTGATGTAGATTCAAGTAGTGTTAGTGGTAGACATGAATTTTATAGTCCCATGTCTTTAGGATCAAGCCCTTCTGATAGCCCCTCCAGGTCCCATACAACTTCCGGTGGAGTCGGGCGTCATGTACAGCTAGAACAAGGGGGAACCCCAAGGTCTCAAGATGACCACGAGCAGGCTATTTTAGAAAGGCCCGCTAAAGGGATTTGGGGTGCAGAAAACACCGATGACCTGCCAATTCTTCGGCATACTAGTGAAGAGCTGCCGCAACCATTGGATTTTGAAACCAATGGTCTTATTTGGTTTCCTCCTCCCGCGGATGATGCCAATGATGGGGTGGAAAACAGCTTATTTACTTATGATGATGAGGATGATGACGTTGGGGATTCATGTGTCACGTTTTTGCCTCCTGCTAACCTTGATACCTCCTTATTTTCAGCCAAGGAGAAGCCATATCATGATGACAAGGGACCTTGGGGATCTGTGGTGCAGGGGCATTTTAGAGCTCTCGTGTCACAGCTTTTACAAGGGCAGGGTATAATCACTGAAAAAGGTAACTGTGCTGAAGACTGGCTTGAAATACTAACAGTTATTGCATGGCAAGCTGCAAAATTCTTGAAGCCCGATACTAGTAGAGGAGGCAGCATGGATCCGTGTGACTATTTGAAGGTCAAATGTGTAGCTTCAGGAAGTCCTTGCCAGAGGTAATGCCATTTTCCCTTCAAGAATATAAAATCCGCATGCTTTTAAGAGAGAGGGAGATAAAGATCCTTTGCTTGTCTCCTTTGCTTGGTTGCCATAGGTATAATTGAGTGTATGCTATCTTTCTTCCGTGCAGCAAAGTTATCAAAGGAGTAGTTTGTACAAAGAATATAAAACACAAGCGAATGTTGTCTCAATACAAAAACGCTAAACTGCTTCTCTTAGGAGGAGCTCTGGAGTACCAAAGAGTTCCGAATCAGCTGGCCTCTTTTGAAACTTTACTACAACAGGTTTCTCATGAATCTTATCTGCCTACTGTCATTATGTTACAAGAATGATATTAAATCTTGCTTGATTTATGAATCAGGAGAACGATCATCTGAAGACGATAGTTTCCAAGATAGAGTCCCATCGCCCAAATGTTCTGCTAGTGGAGAAAACTGTATCTTCATTCGCTCTTGAGCATCTGCTAGCAAAAGAGATCTCCTTAGTTCTAAATGTTAAAAGACCACTACTGGAAAAGATTGCTAGATGTACTGGTGCTAGCATAACACCGTCGACTGATCACATATCCACAACAAGGTTGGGACACTGTGAACTCTTCCGCTTGGAAAAAGTTTCAGAAGATCATGAGCCAGCTAATCAACTAAACAGAAAACCATCAAAGACTTTGATGTTTTTTGAAGGTTGTCCAAGGCGCTTAGGTTGCACGGTAGGGTACTTCCCATAGGGTTCTTTTTAGCCATGTTATATCTCTGCAATTGTATTGTGCTGCATATTCCTACATTTTTATGCTCTTGTTTTACCATTTCCCATATTGTTTATGGTTGCATATTAGTCAATGCCTGGTTTCAAATATATGTTTTCTTGTAGCTTGTGGTTTGCCATGTGTCTTATGTTTGATATGATCATGTATTAAGTAATGGCTGTTTTTTTTTTCAGATTTATGTTCCATTTTTTCTGCTTTTATTCTTTCGTATCTGAATTATGGCATTATTATTGTTTTTTGTTATGTCCTTTTTATTTTTATTTTGTATTGCCTTACAGAAACTGGACAAGTGCCTTAATGTGTAGTATCACTTATTGGAAATTACTTTTAATAAAAGCAAGGAGCATTTATCCTCCCTATGGTTTCTGCTATTTGTAATGTTTTCTGTGTGAGATGCTTCGTAAAAGTATTAGGCTCATTAAGTTTACATGTCAATTTGTAGGTTGTACTACGGGGCTCTTGCCGTGAAGAACTTAAGAAGGTGAAACATGTGACCCAATATGCTGTCTTTGCAGCATATCATTTGTCACTAGAGACTTCTTTTCTTGCAGACGAGGGTGCTGGTCTTCCTAAAGTGGCAACTAAATCGCCAGGCTTTATTGCGGAGAAGATGGCTCTTGATGAGGCCATCTCTGTGGTTCCCGATGAAGATGGTGCTGGTGATAAGGCCACCAGTTTCACGGAAGAAAACAAAGCCTCTGATGCAGATTTAGGATCTGGAGATCTCAATTTGGAGCTAGGATTGCAGGAATCACTGTCTGAGCTTGGTGACACTGGTTGTGATGATGTTTCTATTCCAGATGAATTTAGATACAGAAAAGCACTATCTGAGGCATGCAATGAGAATTTAGCATTAGATGTAGCAGATGTAGCTCCCGATGACCTGAGGCCTACTTGTTCAAGCAACAGAAATCATACCCTGACAGAAGCTATAGGTCAAGAGGAGGGCCAATCAGGTGTTGTTGGCCTAGCAACTCCTGGACAAAGCGAAGATACCGAAGCATCCAGTGAATACTTTTCAGCTAATGACAGTCACCAAGGCATACTGGTTTCTTTTTCCAGCCATAATATGGCGAATAGAACTGTGTGTGAACGGTCAAGGCTTCTTCGTCTGAAGTTTTATGGCTCTTCTGATAAACCACTAGGGAGGTATCTGAGGGATGATTTGTTTGATCAGGTAACTTCTGTTGTAATTTCATTTTCTTTTTGGTGGGGGTCCTTTTGCTGAATTATTCTTATGTTCTCATTGCAATTCATATTTCCATTTTCCAGTCATTTCTATGCCGATCATGCAAGGAACCGGCTGAAGCTCATGTTATGTGTTATACTCACCAGCATGCAAATCTTACGATAAATGTTAAACGCCTTCCATCAGTTAAGCTTCCTGGGGAACAGGATGGCAAGATATGGATGTGGCATAGATGCCTCAGATGCCAACGTACAGAAGGAGTTCCACCAGCCACTCGAAGAGTGGTCATGTCCGATACTGCTTGGGGACTTTCTTTTGGGAAGTTTCTTGAACTTAGTTTTTCGAACCATGCTACTGGGAACCGTGTTGCGAGCTGTGGCCATTCACTGCAAAGGGACTGCCTCAGGTTTTATGGGTACGTGACGATCACTTAGATCACAATTTTCGATATTTCTTTTTCCATCATTTGAATTTGGAGCTTAACTGTACATTGTGATATGATGCATTAGTGGTAGAATGGCAATTTAATATGCCCCCTTATTCTTCTGACAGTTTTGGCAATATGGTTGCTTTCTTCCGATATTCGCCTATTAGCATCCTCTCCGTCCGTTTGCCCCCTTCAATTCTTGAATTTAGTGGTCCTGGGGAACATCCCTGGATAAGAAAAGAAGCATATGAGGTACTTATAAAACCCAAAAAAATAGCTTCTCTAATCTGTTATCACTTTCTGAAAAAATAAGAGTGAATCACTCTTTCAAGAAATATCTCTCTTGCTTATGTGTTTTCTCCATTATTTTAGCTGTTGAGCAAAGCAAAGGCCTTGCATGCAAAGATATCAAGTGTTCTTGAAGAATTCAAAAGTAAATGTTTATCTTCTATGGATGAATTCTCTGATGCAAATGAGTTGCACAACCACGTCTTGGAGCTCACCGACGTGCTTTCTGAAGAAAAAGCCTATTACGAAGTAAGTACCGATTGTAGTAAAGTGTAATGAATGCAACATGTTATGGATCCTATGCTTTTTTATACACAGAAACTTCAAGATAGTCTTTTTTCTGTAAGGGTCTGTTATTCATCGTGTAGATTCGTTTAGTAATATGATCCTTCCTCTGCCTTCTTGCTTTTTATCTGATAGGATTTGCTCCTGTTCTCTGATGCAAATGAGTATGAAGCTGCAATTGACATTCTTGAGATTAACCGGATGAGGCATTCTCTTCTGATCGGTTCACAAGTCTGGGATCGGAGGCTTTTTCTACTCGACTCCCTCCTTAAGAGAGGGTCTAGCCCCAAGGCTCCAAAGGATGTTGCACCGGGTATTGGATTGAAAGATTATGATTCGTGTACAAAAGAGAACAGCCTTGACCTTGGTCGGGAAGATAATACGTTGGCGTGTCCAAAATTAGAAGAATGCAGTGATGAAGCTATTCCTTCCAACAATGAGGAGCTTAACTCTTCTCAACTCGAAATCCATGATGTGTATCAAACACTGCAGAGCAGAGAGGAATCGTGGCAAGATGAAGAGAATGCTTCCAGCATTACATCATTAGAGCGCCTTCCATCAGCTGCCTCGATTCTTTCTGATAAGATAGATTCTGCATGGTCTGGTGCTGATCTCGTTTCAATGAAATCTCAGTCGCTTGACGTGCTAAACGCTGATGCACCTGAAACTCTTTCACTCACACAGATAAATCAGAGAGAGAATCCAACTCTTAGAAGATTGACAAGACCAGCAAGAGTTTATTCCTTTGATTCTGCTCAGCGACTCCAAGAAAGAATACACAGAGGACTTCCCCCTTCCTCGTTGTACTTGTGTAATATTCGATCTTTTCATGCTTCTGGCGATTATAGGCACATGGTAAGGGATCCTGTTACAAATGTGCAGAGGACATTCTCCCAAATATCACCTCGTGAAGCAGAAAAGTCGAACCTTTCTCCCTCTTTTATATCTCCTCCGTCTCTTTTGCCCGAAGGAGCAAGATTGATGGTTCTGCACGGCCAAGAGGACGTTGTTGTCACGGTCTATGACAACGAGCCCACGAGCATAATATCTTATGCCCTTAGCTCCAGAGAGTACGAAGACTGGATTTCTGGTAGGTTAAGTGGCCCCGAAATAGGATCAAATGTTAGGCTCCTCAACAAGGTGAACTCACTAGCTTCTGAGCTGTCAACGTGGCAATCTTTTGGCTCGTTGGATTCGGATTACATGAACTACGGAAGTTACACCACTGAGGACGCTTCTTCCACAGGAGACCAAGATAGTTCCCCTCATCTTCGAATTTCTTTTGAGGACGAGTCCTCCAATGCCGGTGGAAAAGCCAAGTTTTCAGTGACTAGTTACTTTGCAAAGCAGTTTGATTCTCTCCGAAGGAAATGCTGTCCGAGTGAAGTAGACTTCATACGTTCCTTGAGCCGTTGCAGGAGATGGAGTGCTCAAGGAGGGAAGAGTAATGTCTACTTCGCAAAGTCATTTGATGAACGGTTTATAATCAAACAAGTAACGAAGACTGAGTTGGAATCCTTCGACGAATTCGCTCCACAGTATTTCAAGTACTTGAAAGATTCCCTCACCTCAGGGAGCCCTACTTGCCTTGCCAAAGTTCTTGGCATTTTTCAGGTTCAACCTCCTCTTATATTCTTTCCCTTATGATTGATTGTAGATGAAATGACGTCGTCCTTGCTATTGTTAATTCATCTGTCTTCATACATTATAGGTTACTGTCAAGAAAGGTGGCAAAGAGGTGAAAATGGATCTGATAGTGATGGAGAATCTCTTCTACAAAAGAAGCATTTCCAAAGTGTATGATCTGAAGGGGTCTTCACGATCCCGTTACAACTCGGACACAACTGGAGCCAACAAGGTGTTGCTAGACATGAATCTGTTGGAAACACTTCGTACGAACCCTATATTTCTCGGTGGCAAAGCAAAAAGGAGCCTCGAGAGAGCTGTTTGGAACGACACATCATTTTTAGCAGTAAGCAACATTCTAATCCTTTCTGAAATCTAGTCTTGACATCTATTAACCAGACATTACACCCTAGCTAGTTGTGTACATATGTAGCAATACTAACACGATAAGCATAAACACGAACTACGTACTACTTAATTATCATGTTCGGATCGGATCAAAGTAGGTAGTTGCATTGGATGAGGTTGTTTTAATTTGCAGAAACTGACACATCATTTTTAGCTGTAACCAACAGACATTGCACCCTAGCTAGCTAGTAGTGTACATATATAGCAATGCTAACACGATAAGCATAAGCACGAACAACGTACTACTTAATTCTGATCATGTTCGGATCAAAGTACGTAGATGCATTGGATGAGGTTGTTTTAATTTGCAGAAACTGACATGCATGTGTGTGTGTTTGTGGTGTTGATGCAGTCTGTGGATGTGATGGACTACTCGTTGTTGGTCGGGGTAGATGAGGAGAGGAAGGAGCTCGTGTTGGGGATCATCGACTACATGAGACAGTATACATGGGACAAGCATTTGGAGACATGGGTGAAGGCTTCAGGCATACTAGGTGGACCTAAGAATGCATCTCCAACTATTATTTCTCCCAAACAGTATAAGAAAAGATTTAGGAAAGCTATGACTACCTATTTTCTTACAGTGCCAGATCAATGGTCATCTTAATATATTTATTACCAACAAGGATGATGATCCACATTGCTTCATCTCTCTCTCTCTATTGATTGATTGGTTGCCATTTTTTTTAGGCTAAGAATATATTGAAGAGGTGTACACCACTGTAAATATGTGTTGGTATATTTTCATTTGTTTCATCGAATTCTGCTGTAAAAGTGAAAAAAAAACGATGATAGTGAGAATAACAAACTTGAAAAAAGTGGGATTCATTCTCAGCTATTTTTATATTATCTTACTCATGCATGCATGACTCACATATTTTCTACGTGCAGTGTCAATAATTCTTACCTAAATCAATGTATAAATTTATAATACAATGTTGGGTTTTATTAATGTAACAGTAAGTATATATGTATGTAGGAAGAATTTCTTGCATTTTTCTTGAAATATGTGAATCGAACCTATTATTAAAATGAGATGTGAACATAAGGTTACATGCTACGACATTCACGCACTTGCACAGTCGATATATTATTATTATTATTATTATTATTATTATTATTATTATTATTATTATTATTATTATTATTATTATTATTATTATTATTATTATTATACCTGATTGATGTGATGAAAAATGTAAACAAATTAAAGGTGGCCAATTTGACATATTTTTTCAAACCCCAACGAAAATTTTGATCATGCATATTTCAAACATGCCGACACTTTGCTCTTTGGGGTGAGCACAAAATTGAAAAAATTGAAATCGAACCGAATCAAATACATTTCGGTCTATTAGGTCCGATTCTATTAGTTTTTGGTTTGATTTGCTCTTTTTTTTTTTTTAATAATAAAATCCAATTTTCGGTCCTCGATCCGAATCAGAAGAAAAAAGACCGAACCGATTGAATAGATCAAACTTCTTTATTTAGCTATTATATATTTTTTAACTTTTTTAATTCTTTATCTTTGAGTTTGACCGCATGAGGTTTTTTTTAGTTAGTATGTTGTTTCGTTCTTTAATGTTAAACATTAATGTTAAAATTTTAGAAAACATACTGCTGAAAAAGGTGATATTAAAAAGAAGGGTTAATTACGATAAAATACACAAACTATGACAAAATTTGCAAATTAGGCACAAATTTTAAAATTTTGCAATTAAAATACAAACTTACATTTTATTTTTTTTGCAAAATAGACAAACTCAATTTTTTCCGACTAACGAAAAAATGAGAATTTGCGACATATAATTCATTTTCACTTATTAAAGCCAATGCAATGCCATCTAAATCGAAAGGTGAACGATTTTTATGGCTTTGTGGTTTTCAATCAAATTCAATTGATTTAAAAATTTTGCTATGAGTTTGTCTATTTTGCATAAAAATGTAAGTTTGTGTTTTAATTGTAAAATTTTAAAGTTTGTGTCTAATTTACAAATCTTGTCAAAGTTTATGTATTTTTTAATAATTAAAGAATGGGAAATCGATCCGGACCAAACCGATTTTTTATTCGGTTTAGTTCCCACCCCAATTGGGTCCGATCCTAAACATCCCCAATTCAATCTATTTAGTTTTAGAATTTTCGGACCAAAATAAAACGAATGCTCACCTGTTTTAATCATTTCTGAAAATTAGTGGAAAACTAAATATTAATAATTGACTTTTAGAGGTCTATTTATGAGGCACAATAATAAATCTACTAACTAACTATTATTTTAAGGAAATAGATAGGAGTATAACATTAATAAGAAGATTTAAATGTCAAGGGTAAAAAAAAGTCTAATATAACAAAGAAAATGAATTGACTTTGGAGAAATTTATAAGGTGTTATAGGTGGTAGTTGTTAGCTATATAGTCCTGTTTAATTAAGTTTATGAGAACGATATTGTCGCATTGTTTTTATTTGATTTACAAATGTCACTTTCTTAATTATTATTGAAATTAGTTTTTGACTTCTAATACAATAATTCCAATTTTGGCTCCACATTTAACTAAACACAGAATCATGATGGTGATCAAACAGTTTAGAAGTTGGATTGCTTATTCAAATGATCATGATCAAATAGTTTATATAGACTAACTAAATGCATATTCTTGTTTATTTTCACAATTTTGACCTTTGTTCTTTTGTGTATAGGCAAATCCAATTTTTAAATTAAAAATTGAAAAACTGCGATTGTTGGGGCGTGGTGTGTAGTCTGTCGTGAATTAATTTTTTGATGAAGTTTTGTTTATCGGGATTGAAATTAAATTACATATTTGGAAACTATGTTTTGAGTACGTTAATTTTATGTATATATTTTCTAGAAACCGATTTCAAATGGATGTGAAATTAATGCATAAACTTGAAGTGTAGATGAAGAGAGCTTATGATTGAGTCGCGCAACAATTCAAATGGCTGCAATCATAATCATTAGATCATTTATTTGGTGAAAATACACGATCTAATGGTCTAGATTCTCCTAAATGAAATGGTGTCACTTTTCATCAATAGTCACTACAACCTTTCGACAATTATATAAAGACCCATGTATTCATTTCATAATCATCCCATCTACATACATATATTCTAGCAGTGTACTTCTCTTATTTTTGTCTTACTCATTCCCGAGTATCGAAAAGTTTGCCGAAATCTAGACTTGTGGTACAACAACTCGAGTCCGTTATAGTCATTGTATTTTGGGGACATTTGTTGTAGACTGTGTGTACAATTACATGATAATTTCGTCTTACGGAGAAAGAGTCTAAATCTTGCCTCGACTAATGTTTTATTTTATTTACCATTTACTATTACTATTGCTATTTTGTCATTTCCGATAACATCGTAACAATCGTAAATAAATTAAAATAAAACATATATGAAGTCTATTTTAATATTTTAATTAACTCTTATATTAATTTTGATCGTCATACATTGTGATTGCAATTTGTAAACGATAACTGAAGTAACGAGACATAAATGGAATACTAAAAAAACACATAAATATTGAAAAAGTAAACCCTAAATGATCATTGAAAATTCAGTAGAATTAAAAAAAAAAAACCCCCCAACTCTCTCATAATTCACCTAATTCAACTAAATTTAATTCTCAGCATCTAAAATCGCACCCTTTACATATACAAAAATTTAACAGAAATAATTCTGTTTGTTTGTTGCTGAGAAATGTTACAAGGGAATTCGGAGAGATAAAAACGTATTTATAAATTAACGATTTATATATCATTATGAAAATAATTTATATGTAGCAATGACTTAATTTACGAGGCCATAACTACATGGTGAATTTCTCCTTCGTTGATAGGTAAGAATCCAACTCGTTTCTGCAACAACACATATAATTAATGTCAGAATTTGTATGTCACTTTTTTTTTAATATAAAAAAAAAACAATCAATTTCTCATAAATTTAACTTTGTTTCTATTCCAATATCATCCATATATTAATTTTTGGACATTTATCTTCAACGAGCGGCCGACAGTCATCTAGTTGCCCAATTGATATATGTTGCCAAATTAAATAAAACTTTAGTAAAATAAAATAAAATAAAATAAACTTGGTTATTATTTATGTTGAAGACTTTTAGGTAGTTCAAATCCATCATACGTTATCTAATCCTAGTCAGCTTTTGGTAGTTATCTTTCATATTTGGGTGTATTAATTTTGAGATTGCAACCAAAAACCCACTAGCCAGGTGACAAAGACATCTTCAATCAATTAAAATAGGAAAATAATATTCTCCACTTTTTTAATGGGTAAACTATAGTTAATTCCATGAAGTTTGTAACTTATAACAACAACAATAATAATATTTCAATATATATTAGTAGCAATTTTACTCCTAATAGATTATTTTTGTCACGATTCTATTATCTGCAAGTTTTTCCGGTAAGTGAAAGTTGAGCCATTATGTCGTAAACACGTGGATAAAAAACCTTACTTGTTTTTCAATATAAGATGTTAAGTCTAACTTAAAATTATCATTTTCTTTTAAATTGCTGGACTTTTAGGATTCACGGGGAGGTTTTGCGGTGGAACTTTGCTAAACTTTCAGGACCCACGTGCATGTTGTTTTGGCTGATGTGGGATTTTTATTTATATTTTTATTATCCACGTGTTCTCCGATGTTATGATTAATTTAGGTTTAATTTCACTTGTTGAAAAAATGTGCGGAAGGTAGAATTATAAAGTGCAAACGTTGAGACATTAAGTATAATTTACCATTTTTTAATCATACATTTGCATTTAATTATAATTTATGTACTCTTTATTAGCTATTCACAACCGGTATTAATTCGTGTGTTATGATAGCTCAACTTAAAAAGCACTTGCGAAGTTTATAAAACTTTCGATCTTTCAATTACGAGACTGGTCATCATCACTTCACCAATTAAATCAATCAAATGAGCATACTCAACATTAATTTAACAAGATTCATTAAAAAATAAGTAATTAATTAAATTCAAAATTCACCTTATTAAAATAAAATTCTTTTACTTAATTAATTTTATTCAAAGTTATTCAAATACGAATAATAAAGTTTGAATTGGTTTTAGTATTTTGTCTCATTTCCCAGAAATCTGATCGAAAACGTCAAATTTCTTAGAAATTATTGACCTTTAATTTGTGTTTGACAACATAGAAAAATGAGAGTTTTTCAAAATCTAGGAAACACGTACGGAATTATTATTATTTTATAATTTAATTACATAATCTTAGTCTTACTTCAAAGTTTCTAGTTCAATAAATTAATTAATAATATCTCGAGATCTACTCATTTTTTTAATATAAAAAAGCATGCACATGAAATGGAAGTCAAATCCCAAAAACATGCCGTGAAAAATGGAGATTTTTCAGCAAAATATATTTTTTAAAAATAATACCCCAATAAATTCGAATTTTCTTCGTAAAATTTTCACACTAGATTTCAATTTTTTTTACTTTACCGCTACACAACATAACACATGCAAAATAATCTAATATAGTGATATAATATTTACTACGGTATTTGATGCATCGACGATGGTAAAATATACTCTCCCGTTTCTGAATAAAATGTCATGTTAGTATTTTAATTTTGTTTTAAAAAATATCATTCAATAAATTTAAAACATAAAATTCATAATGTATTTAAATAATTATATTTAACTCATTCAAATATATTACCGTATTAAATTATTTAATTAATTTATCCGCATTCACCTAAAATAATATTTAAATAGAAACGAAGAAAGTAACGTTTTAATTCGAAAATGGAACATAAAATGTGATATCGGTAAAAACTAACCTCACGGGATTTAATGCCACGTGTACCCACTCCACGATCGCCATTCAAACGCGCGTTCCTCTCCGTCGACGCATTGCCGCCGTTCGCGGCGGCGGAGCTCCTCGCCATGCACAGGCCAACGATTTTCTCCGCCACCTCCCCGTTATCCCGGCTCTCCGCAATCAGCCTCTCCACCTCCGCCCTCGGCAGCCTCATCCTCACCCTCACTCCGCCGCCATTCTCCGCCGCCGCCGCCGAAATCTCGTTCTTCTCCTCCGCCTCCTCCGCCGCGATGCTCGGCGGCTTCATGATGGACAGATCCGAAGCCGATCGGCGCGCCAGCATGAGGCTCTCGAGCCGGTCCTTGGCGCTCATTTGAATTCCCGATCTCACCCTCCTCGCCGTCTTCTCCTCGGGGAATTTGGGCAGCTCGACGAGGAAGTAGAGCCGCTTCGGCTTCAGCTCCTGCTGCGGCTCCAACGGCTTGGCTCTGACGCCGTAATGCTTCACCGCCTCCGACTCCAACAAAACGTGGCCCGGATAGCGCTCCACCACCGACCCGGCCCGAATGGGAGTCTTTAGCTTGAAACTCTCCCCATTAATCTTCATTACTTTTGCACTCTTACTTCCTCCCAAACTATTCCCCATTTTTTTATTTTATTTTTTTGCTTATTTTCTTGAGTTTCTACTAAAAAAAAGGAAAAAAAGAAGAAATTTGAATGAGAAAATAAATTATGGGAAGTGAGGGTTTGTGAAATGATGAATGAAATTTGGGGTGGGTTTTATATATGGGGGAGTTTGGGGGGTTGTTATTTGTTAGGGGTTGGTTATATATGTGCATGAAATATAGAGGGGGTCAAAAAAAGAGTGCAATTTTAGAAAATTGGGAGCCCTTTTGACAAATGTATATTGCAAGATTGTGACACTATCACTATTCAATTCATAAACATTAAATTGTGAAATATTTGGTTAATTTTTATTAATGGGATATTAATGTCATGCTTACATATATATGTGCATGCCAACGGTTTATAGAATTTAGGTAGGGTAAGGTGGCACGTGAAATTAGTTGCCAATTCTACTTTAATTTGTACAACGTGTGTGTACATGGGTTAATTGCGAACAAATTCAAGACCTTTGAATGAATTTACAATTTAAACACCATTTTTAAAATATTGCAATAATAGTCCATTCTTTGGATTTGTAGTAAATTCAACACCCTCAATTTCTTTTCGATGATCAAATTTGGGATGTAACAATATTTTTCGACGTATTCATATTAATTCGGGTTTGGAGTGTTAAATAAGATAGTTCTTACTGTACAACGTTAACTTTCTAGCCGTTGAATTTTTTTCATATGTCTATTTTGCTACAAATCAAAAAGTTAGATTATTATTGCAACAATTTAAAAGTGATGTTTAAATTGCAAATTCTTTCAAAAGTCGTTAATTTTTTATCAATTAACCACACACACATATATATATATATATACACACACATACACATACACACACTCCACCCTTTTCGTAAAACTAATCTCTTATTTCATTTTTATTGGCTTAGTTGCACTAATTAAATCACAAGCATTCATTGATTTTTTTGTTTTTGACATAACTTATAAATCTTTGTAATAACACCGAAACTATGCAGAATTTTATAAATAAAACATCAAATCGAATTTGGAGAAGATTTGTTCCGACAATCGTTCTACATCCAAAAATCGATGAAATGAATCGTGATTTTATATGCAATTATCCCTTTTTTATTTATCTCAAAATTTTAGTTCATCACTTTCCTTTTGCTATAGCTAGGTTGTATTTCATTCAATTCCTTGCTTATATATATATATAGTCCTACTTATATAATAATCTTTGAATTTAATAATATTTCATTTATTTTAAATTGAGTAGATAACGTATAATAGGAATTTGTCACTTCATTTTAATTTTCAAAATACGATAAATGCCTTTTTCTAATTGTGTCAAGAAACAGATTAAATGGTCTCTACTTTTACTACGGCATGTGAGTCTATAGTTGAAATCGACTTTCAATTACTTCCTTTGGGGAAATTCTTGTTCGTCAATGCGGTTTGCAGCCTGGTTGCAAACCGTTATGATCGTACGTAGCACGTGAAAAAGTCACGTGCCACAATCTCAACGGTTTAAGGGTACAACCCGCATAGATAGACAAATTTCCCCATCCCTGTATAGCCTAGTGGAAAGATTGAGGAATTTGTGGCTAAACGTCACGAATTTAAATTCTACCAATATATGCTAGTACATTTCATGCATCTTATCCATATAATTTACAAAATATTACATATAAGTGGAGTTTACTCGAGTAGCTGAGCCCACTATTAAAAAACATATACCGGTTTTCTTTGTCGCATTTTTTTAAGGAGAAAATAAAGACTTTGAATTGGTGGGTGAAATTAAGACTATTAAGGTGAACGTGATAGTAACATGCCCATAAAAAAAAAAAAAAAAAAAAAAAATAAAAAAAAAATAAAAAACCCACACACACACAAAGTTGGGAGCAAAAATGATTGATTAAACCAACTAATAATTTCTTCAAAAAAGAGGCTCGTGAGTGTGGTAGAAATGATTACATAGTCTTTATTAATGGATTATACTATTTAATTACTAGCATCAAATCTTGTTCAATGAAAGGGACTCACGTTAATCACGGTGTGTATACAAATTAATTTGCTTTCAAAATTCCAAATATTCATATATTTGCATGTGGGCTTTTGACTTAGCATGCAGTTTTGTTGTTGGAGAAGTAATTTTTAATACTTTAATAATTAGAAATTAACCTAGATTATATTCTAAATAATTAATCTTGCGAAAAGTATTCAACGACTAAATTTGTGTCGTTTTGTGAAGAAAAAAGGGGAGAGTGTTGAAGGTATGATCGGATTAATGTAATTTTAATTTGTAGGTTTGAATTTAATTTTCAATTTTTAGACCGAGTTATGCTTTTCTAGTTACGTTTATAATTGAATTTTCCCTTACATTTAATATTTATAAAATGTTAAGATCTTATTTTAAATAGTGGTTGAGCTCACGGGATGTTTTAATTGACAAAAAAGTAATTAAAACGACTAAAAATATTAAATGTTTTCCCAATTAAATAATTAAGATTTTTTCTTTCTGAAAGATGTTGCTGTCACCTTAATTACTTCAAATAAAAAAAAATAAAAAAAAATCCCAACATATATCTTATTGTCGGAGAACAGAAATATATATTTAAAAAAAATAGCTGTTAGGTGTATATATTTTAAATACGGAACTAAAATTGCATTAATTAATTAATTGTGAAATTAATTAATTAATGGGTTCGAATTTCTTGATACACTTCTATGTATTTCACTATAAAATTTATGATTTTAATAATGTTTATTTTTAAAATAAAAAAATCAATTATAACATAAGTAATCATAATCAGCATTTATAAAAAGAATGAATTAAAAAAGTTATAAAATTAAATTTTGAATTAATCAATCATTATATTGACTTATTAATTGAAAATTTAATACTAAAAAATAATTATAAACCCTAATTGGGTGGGGTGAACCCTAACAAAATCTTAAAATTAAACTAAATCATAAAAAGTATAATTAAAGCAAAAATATATATATAAAAAAACACATAATTTAAAAATATAACACGGAGTGTAACACAGAGAGAGACTAGAGAGTGTAATAGAAAATCACAAGTGTTAATTAAGTACATATTTTTTGCTTGGGTTATTGATTCTAAACGTTGATTTTGTACACTTAATGATTAATCTCTCACGCAATAGTGTGTGTGTGTGGTGAGAAGGTTCTTAATTAACTGGACTCGATCGTAATTGCCACCTTTCAATTACCCTAATTAATTTATATGATGAACATGCAAATTTTTATATATATTGTATTTCCATTAAAATATTAAATTATTTCTTGATCAAAGGATTATTTAGTAATCCTCTAAAAAATTAGCAAATTTATCATTTGCTAAAAAAATAATAATTAAAGAATGCCTAACAATTTCTCCTTTAATTTATGAGAGAGTGCCTAACGCAATGGTAAACTAGATTTTTGTGGTTATCAAACTGGAATTTGACCATGACAAAAAAAAAGGTCCATTTCGATGTTCGGCTCATTTTCAATTTTACAAATACATTATAATTTTTCTGTTTCCACTTAGTTTGAATTTTATTATTTTTAGTAGATATATGGTATGATGTTATCAATATACACTTATAAAATAAAGTATTATAAAATAAAATATGACAAACGTTGGAATCAAGCTTTTATTATAGACTTCTACGTAAAATTGCAGACTGAATAATAATAATAATAATAATAATAATAATAATAATAATAATAATAATAATAATAATAATAATAATAATAAGTTAGACTATTTTCATAACCATATACTCCCTCCGTTTCATAATATTTGATGTTTTAAATTTTCATAAAAATTAAGAAATAAAACATATGATAAATAAATCCTCTACTATCTCGATCTCCACCTATATTAAATTCTCGTACGATATATTTTTCTAGTATTTTATTTAAAATATCAAATATCAATGGTATATATTTTATGGAAGATATCTCATCAATATATTTTATGGAAGAAATCTTATCTATAAGCGGTGAGTTAATGGAGGATATTTTATAAAATTTTGATAGGGATAAAATTAAAAAAATATAAAAAATCTAAAATATTAAATAATTTAAAATAAAATTAAAAATCTAAAACATCAAATATTATAAAAGGAAGTGATCACTTGTTTTATCAATAGGGAAAACGTGCTACTTCTCTACATTCATGATCAACTCATAAAGGTTCAAATTAAAAGTACACATTTATTTATTTTTTATAAGGAGATACACATATTTTTGAATAAGGAGATACACATTTTTTCAAAAGCAAAAATAAATAAATAAAAAGTTGCATGTTCTTATCCACTAGTATATTTCGGCGCCTTTTTTAGGCAGCATCCCTTTTTGACTAGGATTTACTAAGTCACGAAAAATGGAATATCCTTTCTCAATTTTTTCTTTAATTTTAATATATTGTGTTTTAGTTAATTTTATACTTATTAATTAGGATTCATCCTACTCAATTAATCGTTAGGCGATAGACATAGAATTTTCATTATAGGCATCATCATGGAAACTTGAATATGGAAAAGTTATTAAAAAGGAAAAGGAAAAAGAAAGACGGGTAATATACGTCATGAGTATATTTATAATGTCATCCAATACATTGATACAAAACACGAACACAAATACGAAAACGAGTCAGAAAATCTCATACAATGAATGAGGTTTATTACATACACCAATGGATCTCATTAGAGACTTGAATCATTGTCATTGCACCAATATATGAGAGTTAATCAGTCTCTATAGTCACAAGTTACAGAATAATCATGTCACACAAATCCATTTCTACCAATCAAGAATGAAGTAAATAAATACAACTAAAACTATGAGAATTCCTTTTGTTACTCATGGCTTTGAATCTTTGCTCCTCAATTTTGCACACTGTAAAATTCGTGTAATTCAACTGTCAACGAAAAATCCAAGCAAATCACTCCTGCTGAGATTTAGGAAGGTGTTCCAACAGTGATGCAGCCTTCCTCTTGCCTCTCTCTGTGCCCGATTTCGCAAGTTCCGAGAGCGGTATTGCTGCCCCGAGTCTGCTCAGACAAGCAAGATTCGCGTTGTCTCTCTTGCACAAGGATAGTAGAATAGAAGCTGCATTCTCTTTGCAACGAGGCAAGCCAGTCCGCAAAAGATCTATCAAGACAGGTATGGCACTAGCTTTCACAAGAACCGACTTCGCCTCTTGGTGGCTGGCAAGAACTGAAAGGATTGTCAGAGCCTCATCAACCATGCAACTGCTTGAGTCGGTAAGCATCTTTAGCAGCGGTGTGACAATGCCGGCCCTAACAGCGCGTCCCTTGTTTCCCTGATAGATGCACAGATTGAACAATGCTGTTGCAGCATCTTTCTTCCCTCTTGAGTTTCCATTTTTAAGCAGATCCACCAAAACGGGTATTGCCCCGGAAGCCCCGATTATTATCTTGTTTTCCTCTGCAAGGGACAGGCTGAAGAGGGTCGCTGCAGCATTCTCCTTTGCCTCCGTGTTTCCAGCTCTGAGGACTTCGACAATAGAAGGAACTGCATTGGCTAGCATGATGAGTCCCTTGTTATCGTCGTAGATGGAAAGGTTCAGAACTGAAGTTACTGCATTGTCTTGAATTTCGCCATCATCAGACATCAACAGATTAACTAGGATTGGAATAGCTCCTGCCTCCGCAAGCAGGATTCTATTATCCGTGCTTCGTTTTGAAAGTGATCGAATTTCAGCCACAGCAGCCCGACGTTCCTCAACAGACCTGCTTGCAAGTTTACGAACTAGTGCTGCTACGGCTGCTATGTCCCCTGTCACATCACGAAACGATCCATCACTCTTTTTTATCCTCCCATTCACGATTGCTGTTGGCTGATCTATATCATGTTTCGCGCACCACTGAGATATTAAACTTCTCAGAACATAATTTGGAGTGAGACTGAGATTCTGAAGCTTCTGCTGCGTTTTTGGGCATGTTGTGTTGGCACAGTCTATCCATCTCTGTATATAAGATCTCTCATAGGTCTGAAAGAGTGAAAGAAAAGCACATTATGAGTAAATCACAGTGATGCAGATAAATTTAACCTCGTTCGTCTAAGAATCTTTGGATGCAATACGAACAAAACTAACGGAGGCAGTTTACAATGTGAATCATACCTGCCCTGTGGCAACAATAACCGGGTCCCTCATAAGTTCAAGAGATATAGGGCAACGAAAATCATCAGGAATGACAAGAAAATCTGGCTTTTTGTTCTCCTCTAGAGTTTTGCAGAACGAGCTTTTGATCAGCCGATTGTCAGAATCCTTCGAGGCACTAACCTCAGAAGATGTGGATGAGTTGCTTGCATTTTCTTTATTCAGAACCTCATCCAAAACTTGATCTACCAGCCCGCCACCTTCTGTCATGCCTTCCAATTTTGTGCTAGCGTCATGGTTCATGTTGGCAATATTTTCTACAGTTACATTTCCAATCAAACAAATGCTTTGCTGAAATGGATCGATCTCTTTATCCAATGGCTGAGATAATGCCCAATGCATTGAGCTTGAGTTAAGAGGGTGGCCGTATCTTTCAGTAGCCCGTCTCAACTGTGACCTGACTAATTCAACCTGGTGAAAGGATAACGTCAGACATGAATCGAGTGCAAATAACAGAATAAAGATGCTCAAAACTAACCTGTTCTAGTACTTCTTCTGATATGCTAAAATCGTCATATGGCAAGTCAGCTAATGCTCTCTCCAATTTCCACGTTACACATTGAAACTGTAAGAGAATTTTCTCTGTGGCACCATCCTATAATCAGAAAACAAAGAAAAGAAAAAAGTAAGAAAAACGAAGATCGCATTGTTTAGGGGAAAACACAAAGATATCCACAGACATCCATTTTTAAGTTTCAAGCTGCTTCAATGATTCAGAATTTCTTCATATATTAATGCCATCTAGATGATTGTCTTAACATATCCAATGAACTGTCCCCGCGGCAATGCAGTGTTCATCCACTAAGAAACGAGGCAATGTCATTTACTTTGCGTGGATGGCTACACAGATCATAGTAAATGAGCAGTATAAGGCGAGTCCATTAACCAAAGTTTTAGCATATTACGCATTAGGGAAGGGATACGACAGAGGATTCCTTTGGAAATCTAGAGATAACCCCTCATGGTTCGGGAAAGCAATAACATGATTACATCAAAACACATACGTTCACATGCCTGAGCCAATGCAATTGAACATCAAAATCTAACGCCTAAATGATATGATGATCTGATTTTTGTTTGATCCTCTCGAATGGCTACTGCAGCAGGTAGCCATTAACTAACCAGAGCTAAGCTATCAAAAGCTACAAATTTTCTAATCGAATCAATGCAGCTGGACTAGTCAAATATCACATTGCAAGTTTACAACATATCAACAATACTGATCATAATCATCCCCAAAAATAAGAATGAATCAAGATCAAGAAGCGACAAAAGGTCCATCTTTTGTCATTAACAAAATGCAACATAGACCACAAGAATTAACAAAAAAAAAAAAAACGAAAACTAGGCGTTGTCTGAACAAACTTACAGAAGTGAATTTGGAGTTGTCGAAATTGTTAGCAGCAAAAAGGAGTCTTTTTGCAGTCTGAAGCGCTAGAGTTAGATCAGCAAAGCAAGAATCGGAGAAAGAAGAAGAGCCCACTTCACAATTTCCTTGAATTTTCTTGGAATCCCTGACTTCTTCAAGTAAATGTGCCAAAAGCGAGACCCTTCTCCCCAAAAGCGTACACTCTTTCTTGAAGAAACCAGAGAAGCCCGCGCCGGAGACCCGAACGACGTCGTGAACGAGGCGGAGCAGTGCCGTGGTGGCACCACCGTCCACAGCCGTTGTTTCTTCGCTGGCCATTTGAGCGGGAGCGGAGTTTCTTTGCGGCTTTTCTACAAACACACGGTCGACATTGCTGTTGTAGGTGGACAGCGAAATTATAAGGTTTGATGTTATACAGTTGGCAATTGACAACGCCTCTCAATCGCCAGACAATATCATTTTTAGGAAATACCAGTATTAGTCTATGTCATATTTTGGTATGCTACATTAAATTGACACTCTACTTGGAATATACTCTGCTTGCAATATAGGTGACTCGAGTCAATTCGTGAGTTATTCGGAATCCGTGAGTTATTCGGAATCGACTCGAATATAACTTAAATTACGTGTTCATTCGTGAGTTATTCGAGATCGACTCGAATATAACTTAAATTATGTGTTCGGTTTGGTTGATTGGGGTAGTTTAGGGGAATTGATAAAACTACCACCCTTATCATTTGTTTGGTTTGAACGATTGGAGCCCAGGATTGATGACGGCCCGAGCTCCAATCACTCATTTGGGTGATTGTTTATCACCCCATTTTTGGGGTGATTAAATTTATCATTTTCCATGTATTTGTAAAATTACTAATATAACTTTATCAGAAATAATTTTTATTTTGTTGTAATATTTTTTTTTTCATAATTATAATTTCTAACAAATAAAATTATAATATCGCATTTGTGTATCGCACGGGAGATATTCTAGTTTCATTTATGCCTCATCAAATTAATAGTGAACACAAATGTATGTTATAATTTAAAAAGTTTGAATAATTAAAAAATTTCTATAATTCAAAAGGTTATAAATTAATTTTATTTTATTGAAATATTTGTATTAAATTTTTTATAATTATAATTTCTAACAAATAAAATTATACATATCACATCTGTACATCGCAAGGGAGAGATACTCTAATTTCATTTAATGTGAATACTATACGTAATTAAAAGGGGACTAGTGAAGAAGAAACTATTTTCATTAATTATTTTGTCATTATTTTCCAATGTGTAGTAAATTATTTTTGTGCATCCATTAGTTTCAATTTCATGATTTCAAGCATTTTTTAATAAAAAAATACAACTTTAATAATAATAAATGAATATATTATATGAAGGGCAATTCAGGTATTTCATAACATTTTCATCCTTATCATTCAATCTAAACAAAATATTGACAATCTATCCTAAATCATTAAAAATTATAATCAATCAATCCAAACACAATATTATTTTTATCGAAACAGTGCAATCCTACTTTATCCTATCAATCTTATCTATCCTATCATCCAAAACCAAACGGGGCCAAAATTGATTAGAGTTCGATCTTGATCCGGAGCCCGAACTCATCAATGTCAGGTTTGATAGGATAGCAAGCCTAATCGAGTTGAGCTTCAATATATTTATAATTTTGCTTTTAATAGTTTAATTATTTACATAAACATCATACATAATTTATATTTTAAAATACTAATTAGCAATCGAGTTGAGCCAAGCTGAAATCGAGCTTAAAAACGTAAGGCTCGATCGTGCTCGATTTGATCTTCGAGTTTTCTTATCGAGGTTATTGATGCTACTACTTAACTCGAATCGACCCAATTACACCCTTAACTCTAAACTAAGTACGATTTAATATAAATTTGATATTTTTTTTTCGCCTTTTGGACATGATATAACTAAGCATGAAATATTTTAATATTACAAATAGTAATTGCATAATTATATTCATTAAAACACGTGTATGTAGAAAGAGAAACTTTTCAATATTCTAATATTTAAAACCTTGTAGGAAAAATTGTGGATGTGGTAGTACCTAATTTTTCACAGCTTAAATCAACTAAAGAAAAAAGAATTATTGGCATAAATGTTAAAATCATTTTATATTGTTAAAAATCAATTCAACCTTCAAATAAAATTAGGCCAAATTCTCTTGCATATTGTATGGTACAAGAATTTGTTATTACTTCACGAAGGATGGAAATAGTGAATTATTGCCTACAATTAGATGATAGTGAATTTAAAATGTCAAAATGTTAAAATAAACGAGCCATTTTGTTTAATCACCAAAAGATAAATTGATATATAGATAATTCATGCATAAGCCAATCCGAACATATAATTTGCGAGAGTGCCTATTTGCACCACAAAAAATAAATAAAAAAAAATTAAAATTACTTAAATATCCTTTACTTTAAAAGGAAAAAAGTCAAATGTGGTTCGAAAATGAAATTTCGAACTCACCATGTTTGTTCAAAATTCAATTTTCAAACATGCAGAATTTTTGAAATATAGTCTTGTTCGAAAATGAAGTTTTGAACAAACATGGTGTGCTCGTTTCGAACGGACTCCGTGAATTTTTGTTTAAGTACCGTTCGAAAACAGGATTTCGAATATATCAAGATTGTTCCAACACACGACTTCAAACGGAACCCAATTATCATTATTAGTAAGAATCTTTAGATAAATTTATAACTAATAAAAAAAATAAAAAATAATTTGTGATTTTTAAGAGTAAAAATAGCACTAGATGATGCATCTAGCAACTCTCATAATTTGCTTAGGGGGAGAGAGAGAGAGAGAGAGGGAGGGGGGGGGGGGGTACAAAAATAAAGGAAAATGATTAGAAGGAGAGAAAAATATAAAAAGGTATATTCTAGGGGCCACAAAAGGGAAAAGTGGTAAATGTTGGGCAGAAAACAAACAAACTAGTACAGTTGGAAGAATATAATGAATGGTTGCTAAGGTAGCATATGCTGTAATAACCCATATTTATGAATTTTATTTATATTTATCAAGTGGTAATAATACAAATATTTAGGGAAAGTAGTGGTAATCAAATTGATCATTCATTTTCTTTCTTTCCTTTTTATTTATTTGGATTATATAGATAATAATATACCACATAGTCAATTCTTGGTTGTGAATGGCCCCTTTTTGAGAGACTTTTTTTAGTAGCAACAGCTCATTGCTCTTACCTTTGCTGATTTTTTAATTTTTTAAATTTTGTGTTGTGTGTATAAAAACCTAAAAAAGTATTTCATTTCAATCATTATCAAATGCAAAATGAATTTTTAATAATAAAAAAAAATGACAAAAAAAAAAAAAGTATTGCAATGTATCGAAAAACACCCAACTCCTTTTCCCCAAAAAATTGAGAATCCAAACGCGTAAATAACACAAGTTGTTCAATGCCCATCATCGGCTCTCTCTCTCTCTCTCTCTCTTTTTTTTTTTTTTTTTTGTCAACTTCGGTTATGATTGATACTCCCCCCGTTTTCAATTAAGTGTTATTTTGGATAAATGCATGTAGATTAATAAATTAATTAAATTATCTAATATACCCTTGTGTAAATACATTAAATGAATTTTATATATATATATATATAGGAATTGGTTCAAATAAAAACTTATCTTGGTGTGAAAACTGCGAACTGTGCTTCTTTAGTGTATTTTTAGTGCTTTTCTTTATGCATTTTGACCCTTTTTTTATTTTTTTTAATGTTTTTCTTATTGTGTTTTGGTGCTAGATGTTTTTAGCACAAAAATACAGTAAGAAAAGCATTAAAAGTACACTAAACAAGCACAGTCCGCACGTTTTCACACCAACATAAGTTTTTATTATAACCAACCCCTATATATATATATGCATTAAATAGGAACAAATGTGAGAAAAATGTGAATTTTATGTCTCGAATTTATAGAATGACATTTATTTTGAAACAAAATTAAAGTGCTATAATAACACTTATTTAAAAACAGATGGAGTATTTTATATACCACACACACTCTTTGTCGTTCTCTCTCGACATCAAATCTTATTTACTTATATTTTTTCTTGAAAGAAAGACAAATTTCTCTCTGATTTCCATATATATCTGATAAGGTTAAAATTAGAAGAGTGTGTATGAATATCTTAAACTACAAATATTTTGGCACAAAATAAAATTCATAAAACTACATTAATTTTGACAAGGTTCCATAATTATAGTTTTTTTATTCCTTTTTCGTCTGTTCCAAAATTATAGTCCAGTTTTCTTATATATGTGCATTAAATTCTCATTTTTCTTAATATACCCTTATTTAATGTTCTTTAAAATTAACATTCATTTTCTTTTGAATCAATAAATAAGGGTATATCAGTGAAAATTTATTCAAATTTATTTTTTCAAATACATTAAATGTTTTTTTCTTAATGTGTAAAAAAAGGAGGATGGCTGCATTTTTGGGACGTTATGGAAAGGACACGAATCACGGCAATAAAAATAAAAAACGGGGTTTTGAAAAATATACTCCTTCCGTTTCGTTTTATTTATTGTTTTAGGATTTTTATTTAGAATTAACAATTAATTTTATGGATAAATATATCCATCCCTCATATATGCCACAAAATCTTACTTAATTATATTTTTCTAAAATAGGGTTAAATTAGAGAGGGGGTGTATGAAAATTTAGAAAATAACAAATATTTTGAAATAAAATAAAAAACCTAAAATAATAAATAAAACAAAATGTAGGGAGTAATTATTAATGATTACAAAACGCTCCAATTGATTTTTATTTCCATATAAATTCAATTTTTCGAGAATACAAACAAAGCAAATTCACCAACAATTAATTATTGTAGACTGCACTGGACATTTTGTCCGGCCATTCATTGCAGTGCAATTTTTTGCTTTTATTTTATTCAAATTATTTATTTAATTCCCATATAATTTAACCGTGACAGTAATATATAATAAATTGCGACAATGTCAAGGATTGAGAAGTTCAACCCTTTCAAAAACAACAAAAGGCATAAAAAATTATCTACAACACAAGATTTACAAGGATACTTAATTGACAATTTTAACAAGCCTTCGGATAAATATTCAACAACATTCGATAAATCTTATCAGAAGAAAACTATGGTCCCGTTTAATTGGTACGGAATTTGACCGTGAAAAGTATTTTAATTTCTTATTTTAACATTATCGTGTTAGGTTCATTTTTATATATAATATGAAAAGGAATTAGATTCTATAAAATATGGAAAATTGTGTAACTTTTCTGGAATGTGTATACCTACTTCAAGTAGTTATTCTTAAAACATTTCAATAAAAAAAATTGAGTAAAGTAGAAAAAAAAAAGAAAAAGTAGAAAATTTTATAAATAAAATAAAGAAATTCAAAAAATATTATACGTTTTTTATTGATGAAATTTTCATGAAAATTCGTTTATTCTATCAATCATGATTGTCATTTCTATCAAAATTCTAATAATATCATTTTTGAGACAAGGTTGCGAATGAAATGATGACCATACCATTGTCAATATAGATAATTTTGACTTTCAATGCAATAAAAAAAAAAAATTTGGATCAACAATACAATATTTGCCTTAATTGATCATAAATATATTAACCCAAAATTGAAGTAATTTTCTTGATTATCTTTTAGTCATATCATTTTTTTTAATTGAAATATTATGTTGCATTCAATATATATAGTAGTGTTACAAATTGTAGAATTATATATTTTATTGTTCGTAATTTAAAATTATAAACTATCGGTAATATGAAATAAGATATATATATATATATAATTATCTACTATTGTTTAAATTTAATCTAATAATAAAACAAGAATTCTAACAATTTCCTTGTCATGTTTTAAACACAGACTAAAAGTTCTGTTAGTAATCATTTTTCTTAGAATCACATTCCCATAAATCATATTCCAAAAAAAATTTATTTTCCTGATAGCCAAACGAGCCCATATATATATATTTCATTTATCATATTAAGGTGGTAAGAGCTAAGATTAAGGTGGTAAATGAGCCCAATTGAGTCAAATATGTAAGAGATATTTAATTGCTTTACACACAAATCATATGACGGTATAAGAGATCAAAATGATATATCTCCAGTCATTGTTTATGTTTGTTAGACTTGAGGGATTTCACGTTTAACTTTATCGAATTCAAAGAGAGTCTTGAACTGAACATAAATCAAAAGCTTGACATAAAGATGCTTCCAAGTTTTTTTCTTTTCACCAGAGATGGTGTATCAGATTAGTTATGGAAAAATAAAATTTAGGGACCTTAATCCATGAAAAACCGTACCCACTTCTATCCATCTTAGAAGTTGATGAATTAGTGAATAATTGGAATTAATTCATTCCTTACAAATTGGGACATGTAGAATCACTTTAGGAGTCTTAATATTTAAATTTATTGACTCTCAATCAAATACTAAACATTAGATATACATAGGTTTAAGGATGGAAATAGGTCATGCTATCCGACATGGGCTTACGGTTCGACCTATGTTAGGCCTATATAAGTCCGACCCATTTATTAATTAAATAAACCACAATGAGGAACTTTTTAAAGCCTCTTTGCATAAATTGGTCAGGCCCAGTCGTTGAGAAAGTTTGTCAAGCCTAATAGGTGGATCTATTTATTAAAAATTAATTAAAATACATATTTTTCATAACAAGAAGAAATATTTATATATGTAAATCCTTAATTTGATTTATTACTTGAAAAAAAAAATCTAAGAAAAATAAATAAATTGTATGTGTACATCATTCTCTTTATAAAAATATAAAATTTATTTTTAACAAGCTTAAATATACTGTTAAAGGGTTTAGGTCTGATCAGTGGTGGATCCAAATAAAAAGGTATGAGGGGGCTCACTACATTGTCTATGTATAAAAAATCTCGATCGTGAGTGAGTAGGCCGAAACCTGCCGACAACATAAAAACCTATAGAAAAAAAAAGAAAAATATTGGTTTGGGGTCGAACCAAGGCACCCCCAACCCCTTGGATCCGCCCCTCGGCCTGACTCACGTGGTTAAATAAGTCAGGCCTAGACATACATAAGATATCAAATAGATAATATGTTAACTTCAAATTTTCGAAGTCAAAGTTTGGCCCAAACTGGCATATTTTCTCCCCCAAAAGGGGTTCAAACTTGTTTGAAATAATATTCGAGATTTAAATTTTGTATTTGAGTTTGTTTGATTATTTATCAAATCAAGCTTAAATGAGCTTTAATTGAGACAAATGAGTCGGCCTTGAACAGTTTGATATTTTTATACATCTTTGCTCCAATTTTACTTATCGATCTCGACTTCGAATCGGGATTTTAAACTTATCAAACACAACATTCTATTCAAATTTGTTTTGCACTTTTGTAGAACTGAGCTGGAACGAGCTTTCAACGAACAAATACGAATCGAATTATAAGTTATTTTGTTTAATTTTCAACCCATATTGAAATAACAAAAATACGAGAAGGTGATAATTATGATGCACGTTTATGAAAACGAAGTATTATACAAGGTTACCACTACATATTTATGGTCGTTTTCCTTTGAACTTAAATTAAAAAAGTTGATGATGTGAGCTGTGTATCCTAGACAGATTAATTTCCTTCGATTTTGTGAAAATTACACGAGTTAAATGTCTTTTTTCTCCTTTTTAAAAAACAAACATGTATGAAATTAATTAGTAGCGCAAATAAAAATGCACCATGACTATTTGTCTATTTTGGGCTTGACCCATTGTTCAAATAAAGTAAAAGGTTTAGCTCAAATTATAGAGGACTTGTTTCAAATATATGGAAACATGCACTAACATAATTTAAGTTGCATAAGGGGGAAAAAAAATAAAAAAAATCCACGTAGATATGCATTCGGATTGATTTTTAATCTTGAAAAAGGTTAATACTATTTGATAATTAATGAACTTCTTATTTTTCAATAGAAAAACAAGGGCTCATTTTTTTCATAAATAACATAAACAAGGGCTTAGTTTGGTTTTATTGACATAATGTAAACCATTAATTTCTTGAGATCTATTTACTCATATATAGAGAGAGAGAGTCCAATATACATATCTTAAAATTAAAAGACAATCATACAATTAAAGTCCACATTTATCACGCTCCTGAGAGAGTCCAACATACATACCTTAAAATTAAAAGATAATCATACAATCAGAGCTACATTTATCACGCTCCTCCCAACATACATATCTTAAATTTACAAGACAATCACACAATTAGAGCCACATTTATCACGCTCCTATTTCTTCACACACCACTACTTCTTCACACACCACTATTTGCATAACTCTGCATAAATATAGTTGCTACCACACCTTAATTAATTCACCTAGATACACCATCACTTTGTGAATTTCAATGGTCTCATCATTACATTATCTTCATGATCCAAAATCTGCTCAAAAATAAACAAACAAAATCATCATCAAAATGCATTAATTACTTAGAAACCAAAACCCATCGATTCTTGATCAAAGTTCTATCTAAGCAAAGAACACACTCATACGCGAACAAATGGAATTAGGTAGGAATGAAATGAACGAACTTACATGGCAATGGTAGGCATAGCCCGGTTCAGCAGTTGCATCGAAAGGATACGATTCATTGGAATGGATGTAAGAAAATTTCAAGAAAATCTTAGTCATGTGTCCGGGCATCATCTTGAACACATTTTTCCACCCCTTCTCATGGGCGGGCACCTCCGTCTTGTTACCCAGAGCATACCTATCGACCTCACATTTGATGGCGTCATTGTACTTCAGCATGCACCCTCTAAAATCCTCCACATTCACTAACTCTGTTTGATCAAGAACGCGAAAAAGCCCCACATGTATGTGCAAGGGATGATTATCCTCAGTCAAATTGATCACATTCCATATCTCCGTCGCGCCCACTTTAGGTGTCTCAGTGGCCGGAGCCTCGTAGGGCTTGCCGTTTATGTAAAGATGTGTAGGCTCATCAATGTCACTCGTGTACTCGTACAGAGCGATATATCTCGTGAGCACCGATGTGGTAGAAAGGCTCGGGGTCTGGTATTCGATCAACTTTTTCGGGATCTTCGACGTTTCCACCTCATGATTAGGTTTGATGATGAACTTCATCACCTTGCTATTAGCTGCATTGACAGGGTCTCCAGAAGGATAGGGGTATGCTGCATTGTTGGACAAGATCGTTGACTTTGACTTTGACTTTGAAAAGTCAACGACCACGTCAGCAATCTCGGATGGCGCCAGCAGGAACTCGTTGACCGTAACGGGCTTCTCAATGTATGATGAGTCGGATGCCACGTGGATGAACTCGAGGCCATTGTCGAAGTAGAATTTGAAAAATCTAGCATTGCTGGCATTGATGATTCTAAACCGGTATTTCCTCCGCCGTACGACCTTGTAGGGCCACGCCTTCCCGTTGACCACGATGGCGTCGCCGAAGTACTCCGGCTGCCAGTGTGGATGTATTGAGGGATTGTTCCCTTTTGTGTCCATGTAAATCGAGCCATTCTCGTAGAAGCTACGGTCAAACACGACCAACGGGCGATCAAACTCCTCGTCGTACGGGAGGCCGAGTGGCAGCTCGACATGTGGCTGCCGGATGATGTAGGCGCCAACTAGGCCTGCCAAAAGGTTGAGTCTAGTTAACCCCATTGCATGATCATGGTACCATAGTGTTCCCGGATGTTGCAAATTGTGGTAGTGGTAGGTTTTCTTCGTCCAAGATGGGCCTCGCTCCTTGAACCGGGCCGTGAACCACGCGCCCGAGTGCCCGTCGCTCTCGGGCTCGTTGATGCCACCGTGGAGGTGCGCCACCGTGGGAATGCCCTTTCCTTTGTGAGGTGTGGCGGTCGGTTGAATAGAAGTGTCCACTAGTAATATGTGTTTTGAAGGGAGGTAATTAATCCATTTTATACGAGTGTGAATTCCATGAAGGGCTTCAAATGTTGGGCCAGGAACCGTTGCAGTTTCCCTTGTTGCACCATATGCAAACACTTGTGTCGCAGGTATGTCTCTATGAAATTTCTGCCAAAAAAAAATATTTATCAAAATATGTTACATATAGTTCCAATTTCATATTTAACAATTATTGATTAATGTAAATATATTTAACGGGGGTATATGTTCGTAAATGAGTTAAATATACATAGAAATCAACCTATATATTGAAACATCCAAAAAATAAAAACAAGCCTATATGAATAAGATGGGGGAAGTATTTTTTTTCATTCTTATAAAATGAAAGACTGAAATTTTCTGTTGCACTTTTTCGTGTTTCACTGCGTGTTTCACTAAAAATTTACGATTTTAATAATAATCATTATAAAATAAAAATTAATTATAACATAAATAATCATAGTCAACATTTATAAAAAAAAATAAAAATTATAAAAGATAATTTTGAAAAAACCAGCCATAATAATGAATTATTAATTGAAAAGTGAAAATTAAATATTAAAAAATAATTATAAACTGTAAATGAGTCAGATGAACCCTAAGAAATACTAACAAAATTAAATTAAATCACAATAAAAATTGAAGAAAACAAAATTTGTAACTTGAAAGTGCAATACATGTATAACATAGAGAGTTTCACAGAAAAATTGATGTGTAAAATGACATTTATTTAATAATTTATAGGGGTTCGAACTGACAAAATGGATAGAGTCATTGGACTCCACCAATTGCCTTTTGAGATGATCTTCCAACATAGTGTGTCACACCACCCAAAAAAACACATTAATTAAATGGCCCCAATTTGAATTTATGGAGGCACAATGTTGATGTGGAACACTATAATCCCACGCCATATATATATATTTGTAAAATAAAAATAATAGAGTATAATGTATGTTTTGTAATTTCAGAGTAATTAAATAAGTGCATGTAAGAAAAATTTAATGAAGTTGCTTTTGAAAATAAAGGCATCATATAATAATATAATATATATATTCCTATTCCTACCAAGTACCAACTAAGAAAGTGATGCTAGCATGTATTCCAATGTTAGAAATAAATTTAAATTTGAAATGATAGTGGGAAAAACTTATACACTAAGCTAGAATTTCAATTTCAACTTCAATAATAATACATTTTTTTTTTGTTGAGAATGAAAAAATAATGATTAATTTATTCATTATAAATCCCAATTGTAATTAAGCAGGAAGATTATTTTATTTTAGTTTTAGCAAGGTTTTTACCGGGCCTACAAGAGATGGTTTGAGGGAGCTATAAGCATTAAAAAAATGAAAAGAAATATGACGGTAAAAATGACTAATTCCCAATATTTGAAAGTTTTAATAAAAATAATTAAATATTTTAATACTCCATATATTTTAATCACATTGAATCCCACACATAACTATGAAAGAAAATACGAGATAGATCAATAAATAATTTAAAAAACCCCACCACTCGAACTTAAGTGAGTAATTAACGAAAAAGTAATTAATACTAATGATGATAATAATGATGTAATTAATTAATGGAGCAAGAACTTACCCAGAGCTTCCTATACATTCCAATATTGAGATGCTTTGGAAGTGGAGAACCATCGACGAAATCGAAAGCTTTGATTCTGGGCATGTCGGGAAGTTCATCAACAAATTTCTCCAGCTCTGATGGGATTATCAGCCTATCTTTAGCCCATGCAAAATTCACCAGAAAAAACACACCACAAATTAACTGCAGGAGTTTCTCTCTCCCCACCATTTTCTGCTGCTTTAATTTATGTCGACAAAAATGTGTAACAATATATATGAAGCCAGAGAGAGAGAGAGATAGAGAGAGAGAGATTAGTAGAGAATAAAACAGCAAGAAAATGGCTTTGGGTGACTTTTCACATGAAACGGGAGGAGATAAGAAAAGCAAGTAGAATTAATGTGTGTGTGTGTGTTAGAGAGAGAGAGAGAGAGAGAGAGAGAGAGAGAGAGAGATTGAGGTTAATAGAGAAGAAGAATCGAATAGACTAATGATGGGAGCTAGTGTGACAAAGATTTGAGGAATAAGCTAGAAAAGGTTTTCTTTCGGCACTGCGAAGTGGGCTTCTATGTCTCCGCTAATACACACACACACATATATATATAGATATATATACACATCTAGATATTTTGACATTTTTCCAGGTACTTTCGAAATTTTAAAAGTGTTTTGAGCAGTATGTCAGATTGAAGCTTGGCCCGGTTTATGAATGTGAACCGGATTGTTAGCAGCCGGATGGAGTTGGACAACCGCGTTAGAAACGTTTCTTTAGGGCATCCACAGTGGTGTATCATAATTTTGATATATAACTCTACCACATAAAACGCCATATACTTATTTTTTGGGATCGCATCATTATATCACTCATTTAATAAAATATATACATATATATATGTGTTACTTTTATATGTAATTGAACTAATTTTTATTTAAATATTATTTTTTAGATATAATAATATCAAAGCTATCATTAACAGTTTTTTTTTTTTAATTCAAATGAATCGAGTTCTTACCAAATCATTAAAAAAAACAATAATTTTATTGATACTAGAAAGACAAAAGTTAAATGCATGCATGCATAGTAGATTAAAGACACCACAGTGCAAAAGACACGACATTAATTTAATCTTTTTTTTTAATCAGTTTTTATTTTCTTAATCTAATCAAAAGAATACAAATTAAAATCTTGAACTTACATTATTTTCGTATATTATACATGTCATGAAATTTTTTAATTTATTTTCCTTTATCTATTTTATAAAAACTATAAATTAAATAGAGAAGTATCCTAAAATGTCAAAACATTGAAATAAATAAATAAAATATAATCAAATTCCAAATGAATTGTATAAAAAAAAAGTGAAAGAAAGTGACAAACCTAAAAAGTCACGAAAATTACATAACAATAACTCTAGGGATCGGAGCCTCATTAAAACCCACATGGAAAATCCATAAAATATAATCAAATTCAAAACAGAAAAAAAATTAATCAAACACATTAAAATCGAGAATAACCCCAAGATACAAAATTTGAGCCCTATATTTTAGAGAACAATATATATATATATATATATATATATATATATATATATTATTTCCATCAACGATGTAAATATGTAATTCAAAATGTCAAAAATAACTGATAAAATAAATTGAATAATTAAAAAAGAAAAGAAAAGAGAATAGTGGAGATAGACAGGCGCCACATTAGACTAAGACAGGATGAAATCTTAGTACATGCATTAGAAATGGTATTTAATTTTGTATCAATTTTTTGAACCTACACTATAGTGTGTGTGACCGATAAGGCAATTAATAATTTAACAAATTGTACTAGTTTAGATTGATAACATGTTTGTTATTTTTTTGTTCTGTTTACTAATTATATTATTATTGTTATAGTATTATTGTTCTTTTAATTATTATTATTCTCATTTGTGTTATTGACCAGCACTCTTCCAGAAAACACTGTTAATTTAGGAGATCAAAAGTTACGGGTTCAAATCTACTCAATATCATCAAGTCAAAAAAAATCCCACAATCAGAGCCACTTTATTATTCAATTTTTACAAAGATATATGGGAACTATTGTAATAGAAAAATTGGAATAGACAATGTCCCTCACCACTATTACTTGAATGTGGACGTGATGAAATATTACATATTATTTCATGCTCGCATTCCTTCACACACGGCTATTTGCATAACTCTGTCTATATATTATATATAGTTGTTACCACACCTTAAATTCATCTAGATACACAATCACTGCGTGAATTTCAATTGTCTCATCATCACATTATCCTCACGATCCAAAATCTGCACAAAATAAACAAATAAAATAATCATCAAATTAATGAATTAATTACTTATATATAAATCAAAATCTATTGATTCTTGATCAAAGTTCTATCAAAGCAAAGAATATACTCAAACGTGAACAAATGAAATTAGGTATGAATGAAATGAACGAACTTACATGGCAATAGTAGACATAGTCCGATTCTGCAGTTGTATGCATCAAAAGGATACGATTCACCGGAATAGATGACATAGGCACCAAGTAGGCTAGCCAAAAGGTTGACTCTAGTCAACCCCATTATAGGATCATGAATTCATGATACCATAGTGTGACTCGGTCCTTGCAAAATATTTTGGCATCATTATAAAACATTTTATGCTTTTTGTAATTTGAATGACGTGGTAAGAGCAGAGATCCTCTAGTCCCAATTTTATATATTAACTGTATGTTAATATAAACCTATATATTGTTAATAATATTTTTTATAAAAAAAAATTATTATATTATAACTAATCATAATTAATATTTATTGCTAAAAATTAAGATTTTAAAAAATTATATATCTTAAAGTTGGAATAATCAACCCTAAAAATTAATTATATTAACTTTTGAAAATTAAACATTAAAAAATAATTATAAACCCTAATAATGTAGAATAAGCCCTAAATAAAATTGTAAAATTATGTTAAAACCTAGGGAAATTAAAATTGAAGAAAAAGTAATAATGTTGAATTTTGGTACACAGGTAGAGTCTAGAGAATCTGAAGTGGGGTTTTCATACTCCATTAGAGTTTCAAGACACTGATTTCTACAACTTTAACTTTATCTACGAATTTCTCAGATTTAGACAAATCCAATCCAGACAAATTTAGCCAAGGATTTTAAAGCATTGAAAAATTAAATAAAAATAAGTTAATAGTTCCGGTGGAGATGGTCTAATGGTGGAGTGAGATTTCTTAAAAATCAAAGATCACAAGTTTGAATCTCTTTAATACCATAGATCGGGTGTGTGAGCAAAAACAGTGAATTGACGACGTAACTTTTGATTGGTTTGAAAATCACATTATTGTTTTGAATGATGGGAATTGAATAATTAATTTTGATAAATCGGATTGGATTTTATTTTCAAATAAGAGATTTGACTTTTCAAATCCATTTAAGAGCTACAACTACTATACCGAGGTCCATTTATGAATTGAGCTCCATTCTTGCAACTATACTCAAGTCTATTTATGAATTGGGCTCCATTTTTATTGGTACGTACGATGTATCTCCCTTACCTTAGAATTTTCCACGACGAACAAGTTGATCATTTTGAACAGGATTATTGAAGAATTCATAGGTGTCTCTGTGCTCCATTACATCTTTCATCCATAATTTAAGACCGCCATCTACTCCATGTCAGCTTTGCGCAAGAGGCTTCCATCTTTTTTTTGAGAAATTCTACCCTATCGGTTGAGGTACTATCCAAACCAATAATACATTATAATAATATTTTATTATTCATCTAATGCACTTTTATTATTTTTTAAATAGTGTATTAGTGGTTGTGGTACTATCTCAACCACCAACATAGAATTTTCTTTTTTTCCACTGTAACTGGGGATATGGGGAGAAATATAAATTATGCTACCCCTAGAGTATTGTCTTGTGCCACTTAAGGCAATACTCTAGGGGTAACATAGTATTTCCCGGATATGGGTCATAAATTAGAGTGGAAATTAGTGTTTTTTTTTACTCACAAACCCGACCAGTAATATTGAGGAGATTCGAATTCGTGACATTTGATCCACAAGCAACCTCACTCCATCATTAAGTTATCCTCACCGAGACTAGAGTGGAAATTAGTGTTTTCCGCGGAAATATTAATTATGGTGCCCTATTTAATTTCAGTTTATCTTAGCGCTAAGCATCCGTTCTAAATAATTATAGTTCGAGTCGGAATATTAACATGGCATTCATATTAACTGAAAATAAAAAACGTGAATTGGAATAATTTCTTGTTGGTTAACTACATATATTTATAATTTCTTTTTGGTTGACTTTATATATATATATATATATATATATATATATATAAAAGATAGTCCAAATTAATTTACATTTCTGAATCCAAAAGACGAAATCAAACAAAATTTATAATTATTATTACTTCATTTGGGGAAAAATTAATGCATCGGCCAATAATTTACTAGGACCGTAAATGAACCAAACTATTCGTAAGATATTCGTGTATCAGTTCAAAAAAATGCTTGCTCGAGATTGAAAATTCAGTAAAATTAAAAAGAAAACCACTACTCAAGATATTGATAAACTACCGATTTATATATTATTATGAAAAATAATTTGTATGTAGCTATGACTTTATGAGGTCATAACCACATGGTGAATTTTTCTCAATACCACAGATCGGGTGCGTGGGTAAAAAAAAACATGGTGAATTTCTCCTTTGATAGGTAAGAATCCAACTTGCTTCTGCAGCCAATTTCTCCTTCGTTGATAGGTAAGAATCCAACTTGCTTCTGCAACCACAGATAATTAATGTCAGAAATTGCATGTCACTTTAGTTTTTTATAAAAAAAAAAGTTATTGAGAAGAAAACATTCAATTTCTCATAAATGTAACTTTGTTTCAATTTCAATATCATCAATAGATTAATTTTTGGACATATATCTTTAATGAGCGGCCACACTGAACGGGGGTCATGTATCTTCATCTAGTTGCCCAATTGATATATATATATATGTCGCCAAATTAAATAACACTATGATAAAAAAAAAATAAAAAAAAATCATACGTTATATCTAATCCTAGTCAGCCTTTGGTAGTTGTCTTTTGTATTTGGGTGTATTAATTTTTAGATTGCAACTAAAAACCCACTAGCTAGGTGACAATGAGTAGAGATTGTCTAGTTCTAATTTTGTGTTTTAATCGTGTTTTTATATTAAATTTATATATTGTTAATATTATTTTTTATAAAAATAAAATTTATTATATTATAACTAATCATAATTAATATTTATTACTAAAAAATAAAATTTTAAAAAATTATATACCATGAGTTTGGAATAATCAGCCCAAAAAATCAATTATATTAACTAAAAAAATGAAAATTAAATATTAAAAAATAATTATAAATCCTAATTGAGTAGGACAAATCCTAAATAATAATGTAAAATTGTACTAAACCAAAAGAAATTAAAATTGAAGAAACAATGAAAGAAAAAAGTAATAATTTTGAGGTTTAGTACACGGTTGGTACACACGAGTTAGGACTAGATCGAGGATCTCAAGTGGGTGACAATGACATCCTCAATCAATCAAAAAAGGTATAATTTTCTTTCATTTTTTTCTTCAATTTTAATTTTTTTAAGTTTAGTATAATTTTACAATTTTATTTTTGGGTTTATTCCACCCAATTAGGGGATCTCTAATTGGTAAACTATACTTAATGCTCTCAAATTTGTAACTTATAACAATAATACTTCAATCTATATTTAGTAGTAATTTTAATGTATTTTACGTTTAAATAATATAAATTATATATACATGATAATAATTTCAATATCTATAAACTTGGTTAAATAATAACAAAATATATATACATGGATTAAATTATATCAAATAATAACATTAATTTGTCACTTCATTTCTATAAACAGAGCTAAATTGTAAATATATTTGTGCATACTTTTGAAAATATTAGAAAACAAACAAATATAATTATTTTAGGGTTAGGGGCCAAATAGGCCCCTGTACTTGTTTGGGGGGGGGGAACAAATAGCCCCTCGAACTATTTTTTTGTCTCGATTGAGCCCTTGAACTTTTATTGAAGGCTCAATCAAGTCCCTCCGTCACACCCCTCACTAACGGTCGTTAGTGAAGAATCAAAACGACGTCATTTTATACAAAACGACGTCGTTTTGATTTTGCCCAAAAAAATAATTAAATCCGCCAAAAATCAATTAAACTCGCCCTGCCCCAATCCCTCTCTCTTTAAAAGTTCGATAGGGGTTTTACACCGCCGCCCTAAAACTCTCGCGGCCAACGTTGCCGCCTTTGCGAATTTCGGCTACTTTAAGGATTTGCTCGAGATTCTTTTCCGAGTTCTTGAGGGTTCCGACATACAAGAATTGGCGAAAGAGGCTGGGGAGAACTGGAAAGCTTATAATTCGGTGAGAGAGGAGTGAGATATTTTAAAGGAGGTGATCTCGAATATTAAGAAATCTGTGGAAACTGAAGGATGGCGGCGGCGGCGGAGTAATGGTATACCATCGAATTTGTTTTGGAAGAGGAAAAATCTGAAGATGAAACTGATTGAGGCCAAGAAAAGTCTCGATATGAAGCAAACCCATGAAGAGAAAAGGGTCGAACGAGCGAAGAGCGTTGTAGAGAGGTTTAATCAAGACGGATTTCAAGTTCTTAGATGAACAGGTTTCCAATCTCTTCGCGCAGCGGTTGAGATCGGATATGGAGATGTTGAAGTCTGGGAAACTCAACAAAATAAGCTTTGCTTCAAAATGGTGCCCCTCTCTTGATTCGTCGTTTGATAGAATAACACTGTTGTGTGAATGATTGTGTTCTGGGTTGGTGATTTTGGTGAAGGAATTGCAGCAGATTTTTTTGTTGAATTTTTTTGAATTTTCTGCAAATTTGATTTGGGATGAAGAACAATCACAACAATTGGTTAATTGAGAATTGGGGCGGGTTAATTGATATTGGGGCGGGTCAATTGATTTTTGGGGCGGATTTTTTTTTTTGGGCAGAATCAAAACGACGTCGTTTTGATTTTTCACTAACGGCCATTAGTGAGGGGTGTGACGGAGGGGTTTGATTGAGCCCTCAATAAAATTTCAGGGGCTCAATCGAGACAAAAAATAGTTCGAGGGGCTATTTGTTCCCCCCAAATAAGTACATGGGCCTATTTGGCCCTTAACCCTTATTTTTATCACAAAAATTATAATTTGAAGTATTCATTTCTTTATTCATGTTTATTCTATATAGTTTTTTTTATATCAAATTTTTATATATATTTTTACAATATCAGTAACCATTCTTATCCAATGAGATTTTATTTTTCACAAACAAAAGAGTTGTTCTTTTGTCATTAAATTATTGTCCTAAAGTAAAATAGACACAATATCAAAATATTCAACAAAACTTTAAAACTTTCAAATGCTGATCCAAAACAACTAGATTAATTTATGGGCCAAAATTTGAATAAGCATCTTCTTAATTTTCTTCCCTCTGTGAAGAGTATCTTGCTTTGTGTGAGTAAGGGTTGTGGGAAGTGGTGTAACCCATGTGTATATTGTTGGTGGTTTGAGGTCTGTGCTGCCGTGAGTACTTTATGAAGTTCACGGCTCGACTGAGGAGATCTAGTGTTCGAAATACTAAGTCATAGTTGCCTTGAATTCTAAATTAGGATTTTCTATTGATTGCAGTTTCTAGCTGTAATCTTTGTAATAATTGATAGTTTGGTTGTAAATACTCCTTACAACTACTATATATTTATGGTCATTTTCCTTTGGACTTCAATTCAAAAGGTTTATGATGTCAGTTGTGTATCATAAACAGATTAATCTCCTTTGATTTTGTGAAAATTCCACAAGTTACATGTCTTTTTCCTCATCTTTAAAAAATAAACATGTATGAAATTAGTAGCACAAATAAAAATGCACCATGCCGATTTTGGGCTTGGCCCATTGTTCAAATAAAGTATTTTGTTATTTGGATTTTAGGTTTAGCAACAATTATAGAGAGAATGTTTCAAATATATGGAAACATGCACTAACATAATTTAAGTTGTATCACATATTTCATTTTGGGAAAAAAATAATTCCACGCATAAAAATGTATTCCGATTGATTTTTAATATTAACTAGTATTACTCCCGTACGTTGTACGGATTTACATATTTATAAATTAATGCTTTAAATTTTGAATGTGTCCACATTATAATTGAATGAATTACATATTATGGTTTTCAAACGTACTCAAAATATTTTTATGTGATAATACCAATAGTATATGATTGATTAGAGACCTTCTTTACTGGTAATAATAATTATGTTTAACATTTGGAAGCATATAATTATATCTGTAGCTTTATCAAATATCACAATTTTTGTTAAACTGAAAGATAAAAGATTAGTAATCATGATAGGTATAATATAGTATTAACTGAACAAAATACAGAACTTGAGTAGTGAAAAATAATTACGCCCAATATAATTTTGTTATATTATTTTATGTATGTGTTGTATTGGTTAACAAAAAAATCATAATCAACTTTTTAAAAATATTATATAAAACTGCTATAATTTTTTTTGGTGAAACAATCAATTTTTTAAAATTGTATAGGAATTTTCTGTAGATTTTAACAAAACATTTATTTGTTCCATGTTGCTACTTATTAATTCACCTGACTATTCTTCTATAAAAATAAAAACTTATGTAATTGTTGGTATTAAAATATTTAATCTTCAGGCAACTATTTTTTCTCACTTAATTATTATAATTACATAAAAAATTAATATTGGGCTTGGCCAAAAAAATACATTACAAAAATGAAATTATATTACATGTTAAAAAATAGATTTGAATAATTTTCAAATTAAATGAAAGCCCAAATTTTAAGAGAAAATGTATGAGTGTATATCCACCTTTATTCTTATCATTAATCATCATAAAAAATTAATATTGGGCTTGGCCAAAAAAATACATTACAAAAATGAAATTATATTACATGTTAAAAAATAGATTTGAATAATTTTCAAATTAAATGAAAGCCCAAATTTTAAGAGAAAATGTATGAGTGTATATCCACCTTTATTCTTATCATTAATCATCTCTACTAAGGTCGGTGTGATCACCAATTCATTTATCTCGACCTCCTCAATATATACATGAAAGGAAGAGTTTTATAGCACAAAGAAAATTACTACTAATTTGAATAATATTTTAATGAATAATTTGAAGTGTTTTCAGGCAAAAAAATTTATTGATGCGAAAGATAATAATTTTCATGAGGAAGTGTAATCATTTACGGTAAATAATTTTTGTAATATTTTAATATGTGACCGATAGATTCCAAAAATTTTAACTTAAGTATAACAAAGATCATGCTACTACTTGCAATATTAAATAGCTAATGACTACCATATTAAATAGGTTAAGTTAATGTTAATTAATAAAATAAATGGTGGACTTAACAAACCTAAATGTTAAAAAGAAATAAAAGAAAAAAAATGAAAGGGGTAGAAATTAAAGAAAAAACTAAAAAGAAAAAGAAAAAAAGGGAACAAATGAAAAAAAAAATGAAGACGAAAAATAAAAGAAAAGAAAAAAACCTAAAAGGGCAAAATGGAAAAAAAAACAAAACACCAAAAACGTAAAAAAAAAAAAAAGAAGAAAAAGGAGAGAGAGAGAGAGAGAGAATCCACAAAAGTTACAAAAAGAAGTACCGCTTAGCAGGTTCGATCCCAAGCATTTTGGGTTGGAGGCCTGCTAGGCATCCACAAGGCCAAATTAATATTTTCAATGTTTTTCAGTAAAAATATAATTTTAAATGAATATTTCACTGATTTTTTTTGTGACAATTTTGCCCCTACGATTTTGCTTTAATATATGTATAGATTAAAAGGTTATACTATTTGATAATTAAGGAACTTCTTTTCAATAGAGAAATAAGGGCTGATTTTTTTTTTAATAAATAACATAAATCTAACGTTTAAAAAAACACTAAGGAGTGGGCGCCTTAATTTGGTTTTTATTGACATAATGTAAACCATTTCTTGAGATCTTTTTACTCAGAGAGAGAGAGAGTGTGTGTGTTTAAACTCTTAAAGTTTTTTCTTTTGAAATAAATTTAAACTCTTAAAGTTAAAAGAAAATCACACAATCACACAATCAGGGCCACATTTATTATTCAATTTTTACAAAGATAAGAACTATTGTAGTAGAAAAATTGTAATAAAAAATGTCCCTCCCCGCTATTACTTGAATCTGGGCATGATGAAATATTACATATTATTTCACACTCCTACTTCTTCACACACCACTATTTGCATAACTCTTTAATATAATATATATAGTTGCTACCACACCTTAATTAATTACCTAGATACACCATCACTGTGTGAATTTCAATGGTCTCATCATCACATTATCCTCATGATCCAAAATCTGCACAAAACAAACAAACAAAATCATCAACCAAAAAAAAGCATTAAATACTCATAAACCAAAATCCATCGATTCTTGATCAAAGTTCTATCTAAGCAAAGAACGTACTCATACATGAACAAATGGAATTAAATATGAATGAAATGAACGAACTTACATGGCAATGGTAGACATAGCCCGGTTCAGCGGTTGCATCGAAAGGATACGATTCATTGGAATGGATGTAAGAAAACTTCAAGAAAATCTTAGTCATGTGTCCGGGCATCATCTTGAACACATTTTTCCACCCCTTCTCGTGTGCGGGCACCTCTGTCTTGTTACCCAGAGCGTACCTATTAACCCCACATTTGATGGCGTCATTGTACTTCATCATGCACCCTTTAAACTCCTCCACATTCACCAACTCTGTTTGATCAAGAACACGAAAAAGCCCCAAATGTATGTGCAACGGATGATTATCCTCCGTCAAATTGATCACGTTCCATATCTCCGTCGCGCCCACTTTAGGCGTCTCAGTGACCGGAGCCTCGTAGGGCTTGCCATTTATATAAAGGTGTATAGGCTCATCAATGTTGCTCGTGTACTCGTACAGAGCGATATATCTTGTGAGCACCGGCGTGGTAGACGGGCTCGGGGCAGGGTATTCGATCAATTTTTTCGGGATCTTCGACGTTTCCACCTCATGATTAGGTTTGATGATGAACTTCATCACCTTGCTATTAGCTGCATTGACAGGGTCTCCAGAAGGATAGGGGTATGCTGCATTGTTGGACAAGATCGTTGACTTTGACTTTGACTTTGAAAAGTCAACGACCACGTCAGCAATCTCGGATGGCGCCAGCAGGAACTCGTTGACCGTAACGGGCTTCTCAATGTATGTTGAGTCGGATGCCACGTGGATGAACTCGAGGCCGTTGTCGAAGTAGAATTTGAAAAACCTTGCATTGCTGGCATTGATGATTCTAAACCGGTATTTCCTCCGCCGTACGATCTTGTACGGCCACGCCTTCCCGTTGACCACGATGGCGTCGCCGAAGTACTCCGGCTGCCACTGTGGATGTATCGAGGGATTGTTCCCTTTTGTGTCCATGTAAATCGAGCCGTTCTTGTAGAAGCTACGGTCAAACACGACCAACGGGCGGTCAAACTCCTGGTCATACGGGAGCCCAAGTGGCAGCTCGACACGTGGCTGCCGGATGACATAGGCGCCAACTAGGCCGGCTAGGAGGTTGACTCTAGTCAACCCCATTGCATGATCATGGTACCATAGTGTGCCCGGATGTTGCAAGTTGTGGTAGTGGTAGGTTTCCTTCGTCCAAGACGGGCCTCGGTCTTTGAATTGGGCGGTGAACCACGCGCCTGAGTGCCCGTCGCTCTCGGGCTCGTCGATGCCGCCGTGGAGGTGCACCACCGTGGGAATGCCCTTTCTTTTGTGAGGTGTGGCCGTTGGAATAGTAGGGTCCCATGGTAATATGTGTTTTGATGGGAGGTAATTAACCCATTTTATATGAGTGTGAATTCCATGAAGGGCTTCAAATGTTGGGCCAGGAACTGTTGCAGTTTCCCTTGTTGCACCATATGCAAACACTTGTGTTGGAGGTATGTCTCTATGAAATTTCTGCAAAAAATAAAAAATAAATAAATAAAATAAAGTTATTTTTTTTTTCATCTATATAAAATGACATGTATTTAATAACTTATAGGAGTTCGAACTGACAAATTGGATATAATCATTGAACTCCACCAATTGCCTTTTGAGATGATCTTCCACCATAGTGTGTCACACCACCCAAAAAAACACATTAATTAAATGGCCCCAATTTGAATTTATGGAGGCACAATGTTGATGTGGAATACTATAATCCCACGCCATATATATATATTTGTAAAATAAAAATAATAGAGTACAATGTATGTTTTGTAATTTCAGAGTAAATAATTAAGTGCATGTAAGAAAAATTTAATGAAGTTGCTTTTGAAAATAAAGGCATCAAATAATATATATATATTCCTATTCCTACCAACTAAGAAAGTGATGCTGACATGTATTCCAATGTTAGAAATAAATTTAAATTTGAAATGATAGTGGGAAAACTCATACACTAAGCTAGAATTCAACTTCAATAATAAGACAATTTTCTCTGCGCTGTATAAATTAGACAATCCACAAACTTCATTCACATGCCTCGTCTACTCTTTTGTTGAGAATAAAAAAAAAATTATTAATTTGTTTATTATAAAACCTAACGTATAATACTATTTGTAATTAAGTAGGAAGATTAATTTATTTTATTTATTTAGATAGCTTTTTAGTGGGTTTTCAAGAAGCAATAAAAAAATAAAAAGTAACCCTATTGGGGTACAAATATTGTAAATCAAAATTAACTAATTCGGGTTATGGTTTATTTTAAAAGTGCTCTTGATTTTCTTAAGTTTATTAGATGTTGTGATTCTAAAAAGTAAGTTTTTTTAATTAATTTGTCACAATGATTATAAAACTAACCTAATGCCTAGAAGTAAACGAGACAGGAAAGAGAATATGGCCACGGTGAAAATTACAAAAATAACCCATTTACACCTAATCTTGTGGAATACAAATTATTTGAAACAGATAAACATGGGTCGAAATTTTCTGTTACACTTTTTCGTATTTCACTCTGTTTTCTATTATCAAATTTATGATTTTAATCATATTTATTATAAAATAAAAAATAATTATAACATAAATAATCACAGTCAACATTTATAAAAAAAAATGAATTAAAAATTATAAAATATAATTTTGAAAAAATCAACACATTATTAAGTGAAAATTGAAAATTAAATATTAAAAAAACTAAACTCTAGGTAGGATAAACCCTAAAAATAATCATAAAATTAAACTAAATCACAAAAAAAAAATTAAAAAAAAAAAAAGAAAACTCACAATTTGAAAATATATAACACTAAAAAAAATGTAACAAGAAAATCCACGTTGATAAACATGAAGACAATATAAAGACAGAGAGAAAGATGAAAAAAACTGTCACGTTATAGTAAACAACGTAAAACAAGAAATAATAAAAAAATAGTATTTGTTTGTAACCAAAAAGTAGAATATTTGAAAAAAAAATTCCACCAAAAAGGCAATCAACTATTTTGGTGTCATTTTTCTATAAATAATTTCTTCTGGCAAACTCAACTTTATTTAGAGAAAGAATTCCAAAAAAAAAAAAAACTCTACTTAGATAATAGTGTACAGTCAAAAAGCAAAAGAAAAATTTGCTGCGGTAAGAAACTTACTATAATTCAAGAAAAAATGTATGAAAAAAGTCAAAAACAATTAAAAAGACTTGATAGGTAGTGGGCTCTACTACTTAGAAAAAAAACAAGAAAAAAAGGCCAGACTATTACAGTATTCTAGTATATATCTACAAAAAAAAATCTAGCTCGATCATTGATAATTTAATTTTCAAGATTTATTTTAATCACATTGAATCTCACAACAAACTCATGAAATAAAATATGAGATTGAATTAATAAATAATTTTAGAATCCCCACACGAACTTAAGTGAGTAATTAACGAAAAAGTAATTAATACTAATGATGATAATAATAATAATGTAATTAATTAAAGGAGCAAGAACTTACCCATAGCTTGCTATACATTCCAATATGGAGATTCTTTGGAAGTGGAGAACCATCGACGAAATCGAAAGCTTTGATTCTGGGCATGTCGGGAAGTTCATCAACAAATTTCTCCAGCTCTGATGGGATTATCAGCCTATCTTTAGCCCATGCAAAATTCACCAGAAAAAACACACCACAAATTAACTGCAGGAGTTTCTCTCTCCCCACCATTTTCTGCTGCTTTAATTTATGTCGACAAAAATGTGTAACAATATATATGAAGCCAGAGAGAGAGAGAGATAGAGAGAGAGAGATTAGTAGAGAATAAAACAGCAAGAAAATGGCTTTGGGTGACTTTTCACATGAAACGGGAGGAGATAAGAAAAGCAAGTAGAATTAATGTGTGTGTGTGTTAGAGAGAGAGAGAGAGAGAGAGAGAGAGAGAGAGAGAGAGAGATTAGTAGAGAAGAAGAATCGAATAGACTAATGACAAAGAAATGAGGAATACGAGAAAAGGTTTTCTTTCGGCACTGCGAAGTGGGCTTCGATGTCTCCGCTAATACATACATATACATATATATATATATATATAAATTAATAATGTGGGAAATTATGGTTATGACATTTTTCCAAGTGCTTTCGAAATTTTGATTTTTTATGTAACTGCAAAATCATAAAAATATCTCTTGATTAATATTTTGACCTTTCTTTACTTATTTATTATACATACCTACGTAAAAAACATTAATTACTAGAGTATTAATTTTTTTAATTAGTGATGTCTTTCTTAATTTCATTTTTATTTGTTATCATCAATGTAACGGGACAAAAAAAAAAGGTAATTATGCTGTGAGAATAGCTAATGAAAAAACACGAAACTTCGTAGGCTGGAATATTTCTATTTTATTCAAAATTAAATGGTATGGGCGTTTGTTATCTTTTTTTTTTTGCTTCCACATTGCACAATTAGTCATAAAGAATATGTATGCTAATATTAGTCCGACTCAAATTAAATTGCAATATTTGAGTTACGATCTATATATATTAGAGATTTGAAAATCAAGGGCAAATTTCTTGTCAAAAGATATATATATATATATGTATGTATATATAGGGTTTTTTTCTTCTTCCACAAACTTAAATAGTGTCATTTTGTACATTGCCTAAATGTATGTCGTTCTTTGGTTGAGTATTGATTCTATTTAATTGGGTTTCAACATTACACATCATTAGTCTAACCAGTACTCCCTCGGTTGCATAAATATTGATATTTTAGCCTCATAATTTTATTATAAATTATTTGATATTTTACATATTTTAACACTCTTTCTCCCAATTTTATCCCTATAAAATATATTCCATGAATATGTTGAGGAAATTAATAAGAGATATAAAGACTTGTAGATTACAATAAGAGAGAAATTAGAATATATAAGGAAACTATAACTTAATAGGAAGATAATGTATATGTGTCACATTTTTTAATTTTTAATGTAAAACCTAAAACATCATTTTTTATTAAACTAATGGAGTATAATTTTAGCTTAATTTAGTAAAATGATGGTATGTGGGCTTAAAAATGTTTTTGGTGCGACCAACGTACGTTTTTAGTCCACTTTGCTTAATTACCGTGTCTCACTTTGTTCAATTCAATGATGCGTAGTAATCTGATACAGATAGAAGCGTGTATAATTCATTGATTCTGAGAATATCGAAAATTTTTAAGAATAATATCGTTGATTCTCATAAGAATACTGAATTACGCATACATATCACACTTTTTATTAAACATCAACTCCCTAATAACAATCTAAGCATATCTATTTATAACATACGAGAAACTTCAAAGATAAGAAATATAAAACCCAAATTTGATAAAAAAAAATTCTAATTGATAATGCAATCAAAATAAAAGATAAAATTTAGTCAAATCTAAACTATATTGTAATATAAATATGATATCAAGATCTAATATATTGACATCTCCGTCATATCGTTAAATTATACTCCCTCCGTCCTATTTTGATAGGTTTGTTTTTCTTTTTGGTATGTCCCGATATATAGACATATTTCTAAATATATTTAGTTAATTTATTAATATATACTCCTATTCAATATGTTCACATTAGATATTAATTCAATGTCAAAAAATAAATAAGGGCATATTAGAAAGATTTTTTTTATTAATTGTCTTTTCCAATTATTTTCTTAATCTCCGTGAAAATTCATAGTCAGCCTATCAAAATGGGACGGAGGGAATATAAATTAATTACCTCACAATCATTAATGGGATCAAAAAATCATTTCATTTATTTCTATTTTTTATTTTTTTTGAATCCGAATTGTTTACTTCTTGTAATTTTAATGGAATAGAGTTTTCTAGTATTTATGTCTTTGTCAATAAGAATCAGACGAAGGTGAAAATGATGCGCACTGAATATTAATTACTTTATGTGCATTGAATATTAGTTAAATAAAAATAAATATGAAGTTTAATTTGATCAAACAAAAATAAATTAAAATATGCAATTATATTTTGATAGACTCGTTCTAAACATTTTAGTTCAAAAAATATTTGGTACACTTATCCAATATTCAAGATCATACTCCTAATTATATTGTTTATTAATGTTGTAATATTATTTCACTAAAAAAATATATGTTGTTGGAAATATGATTTACGGAAATGATTAATTATTTTGGCATCAATATAAGATATTTTATGCTTTTTGTAATTTGAATGACGTGGGTTTTCATACTCCATTAGATTTTCGAGTAAATGATTTCCACAACTTTAATTTTATCTACGAATTTCTCAGATTTAGACAAATCAAATCCAGACAAATTTGGCTAAGGATTTCCAAGCATAAACAAAATTAAAAAAATTCCTCAATTAACAACATAACCTTTGACTGTTTTGAATGATGATAATAAAATACCCCCTCCGTCCTGATTATATAGTCTCTTTTACTATTTTGAGGTGTCCCAATTATATAGTTTTATTACTATAAATATTATTAATTTTCATAGTAATGTACAAATAAACCTTTGTTGAATCTTAGAAATTAAAAAAAAAAACAACTTAAAAGTTGAAAGTCATAACTATTCAATGAGGGTGTTACTGGAAGTTTAGCTTTAATATCTTGTTTTCATAAATATATTTAATCTACGTGCGAGGAGAAATGAGACTATATAATAAGGACGGAAGAAGAAGTAATTAATTTCAATAAATTGGATTGGATTTAAAAATAATAATAATAAGAGATTAGATTTTTTAAAATCAATTAAAAGGTACAAGTATATTCGGGTCCATTTATGAATTGGGCTCCAATCTTATTGGGCTGATATTTTACGTTACCATTATTATTTGAATTGGGCTCCAATCTTATTGGGCTGATGTTTTACGTTACCATTATTATTTCGGCCTGTTATATATATATATCAATTTAGAGTTATCAATTTTTGACACAACACGAAAATAATGGGTTAGTGTTTGACCTTATGGTATTCGTATCATTATTGTGTCGACACGATAAGGACATAAAATTATTGTGTCATGTTGTGTTTGGTGTCAACCCGCTAAACAAACACTATAAAAATTAACAGGTTATACCATAACTTGATAATTTGATAAAAAAACTATACATTTATTATTCTAATTTTTCTTTATTTATATATTATTTAATAAATTATTTAATGAGTTATATTAATGCATCATATTAGCTATTCTGTTATTTTAATTATTGTTGTGTTTAGTTGATATCGTGTCATTATCATACTGTGTCATCACGATAAAATATCATGTTCATGTCGTGACAAAATTATCGTGTTTGTGTTCATGTTCATGTTGGGCATATTCTTATTGTGTTGTGTTTTATGTTTTATGTTTGGTCTTACCATGTCATATAGTTATCTTGTTGACATGATAACAAACCATTGAATTTGCGAGCTCTTCTACTAAAAATAAGATGATATATATATATATATATATATATATATATATATATATATATCGGATATAGCAATTAAGGATTTTCATACCAACCCAAACAAATAATAAATATAAATCTTGTAAATTAGTCGTAACAACAAACTATATATCAAACGAGATTTGAATCATGAACTAGAGAATTTCATCCGAGATAGTACCAACATCATATCGACTTGAAATATGAAAACACATGACAACCTAGTTAGTATTGCAGCAAACAATTATTAATGTTCAAGAACCTTAAAACTCTCACACACAAAACACACAACAATTTACTTAACAAATTCCAACTCTTACTAAACTAACACAACATCATGACACCACCGTCGCACGCTGCCGCCTCAGTCATGCCCGTAGTTGTAGGAGTAGCCGGTGCTCGGCGGCACGAACGGACTCCGATTAAACAGCATCTGAGTATTTAAATTCACCTTTCCAACATTTTCTTCTCTCAACTGTGATGTTATGTGTGTGAAATTGTTATTTGGAAAAAAAAATCCAAATATTATAGAGCGACACTATAGTGTAACCTTTTTTCCCCAATTCAAACAAATTTAAATATTATTTCATCTATGGAGGGGATATGGGAGAATGCGTACAAAATGCCATAATTTATAAATTTATTTTATCAAGTTTAAACTTATTAAAAACAATTAATTCGAGTGCGTGCATTTTCCCTTTTATTTTATTTTCTTATATTTTGAAATATGTTGAGTAACTTTTGACTATTTAGTTTGTTCGATTCTGATTGTGGAGAAATTATATATTTTGTGTTTTTCATGTGTCAGTCCAAATAATATTTTTTGGTACACACTAAACAATTCAAAATCTTATATACTAATCTTATATTAATTTAAAATAACTAATATGTTATTTTCCTCTGCTAAGAAAAATCGCCTAAATTTTGTTTAGTACTGTTATCTATACACTTAGATAAATATGATAAAATAAATAAGAACATATATATTTTCAAAAAAATGATTCTACTAATCAAGAATATGAGGGTTGGCGTCACAGTGAAAATACACACCGCTACGTGCGCCTCTCTCTCTCTCTCTCTCTCTCTCTCTCTCTTAGTGAGCTGCCATTGATAGAGCTTCGTATCTGTATCTTCTTGGATATGATGTTATTAGCTTTCTGCAATAATGTGTGCTGATGTTGTGTAGTTTGTTCCTAGCTAGTTGATCTCTATTTGAGTAATTTTTTATAAAATTTTAGGTGAGATACTACTCTATAATGTGTGCTGATGTATTCATTCTTGCCTTTTTTGCAGAACAATTTCATAAACTTTGGCATCTTCTAATTAAACTTTTTTAGCTTTCAGAATTAATTAGCTCTGTTTAGAAGTTTGACGAGTGGTTTCCAATTTCTGTGATGATGTTGGACATGAAGTTGATAGAAATACTGATGAAGAAGATTAAGATGCTTTATGAAGCCTTCAACTAGCCAAGAAGTGAGAAGTGTTCAATTCATGTGTTGGGCATTTTCATGCATATGCACAACTTATTCTTGATTACTATTTATTCTTATGAACTTTTTTTTCTTTTTTGTAATTAGAATTCTTTTATATTTGAGATCAATAGAATATATTTATTTCCTTATTAGATGTTTGTCGGTCATTTTCAATTTCAATTTTCCTAATTAAAATTGAAAATTATAGAATGTAAACAGGGATAAGGTCCAATTTGGCCATACTATTATATTCAAAATCTCAATTTGGTCCTGAAACAAAATTTTGTTTAAAATCGATCCCTAATTTTTTTAAAAGATATCGAGTTCATCTTTCTGTTAGTCCCTGAACTATTTCCCTCTAACGGGCGTTAATAATGACGTGAAATACGTTATTTAGGTTAGAAAACCTTGACTTCGATTTCTCAAGGTAATTAGGGTTCGGGAAAAAAAAATATAAACTTCTATTTCTCAATTAGAGTTTTGTATTCTAGTGCAATCCACTAGAAATTTACAAGGATTCCACAGGAAATTCACCACTCTACGCATTCTGGAGAGTTTCTCTCTTCTTGAAAGCGGACAATGAGTTGTAATTGTATTCCCTACTTTTGAGAAGGCTGGTGAGTGATCCCAACACCAGGAATTATCTCCAGTAGCCTGATTTTGTGAAGATGATGTAGGATATGTCGAAGAACACCAACAATTTGAACTTGAATTTGAAGGATCCTAGGGTTATAAAGGCATTGAGGGTTTTGTTGAACTTGAAGTTCCAGTCGAGGGGCCCGAGGAGGATGCGTAGATGTGATGTCGTCTGCTTTGAGTGGTAGATCTCCGGAAAGGAAGAGGCTGCATAATCTAAATGGTTATACCTGTTTATTATTGCACATTTTGTTCGGCTCTTTGGATGTTGTTTTGGCAATGTCAATAAATTGACACTTTAAAGTTGGAAACAATAAATATTTTTTCTGTTTCAAGGGCTTTAATGGTTCCCAAAATACATATGTGGCTCTTTCTTATTTGAATTAATTGAATTTGTGAAATGAAATGAAATCCCCAAATTTGCTATTCAATTTGGGGATTTTTTTACCTAAAATAACGCATTTCACATCGTTATTAACGTCCGTTAACAGAAAATAGTTCAAGGACTAATGGAAGGATAAACTTGATACCTTTTAAAGAGTTAAAGGATCAATTTGGACCGAAATTTTATTTCGGGACCAAATTGAGATTTTTGATATTGTAGTAGGACCAAATTGAACCTTATCCCATGTACATATTTATATTTTGTATTTTCAAAAAATATTTTGAATTTACAGTATATATATATATATATATATATATAACTTAGTCAACAATTTTCCAGACACCTACTGACCTACATATGTCGTATAATGTGTTGATTTTGAATCTATTACGACGCTAATTAATGTAGATTGTTAGTGCCACCATCATGCACTAAATATTTATGTTGTTGTATTGGCGAGATATGTTCGACAATGTGTGCCTGGGTATGTCCCACGAAGATTTATTTTTCACTGTGCAAGAAAAGAAAGAACAGTTGGTGAACTGTTCCAGAGTATGTCCCAGACAGAACCAGGGACACTCTATTTTTGGTAGTTTCCTTGTTGGAAAGATCTTGCGCCAAACCAGTTTGGAAGGTCAAGATAAATTCATCTTACTGCCTTATCGTGTAGATCCGGTGCTGAAACAACCCTCATACTCTTGGGAGGTATCTACACATGTTTGGAAGGCCACAAACCACTTACCTAGTTGGCGGAAGAAAGAGATCGACGCCAAGCTGAAGAGAAGTCTATAAGAAGACCGAATTGAGGAGCAATCGGTACCACTTATATTTTGTTTAGATTCTAGTGTTAGAATCAGTTTGTGGTCGTTTTTGTAACTAGTAGTAGTTCATTAAAATGTTCAACGTGATAGACTAGTTTTGAGTGTTTACGAGTGAAACATGTGAGGGGATTTTTATTCCGTTTTATACATAATCTTGGGAAAGATTGTAAGTTGAAGTCGTGGATAGCTAGAGGGAGTCTAGCGTCACGGTTGTAAGGGGATCTTACAACTTTCAGCTAGCGAAAGAGTTCGAGGAGAAGAACGGGCGACATAAGGCGGGAGGCTTGTGTGTGTAAGATCCTTAATACACTCTTCGAAGGAGTACCAGTCGAATCTTCAAGTTTGGGAGCAATCTCCCTAGAGTAGGTTGTTTGAACCGAACTGGGTTATCATCTCGTGCGTTTTTACTGCTTTATTCATTTATGTTCTTGCATCTGTCCCACACATATCACAGAACAATTTTTAAGCAGTTAACTAAAAACGTTTAAGCACGGATTACTGTTTTTCAATTGGCACCAGAGCGAGTTTCCTGTATTCAGGGTTGATCTTGGGGTATTAATCCGTGTGTTTGTGTTGTTTTTTCCGAGATGGACTCGATGAAAGGAGCCTCGACGGTGCGATCTCCGCTCTTTGATGACAATAATTATGCCTATTGGAAAGCTCGTATGATAGCTTTCATTCGCTCAATTGATGAGCGTGCATGAAAGATGGTGACTGAAGGGTGGAAGCCTCCTATCAAGAAGGATGAGAAAGGCAAAGCGGTGCTGAAGCCAGAAGAAGAGTTTGACGATACTGATTATCAGATCATGGGGCTGAATGCTAAAGCCATGAACGCCATTTTCTCTGCAGTGGACATGAATGTGTTCAAACTCATCTCCACATGTGACAAGGCAAAAGATGCATGGGATATCCTTCAAACTACTTTCAAAGGAACGAGCAGTGTTCGTGTATCTCGTATGCAGCTCCTCACTACCAGATTTGAAAACCTTCGAATGGATGAAGGTGAAAAGCTTGCTGATTTCAACGCCAAGATTTGTGACATAGCTAATGAAAGCTTTGCACTTGGTGATGCCATTTCTGAGGAGAAACTTGTGAGGAAAGTTCTGCGATCTCTTCCCAAGAGATTCGCATATAAAGTCACGGCGATAGAAGAGGCCAAGGACCTTAGCAATATGAAGTTACATGAGCTGATGGGGTCCCTGAGGACTTTTGAAATGGGACTACCAAATGAAGAGACAGTTCAGAAGAAAAGCATAGCTTTTTAAGCTGGCTTGAGTTCTGATGTTCCAAGTAATGTCTCTGACAAAAATGATCTGGCTGAGTCAATTGCCCTTCTGACAAAGAATTTCTCAAAATTTGTCAAACGTTATGAGAAGTCTTCACAGAATAATTCTGTTAAGAACAGATTCTCCAAACCTCGGAGATCTAAAGATGAAGATTCCATTGAAGAAAAACAGAAAGAGGTCAAGTGTAGAGAATGTGGTGGTCTTGTGCACTATTAAGTTGAATGTGCTAACACCTTAAAGAAGAAGAATAAATCCTACAGTTCCACTTTTAGTGAAAGTGATGATCCAAATGATAGTGGGAGTGATGAAGAATGCGTGAGCAATCATATTGCTTTCATAACACATTCTCACAAAGAACCTGTGTTTAATTCTGTCTCTAACAGACAGAATGACAGTGTTTCAGAATGTAGTGACGATGAAGAATTCACTGAAGAATCTGCCATAGAAGCTTACAAAAAGCTTTATGAGAGCTGGATCATGGTGGTTAAAGTCAATAAAGGGCTGGTGAAAGAGAATGGTGACCTCATTAAAGAAAGAGATAGTTTGTCCACACGCCTTAGTGAATTGCAGAATGATCTTCAACAATTCAGAAACAATTCTCACTCTCAGAATGGTGAACTGCTTCATCTAAAGAAGCTTGTCAAGATGATGAATTCTGGATCATCTTAGCTCGATGACATCCTTTCTAAAGAAAAAAGTCCGCAGGACCATACATGTCTTGGATACACTGGTGGGAAATTTTCCGATCATTTCTGTCAAGGACAAACATCTGGAAAGCATGATGAATCTCTTCCAGAACCTGAATTTAAATCAGAGATCAAGCAGCCACAGCCTCAAAAGTCACAGCCTCGAAAGAGTGGAGTTGTCTGCCACTATTGTGAAAAACCTAGTCACATTCGACCATACTGTAGGTACTACATCAATGATCTCAGAAGAATGAGAAGGAAAGGTCGATCTCATAATGACCTGACTTTCAGAAGATAATCTGTGCGGAACAGATCCTGGAACATTCACAGGAACTATGTTGTTTACACTGTCCTCAATATTTATGCAAAGAGCAGCTAGTACTTTAACAGCGGATGCTCGCGACACATGACTGGAGATGCCAGTATGTTGAAGAATGTCCAAAAGGATTGTTCTTATCAATCCGTTACTTTTGGAGACGATGTCAAGGGAAGAGTTCTTGGTCGTGGTCATCTAAATGTTGAAGGGATGCCCAACTTGGAGGATGTTCTTCTTGTTGAAGGACTGAAAGCTAACTTAATTAGCATAAGTCAACTCTGCGATCAAGGTCTCTTGGTTCATTTTACTAGAGACAAATGTCTTGTGAAGAACAAAGAAAGTGTGTTGTTGATGGATGGAGACAGATCAAGGGACAATTATTACCTTCTCAACATGAAAGGTAATTGCTTCAGAACTCAATTTGATGAAGCAAACATATGGCATGAAAAGCTTGGCCATGTGAGTTACAGAAACATGCAACGTCTCATGAAGACAGAAGTTGTGAATGGAGTCCCGAAGTTTGATATTGATCGTAGAAAAATCTGTGGACCATGTCAAGTGGGAAAACAGATTCATACATCACATAAATCTGTGAAGAAGATTACCACCTCAAAAACTTTGGAGCTGTTGCATATGGATTTGATGGGGCCTGTTCAAACTGAAAGTATTTGACGGAAGAAGTTTATTTTTGTGTATGTGGATGACTTCACAGGATTCACATGGGTGGAGTTCCTTAGAGATAAGGAAGAAACTTTTGAGACGTTCAAAAATCTTTGTCTCAAGCTCGAAGTGGAGAAAGCAACATCTGCGATGAGAATTCGAAGTGATCATGGTCGTAAATTTGAAAATGCTTATTTCAAATGTTTTTGTGAAGAAAGAGGTATTGCTTAGGAGTTTTCTACACCAAAAACGCCTCAACAAAATGGTGTTGTTGAGAAAAAAATCGGACTCTTCAAGAAATGAGCCAAGTCATGTTGAAGGCAAAATCTGTCTCTGACAATCTATGGGCTGAAGTTGTGAATACAACATGTCATGTTATTAATCGGGTGTATTTCAGACCCAAGACAAGAGTTGTTCCCTACGAGCTGTGGAAAGGGAAGAAACCAAAATTAAAGTACTTTCACATCTCCGGAAGTACTTGTTATATGTTAAGAGACCGAGAGCAGCTTGGAAAGTTTGATGCCAAAGGAAAAGAATGCATTTTTCTCAGATATTAAAGAAATAGTCGGGCCTATCGAGTGTTCAACAAGAGAACCAAGACGGTGATGGAGTCCATCAATGTTGTTGTAGATGATCTGGAAGAACCTGTTGCCCAGATAGATGAGGAGATTGTTGATGTCACAACGTCTGTGCCAGCTTCTGTCCCAGACAGTTTGGAACACAATGATCAAGCTGAGTTGAGAAACGAGAACCTGGATAGCCTCAAACCTTCAAAAGGTGTGCAGAAGCATCATTCTGCAGCAGACATCATTGGTGATGTGAGTGAAGGAGTTAGAACCAGAGGAGTTCGAAAGAATTATCATGAGATGATTGCAAATGTCTGCTATACTTCTACAACTAAGCCCAAGAACGTTAAAGAGGCCTTACAAGATGATCGATGGATTCATGCCATGCAAGAAGAGCTTTCGCAGTTTGAAAGAAATGAAGTATGGGATTTGGTTCCATGTCCTAAAGGTGTTAATGTGATCGGCACAAAGTGGATCTTCAAAAATAAAACCGATGAAGAAGGAAACATAACCAGAAATAAGGCAAGACTTGTGTCTCAAGGCTATTCCCAAGTTGAAGGTGTGGATTTTGACGAGACGTTCGCTTCTGTTACTAGGCTTGGATCTGTCAAGTTGCTCCTTGCCATGGCTGCATGGATGAAGTTTAAGTTGTTCTAAATGGATGTGAAGAGTGCCTTCTTAAATGGGTACTTATCTGGAGATGTGTTTGTAAGCCAACCCAAAGGCTTTGAAGACCCATACCATCCTGAGTATGTGTACAAAATAAAGAAGGCCCTTTACGGTCTCAAACAAGCTCCACGAGCTTGGTACGAATGGCTTACCAAATTCCTTCTGGAGAAAGGATACATTCGAGGTGGAGCTGATAGAACTCTCTTCATCAAGAGAGAAAAATCTGACGTGATCATTGTTCAGATTTATGTTGATGATATTATCTTTGGATCTGTCTCGGACAAAATGGTGAAAGACTTTGTGAAGGACATGACTTCTGAATTTGAGATGAGTCTTGTAGGTGAACTAACCTACTTTCTAGGGCTTCAAGTGAAGCAAAAGGATGGTGGAATTTTTGTATCTCAAACGAAATATGCAAAGAACTTAATCAGCAAATTTGGTCTGGAGAGTTGCAACCCGAAAAGAACTCCGATGGGGACATCTTCAAAGATGTCAAAAGATGAAGTTGGTATTGTTATTGAGCAAACCTTGTACCGGAGTATGATTGGGAGTCTGCTGTACCTTACAGCAAGTAGGCCAGACATATGTTATAGTGTGGAAGTTTGTGCTCGCTACCAATCTGAACCTAAAGAAAGTCACTTGAAATCTGTCAAGCACATAATCAAGTACATAAAGGGTACTGCTGAGTTGAGACTTTGGTTTTCCTATGATACGAACCCTAATTTGGTGGGGTTTTGTGATGCAGATTGGGCAGGATGTACTAAAGATAGGAAAAGTACCTCTGGAGGATGTTTCTTCCTTGGAAATAACATGGTCTAATGGTTCAGCAAGAAACAGAATTCTATCTCACTTTCTACTGCCGAGGTTGAATATATTGCAGTTGGGAGTTGCTGTAACAAATGCTGCATAACTATGGTGTCCCACAGTCTGTCCTTACTATATATTGTGACAATATGAGTGCGATAAATATTTCGAAAAATCCAGTTCAGCACTCACATACAAAGCATATAGACATTCGTCACCACTTCATCTGAGAGCTTGTTGAAGATGGATCTCTTGTGATCGAATATGTTGGAACAGATGCCCAGCTTGCGGACATCTTTACGAAGGCACTTGATAGCAGAAGGTTTGAAACACTAAGATCTTCCTTGGGTCTTTGTGTTCTCTAAACTTCTCCATTGTGAGAAGACTCTCTATACAGTCTTGGTCAGTGATGTGTGTATATAGAGTATAAAATGACCATGGTTAATATGGTATGTAAGTGTTGTGCCAATATCTGTCTCGGACAGTTTCTGCTTTGAAGGAACGGTTACTTTTCAACGGCTCATAGTGCCTTGATTTTCGCACCACGATCGATCCCACTTCTCCACACCAAGCTACAGGGTGATATGTGAGGAATAAGTGAGTTAAGGAAATTTCCTTTTAGAATTTCCTAATTAAGGTCTTAACCTTATTTTTCAAAAGAGACAGAATCGTTGCAAAATCTCCAAACCGTTCTCTCTCTGTGGTGTGTGTTTAAATTTTTGTTGTTCGAACTCTAATGGCGGAAAAAGTTATTTCTTCTAAGTCCTCTCAAGCGAAGAAACCCAGAATTTCTACTGAAGACTTGCGACGATAGCTTGCGGAGCTTTCTCAACCAATTGTGTTTTCCTCTTCAATTACCTCTATCTCTGTGAAGCCATCTGTTGCTTCCTCCGAAGCTCTTGCTTCTGTGCCAACTTCTATGGCACCTTCTGCTGATTCGTCACCTCGATCTGTGTCTGAGACAGATCTCGATGCTCAACCCTCTCCTAGGGTTTCTGAAGAGCCATCCTCTCCGCCCATGGTGTCTGCGGAAATCTTAGATGCTTCTATTGCGGCTGTTATTGAGAATGTTGGAGGTACTGAAGTCTCCTTGGGTTCTAGAAAAGATGATGTCACCACCGCTGCTGTTGACGAAGAGTCTACCTCTATTGAGGATTTTCCTGCATCTCTTGAGGCTCTGAAATTTGTTCAAGCGCTGTCACTTTCTGTTGCTGTTCCTGTGTATAGTGACATGCCCATTGTCACTGTTCAAGTTCCTCTTTGTGAAGTGTCACCTATTGCTACTGCTGAAACCCTTGTTCATGATCAAGGTGAAGATGATATTGATATATTCTTCCTCGATGAAGAGTCTCCTGTTCATGAGGATGTTTCTGTCCCTCCTCCAAAGGCTACCTCCTCCAAAACTCGCTGGTCCAAACGCAAGTTGGAGTTGCGAGATGATCCAGTCACTCCCCCAGTGTCTGATGATGAAGATGACATACCCATTGCCAATTCAAAATCCAAAGTATTGGCCAAGGTTGCTGCGAAGAAGGGGTCTTCATCAAAACCCCCCAAATCAGTGAAGTCGTCTGGGCAAAATTTTGTGGCTAAGAAACCTGAGATTGTTCCTGCTCGCCGTGTTACATGAAGTGTGTCTGAGCAGAGGTTGGGGTTGATGTCGGGACGTGGTCGCCCGCTGATGAAGCAAGTCAGAGCACCTTCCCCCTCTGATGAAGAAGCAGATGATGTCCCGGAGTCTGTTCTAGACAGATCCGATTCCTATTCTGAGGACTTTGATTCAAGTAAGTTTATCTCCGCCCTTCACCAAAATCAATTCAAGATTGTTGCTGGTCGCTCGATGATCTCCGAGCATTGTTTGGTTAAGTCAGATATAGTGGGAACGGGGGTTGACTCTCTGTTGCATGATCTCCGATTAGAAAAATCTGCTTATTTTTCTCCTCATTTTATTGCTGCTATTGTACATGAGTTTTATGCCAACTTGTTCAAGCGCATGCGTGATGCTTCCTATGAGCATGCTTTTTCACTTTTTGTGCGGGGACATTGGATTGCTTTTTCCCCTGCTGTGATTAATGAATTTTTAGGTCGTGAGAATCTTGTTGCTCCTGCGCCTGTTTTTGATCTGAATGAAGTTGTGTCAGAATTGACTGGAGGAAGTCGTGTTGTTTGGCTCTCGGGGTGTGCGTTGTTGACGTCTGATCTGAGTGTGAAGTACTCAATACTTCACAAGGTTGCTGTTCGAAATTGGCTGCCCAGTACTCATGACTCTACTGTTGGCAAGTCCATGGCTTTGGTGCTGTTTACAGTGGGCACTCGTAGCGAGTTTAAACTTGGTCTGCTCATCTTCGAGAATGTGTTTACTCATGCTGAATCGAATCGTGCCCAGCAACCTGTTGGCTATCCTGGCATAATCTTCAGCATCATAATGGCCCAGCATGATGTTGTTTATACAAACGATGTGTATGCGCATGTTGCGCAACCTCTGACCATCAGTCATAAGCTCTTTTCATCCCAGCATGCTCCGGATGTTCCTACCCGCGGTGTTGATGAAAGCTCGAGACCTGTTCCCACATCTGTCCCAGACAGATCTGCTGCCTCTTTTGCTGTCACTTCTGTTTTCTTTGACAGACATATCAAGTCTCTGGAGCGTGAAGTTGTGTTTCTGAGCACATTCGGACTTTCAAAACCAGGAAGTAGGAGTTGGAGGCATTGCTAATTGATCTCCGGGCCCGAGCCCTTGGCCTTGCCTCGCCGCTTGATGTGTGGAGTGCTTTTTCTATTCCTGCTGCTGATAAGCCGGCTGATGTTGATGCCGATGATGATGATGATGCTGCTGCCTCCCCAGCCTGAAGTTTGGTGTTTGCCGTTTCTGGCAACAATTAAGGGGGAGAAGAATGTTGGTAAACAAAGGCCATGGTTGGATGAAGGATGGTCGTTTTGCTGCTGCTGCTATGTTGAACGTGTGCTCATTTTTTTTATGTTTGATGCTTTGGGGATGTTGTTTACTCCACTTTAGTTTTGTTGGTTTGTACTATATTTTTGATCAACTGACAATGCAGTTCTACACTGCGACACAATGCTCTAATCGTGATGAAGACACTCCCAGTTCAGATTCAGGGGGAGTGTGCGTTTAACTGTCTCGGACAGTTTTTAAATATATCACTCTTTTTGATATATTGTTGATCTGCGAAGTTTATTCAAGTGTTATACAGATCGTGATGATAATTTCCGACCATAAACGCCAAAGAGGGAGATTGTTAGTGCCACCGACATGCACTAAATATTTTGCCGACCATAAACGCCAAAGGGGGAGATTGTTAGTGTCACCGTCATGCACTAAATATTTGTGTTGTTGTATTGGCAAGATATGTTCGACAATATGTGCCTGGGTATGTCTCACGAAGATTTATTTTCCACTGTGCAAGATGTTGGGGTTTTTTCGAATTGAACCACCGCAGGATCTAATTGGATGTTCATTAATCCTAATGTCATGTAGATCATAAATTCATGCATCTCATATGTTTTAATTAACCGAATTTAATTAACATGCAAATCCGGTTTAAACGATTCTACTAAAACGGAAACATAGAATCGAAAAACGACTTACAAATTAAATGACGGGTGGAGGACAAGATTAAAGGTCTAATCTTGTTGTTGTGTATGATGATGATTGGCGCCCCACAATGATATTCCACTCCTTGATCTTCTGTTGTATTCCCGGACTGAATCTAGTTTCAGGGTGGGCTGAAATCTACTAGATCGGTATGGAATCTATGGAGATAAAGAGAACACAAGAGGGGCTGATTATTCTTCTTAAAATTTCATCCCCCACCTCCCTATTTATAGGGGAGGTGGTCGAAATTTCAGTGTCCCAACCCTACTGGGTTTGGGCCTCTATCCCTTTTTCTATCTCCAGTCCATTAAAGTCATATTGGGTTACAACAGGGATCTAGAAGAATATTAAATTGGCCTGCTAATTTATTTAATTTCAAATATCCAATAAACTTAGGATATTATTAAATAAATTAAGTATTATTTTTTATTCCACTAAAGAAATAATACTGACCTACCAATTTAATACATATTTCTGAATATGCTTTCTCCTTTAGTCCAGTTATTCCCCGCGTTTAAGATATAGTGCCCATTAATTAATTATGTAAGCTTCTGACAGCTATAATTAATTAATATCTTATCCTTAAGTAGTACCACACAAGCTTTACTCATGCACGGAATAAATTCCACCTGCAGGGTTTCAGCATGAACTTGCATTTCCTCAAGGGGACACCATCAAACTGGCGCACTAGGACACGGTGCCCCTACATATTGCACGACCCATCATAAGTGTAAATGTCACAACCCAAGATATCGAGATTATTGATCCTTATGAAAGAATCTCACCCTTTGATAAATCAAAGCTGCAAACACTACACGTATATGTCCGCCAACACATAGGGGTTAAGAACCCGAACTCTGTGGATTCTTATTCTCTCATTAAAGGTCAGAATAGAGAATAGAATCCTAAGTAGATCCTCCTCAATACACTTGACCGTGTATTAGAATAATCAGTTAGTCAAACTAACTATCAGATTATTCTACGGCGTACCGATAGCAGGTTCAGTGCCATCTAAACCGTGAGCCTTTTAATACATTTCAAGGAACCGATGATATGATCTAACCGTGTGTTTACCCACACCATACCATCTACAATGTAAGTATAGTGAACATGCATGTAAATATAACAATTTAAATGCAAACAGTGACTGCAATTGTATTCATTCTATATCATCATAAAACCATTATTAATAATGTATACAAAAGACAGGTCTTCTAGTATACAAAACCAACAATCTCCCACTTATACTTGAAGCATGTCTTTCAAATATAAAACAAACTGGCTAACTCTCCAACTCTAACTAAAATCTCAAACGGCAACCCCGGGTCTGCATCTCACTCCCATTTTCTCCACATGACCGTAGAAGGTCTTAGCCGGAAGGTTCTTCGTGAATGGATCAGCTAAATTGTCCACCGATGCAATCTTGACCACTGCCACATCTCCTCTCTTAATGATTTCTCGTATAAGATGGTACTTTCTCTCTATGTGTTTACTTGCCTTATGGGCTCTAGGTTCCTTCAAATTTGCCACTGCACCCGAGTTATCACAATATACCGTGATACTCTTAGGCAAATCAGGAACCACGCACAAGTCCAACAAGAAGCTCTTGAGCCAGACGGCCTCTTTTGCAGCCTCAGAGGCAGCTACATATTCGGCCTCCATGGTGGAATCCGCAATGCATTTCTGCTTTATGCTCCTCCATGCAATGGCTCCGCCTCCCAAGGTAAACACATAGCCTGAGGTAGATTTACTCTGATCTTTATCGGATTGAAAATCTGAGTCCGTGTAACCTAAAGGCACTAGACTATCAGAGCGGTACACCAGCATATAATCTCGAGTCCTTTTTAGGTACTTGAGTATATTCTTAACCGCAGTCCAGTGACCTTGTCTAGGGTTAGACTGATATCTGCCTACCATGCCGACTGCATAGCATATATCAGGTCTAGTGCATAGCATAGCATACATAAGGCTTCCCACAGCCGAAGCATATGGAACGCCATTCATCTTATCTATCTCAGCCTGTGTGTGGGGACACATATCCTTGGATAGATGAATTCCATGTCTGAAAGGTATAAAACCTTTCTTGGAATCCTGCATGTTAAACCTAGCTAGCACTGTGTCGATATATGTCGCCTGAGATAAGCACAACATCCTTTTCTGGCGATCTCGAATTATCTTGATGCCAAGGACGTGTTCGGCTTCTCCCAGATCTTTCATATCGAACTGCTTGGACAACCACACCCTTATGTTAGATAATACTTTTTTATTGTTTCCAATAAGTAGGATATCATCAACATATAGTACGAGGAAAGCCACCACGTTTCCGTCACTCTTCTTGTACACACAGCTCTCATCCGGACATTGCACGAATCCATATAACTGGATAACCTCGTCAAACCGGATGTTCCAAGACCTTGACGCCTGCTTAAGTCCATAAATGGATCTCTTAAGCTTGCACACTAAGTGCTCTTGGCCTTTAGCAATGAAACCCTCTGGTTGCTTCATGTGGATGTTTTCCTCAAGACTTCCATTCAGGAAAGCCGTCTTGACATCCATCTGCCAAATCTCATAATCCAAATGAGCGGCAATAGACAAGAGAATTCGGATTGACTTAAGCATGGCTACCGGTGAAAAAGTTTCCTTATAATCGATCCCTTCTTTCTGAGTATACCCTTTCGCCACCAATTTTGCCTTGAAGGTTTCAACCTTCCCGTCAGCTCCTCTCTTGCGTTTGTAAACCCACTTAGACCCAATGGGTTTTACCCCATCCTGTGGTTCTACAAGCTCCCAGACTTGATTGTGATCCATAGATCCAATCTCAGACTCCATTGCAATTTTCCAAGAGTCTGCATCTTTGTCTTGGATTGCTTCGTCGTAGGTCCTGTGATCCAATTCATTTAGTCCTTCAGGGAAATCCGAAGATTCTCCCAAACCAATGAATCTGTCAGGTTGGCGTACAACCCTCCCACTGCGACGAGGCAGTTCCTGTACTTCTGTGACACGTTGTGCAGTAATTTGTGGTTCCTCTTCTTGTACTGTTGGTGTCAGATTCGAATTTTCCCCTCTTAGTTCCTCGAGTACTATCTCACTTCTTGGCTTGTGATTTATTACATAGTCTTCCTCTAAGAATCGAGCATTGGTACTCACAATGATCTTCTGATCCTTAGGACTATAAAATAAACCACATTTCGTTCCTTTGGGATATCCAACAAATAGTCTAACATCCGTACGTGGTGCCAGCTTATCAGCATCCTTATCCAGCACATGTGCTGGACTACCCCAAATCCGAAAATGTCCAAAACTGGGCTTTCGTCCAGTCCAAAGCATAAAATTCGCCTTACTGTCTTATTGTATAGATCCGGTGCTGAAACAACCCTCCTACTCTTGGGAAGTATCTACACATGTTTGGAAGGTGATACGAACTCGAAAAGCATAAAATAATCAAATACAAGAAAGCCATTGAGAGCTTCAAAGATAATCATGTTGTTCAAGATTAAAGATTGGAGATCAAGATTTGAAGAACACAAGTGCATGAAAATATTCAGATATTTTGGGCAGCCCATGAAGATCAAATATTCAGCCCGAGATTGGTCAAGATGCTGTCATTTGATGAAGAAGAAGGAAGCATGGAGACATGAGAAGAAGAACGAAGTCATTTGGACGTGTGCATTAAAAGTTATACGCGTTTGCATGGGAAATCGGGAGATGCTGTTTTTCATGCAAAGGTGGCAAGAATAATTAAGACATGGGCCACGAAATTAAATCAATTATTTCAGCCCATGATCGAGTTTTTAAGGTCCAAGATGGCGTGGATTTGCAAGCCCAAGTTGTTGGGATTTATCCTTATCTAGTTAGATTTAGATAGATTTTTGTTATCTTATTTTTGGTATCTTTTGATTTTATCCTAGTTTGATTAGAATTAGTATATTTTCAATTTCTTTAGCTTTTAGGACTCTAATTTTCGTCCATATATCACTCCTATAAATAGGAGTACCTTGTGACATTATTATTCAGACAATTGCAAGAAATAAAGAGTTATTCTCAATTTGTCTCACGATCCTTCGGTTGATCAAACTTTTATCTACAATTCTATTGTTCTAGCAAATCAATAGTCTTATTTAAGTTCTTCAGGGTATATTCAAGTACTTGGGAGAATTACTATCCGGAGAAGTTAGACGAGTACGTTCGGGTTTTTACAACACTGATTTAGCCGATCCTTCTATCAACATCGCCGCCGCCATCTGCCACCGATATCACCATCACCACCGTACACCATCGAGTCCAGCCCCAATCCAAGTGTTCCAATAGAGTATTCATCGTGTTCGAGTTCGTGTCTTCAAATTCTAGTAAGTTTTACCGTTTAATTCGTGTCGGATTGTTTCCCTTCTTTAGATGACGTAGTTCGAGTCCTTAAGTCTTCCGCTTGCGTATTCTTCGTGTCTTGGATACATTGTCCGGGTCACAACAGAAGGCCACAAACCACTTACCTAGTTGACGGAAGAAAGAGATTGACGCCAAGCTGAAGAGAAGTCTAGAAGAAGACCGAATTGAGGAGCAATCGGTACCACTTATATTTTGTTTAGATTCTAGTGTTAGAATCAGTTTGTGGTCGTTTTTGTAACTAGTAGTTGTTTATTAAAACGTTCAACGTGATAGACTAGTTTTGAGTGTTTACGAGTGAAACACGTGATGGGATTTTTATTCCATTTTATACGCAATCTCGGGAGAGATTATAAGTTGAAGTCGTGGGTAGCTAGAGGGAGTCTAGTGTCACGGTTGTAAGGGGATCTTACAACTTTCGGCTAGCGAAAGAGTTCGAGGAGAAGAACGGGCGACATAAGACGGGAGGCTTGTGTGTGTAAGATCCTTAATACACTCTTCAAAGGAATACCAGTCGAATCTTCAAGTTTGGGAGCAATCCCCCTAGAGTAGGTTGTTTGAACTGAACTGGGTTACCATCTAGTGTGTTTTTACTGCTTTATTCATTTATGTTCTTGCATCAGTCTCACACATATCACAGAACAGTTTTTAAGCAGTTAACTAAAAACGTTTAAGTAAGGATTACTGTTTTTCAAATTTAACACTGAATTGAAAATTAATTTATTCAAATGTGTATATATCAAACATAGAATTAAATTGTAATAATTTCCTTGACAATTAATCAACATCATCTTAACTAGTATTACATCCCGTGCGATGCACGATGAGAGATTTATAAATGATTTATAACAAATAGTTTGTATAAATAAAATAATTAAATTACAGTTAAATAATTAATAGAAACAATTATAACATGTATAAATAATATAATATTAAACTAGAGTTTATTCACTATTTTATTGATAGACAATCCATATCCATAAATAATCTTACACTTCTCATTCATTGTTTCTAATTAAAAAAATAACATAATCGGTTTGCCTACAATCCATTAGCAACATAATTGAAACCATTTATAATTTTTTTGGTATAATGAGAAAAATTAAGAAAAAATTATACACCATTATAAATACATTTTAAAAAAGTATTATGTATGCATTCTCGTCCTCCCTCCATACTGTGTAAAGTGGATATATAGGATATCATCGAAGGACAATTGTCACAGTGCTTCCACAATTTGATTAATGCTTCATCGCCATCTCTTTTATTGTAGAGAACATTTCAAATTCCATCTTATGCATCATATCATTTTATATCTCCTTACACATGGATATGAATGTATTAAATTATATATATTATTGTAGAAATATTGGTCTATATATATAGTGTGAAATTAAATATTGGCCACTTTTATGTATGATATGTAAAATATACGGATGATATCTAACTATTAAAGAAAAATATTAAAGAATTTGAAATGTATAGTATAAATAATTTTTTGGATTGAATAAGGTAGAAGAGAATTTTTCAAATACGTGTCTCACGTATTTGAAGCTCGTTATAATATAATTTTGCTAATTAAAAAAATTGTTCATTTTCAACACAATTTAGCATAATTTGACTATCCAACAATGAAAATTCTAAAAATAGGCCATGAGTCTCATTTATAAGTGAGATTAAATTAGAATTTGAGACTCACAAACTACTTCAGGAAATAATATCAATAAGAGAAATTATTTGTCTAAAATGAATCATTATTATATGATAATATAAAAATAATAAAAAAACATAAATAAGAAATTAATTACTTATGGTAAATAAAATTATTATGAATTTTTTATACAAACATTAAATTAATCACATTTAACTTCACTAATGAAATATGTTAAAAAGTTTTATTTATTCAGTGGGTCAAAGTTTAACTCAAAAATACATTTATTTCAACAGTGAAACATGTGGAATACACTGGACAAAAATTTAAACCTAATAAATTTAAAAAATATTAAAAAATGAATACAATAATGAAGTTATATCCAAAGATGAAAAATTAAACCCTTAAAATATCTTCAATGCTATAGGTTTGTCTTTCTTCAATTTTTCATTCTTAATTTTTCTTGACATTTGTAACTAATCAAAACTACAATGTTAATTTCATCTTCACCTTCAAGTGTATTTTCAATCTTGTGAAGAACATAATTTTAAACATAAATTTTATATTATTTTTTTGCCATTTGTTTCCATTGCCTACTATATTGCACAATATATATATATATATAATAGTGTATATTATTATAAAATAGATAATCACTTGGTAATTGTGAAATTTGAAAGGTAAAATTATATATATACTAAGCACCTTTAGTGTCAATAGCATCTCATCGTGCATTTTTCAATACATATCAATGAAATGTGATCTAGCTAGTTTATATTTTAAATTGGTAAATGAATAATTTATTAATATTTTATAAAATATCCATTGATAGGTGAAAATTTGATATATTTCATTAACTTAAATTTTTTAATTTTTAAATATATAAATATAAAATATATTTGATATTTATATTAAGCTTATATTAATTTAATATTTATGAATTCTTCGAGGCGGATTTTTCAAAAATTAAAATATATAAGTTTTATCTATTGAATATATGCAATATACATAATGATAAATTAAATATTTTAGCTTCAACATTTTAAAAATATTTAGAATTAAGTTGATAAAATCAATTAATTCATTTAATTCAAACAATTAAATATATTAAATTTAAATTTTTGGATATGACTAGATTTCTTTTAATAGTTTTTGCTAACTTAAAAAATAAAAAATATTTTCAATTAACACATTTAAAATATTTTATTTGAAAGCATTAATACATTTAATTATAAATTTAAATTTTAAAATATTGAAATCATACAAACTTAATATTAAATTATATAAAGTCAAATATTACAATTGATCTCAACAGAAAATCTGAAAAAGATGAATTAATCATTTTCAGGTTTCACACAATTTATAGTTTGTTCACGCACATCAATATATGTAAGTTCTTTGATGCAAAATAAATTTAATTTAAAAGATTAAAATATATAAGTTTTAACTATTTAAAATATATTTAAACTTGATAACATTAATATTTTAACTTCAAAATTTTAAAAATGTTTACATTAAATTGATAAGATCAATTAATAAACATCAAATTCTTAAATTTAAATATATTTACTTTACAATTTTTTATGTGAATCTTGATGTTTAATATATTTAATAAACTAATTTTTAGAAAAAATCTCAATCAATATATATTTAAAGTATTTTATGAGAAAATATAATATCTTTAATTAAATATTTTAATTTTCTAATGTTTATATTTTATAAATTTTAAATTTATTTAATATATAATATTAAATTAATTAAATCAAATATCAAAATATTACATTTGATCTCAACTTAAAGAAAAAAATCCATTGTGGGGACTTACAATTTATAGTTTGTTCGTTTACACAAATATTTGTCAGATTTCAATGTGGGATAAATACTATTTGAAAAATTAAATATATCTAAATTAAAGCTGACAAGTTAAGTATTCAACAAATTATATTTAATGATATATTTAGAATATATTTAAAATATATTAAAACATATTTTATATTTGTTAGTTCTTCGAAGTAGATTAAATTTAGATGTCAGTATTGAGTTTTTTTAATATATATATATATATAATTCTTTAAATTAACTAAATATATTTTGAAATATTCTATATCGACATCCAAGATTAAATAATTTCAAAGTTAGCATATTTAAAAAAGGCAAAAAATAGTTATGTTAATCATTATTTTTAATTATTTGAACAAAATCCATGTGGAATTATTCAAATATTATATTTTTAATTTCTATAGCATGACATTGTACAATGAGTACTAAAATTGATAGTTACTTTTACATTGCTTTGAGCACAAAAATTCAATAAAAGAAATAATTAAAATAATCACAATAAAGAGAATAATTGAGCTTATAACTATTATATGATAAGCAAGACACAAAGTTTCAATAATTAAAATGTAATAATTATTTTACACAAACATGTGAAATGAGTTGGACTAATTGAAGTACTGGAAAAACATTATTTCATAGCCATTTGTAGTTAGACAAAATAGAACTTAAAACCTCTCAAATCATGAATCAAAGTGTTGGCATATTAGGACAATGTATTTAAAATTCAAAAGAAAATCGAGTAAATTAAATAAAAAATTAATCCAATACACCAATATGAAAATATATATAGGTTGCTAAATCAAGCAAATTCTTTATAACAGAGAGATATCCACCCAAAGATCAACTTCAAAACAAGAAAATGATTGAAACTACAAATTAGAAATGGTATATAAAACACTACTAAAAATAGCTACAATAGATGAGTAAACAACCCAAATCCAATAATAGAGGCTCAAATGAATTTAATAAAGACTCAAATGATGGACTTTCTAGCCCAATTACTATTTTAATTATTTACGGCTCAATTATTATCGAAACGAGATGAACGAATATATTAGACGATAGTATTCGTCGATACGAATCCATAGAACTTGATTTCATCTATGTTAGACTTCAATTGACCAAGTTATGATTTAATTGGATTTTAGGTTAAGTTATGGAGGAGTATAAATACCCCCTCATTACCACTTAAGTCTCCTTAGCTCATTTCACTTCACTCAAAGGAGATTAGCCCCCTCTCCCCTCTCTCTCTACTCATCCCCACTCCACCACCACCTCCGCCGTCGGCCACCACCGCCGCCAGTCGCTGCCGCCCCCTCCACCGCCGGAAAATATTTTCAGTGAAATTTTTAACATGCAATACCATTTTTTGATTCCCCTTTTTTTCTCTTTCGTTTTCTATAACTATTTTTAAGAGATTTAGGCTTCCTATTTTTGGATCTAAAAAAGGGTTAAACCCTAACCTTGAAAAATCTCATTTCTTTTTTATGTTATTGCATTTTATTTTCGATTTTATTTACTTCACAGTGGATTTACGGGCTGTTTTGATTACATATTTTTAAATATTATTTTAACTTTAATTTTTAGTGTTCTTAGTGTTCTTGAACACTTTATAAATTGATTAGGTTGATGAAGAACAGAAGCTAAGTGAATATTGTTTTTTTTTCTTTTTTAGTGTGTTTAGTATGTGCGTCCAGTGGATGTATGTGTGTGCGCGTGAGTTTTAATGTGAAATTTTCATTTCTTTTATCTTTTTTATTTTATTTTATATATACTATATAGTGTTTGACCTATATTAGTCTAATGAATAAATTTCTCTCAATTAAATTATAACGTCCATGGATTAATCTTTGTTAGTAGTAGTTTAATTTTAATTGAAGCATATGTTATGACACATTAATTATGAATCTTGGGATGTATTTCAAAATTCAATTATAGCCTAAATGGATAAATTCTTATTTAATTTATGATTTATTTAATTAAATTCAAGCTCTTAATTTTGAAATTTGTTATATGGTGTAATGGTGGAAATCTAATTTAATAAACTTAGGCCAAGGGTTCAAAATTCCTTTTGAACATACAATTTTTGCATTTTTATTCCAATATAATTATGTTCTATATTTAAATAAAAATATGCTCTAATTTTTTAAAATGGCCTTTGGCCAGTGGTTATATTCTGAATTTTTGCTATGATAGGTCTAAGGTTCAAAACTTATGGAATACATTTTTTATAGTTTTATTCCTAGTTAATTCTGAAATTTATGTAATTAAAACTATTAAACAATTTTTGAAAATGATGATTGTCCCAATGGTAGGAGTTTAAATTTTATGTTAAAGGTCTATGGTTAAAATCTGCTTGAAGCAATTTCTATCCTTTTTATTCTTTTTAACATAAGATTATGTTGAACCTTTTATAATTAATGAAAAGCTTAATTTTTGAAAATCATGTTTAGTCTAGTGGCTATGTTTTAAAATTTCATTATGCTAGGTCTAGTGTTGAAATCCTTTGGAACACAAGTATCATTATTTATACCCGCATGTGAGTATTATTATTTATGGGTGAAGTATCATTAACTCACATGTATCATTATTTATTGGTGAAGTATTATTATTTATGAGTGAAGTATCATTAACTCACATGTATCATTATTTATTGGTGAAGTATCATTATTTATGGATGAAGTATCATTAACTCACATATATTGATCCGTCTCATACAAGTTTTTGTCTTATTCTTTTAACTAGTATACCACCTGTGCACATAAAATATTAAAAAAAAATCTTTATGTACACTAATAAAGTTATATTCAATCATTACTTTACTATATAAATTAAGTATATGAATTATATCGGCTGAATTATGAATTACTTGTGTATTTTTCGATATAATGTTTCACCTTTTCAGCTTTATTAAATTAAAGACCATCAATTATGATAAGTTGGATTTTGTGATGTTTCTATCTTTCTAAGTGGATTGTTAGATTGTTTCGCCAAGTTAATTCAATTCATTACATGTAGCTCCATGAACCCAGCTGTAGAGAAGCAAAACACTATGGGGATTGCATCTGCAAGTTTAGATATATATCTTAATGAGAGCGCATTCAATTCTTACAATCAACTCTTCAAATTTTGTGTAGCTCTGGTGGTGGAATGTATGCATTGTTTAACAGATAAAAAAAATTAATAGTAATTGATGTATATTCATTTAGCCAAGTCCAATTATCATGTACGTTGTTTGGCTTAGCTAGCTTGCTCTTTTAGTGAAGTCCGATTATTAATATATGTTTGATGTTTTCCCAAAATATAACATTATTTATTGACTCTTCGATATAATATATAAATTTAGTTTGAAAAAAAAAAACATTAAAGAAATAGAATCACATACTTACACTTGATCTTAGTTTGAAAGACCGAGGAATGTGTTATAATTACATTATCGAGCCTTATAATTTATAATTTGTTCATCTGCAAAAATATTTATTGCTTCTTTCATTTGGTATAAAATTAGTTTAAAATGCTAAAATATTAAAGATTTAATTGATTAAAAAATATTTTAGATATTTTAAATTGCAAACGTGTATAGATATTTAATTTCTAGACTTTAATAACTATATTTATTCAAACTTTTTCTTATATTTCATTCAAAATTTATAATTTGTTCATTAAAAAAAATAATTTATAATGTGGTTCATATTAAAAAAAATTGTAGAATGATCTATTGTTCGATGCACGAATAACATATGTACAATTATATGATTCTTTTAGAAAGTATACATTATAACTAAAATCTATATAGGTATGTAGCAACGATCAAAGTACATGCATGATCAAAAATATAAATTTGTATTTTTTTTTATTTTATAAATAAATTGTTACATGTTCTTTTCTATTTTTTGAGATATATTAACGATCGAGTTCTTTAGGATTAAAGAAATATGAATTTCATTGTGAAAGCTGCTCAACTAAATTTACAATCAATTAGTAGAAACAAAAATTTGTGGTAGATAGTGTTACAAATAAAAATACGTAAAGCATGTTATTATTTGAATCCAAACACATCAAGTGGAATATTTGTATTGTTGGTATTTGATTGTATTTAATTGGATTTAGATCTTGGTCAGTGTTATGGATATTGATCCATAACTTTTAATAATTACATACGATCCAAACTATAAATAGATAAAATTATAAAATGCAACATTTAAACATAATATGATATGCATTTTGTTTCTTCTATTTGATACATATTTTAATAATATGACAAATCATTTTACTTATATAGATATAGATAGTATACGAATTATTTTTTTATTAATTTATTAGTATTCGAAATGAGATATTTGTTATCACTATTTAATTTTTCAGATTTTTTGTATATCTTGTTAAAAATTTGTATACAATAGTATCACTTTTGAAAAAAAAATATTAAAAAATTAATTTACAAATAAACAACTAATTGCTTTTATCAATTTAAAATATCGATAAAATAATAAAAATAAAAACTCACCATATAAATAAAGATAAATTTAACAATTATATATATAAAGCTCATTTCAATTCTCTATTGGTGTTTCAAAAGTAAATGTGATGATTTACAACAAAAATCAAGAGGTTTCTCACCTACTAGAAGTCATAATACAACATTAATTTGCTCTATATTTTCTACTCCATCAACAACAACAACACCGATAAAAATAAAATCATTCCTAAGCCATGTACCAAAATTTATACAAAGTTTACCTAATTATCGAACATCTTCGTGACTCGTGAGTTGTACATTTAGGCCTTGTTTACTTTGGATGATAGGGATATCTCACTAATGCAAGGCTAAAATTATACAAAGTTTTGTTGAAATGAATGTGTATAACACAAACATTTACATATTTTTCCTTGTGAATAAGGACTAATTGAAGGATTCATATCATTTCATAACAAGTGGGTTATGAGTTATCCTTCATCTCCTTCATTTTATTCATATGTTTATATATTTTATTACACCATATATTTCATGTTTTGTAAATTTAACTTTAAAGAATGAAAATTCATTCAATCCAACCAAAATCCTTCAACAACATCGACATGCTATTTTCTTCTCTACTCTTTTAGAATATGCAAAACAACAATTTCATAAGAACGCAACATAGTGTACATTGCTTTGAAGTTTGAATATATAACAAATTAATAAAACCAATAAAAAAGATTGAATTCAAAACAAATTAAAAAGAAACCAATCGAAAGAAAATATGAGTAGCCCTTACATTTATAAGATGAATGAAGCAAAATATATCAATCATGTTGAGGTTAAGAGTAACTACATATGGAAAATTAGGATTGAATTCTAATAAATACGGAAAATACGAATTTGTTATTTTATATTAGATAATAGATGATAGATTGAGTAATTGAATTCCAATACATATAGAAAATGCAGATTTTGTGTATTTATAATCTTTTATTTTAATATAATCTTATTATTATAAGGTTATATATTATTGTAATTGATGATGGTTCATTAATTATTAGTTCACGAAATATACACAAAAAAAAGGTTTGATTGCCTCCGAAAACACCGTTCATTAGTTGGCTATAAAAAAAAATGGTTAGCTACGAAAATAAGAGATTAAAAATAAATATATTATCTCTTAAAATAGATTTCATAATTGATCATACAAATATGTCCGAATTAATTTTTTTTTTTAATTGGTAATATATTGACAAATAGATTTAGTGCATAATCATCCATATGTTAATGGAACAAAATAATTATTTATTTGCAATTATATTAATATATACATATTACATTATACTAAAGTGATTAAAAATGTTACATAAAATGGTGAAATTTATGTATTTATTCAATTTCTGGATTATGATGTAATTTTGGGCGGGAAAAAGATAGTGTTATTATTTTAAACAGTTATCTTGTTTTTAGATATAAGTATAAATTAAGACTAAGATATTTGAAATATAAAGTGTACATTGACCCTTTATAAATAAATAATTAATAATTAATTATAAGGTGTCGGAATTTTGAATCATATATAAATTGCTAAAAGATTACCAAATCAATGGTTTATTTAGGAATATACGAATATTTGATACTAATTACACACATAATTGATTATCCGTATAACACTAATGAGCACAATCCGATATTTAAAGAAATAAATAATCATAGATTTGCAACATATGTATATCCACAATTTTATACTAAAAAATAAATAGCTAAATAATATATAATATTTAATTTTTATTTTTAGAAAGTGCAAATGGGCGGGAAATGGATATTTCTATTTACGGTGACGGTGTTGTTATTATATATTATATAGATTCATTTAAAACATAGGATCGTTTTTGAACATTATATAATTAATGATAAGCTTAATTTTTGAAAATGAGGCTTAGTCTAGTGGTTAGTGTTTTAATTGTTATTGGAGGTCCAGAGTTCAAAACCTATTGATGTAGTTTTTAATTCTTCTTTTATGTATTTAATAAGTTAAAGCACTTATATGACGTATTTAACTAAAACAGTTTAATTAATATTGTATAGATTCTTCTAGTTTAATGGTTAAGTGCTTATTATTTCATTTATGTTTTTAGTCAAGGGTTCAAGCCCTCTTGACTACATAATCATATTATATTTTTATCTTATTTTTTATTTGGTCTATTTTACTTAATTTAGATTAAATTCAAAATTAAGTGTATGATATAATAAATCAATATTTTCATATTAATATTATATGATCTTTTAAACCTCAAATTAAGTTTTATAACTTTTCTATGGATTGAAGGCATCTATTTGTATGATCAAGGACTCTGATATATTTTAAACTAGGATATCATTCGACTTTTAGGTGACGTCGGGGTATGTTCTTTCTTTAGGAACTCGTTCTCTAGATCCTTATTTACGTTATAGTATATGTTTAGAAGATTGATATGTTATTAAGACATAGTTCTTATGTATAGGTCATAATCCGAGACTCGTTTAGGATGATGATTAAGGTTATTCATATATTTAAGCATAAGGTCCTAATCCGACAACACTTAGGACAAAGCCGTGAATAAAGCTTCGGCTAATTTAGCTATAAGGTGGGTTTACTTACTAAAATGCTTTCAAAAATATATTTAAACTTTCGTCCGCTATGAAAAATGATTTATGTTTATGTTGCTCAATGTGGATTGACACGACTTATATGAGGAATTCCAAATATGGCACTCCGGTGCAACTACTTATGAATATGTTCATGTTATGAATATGTTATAGTTTATATGTGATCACATTAGAGTCGGGCTCCACTATGTCTATTGAGCGTATGATTTATGACATGTCAAATATGGATTTATGGATATTCTTATTACAAATTATTGGATAAATGTATGAGTATTCCCACGTAGTGTTTTCTGGCACTCAGCCCCACTATTTTAAAATATTTTCAGATAGTTGATGACGGCAGGTGGTGGACGTGGACTAATAGGGACATCTTGTATGGTTGACCATATTTTAATCTTTAAAATATTAACTTCGTTTAGCTATGGTCAACAAATATGATTATATATGCTTCCGCTGTATGTGTATGAATTATTTAAATATTTTATGAACGTGTGTGATCATCGTGACCTTGCTGGCATAATTTGAATGTTGAATATTGGATTTTTTTTACTAATCAAGATTGAACATGTTTTAATTGGTGGTTCGAAAGGTGTGATTTTAAAATGATATGTTAGTTGAAAAGTCTTATCTTATGTGATTGGTTGTTGAATGGTAAACGCCTATGAGCGTGGAATGAAGTGCTGTCCAAATTTTTATAATTTGAGAAAATAATTTATGTTAGTTTGCGAAAATTTTATTGTGATTTTATTTCATCGTGTGTGTTCCCGTTAGCGCACTAGGCCTCCGATTTCGGGGCGCTACAAGTTGATTAAGATACAATCATTCTAGCTACAAAAATGTTTAAATTGACTCTCTTTATGTCGGTGTAGATAGATGATAAATCTTGATCAAATGAACTTCAAAGCTCTCAACCAAGGATGACGTTGACATCTTCTCAAGAATTTAAAGCAATTGTGCTATTCTCTCGAACATAGTATTATTTAAATAAAATGAAAAATCAAATTACAAAATAAGAATATGGAAGAAATAAATAAAACAGATCATAAAAAATGCATGAATACAAAATTGGAGTTAAGAAATTGTGATATAACAATTCATTATTTATAGACATCAAAGATCCATCACAATGCATACATTTTGAATTAAACGTGCACAAAAAAAAGGTAATTAATTAAATATGCACAAATTTGTTAATCAAAATTTATTCTAATCAATAACAATAAGTGAAATTCAATTGTATTTAAGGAAAATGATATATTAAATATAAATTAGGTATATTTATAGTATTTATTTTTATATCATTATTTGCATGGTATTAGTATAAAGAATATAATATCTATTAGCTATTATGGAAACGTAAATCTAAATTATTGTATTTAAATATAAATTTTGTAAATTTAAATTGATTTTCGTGTGTGTGTGTGTGTATATATATAAGCTCTATCTATTATACACAAATTGTGGAAAATTATGTAAAAATAAATTATCTAAGCGTGTATCGATATATTGACTAACGATGTAATTATGATAATATATTGGTCATATTATATTATAAAATACATGTTCATTACACTGTATTTGCTTTTATATATATAAATATTAAGATTAAGATTGAGATTGAGATTGAGATTAAGATTAAGATTAAGATTGGGAGATGCATGAAAATAAATTTGTGTTGAATATTAACTTAATTTTGTTATATTATTTATGATTATTATTGATTACCCTCTTTTTATTAATTCCGTCGTAAGTTTTAATTATTTTTAACTTAATTTTCTTATATTATCAATGATGATTATTGATTACCATTTTTTTTATTCCATCATAAGTTTGCATTGATTATTAATTACCAATTTTTTGTCATTTCCTAGTAAGTTAGTTGGCATGTTATATTATTGATTATTGTTTATTTATTGTTCTTCCGTTTTTTTTTATTCTTTTATTTTTTTATGATTTTGATAAGTGGGAGAGTTTTGGCGGGAAAAAAAAGAAGTCAAGACTATCCTACTTTTAGATATAGTATGATATATACCCAATCGTCCCATTTTAATATATAGGCTTGCCAATATATAATCATGTTTTTATATATATTTAGCTAATTTACTAATATATATACATCCCTATTTAATATATTTACATTAAATATTAATTTATTATCAAATAAATAAATAAGAATATATTATGAAATTTATTAATTAATTATCTTTCTAATTTTTTTCTTAATCTCGGTGAAAAATCTCAATTAGTGTATTAAAATGAGACGGGCAATATACACATTATTGATGTATACATGTTTTCCATACACTCAAAAGATGGGTGACTCATCAAGCTGGAAGGAACCAAAAGTATTAAATTAATTATTCCTTAAATTTCAATTAAAAAAATGGTAGTTGTATCCAGCTAGAATTCAATATCTTATCAGATTAATTTAAGTGATGGCTGGCAGTCACGAGGAAGCTTTATTATCGAATATGGCCATTAGATTAATCTCAATAATAATAATAATAATAATTTCAGAAAAAGGAGAACAAAAACCTGAGAATTAGGTGAACCACCGGTGAGTTCCATACTAAACACATCTCCCCTCTTTCCTCCTCCTGCACCACCACCACCTCTTCTTAATAATCCCAACACGTCTGTCTACTTTTGTGACCTAGATCTTTTCCGTTTCGGCGGAGGTCTCGATCACTGTACTGCCGGAGATGGCTTTTGCTGCTGTGGATTCTCTTTTGCACACGATTGAAGACCTTCGAAATTCTAGCCGTATTTCCGTTGACTCCTCAACTCGAGAGAGCCTAGAATCGGCACGCGATCATGCTAGGTCGCTACGAAGCAAACTCAAATGCTGCAGCGAAGGGGTAACGGAAATGGATGAGCTGATAATAATAGAGGAAGCACGCAAATTAGAAGACGCCATTGAAATCCCTCTTTCGAATCTCTTTCTTTCGCCCACATTCAATCAGTTAAGAGAAGACGTCGATTGCTTTGCCAAAACAGCCAAGGAGATGGAAGAAAACATTCAGGAATTATGGGAGCAGAAAGCAGCCAAGATGATTGAAGAATGTGTTAAGGAATTATTTTTGCCCAAAGAAGAAGAGGAAGAAGCTGAAGATGTTTCGTCAGAGTGTGACATGGTTGGATTATCTGATCAGTTTCACGAGATCAGAAAATTCCTTGATCAGCCAATTAATATCTATTGCGGGAAGCCTAGTGAAATCATAGTGTGGATGAGTGGTATGGCGGGTATAGGTAAGACTATGCTTGCTAAAAAGATTTATCACGATCCCTCCGTCAAGGCAAATTTCGAGTGTCGGGCCTTTGTCAGGGTGGGCCAAGAGTTTCGCATAAGAGAAGTTTTGCAAGCTATTGCTGCTCAACTAGATCTTGACTTCGAGAGTATTTTTATGGAGCTAGATGGGGATTTATCCGAATGTTTCGTCAGAATTGTAACAGTTAGAAAATCTCTAATTGTGTTGGATGATGTGTGGGATAAAACTTTTGTCAATCTGCTAAGAGAAATAAGACGTATTCATGAAGATTTTGGAAGTGGGATCTTGGTTACAAGTAGAATACATACTTTTTTGTACAGTTATTGTGATTGTTATGATTTAAAAATGCGACTGATGAATGAAGAAGAAAGTTGGGAACTTCTAAGGAGGAATGTGTTTGGTGATTTGGAGTCATCATGTCCACCTCAACTTCTGAAACCTGGGAAGAAGATTGCAGAGAAATGTGAAGGCCTTCCACTTCTGATCCTCGCGGTTGCCCCGTACTCCTCTCCAAAGCCCAGAAGAATGCGGAAGATTGGAACAGAGTAGCTGAAAAACCAAAATTAGTTATGGAGGAAGCATGTGATCAAATCTCAGAGGTACTCTTATTAAGCTATCACCAACTATATGAAGAATTGAAACTGTGCTTTCTCTATATTGCTGCTTTTCCTCTAAATTATATAGCCCGGTGTTCCAGGATCATCAACTTATGGTGTGCTGAGAGATTTGATTACTGTAACGGTTTTGATACGTTCCTTAAAACAAATCTTGTCATGGTTCACCAGAAAAATTGGCATGACAAAACTAAAGTTTGTAGCCTCCATTGTGCCTATTGGTATGTGAGTAAAAGGGTAGCAAAGAATAACAAATTTCTCTATACTATAGATAGCTATGAAGATGGTTTGGACGAATGTGTAGAAAGCCATCATCGTCTTGCCATCCATACAAACGTCATGTTTGCCATCAAAGAAGTTCATAACAAAATCGCATCTGTTCCAACTGTACGTTCTCTGCTATGTACGGGGCCATATCATCAATATCAAGTGCCAATATGTTGGGAGTGGAGGCTGCTAAGGGTACTCGATGCTCTTTCAATCCGTTACTACGAATTCCCAATTGAGGTAGTGAAATTAGTTCGGTTAAGGTACCTGGCCCTCACTTGTAATGTAGACATCCCTCCTTTCATATCCAAATTGTTGAACCTTGAGTTCTTGATTGTCCATCAACACATGATCGTCAAACTAGTCGTTGCAGCTGATCGTGAGTCGTATGTGCCTAAGGAGATATGGGATTTGCAAGAACTGCAGCATCTTGAAATCATTGGAAGAAACCTACCCGATCCTCCTCATCCTGGTGCAGTTTTACCTAATCTTACAAAACTTTTAGGTGTTGGAGTTGGGAGTTGTACCAAAGCAGTTCTTGGAAGTATCCCAAAGTTGAAGAAATTAAGAATTCAAATTGAGTTGGCGCCCAATGCTGCTGAAATCTTAAGTGGCTTTGATCATATTTCTTGCCTCCATGTACTTGAATCACTTGAAAGTGTGGTTATGAACCCTACACTCTCGCGTCCACCTCCGCCTCTTTCAGTTTCCTTATCTAATCTAATGAAGTTGAGTTTGAGCGGGTTTGGATATCCTTGGGAAGAGATGAGCAAGATTGCTCATTTACCATATCTTGAAGTGCTCAAATTGCAGAGCTTCGCCTTTCGAGGAGAAAAGTGGGAAGTAGAAGAAACGGAATTCTGCAAACTTTACTATCTTTTGATTGAAGATACAGATCTTGTGCAGTGGACAGCCAGAGATGGAACCGATTGCTTCAGGAATCTTATGCAGCTAAGAATGAAAAACTGCCACAAATTACAACAGATCTCCTCATCTTGCTTGTCATCATCGGTTACAAGTATTGAACTGATTGACTGCAACCCCTTAGCTGAGAAACAATTGTATGATGCCCGACGTTATAAATGTACTGCAAATTATTCATGGAAGGAAGAGAAGGGCGTGAAGACATTATGATTTCATTTCCAAGTTGTTTCAAAGGTCAGCCATTCTATTCTCTTTCTATCTCTAGCTACCTAGTACCAGAATCCAATACATTTCAAGGCTAAATGGAGCGATCGAGTCAAATTTGGATAAACAAATTCCAAACTTGGATAATTATGTAATCACACATGGTTATTGCATTTTTTTTTTTACGCAGAATTATGAGTTGTATTGTTGATTGCTTAAAAATTATTGGTAATACGAAAATAATAAGAGGCATTTTTTGTATTTCATTTCCTACTTGTTTAATTTGAATCATGTATTAAAATAAAAATCACATTCTTAAAAATAATATGTCCAACTAACTTTAATTTTCCAACAACCAAACGGGTATTTGTATATATATTTATGGTGATTTCCAAATCTTCAATATTTATAGATCGTAAATGAAATATTGCAATTTAATTCGAGTGTCTAATATTAGCATACGTCTTCTTAATGCGTAATTGTGCAGTGTGGAAGCAAAAGAAGATAACAAAAGCCCATGCCATTTAATTTTGAATAAAATAGAAATATTCCAGCCTACGAAGTTTCCTGTTTTTTCATTAGCTATTGCACTCTTAATTAAATTAAAAAGTATCACTTTTTTGGTATTTTCAATTAATCGAATCAATGCGCGTTTATCGTCACGTCCGATTAGTTTATGATGTTTAATTATTAAGTGAAACTCATAGGTTGAATTTCTCGTGTGATTAGTGAATTTTTATTTCATTAGAACATAATTTACCTACAGGACACCTAGATAGTAATAGTGAATTTCTTCTCCTCACATAAAAACAAAGTAAAAATCCATAAAATTTTCGTATTACATGCAAACACAAACAAGATTTTGTATAAACTTAAAATAAAGGTCATAAAGTAATTCGACAATAACCTACAAAAAGAAAGAAGAGAAGTGTTCGTAATATCTTTAGGGCTCGATCGTTTGCTAGAAAATATGGTAGAAGGTTGGATATGTTTGACATGTGATGTGTTTTACGGTATAAGATATCAATATCATTTTTATTTTGGTGTATTAAAATATATGTATTAATAATATAGTGTTTGCTTAGATATATTAGATTATCTATAAAATTTTAATTTTCAAAATATCATTTAATTAGTTACCGTATATTATGTGAATATTCTATAATAAGATTTTTAATTAATATATGCAAGTTATTTTAGTGTGTTATTTTTAATAATTATGTATGATATTATATATCCCGCCTGCAGGGTGTAATATGTTACACCATATAAATGGTTAACACATATCGGGCTCTTGCATAATCATGATTCATGAGCTTTAATATTGCTAGCAAACATAATATTAGGGTGTCATAGGTATTTATCACACCCTTATACTAACTAGCAAACAAATCCTAATATTGCGTTTATTTTAAGGGATATATTAGATTGATAAAAATAATATATCCTAACCCACCGCATATACAAGTACCAAAATAATAAATAACCAAGATGATTATTTCATTATTTAGGTTAATACAAAAATTTTATTTCTCATTTGGGCTTAGATTTTACGTTACGATTATTTCAGCATATTATATTTACTATTATGTGCTAATAATTTTTGACACGAGATGAATAAGTGTTTCATATTATCGCGTTCATGTTGTTATCGTATTGATATCATAAGAAAATCAAATCACCATATTGTATCGTGGTTCGTGTAAACCCGCTAACACGACAAAAATTATCCACGATCACATGTCACACAAAAAACTATACATTTAATATTATTCCAACTTTTCTTTGTTTTATACATTATGTTAATGAGTTATATTTATTACTCTAATTTTTTAATTCTTGTGGTGCTGTGGCATTATCGTGTTCGTGTCAGACATATTTTTATAATGTCATGTTCGTATTTGGTATTATTTAATTATCATATCAATACGAAATACGACATGATAACACGAATTACCAACCTTATACCATTGAATTTGTGAGCTATTACATGAAAGTAAGATGATATCTCAAATAACAACTAAGGATTTCCGTACCACCCAAACAAATAATAAATACAAATATTGTAAATCAATTTTAACAACTAACTATATATGCATGAATTATGGACTAGAGAATTTCATCCGGAATTAATCCAAACATCATCAAGTTAAAATATGAAAACATGACAACCTAATTAGAACTGCAGTAATGTTCAAGAACCTTAAAACTCACACACAAAACACAACAAATTACTAAACAAATCCTCACTTCTTCTAAACTAACACAACATGATCAACTTCAACATCAACATCATGAACACTAAACCAAACTCTAGAATCCAAATTACATAACTCTACAACTACTCGTGTTCTCATCGCTGAACATATGGCTACCAGCATGATCACCGCCGTCGTACGGCGGCGCCGCTGACGCCCCATAGTTGTAGTAATACCCGGTGCTCGGCGGCACAAACGGACTCCGATTAAACAGCATCTGTGGCTGCTGGAAACCATGCATGTTTTGCAATCCCATATAAGCGTTCGAACCACCACCCCCGTTGAACGGAAAACCACCTCCCGGCATCGCCGGAAAACCACCACTCCCTCCCAAAACGCCACCCCCATTTCCATGGAAGCCACCAAAACTCATCATACTACTAATATCGTTTCCCCATCTCCCATCACCATGCATGTTCGTGTTCGTGTTCGTGCCACCCTGCTGCAGCTCATTCTTCATCTTCAGAGCCGCCATCGTCTTCTGATCCACCGGAATATTCTGCCCTGCAACACTATTCCCTTTCTTACCAGCCTTGTTCCCGCCATTGTTGGAAACCGCCGCCGCCGCCGCCGCCATTAGTCCACCATTGCCTTTCTTAGCACTCGCTTCGGCTTGGTGCTTTAGCAGAGCCAGCTGATTGATCTTCTCCCTTATGCGCTGCATCTCATGATCTTCCTGCTCCTCATCGTCGCCGCCGTCGAAACAGAGGCCTTCGAGATCGAAGGGGAATTTCTGCTTGCTTTTGAGGGATGATTCATGGTTCTTGCTGGAGTTTGGTTTCTTACCTTTATTTGCCAGAAACAGTCACCTTCTGTTGTTCTTCATCTATGTTTACTTGGTACACACCTAAATCGAACACGATAAACCAACATCGTTAGCACACGAGATCCTCTAATCCACTTTATGATAAAAAATTATCGTTAGCACACGAGATCCTCTAATCCACTTCAGGATAAATGAATATAGTTATCACACGAGATCCTCTAGTCCACTTTATGATAAACGAATATCGTTAGCATACGAGATCCTCTAATCCAATTTACGTGCCTAGTCTCGTGTGTCCCAACAGTAAAATTAAGCAGTACATTCAATTATTATTTCAGTGCTTTTATATTTCAAACCCGACAACATGAATATACAACTAAAATTTACTGTCTCATTAAAATATATTATTTCCACATATGTAAATATTGAACATGGACACAACACACACACTAAAACAAAAAGGACATAAATTTTGTTTTAAAAAAATAAAAATTGAAGCAAACAAAACAAGAAACATTAAAAATAAGACAGCCCATTTCAGGGAAGTTGAGGGAAAATGCTGTAGCATAAATAATAAAAAAGAAAAAGAAAAAAAAACCTTCGATTCTCTGAAGAAGTTTCTTCACTTTCTACTTGCATCCATCACAATGTATGTTAACTCTGAGCACACAGTTCTGTAATTAAAAAAAAAAAACAAGAAAAATGTAGAAAAAATTAATCTTCATGGAAAAAAAGTTGGGTTTAAAAGTTGAAAAGAAACAGAAAATGTTATTACACAGAAGTTAATTACCTGGATTTTGAGGAGTTTAAAGTCTTCATCTTTAGTCATTTCTTGAATGGTGAGATCTGCTACAAAAAGAGACAAAGAAATGTAGAAGAAGAAGATACTGGAAGATTTTGTTGAAAGGTGGTCTATTTATTATAGTTTAAGAATGCGGTTTATGAATGAAGAAGAAAGTTAGAAGTTTCTAAAGAGGAATGTGTTTGGTGATTTGGAGTCATCATGTCCACTTCAACTTGTGAAAGCTGGGAAGAAGATTGCGGAGAAATGTGGAGGCCTTCCTCTTCTGATCATCGCGGTTGCCCCCGTGCTCCTCTCCAAAGCCCAGAAGAATGTGGAAGATTGGAACAGAGTAGCAGAAAAACCAAAATTAGTTATGGAGGAAGCATGTGATCAAATCTCAGAGGTACTCCTATCAAGCTATCACCGACTAAGTGAAGAATCGAAACTTTGCTTTCCCTATATTGCTGCTTTTCCTCTAAATTATATAGTCCGGTGTTCCAGGATCATCAACTTATGGTGTGCTGAGAGATTTAAGTACCTGCATGTTTTTCGTACATTACTTATTAAAAATCTTTTCATGGTTCATGAGGAAGGTTGGAATTGGATGGATGGTAAAACTAAAGCTTGCAGCCTCCATTGTGCCTATTGGTATGTGAGTAAAATTTCTTGTTATGAAGATGGTTTGGAAAAATGTGTAGAAAGCCATCGTCGTCTTGCCATCTATAAGAACGTCATGTTTGCCATCAAAGAGGTGCATGACAAAATGGCATCTGTTCCAACTGTATGTTCTTTGCTATGTACGGGGCCATATCATCAATATCAAGTGCCAATATGTTGGGAGTGGAGGCTGCTAAGGATACTCGATGCTCTTTCAATCCGCTACTATGAATTCCCAATCGAGGTAGTGAAACTAATTCGGTTAAGGTACCTGGCTCTCACTTGTAATGCAGGTATCCCTCCTTCCATATCCGAATTGCTGAACCTTGAGTTCCTGATTGTCCATCAACATGTGAGCATCATACGAGCCGTTGCAGCTGAGTTGTATGTGCCTGTGGAGATATGGGATTTGCAAGGACTACAACATCTTGAAATCATTGGACGAAACCTACCCGATCCTCCTCAACCAGATGCAGTTTTACCCAATCTTACAAAACTTTTAGGTGTTGGAGTTGGGAGTTGCACCAAAGCAGTTCTTGAAAGTATCCCAAAGTTGAAGAAATTAAGAATTCAAATTGAGTTGGCGCCCAATGCCACTAAAATCTTTAGCGGCTTTGATCATATTTCTTGCCCCACGAACTTGAATCACTTCAAAGTGTTGTGATGAGCCCTGCACTCTTGCGTCCACCTCCGCCTCCACATAAATCTGAACATCAATATGAATCAGATTGGGAAAGTGAACCACTTTATGGCGCAAAATTTGAAGTTACTGCAAAATTTGAAGTTACTGCAAAATGTGTAGCTGTTTTTGTATTTTTTTTAAAATACAAAACTGTGGATAATATTCTTGGATATGATGTTATTAGCTTTCTGCAATAATGTGTGCTGATGTTGTGTAATTGTTCCTAGCTGATCTCTATTTGAGGTTTTTTTTTATAACATTTTAGGTGAGATATTACTCTATAATGTGTGCTGATGTATTCACTCTTGCCTTTTTTGCAGAACAATTTCATAAACTCTGGCATCTCCTAATTAAACTTTTCTTGCTTTCAGAATTAATTAGCTCTGTTTAGAAGTTTGATGAGTGGTTCCAATTTCTGTGATGAGGATGAACATGAAGTTGATGGAAATACTGATGAAGAAGATTGAGATGCTTTATGAAGCCTTCAACTAGCCAAGGAGTGAGATGTGTTCAATTCATGTGTTGGGCATTTTCATGCGCAGCTTATTCTTGATTGCTATTTATTCTTACAAACTCTTTTTTTTTTCTTTTTTGTAATTAGAATTCTTTTATATTTGAGATCAATAGAATATATTTATTTCCTTATGTTTGCCGGTCATTTTCAATTTCAATTTTCCTAATTAAAACTGAAAATTACAGAATGTAAACAGGGATAAGGTCCAATTTGGTTCTACTATTATATTCAAAATCTCAGTTTGGTCATGAAATAAAATTTTGCCCCAAATCGTTCCCTAAATTTTTTAAAAGGTATCGAGTTCATCTTTCTATTAGTCCCTGAACTATTTCCCTCTAGCGGACGTAATAATGAAGTGAAATACATTATTTAGGTTAAAAAACCTCAACTTCGATTTCTCAAGGTAATTAGGGTTGGAAAAAAAAATACACCAACTTCTATTTCATAATTAGATTTCTGAATTCAAGTCCAACCCACCAGAAAATCACAAGGATTCCACAGGAAATTCAACCCTCTACGCATTCTGGAGACTTTCCCTCCTCTCAAAAATAGACAACGACAGTGGTCCTCGAGTTGTAATTGTATTCCCTACCTTTGAGAAGGTTGGCGAGTGATCCCAGCACTAGAAAGTATCTCCAGCAGCCCGATTTCATGAAGATGATGTAGGATATGCAGAAGAACTTGAATTTGAAGGATCCCCTTGTTATGAAGGCATTGGGGATTTTGTTGAACTTGAAGTTCCAGTCGAGGGGGCCCGAGGAGGATGCGTAGATGCCGTCTGCTTCGAGTGGTGAATCTCCGGAAAGAAAGAAGCATGCGGAATCTAAATGGGTATACCTGTTTATTATTGCACATTTTGTTCAGCTCTTTGGATGTTGTTTTGGCAATGTCAATAATTTGACACTCTAAAGTTGGAAAATATTCATATTTTTCTGTTTCAGGGCTTTAATGGTTCCCAACATATATACATACGTGGCTTTTTCTTATTTGAATTATTTAAATTCGTGAAATGAAATGAAATCCCAAAATTCGCTCTTCAATTTGAGGATTTTTGACCTAAAAGCTCAGGGACTAATGGAAGGATAAATTTGATACCTTTAAAAAAGTTTAAGGATCAATTTGGGCCGAAATTTTATTTCGGTACCAAACTGAGATTTTTGATATAGTAGTAGGATCAAATTGGACCTTATCCCATGTAAATATTTATATTTTGCATTTTTAAAAATATTTTGAATTAGTTTTACAGCATGTTAATATATATATATATATATATATATTTAAGTCAACAATTTTCTAGGCACCTACGGATGTCGGATTATGTGTTGATTTTGAATCTATTATGACGCTAACTAAAGTAGACTTTAACATTGAATTGAAAATTGATTTATTCAAATGTGTAATTTATTAAAGGACTCAAAAACAGTTTCTTCAGAGAAATTTTCATCATCGCTGCATTCATCTATTTTTAGCGGATCATCATCAGAAACGCGATTACTGACAAAAAACTCTTCTCCATTACTACAATTAAGTAGTATGCATTTCACAGTGGAAGCATCTTTTTTTGTAGCATCCATCTTGGCAAAAAAAACACAAAACACGGATTAACAAACCTAAGATCACACTAATGAAACTGGTGACCCGCTCTGATACCAATTGAAAAAACTGTAATCCGTGTAAATTTTGTTATATGAGTGCTGCAGACAAGTGTTCTTCGGTATGTTGGGAACAGAAGCAAGAACAGATAAATAAAAGCAGTAAAGGCACGCACGAGATTGATAACCCAGTTCAGTTAACCAACCTACTCTGGGGGTACTTCGCCCAAACTTGAAGATTTGTTTGCTACTCCTTCATGAAGTGTACTTAGGAACTTACACATACATGACTCCCTCATTATGTCGTCCGTTCTTCTTCACGAACACTTTTACCAAACAAAAACTATGAGATCCCCTCAAAACCGTGACACTAGGCTCTCTCTAGCTACCCACGACTTCAACTTACAATCTCTCCCGATATTACGTACAAAATGGATTAATAAAATCCTTCATGTGTTTTACTCAAAACACTCAAATGCTAGAACATACTGTGGAACAGTTACTAACTAATACAAACACCATAAATGAAATGGCTCTTAAATAATCTTCTAAGAGAATCTAAACAATTGAAAGTGGTAGCGATTGCAAAAAGAATCGGCCTTCTTATAATCTTCACTTCACAATTATCGTCGATCTTCATCGTCGTCAATATGGTAAGTAGATTATGGTTTGTAATCTTTCCAAATATTTGTAGATAATTTCCTTGGACATGAGGGTTATTTGCAGCTCGGTATCTACTCCACAAGGCAGTCAATCGAACATATATTACCTTTCACGAACGGATCCGCACAAGATTTTGTAAATAAGGAAACTGCCATATAAAAGTGTCCATGGGTATGTCTGGGATATCAGAGTGAATAGTTCACCAACTGTTCTTTTTTTCTTGCACAGTGGAATATAAAGTCTTCTTGAGGCATACCCAAACACATATTGTCGAACATATTTCGCCAACAACACAAAAGAATAATTAGTGCATACCAATGGCACTAATAATCTCCCCCTTTGACGTTTATGGAAGATGCTAACTACCGATCTGCACAACACATGAATAAACTTCGCAGATAAAAAAAATGATATCAAAACTATCTGGCACAGTTACCGGAACTCCTCCTGAAATAATGCTGGGAGTTTCACCATCATAAACTTCACACAATCTGCGAACACTCCCCCTATCTTTGCAGTCTTCTTCCCTTCATTTCTGACGACTTCTCCCTCATAGTGGCTGCCATAAATGATAAAGCTCGGTGGGAGGTGCATCGGGAGGCACACCAATATCTTCAGCTGCAGGAGCAGCCTGGAAACAGCATCAGTGGCAGGAATAGCTAGAATCGGCTGAGAAATGGTGTCAGCCATATGAAGTTAGGAATAATCTTGGGCGCAATAGTTGGAATGATAAGTTCAACTGCAAAAGATGGTCAAATAATACTTCTAGACCATTAAACATATGAAGGACCATTGATCATTGTCCTTCTGCATGTCTTATTTCTTTCATCTTTATCCCATTTGTGATTTTAATAAGTGGTAAGAAATCACAAAACCAATCCACGCTCTATGTGCTTGTAAAGTAGGAACACTTCTAGAAACAACTATTTTTCTACATTCGGCAGGTTCAATTTTTGTAGGAACATCTATTGAATCTTGAACCACCAGGTCAGACTTTGTTGTTGCTTTAATCTGGGAAGCATCCACTTTATTGTCAGGAACATTCCCTGGAACACACTTACTCATTTTTTCATTGAAAGAGTTGGAGGCATAGTTACATTTTCCTTTTATTTTTTTAGCCCAAACTTTGCGAGTTTTCTTCTTGCTAAATTGGCCGGCACTTTTCTTTTCCAATTTAGCCAATCAATTGAAACAATGTGGTCTAATATGTCCAACACAGTTGTAATAATGAAATATAGGGACAAATGGTTTCTGAGAAGATTTTTAAATTGTTCCTGAACTTATCCCGCTATCTGTCTGGATCGTTCTGTGATGTGTTCTTAAAATTGTCCTTACATGAATCTAAATCTTCTCCTTCCCCTTTTCAGCTGAGTTCCGACATGGCTTATGTTCTTGAGAGATGATATTACTTCTTCTCATCCTTCACAAATCATTTTTGTAATTCTTGCAATGAGGACGAATGTGTCCTGATTTTCCACAATAATGACAGATAGGAATAAATCCTTTTTCATTACTTCCACAAGTGATTTGTCATGAGAAATTTTCTTTTTCATGTTCTTTCACTTTAACTTCAGTAGTTGGGGTAGGAATAACGTTTGTGCCCAAGGTTTGTGCCGCTAACTATTTCGGACAGTTATATCCCAGACCAGATTTATCTCTGAAACTCTTTCCTGTAGATAAAATTTTATCTAGCTGAGATGTTCCTAAATTCATCATCTTGATATTCTTCTTTAGCTGCTAAAGTTCACTGGTCTATTCCTGCACACTGTTCTTGGCAATCAAAAGCTCAGATTGAAGCTTTTTATTTTCAGCAACAAGAGAATCACGTTCTTTAATCAGTTGATCATTCTGTTGAATGAGATCTTCATTTATTTGGACCACCATGTTCCAACCAGAATGTAATTTATTGAAGGACTCAATAATAGTTTCTTCAGAGAAATATTCATCATCGCTGCATTCATCTATTTTTAGCGGATCATCATCAGAAATGTGATTATTGATAAAAAAAACTCTTCTCCATTACTACAATTAAGTAGTCGGCATTTCACAGTGGAAGTATCTTTTTTTGTAGCATCCATCTCATTAAAAAAACATAAAACATGAATTAATAAACCCAAGATCACACTAATGAAACTGATGACCCGCTCTGATACCAATTGAAAAAACTATAATCAGTGTAAATTGTGTTATATGAGTGCTGTAGACAAGTGTTCTTCGGTATGTTGGGAATAGAAGAAAGAATAGATAAATAAAAGCAGTAAAGACACACACGAGATTGATAACCCAGTTCGGTTAACCAACTTACTCTGGGGAGACTTCGTCCAAACTTGAAGATTTGTTTGCTACTTCTTCATGAAGTGTATGTAGGAACTTACACATACATGACTCCCTCCTTATGTCGCCAGTTCTTCTTCACGAACTCTTTCACCAAACAAAATCTATGAGATCCCCTCACAATCGTGACACTAGACTTCCTCTAGCTACCCACGAGTTTAACTTACAATCTCTTCTGAGATTGCGTACAAAACAGATTAATAAAACCCCTCATGTGTTTCACTCAAAATACTCAAATGCTAGAACATGTTGTGGAACAGTTACTAAATAATACGAAGACCAAAAATGAAATGACTCTCAAATAATCTTCTAAGAGAATCTAAACAATTGTAAGTGGTACCGATTGTAAAAAGAATCGGCCTTCTTATAATCTTCACTTCACAATTGTCATCGATCATCATCGCCGGTAATATGGTAAGTAGATTATGGTTTGTGATCTTCCCAAACGTGTGTAGATACTTTGATTGGACATTAGGGTTATTTGTAGCTCGGTATCTACTCTACAAGACAGTCAATCGAACATATATTTTCTTCCACGAACGGATCCGCGCAAGATCTTGTAAATAAAGAAACTGTCATATAAAAGTGTCCTTAAGTATGTCTGGGACATCAGAGGGTTCTTCTTTTCTTGCACAGCGGAATACGAAGTCTTCTTGGGACATACCCAAACACATATTATCGAACATATCTCACCAACAATCCAAAAGAATAATTAGTGCATACCAATGACACTAACAAGTTCAATAATGGTTTAATACACGACAATACGATTAGTTCATTATGACAGTTCAAAAATAACTCATATATGAAAAATTAGGATCATTCGTGTATACGTGCAGCAGTTGATCATTAAACTGATACACGACTACATGAGTGTGCTTATTTGTGTACTCGTGCACTAGTTAAAAATGCATGAATACACGAGTGCCAAGATTTACTAATTAGTGTCTTCGTTCAACAATTAAAAATGAGATATTGCATGAGTTCATAAATAAATTGTTATACGAATCAACTATAATACTCGTGTATCGAAAGAAATTGATTCGTGCATCAAAGAACATTCAATTGTTTTTTCCACCCATTCTAAAGAAAGATTCAAAAATTAAACTTAAATATCTAGATCGATAAAATAGTACACATCCGTAAATTTCATATACTTTATTGCCACAAAAAAACACGTACAATGTCAACAAAACTTCAAAAATAATTCAAAATTCACAAATAATCTCTAATTTTTTATATTGCAACAGATAATTTATTGGTGAAATAAGGATTAGAGAGAGGAAAAAAATTTGATAATCTTCAAAAATCATAGCATGATTATATTCATCAATGATAGTTTTATTTCAATTGATAAAACAGAGATTGAAGAATGAAAGAGGCAAGAGAATGGCGTTTGCAGAAGGAAGAGAGAGAAAATCAGATCTATTTTCTAATAGCATTGATATATGAATATATAGATATACATAAATACTAATTCTTAATAATAAATATGGAACTACCCGTTTGGTTGGCAGGAAAGTAAAGTTATTTGGGAATATGATTTATAGGAATGTTATTCTGAGGAAAATGATTATCAGCAGATTATTTATACTGTGTTTGGAAAATTCCAAGTAAACTATCAAGAATCTTATTCTTGCATTTGGTTCAAATTAATCATCTAAGGAATGTAATAATTAAATTATTATTTTTATAATCTTACAATATTTCTTACCCTTTCATATTATCAACAATCTTTATAATATTTTAGGAAATTACTTCTATGCTTTATAATTCCACGTGCAATCTAATTTAGTTATACTAATATAACTTAATAATTATGAAAATATATAATAATGAAAATAAAAACTCAAAGTAATGGATTAGCAAAAAAGCCGATTCATTCCATTAAAATATAAACAATCCATATATCTAAATCAATATAGAAAAATGAAAATATGCAAAACGTGTATATAAAGTGAATTAGAAAAATTTAAAATACAAATAATCAAAAACTAATTTTCAATCCACTTCCAATTTCACCATCCCAATTTCCACTTCTTTTCAACTCAACCATAGATTCTACTAATTTCGCATCTTCTTCAGTAGTCCACACATGATTAGCTCATTTACCACGACGAGCCATCTAGATTAAATAAATATTATCAATTTTAATAAAGAACATTTAAATAAGGAAAAGCTAAATAATATACCACAGATCATCATAATTCTTTTTAAAATAAATTCTATAAACAAAAGAAACACATACAACACAATTTAATCATGACTTGACAACTGTATTATACCATCGATTAGGACACGAGATATTCCACCAAGAATTGGTATATAATTCCAATTGTGCCTTTACCGTAAACATAGATATATAGATACAATATCCGGTAACATATAAATGTGTGTTTCTGTGAGATAGCAAGTGCGTGTTTTGTGTGTGCCATATTAAACTACAAGCCACGCATAAAGCAAACGTGAACTGTTTGTATAAGAAAGTGTTATGATCCGTTTAATAATATAGTTAACATAATATATACATGAATTACTAGAGGTTTGAGTGTTACATTAACTCGTATTAAGTATTTTTAGTGTGTATTAAGAATATTAAGTATTAACAAGAATAAATTTCATTTGTAAAAAAAAAAAAAAACTTATTGCAAGATAAGGCTGAAAATCTTTAGAGTGTCTTTCATAATAACATTTTTGGGTGTGAAAATGATGGTAAAAGGGGGCGGCAGCTACTATTTTTGCATGAACATAAATTTACGCACAAGCAATTAATCAAACAGGTTATGGGGATAATTTTACAATTTCGTTTGACATCAATCTTCTTCATCCAATTTCGTTTTGCAGCCATATTGAAATTCTGAGAGATCATAATAAGACAAGAAACACTATATTAATGCAATCAATTAACTAATTAACACATAAACCATACATTTACGCAGAGACATATTGCAAAAAAATTAATTTAAGTATTGAGAAAACTGTTTGCAAACATTTATATTCAAAAATAAATTTTTGCGTTTGGAGATGTAGGGAGTAAAATAATTAACTCGTTATCACCCAAAAGCTGTCAACAATTTTTCAAAACAACAAGTTCATATGTCGTCGTCGTCTGCTGTCAACATGAAGCAATTCTTTTCTAACCCTAGATTTTCTTTCTCAAGCCTGTGTTATGCGTCTTTTGTAGACCGCAAGGTTCGAACCCCTTTTATTTATTATTTAGCGTGTGAAATTAAAATCCAGGAAAAAAGAATACCTACTCCTAGTAAGGAATAAGAATCCCAGAAAATTGAACTACTTTCCTTCAATTTTGGATTCTTTTTACTTTCCTTGATTAAATAAAATTAAACCAAACATGAGAATTTAAAAATAAGAAATCATATTACTTTCCAGAGCCACATTCCCGGTTAATCAAATGGGCCTAAAGGTATTGTAGTACTTTTTTATGATAATGACTAGAAATATTATTTTTTTTAAAAAGTGGCTATTTACATTATTTAATAAGTAATAATGGTCATTTAATAATTTCCCTCTTTATTTTATATTAATATTAATTATACTTACACATTTTCAACAATTGCACTTTACAATTTTATATTAATATTAATTATTTTTACACAAATGATATATTTGAAATATTTAATAATAATGATATTATGATATTTTAATTAAGTAAATTATTAAATATAATATTTGTAGAACTATTTTAAACATATGCATCTTGTAATAAAGGTATTCATATATAATGCACACTAATAAAATAAGATAATAGTAATTTTCATTTTTTTTGTTTTTATATTAATATTTATTATTTTAAACAAATGATATATTTGCAACAAATTATTTATAATGATATAATAGTATATATTTATCATTTGAAATAGTGATTATTATTGTCTAAAAATTATTTTTCATAACATGTACTCTTGATACATTTTTGATAAAACAACCGATAAACTAGGGAGAGAAAAATAAAGCTAACAATGAAAATAAATGATGATTAACATTTATATATTTATTCAATTGTCAAATGCTTTTGTTTTCAGTGTATCGTGGTGAGTGTGTGGGACTATATTGTTTGATGGAATGGCGCTCGGTTAGGGGCTCGAGGTGTAGTGTTTGGGGTACTAGTGGCCCAATATGATTGTTCATTGCAGGAGTTAGCATAATCCACCATGTAATTTTTAAAGTTAACGGATACTAATGAGATGAGTTGTGGGGTTCTAGTTCATGGTAATTATGGTTGTTTCATTGTAGCAAGGGATAATCATCGCTTGGGGAATTTTTGGGTCGATGAGGGTGAAGCCTTGAGTTTACACGAGGATCTTTCATGGATAAAGTCTCTTGATATCCAACATGTTGTTTTGAAATTGATTCCTAATTGGTATATGATGCTGTCAAATCTTCTTCCTCGTCGACCATCTCTAATTTCTTCAAAAATTCCAATTGTGTGACATAAAAAATAGCCAGTGCTACACGTGATTTTTTAAGCTGTTATTATTAGGTTGAATCTCCATCCTTTTTTATGTCTTTTTTATAGTGCGTGTTCTTGTGTTGCGTACTTCATTAAGTATCGTTGTTTGGTTGTAAAAAAAAAAAGAAAAAAAGAAAAGAAAAGTACTCTATTATATTTCTATCTCATACCTAGCTACCATGACTGCATAACTTGAGTCGTATGGAACCTACGACCTTCACTTGTTACGATTATGAAAAAATGATATGATTTTCAGTCAATTTATTTTAACGATTAGAGAATAAGTGGTATCCATTTCGATTCACACAGGTTTTTTATGGTGAAATTATACTACTTTATGTTCTATTTCAACACCACAATGCATGCTATGTAATCCCTCCATTTCTGAATAAGTGTCATTCTAACATTTTAATTTTGTTTCATGGAAAATGTCATTCTATAAATTTAAGACATAAAACTCATATTTTTCTTCCTCAAGATGGACTTCTTGAATGCGATGTTGCTTAGTCGTTTGCAGGTTTTATAAACTGTGATGATCAAATTTGTCTAGAATCCGATTATGTAATTCCTAATTAAAATATATTTACATTGAAAATTTAGTAATCCCTAGGAAGACATGAGCAAGATTCATCAATTACCAAATCTCCAAGTGCTCAAATTGCAGAGCTATGTCTTTCGAGGAGAAAAGTGGGAAATAGAAGAAGAACTGGGATTTTGTACTGTTGAGTATCTTTTGATTGAAGATACGAATCTTGTGCGGTGGGCAGCCACAGATAGAAGCTACTGCTTCACATTTCTTCAACGGCTAAGAATAAAAAATTGTAATAAATTACGAGAGATCTGATGCGCTAGATTACTCCTGCTTACTTTTGTTTTACATTTATTCTCAAGTCATGCTTACAAGCATAAAAACATATTTATAGAAATGATGAAACGAGATCGGTCCACATGAAATAAGATATTAAAATAGATACACAAGTACCACAATTATAGAATGCACAAATTATCTAGACTTCAAATAAGTAAGAGTTGATTTCAATCCAAGAAATCCAAAACATAAACCAAATGATCAATGCTAAAACATAAACTACTTCAAACAATGAATCAAATTATAACAAATGCAAGGTATCAAAGACTTAAAGGAAACGGTTTAAATAACAAGTTAAAAACGAGACTCTAGGACATGGATACACAATACTTCTCTTGAACACACAACAAGGTTTATTACTACAATCATGCTTCGTTCACCGATAGGAAGACCACGTAGAGCATAAGAGCATCTCTCGAATATCTCTTAAATTCGTATGTGATAAGGATTATTATCTCTAATACATTCCAAGATCACACCTACCAAAAACACAAAGGGGTCAAGCTCCCTTCCACATATTCGATATTCGACTAAGAAAACAAATATATAGATTCAATCCATACATGTTTATGATCATAAGATCTACTAAATGCATGTGATTCAAACATTTAATGTTAAATGAATGCCACTTCAAATAACATCATACAAGAACTAGCAAAGATTGAAATCTTGACAAAACACACTTATAGATGAAACCCTAGTTAAGAAAAAGATTCACATTATTTTCTCCACATCCTAGAGCCCTAAAGCTCTAGCCACCAATATTTACATCCAAGGCAAGAACAAAGAAGGAAATAACAAAACTCATCCTAAATACAAGAGTAAAAGATAAAGGAGAAGATAAAACCCAATGTTGATCACTCCTCTTCAATCCTATGACTTGAATCTTCAAGATGGATAGATGGATTCTCTTTCCTCTTCTTCTTCTTCTTCTTCTTCTTCTTCCTTATTCTCCAAAATATCCTAAGAGATGTGTCTTTTTTAAGTGGGAAGAGTTGTCTAAAAACCCTCCAAAAATCGGGCATATATGGACCAATAATTGAGTATTAAAAGTTAAAAAGTGAATTCATCTGTCCAGAATGCGACCCCAGGAGGTCGCATCTCATGGTCGAGTTTGGGATAAAGAAGAACATGTCTCTGAAGTGTCTGCACCATATCCTTTCGGTCGCATGTGGCAGTGCTTTTGAGACGTAACCCTTGAAGCCCGCGTTTGGTGTTTGAGTTTCTATTGAAGACTTGCATGCCTCTAAAAGCTTTGCACCACGGACTTTCGATCGCGTTTAGAGGTCGAGTTTGGCTTCGTTATGAGGCTAGAGTGGAGAACATCGTGCCTAGAGGTCGCGCCTGTAAGAGGATTGAAACGTGCCCCGAGTAGGTCGCGCTTACAGGTTACGTTTGGCGCGCATCTCCGGTAATTTCTACGGTTTTGCTTCGTTCTCGCTCATTTCTTAGCCGATTGACCCGATTCAACTTGCAGTGCGCTCCTTATTCGATTCTATATCTTTCCATGGTATTAAATCCCTTAAATTTGTAGTTATTTATCCTCTATTACCAATAAAACTCAAATAACAAATAAAACTTCCAAACTGGGAGGTTAAACGCTCAATTTGGGTTAAAACACATGCGACACTCTGCAAATCACTTCATTTAAACCTCAAATTATTGTACAAAAACACCACTCATCAAGATCCCTTACTTCGCATCAAGATTAGATATTGAACTAGTTGCTGCAATCCTATGACTGAGATTGCCTAAAGCTACATCAATCTGAACATCAATATGAATCGAATTGGGAAAATGAACAACTTTATGGGACAAAATTTGAAGTTACTATTAATTATTCATGGAAGGAAGAGAAGAGCATCAAGACATTATGGTTTCCATGTTGGTTCAAAATGTTAGGGGTTTGGTTTTATTTTCAACATCAAATTTCAGTTCAATTTATGAGGTGTATTGATTTTTGAAAAATTGTAATGATTTTGTTTTGACTAATAATTTAATGTTTAGAGTTATAGGTTTTGAAAAATGAAAATATATTTGTTTGATTATATTTTCAATTTGAATTTATGATTGCGATCAAAAGATATATATTTGATGAATTGATTAATATTTAAATAATGGGTCTTGCCATAATGATATATATATTTGGAAATGTAAACAAATAATGCTTAAGCCATTCTATTCTCTTTCTATCTCTAGCTAGTATGAGTATCTAACTTTTTTTAAGACAAAACAGTGGCTAATATTCTTGGGTATGATATTATTAGGACTGTAAATAAATAAAGTCGTTCACGAGCAATTCAGAGTTCGGCTCGGAAAAATTCGTTCGAAGTTCATTCATTTTCTAAATGAGTCAAGTTCGAGCCTCGAATTGAGCTCGATAAAATTATTCGGCTCTGCCAGCTTGTGAACATGTTCGAGCTCGAGCTTAATCGAATATGTTCACAAACATGTTCATGAATATTATAAATATTTCAAATGGGTAAATAAAATGAGCTATTTTTTCAAACTCAGGCTCGAATATATAAATTAAACGAGCTTTTTTTTTTTAGCATTCGAGCTCAACCTAGTTTAGTAAATTTTTGAGCATTTCACGAACAAAACTCGAGTCGAATTCGAACATGATAAATATTTATTGAGCTGAGCTTGAATAAGAAGAAAAGAATTCGAATCGAGTTCGAGCTTGAATATTTCTTAATTAGCCGAGCTCGAATATCAGGGTGTTCAGCTCGATTCAATTCATTTACAGCTCTACATGTTATTAGCTTTCGCATGGTCGGGGCATTCAAGGCTAAATGGAGCGATCAAGTCAAATTTGAGGTTCAATTCTTACATTCTTGTTCTTTTTTATTGTGGGTGAAAGAATTCTTGTTATTTGTAATTCTACTTTAAACAATCCCAAACTTGGATAATTATGTAACCACGCATGTTTCTTGCATATTTATGCTATTATTATAAGTTTTTCGGATTTGGGGATTTGTTTACCATATATATATAATTATTTTTGTACGTAGAATTAAGAGTTTTATTATTATTGCTTAAAAATTATTGGTAATACGAAAATAATAAGAAATATTTTAGGTATTTTATTTCATACCTTTTTAATTTGAATCATGTATTAAAATAAAAATTATGATAATTTTCTCTGTTATGTTCCAAATACGGGATAAAAAATCTGATATGATTTATTTTTACTCAAAATCGCATTCCTAAAAACAATATGTCCAACCAACTTCACTTTCCCGCCAATCAAACGGGGTATTTGTGTGTGTGTGTGTGTGTGTGTGTGTGTGTGTGTGTGTTTGTGTGTGTGTGTGTGTGTGTGTGTGTGTGGAGAAATTTGTGCTTGATTTCCAAATCTTCAATATTTATAGATCTTAAATGAAATATTGCAATTTAATTCTAGTGCCTAATATTAGCATACGTCTTCTTTATGCATAATTGTGTAGTGTGGAAGCAAAAGAAGATAACAAAAGCCCAGACCAGTCCTGACATTTTGGGGGTCCATTGCAAAAAAATGATGGGTCCTCGTATATATATTTTTTATGAGCATTTTGAAAAAAAAAATCAAGTATTGTTTTCATCCTAAATTTTGAAAAAGTGAAATCAATCAAGTGTTATTTTCTTTCTAAATTTTGAGATAAAAAGATAACATGTAAATAAGCTTTATTATTTTAAATATGATATAAAATATTTTGTTGTTATGGGTCTATAATTTACTGATAATATTCAAAGAATGAAAATTATTAGATTCGGGTAGTAATGCCTCAAAAAAACAAATAGATTGATTATACATATATTTTTTTATTAGATTTCATACTAAATATTTTTAAAATTATTTTTAAAATATAATATTAAATTAAAATTAAAAATCAGGGGCCCTATGGGCCTGCCCTGCAAAAGCCCATATCATTTAATTTAAATAAAATAGAAATTTTCCGGCCTACGAAGTTTCTTGTTTTTCCATTAGCTATTGCACTCTATTATTAAATTAAAAAGTATCACTTTTATGTGTGTGTGTGTGTGTGTTTTTGTTTTTTTTTTTCCGGTTAACCGGATAAAGTTGAATCTATTTCGATTCACACAAGTTTCTTTATGGTAAAATTATACTAATTTATGTTCTATTTCAACACCGCAATGCATCATACTATATAATCCTCCCATTTCTGGATAAGTGTCATTTTAGCATTAAAATTTTATTTCACAAAAAATGTCATTCTACGAATTCAAGACATAAAATTTATATTTCTCTAACATTTGCTCCCATTTACCGCATTCACACACACACACACATATAATATTTAACTAATTTAATATATTCACTAAGAGTGTATTAGGTAAGTTAATTAATTTATTAATTTGTTTACAGAAATAGTGGGAGTATGTTTTAAATGATAAATATAGGTGATATTTGTATTAATAGAGTTAGAAACTCAAGAAAGTGCAACGTCGATCATCTAGAATAATTTTGTTAGAGTCAACTTCGGTGGGGTCTCTAAGTCAATACCATTACTATCTAATGATAATAATTATCACTATTATTTCAAAAATTTATGTATTGGAATATTTGATTCTACTAAATCTTGGTGACTGTCCACACAGAAATATAATTCATAGTGTCGGCCGGTAGTTAAAAAGATGACAAAAGTATTAAGTATATATGATAGTAAAATTAAAATTATTGAAATTGCTAGGTAACTGACTCAAATAGACCCCATGCATGCAAACAAAGTTTCAAAAAAAAGAAAAAAGAAAAAAGAATGACCTTACTATAAGAAGATATCAAAATTTCTCAAAAGATACGACATTGACTAAAAGTTAACTAAATTATCATCTCCTTTTCAGTGTTTTAGGTAGGGATCGAAAATGTCAAGATTTAGATGGAAAAAATAAAAGAAATTCAGTCGAAATTTTCTATTGCATATTTAATATTGCATTTTTTATTACATACTCGATTTATTTTAGTTTTTTTTTTAAAAAAAATTTAAATTGATTTACATTTCTTATGATTTAATTCAATTTTACACTTATTATTTAGAATTCATCTGATGAAGCCACGAAAAGCCTTGAAGAACTTAATCCGGAGCTGCAAATACGTGGTCCATTTATACGACTTCGAGCAATACAAGTGCAAGGATATTTCCAAGCATTTCTATGTAAGAAATTCGAAGATGACAAAGATGTTGAGAGCAACTCCAAAATTGTTACTTTGCTAGTAATTAAAGATTGGAGATCAAGGTTTGAAGAAGAGAACATGAAGAACTCGTCGAGTTGTGCATGCGTGCACGAGATCAGATTTTTGGCCCTTTAATTAATTTAATTATGGGCTTGATTTTATTTAGACTATAGTATTTATTTAATTATGTTAGTCTATAGTTTAGTTCAGATTTTTAATTATTTATTATGTAATTTTCGTCCATAATATAGTCATAGTTGACTAGAATTGTATTTAAGGCAATTTTCTACCTTGAATAGAATTCTAGTTTAGGGAACTTCCTAGTATAGTTAGAGATCCCTTTTGGATCAATTTTTTAAGCCTTTTTGATGCATAATTTCGTTCCCTTATGTCCTATAAATAGGGGAACCATGTCACATTGATATTTTAGACTTTATTTGAATTATTAAGCTTTGCTTTCAATATTGTCTCAACCCCCTTTTAAATCTTTGTGAGTTTTGATTTAAAATTCATATTCTTGGAGCTAGCAACTTTAGGTCTTATTCAAGGGTATTGCTTAATCCACTTGAGGGATTAACCGGTATTCGCTATCGAAGAGCAACTTGGAGATTTCATCCTTGGGTACGTTCGAGATTCAAGGAGGCTATCGGGTTGTGATTCACATCAACGAATCATCATCCATCAACCATCATCGACGACGCCCATCTCCATCAACGCACGCCTCAATTCAGCCCACAAGTTCGAGTTCGAGTTCTACGCCGTTCCGTTTCATCCGTAAATTCGTTTCATCCCTAACATATCCTATCTACCCAAACCTTTCTTCACCAAGCTATCACACACGAATTTCCACCCAATTTCCAGCCTATATTTCGTCCCTATACAGCCCCTATCCTTCGGTTCTTGTGTTACATAGTTCCTGTCATAGTTTAGGTATTTTAATTGTCTAGATTGTCTAATTTTCGTTGTTTATTGAGTCGGATTGAAGCCCTTCATTCGCTGACGTGTTTCGTATCCAGAAGTCTTCCGCTACGTTTCTCTAGATTCGTCCTAGTATAGTCTGGGTCGTATCATCATCAAAGCCAATTAGAATGCATTGTAATTTTTTTATTATTTAATTTAAAATTTTGAGTTATTAGTTGATTATTTGAAAATTTTAATACTAAAAATATATATAAAATCCTAGTTGAGTAGGATGAACCTTAAATAACAAGTGTAAAATTAAACTAAAGCATATATAAGAAAGTGAAATCAAAGAAAAAAATTGACAAAAAAATTAAAAAAATCGAACGTGCAATATAAGATTCAACACAAAATGTGCAATAGACGATTTCAAATGGCATATACCTCCGATAAAAAATTAAAACATGTTGCTTTAGGATAAAATCCTCTAGTGCCATTTTCATGTCCCACTATAAAATTTCTTATTTTTTAAAAAAAATAACAAAAATAAATTTTATTATAGTATTACCAATCATAATCAACATTTATTGCTAAAAATTTAAATTTTTAAAAATTATATACCCTACTTTTGGAATAATCAACTATACTAATCAATTATATTAACTAAAAAATAAGAAATAAATATAAACCCTAATAAGGTGGAATAAATTCTAAATAATAATTATAAAATTAAACTAAGTCATAACAAATGAAGAAAAAAATTAATGAAAATCGAATAAAAATCAAAATGCAACACCAAAGAGGATAGAGAAAGATGGAATAGAGGATTTCATTTGGTGGCTTTATGGCCTAGTGGTGGAGTGAGTCGTTTGAAATCGTCTATTGCACATTTCGTGTTGCATTTCATATTGCACATTCGATTTTTTTAATTTTTTGTCAATTTTTTTTCTTTGATTTTAATTTCTTATGTTTTAGTTTAATATTACACTTATTATTTAGGGTTCAACCTACCTAATTAGTATTTAATTTTCAAATAATCAATTAATAACTCAAAATTAATTTTAAATTAAATAATACAAAATTACAATGATTTCTAATTGGGTTTGATGAATTCTAAATAAATAAAGCATAAGAAATTGAAGTCAAGGAAAAAAATTGAAAAAAAAAACTAAAAAAATCGAGTGTGCAAAAGAAGATTTCAATTGGGAGTAAAGTTGTTTGGAAACCAAATGTCACAGTTCGAATCTCCTCAAATTAAACCTTGCTCCACTCACAAATTAAACCTCTTTAAATTTTCATTCCCAGTTCTTGATCACAATCCTTTCCCAAACCTCGTCAGCCCATAAGCGATAGCAAATTTGGGGATTTAGGATTTGGGGGTTTTCATTTAAATTAAGTGAGAAAAATGTAATTCCAGTCCCACAGGAATCACGTGCTCCTCACGTGTAACGTTTCCGTCTTATAATCTTAAGAATTCCGTCAAAACGTCTGGAACTATTTATACATATTCTTATCTTTCGGGGTCATTTTAGCAGCAAAAAATTGAAAAAGAACTAAATTAGTGTGTTTGGAACCAAAATCGGGACCGAACATGTCCTATAGGACCAATTTTGTAATTTTCTCGGAAAGGGAACAACTTTATGGGGCAAAATTTGAAGTTACTACTGATTATTCATGGAAGGAAGAGAAGAGCATCAAGACATCATGGTTTCCATGTTGGTTCAAAACGTTAGGGGTTTGATTTTATTTTCAACATCAATTTTCAGTTCAATTTATGATGTGTATTGATTTTCAGAAAAGTGTAATGATTTTATTTTAATGAATGATTTATTGTTTAGAGTTATAGGTTTTTGAAAAAATGAAAATATGTTCGTTCATTTTCTAAACGAGTCGAGCTCGAGCCTCGAATCGAGCTCGATAAAATTATCGAGTCAAGCTCGAACATAATAGTATTCGACTCGGCTAGCTTGCGAACATGTTCGAGCTCGAGCTTAATCGAACATATTTACAAACATGTTCATGAATATTATAAATATTTCAAATGGGTTAATAAAATGAGCTATTTTTTCAAGCTCAAGCTCGAATATGTAAATTAAACGAGCTTTTTTTTTCGAGCATTGGAGCTCAGCCTTGTTTAGTAAATTTTCGAGCATTTCACGAACCGAGCTCGAGGCGAATTCGAACATGATAAATATTTATTGAGCTGAGCTTGAACAAGAGAAAAAGAACTCGAATCGAGCTCAAGCTTGAATATTTCTTAACGAGCCAAGCTCGAGCATCAAGGTGTTCGGCTCAATTCAGTTAATTTACAGCTCTAGATGGTATTAGCTTTCGCATGGTCAAGGCATTCAAGGCTAAATGGAGCGATCGAGTCAAATTTGAGGTTCAATTCTTACATTCTTGTTCTTTTTTTACCACATATATATAATTATTTTTGTACGTAGAATTATAAGTTCTATTGTTACTGCTTAAAAATTATTGGTAATACGAAAATAATAAGAAATATTTCAGGTATTTCATTTCATACTTCTTTAATTTGAATCATATATTAAAATAAAAATTATGATAATTTTCTTTGTTATATTCCAAACACGGGATAAAGAATCTGATATGATTTATTTTTTATTCAAAATCATATTCCTAAAAATAATAAGTCCAACCAACTTTACTTTCTCACCAACCAACGAGGTATTTGTGTGTGTGTGTGTGTAATATTTATGGAGAAATTGGTGCTTGATTTCCAAATCTTCAATATTTATAGATCTTAAATGAAATATTGCAATTTAATTCTAGTGTCTAATATTAGCATACGTGTTCTTTATGCATAATTGTGCAGTGGGGAAGCAAAAGAAGATAACAAAAGCGGACAGCACATATTATTTAATTTGAATAAAATAGAAATATTCCAGCCTACGAAGTTTCCTGTTTTTTCATGTGTGTGTGTGTGTGTTTTTTTTTTTTTTTTGTATTTTCGGTTAACCGGATCAAGTTGAATCCGTTTCGATTCACACAGGTTTTTTATGATGAAATTATACTACTTTATGTTCTATTTCAACACCGCAATACATGCTATGAAATTCCTTCGTTTCTGAATAAGTGTCATTCTAGTATTTTAATTTTATTTCACAAAAAATGTCATTCTACAAATTCAAAACATAAAATTCATATTTTTCTCACATCTGTCCCCATTTAATGCATTCAAATATATATATATATATATACATATATGAATTTTATGTCTTCAATTTGTAGAATGATCATATAAGAATGTATTAGATAAGTTAATTAATTCATTAATTTGTGTGTATTTATCCATAATGACATTTAAAAATACATAAAGGGAGTATGTTTTAAATGTTAAATATAGGTGATGTCTGTAATAACGCAAAAACTCATATACATAAGATGTATGTCAGACGGTCAACGCGTTGACTCGGTCAAAGCGTTGACCAAAAAAATTGTGAAAACGGGTGATACTTTTTAGAGATACAATTGATACTTTTTTTTAATTTCGAATGATACTTTTTAGTGTGTCAATTGATACTGATCTTAACAATTTTTTTCTTTATTTTTTTATTCTACCGAATACTTTTTATTGATACAAATGATACTTTTCAGTATTATGAATGATACTAATTTTGAAGGATTATTTGATCAAAGCATTAATCCGGTCAACACATTGACCGTCTGATATACATCTTATTTACAAGAGACTTGCCCCTATATTAATAGTGTCAGAAAATCAAGAAAATGCAACATCGATCATCTAGAATAATTTAGGTAGAGTCAACTTCAGTGGGGTCTCTAAGTCAATACCATTACTATCTAATGATAGTAATTATCACGAGACGATATAATATGGTAAAATAGCCATTTAGAAAAAAAAAAAAAAAATAGCCAATTTTTTTAAAATATTATTATTTTATTCAACTTTACCATAATACCTTTGCGCTCGCACCTGCGCACTGAGTCCAGCGCGCGGGTGTGCGTGCGCAGGTGCTGGGCTGCAACTCATCCCCCCGCGCACGCCCGTCCCTCGCGCTTGCTCGCCCCTGCGCGCCCCCGACCCCGCGCGCACATCCCCTGCGTGCACATCCCCCGAACGCGCCCGTCCTCTGCGCGTGCGTCCCCCGCCTCATGCAAGCCCGTCCCCTGCGCGCTCACCCATGCGCGCCCGTCCCCCCGTGTACGTGCAGCCCCTGTGCGCACGTCCCCTGCGCGCGCCCGTCCCCTACGTGTGCGTACCCGCCCGCGCGAGTCCGTCCCCTGCGTGCACGTTTCCGCCCCCCGCGCGCCCGTCCCCCGCGCACGCGCCCATCCCTTGTGCGTGCGCGAGCATGTCCCCCGCACCGGCCTGCGCTTGTCCCCGCCCCAGGCGCCCGTCCCCCTGCGCGCCCCTGCATGCTGAATCCAGCGCGCACGTGTAGGTGTGGAGGTATTTTTGTCTAAAGTGGCTAAAATAATAATGTTTAAACTTTAGTAGCTAATTTTTTTTTTCCTAAAAAAAAAGTTGACCATAATTATCACTATTATTTCGAAACTTTGTGTTTTGTAAGATTTGATTCTACTAAATCTTGGTGACTGTCTACACCGAAATATAATTAGTAGAACCGTTAGTTAAAAACATGACAAAAGTATATATGATAGTAAAAATTATTGAAATTGCTAGGTAACGGACTAAAATAAACCCCATGCATGCAAACAAAGTTTCAAAAATAAAATAAAAAATGACCTTACTATAAGAAGATATCAAAATTTCCCAAAAAATACGACATTAACTAAAAGGTAAATTATCATCTCCTTTTCAGTGTTTTAGGTAGGGATCGAAAATGTCAAGATATAGATGGAAAAAATAAAAGAACACAATATATACTCGGTTGAAATCTTCTAATATTGCATATTTGATGTTGTATTCTTTATTACACATTCGATTTTTATTAATTTTTTTTTCAATTTTTTTCCTTGATTTCAACTTCTTATGCTTTAGTTCAATTTTAGACTTATTATTTATAATTCATCAAACACAATTAGAATGCATGCATTGTAATTTTTTATTATTTAATTTAAAATTTTCAGTTATTAGTTGATTATTTGAAAAATTAAATACTAAATATATATATATATATATAATCATATTTAGGTAGGATGAACTCTAAATAATAAGTGTAAAATTAAACTAAAACATATATAAGAAATTGAAATCAAAGAAAAAAAATTGACAAAAAATTAAAAAAATCGAATGTGCAATATAAAATGCAACATAAAATGTGCAATAGACGATTTCAAATGGTATATAACTCCGATAACAAATTAAAACTTGTTGCTTTAGGATAAAATCCTCTAGTGCTCTTTTCATGTCACACTATTGTGTCCCACTATAAAATTTGTTATTTTAAAAATGTTTTTACAAAAATAAATCTTATTATAGTATTACAAATCATAATCAATATTCATTGCTAAAAATTAAAATTAAAAAAATTATATACGCTACTTTTGGAATAATCAACTATATTAATCAATTATATTAACTAAAAAAATAAGAAATAAATATAAACCCTAATTGGATGGAATAAATTCTAAATAATAATTATAAAATTAAACTAAGTCATAATAAATGAAGAAAAAAATTGATGAAAATCAAAATGGGACACCAAATAGGATAGAGAAAGATGGAATAGAGGATTTCATTTGGTTGCTTTATAGCCTAGTGGTGGAGTGAGATATTTGAAACCGTCTATTACACATTTCGTGTTGCATTTCATATTGCACATTCGATTTTTTTAATTTTTTGTCAATTTTTTTCTTTGATTTCAATTTATTATGTTTTAGTTTAATTTTACACTTATTATTAAGGGTTCATCCTACCCAATTAGGATTATATATATATATATAGTATTTAATTTTTCAAATAATCAATTAATAACTCAAAATTTTAAACTAAATAATAAAAAATTACAATGCATTCTAATTGGGTTTGATGAATTCTAAATAATAAGTATAAAATTAAACTAAAGCATAAGAAATTGAAAAAAAAAAAACTAAAAAAATCGAGTGTGCAGTAGAAGATTTCAATTGGGAGTAAAGTTGCTTGAAACCAAATATCACGGTTTCACGGTTCGAAATTTTGAGTTATTAGTTGATTATTTGAAAATTTTAATACTAAAAATATATATAAAATCCTAGTTGAGTAGGATGAATCTTAAATAACAAGTGTAAAATTAAACTAAAGCATATGTAAGAAATTGAAATCAAAGAAAAAAATTGACAAAAAAATTAAAAAAATCGAACGTGCAATATAAGATTCAACACAAAATGTGCAATAGACGATTTCAAATGGCATATACCTCCGATAACAAATTAAAACATGTTGCTTTAGGATAAAATCCTCTAGTGCCATTTTCATGTCACACTATTGTGTCCCACTATAAAATTTCATATTTTTTAAAAAAAATAACAAAAATAAATTTTATTATAGTATTACCAATCATAATCAACATTTATTGCTAAAAATTTAAATTTTTAAAAATTATATACCCTACTTTTGGAATAATCAACTATACTAATCAATTATATTAACTAAAAAATAAGAAATAAATATAAACCCTAATAAGGTGGAATAAATTCTAAATAATAATTATAAAATTAAACTAAGTCATAACAAATGAAGAAAAAAATTAATGAAAATCGAATAAAAATCAAAATGCAACACCAAAGAGGATAGAGAAAGATGGAATAGAGCATTTCATTTGGTGGCTTTATGGCCTAGTGGTGGAGTGAGTCGTTTGAAATCGTCTATTGCACATTTCGTGTTGCATTTCATATTGCACATTCGATTTTTTTAATTTTTTGTCATTTTTTTTCTTTGATTTTAATTTCTTATGCTTTAGTTTAATATTACACTTATTATTTAGGGTTCATCTTACCTAATTAGTATTTAATTTTCAAATAATCAATTAATAACTCAAAATTTTAAATTAAATAATACAAAATTAGAGTGATTTCTAATTGGGTTTGATGAATTCTAAATAATACGAAGTTTCCTGTTTTTTCATGTGTGTGTGTGTGTTTTCAAGACATAAAATTCATATTTTTCTCACATTTGTTCTCATTTAATGCATTCAAATATATATATATATATAATATTTATATAAGGATGTATTAGGTAGGTTAATTAATTTATTAATTTGTGTGCATTTATAATGACATTTAAAAATAAATAAAGGGAGTATGTTTTAAATGTTAAATATAGGTGATGTCTGTGTTAATAGTGTCAGAAAATCAAGAAAATGCAACATTCGATCATCTAGAATAATTTAGGTAGAGTCAACTTCGGTGGGGTCTCTAAGTCAATACCATTACTATCTAATGATAACAATTATCACTATTATTTCGAAACTTTGTGTTTTGTAAGATTTGATTCTACTAAATCTTGGTGACTGTCTACACCGAAATATAATTAATAGAACCGTTAGTTAAAAAGATGACAAAAGTATATATGATAGTAAAAATTATTAAAATAAACCCCATGCATGCAAACAAAGTTTCAAAAAAAAAAAAAAAAAGAATGACCTGACTATAAGAAGATATCAAAATTTCCCAAAAAATACGACATTGACTAAAAGGTAAATTATCATCTCCTTTTCAGTGTTTTAGGTAGGGATCGAAAATGTCAAGATGTAGATGGAAAAAATAAAAGAACACAGTGTATACTCGGTTGAAATCTTCTAATATTGCATATTTGATGTTGTATTTTTTATTACACACTCGATTTTTATTAAAAAAAATTTCAATTTTTTTCCTTTATTTCAACTTCTTATGCTTTAGTTCAATTTTAGACTTATTATTTATAATTCATCAAACACAATTAGAATGCATTTCATATTGCACATTTCGTATTGCACATTCGATTTTTTTAATTTTTTGTCAATTTTTTTTTCTTTGATTTCAATTTATTACACTTTAGTTTAATTTTACACCTATTATTAAGGGTTCATCCTACCCAATTTGGGTTATATATATATATATATATATTTAGTATTTAATTTTTCAAATAATCAATTAATAACTCAAAATTTTAAACTAAATAATAAAAAATTGCAATGCATTCTAATTGGGTTTGATGAATTCTAAATAATGAGTATAAAATTAAACTAAAGCATAAGAAATTGAAAAAAAAAACTACAAAAATCGAGTGTGCAGTAGAAGATTTCTACTGGGAGTAAAGTTGCTTGGAAACCAAATATCACGGTTCGATACCATTTCAATCTCTCTATATAAAGCACAAACGTCCCCTCCCAAATTAAACCTCTTTAAATTTTCATTCCCAGTTCTTGATCACAATCCTTTCCCAAACCTCGTCAGCCCAGAAGCGATATCAATGCCGGAGTACAATCCGAACGTGTTGAAACAGCTGGAGGCGCCAATGCCGTGGATAGGCATGTACGCTGCTGCTGCATCGACGGTGTGCACGCTTGCCATAGCCGCCGATGCTCTGCATGGATTCCGGACCAGAAAGTACTGGTTCCCGTCCAAGTATTTCTCTCTCAATGCTGCTTCCTTGACGTTTCTGGCCGTTGCAATGAAGCTCCCAGTCGATCTCACCACTCAAATATACAGTCACCGACCGCCTTGCAAAGGTGAGCAGCCTCGTGCTGATGTCAACAGCCATGGCTAATTTCCTGACGTCTCTAGGTTCCATGGATGGGAAGACCGTCGTCATGAACCTGACAGCTTTAACTGTTCTGGTGGCCACCGTTGTCGGAAATGTGTGCATCCAGATCATCCAGATGCGGTCGTATCTCAACCAAAGACTAGTGTTTTGGGAGGAGATCATAGGCATGGGCTCGATGGTCGTGTTGCTGGTTATGTTTTTCTCGTCTGGTTTGATGAGCCCGTCTGCTAAACGGTATCTGGAGATGAAGTACCACCAAATGCATAAACCAGCTGTGAAAGAGGAGCAATCGGTGGATATGAGGATACAGTTGATCAAGAAATATTGGGTGATGGCAGAAACTAGTAACCCTCAATTTGTGATTGCACGTTCTGTGATGTGCACCACTTCTGGGCTCGTGAGCTTGATGATTGCTCTCGTTTTGTTGGAAGCTGAGGTACGTATGGGGATGAGGTACAGGATACTTGATGAGGCTTCTTCCAACTATAAGTGGTCGACGAGATGGATTCTGTTGTCCCAGACGGTCGGGGTGATTGTTGGTGCCATTGCTCCCACATCTAGATGGTTCGTTGCCATGGACTACAGATCATCGAGTGAATGCAAGAGACTCGGAAATGTATTCACAGTGGAGGGCTATTGGACTCGGAAGTTGGAGGAGTGGCAAGAAAGCTCTCTATCTATACAGTTTCGACATCTCAAGAGTAGAAAAGCTCTTCATGATGTTAAAGGACTAATTCTCAAACTCTGCATTTCTGCACAGCATCTAATTGTTTTGGCCAGCAAACTAGTCCTTACTATCTCTCTATGTTTAACAAAACCAACCAATTCATGCCTCAATTATGTCAGAAGGTTAGGGGGAAAACAAGTATCCGACTCTGAGGAGGTGGATACCATCCTCAAGCAGTACGTGATGCTGCTCGAAGGGGAAGTGAAGCTGCCTGCGAAAACTCTGAGGAACATCTTCAAAGAGGTAGACGAAATCATCGAACAAGGCAAGAAGAGGAAGCCAGAAAACCTATTGAGCCTTTTGTCTCAACCTCGCAACTTCAACACACACCAAATTCCAGCTTTGCAACAACCTCATCATGATCATGATCATGATCGTGATCAAGACTGCTGGTCTCTCCTTGTGGTCACACTGGCCAGCATCGCACTGGCAATCCCGAACGTCGTAAAGGAGAGATCTCATCGCCTACTGACCAGCGTCGCTGAAGGGCTACGCTACGTGAAGCTCGTCGATAAAACTCTAGACGAACAAGGTGATTCAGCAAACGCGAGAGCTGCAGCAGACGCGGTGTGGGTGAAAGTCGAGCTGTACCACAAGTGGCAGGACAAGGATCTCCACGAAACATCAATCAAAGGGAAGAACGCGGAAGAGATACTGCAACAGCTACATGAGAAATCTGAAAGAACAGTGCTCGAGCTCACGGGAGATGCCGGAGATGGCCTAATGCAGAATTGGCCGGCCAAGGCTGTTGCAGCCAACTCAATGCATAGGGTGACCGGAGAAATATTGCTCAACTACTGCGTAGGAGGTAAGATAGAGAAAACAGATGAGGAGGTGTTTGAGCTATTGTCGATCATGATTGCAGATATAGTGGCAAAATGCCTCACAAATTTGCCGCGCGCGATCACCATTAAGTGCCACCGCAATTCGATTGAGGAGAGAGAGAGAGGGGTGCGCAAAGCAGCTATTCTTCATGGTGAAACTGAGGAGATTCTTGCATTGCTGCAACAGCGCCAACAACTTCCCATCTTGGCCGTTGATCGGGACAACATCACAACAGCAGATCACGCAACTATCGAAATGGAAGACTGATTATATATATTAATTACTATTAACTTACAGACGTACGTGTTTAAGAATGTTTTATTATATATAAATTAATATGTTCATCTGCTGTGTCGTTGAATGGCTCTTTAATAATAATATATGATAAGTTGTATATTTGCACCTATTTTTAGGCGATTTTCCCTTACTTTATTAAGCTTTGTTGTGTATTTGTAACGCCCCAAAATCAAATTCCAGCCCAATCTTTTATTTCAGGGTCCAATTGTTATAACAACTCACTTTATTTTAAAAATAAAAATAAGCAAGTATGGGGCTTTTGAGCCATTTTGAGCCCATCCGTAAATATTTTTATTTTCGGTCCAATTGTTGTTGGAACAATAATGAACAGACACATTAAATGATAGATCTCGTCGAAACTCGATTTTAATCAAATTTCTCGGCCCATTTCAAAATCAATATTGAGTCCACTTTATTTGATTAATGTCCATTTTTAGCCCATTTATTTTATATTGAGCCCAAAGTTGAGCCCATGACATGCCCCATTTGTTTTTCTTTCTCCAAGCCCAATAGATACAATTTATATATGTGTGTGTATATATGTATGCAACCCCTACCCCCAACCTTATCTTAAAAATCAAATTCCAGCCCAATCTTTTATTTCAGGGCCCAATTGTTATAACAACTCACTTTATTTTAAAAATATATAAAATATGTCATACATTAATATGTGCTTTTCATTTCATCTTTCGATGTCGTTGCCATCCGATGGCCGGAAACCGGTCAAATTGCCGGAAAGTAAAATCTGTCACAATTCCCGGACAGTTTTCTTGCTCCCTATTAATTCGATTTTTTAGCCCTTTTATTGTCAAAATCTGGGAATGTTTATTTGAATAATATTTTTAGATGTGTCTTAGGGTTCTATAGAACGTGGAATTTTGTAATTTGGAGTTTTCGTTTGCGAGTTATGATTTATTTACTAAAACTGTTACAGAGAAATTTTCCTCCCGAAATCTGTTTTGGGGCAGCACGCGTATGCAAATTTCAAATGAAAAACTGATTTTATCTAGCTACTTTTGGTCGTCCAAACTTTGTAAAACTTTTAGGTTATCATCTTGGCTTCAATTTGAAACTGAATCATATCATTTGGATTTTTGAGGATAAAGTTATGCTAATTTTACCAAAGCCCTATCAATTTCCGAACATATTTTGTATATTCAAGTAATTCAATGTTTTCGACCCTTAAACGATGAAATTTGGAGATGCTTATTTCACGAACAATTTTATAAATTTGCTTTGGGGTTTTGTCTAACTTGGAATTTCTTAATTTTCAGTTTTAGTTTGGAAGATATGATTTACTTACTAAAACTGCTACGTAGAGGAGTGTAATTGAAAAAAAAGAAGTTATGGGTTTATGTTTTGGTTCTTGAAAAATTCTATAAATGTTAGAAATTGACTCTTTAAATGCGAAATTGAGGTTGTCAGTAGACTTCAAATATTTCTTATCAATGTTGGTGATTATTTGATGAGTTTAGAGCTCAAGTTTTTAAGATTTAATGGAGTTGGAAAGCTATCGAAAAAAAAATCATGTTAAAATCAGTTTTATTTCTATTTTTTCCCCTTGATTTTTTTTTTTCTGCAACGAGGCTTCTGGAATCTATCTTGTGCATGCTCTTTTGATGTTAAGGTGATATTGATGTTCAATAAGGATCAAGTTTGATTTTGGAAGGATTTTGAAAATGATTTGTGTTTAACCGTGAGATTGTGTATTTCAAATCATATTTTATTTTATGTCTCTAGTTAGTTTTAATTTCAAGATGTTCCTTGGTGATATTGGTGGATTACATGTTTATATAATTAAGATGATTCATGGGTTTATAAAGAAATTTTTTTAATTATGAATGAATTACCGAAGTCTTGGTGTTATATAATTTTTTTTTAAATGGTTGATCATTAATGGTGTTTTAATGTTTTGAAAGGTGTTTGGGATGTTTTAGAATTTAAATAAAATAGACGGGTTTCCTTCTTAGAATTTATATAAGTTTGAACCAAATTGTAAAAATTTAAGATAAGGTTTTTATTTTTCCCAAATAATTCGAAAAGGGGGTTGTTATGGATCGACTTTAATCCGATCATTGGATCTAAAAATAAATTGTATCGTTAAATTCCCTTCATGTATTGAATCGAATAGAAGTCTCTAAAGTCGTACACCCTATGTTGAGATCGTAGTCAAGAGAATGTATAAACCCCTTTAATTATGTTTTAGACCCTAGGATTTCGATAGGGTTAACGAGTCGAAAAATTAACTTTGTAGGATGCATTAATCTCAAAGAATCAGAGGAACGAACCCTAAGTCACGGCTCTACTCCAGAATTTGTAAATAAGGTGAATAATTCTATACTCTTCTATGTGCAAATAGAATGTTAATTTATGAAATCATCTACGGAATGATTTTTGGATATGAATTGATATTACGATATGAAATCATTGTCTCGATATATGATATCATACAAGATAAATATAGTAACCCTTATAAGCAATGATGTTATGCTATTAATTGATAAAGGAATGAGATCTAAACGATTCATTCTAGGTTGTAACCTATGCTAGTGGACCATAAGTTAAGATTATTGTTCGATTGTCTAGCATTCTCATCTATGTTATTAATTTAGGAAATTGGGCGCTTGACCCTTATGCTATGACCTATGATCAATACTTTAGCGTGCTATTACGATATGATCTTACAATAAATCTTATCCGAGACAATAGGCTTAGAACGAACATAGTATGATCAAAGTTTTAGCTACTATGGTTATAAGGTGGGTGATATCTATCCAATACGCGACTTATGTTTCAAAATTATGTTATTGCTTATGATGAAATATGTTTATGATAAGACATGCCTCAAAATACTTTTATGCTCAATGATATCTATACAACACGTGACTTATTTTTCAAAAACGTATTCTATTTATGATAACATATGTTTATGCTCAAGCATGTTTCAGATTACTTTTATGGCTCAATAATTTCTAAGAGACACGTGGTTTTATATTTCAAAATCACGTTATGGTTATGAGAAAAATATGTTTATATAAAAGCATGCTTCAAAGTTTAAAATATTCTTATTATTGTTCATCGGAAGATACTAAACTCTATGGTTCCAAGTATGAGTACTACGATAAGGTATGAGCACTTCGGTGCGGTATGATATAGCACTTTGGTGCAGTATGAGCACTATGGTGCGGTATGAGCACTTCGGTGCGGTATGAACACTCCGGTACGGTATGATATAGCACTCCAGTGCGGTATGAGCACTTCGGTGCGATATGGCACAATGGTGCAATTATGGTACTACGGTACAAACATGTCACTTCGATGAAATTATTATGATAGGAAACCATATTGAGTTAATCTTTCGTATGTTAATGAACAAATACTTTCTATGGGCATTATAGTAAATATGTTAAATATGCAAATCATTTAATGATGATAAAGTATATTTCAGAAATTTAAAATCCCACTGAGCATTTTTTGGCACTCAACCCATCTATTTTTAATAATATTTTCAGGTATTTGATGACGGCTGACGGCTGACGTGGACCAATGGGGATTTCTTATTCATTTACCACTTTTATGATTATTAATTATTGATTATGTGTATTTAGTGGTCAATAAGTACAAATTTTATGCTTCCGCTTTATGATTAAGAAATATTTAATTATTTTATGGACACTTGTGAATGTTGTGGTCTTTGGGCACATTTTAAAGGTTAAAAGTTGAATTTTGACTAGTCTTGGTCATATAAGTTTAAATGGTAAACGCCTGTGCGCGTGGATATATAAATATTTTAAACAGAATGCTGCCGAAATTTTTATGATCCAAAGAAAATATTTATTTGAAATTGTGAAAATTTTATTGTCTTTTTTTTTATCGTGTGTTTTCGTTAGCACTTGGGCCTTCGGGTTCGGGTTGCTACAGTGTTTATTTGGATTTGATGATCTTTTGAGTTTTGCAAGGAAATAAAGGTGTTTTGTAGGAAAGAAGGCAAAAACTATCATTTTGGAAGCAAAGTTGTTGAAGAATTTTAAGTAGTAGTCGTCCAGGAGCTTTTGGCAGATAAGGCATGGCCACGCCCCAGTCTGTAGACGGTAATTATCTCTCAAATCTCAAGTGGGGCCCAGCAGAGATAAAGATGGATGAAATCTATGCTTCCAATATGCGATTTTTCACAAAGAAAGAGCCTTAGAGTCCTAGAAGGAGTAGAAGACTTACCATTGGGAGAGAGGAGAGAGGGAAGACACTATCTAGAAGACACATATATATTCAGATTTATTTTCTCTCTCCAGAATCACGTCATTCACGAAGAACAACGCCAATCTCCAAGTTTTCATATTTTTCAGACTTTGTTTTTATTCCAGCATGATGTTCTAAATACTTTTCAAGCGAGAGGATAATCGAGACTCGAATTCTACACGTTTGTGAGGTCGAATTGGTTTTATTATAATTTATTTCTCTCTTTATTTATAAATCTTCTGTTTGTGATTTCCGTCATTATTTTAATGATTATCGAAAGTGCACATTGTATGATTGTTGAAATGATTTCTTGCTAGTGAATAATCTAGATCTGTAATTGTTTAGATTATTTGCCTAAGTAGCGCAATTGGATAGATTGGGGGTAAACAGTCCCTCTTTCGACACTTTGGAGATTTATAATCAAATCTGAGCGGGTCATCGTATGAGTTTCGTGGGTTTGAATTGGTGTTTCTCTAGATCTTAATGTTGTTAGTAGATTTAATTATATGGCCGTACATAGGATTGTCTATTAATTAGAGAAGTAGTTAACGGTCGTACCTTGACTGCCGAATAATTAAGGGGAAATGAGGTTGTTATGTCATACCAATAGCCATAGCCAATTTAGAGCGAGAATTGAATTATATCTGTGCATCTGTGATCAATTTGTGTAGTCCGTTGTCGAGATTATTTTTGAGCTAGATTTTCCTAATATTTGATCTCCGTTGGTTATTTAATTTCTCTGCGATTTAATTGTTTTCATTCAGTTCATTTAATTCCAATCTTAAAATTCCCCCTCCCCCTCCCATTTAGTTTTAGGATTTTAGATAAAAAGAGTATTATTTAATTTGCCAGTCTCTGTGATTCGACCCTGCTTGCTACTATCACAGTTTATTAATTTTAAAAAACAGGTTTATTTTTGTTGGTTTCAACACCCATAAAATTTTGGCGCCGTTGCCGGGGACTGGTGTCAAGGTAAATTTATTCTTTTTTGTCTAATTTATGCCAATTGTCCCAACAGGTGAATTGTTGTACGATCCGAAAATTGAGAAGACTGCTAGGAGGCTGAGGAAAGAAACTAAATTGAGAAAGCAGCAGCCTCCCAAATCACCGTTGAGTTCGAGTTCGGAGGACGAGGCGTCAGAACAATCTAGTGCTGAAGAAGTCGAAGTAGACAGAATGGCGAACAACAGAGAAAGAACTCTTCAGGAGTTAGCGGTTCAAGATGTGAATCAACCTCCACTATACATTGATTACCCGGAGATGGATGTCGATTTTGAGTTGAAGTCTGGTCTTATACACTTGCTCCCAAAGTTTCATGGTCTTGAGAATGAAGATCCACATAAGCATCAAATTTCACGTGGTGTGTAGAACGATGAAGCCAAAAGGAGTCACAGAGGATCAAATCAAGCTGAGAGCTTTCCCATTTTCTTTGGAAGATCGAGCTAAATATTGGTTACTGTATTTACCTTCTAACACAATAACAACTTGGGAAGAGATGGGGAAGCTGTTCTTGGAGAGATTCTTCCCGACTACCAGAGCTACCTCACTCAGAAAAGAGATTACCGGGGTCAGACAGAAGGATTCAAAGACCCTCTACGAGTATTGGGAAAGGTTCAAGAGATTGTGTGCCAGCTGTCCGCAACATAGGATTTCTGAGCTATTACTAGTCCACTACTTGTACAAAGGACTGTTGCTGGCTGAGAGGAAGTGGATAGATGCATCATGTGGAGGTACTATCAGTGAGAAGACGCCTTCACAGATTAGAAAAATCATCTCAGATATGGCTGAAGCATCACAACAGTATGGCCACAGACAGGAGACTTCCATCCGAAGAGTGAATGAAGTTGGATCTTCTTCTATCGAAAGTCAGTTATTTGAGCTGACGTCTCTAGTGAAGCAGATGGCCATGAGAGATCTACAACATGCTAGAGCATGTGGAATTTGTCTTGCACCTAATCACCCTACTGATGCGTGTCCTACTCTTCAAGAAGATACGGGTGAACAGGTGAACGTAGGAGGAGGTTTTCCAGGCCCACCATATAGGAATTACGATCCATATTTAAATACCTATAATCCTGGATGGCGTGATCACCCAAATCTCAGATATGGCAATAAACCTCAATTCCAACAGTATCAGCCAAAGCAGACAGCTCCACCAGAGAGCAGTTCCGCCGATAACTCAATTAAGGCGCTTGGATCTCTTTTTTAGCAATTTGTCATAAAGACAGATGCAATTGCTTCCAAAACTGAGACGATTATTCAGGATCTGTGTGATCAAGTATCTCAAATTGCTTCATTGGTGAGTCAATTGGAGTCTCAAGGAAAGCTACCATCTCAAACTGTGGTTAACCCTAGGCAGAATGCAAGTACAATCACCTTGAGGAGTGGGAAAGAATTGGCCGAGCCAGACAGAGAAAAGAAGAAGTCGGCCATAAGGGAAGTTGAGAAGGAGGCTGGAGTGGCACCTCTAGATGATAATCCTAGTGCATCCAGGACAGATAGGCAGTTTGAGGCCTATATAGTTAAGCCATTGTTTCCATCTCGGCTTAACAAATCAAAGAAGAAAGAAGCTGAGAAAGAGATACTCGAGACCTTTCGAAAGGTCGAGGTGAACATTTCTTTGATCGATGCTATCAAACAGGTACCTCGATATGCAAAATTCCTAAAGGACCTGTGCACAAACAAGAGGAAGCTGAAAGGAAATGAAAAAGTAAGCATGGGTGAGAATATTTCTGCAGTCATTCAAAAGAAATTACCACCCAAATGCAAAGATCCAGGTATGTTTACTATCCCTTGCAAAGTTGGTAATTTAAGGATTGAGAGAGCTATGCTAGATCTAGGGGCTTCAATTAATGCCATGTCTCTATCTGTTTATTCTGCTTTGAATATTGGACCTCTGAAAAAAATTGGTGTAATTATTCAACTTGCTGATAGGTCTAATGTTTATCCTGAAGGAGTATTAGAGGATGTGTTGGTGCAAGTGAATGAGTTAGTTTTTCCTGCTGATTTTTATATGTTAAATATGGCTGAAAAAGGATATTCTAACTTTGTATCTATTTTGTTAGGGAGGCCATTTCTTAAGACCTATAGAACTAAGATTGATGTGCATGATGGTACCCTTTCTATGGAGTTTGATGGAAATCTGATTAGGTTCAATATTTTTGAGGCTATGAAATATCCTAATGAGGTTTCTGGTGTTTTTATGCTTGATGTGATTGACCCGTTGGTCGACAAGGTGTTTGAGATTTCTTATTCTGTCTATGGAGTTTGATGGAAATCTGATTAGGTTCAATATTTTTGAGGCTATGAAATATCCTAATGAGGTTTCTGGTGTTTTTATGCTTGATGTGATTGACCCGTTGGTCGACAAGGTGTTTGAGATTTCTTATTATGATTTGTTGAAAACAATTTTAACTAACGCCTTTGATCTCAAAGAATTACAGGTTCTTGGCAGCACCTTTGAAGTGGACGAAAATCTACAGGCTGCAGTCCATGAATTGGAAGCTTTAAAGCCTGCAGTCCAGCCTGTTTTCAAACTAAAGTTGCATGTTTCTTATGTGAAATTTCTTCCTTCAATTGTGCAGACACCTAAGCCGGATTTGAAGCCACTCCCTTCGTATCTCAAATATGCATTTTTAGGAGACAATGACACTCTACCAGTCATCATCTCGAGCAAGCTTCAACCAGTGGAGGAGGAGAGATTGATTCGAGTGCTACAAGAGTACAAAGAGGCTATTGGCTGGACCATAGCGATATCAAGGGACTAAGCCCATCGACATATATGCACCGAATTTTGTTGGAGGACGATAGCAAGCCATGTCGTGATCCTCAACGGAGACTCAATACAGCGATGACTGAAGTGGTAAAGAAAGAAATACTAAAGCTTCTCAATGCAGGTATTATCTTTCCGATCTCTGACTCTAAATGGGTAAGTCCAGTTCAAGTCGTTTCGAAGAAATCTGGTTTTACTGTGGTTGAAAATGTAGAGGGTGAGTTAGTACCGACCCGAGTGCAAAATGGTTGGAGAATGTGTTCTGATTATAGAAAATTAAATGCCGTAACAAGAAAATACCATTTTTCTCTACCTTTTATTGACCAAATGCTTGAGCGCTTAGCAGGTCGTTTCCACTATTGTTGTCTAGACGGATATTCGGGTTTTCATCAAATCCCGATTGCTCCAGAGGATCAAGAGAAAACTGCCTATACCGGTCCTTTTGGTATTTTTGCTTGCAAGCGGATGCCCTTTGGATTGTGCAATGCTCCCGCGACATTCCAAAGATGTATGGTTAGCATTTTTTCTGATTTTGTTGAGAACATTATAGAAGTCTTTATGGATGACTTTACTGTGTATGGAGATTCGTTTGATGCATGCTTGATTAATTTTACTAAAGTGTTGCAAAGATGTGTTGAAACCAATCTGGTTTTAAATTATAAGAAATGCCACTTTATGGTTGATCAAGGAATGATTTTGGGTCATATAGTGTCATCTAGAGGCATAAAAGTCGATAAGGCTAAGATTGATGTCATTAAATCGTTGCCTTACCCTACCTCTGTTAGGAAAGTCCGTTCTTTTCTTGTCCATATAGGTTTTTATCGCGGTTTGTCAAGAATTTCTCCAAAATTGCTCAACCTTTGAGTAAGTTGTTGCAAAAAGAGGTAGAATTTTATTTTGATGATTCCTGTAAGCATACCTTTGATCTATTAAAAAATATGCTCGTTTTTGCACCTATTATTCAATCACCAAATTGGGAACTTCCTTTTGAAATTATGTGTGATGCGAGTAATTATGTAGTCGGAGCTGTATTAGGCCAAAAGGTTGGTCAAGCTCATCATGTTATTTATTATGCATCTAGGACTCTTGACCCTGCACAAGTAAATTATTCCACCACTGAAATGGAACTTTTAGCTGTTGTTTTTGCTCTAGAAAAGTTTCGGTCTTATTTGTTTGGTACAAAAGTCATTGTCTTTTCTGACCATTCTGCTCTCAGGTTCTTGTTCACCAAAAAGGATGCTAAACCGAGACTCATTCATTGGATTCTTTTGCTTCAAGAATTCGACATTGAGATAAAGGACAATAAGGGCTCTGAAAATCTAGTTACCGACCATCTTAGCCGGTTGCTCATGAGTGAAGCATCGCGACCGTTGAAAGATGAATTCCCATATGAGTGTCTCTACTCCATTCAAGCTTTTACACCCTGGTACGCCGATATAGTTAACTATTTAGTGACTAAGGCAGTACCTAGTGATTTGTCAAGAGCTCAGAAAGATAAAGTCAAGAGTGATGCCAAATATTATGTATGGGATGAGCCTTATTTGTGGAAGCTTTATTCTGATCAAATTATAATGAGATGTGTTGATGAGCATGAAATTCCTTCTATCCTGATGTTTTGCCATTCCTATGCTTGTGGCGGAAACTTTGGTCCCAAAGAACGGCTAGGAAAGTTTTGAAGAGTGGGCTATTTTGGCCTAATATTTTTCATGATTCATATATGTTTTGCAAATCCTGTGAAAGGTGTCAAAAGACTGGAAGCATAGGCCATAGAGATCAAATGCCCCTGACCCCTATACTTGTATGTGAAATTTTTGATATATGGTGCATTGATTTTATGGCACCTTTTCCCAAGTCTAATAATTTTGTGTATATCATTCTTGCGGTTGACTATGTTTCTAAGTGGGTTGAAGCGCAGACTACTCGTGCGGATGATGCTAATACTGTTGTTAAGTTTGTCAAATCCCACATCTTTGATAGATATGGCACACCTTGAGCCATTATCAGTGATCGTGGTACTCACTTTTGCAACAAAGTGGTAGGCGCATTATTCAAGAAGTACAACATAACCCACTGGACCTCTACTGCTTACCATCCATAGACGAGCGGTCAAGCCGAGGTTTCCAACCGAGAGGTAAAAATAATTCTTGAAAAGACAGTGAGACCTGATAGAAAAGACTGGAGTTTGAAGCTGAATGACGCGTTTTGGGCGTACCGTACAGCTTTCAAAACCCCTATAGGTATGTATCCCTTTCGATTGCTTTTTGGTAAACCATGTCACTTGCCAGTCGAGCTTGAGCATAAGGCATTCTGGGCCGAAATGATGCCTATGAAAGCTCCAAGATCTATAAAGAAAGACAAAGCGCATCCATGACCAAATTCTCAATAGATTTTTTTTTTCTGTTGGTCAAAAAGTCTTGCTTTACCATTCCAAGCTGAAATTGTTTCCTGGAAAATTACGCTCTAAATGGTTAGGGCCCTTTGTTGTCACTACCGTGTTTTCACATGGTGCAGTCGAGATTAAGAGCTGTGATTCCAGAAAAATCTTCAAGGTGAATGGCCATCGCTTGAAACCGTTCTATGAAGGATTTCAAGTGCAAAGCATTGATTGCATCAGGCTTCAAGAGCCCAATTATTCTCCTTGATGAGTAAGAAACATCAGGCATAACGATGATAAACAAATGAGCTTGGGGAAGGCAACCCACCTCGTTTTCTTTTTGTTTATGATCCTTTATTTGTTTCCTTTATTTTCTTGTTTGTTTTTTAGGCACTAATTTATTGACAAGTGATGTGCAGGATCATTTTAGCTGTTGGAGCTGGTTAAAGGGGTTTTCTTTGAGGAAATCTCGTGCTGATGCTAGCGGTAAATAAGGCATGGCCACACCTTATTTTGCAGAGGCTCCTGGATGATTTTTTAGAAGAGTGGCGCATGAACGTTAATTTCTTCTTGGGGGACTTATTTTCTATTTTTGTATTTCTCTTTATAAAAAAAAAGATTCTCTGTATCTTAATTGGTAGTTTTTGCCACTGCTATGACTTAAATTGTGATGCTTCATTGAGATGAATTGATTTACGGTTGAGAATTGGCATGATTTGGATGAATTTTACATTCTCTACACCTTGGTCTTTTGCTTTTGATGATGAATTGAAGGAAGAATGTGTGTAATGATATGCTAATGACCTTAATTTTGGTGAGTTTTTGAGCTTGAGCATCACTGGATTTAAATGCTCTTTCCTTCATTGTGTGATTGTCATGCATAGTTGATATCTTCTAGAACTTGCATTGTTATACATGTTGGATTACCTCAGTGATGTGAAATGTGAAAAGGTCAATTAGAAAAAGCCAATTTTAGTCTTCTATTTGAGCCTACATGTGAAGAAAAATCCCTAGATAGCCATTTTGAGCCTTAGCCTATTTTTATTTAATTTCAATCGCATTATTAGCCATGTTTATCCTTCTTTGTTTTGATTGACATGATTTGATCCCTTTTTATTGAAGGAATGTGCATACTTGTTCATTTGGGTTGGTATTGTGAGTTAATCAAAATTAGGAAATAGAAGTGAAGTGCTTGGGCTTGAGAATTGAAAAAAAAGGGGTGTTCGAAGCTATGATTGGGAAGTTATAAAAAAAAGAGAGAAAAAATTGTGGAAAAATGAAAAAAATAATAATAAAATAAGAAAAAAAAGGGGAATGAAAGGTTTGGAGAAGGTTGAAAGAAAAGAAAAAAAAATTGTTTTGATTAGAACCTTCATGTGTGAAAGAAGAAGGATGGAAAATTAGTGCTATTTTGATGTCTAGTGGAAAATGTATTGCCATTCCTTCGATTTTGAAGCCTAAATATCCTTATTTATCCACCCCGACCTAAAGCCCCGTTACAACCAAATTTGAAGTCCCTAATTTTCCATTTTTGCTCATTGTTTGGTGCCTACTTGATATATTTGCAAGCTTATGGAAGGGTCTTCTATGTTTTGATTGGAGAGTCCCATTATTGAGCCTTAAACACAGTTGAGCGTTTTGAGTGAATCTTGGTGAGGGTATTGAATTCCACTACATTTGGATTTTGAGTAATCATTGAGGTATTTGATTATTGGTGTTAATGGTGGGAATTCATTATTTTCATTGTTGGTGCTTAATATGTGCTTTGGTTCATTTATTTGGAGCATTATGATTTGAGTTATGAAGGACCTCGTTGTTTTGGTTTTGGTCTATTCTCTTGCTTGAGAACAAGCAAAGCTTAAGTGTGAGGGGTTTGATAAGTTGTATATTTGCACCTAATTTTAGGCGATTTTTCCTTACTTTATTAAGCTTTGTTGTGTGTTTATTTGGATTTAATGATCTTTTGAGTTTTGCAAGGGAATAAAGGTGTTTTGTAGGAAAGAAGGCCAAAACTATTATTTTGGAAGCAAAGTTGTTGAAGAATTTTAAGTAGTAGTCGTCCAGGAGCTTTTGGCAGATAAGGCATGGCCAAGCCCCGGTCTGTAGACGGGTATTATCTCTCAAATCTCAAGTGGGGCCCATTAGAGATAAAGATGGACGAAATCTATGCTTCCAATACGCGATTTTTCACAAGGAAAGAGCCTTAGAGTCCTAGAAGGAGTAGAAGACTTACAATTGGGAGAGAGGAGAGAGGGAAGACACTATCTAGAAGACACATATATATTCAGATTTATTTTCTCTCTCCAGAATCACGTCATTCACGAATAACAGCGCCGATCTCCAAGTTTTCATATTTTTCAGACTTTGTTTTTATTCCAGCATGTTGTTCTAAATACTTTTCTAGCGAGAGGATAATCGAGACTTGGATTCTACACGTTTGTGAGATCGAATTGGTTTTATCATAATTTATTTCTCTCTTTATTTATAAATTTTCTGTTTGTGATTTCCGTCATTGTTTTAATGATTATGCAAAGTGCACGTTGTATGATTATTGAAATGATTTCTTGCTAGTGAATAATCTAGATCTGTAATTGTTTAGATTATTTGCCTAAGTAGCGCAATTGGATAGATTGGGGGGTTTTATAGTCCCGCTTTCAACACTTTGTAGATTTATAATCAAATCTGAGCGGGTCATCGTATGATTTTTGTGGGTTTGAATTGGTGTTTCTCTAGATCTTAATGCTATTAGTAGATTTAATTCTATGGTCGTACCTAGGATTGTCTATTAATTAGAGAAGTAGTTAACGGTCGTACCTTGACTGTCGAATAATTTAGGGGAAATGAGGTTGTTAGGTCGTACCAATAGCCATAGCCAATTTAGAGAGAGAATTGAATTATATCTGTGCATCTGTGATCAATTTCTGTAGTCCATTGTCGAGATTATTCTTGAGCTAGATTTTCCTAATATTTGATCTTCGTTGGTTATTTAATTTCTCTGCGATTTAATTATTTTCATTCAGTTCCTTTAATTCCAATCTTAAAATCCTCCTCCTTCCCATTTAGTTTTAGGATTTTAGATAAGAAGAGTATTATTTAATTTGTCAGTCTCTGTGGTTCGACCCTGCTTGCTACTATCACAGTTTATTGATTTTAAAAAACAGGTTTATTTTTGTTGGTTTCGACACCCATCAATATATTTGTTCTGAGTGATAATTAAGAATATTGCATTTGAATTTTTTAGATGTCCGTTACCACTATTCATGCATGCATATCATCAGCGGAATATTTAGCTGAATTTGCTTATATCAGCTAAAATTGAAATATCGCAAAATATGGCGGATTTTGACATTGCAATACGGATATAAGATAGAATTTTTTTTTTTCGGATATTGGTGAAATATCGTAATATATATCGCAAGAAACTGCAATTTTTTTTATATATATTTCTATAATATATTGTAATTTTAATTTAATATTATATATTTTTGCGATCTTTTTTAGGTCTTCAATATAATTATTTGAGTTGTAATATTCTTTGTTTTACAAAAACACTCACATTGCAAAAAAAAACAGAGAGAGAGAGAGAAAGAAACCCGGAAAACCAACTAATGTTTTAGAAAGAAAAGTGAAATGCACAAGCTTTATTTTTTCTTGTTTTTTTTTTCAGTGATTTGGCCATGATTGGTAACTCTAAAGGACATGATAGACAAAGCACTCGAGTTTTTCTTCCAATATATATATCATATGAATTTGAAATCTAAGATTTAATATAGAAGCTGTCAACTAAAGTGTTTCAACCCATATATCATATGTGTTTGAAATCTAATATAGAAGTTGCCAATGTGTGATAATGTATATAGCAATTTGTTGTCTTTTAGTAAAACATAGGTGTAGATGATCACATGATGTTCGATGCGCCTAACAATTATTTTAATTTTTTTTAAATTTTTTTATATGATTTTTTTTATCTATAAAATAACCCAAGCATCACATTTCACAATGATTCATTCAATTTTTAAGGTATGAGATGAAAATCTCTCTCAACATATTTAATTAAATAAAATTTAATTCTTTACATATTTATTTCTAATTTACTTTTGCAATTGGCAGTGATGATGTGATCATGAGAAGAAATTAATGCATTCAATTTGTTATTTTGAAGAGCTACAAATTGGGTATGCAAATTTGTAATTTTCTTTTATTTATTAATTGTATGTATGTATGTTGTATGAGTTAATGTATAATCAAGCATTACAACAAGAAGTGGGTAATACTTCTTATTATTCAAAAAGGGATAGCTCAACAACTGATGGGAGAATTAGTGATGGAGTAAATGATGGAAGTGGTGGGAACAATCAATACGATTATGGTTCAAGTCATACGTTATTGAGTCTATTCAGTTGTGAAGCCGACTGCACCCATGTAACACAAGATATGGACTACCGAAGTAGAGCTGGAGGTTCTGGAATAGGTGCAGTATATAGGAAATGAATGTATAAGGAGACGTGCATGGACTCAAGAAGAAAGTTCAAGCACTGATATTGAATCAGTTTCAGTCAATCTTGATTCTATGAATATGGGTAGTACTAATCATCGTGATATGTCCCAAGATTCATATGAGTCCACAATTTGCTTGGACTACTCAAAATATGTATGGAGCTCAAAATGTACATCAATAAAATAATTGGGTTAGTAGATATTATTCAATCCATGGTGAAGTTGTTGGAAGAAATCAAGAAACATATCGAGCGCATGTGTATAATTATATTCATAATTACTCTAATGTGATGAATTGATACTAATATTGTTTGGAACAAAATGACATTCCATCTACTATATCTGAACCTCATAGATCTTCATTTTGATATTAATTGTATTTTATAATATTTATTTAGTTATTTTATATTGTATTATGTATTATTTTGTCAAATGTATTTGTGTCAGATAGTATTTTTATAATGTATTATTCATATGTTTGCTTTCAAAATATAATTCTATCAAAATTTTGACTAGAATATGCGCGTAATCTATATAATATATAATAACGATTCTGTGACCGTAAATAGAAAAATTACATTTTTCCGCCCATTTTCACTGTCCAGAAGTGGAAATGTAATTTTATATATTGTTTAATATTACTTATTTTTATATAAAAATCATGACATAAAAAAATTATAAATTTAAATCTTCAATCATGTCATATTATATTTAGTAGTAATATATAATTACTCTATATTTAGTAGTAATATATAATTACTCTAAACCTTCAATGGTATCTCATTAAATATATTCCCACATTCTTGGTTGATTCTTAATTTTAGATAAATCTATTGTAATTAGAAAAGTCAATAAATTCTAATAATTTATGTATTTCCGTTTCTAAGAAGAATTGGGCCGATTAACATTTTTAATCCAAATTTATTTTTGTAGTACATATGTCTCTATTTATTGGTTATGTGTCATTACAAAACTATATTTTCATTCCTAATTATCAAGTTTTGAACATTTGACTTGATACTTTTTTCCTTTGAATTTGTATTATTATTATTGGGGGTCGTTGATTTTTGTTATTATTCTTTTATGATGATTTTATTGTTATTGTTGTTGTTATTATAAAGTAATCTTTTCGTAAAAAATATAATGATTATAATGAATATGTTTCTGATGGCAGGATATAGATTGAATCATTGACTTCATTTCACATCTCATTATCAAAAGGTTAGTGTGTGTGTGTGTGTGTATTTAAAATCATAGAAAGAGCATGTTACTTCTATCTATATAATATATAATAACGACTCCGCATCTGCAAATAGAAAATGATGATTTTCCCGTCTAAATAATATTTACGCTTATAAAAATTAAAAATATAGTATCTGAATAATGAGTTATATGATATGCAAATTAATTTTAAGGGTAAAGGAAAAAAAACACCCGAATTATGTGTCAAATCTCACTTAAATGTACGAATTATTTTTTGGCACAAATACACAACTAAATTATTTAAAAAGTACAATCGGCTCTTTAAACTATTCAAAAAAGAACAAACTGGCATTTGACATTAATACCATTGGTTTTTTCCATTAATTAAAATGTATCAAGCTCAATTCTATCACATATGAATGTCGATTGGACAAAATGAAACCATGGACAAATAACCCACACTTTGGAGTTACAATTATGATTGAATTTGTGTATTGAGATTTAAAATCTAATTTGTAATATAAACCCTTGCCACCGATATTTTTCCATGTATTAGTATATCGTTTGACACTCGATTGACAAACTGATAGTATAACTAGAAAGTCATGACGAGGGCTTTCTAATCATATCACATGACATGGTTTTATCATTCGTATCAATCATAATTAAGTTGAAGAATTTATATGTACTTTATTTAACGGGAAAAACTAGCGGTGTTAAAAGAAAAGTGTGAATTTGATATATTTTGAATAGTTGAGGAGCCCGGTTGTATTCTTTAAATAGTTTAGATGTGTATTTGGGCGAAAAAATAGTTCATACGTCTAGGTAGGATTTGACATATAGTTCAGATATTTATTTGGACCTTTGCCCTAATTTTAATATAAAATTTGATAAATATTGTATGCAATATCTTCCTAAATTAGCAAGACTAATTTCCGAGTTCCATTAAATATATATTGCAGCATTTAGAGGACAATGAATATAAATGATTGCAATGATTTAGAGGGCAATGAATAGAAATTTGCAGCATTTTTTTACATATGTAAAATCAACCATAGAGGAAATTTAATATTAATTAGGGCATTTTTTTTACTGTGTGACATATTTATATTTATGTAATTGCGTTTTAATATTTTTTTGGAAGTAATGTAAAGATATATATACTAATTTATTTTTGTGAAATGCACATCAACACATTCGTAAATAATTAACTTAAATAGTATAAAAGTTCTATCATCGGTGTTGTATATTTGTTAGCATAACTTTATATGTTATAGAACGAAGAATAAAAATGTTTCATTTATATTATGGGTCAAAATTCGTCAGACAAATCAAAATCTGGATCCAAATTCATATTCAGTGACACACATATATAAGTTGGTAAGTGTTTGATCTTCAAGATTGTAGGCTTTAAAAATTCGCTATATAGATTTTAGTGTGAATGTATGTTTCATTTTAATTTTATTAATACTTATAATTTCTAACAAAAATAATAATAAATTTATCTATCTTATCCGTGCATCGCACGGTTGGTCATTCTAGTAATATGTTATAATAGTTCCTGAAATTTCTTGCTAAATTTCCAAGATTTTAATGTAGTTTTCGTCATTTTTTTCAATTTTCTGCGATATTGATATATTAAGAGATATATCCGTAAAATTGAAGTTGTGATATATGGTGCGATATCGATATTTTCATCATTGGTAACCACTATTTGCTTATAATATATTTACTAATCTTTCACTTGCACAACGTGGTTAAATATGATATGATATTTTTTGGTCTACAATCAGTGTCTATTTATGTCTCATTTTTCATGTTTATAAATTTTTGCAATAATTATTTCTCTTAAATTAAAATTTGAAGTGGGAGGATAACAAAATTATATATGTGTATGCGCGCGCGTGTGTTTGTATATAATTTTTTTAATGCATATATCATGCTATATTTACAATATTATTTATATAATTATTATTTATGTGGAATATAAGATAATTGAGTATTTGTGTTCTTAGCAGGGACTAATTTATGATGATTGAAAATATTTTGTTCAGCTCCGGAAAGGAAGAGGCTTGCGGAATCTAAATGGTTATACCTGTTTATTATTCCACATTTTGTTCAACTCTTTGGATGTTGTTTTGGCAATGTCAATAAATTGACACTCTAAAGTTGGAAAAGATTAATTTTTTTGTTTCAGGACTTTGATGGTTCCCAACATACATACGTGGCTCTATCTTATTTGAATCAATTGAATTCGCGAAATGAAATGAAATCCCCAAATTCACTCTTATTTGGAGATTTTTGACCTAAAATAACGCATTTCACATCGTTATTAACGTTCGTTAACGGAAAATAGTTCAGTGACTAATGAAAGGATAAACTTGATACCTTTTAAAAAGTTTAAATATTAATTTGAACCGAAAATTTATTTCGGGGCCAAACTGAGATTTTTGATATAGTAATAAGATCAAATTGGACCTTATCCCATGCAAATATTTATATTTTGTATTTTCAAAAATATATTGAATTAGTTTTACAACATATTAATATATATTCCCTCCGTCTCATTTATATAGTCTATTTTACTATTTTGAGGTGTCCCAATTAAATAGTCTCATAACTATAAATAGTATTATTTTTCATAGTAATATACAAATATACCCTTGGTATGTATTGAAAATTAAATTTTAACCAATTAAATTCTTAAAAGTCATAAATTTTAAATAAGAGTAATAATGGAAGTTAAGCTTTAATGTCCTGTTTTCATAAATATTTTTAATCTACGTGCAAGGATAAAGTGGACTATATAAATGAGACGGAGAAAGTGTGTATATATATACTAGAATAACCCATCGTGCGATGCACGATTGAGATACATGTGATTATTATTATTTTATTATAATATCATACTTAAAATTAAAGGAGTTAATCATCAAATCAAATATTAGAAAAGTGTGAAACACATGATGTTCACTCACAAAATTAAATCTCAGTGATCTAACTAAATAATTATGAGATAGAGAAGGTATATCTATATTATATTAAAGCAAAATCTTTTGCATGGAAAATTCCCGTCCAAAATGCTCTTATCCCACCCAAAATTCATGACTGACGAATCTATTTTATATTTATATATATTATATATGTATTATATATATATATATTATAATATTATATATATCCCAAACTTCATGGCTCACGGTTGGGTTGATTTCTCAACTATATCTATTCTATATTTATATATTATATATAAATTCTGTTTGTACACAATTTGATTTTTTTTAAAAAGCTAAAAACTAAAAAATCTCTTAATCTCTAAATGTTTCACATATTGCCGTATTCATAGGGTTTAGAGGTCTTTCCAGAAAAGACTCTTCAATTCTTATCAATAAAATATTATGCATTCATATTAAAATTAAAATTCTATAAAATCTCCTCTCGGTTCTACTGCAAATTACACTTGCTTCCCAAATTTATTTTGCAGTCATGCCTTCTGTGTGGTCTTTCATTTGCGATTTAGATGACTCAAAGATTGTAATTTCTAAATATATGGAATAAATAAAAATCATATTTGCTTCCCAACTATCGAGCAATACAATATCATTTCCCAGTTTTAGTGCAATAATTGAAAACATGAAAAATCTGAAACTAAAAAAATGGGGATGGGGAAAAAATATAATTTGTGGACCAATACTATCGTTTCATATTAGGCCACGCATCGCGGGCGGGTAAATCTAGTAAATTAAAAAAATAAAATCCTTGTGTTAAACATCTTATGATCGTCTTATGGGTCAAAATATATAAGATTTGTGAAATTTTGGATTCAAATACACATTCAATGATAAATTTGTAATTTTGTTGGACTTTGATCATGTTTGGATTTGGATCTCGACTGTCTTACATATTTTGACCCATAAAGATCATACAAGACTTTCGCAATTAAAATCATTAATGTAAATTAGAAACAAAATATAATTAAAGAAATATAAATAGATGAAATTACAAAAACAATTCATGTTTATACTATATATGAATTTATAACAATAATAATATTTTTTATCAAATTAAATAATCCATGCTACTTGGATGTTCTCTGTTGGTCCCTCGCCATATTTCTTACAATGAAAATGGTCAATTTTGCTCCCCTTTCTTATTAAGGAATGAGTTTTTTAGTCCATGTTTATATTATTTGTGCAAATTGATATATAATTATTTTAAAGGCTTTAACTTGATTTTTTTTAGCTTTTTTAATTCATAAAGATAGACGGGCGGAAGTTAATAACACCCGTTAAAACATACATTTAATTTTCTCACACGCTAACACATATTTTTTATACACATATGAATTAAACATAACTGTTTCAAAAATTGAAGGGATCTACACTTATGGGACGGAGGAAGTATTTGAATGCAATAGATTTTTAAATTTTTAAAAAGATAAATGGTATTGATATTTTTATCTCGCAATGAGACAACTCCAAGGAATGACGATGTCATTTTGACTATGATATTAAATAGCTAATATGATTTTATACAAAATTATAACGAACTTAATATAAATTAAATAGCATTTTTGAATTAAAATCTTTGGGTGGTTGCTATACTATACTTCTGCATATATATATTTTTTAAGATAGAAATTAATCTATTAAATTAATATAAATCTAGTTATTATTTTTTAGGTTATAGTTGATGGTTGTTCCGGAATTCCATGGTCTCTACTATAAATATGAATGTGAGAGTTTCCTCTCATCCAGTTCCTTGCGAATAAAAGGATTCAAAATTGAATTTCGATTAATTTGAATAACTATTAATTAGAATATTTTTATTAAAAAAATTAAGCGGCAAAGTCGTAGCCCTATTTGCTATTGAAATTGAACGGAGTCCTAATCCCACTTCTTTCGTTGAAGAGACATGTGCCCATGCATCAAAAGTAAACCCTTGCTTGCGTATCTCCCCTGCCTAAATGAAATTCTGCCCCACAACTTCAAAACAAATGTTAATTCTTTGGAATTATTCTAATTAAAAGATACATTTAAATATATAATATATCATGCATGCATGCTTCACGTTTAACCATCAATATTCGCCATTTAGATTAAATCGTAAATGAAAATAAAAACCACAAAGAAAATATAACATGGGTTATCCTCAAGTAATGAATGCAAAAATATAAATTTCACGAAAGATAACATTATATTATATTATAAGAAATCATCTAAAATCATAGGAAATTTCAATAATACGAAGGTGAATACATACATGAGCCATTTTACCAAACTCGAATTCAAATTCTATAAATAATGGTTGAGTTTGAGGGTAGAAATCGAACACGCCGACGAACCATGCCTTTCATCAACAAAATCAAAACTTTTGCTAGAAGAGAGATAGCAAATCTGGTTTGTAGTCTTTACAGAGAGAAACAAAAAAAAAAAATCACATAAGAAAACATAAGAATCATATAAATAAATAACATGAAAATATCTCATAGTAAATAAAAACATCATTGATAAAGAACTCGTACCACAATATTTTGATCAAAATTAAATCACAAAAATTTTAAAAAATCATACAAAAAATGGTATCCATGAAAACAGTTTGGTTAAAAAAATGACTTACATCGAACTATAAATGGGAGTCATAAGAAGAAAAAAAAAAAACAGAATAGCTTTGAATATTGGTAATAAAAACACTAAACATATCATTTCAAGGTCCATAGCAAAATACGTTGTGATTTATGCTCACATCTATGTAATAAGCTAATGTTAGAAAGAAGATTTTTAATTATGGAAAAAAAAAACTATTTTATTAAATCATAAAACGAAAATATCTCCACATAAAAATATATATAGTCTTCTAATAAAAATTAGGTAAATTTAAGTTAGATGTTGATCATTAATTCTATCTAACCATTAACGTGACTCTATCTATATAATATAATTATTAAATGTTAAGAAAACATAAAATTGAATTATAATATTTAGATGATATAAGTGGCATTGTCTATATCATAATCTATATAAAAAGAATAATAGATTTTATTTACTTTTTGGGTTTCGATAATTAATTGAAGCTATTTAATGCAGCAAAATATTATGATTTATGCGGATATGTATGCATGATACATATATATACTACACACACATATTAATACTTAATTATTTATACATAAAATAAATATTTTTGATGTAAATAAGATATTTTATTTTTAGGAAGGTGCAAAAGGGCGGGAAAATAATATTTTTCTATTTCGGGACGCGGAGTCGTTATTATATATTATATATATATATATATATATATATATATATATATATATATATATGTAATTTAAGTCAAGAATTTTCCAAACACCTATGGATGTCATATTATGTGTTGATTTTGAATTTATTACAACGCTAATTAATGTAGACTTTAACACTGAATTGAAAATTAATTTATTCAAATGTGTATACGACTATACGTCAAACATAGAATTAAATTGTAATAATTTGCTTGACAATTAATTAACGTCATCTTAATATATACCCACCCGTCCCATTTTAATAGGCTTGCCAATATATAGTCATGTTTTTATATATATTTAGTTACTTTACTAATATATATACCCCTATTTAATATATTTACACTAAATATTAATTTATTATCAAATAAATAAATAATAGTATATTATAAAATTTCTTAATTAATTATCTTTCTCAAATTTTTTCTTAATCTTCGTGAAAAATTCTAATCAACCTGTGAAAATGAGACGGGATTAATACACACGCCTCACTGATATATACGTGTTTTCCACACACTCAAAAGATGGGTGAGTCATCAAGCTGGAAGAAACCAAAAGTATTAAATTAATTATTCCATAAATTCGATTAAAAAAATGGTAGTTGTATCCAGCTAGAATTCAACATCTTATAAGATTAATTTAATTGATGGCCGGCATGTCACGACTCACGAGCAAGCTTTATTTTCTAATTTGGCCATTAGATTATTATTATTATTATTATTATTATTATTATTATTATTTCATCTCTTCACTCTATTCTCTGTCTGTAAGCTGCCATTGATAGAGCTTCGTGCTCGTATCTTCTCTGAGTGGTGAGTGTTCGTGTCATCCAGAGCTCAAGAAAATCTGAGCCTGCCTCTGCTTAGATCCGACGCTCGAGCGTCTTCCGGCGAAGACTGCAACGGTGCCGGAGAATCAGTTGAACCACCTGTGAGTTCCATACCCAACACATCTCCCCTCTTTTCCGTTTCGGCGGAGGTCTCGATCACTCTACTTCCGGAGATGGCTTTTGATGCTGTGGATTCTCTTTTGCACACGATTGAAGGCCTTCTAGATTCTAGCCGTATTTCCGTTGACTCCTCAACTCGAGAGAGCCTACAATCGGCACACGAGCATGCCAGTTCGCTACGAAGCAAACTCAAATGTTGCAGCGAAGGGGTAACGGAAATGGATGAGCTGATAATAATAGAGGAAGCACGCAAATTAGAGGACGCCATTGAAACCCCTCTTTCGACTCTCTTTCTTTCGCCCGCATTCAATCAGTTAAGAGAAGATGTCGATTGCTTTGCCAAAACAGCCGAGGAGATGGAAGAAAACATTGATGAATTATGGGAGCAGAAAGCAGCCAAGATGATTGAAAAATATGTTAAGGAATTATTTTTGCCCAAAGAAGAAAAGGAAGAAGATGAAGATGTTTCGTCAGAGTGTGACATGGTTGGATTATCTGATCAGTTTCTCATGATCAGAAATAGCCTTAATCCTAAGCCATATCGCATGTTTTTAATTGACATGGTAATGTGGATCAGTGGTATGGCGGGTATAGGTAAGACTATGCTTGCTAAGAAGATATATCACGATCCCTCCGTCAAGGCAAACTTCGAGCGTCGGGCCTTTGTTAGGGTTGGCCAAGAGTTTCGCATAAAAGAAGTTTTGCAAGCTATTGCTGCACAACTAGATCCTGACTGCGAGGAAATTGTTATGAAACTAGATGAGGATTTATCCGAATGTTTCTTCAGAATTGTAACAGTTAGAAAATCTCTAATTGTGTTGGATGATGTGTGGGACAATGCTTTTCTCGATCTGCTAAGAGAAATAAGGTGTCTTCATGAAGATTTCGGAAGTCGGATCTTGGTTACAAGTAGAAATAGAGTACATGTTAATTGGTACTGTGATTGTTATGATTTAAAAATGCGACTGATGAATGAAGAAGAAAGTTGGGAACTTCTAAGGAGGAATGTGTTTGGTGATTTGGAGTCATCATGTCCACCTCAACTTGTGAAACCTGGGAAGAAGATTGCGGAGAAATGTGAAGGCCTTCCACTTCTCATCATCGCGGTTGCCCCCGTACTCCTCTCCAAAGCCCAGAAGAATTTGGAAGATTGGAACAGAGTAGCAGAAAAACCAAAATTAGTTATGGAGGAAGCATGTGATCAAATCTCAGAGGTACTCCTATCAAGCTATCACCAACTAAGTGAAGAATCAAAACTGTGCTTTCTCTATATTGCTGCTTTTCCTCTAAGTTATAAAGTCCGGTGTTCCAGGATCATCAACTTATGGTGTGCCGAGAGATTTAATTACTTGCATGTTTTTCGTACATTAGTTGAAAAAATTTTTGTCACGGTTCACCAGGAAGGTGGGAAGTGGATGAATGGTAAAGCTAAATCTTGCAGCCTCCATTGTGCCTATTGGTATGTGAGTAAAAGAGTAGCAAAGAATAACAAATTTCTCTATACCATAGATAGTTATGAAGATGGTTTGGACAAATGTGTAGAAAGCCATCGTCGTCTTGCCATCCATACAAACGTCATGTTTGCCATCAAAGAGGTACATAACAAAATCGCATCTGTTCCAACTATACGTTCTTTGCTGTGTATGGGGCCATATCATCAATATCAAGTGCCAATATGTTGGGAGTGGAGGCTGTTAAGGGTACTCGACGCTCTTTCAATCCGTTACTACGAATTCCCATTTGAGGTAGTGAAACTGATTCGGTTAAGGTACCTGGCCCTCACTTGTAATGCAGACATCCCTCCTTCCATATCCAAATTGTGGAACCTTGAGTTCTTGATTGTCCATCAACATGTGAGCATTAAACATGTTGTTGCAGTTTCTGAATCATATGTGCCTGTGGAGATATGGGATTTGCAAGAACTGCAGCATCTTGAAATCATTGGAAGAAACCTACCCGATCCTCCTCATCCTGGTGCAGTTTTACCTAATCTTACAAAACTTTTAGGTGTTGGAGTTGGGAGTTGTACCAAATCAGTTCTTGGAAGTATCCCTAAGTTAGAGAAGTTAAGAATTCAAATTGAGTTGGCGCCCAATGCTGCTGAAATCTTAAGTGGCTTTGATCATATTTCTTGCCTCCGTGAACTTGAATCACTTCAAAGTGTGGTTATGAACCCTACACTCTCGCGTCCACCTCCGCCTCTTTCAGTTTCCTCATATAGTCTAATGAAGTTGAGTTTGAGCGGGTTTGGTTATCCTTGGGAAGACATGAGCAAGATTGCTCATTTACCATATCTTAATGTGCTCAAATTGCAGAGCTTCGCCTTTCGAGGAGAAAAGTGGGAAGTAGAAAAAATGGAATTCTGCAAACTTGAGTATCTTTTGATTGAAGATACCGATCTTGTGCAGTGGACAGCCAGAGATGGAACCGATTGCTTCATGAGGCTTTTGCGGCTATGAATGAAAAACTGCCACAAATTACAACAGATCTCCTTCTCTCGCTTCTCATTATATTCTAGTGTAAATATTGAACTGATTGACTGCAACCCCTTAGCTGAGAAACAATTGTGTGATGCCGAAGCTGGTAAAGTCACTGCAAATTATTCATGGAAGGAAGAGAAGGGCGTGAAGATATTATGATTTCATTTCCAAATTAAATGCTGTTTCAAAAGGTTAGCTGTCATTCTATTCTCTTTCTATCTCTAGCTACCTAGTATGAGTATCCAAACTTTTCTTAAGACAATTAAAACAGTGGCTAATGTTCTTGGATATGATGTTATTAGCTTTCGCATGGTGGGGCATTCAAGGCTAAATGGAGCGATCGACTCAAATTTGAGGTTCAATTCTTATCTTCTTGTTCATTTTTATTTTGGGTGAAAGAAAATCGTTGTTATTTGTAAGTCTACTTTAAATCATTCCAAACTTGAATAATTGTGTAATCACGCATGGTTATTGCATTATTTTTGTACGTAGAATTATTAGTTGTATTGTTGATTGCATAAAAATTATTGGTAATACGAAAATAATAAGAGACATTTTAGGTATTTCATTTCCTCCTTTAATTTGAATCATGTATTAAAATAAAAATCACATTCCTAAAAATAATAAGTCCAACTTTAATTTCCCGCCAACCAAACGGATATTTGTATATATATTTATGGCGATTTCCAAATCTTCAATATTTATAGATCGTAAATAAAATAGAGTAGTGATTTTCAGGCAGAATCTGACTAGCCAGAATATTATATTATTTTTAATAATTAATTAATTTAATTAATAAAACACTAATTATTCAATAAATTTACATTGATACCCTCCATAATAATTAGGGTAACTCTATATGCGCTTCAATTCAGAAGAAATCGAAGATGGAAAGAAAATAAAGAAGTGAAGAAAAGAAAGAAGATGAAGCTGCGCCCCTTTCTTCCGATCCGCTTCTAGAGTGATTTTAATAATTAATTACAAATCATTAATTTCATGATAGAAGGATAATATAGTAAAAACATAACATTTAATAATTAACATAATTAATTTATTAATAATACAGTTTTATTAATCATCAAAAAATTAGATTCTAGCTAGCCAGAATCTGGCTGGCTAGCATTATTCAATAAAATATTGCAATTAAATTCGAATATCTAATATTAGCATACGTCTTCTTTATGCGTAATTGTGCAATGTGGAAACAAAAGAAGATAACAAACGCCCACACCATTTAATTTTAATAAAATAGAAATAACCCAGCCTACGAAGTTTCCTGTTTTTTCATTAGCTATTGCACTCTTTATTAAATTAAAAGGTATCGCCTATTTCGGGTTTTCTTTTTTTTTCTTTTTTTTTGTCTTCTAATTTCCAGTTAACCAGATCAACGCGTATTGACCGTCTAATTAGTGCACAATGTTTAATTATTAAGTGAAATTCATAGATTGAATTTCTCATGTGATTAGTGGATTACTATCACATAAGAACATAATTTACCCACAGGGCACCTAGATAGTAATAGTGAATTTCTCCTTCTCGCATAAACGAAGAAAAAACCCATAAAATTTTCGTATTGCATGCAAACACAAACAAGATTTTGTATAAACTTAAAAGAAAGGTCACAAAGTAATTCAATAAGATTTCTTGTTTGCTAGACAATATGGTATAAAGTGGTTTTACTGTATAAGATATCAATATCATATTTGTTTTTGTGTATTAAAATATATGTATTAATAATATAGTGTTTTCTTAGATGTATTAGATTATCTATAAAATTTCTTTTCCCAAAATATCATTTAATTAGTTAACATATATTGTGTGAATATTCTATAATAAGATTTTTAATTAATATATGCAAGGTTATTTTAGTCTGTAATTTTTAATAATTATGTATGGTATTATATATCTCACCTGCAGTGTGTGATATGTTATACCATATAAATGGTTAACACATGTCGGACTCTTGTATAATCATTAGCTTTAATATTGCTAGCAAATATAATATCAGAGTGACATAGGTATTTATCACACCCTTATAGAGCGTTTATTTTAAGGGATATATTAGATAGATAAAAATAATATATCATAACCCACCACATATACGAGTATCAAAATAATAAATAACCAAGATGATTATTTCGTTTAGATTAATACAAAAATTTTATTTTTCATTTGGGCTTAGATTTTACGTCACGATTATTTCAGCATATTATATTTACTATTATGGGCTTATAATTTTTGACACCTTATGGATAAGTATTTCATCTTATCGAGTTCATGTTGTTATGGTATCGATATGATCAGAAAATCAAATTACCATATCGTATCGTGGTTCGTGTAAATCTGATAACATGACAAAAATTATCCACGATCACATATCACACAAAAAATTATACATTTATTATTCCAATTTTTCTTTGTTTTATATATTATTTTAATGAATTATATTTATTACTCTAATTTTTTAATTATTGTGCTGTTGCGGTATTATCGTGTTCGTGTCAGACATATTTTTATAATGTCATGTTCGTATTTGGTATTATCTCGTTATCATATCGATACGAAATACGACATGATAACACGAATTGCCAACCTTATACCATTGGGTTTGTGAACTATTACACGAAAGTAAGATGAATATCTCAAATAGCAACTAAGGATTTCCGTACCACCCAAACAAATAATAAGTACAAATATTGTAAATCAATTTTAACAACAAATTATATATACATAAATTATGAACCAGAGAATTTCATCCCAAATCAGTACAAGCATCATCAAGTTAAAATATGAAAACATGACAACCTAATTACAACTGCAGTAACAATTATTAATGTTCAAGAACATTAAAACTCACACACAAAACACACAACAAATTACTAAACAAATCCTCACTCCTACTAAACTAACACAACATGATCAACTTCAACATCAACATCATGGAACACTAAACCAAACTCTAAAATCCAAATCACATAACTCTACAACTACTCGTGTTCTCATCGCTGAACATATGGCTACCAGCATGATCACCGCCGTCGTACGGCGCCGCCGCCGCCGCCCCATAGTTGTAGTAATACCCGGTGCTCGGCGGCACAAACGGACTCCGATTAAACAGCATCTGCGGCTGCTGGAAACCATGCATGTTTTGCAATCCCATATAAGCGTTCGAACCACCCCCGTTGAACGGAAAACCGCCTCCCGCCATCGCCGGAAAACCCCCACTCCCTCCCAAAACGCCACCCCCACTTCCATGGAAGCCACCAAAACTCATCATACTACTAATGTCGTTTCCCCATCTCCCACCACCATGCATGTTCGTGTTCGTGCCCGTGTTCGTGCCACCCTGCTGCAGCTCATTCTTCATCTTCAGAGCCGCCATCGTCTTCTGATCCACCGGAATATTCTGCCCTGCAACACTATTCCCTTTCTTACCAGCCTTGTTCCCGCCATTGCTGGAAACCGCCGCCGCCGCCGCCATTAGTCCGCCATTGCCTTTCTTAGCACTCGCTTCGGCTTGGTGCTTGAGCAGAGCCAGCTGATTGATCTTCTCCCTTATGCGCTGCATCTCATGATCTTCCTGCTCCTCGTCGTCGCCGCCGTCGAAACAGAGGCCTTCGAGATCGAAGGGGAATTTCTGCTTGCTTTTGAGGGATGATTCATGGTTCTTGCTGGAGTTTGGTTTCTTACCTTTATTAGCAGTGCTGTCATCTTTGTTAGAAGCAGTTTTCTGTTTCTGGTTTTGGTTTTGGTTTTGATTTTGGTTTTGGTTAGTTTTGTGAGACCAGATCTCAGCATGTTTCCCAGCTCTCACCAATTTCTTAACAAGTATTGCAGAATCCACACTGCCAGAAACAGTCACCTTCTGTTGTTCTTCATCTATGTTTACTTGGTACACACCTAAATCGAACACGATAAACGAACATCGTTAGCACACGAGATCCTCTAATCCACTTTACGATAAACAAATATCGTTAGCACACGAGATCCTCTAATCCACTTCAGGATAAACGAATATAGTTATCACACGAGATCCTCTAGTTCACTTTATGATAAACGAATATCGTTAGTATACGAGATCCTCTAATCCAATTTATGGCACGTTTCGTGTCCAAACAGTAAAATTAAGCAGTAAATTCAATTATTATTTCAGGCCCGACAACATGAATATACAACTAAAATTTACTGTCTCATTAAAATATATTATTTCCACATATGTAAATATTGAACATGGACACAACACACACACTAACACAAAAGGAACATAAATTTTGTTTTAAAAAAATAAAAATTGAAGGAAACAAAACAAGAAACATTAAAAATAAGACAGCCCATTTCAGGGAAGTTAAGGGAAAATGCTGTAGCATAAATAATAAAAAAGAAAAAAGAAAAAAAAAACCTTCGATTCTCTGAAGAAGTTTTTTCACTTTCTGCTTGCATCCATCACAATGTATGTTAACTCTGAGCACACAGTTCTGTAATTAAAAAGAAAACAAGAAAAATGCAGAAAAAATTAATCTTCATGGATAAAACGTTGGGTAAAAAGAAACAGAAAATGTTATTACACAGAAGTTAATTACCTGGATTTTGAGGAGTTTAAAGTCTTCATCTTTAGTCATTTCTTGAATGGTGAGATCTGCTACAAAAAGAGACAAAGAAATGTAGAAGAAGAAGATACTGGAAGATTTTGTTGAAAGGCTGTCTATTTATTATAGTTTAAGAATGCGGTTTATGAATGAAGAAGAAAGTTAGAAGCTTCTAAAGAGGAATGTGTTTGGTGATTTGGAGTCATCATGTCCACTTCAACTTGTGAAAGCTGGGAAGAAGATTGCGGAGAAATGTGGAGGTCTTCCTCTTCTGATCATCACAGTTGCCCCGTACTCCTCTCCAAAGCCCAGAAGAATGTGGAAGATTGGAACAGAGTAGCTGAAAAACCAAAATTAGTTTTGGAGGAAGCATGTGATCAAATCTCATAGGTATTCTTATCAAGCTATCGCCAACTAAGTGAAGATTCAAAACTGTGCTTTCTCTATATTGCTGTTTTTCCTCTAAATTATATAGTCCGGTGTTCCAGGATCATCAACTTATGGTGTGCTGAGAGATTTAAATACTTGAAGGTTTTTCTTACATTACTTAAAAAAAATCTTGTCATGGTTCATGAGGAAGGTTGGAATTGGATTGATGGTAAAACTAAAGCTTGCAGCCTCCATTGTGCCTATTGGTATGTGAGTAAAAGGGTAGCTAAGAATAACAAATTTCACTTTACCATAGATAGTTATGAAGATGGTTTGGACAAATGTGTAGAAAGCCATCGTCGTCTTGCCATCTATAAGAACGTCATGTTTTCCATCAAAGAGGTGCATGACAAAATCGCATCTGTTCCAACTGTACGTTCTCTGCTATGTACGGGGCCATATCATCAATATCAAGTGCCAATATGTTGGGAGTGGAGGCTGCTAAGGATACTCGATGCTCTTTCAATCCGTTACTATGAATTCCCAATCGAGGTAGTGAAACTAATTCGGTTAAGGTACCTGGCCCTCACTTGTAATGCAGGTATCCCTCCTTCCATATACGAATTGCTGAACCTTGAGTTCCTGATTGTTCATCAACACGTGAGCATCATATGAGCCGTTGCAGCTGAGTCATATGTGCCTGTGGAGATTTGGGATTTGCAAGGGCTACAACATCTTGAAATCATTGGAAGAAACCTACCCGATCCTCCTCAACCAGATGCAATTTTACCCAATCTTACAAAACTTTTAGGTGTTGGAGTTGGGAGCTGTACCAAAGCAATTCTTGAAAGTATCCCAAAGTTGAAGAAATTAAGAATTCAAATTGAGTTGGCGCCCAATGCCACTGAAATCTTTAGCGGCTTTGATCATATTTCTTGCCCCACGAACTTGAATCACTTCAAAGTGTCGTGATGAGCCCTGCACTCTTGCGTCCACCTCCGCCTCCACATCAATCTGAACATCAATATGAATCAGATTGGGAAAGTGAACCACTTTATGGCGCAAAATTTGAAGTTACTGCAAATTATTCATGGATTAAGGAAGAGAAGGGCATCAAAGACGTTGTGTAGCTGTTTTTGTATTTTTTAAAATACAAAACTGTGGATAATATTCTTGGATATGATGTTATTAGCTTTCTGCAATAATGTGTGCTGATGTTGTGTAATTTGTTCCTAGCTGATCTATATTTAAGTTTTTTTTAATAACATTTTAGGTGATATATTACTCTATAATGTGTGCTGATGTATTCACTCTTGCCTTTTTTGCAGAACTATTTCATAAACTCTTGCATCTCCTAATTAAACTTTTTTTGCTTTCAAAATTAATTAGCTCTGTTTAGAAGTTTGATGAGTGGTTTCCAATTTGTGTGATGATGATGAACATGAAGTTGATGGAAATACTGATGAAGAAGATTGAGATGATTTATGAAGCCTTCAACTACCCAAGAAGTGAGAAGTGTTCAATTCATGTGTTGGCCATTTTCATGCATGCACAGCTTATTCTTGATTACTACTATTTATTCTTATAAACTTTTTTTCTTTATCTTTTTGTAATTAGAATTCTTTTTATATTTGAAATCAATAGAATATATTTATTTCCGTATTAGATGTTTGCCGGTCATTTTCAATTTCAATTTTCCTAATTAAAATTGAAAATTACAAAATGTAAATAGGGATAAGGTATAATTTGGTCCTACTATTATATTCAAAATCTCAGTTTGGTCCTGAAACAAAATTTTACCCCAAATTGATCCTTAAATTTTTTAAAAGTTATCGAGTTCATCTTTCTGTTAGTCCCTGAACTATTTCCCTCCAACGGATGTCAATAATGACGTGAAATACGTTATTTAGGTTAAAAAACCTCAACTTCGATTTCTCAAGGTAATTAGGGTTGGGGAAAAAAAATATAAACTTCTATTTCTCAATTAGAGTTCTGAATTACAGTACAATCCATTAGAAATTCACCACTCTACACATTTCGGAGAGTTTCACTCCTCTTAAAAGTGGACAATGAGTTGTAATTGTATTCCCTACTTTTGAGAAGGCTGGTGAGTGATCCCAACACCAAGAATTATCTCCAGCAGCCCGCTTTTGTGAAGATGGTATAGGATATGCTGAAGAACCCTAACAGTTTGAACTTGAATTTGAAGGATGCCAGGGTTATGAAGGCATTGTGGGTTTTGTTGAACTTGAAGTTCCAATCGAGGGGCCCGAGGAGGATGCGTAGATATGATGTCGTCGGTGGTAGATCTCCGAAAAGGAAGAGGCCTACAGAATCTAAATGGTTATACATGTTTATTATTGCACATTTTGTTCGGCTCTTTGAATGTTGTTTTGGCAATGTCAATAAATTGACACTCTAAAGTTGGAAAAGATACATATTTTTCTGTTTCAGGGGCTTTAATGGTTCCCAAAATACAAATGTGATTCTTTCTTATTTTAATTAATTGAATTCACGAAATAAAATGAAATCCCCAAATTCGCTCTTTAATTTGGGGATTTTTGACCTAAATTACGCATTTCACATCGTTATTAACGCCCGTTAACAGAAAATAGTTCAGGGACTAATAGAAGGATAAACTTGATACCTTTTAAAAAGTTTAAGGATAAATTTGGACCGAAATTTTATTTCGGAACCAAACTGAGATTTTTGATATAGTAGTAGGACCAAATTAGACCTTATCCCATTTAAATATTTATATTTTGTATTTTCAAAAAATATTTTGAATTTACAGTGTATATATATATATATAACTTAGTCAACAATTTTCCAGACACCTACTGGCCTACATATGTACTATGTGTTGATTTTGAATCTATTACGACGCTAATTAATGTAGACTTTAACACTGAATTGAAAATTAATTTATTCAAATGTGTATATGTCAAACATAGAATTAAATTGTAATAATTTGCTTGACAATTAATCAACGTCATCTTGATATATACCCACTCGTCCCATTTTAATAGGCTTGCCAATATATAGTCATATTTTTATGTATATTTAGTTAATTTATCAATATATATACCCCTATTTAATAGGTTTACATTAAATATTAATTCATTGTCAAATAAATAAATAATGACATATTATGAAATTTCTTGATTAATTATCTTTCTCAAATTTTTTCTTAATCTCCGTAAAAAAATCTCAATCAGTCTGTTAAAATGGAACGGGATTAATAAACTCAAAAGATGGGCGACTCATCAAGCCGGAAGGAACCAAAACTATTAAATTAATTATTCCTTAAATTCCATTAAAAAAATGGTAGTTGTATCCAGCTAATTATTATTATTATTATTATTATTATTATTATTATTATTATTATTATTATTATTATTATTATTATTATTTCAGAAAAAGGAGAAGAAAAACATCATGTTGTAATATTGTGTCCCACTCTCTCTCTCTCTCTCTCTTCAATCTCTGTTCTCTCTCTTTGTAAGCTGCCATTGATAGAGCTTCGTGTCATCCAGAGCTCAAGAAAACCTGAGCCTGCCTCTGCTTAGATCCGACGCTCGAGCGTCTTCCGGCGAAGACTGCAACTGTGCCGGAGAATCAGTTGAACCACCGGTGAGTTCCATACCCAACACATCTCCCCTCTTTTCTGTTTCGGCGGAGGTCTCGATCACTCTACTGCCGGAGATGGCTTTTGCTGCTGTGGATTCTCTTTTGCACACGATTGAAGGCCTTCTAGATTCTAGCCGTATTTCCGTTGACTCCTCAACTCGAGAGAGCCTACAATCGGCACGCGATCATGCTAGGTCGCTACGAAGGAAAATCGAAAGCTGCGGCGAAGGGGTAACGGAAATGGATGAGCTGATAATAATAGAGGAAGCACGCAAATTAGAAGACGCCATTGAATTCCCTCTTTCGACTCTCTTTCTTTCGCCCTCATTCAATCAGTTAAGAGAAGATGTCGATTGTTTTGCCAAAACAGCCAAGGAGATGGAAGAAAACATTCAGGAATTATGGGAGCAGAAAGCAGCCAAGATGATTGAAGAATATGTTAAGGAATTATTTTTGCCCAAAGAAGACGAGGAAGAATATGAAGATGTTTCGTCAGAGTGTGACATGGTTGGATTATCTGATCAGTTTCTCGAGATCAGAAAATTCCTTGATCCTGAGCCTTTTCTCATGTTTCCAAGTAAAATGGTAGTGTGGATGAGTGGTATGGCGGGTATAGGTAAGACTATGCTTGCTAAAAAGATTTATCACGATCCCTCTGTCAAGGCAAATTTCGAGAGTATTTGTATGGAGCTAGATGGGTATTTATCCAAATGTTTCTTCAGAATTGCAACAGTTAGAACATCTCTAATTGTGTTGGATGATGTGTGGGATAGTACTTTTGTCGGTCTGTTAACAGGAATAGGAGGTTTTCATGAAGATTTTGGAAGTCGGATCTTGGTTACAAGTAGAATACATGTTGATAAGTTCAGTGGTTGTTATGATTTAAAAATGCGACTGATGAATGAAGAAGAAAGTTGGGAACTTCTAAGGAGGAATGTGTTTGGTGATTTGGAGTCATCATGTCCACCTCAACTTGTGAAAGCTGGGAAGAAGATTGCCGAGAAATGTGAAGGTCTTCCTCTTCTGATCATCGCGGTTGCCCCCGTACTCCTCTCCAAAGCCCAGAAGAATGTGGAAGATTGGAACAGAGTAGCAGAAAAACCAAAATTAGTTATGGAGGAAGCATGTGATCAAATCTCAGAGGTACTCCTATCAAGCTATCACCAACTAAGTGAAGAATCAAAACTGTGCTTTCTCTATATTGCTGCTTTTCCTCTAAATTATATAGCCCGGTGTTCCAGGATCATCAACTTATGGTGTGCCGAGAGATTTAATTACTTGCATGTTTTTTATACGTTGAGTAAAGCAAATCTTGTCACGGTTCACCAGAAAAATTGGTGGGGTAATCCTACAGTTTGTAGCCTCCATTGTGCCTATTGGTATGTGAGTAAAAAGGTAGCAAAGAATAACAAATTTCTCTATACTATAGATAGTTATGAAGATGGTTTGGACAAATGTGTAGAAAGTCATCGTCGTCTTGCCATCCATACGAATGTCATGTTTGCAATCAAAGAAGTGCATAACAAAATTGCATTTGTTCCAACCGTACGTTCTCTGCTATGTACGGGGCCATATCATCAATATCAAGTGCCAATATGTTGGGAGTGGAGGCTGCTAAGGGTACTCGATGCTCTTTCAATCCGTTACTACGAATTCCCAATTGAGGTAGTGAAACTAATTGGGTTAAGGTACCTGGCCCTCACTTGTAATGCAGATCTCCCTCCTTCCATATCCAAATTGTTGAACCTTGAGTTCTTGATTGTCCATCAACACGTAAGCAACAAACACGTTGTTGCAGTTTTTGAGTCGTATATGCCCGTGGAGATATGGGATTTGCAAGAACTGCAGCATCTTGAAATCATTGGAAGAAACCTACCCGATCCTCCTCATCCTGGTGCAGTTTTACCTAATCTTACAAAACTTTTAGGTGTTGGAGTTGGGAGTTGTACCAAAGCAGTTCTTGGAAGTATCCCAGAGTTGAAGAAATTAAGGATTCAAATTGAGTTAGCGCCCAATGCTGCTAAAATCTTAGGTGGCTTTGATCATATTTCTTGCCTCCATGAACTTGAATCACTTCAAAGTGTGGTTATGAACCCTACACTCTCGCGTCCACCTCCGCCTCTTTCAGTTTCCTCATCTAGTCTAAGGAAGTTGAGTTTGAGCGGGTTTGGTTATCCTTGGGAAGACATGAGCAAGATTGCTCATTTACCATATCTTGAAGTGCTCAAATTGCAGAGCTTCGCCTTTCGAGGAGAAAAGTGGAAAGTAGAAGAAAAGGAATTCTGCAAACTTTACTATCTTGTGATTGAAGATACAGATCTTGTGCAGTGGACAGCCAGAGATGGAACCGATTGCTTCATGAGGCTTTCACGGTTAAGAATGAAAAACTGCCACAAATTACAACAGATCTCCTCCACTTGCTTCTCATTATCGTCTGTAGCTATTGAACTGATTGACTGCAACCCCTTAGCTGAGAAACAATTGCGTGATGCCGGATGTGAAAGATATACTGCAAATTATTCATGGAAGGAAGAGAAGGGGGTGAAGACATTATGATTTCATTTCCAAGCTGTTTCAAAAGGTTAGCTGTCATTCTATTCTCTTTCTATCTCTAGCTACCTAGTATGAGTATCCAAACTTTTTTAAGACAATTAAAACAGTGGCTAATGTTCTTGCCTTCTTGGATATGATGTTATTAGGTTTCGCATGGTCGGGGCATTCAAGGCTAAATGGAGCGATCGACTCAAATTTCAGGTTCAATTCTTCTAGATCGGGCATTCTTCGCATGTTTTAATTATGTTATTCTAGGGCATGAAATGTGAATTTGGGGACAAATTGAAAGGTCTGCTCCGCCCATATATTTATAGATCGGGCGACAGATAATGGACAATTCCGTCACCTGTTAATATTAATTAAAAGAAAAAAGAAAAATCTGAAATTTGGCGACGGAATTTTCTGAAATTCGGTCGCTTTATCCGTAACCCGTTGTGGGCGGGAATTAAAATTGTTTCGATTTTTTTTTTATTTTTACTATAAAAATTAATTCAAATAACAATATTATATATATATATATAAACCATATACTATTAACATTTTAATTTAATAAAATAAAAAATATAATTTAACACATGCAATTATGAATTCAACATCATAGATTGATTAGAAGTATTGAAGCTTTCAGTCATGAAGAACCTTCTTCAACACATCAACATATAGTTGAAAAACATTGAACAAATTTCAGAATTTGGGGGGAAAAAACACAAGAATTGCTGCAGTAATTAGTAAGGAATTGCACTCACTAACATCAATCAAAAATTCCAAATCAATAAACTCAAAAAAATAATTTTATGGGTGTCCTAATCATACCATGCCTAATTCTAGAACAAACAAACAAATAAATAAATATAATTCTAGGGCCAAAATGTCACTCTAGACTCAATCGAGCTCATCAGTGTATATATTTATATATATAAATACATCAATTAACATGCATTGGTAGCGTGTGTGAGAAAGAGATGAATGCTTAATGACATTTTATATATAGTTGATAGTATTTACTATTTACTTTTGAGATACAATCGCCTTCCTTGGATGCCCTCTTCCACGTTTCTCCATTTTTCTACTCTCTCTCTCTGCAGTCGTTCTTTCTCTCTTAGTAGTCATTCTTTTTTCCCCTTTGTATATATATAAACCCTATACCCTAATTAACCCTTGAAACACTACACATGCAATAACTAACTCTACAACCAATCATACATTAATCGTTTAAATTCTTACATACAATTTCACATCTAATATTTGATTTATAGAATTTGTAAAAATCTTATATTTATATTAAAATTTTCTTTTATGTAATTAATTAATTACAATTTACATATCATCTTATTAATTTTTTAAATTTGAAAATAAAATATTTTTTAATTTACTCCAAAAAATATTGTCTCACTTAAAATGTAAAAAACAATTAATTAATAAATTAAAAAAACCAATCGAAATTGAAATTAAAAATGAAAAAAAAATCCAAAGAAGGCGACGGAATATTTCCATCGCCATTTTATAAAATTAAAGGTGAAAAAAAAAGAAAAAAGGCGACGGAATATGTCCGTCGCCTTATTATTCGGAAAAATAAAAAAAATTAAATAAGGCGACGGAAACATTCCATCACCTAATTTTTTTCAGAATTAAAAAATAATAATAAAAAAAACATAAGGCGATGGAAACAGTCATTCGCCCCATGTGGCGACGGCATTTCCGTCTCTAATTTCGTCGCGATATTGTTCCGTCGCCTTTCCATCGCCCATGTTGACAGAATGTATTCTGTCGTCATTTCCGTTGCCCGAAAATTGTTTTCTTGTAGTGTAAACATCCAGTTGATGGACGCATTGCAGCTTAAAAATCACTCTTGTGTTCTTATTTAGCAGTTATTATGATATAGTGATTTTAGTTCAGTGTTGATTGGTGATGCAGATATAATAATATAGGTGAGACCCAGTGTGGGATCTTAAATACATGGATATGCAATTTGTAGTACCTTAAAAAAATAGGAATCGATCATAATGTGCTTACCTAAAACCACAGTTCTCATTATTGCTTCCCCAACAAAAAATCTACAGAGAATTCATTGCCACATTCAGAAACTTACTAGCTAGCTGATAATATAAAATGAAAAGAAGATAAGGAAATTTATATTTTGCAGTGAACCAAGAATAACAAGTGTTAGACTACATAATTTATTTATTTCATAAGGCCACAAAAATAACAGGAGTGTTATAAAATGGGGGATAGAGTTTATGCATTCAAATTTAAAAATTCATAATTGGCATAGAAAATAAGGGTGGAATTTTAACTAAAATTATATGAAGGATAATAGTGTCATTTTACATTAAAATTCCATTAAATTATATTTTAGTGCGTGAACAATTTGTGCTATTTAGTACTGTTCATTTAAAAATGTCGTAATTGGTAACATTTGCGAACGTCATAAATAAGTCAAGTACCAGATAATTAACAATGTCAACATTTTTTTCGAGACTTAGGAATGTTGTATTATGTGTTGATTTTGAATCTATTACGACGCTAATCAATGTCGACTTTGACATTGGATTGAAAATTTATTGAAATGGGTATATGCCAGGCACATAATTAAGTTGTAATAATTTGTTTGTTACTTAATTAATGTCATCTTAATATATACACAATTTTGTAGTTAAGGAATGGTTTAATACACACAATTATTGATATATACATGTTTCCCACAAGCTCAAAAGATGAGTGACTCATCAAGCTTTAATTTCTAACTAGTATTTCTCTTGTGCGATGCACAAATAATTATTTTTTTCGATTTGTAATATCATCTTTAGTTTGAATTCTATATGTTGTATTCAAATTTTAAAAATCAATAAATCAGTATGCACATACATTAATAAGTAGATAAGAAGATAAATTTCGTGTAGTTACGACAAACAAAAAGAAAATTAAGTTTTATTAAATAAATGAAAATCCATGTTAGAAAAGATCAATTTGGAATTTTCCAAAGGCACAATTTTATAAATAACAATGCATAATTGTCCACAATTAAAAATCATTTAATTTTTTTGAATATATAACATATTTTTTATTATTGTTCTGTTAGCTCTTCATGATCTTTTATAATAAATATTTAGTAGTGGCGGTGGATATTAAGTGAGAGTATTGAAGTGGAGAAGGTGTAGATTTCTAATTTTTACCTTTCTTTTCTAAATTTAAAGAATATGTACACGGCAAAGATTTCATAATATCAACAACAACAGTTCATTTTTTTCATGGAAGTGTAATTATATTTATTTAAATATTATTTAGTTTTTTTTTGCCTCTTCATAATCTTTCATGCATATTAAATATTTGTTAACGGAAGTGGATATTAAGCTAGAGTATTTAAAGAGAATGTGTACAATTCTATTTTTTTTTTCTTTATTTTCTTTCCCTTCTAAATTTAGACAACATATACAATTTCTAAAATTTTAAATTATTACAATCTTTCATGAACTTTGGTATTATAATCATTGCAATCATTATAAATTTTAAATACATTTGAGACCACGAAAAAAAAAAAGATCAATTGAATTTAAGGTTTTGAAAAAAAAAAGACTTAAAAAAAGAAAATAAAAAATTGAACGAAAAAAAAAGAAAGAAAAAACGATTGAATTTTAGTTTTTGAAAAAAAGATTAAAAAAAAGAAATAGAAAGGGGAACTTTTGGGTCAAACATTAACCGATATATAGTTTAATTATTCAATAAATAGACAGACAGATATATAGATAGATATGGCCATTAGATTAATCTCAACAAATTATTATTATTATTATTTCAGAAAAAGGAGAACAAAAACATGTTGTAATATTGTGTCCCACTCTCTCTCTCTCTCTTCACTCTCAATTCTCTCTTCATATCTTCTTTGTGTGGTGATTGGTGAATGAGTAGCCTGATGGTAGTTATATCCAGCTAGAATTCAATAATTGTTAATAATAATTTCAGAAAAAGGAGAAGAAAAACATATATTGTGCCCCACTCTCTCTCTCTCTCTTCACTCTATTCTCTCACTTTGTGAGCTTTCATTGATAGAGCTTCGTGATCATATCTTCTCTGTGTGGTGAGTGAGTAGCCTGGTGCTGTGCCTAGGGCAGGTGAGTGTTCGTGTCACTGGATCGGAGCTCAAGAAAACCCGAGTCTGCCTCTGCTCGGATCCGACGTCTTCCGGCGAAGACTGCAACGGTGCCGGAGAATTAGGTGATTTCCATACCCAACACATCTCCCCTCTTTCCTCCACCACCACCACCTCCTCTCAATAATCCCAACACGTCTACTTCTGTGACCCAGATCTTTTCCGTTTCGGCGGCGGCCGGCGGAGGGCTCGATCACTCTACTTCCGGAGATGGCTTTTGCTGCTGTGGATTCTCTTTTGCACACGATCGAAGACCTTCTAGATTCTAGCCGTACTTCCGTTGACTTCTCAACTGAATCGGCATACGAGCATGCCAGTTCGCTACAATCGGCACGCGATCATGCTAGGTCGCTACGATGGAAAATCGAAAGCTGCAGCGAAGGGGTATCGGAAATGGATGAGCTGATAATAATAGAGGAAGCACGGAAATTAGAAGACGCCATTGAAATCCCTCTTTCGACTCTCTCTCTTTCGCCCGCATTCAATCAGTTAAGAGAAGATGTCGATTGCTTTGCCAAAACAGCCGAGGAGATGGAAGAAAACATTGATGAATTATGGGAGCAGAAAGCAGCCAAGATGATTGAAAAATATGTTAAGGAATTATTTTTGCCCAAAGAAGAAAAGGAAGAAGATGAAGATGTTTCGTCAGAGTGTGACATGGTTGGATTATCTGATCAGTTTCACGAGATCAGAAAATTCCTTGATCAGCCAATTAATATCTATTGCGGGAAGCCTAGTGAAATCATAGTGTGGATGAGTGGTATGGCGGGTATAGGTAAGACTATGCTTGCTAAAAAGATTTATCACGATCCCTCCGTCAAGGCAAATTTCGAGTGTCGGGCCTTTGTCAGGGTGGGCCAAGAGTTTCGCATAAGAGAAGTTTTGCAAGCTATTGCTGCTCAACTAGATCTTGACTTCGAGAGTATTTTTATGGAGCTAGATGGGGATTTATCCGAATGTTTCGTCAGAATTGTAACAGTTAGAAAATCTCTAATTGTGTTGGATGATGTGTGGGGCAATGCTTTTCTTGATTTTCTGCGCAAAGTAAGCTATTTCCCCAATAGAAATAGAGGAAGCCGGATCATGGTGACAAGTAGGTCGGAAACTTATATTTATGATTCTCGTACTTGTTATTTAAAAATGCGACTGATGAATGAAGAAGAAAGTTGGGAACTTCTAAGGAGGAATGTGTTTGGTGATTTGGAGTCATCATGTCCACCTCAACTTGTGAAACCTGGGAAGAAGATTGCGGAGAAATGTGAAGGCCTTCCACTTCTCATCATCGCGGTTGCCCCCGTACTCCTCTCCAAAGCCCAGAAGAATTTGGAAGATTGGAACAGAGTAGCAGAAAAACCAAAATTAGTTTTGGAGGAAGCATGTGATCAAATCTCAGAGGTACTCTTAATAAGCTATCACCGACTGAGTGAAGAATTGAAACTGTGCTTTCTCTATATTGCTGCCTTTCCTCTAAATTATAGAGTCCGGTGTTCCAGGATCATCAACTTATGGTGTGTCGAGAGATTTGATTACTCTCACGGTTTTGATACGTTCCGTCAAACAAATCTTGTCATGGTTCACCAGAAAAATCAGTGGGATGATCCTAAAATTTGTAGCCTCCATTGTGCCTATTGGTATGTGAGTAAAAAGGTAGCAAAGAATAACAAATTTCTCTATACTATAGATAGTTATGAAGATGGTTTGGACAAATGTGTAGAAAGTCATCGTCGTCTTGCCATCCATACGAACGTCATGTTTGCCATCAAAGAGGTTCATAACAAAATCGCATCTGTTCCAACTGTACGTTCTCTGCTATGTACGGGGCCATATCATCAATATCAAGTGCCAATATGTTGGGAGTGGAGGCTGCTAAGGGTACTCGATGCTCTTTCAATCCGTTACTACGAATTCCCAATTGAGGTAGTGAAACTAATTCGATTAAGGTACCTGACCCTCACTTGTAATGCAGATCTCCCTCCTTCCATATCCAAATTGTGGAACCTTGAGTACTTGATTGTCCATCAACACGTGAGCATCAAACTAGTCGTTGCAGCTGATAGTGAGACGTATGTGCCTGTGGAGATATGGGATTTGCAAGAACTGCAACATCTTGAAATCATTGGAAGAAACCTACCCGATCCTCCTCATCCAGATGCAGTTTTACCCAATCTTACAAAACTTTTAGGCGTTGGAGTCGGGAGTTGTACCAAAGCAGTCCTTGGGAGTATCCCAAAGTTGAAGAAATTAAGAATTCAAATTGAGTTGGCGCCCAATGCTGCTAAAATCTTAGGTGGCTTTGATCATATTTCTTGCCTCCATGAACTTGAATCACTTCAAAGTGTGGTTATGAACCCTACACTCTCGCGTCCACCTCCGCCTCTTTCAGTTTCCTCATCTAGTCTAATGAAGTTGAGTTTGAGCGGGTTTGGTTATCCTTGGGAAGACATGAGCAAGATTGCTCATTTACCATATCTTGAAGTGCTCAAATTGCAGAGCTTCGCCTTTCGAGGAGAAAAGTGGAAAGTAGAAGAAAAGGAATTCTGCAAACTTTTCTATCTTTTGATTGAAGATACAGATCTTGTGCAGTGGACAGCCAGAGATGGAACCGATTGCTTCATGAGGCTTTCACGGTTAAGAATGAAAAACTGCCACAAATTACAACAGATCTCCTCCACTTGCTTCTCATTATCGTGTGTAGATATTGAACTGATTGACTGCAACCCCTTAGCTGAGAAACAATTGCGTGATGCCGGATGTGAAAGATATACTGCAAATTATTCATGGAAGGAAGAGAAGGGGGTGAAGACATTATGATTTCATTTCCAAGCTGTTTCAAAAGGTTAGTTGTCATTCAATTCTCTTTCTATCTCTAGTTAGTATTAGTATCCAAACTTTTTTTAAGACAATTAAAACAGTGGCTAATGTTCTTGGATGTGATGTTATTAGCTTTCGCATGGTCGGGGCATTCAAGGCTAAATGGAGCGATCGACTCAAATTTGAGGTTCAATTCTTTATCTTCTTGTTCATTTTTATTTTGGGTGAAGAAAATCGTTGTTATTTGTAAGTCTACTTTAAACAAATTCCAAACTTGGATAATTGTGTAATCACGCATGGTTATTGCATTATTTTTGTATGTAGAATTATGAGTTGTATTGTTGATTGCTTAAAAATTATTGGTAATACGAAAATAATAAGAGACATTTTAGGTATTTCATTTCCTACTTTTTTAATTTGAATCATGTATTAAAATAAAAATCACATTCCTAAAAATAATAAGTCCAACTAACTTTAATTTCCCATCAACCAAACAGGTATTCGTATATATATATTTATGGTGATTTCCAAATCTTCAATATTTATAGACCGCAAATGAAATATTGCAATTTAATTCGAGTGTCTAATATTAGCATACGTCTTCTTCATGCGTGATTGTGCAGTGTGGAAGCAAAAGAAGATAACAAAAGCCCATACCATTTAATTTTGAATAAAATAGAAATATTTAAGCCTACGAAGTTTCCTGTTTTTTCATTAGCTATTGCACTCTTTATTAAATTAAAAAGAATCACTTTTTAATTTAATTATAAGTATGTGTACGTTTTTAGTCTACTTCGCTTAATTACCGTGTCTCACTTTGTTCATTTCAATGATGCGTACGTAGTCATCTGATACAGATAGAAACGTGTATAATTCATTGATTTTGAGAATAAAGAAAATTTTAAGAACAATATCGTTGATTTTCGTAAGAATACTGAATTATGCATAAATATCACACTTTTTATTAAACTTCTACTACCTAATAATAATCTAAACATATCTAAATATAACATATGAGAAACTTGTAAGAAAAGAAATATAAAACCTAAAATCGATAAAAAAAAAAATTCCTAATTGATAACGCAATCAAAATAGAAGATAAAATTTAGTTAAATCTAAAATATATTGTAATATAAATATAATATCAAGATCTAATATATTGACATCTCCGTCATGACGTCAAATTATACTCCCTCCGCCCTATTTTGATAGGCTCGTTTTCCTTTTTGGTATGTCCCGATATATAGACATGTTTCTAAATATATTTAGTTAATTTACTAATATATACCCATATTCAATATGTTCACATTAGACATTAATTCCTACTCCTACTAAACTACTCCTACGAATGTTTCGTCAGAATTGTAACAGTTAGAAAATCTCTAATTGTGTTGGATGATGTGTGGGGCGATGCTTTTCTTGATCTTCTGCACAAAGTACGCTACCCCAATAGAAATAGAGGAAGCCGGATCATGGTGACAAGTAGGTTGGAAACTTATATTTATGATTCTCGTAATTGTTATTTAAAAATGCGACTGATGAATGAAGAAGAAAGTTGGGAACTTCTAAGGAGGAATGTGTTTGGTGATTTGGAGTCATCATGTCCACCTCAACTTGTGAAACCTGGGAAGAAGATTGCGGAGAAATGTGAAGGTCTTCCTCTTCTGATCATCGCGGTTGCCCCCGTACTCCTCTCCAAAGCCCAGAAGAATGTGGAAGATTGGAACAGAGTAGCAGAAAAACCAAAATTAGTTATGGAGGAAGCATGTGATCAAATCTCAGAGGTACTCTTATCAAGCTATCACCAATTAAGTGAAGAATCAAAACTGTGCTTTCTCTATATTGTTGCTTTTCCTCTAAGTTATAAAGTCCAGTGTTCCAGGATCATCAACTTATGGTGTGCCGAAAGATTTAATCACTTGGATGTTTTTGATACATTAGTTGAAAAAAATCTTGTCATGGTTCACCAGAAATATTGGCGAGGTGACACTAAAGTTTGTAGCCTCCATTGTGCCTATTGGTATGTGAGTAAAAAGGTAGCAAAGAATAACAAATTTCTCTATACTATAGATAGTTATAGATAGATAATTAAATTGTAGCGCTACTCAATTGATGTCCTATGATATGATGTCGAAGATGGAGTTTGAGGTGTTCTCTATCATTGATGTCCTATATATCTACTTCTCATAGTCAGTAGGATGGCGAATCTGTATATATAATAATTTTTTTAAAATGTGTTTTAACGTGTTGTGTCATTATCTTCTAATTTTTTCTTATTTTGCCTAAAATTATAAAAATTTTCAATTATGTTTGGAATGAATTTCAGACGAACCAATTATGTTATTTGTTATACAGGGCACAATAAATGCAAAGTGTATATTTATTAATAGATGTAGATTGTCTGTCAATATAATAACAAATAAACTTGAATATTCTTTATACCTTTTATGCTTATTTTTATTAATTATTTAAATCTAATTTAATTATTTTATTTATACAAATTATTTATTATAAATTATTCATATATCTCTCACCGTGCATCGCACGGGATGTAATACTAGTGTCACACAAAAAACTATACATTTATTATTTCAACTTTTCTTTGTTTTATATATTACTAGCGTAGATTACGTGCGTTGCACATATTGTCTATTATTTAGTTATATAAAATCCATAAAAAAGTAATTTTATTGAAATGTAATCCAAACATATAATAATTATCAAATAATCAATGAAAGCAAGCAAAACTTAGCAAAAATATAAAGTAAGTTAAAGTAAAATGCATAATAATATTATATACTGTAAAAAGTGATTGTATATAAATTTGCAGAAGTATTTAATGAATTCATGAAAATATTTAAGTAATACTATTTATAAATGATGTCTAATGTATTTTAAATGTTGATCGTCATGGTTTGCGAACTTTTCTTCTTCCTTTTGTTTGAGAGATAAGAATCTCAATACAATCTTTAATTTTCTTCTTTGTGATTCTGTTTCTTTTATTTCTTTACACTTAAATGGAATACATGGCCATTGCCGATATTTTCTTTTCTCTCACCTTAATTTACTTGGGCCTTTGAGTTGAAGTTTTCATTTGTTCTTCTTGATTTGACTTTAAGTTTTCAATTGAATCACGTAGTTCTTTTTTTTGTATTGATTTGGCGAGTGGTTGTATCCTTTGGATTGAACCGACAACAATATTTAGATTTCTCCTCTCATCTACTATTGATTTCTTGATTATAAACATAAAGCATATCTCAGTCAATGATTGCAAACTCAGGCCCTATAATATGTATGTTCATTTTCGCCCTGGAAATTATTTTATTCAAATTGTAGAATGTTAATTGAAATTTAAAAATTTAATGAAATTGATGTTATAGTAACAATTATTTTTAGGGTTAAGGGCCACATAGCCCCCTCGACTATTCTACAAGGATCATATTGCCCCCTCTTTGACTATTTAGTCCATTTAGCCCCCTTAACTCTCTAAAATGGCTCAAATTGCCCCTTCCATAAATGGAAAAGTTAACACCATTAACAAACACACACTGACACACATTTTACTCACATAGTAAGATTTTTCATATTTTTTACACACAATTTTACAATTAACCAAAATTATTACAAATTAATAAATTATGGTTAATAATAACTAAAATAATAAATACCAATAAATTGATTAATAAATTATCTAAAACATAATAATAGTAATATAGTATGAAAAATTCAATATATATATAGAGAGTTCATTTATAAAATTATTTTGAATTTTAAAAATATTGTTTTAAAAAGCTTCTACTCAACACGGGGCTTCAATTAAGTTTAGATCAAAACTTAGTGCATGCAATTAGTAATCTATAGAAGGATATATTTATATCAGGGGTAAAATGTAATATGGAAAATTTTCGTACATAAATAATTATGTGATATCAGATGCTAATTATGGAAGATATAGTTGTAGTGTTACCATGCAAGACTACCAATAGATAAATTATTTTTGTAAAATTAATATAATAAAATATAATATAATTAAATGTTATTGTTCCAAAAAGTTCAACCAATTTAGCTGTTGAAACTTTTCAACTTCTATTTTTTTATAGACAAATTAGAATTTCCTATTTTCTAAAACTCATATATGTGGATACACGTATACATCTATTCTATGTAAGGAATAAAATCATTGGTTTGTTTTCTTAAATTCTAGACCTTTTCCTACTTGATAAAATTTCCTTTTGTTTTTCAATATTCTAGGTTGCCTTTTGTATAAGGATGGGGAATATATAGACACCAATAATTAAATTTTCTAAAAAAATAATATAATAGAATATAATTCATTGTTTCATATGCAAGACCTAGTGCTCACTTTAATTAATATTAATATCGAAACTAATATAGTATATTAATTTTTTAATAGTCTAGGCTTTCTTTAGTATTCAAATATAATTTGTTTTCACAAGTAATATAATATAATATAATATAGAATTAATTATATAATATAATATATTATATTATTTTTTTACTCTTAATTTAATTGAAGATTATAGATTGTAAAATTTAAGACACTTTTGAATAGATATAGATATAAATTACTTAATTAAATTTTGGAGAATCATTAATCATAGACCTGAAAGATGGTTTATCTATCAATATAGAGCCTGAAAGATAGAATCTATTGATTCAATTCTTGAAAGATTTAAAACTATCGATTTAATGCTTGAAAATTTAACGGTGTTAAAACTCCATCCAATAGAAGGTGATGAGTTCATTAAATATCCACATAATTTTTATCCTAAATTAATTAAATAAAAACAAAACTAAGTTTACATTAATTACCTTACTTAAAACCCCCTGTTTAATTTAATTAAAATAATTAATGTAAATTTGTATTTTTTTTATCCAATTTAATGTATGATAAAAATTATGTGGATATTCAATGGCCACATCATCTTTTGTTGGAATATGAAGTTTTGACACCGTTAAATTTTCGTGCCTTCAATGATAGTTTTAGATTTTTCAAACCTTGAATCGATTTAATCTATCTTTCAGATTCTATATCGATAGATAAACTATCTCTTGGGTCTTGAATTAATAATTATCCTTAATAGTCTAGGCTTTTTTTTTATTTTTCAAATATATTTAATTTTAATCTTTTCATTTTTTCTTGTCAAAATTTAAGGGTTAATTTTTAATTTTTAGAGTATTTTTTTTATTCTCGGCTACATTTTATTTTTTATTTAATTTAAAATTTAATGATTATTTGAAATATATTGTGTTTATTTTAAATTTTTATTTCTTATTATTTTAGAGTTTATTTATATTTTTTAACGTACAAATACTGTGCACGAAAAATGGGAAAAGGGTGAAAAAATTAAAATTATTAGGTAAATGAAAATTTTATATATTTTAAACTCGTAATGATTATTTTATAATATATTGGCTTCAAAAAGATGAAATAAAAAATTAATTTGGAACAAATGACGTAGTTAATTTAGATTAGACGAAATTGAAATAAAAATAAAAAGAATCAAAGATGGATATGCTTAATTACAAAATCTAACATGAAATTATCATTCATGACTCTTAATCCATTTACAATTTTTCGAAGAAGTTTGTCAAACATTTTTTTATATCGTTGGTTCTATAGTAGGATTAGTTTATATCATTATATTTAAATAATATTATATATATGGAAATTAATATGGTATATTATTATATTAAAATAAATATAATATATTATATCATATAATATTACATTAATACCCTTAAATTAGAGTTATAATATGGATATAATGGGTAGATCAAATTTTGTAAAACAAGACTCTTTTTATATAGTAGTAGATTTTAATGAGTTATATTTATTACTCTAATTTTTTTATTATTGTGGTGTTGTGGCATTATCATGTTCGTGTCCGACATATTTTTATAGCATCATGTTCGTATTTGGTATTATTGTGTAATCTCGTGATCATATCAATACGAAACACGACATAATAACACGAATTGCCAATCTTATACCATTAAATTTGTGAACTATTACACGAAAGTAAGATGAATATCTCAAATAGCAACTAAGGATTTCCGTACCACCCAAACAAATAATAAATACAAATATTGTAAATCAATTTTAACAACAAATTATATATACATAAATTATGAACTAGAGAATTTCATCCAAAATGAGTACAAACATCATCAAGTTAAAATATGAAAACATGACAACCTAATTAGAACTGCAGTAAACAATTATTAATGTTCAAGAACCTTAAAACTCACACACAAAACACACAACAAATCACTAAACAAATCCTCACTCCTACTAAACTAACACAACATGATCAACTTCAACATCAACATCATGGAACACTAAACCAAACTCCAAAATCCAAATCACATAACTCTACAACTACTCGTGTTCTCATCGCTGAACATATGGCTACCAGCATGATCACCGCCATCGTACGGCGGCGGCGCCGCCGCCCCATAGTTGTAGTAATACCCGGTGCTCGGCGGCACAAACGGACTCCGATTAAACAGCATCTGCGGCTGCTGGAAACCATGCATGTTTTGCAATCCCATATAAGCGTTCGGACCACTACCATTGAACGGAAAACCGCCTCCCGCCATCGCCGGAAAACCACCACTCCCTCCCAAAACGCCACCCCCATTTCCATGGAAGCCACCAAAACTCATCATACTACTAATGTCGTTTCCCCATCTCCCATCACCATGCATGTTCGTGTTCGTGCCCGTGTTAGTGCCACCCTGCTGCAGCTCATTCTTCATCTTCAGAGCCGCCATCGTCTTCTGATCCACCGGAATATTTTGCCCTGCAACACTATTCCCTTTCTTACCAGCCTTGTTCCCGCCATTGTTGGAAACCGCCGCCGCCGCCGCCATTAGTCCACCATTGCCTTTCTTAGCACTCGCTTCGGCTTGGTGCTTGAGCAGAGCCAGCTGATTGATCTTCTCCCTTATGCGCTGCATCTCATGATCTTCCTGCTCCTCGTCGTCGCCGCCGTCGAAACAGAGGCCTTCGAGATCGAAGGGGAATTTCTGCTTGCTTTTGAGGGATGGTTCATGGTTCTTGCTGGAGTTTGGTTTCTTACCTTTATTAGCAGTGCTGTCATCTTTGTTAGAAGCAGTTTTCTGTTTCTGGTTTTGGTTTTGGTTTTGATTTTGATTTTGGTTAGTTTTGTGAGACCAGATCTCAGCATGTTTCCCAGCTCTCACCAATTTCTTAACAAGTGTTGCAGAATCCACACTGCCAGAAACAGTCACCTTCTGTTGTTCTTCATCTATGTTTACTTGGTACACACCTAAATCGAACACGATAAACGAACATCGTTAGCACACGAGATCCTCTAATCCACTTTACGATAAACAAATATATACATAGTTAGCACACGAGGCCCTCTAATCCACTTCATGATAAACGAATATAGTTAGCACACGAGATCCTCTAGTCCACTTTACGATAAACAAATATCGTCGTTAGCACACGAGATCCTCTAATCCACTTTATAATAAACGAATATAGTTATCACATGAGATCCTCTAGTTCACTTTATGATAAACGAATATTGTTAGCACACGAGATCCTCTAATCCAATTTATGGCACGTTAAATTAAGACATTTAGAGAGTAAGTTATCTTAAATATATATATTGAGACCGTTAAAAACCTTTCTTTTAGCAGGATGATGTCTTTGATAATTATTTTGAAATTTGAAATGTTGATTTGATTTAACATGTTAAAACACATTTGTGAACATTTGAGTTAGGTTGATGTGTTGGTGAAGTTATTTTTAAGTTAAAATGCAGCTCGTTTCTCTTGAGAAGAAATACCGTGAATTGTTTATCTATTTATTTTAAATTGCTTTAACAAGAAGTTTTAGTGAAAATTATTTAGTGGCAAACTATTCCCATTTCAGGATCAGGGCGTCACAATTCAAAATCTCAGTTTGGTCCTGAAATAAAATTTTGCTCCAAATCGATTCCTAAACTTTTTAAAAGGTATCGAGTTCATCTTTCCGTTAGTCCCTGAACTATTTCCCGCTAACGGACGTTAATAACGACGTCAAATACATTATTTTAGGTTAAAAAACCCCAACTTTGATTTCTCAAGATAATTAGGGTTCGGGAAAAAAAAACATCAACTTCTATTTCTCAATTAGAGTTCTGAATTCCAGTCCAACCCACCAGAAATTCACAAGGATTCCACGGGAAATTCACCTCTCTACGCATTCTGAAGAGTTTCCCTCCTCTCGAAAGTGGACAATGACAGTGGTCCTCGAGTTGTAATTGTATTCCCTACTTTTGAGAAGGCTGGTGAATGATCCCAATACCAGGAAGTATCTTCAGCAGCCCAATTTTTTGAAGATGATATAGGATATGTAGAAGAACCCCAACAATTTGAACTTGAATTTGAAGGATCCCAAGGTTATGAATGCATTGGGGGTTTTGTTGAACTTGAAGTTCCAGTCGAGGTGGCCCGAGGAGAATGAGTAGATGTCGTCTGGTTCGAGTGGTGGATCTCCAGAAAGGAAGAGGCCTGCGGAATCTAAATGGTTATACTTGTTTATTATTGCACATTTTGTTTAGCTCTTTGGATGTTGTTTTGGCCATGTCACTAAATTGACACTCTAAAGTTGGAAAATATACATATTTTTCTGTTTTAGGGCTTTAATGGTTCCCAACATACATATGTGGCTTTTTCTTATTTGAATTAATTGAATTCACGAAATGAAATAAAATCTCCAAATTTGCTCTTCAATTTTAGGATTTTTGACCTAAAATAACGCATTTCACATCGTTATTAACGTTGGTTAACGGGAAATAGTTTAGGGACTAATGGAAGGATAGATTTGATATCTTTTAAAAAGTTTAAGGATCAATTTGGGCCGAAATTTTATTTTGGGACCAAACTGAATTTTTTTATATAGTAGTAGGATCAAATTTGACATTATCCCATGTAAATATTTATATTTTGTATTTTCAAAAATATTTTGAATTAGTTTTATAGCATGTTAATATATATATATATATATATATATATATATATAATTTAAGTCAATAATTTTCCAGACACCTACGAATGTCGTATTATGTGTTGATTTTGAATCTATTACGACGCTAATTAATGTAAACTTTAACACTGAATTGAAAATTAATTTATTCAAATGTGTACATTAATATGTTTACATTTAATATTAATTCATTGTCACACCTTTGCGATGCACGAATGATAATTTGTAATTTATATTTTTTCCAAAAAATGTACATTAAATTTAAAGAATAGTATACATATAATCTCAACAAAACTGCACACAAGTGTGTGTGTGTGTATTAGAAAAGTAGAATTGTGATGATAAAACAGAAATATAGAACATTTTATAGTAGTCAATTAATTTACACTATACTATACTATATGTACTGAAGATATAAATAATTTTGCATTGGTTATGTACTATTTTTGTTTTTGAGAGGATTGGTTGTGTACTATTGTAATAAAGAAAATGCTCATTATTTCGTACTATTCTTTAAGCCCAACAGAAACGATTTTAGCATATAATTACGACATAAAATGATAATAATTAAAAATTCCAACAATACCAAATAATTAGAGATCATAGGTCATGTGTTCGAATATTTTCAATACCACAAGTCGGGTGTGTGAGTAAAATAAAAAATAAATTTCATATTAGATATTAAATAATGCACTTAAGTATCTAGTTTATATTAATTTTAAACCACAAAAAATATAGAATAAGCTTTAATATTTTAATCGCCGCCAGATATTTTAAAATCACTGCAAATTATTCATGGAAGGAAGAGAAGGGCGTGAAGACATCATGATTTCATTTCCAAGTTGTTTCAAAAGGTTAGCCATTCTATTCTCTTCCAAACTTTTTTAAGACAATTAAAACAGTGGCTAATGTTCTTGGATATGATGTTATTAGCTTTCTCATGGTCGGGGCATTCAAGGCTAAATGGAGCGATCGACTCAAATTTGAGGTTCTAATATTCTTTATCTTCTTGTTCATTTTTATTTTGGGTGAAAGAAAATCGTTGTTATTTGTAAGTCTACTTTAAACAATTCCAAACTTGGATAATTATGTAATCACACATGGCTATTGCATTATTTTTGTACGTAGAATTATGAGTTGTATTGTTGATTGCTTAAAAATTATTGGTAATACGAAAATAATAAGCAATAATGTTAGGCAGGTAGATTCTGGATAGCCAGAATCTGATTTTTTAATAATTAATGAAATTGTATTATTAATAGATTAATTATGCTAATTAAATGTGAATTTTTTTGTTTTTGGAAAATATTGTCCCAAATAATATTGCTAATTTTTTAGGAAATATTTGATCGGTAATATTTATTAGAAGCATATTTGTTTTTGAGCAGACATTAGAAGCAGATTTTTCTTAGCAGACATTAGAAGTGGAAATTAATTGGAGGATTAACCCAAATTATTATGGAAGGCATCAATGTAAATTTATTGAATAACTAGTACGCGGCCCGTGCGTTGCACGGTGGAAGTAAACCGGTATGTGAGTCGTGCATTGCACGATGGCAGAGAATTGTTATTTTATATGACATTACTCAAAAAATAAAAGTAATTAAAATTAATATTATATTCTATTTTTATGTATTTTAAGATAAATTAGTTACATACTTCTAAACATTTTAATGTAATGTTAATTCATATTTAAATCATATACACTTTAAAAGTATATTTTATGAAAAATCAAAGTGATTATTAAAAAAAACAATTAAAGTATGAAGTTTACAGATTCTGAAAAACTTCTCTATACACAACATTTGTAGTGGTATTCGTATCATTATCATCAAGTAAGATCTTCAATCCACTACGACTTGTAATCCTTGAAACAGCAACATACAATTGTCCATGAGTGAAAACCGGCTTCTGCAATAATAAACCAACGTGAGAGAGTGATTGTCCTTGGCTCTTGTTTATTGTCATTGCATAAGAGGGCATGAGAGGAAATTGTCTTCTCTGAAACTTAAATGGCAATCTTGGATCAGCAGGCGTAAGAGACATTCTTGAAATTAGTGCCATTTGTTGTGCATTTTGGCCACTGAGAAATCTTGCTTCGACAACATGTCTGCCAAGCCTTGTGATCATCAATCGAGTCCCATTACATAAACCATTTGCATGATCTATGTTTCTCAACAACATAAGAGGAGTACCGACTTTCAAAAATAATTCATGATTCGGAACACCTGAGCATTTGATACTGTTTAAGAATTCCGGAGTTTGAACTTCTTGCAGCAAACCTGTATTGTTATCCGAGTTGCATGTCGAGTCAGAACTTAAATACAATCTGCCCTCACCTTTGTTCAAAGAAAGCATGTATTGATTTGCAGATTCAACCGCATTTAAAGTTGGAGCAAGTATTGCTCGTTCTTGTAGATAAGTTGTATCTGCAATATCAGTATTATATGATGGAAAAGTACTATGAACAATGGATGAAATTGGATCTCCTGACCATTTCAATACAATGTCATCTGGGATGTCAATATTCACATGTCCATCATTTTGGCCACCGATTGTACCATCTCCAATACTGGCAATCCAATTTGTAAATTGTTCAACCTCATCAGCTGCATCATTAGGACCCAAATTTGACAGTCTCAAATTTTTTGTTAATCTCAAGACCCGGCAATCTTTCCATAGATAAGAAGAATTTATTGTGGCATGAACAATATCCTGTCTGCTTCCTTTTGGGATAACCGGCAAGATCTGTCGAAAATCTCCTCCAAAAATAATTGTTTTTCCTCCAAAAATTCTACATGCACTTGATGAATCATAAATACGCATTATATCTCGAAATGTCCGATCCAAAGCTTCAAAGCAGTACTTGTGCATCATAGGAGCCTCATCCCAAATTATAAGTTTGCATCTAACAATCAATTCTACTAGTGGACTTCCTTGGATAATGTTGCAAGTGGAATCCTCATTTGGATTTAATGGTATCTTAAATCGTGAATGCGCTGTCCGTCCACCTGGTAATAATATAGAAGCAATACCACTTGATGCAACATTTAACATAATTTCTCCTTTTGATCTCAATGCTGCTGATAATGTCTTCCATATGAAAGTCTTTCCAGTACCTCCATATCCATAGAGGAAAAACATGCCCCTGATTCTGATGATATAGCATCCAAAACAATTTGATACACATTGTGTTGCTCATCTGTAAGTTTGCTAACAAACACTTTGTGATCATTTTCCAATATGGTCCTATCATATCTCATTTCATCATTTATCAATGTATTCTCCTGAGATTGAAAATAGTCAGAACTTGGATATGGCATACCTTCAAATTCTCGTAAAGTCCTTCCAAAACTCTTGATCAACTTTTCAATTTCCACCAGACAATAACTTTGAATTTGTTCATCGGTCAAATGCAATTCTGTATATTTATAAGAATATTTAATAATGTAAGTTAAAATAATATGGAAAAATTAAACAAATATTAAATAATTAAATTTTTAACTACCTAGATGTTGCAATATTGATCGTTGCTTATATAATATATCATCAGATAAATATATCCAACAATTATTCCACACGACTTATGGACGTCCCATTGAATCAGATGCTAACAATGTAACAAATAACTTTCTCAAAGATTTAGTAGATGACCAATAGCTTGCTTCAACGATCCCCCAAAGCATAACATGCATCTTTGAATGAAGCATACTGCACACCATTAATTTTTCTGATGTCTTCATAACACGTAGGACCCCGCACTACATTAAGCAAACATCTCAAATACTACATTTCCCTACTGCCCGGAGGAACAAAGAAAATTCTTCTAATTGAGATTTTTTTTTCCTCGGTACCCATTCTTTTTTAGCTTTTTTCCAAACAAACTTCGTTGGAAATTGAACATAAGTAAGTTTCCGCGCTTCCGGATACTTTTTATTTGCTTCAAATCAATGAAAACATACTTTCATGAACAGTTGGTCTATTTAGGACATTGTCAATTGAATCAAAATCTTGAAAGAAATTGTCTGTTCATTTTCAAGATGAAAGTTTGTAGCCTCCATTGTGCCTATTGGTATGTGAGTAAAAGGGTAGCAAAGAATAACAAATTTTTCTATGCTATAGATAGTTATGAAGATGGTTTGGACGAATGTGTAGAAAGCCACCGTTGTCTTGCCATCTATACAAACGTCATGTTTGCCATCAAAGAAGTTCATAACGAAATCGCATATGTTCCAACTGTACGTTCTCTGCTATGTACGAGGCCATATCATCAATATCAAGTGCCAATATGTTGGGAGTGGAGGCTGCCAAGGGTACTCGATGCTCTTTCAATCCATTACTACAAATTCCCAATTGAGGTAGTGAAACTAATTCGGTTAAGGTACCTGGCCCTCACTTGTAATGCAGATCTCCCTCCTTCCATATCCAAATTGTGGAACCTTCAGTTCTTGATTGTCCATCAACATGTGAGCATCAAAGAAGTTGCTGCAGTTTTTGAGTCGTATATGTCTGTGGAGATATGGGATTTGCAAGAACTGCGGCATCTTGAAATCATTGGAAGAAACCTACCCGATCCTCCTCATCCGGGTGCAGTTTTACCTAATCTTACAAAACTTTTAGGTGTTGGAGGTGGGAGCTGTACCAAATCAGTTCTTGGAAGTATCCCAAAGTTGAAGAAATTAAGAATTCAAATTGAGTTGGCGCCCAATGCTGCTGAAATCTTAAGTGGCTTTGATCATATTTCTTGCTTGCATAAACTTGAATCACTTCAAAGTGTGGTTATGAACCCTACATTCTGGCGTCCACCTCTGCCTCTTTCAGTTTCCTCATCTCGTCTAAGGAAGTTGAGTTTGAGCGGGTTTGGATATCCTTGGGAAGACATGAGCAAGATTGCTCATTTACCATATCTTACAGTGCTCAAATTGAAGAGCTTTGCCTTTCGAGGAGAAAAGTGGGAAGTAGAAAAAACGGAATTCTGCAAACTTGAGTATCTTTTGATTGAAGATACCGATCTTGTGCAGTGGACAGCCAGAGATGGAACCGATTGCTTCAAGAGTCTTCGGCGGCTAAGAATGAAAAACTGCCACAAATTACAACAGATCTCCTTCTCATTATATTCTAGAGTAAATATTGAACTGATTGACTGCTTAGCTGAGAAACAATTGTGTGATGCCGAAGTTGGTAAAGTCACTGCAAATTATTCATGGAAGGAAGAGAAGGGCGTGAAGACATTATGATTTCATTTCCAAGTTGTTTCAAAAGGTTAGCCATTCTATTCTCTTCTATCTCTAGCTAGCTTGTACGAGGATCCAATATATTTTGTTAAAGGCTAATAAATAATATATTCTTGAATCTGATATTATAAGCTTTCTGCAACAACTATGCGCACGGTTGGGGGAATTCAAGGCTGAAGGAGGAAACGGTTCATGGCTAAATGGAGCGATTGAGTCTAATTAGAGGTTCAATTCTTGTTTCGTTATCTTAAAAAATATTTCTTATTCAAATAATCGTTGTTATTTGTGGGTGCACTTTAAACAATTCCAAACTTGGATATATAATTGTGTAATCGTGTATGGTTATTGCATATTTATGCTATTATTATGAGATTTTTTCAGATTTCTGGGATTTGTGTACTGTAATCTATTAGGAACACTTCTCATTTTTTATTTTTTGAGCTATTGTCGAATTATTATCACCTTTCTTTTGATTTTATACTAAATCTTGTTTGTGTCTGCGTTTAATACGAAAATATAGGGCTTTTTTCTTCATTTTTTATGTGACAAGAAGAAATTCACTGTTATGTTATGAGCAAATTATGTTCTTATATAATAGTCCACTCACCACACACAAAACTCAACCTATGGATTCCACTCAATAATTAAACATTGGTGGAAAATTTAAACTATTAACAATCTTTAGAATTTCATGCTTGGAGATTGGAAACCAAAACTAATGAGCTAAATTTCTATTCAACAAACTACAAAATATTTCTTTTCCTTTCTCATCGAGTAAAAGCTGTGTTAATTAGTAAAATGGAGTTGTTTATTTCTATTCAACATGCTTGGTTTTTTTGTTTTTTTTGTTCAATTATGAATAAACAATGTTGAATTTAACCTCAACTTTATGAGCTTTGAGTTTTCTTTGATTTATCGACTTCCAACAGCTCAATGTATTTTGCCTAAAGAATTAATATTTCTCTAACCCCGGTAATAGTTTTTATTCCCTCATACGCGAGAATATATTGCAAATCATTGAATCATGAGAGTAGGGGTGAGCAAAAAATTAAAAAAATCGAAAATCGAACCCAATTGAATAAATTTCGATCCATTAGGTCCGGTTCTTTTAATTTTTCAGTCCAGTTCGATCGGTTCTTTTTTTTTCAGGGACTGCACTGTATTATGATGGAACAGATGTGCTTCGTGTTTCATTAATTTTTTGTGTATGCAACAAAGAGAACAGTGAGCGAGTGACGATTCCAACTCTGTTGTATTTAATTTTCTTTTTATAGGTGTGTTAGTGAAATGGAATTGTTTCACTAACATGCTTGGTTTTTTTATTTTTTATTTTTGTAGTGAAGCAATATAAATTTTTTTACGTCATTCAACACCTAATAAAGATAATTATAATCAAAATATAATATTTAGAATTCTAAACTCAAGATATAATTTTGTACATTAAAAAATGCAAAACATATTAAATAACAACATAAAGAGAGCTGAAAAAAATATTAATAACTTATACGAGAATGTACATTGTTTTTGTTTGAGGAGAAGAGAATATAAGAAAAGAATTTGACAAAAACTTGCAAAGAATTTACATATTGGAAGAGGCTCCAAAGCGGTTGTGTAGCTGTTTTTGTATTGTTTTTTTAAATACTAGACTGTGGATAAATATTCTTGGATATGAATATATGATGTTATCAGCTTTCTGCAATAATGTGTGCAGATGTTGTGTATGGTCGATCTATTTATTTTTTGAGACATTACTATTCAAGTCTAATAATTTTCATTCTTTGAATATTATTAGTAAATTATAAACCGATAACAACAAAATATTTTGTATCATATTTAAAATAATAAAGTCTATTTACATGTTGTCTTTTTATCTCAAAATTTAGGAAGGAAATAACACTGATGATTACATTTTTTCAAAAATTAGGATGAAAACAATACTGATTTTTTTTTTGAAAATGCTCGTAAAAAATATATATGCGGGGCCCCTTATATTTTATTTTGCCATGGGCCCCCGAAATGTCAGAGCCGACTTGTTCCTAGTTGATATGTATATGAGTTTTTTTTTATAGCACAACTTATTCTTGATTACTACTATTTATTCTTATGAACTTTTTTTTTTGTAATTAGAATTCTTTTTGGATTTGAAATCAATAGAATATATCTATTTCCTTATCAGATGTTTGTCAGTCATTTTCATTTTCAATTTTCCTAAATAAACCTGAAAATTACAGAATGTAAATATTTATATTTTGTAATTTGCTTGACAATTAATCAATGTCATCTTAATGTGTACTTCCTCATCTCATTTTAATAGGTTTGTTTTCCTTTCTTAGATGCCCCGATACTTAGTCATATTTATATATATATATATATATATATATATATATATATATTTAATTAATTTACTAATATATACTCCTATTTAATATATTTATGTTAAATATTAATTCATTTTTCAAAAAATAAATAAGACCATATTGAGAAATTTCTTAATTAATACACACACATTATTGATATATAAATGTTTTTCACACACTCAAAAGATGGGTGACTCATCAATCTGGGAGGAACCAAAACTATTAAATTAATTGTTCCATAAATTCGATTAAAAAAATGGTAGTTACATTAATAATAATAATAATAATAATAATAATAATAATAATAATAATAATAATAATAATTATTATTATTATTATTATTATTATTTCAGAAAAAGGAGAAGAAAAACATCATGTTGTAATATTGTGTCCCTCTCTCTCTCTCTCTCTCTCTTCACTCTCTATTCTCTCTCTTTGTAAGCTGCCATTGATAAAGCTTCGTGCTCATATCTTCTCTGTGTGGTGAGTGAGTAGCCTGATGCTGTGCCTTGGGTAGGGTGAGTGTTCGTGTCACTGGATCGGAGCTCAAGAAAACCTGAGCCTGCCTCTGCTTGGATCCGACGCTCAAGCGTCTTCCGGCGAAGACTGCAACGGTGCCGGAGAATTAAGTGAACCACCGGTGAGTTCCATACCCAACACATCTCCCTTCTTTCCTACTACCTCCCCTTAATAATCCCAACACGTCGATCTATTTCTGTGACCCAGATCTTTTCCGTTTCGGCGGCGTGCGGCGGAGGTCTCGATAACTCTACTGCCGGAGATGGCTTTTGCTGCTGTGAATTCTCTTTTGGACGCGATCGAAGACCTTCTAGATTCTAGCCGTATTTCCGTTGACTCCTCAACTCGAGAGAGCCTACAATCGGCACGCGATCATGCCAGTTCGCTAGAAAGGAAACTCAAATGCTGCGGCGAAGGGGTGACGGAAATGGATGAGCTGATAATAATAGAGGAAGCGCGCAAATTAGAAGACGCCATTGAAATCCCTCTTTCGACTCTCTTTCATTCGCCCGCATTCAATCAGTTAAGAGAAGATGTCGATTGCTTTGCCAAAACAGCCAAGGAGATGGAAGGAAACATTGAGGAATTATGGGAGCAGAAAGCAGCCAAGATGATTGAAGAATATGTTAAGGAATTATTTTTGCCCAAAGAAGAAGATGATGAAGATGTTTCGTCAGAGTGTGACATGGTTGGATTATCTGATCAGTTTCTCATGATCAGAAATCAGCTTAATCGTAAGCCAAAGTCAAGATCCTATGGCATCAATCCAGGTAAAATGGTAGTGTGGATGAGTGGTATGGCGGGTATAGGTAAGACTATGCTTGCTAAAAAGATTTATCACGATCCCTCCGTCAAGGCAAATTTCGAGTGTCGGGCCTTTGTCAGGGTGGGCCAAGAGTTTCGCATAAGAGAAGTTTTGCAAGCTATTGCTGCCCAACTAGATCTTGACTTCGAGAGTATTTTTATGGAGCTAGATGGGGATTTATCCAAATGTTTCTTCAGAATTGTAACAGTTAGAAAATCTCTAATTGTGTTGGATGATGTGTGGGACAATGCTTTTGTCGATCTGCTAACAGAAATAGGAAATCGTGTTGAAGATTTCGGAAGGCGGATCTTGGTTACAAGTAGAATACATGTTAAAAGGTACAGTAATTGTTATGATTTAAAAATGCGACTAATGAATGAAGAAGAAAGTTGGGAACTTCTAAGGAGGAATGTGTTTGGTGATTTGGAGTCATCATGTCCACCTCAACTTGTGAAACCTGGGAAGAAGATTGCGGAGAAATGTGAAGGCCTTCCACTTCTCATCATCGCGGTTGCCCCCGTACTCCTCTCCAAAGCCCAGAAGAATGTGGAAGATTGGAACAGAGTAGCAGAAAAACCAAAATTAGTTATGGAGGAAGCATGTGATCAAATCTCAGAGGTACTCTTATCAAGCTATCACCAACTAAGTGAAGAATGGAAACTGCGTTTTCTCTATATTGCTGCTTTTCCTCTAAATTATATAGCCCGGTGTTCCAGGATCTTCAACTTATGGTTTGCCGAGAGATTTAGTTACTTCAGTGCTGGTTTTGATACGTTCCTTACAGCAAATCTTGTCATGGTTCACCAGAAAAATTGGCAGGGTGATACTAAAGCTTGCAGCCTCCATTGTGCCTATTGGTATGTGAGTAAAAAGGTAGCAAAGAATAACAAATTTCTCTATACCATAGATAGTTATGAAGATGGTTTGGACAAATGTGTAGAAAGCCATCATCGTCTTGCCATCCATACAAACGTCATGTTTGCCATCAAAGAAGTGCATAACAAAATCGCATCTGTTCCAACTGTACGTTCTCTGCTATGTACAGGGCCATATCATCAATATCAGGTGCCAATATGTTGGGAGTGGAGGCTGCTAAGGGTTCTCGATGCTCTTTCAATCCGTTACTACGAATTCCCATTTGAGGTAGTGAAATTGATTCAGTTAAGGTACCTGGCCCTCACTTGTAATGCAGACATCCCTCCTTCCATATCCAAATTGTGGAACCTAGAGTTCTTGATTGTCCATCAACATGTGAGCATCAAACATGTTGTTGCAGTTTCTGAGTCGTATGTGCCTGTGGAGATATGGGATTTGCAAGAACTGCGGCATCTTGAAATCATTGGAAGAAACCTACCCGATCCTCCTCATCCTGGTGCAGTTTTACCTAAGCTTAAAGAACTTTTAGGTGTTGGAGGTGGGAGTTGTACCAAAGCAGTTCTTGCGAGTATCCCTAACTTAAAGAAATTAAGAATTCAAATTGAGTTGGCGCCCAATGCTGCTGAAATCTTGAGTTGCTTTGATCATATTTCTTGCCTTCATGAACTCAAATCACTTCAAAGTGTGGTTATGAACCCTACACTCTCGCGTCCACCTCCACCTCTTTCAGTTTCCTCATCCAGTCTAATGAAGTTGAGTTTGAGCGGGTTTGGTTATCCTTGGGAAGACATGAGCAAGATTGCTCATTTACCAAATCTTGAAGTGCTCAAATTGCAGAGCTTCGCCTTTCGAGGAGAAAAGTGGGAAGTAGAAGAAACGGAATTTTGCAATCTTCGGTATCTTTTGATTGAAGATACCGATCTTGTGCAGTGGACAGCCAGAGATGGAACCGATTGCTTCGAGAATCTTTTGCTGCTAAAAATGAAAAACTGCTACAAATTACAACAGATCTCCTCTTTCTTCTCATCATTCTTTGTAGATATTGAACTGATTGACTGCAACCCCTTAGCTGAGAAACAATTGTGTGATGCCGGATTTCGTAAATGTACTGCAAATTATTCATGGAAGGAAGAGAAGGGCGTGAAGACATTATGATTTCATTTCCAAGTTGTTTCAAAAGGTTAGCTGTCATTCTATTCTCTTTCTATCTCTAGTTAGTATGAGTATCCAAACTTTTTTAAGACAATTAAAACAGTGGCTAACGTTCTTGGATATGATGTTATTAGCTTTCGCATGGTCGGGGCATTCAAGGCTAAATGGAGCGATCGACTCAAATTTGAGGTTCTAATATTCTTTATCTTCTTGTTCATTTTTATTTTAGGTGAAAGAAAATCGTTGTTATTTGTAAGTCTACTTTAAACAATTCCAAAATTGGATAATTATGTAATCACACATGGCTATTGCATTATTTTTGTATGTAGAATTATGAGTTGTATTGTTGATTGCTTAAAAATTATTGGTAATACGAAAATAATAAGTGATATTTTAGGTATTTCATTTCCTACTTCTTTAATTTGAATCATGTATTAAAATAAAAATCACATTCCTAAAAATAATAAGTCCAGCTAACTTTAATTTCCCGCCAACCAAACGGTGTTATTTGTATATATATTTATGGTGATTTCCAAATCTTCAATATTTATAGATCGTTAATGAAATATTGCAATTTAATTCGAGTGTCTAATATTAGCATACGTCTTCTTTATGCGTGATTGAGCAGTGTGGAAGCAAAAAAAAAGATAACAAAAGCCCATACCATTTAATTTTGAATAAAATAGAAATATTTCAGCCCACGAAGTTTCCTGTTTTTTCATTAGCTATTGCACTCTTAATTAAATTAAAAAGTATCACTTTTTTTTATTTTTTTGGTATTTTCGATTAATCGAATCAATGCGCGTTGACCGTTTTTTTTATTTTTTTGGTATTTTCGATTAATCGAATCAATGCGCGTTGACCATCTGATTAGTGCATGATGTTTAATTATTAAGTGAAATTCATAAGTTGAATATTCTCTTGTGATTAGTGGATTATTATTACATAAAAACATAATTTACCTACAGGGCACCTAGATAGTAATAGTGAATTTCTTCTCATCACATAAAAACGAAGTAAAAAACTCATAAAATTTTCATATTACATGCAAACACAAACAATATTTTGTATAAACTTAAAAGAAAGGTCACAAAGTAATTTGACAATGACCTACAAAAAGAAAGAAGGGAAGCGTTCGTAATATATTTAGGGCTCGATCGTTTGCTAGATAATATGGTATAAGGTTGGATATGTTTGACATGTGATGTGTTTTACGGTATAAGATATCAATATCATATTTATTTTGGTGTATTATATATATATAGTGTTTGTTTAGATGTATTAGATTATTTTTAAAATTTTAATTCCCAAAATATCATTTAATTAGTTACCATATATTGTGTGAATATTCTATAATATTCTATATTCACACAATATTCTATATTATGAACTAGAAAATTTCATCCAAAATGGTACAAACATCATCAAGTTAAAATATGAAAACATGACAACCTAATTAGAACTGCAGCAAACAATTATTAATGTTCAAGAACCTTAAAACTCACACACAAAACACACAACAAATCACTAAACAAATCCTCACTCCTACTAAACTAACACAACATGATCAACTTCAACATCAACATCATGGAACACTAAACCAAACTCTAAAATCCAAATCACATAACTCTACAACTACTCGTGTTCTCATCGCTGAACATATGGCTACCAGCATGATCACCGCCGTCGTACGGCGGCGGCAGCGCCGCCACCCCGTAGTTGTAGTAATACCCGGTGCTCGGCGGCACAAACGGACTCCGATTAAACAGCATCTGCGGCTGCTGGAAACCATGCATGTTTTGCAATCCCATATAAGCGTTCGAACCACCACCCCCGTTGAACGGAAAACCGCCTCCCGGCATCGCCGGAAAACCACCACTCCCTCCCAAAACGCCACCCCCATTTCCATGGAAGCCACCAAAACTCATCATACTACTAATGTCGTTTCCCCATCTCCCATCACCATGCATGCTCATGTTCGTGTTCGTGTTTGTGCCCGTGTTCGTGCCACCCTGCTGCAGCTCATTCTTCATCTTCAGAGCCGCCATCGTCTTCTGATCCACCGGAATATTCTGCCCTGCAACATTATTCCCTTTCTTACCAGCCTTGTTCCCGCCATTGTTGGAAGCCGCCGCCGCCGCCATTAGTCCACCATTGCCTTTCTTAGCACTCGCTTCGGCTTGGTGCTTGAGCAGAGCCAGCTGATTGATCTTCTCCCTTATGCGCTGCATCTCATGATCTTCCTGCTCCTCGTCGTCGCCACCGTCGAAACAGAGGCCTTCGAGGTCGAAGGGGAATTTCTGCTTGCTTTTGAGGGATTGTTCATGGTTCTTGCTGGAGTTTGGTTTCTTACCTTTATTAGCAGTACTGTCATCTTTGTTAGAAGCAGTTTTCTGTTTCTGGTTTTGGTTTTGGTTTTGATTTTGGTTTTGGTTAGTTTTGTGAGACCAGATCTCAGCATGTTTCCCAGCTCTCACCAATTTCTTAACGAGAGTTGCAGAATCCACACTGCCAGAAACAGTCACCTTCTGTTGTTCTTCATCTATATTTACTTGGTACACACCTAAATCGAACATGATATACGAACCTCGTTAGCACACGAGATCCTCTAATCCACTTTACGATAAACAAATATATATAGTTAGCACACGAGGTCCTTTAATCCACTTCATGATAAACGAATATCGTTAGCACACGAGATACTCTAGTCCACTTTACAATAAACAAATATCGTCGTTAGCACACGAGATCCTCTAATCCACTTTATGATAAACGAATATAGTTATCACATGAGATCCTCTAGTTCACTTTATGATAAACGAATATCGTTAGCACACGAGATCCTCTAATCCAATATATGGCACGTTTCGTGTCCAAACAGTAAAATTAAGCAGTAAATTCAATTATTATTTCAGGCCCGACAACATGAATATACAACTAAAATTTACTGTCTCATTAAAATATATTATTTCCACATATGTAAATATTGAACATGGACACAACACACACACTAACACAAAAGGAACATAAATTTTGTTTTAAAAAAATAAAAATTGAAGGAAACAAAACAAGAAACATTAAAAATAAAACAGCCCATTTCAGGGAAGTTAAGGGAAAATGCTGTAGCATAAATAATAATTATAATTAAAAAAAAACCTTCGATTCTCTGAAGAAGTTTCTTCACTTTCTGCTTGCATCCATCACAATGTATGTTAACTCTGAGCACACAGTTCTGTAATTAAAAAAAAAAAAAACAAGAAAAATGCAGAAAAAATTAATCTTCATGGATAAAAAGTTAGGTTTAAAAGTTAAAAAAAGAAACATAAAATTTTATTACACAGAAGTTAATTACCTGGATTTTGAGGAGTTTAAAGTCTTCATCTTTAGTCATTTCTTGAATGGTGAGATCTGCTACAAAAAGAGACAAAGAAATGTAGAAGAAGAAGAAGAAGAAGAAGAAGAATGAGTGAAATGAGATAGAGATATATCACTACAGCAGCTCACTGAACAAGTCAAACAAATTCTCTCTCTATTTTTTTACAGTTTTATTTCTCACAAAGAAACAAATTAAAACCACATGGGTGCTATTTTAAATTGTTTTAGTGGGGGAGGGGCTAAAGTGCAAATAAATAAAATTAAATGCCAGACAAAGGACAAACTATGGAAAACACACACTCAATGCAGAAAAAGAGAAGGTGAAGCTGAGCAAGAAAATGAATGTCAGAAGAAAAGGAATTTAAAATTATCGAGACGGAAGTTATAACTCGAACAAGAATACACAAATATAATTTTACGAATTTCGGGAATAGAAAAGTACTGAATAAAAGAAATAATTTTCCAAAATTTCATCAAAAATATAATCACTAATCTAACAAATTACAAATCTATGTAATACTCCCACCTTCCAAAAATATAATCATTCATTCCTTTTTACATATATTAAGAAAAAAAATCAATTGATACCCTTGAAAAGGTAAAATTACATAAATTTTTTGTACTATAACCTTATTTATTGATTCGAAAGAAAACGAATGTTAATTTCAAAGAACATTAAATAATCTTAAAAAAAAGGATATAGTAAGGAAAATAATAATTTAATGTGTGTCTATATATGTATATGTATATATTAAGAAAAGTGGATTATAAAGTAAAAAATATTTCTTATGTAGAGATTTGGGTCAAAGTGGCTGAAGTGGATAGTATGTTGACTCTGATTTATATATATATATATATGTATATATATATATGAATATCTTATTAATAATGTGATTTAAAGTTTAAAATACTTGAAGAAAAAAAAATACAAATTAATTTTACAAGATAAATTAAAATTTGGTACATATATTTTTTGCACTTTTTAAAAAATGACTTACTTTTTCAAAATTAACAAAATAATATCAACTTGTTAAAAAAAATTACAAATACAATATTTAATCAATTTTACAACCCCGTACGTAGTGATTGTATTTTCATATTCATAATTTTCCAACCACGTAAAAAAATATCTTCAATCAAGAAATATAAAAATACAATCAATTATGTATAATTTTCAAAATGTAAAATTAATTAAATGTTAAATTTGTCAAATTTATGAACAAAAGAATATTATTTTATTAATTTTGAAAAAAATTAATTATTTTTTAAAATTATCCAAAATATTCGTATCAAAGTGTAATTTACACGTTTTATCGAATAAAAGTGACTTGACATACACATGCCGACCGTCTCCACCCCTTGTCACCTTCGTCACATTTTTATTTTTTTAACTGTACATGAAATGAACAGTGGCGAACATTGATTTCTCTGTAAAATTCTTGAAAACTGGTTAATTAAAATTAGGTCCCAGTTTTACTCAAAACTTGCAGTGAAAGTCCCAATGTTCATAAAAAAAATTTACTTATTTTTTATTAGTCATCTACATTAGATATTATTATAGTAGCATGATGCACGAAAATGGACTATAATAAAAGTGGTCACGTTGATTAGTGTAACATAAAATATATGAAAAAACCAAAATCATGATCTGAATTAGGTCCCAATTTATTACTATTAAATTCATCGAAGCTCGATCAATTTTTTTTTTGTGAAATTGAAACAAGGGTAGGTAGGAAATAGGCCCGCTTAAATAACTGCACGTTTAGTGGCATTGAATGGTCAAGCACCAGAAACAGAGAATAATATTAAATGCAGAATTTATAATACTATAATTTGATAAGAAATAAAATATATATATATATATATATGATTAGTAGTAAAATACAATAAAATAAATAATAAAATTATAGTTGAAGCTATAATTTTAGTACCATTTTATTACAACAAACTAGTATTTCCCATATTTTAATGTTAAATTTAAATTATAATTTATGAAAAAAAAATTAGTACTTTGATAGATAATATAGTCAAAACAATTTATTTTGACTATATTATAATTTATTTGTCAAATCTCTTTTTCATAGAAAATATAGTAAAAACAATTTATTTTGCATAAGAAGTATATTACGAATAAATTATTTATACATACATTTGTTTATTGCCACAAATGTGGTTTATTACACTTCTCAAATTCTTCAATAAATCAGTGCACTTTATTCCAAGTTGTTTTTTTACATGTTGCTCATACCAACACCAATAAGGAGAAGTGTATGTAGATTTTTTTAAAAATCAAGTTTCAAAAACTAATATCCTTTCCATATAAAATAATTATTTTATATACTTAAAAGAGGGTAAATTAATTACAATTTGATACTTATATTTTGGGCACTTTTTCAAAATTAACATAAAAGTATCAATTTTTTCAAAAATTCTACAAATCTAACGTTTAATCAATTTTACACCCTGAAAATCATACGTAATTGATTGTATTTTAATATTCATATTTACTAAGCCACCTAGAAAAAATTTAATCCAATCAAGAAATATTAAATTACAATCAATTACATACGATTTTTCGACCGTAAAATTGATTAAATGTTGCATTTATAATTTCTTTGAAAAAAATGATTACTAATTATTTTTTTTAATTTTGAAAAATGGGTAATTTTTAAAAAATATCTAAAATATATACTTCAAAGTGTAATTTACCTTTCAAAAGATTATTATAATTTCATTAATGTTTCAAAAAGAATGTTTGGTTGAGAAATTTGAAGAATTTGAGAGATCCAGAATGGTTGTGAAGGAACCTTAACTGCATTATTAGCTAGTTTTTACCACTTAAGTTTTTGTAATAATGTCACGAGCTCAAATTTCATCGAGCCGCATCGAATTTTCCTCGTCAAATAAATAAATAAAATGGACATATTATGATACCCGTGACTGGCAAAAATCTGCTTCTCACGGAGAAAACGGCAAGACTCGTGGGATAGGGTTCTAGTTTATCACATACACAAATATTTTACTTTTTTAACATAAAAATAGTCAATTTCACCATTATCCATTTTACAGCTTTTCCCCATTATTTCTGAGTTATCACAATAGTGAGAGTATGAATAAAATTTGATTAGATTGCATCCATTTATAAAGTTAAGTCCCATCCAACATGCTCACACAAGCCACGAAAACTCAGAAAAAGTTGATGAAATTCAAAATGTGGTCTCGGGTCGAATCGGGTCGGGTCGAGCCATGATTGATTCTTTTGCCAAAGTATACGACCCTTTGTCGTTTCTTGAGTAAATTTTACTTTTGGTCTATTAGAACAGGGTCAAAATACTTTTAGTCTCAAAAATTACTTTTTTGATCCCGAATGATATTTTTCGACCATTTTAATCTCATAAAATATTTTTCCGATAATTTTAATCCAATAAGATATTTTTCTAACAATTTTAGAACCAAACTAACTGAGAAAATTAACTGTCATTTAAGATACTTTGGGTAAAATTATCGGAAAATATGTCATGGAACTAAAATTATCGGAAAAATATCTTACGGGATGAGAATTATCGAAAAAATATTATTTGGGACCCAAAAGGTGATTTTTGAGACTAAAAATGTTTTTACCCTATTCTAATGGGACCAAAAGTGAAATTTACTCGTCGTTTTCTATTACATTTTTTTGTGTCAAACTTATTTTATTTTTTAATTTTAATTTATTATGATTTAATTTAATTAAAAAAATTAAGGTTCATCATTCTCTAATTATAATATATTAAAAAAAACTAATTATACAAGAGATGTAACATGAAAAGTCACAGAAAATCTAATGCCAATGTATATAGAATAATTAGCTTCTTCTTTCCTGTGTGTCTCAATATTTAAATTATCTAATTTTAATAATATTTATAATAAAAACCAAATTTATTATTATATTATAAATAATAATAAGTAATATTTATTGCTACTCTAAATATAGAATAAACAGCCCTAATAATCAGTTATATTAATTAAAAAATAAAAACTAAATATAAAAAATAATTATAAACTCTAATTGGGTGAAATGATCCTAAATAATAACGTAAAATTAAACTGAACCAAAACAAATTAAAAATAAAAAAATTAATAATTTTAATATTTGGATACGATTGAGACACATTTTGGACTAAAGAATGTCAATTGATAAAAATGTGTTCATTGATTTGTTTTACATCCGCCGTTACAGATAGAATTCTGTAACTACTATATTAATATTAATAGATTGGAAATTATCACAATATTTAGGTAATATTACAATAATAATGTAACTATTAAATTTCGAATTAGAAAAAATATGATTTGTTATGTATAAGCATTATTACATCTTGGATGAACAATGTATTTGGCACAGTTACAGTCTCAATCTGCATCATGAAATTCTATAGAGAAATTGCAAAGCTAATCCCAGAAAATGGTGAAGACTAAAACTTGATCAAAATCCAAAATGATGTAAGAACATTCCTCGCACTACAAAGTTTGAATGAGAGATCAAAATCAACTATCCTCAGCAGAGACGTAGTAATCGATTTAGCTTAGCTCCATCTTCTCCGATCCTCTTCCTCGTCCACCGGTGTATACCACGAAGGCCGACGCTTCAAGTTGCTCAACCTGTAGTTCAGGAGAATCTCTTCATTTGAGACTCCTCTAGTAGCCACTAGTACCAAACTCTTGATAATCGGAGCATCTGCAACCGTGCTGCTCGACTTCCATGACTTGAACCAAAAGCTGCCAAACTTCTTCATGTTCACTTCTTGTCCACCTCCAAATGGTATATTTGGAATGTAGGTTCTAATATTCTGCTCGGTTAGAGGGAAATCGTAGGGGCACACCATTACGTTGGGGAGCATATCCTTCGCTGGATGGTTGGCGAAATGAGCAAAAGCCAGAGGGTTTCTCCTTTCGAGAACAACTCCTCTACCCCCAACGTTGGAGCCATCTAAAGGCTTACTGAGCAGCTTCCACATCCGATCTGAGCTATTCACACCACCTTCAGCATTTAACCCGGGGCGTGGAACACTTGATCCATCCCACATTTCACGAGCTTCACCACCAGTGCCCCAAGGCTGAGCATTTATCACAGTCCCATCATATCTTGTGATCAAATAAGGGTTGTGTAAATCAACTCTGGGGTATCCGGGAATATACTGGTAATAAGCTGGTGAGTATGTGACGCCCGGGTAAATGGCTATTATAGTGCCCACATCAGCCTCACCATCCAAGAACAAACCTTGGCCAGCATCCTTGTCTTGAATTTGAGATGGCTTGACTTCAAGAGTGTATCCAAGGAGATCTTTTACTTTTTGTGAAACTTCACAACGCTTCAACAACTTCGTTTCTGCCACAGCTGTGCCCGAGTACAGAGTCATCAAATTTGGCAAACATAACTCGAGCAAAACACAAAAATGTGAATCGGCATGCATACCAACAAATTCAATTCAGATAATCATTTCATAGATACATCTTGAAAACATCATGCCTCCAAATAATACATAATCAATCAACTTGTCATATAAGTAAGCAACATGGAAGTCTAAAGGCATCTGATACTCATTATGAATGTTGCTCACCGGGATTATGATCCAAAGGAGCAATCCTGCCAACAGCAAGACCAAGACCACTACGCCTAGGGGGAGTTTTTGTTTCTGATGACGAGTCATTAGTGTTCACCATCTTTGGATCAGGACGAAGAATGTCATCCATATACGTGCAGAAAGTACTTATTTGCTCGTGAAGATTTTCTTGAACTTGCTTCTGTTGCTCCCCTAGAGGGGCCTTACTAGCCATCTCAATGATCTCATCTGCATCAGCTTCAACAGCATTCTTTCCCAGGCGGTTGTAGCTGACAACAGAGCTCGTTCGTCAGAAAACGAAGCACAATGGTGCATCAACAAATAAGCCAAATGCAAAACAACAAATACAGTTTACACGACAATCATCATAACTAACAAAGCATACAGAAACATAATCACTTCAGTTCTCTGATTAAACTTATCAGAATCACTATCACAGTTCAACTCATCTCCTAAATTCTAAGCAACTTATCTCCAAATGCAGTTTTTCTGCACCATAAACTCTAACGATTAAGGCGATATCACTACTTAGTTAATCAATCAATGGACATTGAATAAATCACAATCACACTCAACAAAATGGCAGCTCAAAAAATAAATGGAATTACCTTGTATAGAGAAAAAGTTTGTTCATATCGGCTTCAAACTGCAGGTGCCTTCCCTCCTTAGCAAACGTGGGACTTTTCGCAAGCACCTTGACTGCCTAAATGAAGCAATCAATAATACAGTAAGAACGCATAAATTTAGTAAACACAAACGACATTGATACGTATATTGAGTGGAAATCACCCAAAAAAATTGATTCTTTTGCAATGATTTCTTGACATCAGCCCTATAGAATGCTAATTTGAAGCAATTTCTTCAACTACAGTAATACCGATAGCAACGGGCATTGATGGTTATGTAAATTGGGATCATGCGAAATTTACCTCTTGAAATTTCTGAAACAGAAATGCCATAGCTGGGAAATTGTTGCAGAAATCTGTATGAAATCTTTGTTGCTTCAGCTGAATATACCTGAAGATTTGGTATGTAATTGGGAATTTGGGATACAGAAAGTCAAAATTAGGGGTAAAGTCATGGGGGGATTTTGTAAATTCTGAAAACGTAGGGGTCTATGCATTCATTTTTTTTTTTACGAGTCGAATCGAACCTGTCAAATTTATTTAAAATAATATAGAGCTTTAAAATTTATGTTTGAGTTCGTTTGATTATCTATTGAATCGGGCTCAAATGACATTTAATCGAACTGAATACGAATTGAGCTCGAATAATTTGATATTTTCATACTTGTTTGCTCAAATTTTACTTATCGAGTTCAAGTTCAAGTCGAATTTTAAATCTTATTGAACACAAATTTATGTTCAAACTTGTTTAATATGCTTATCGAATCAAACTCAAACGAAATTTTAATTAATGAATACGAGTCGAATAGTTGAGCAATTTGATTTGATTTTTAGTCCTAATTGCACTAGGTAATATCGATCAACCTAAAATGGTGGGTAACATAATACAATTTTCTCAAAAAGATAAAATCTAGATATTATTAATTAACTAAAGTGGTGTGAGTTACGTAATATAATTTTCTCAAAAAGATAAAATCTAGATATTATTGTTTCTTTTACAATAATTTATTGGTATCAACCCTATGGAATGCTAATTTGAAGCAATTTCTTCAACTACATTTTATTTTCTAAACGATCCGAGCTCGAACATAGTAGTATTCGTCTCGACTAGTTTGTGAACATGTTTGAACTCAAGATTAATTGAACATGCTGATGAATATTATATTTTTTTTAACAGGTAAATTAAATAAGTTTTTTTCCCCGAATTCTAACATGTACATTAAACAAGTTTTTTTCGGGGTATTTGAGCTCGAACTTGATTAGTTAATTTTCGAGTATTTCACGATCTGAATTCTAGCATGACAAATAAATTATAGAGTCGAGCTCGAACAAGAAAAAAAAATTCAAATATTTCTTAACGAGTCGAGCTCAAACCATCAAGTGTTCAACTTGACTCAATTCGATTTCTGTCCACTCTAATTCATGTTCCTCTGCAATTAAAAAGGCCGTAAAAACTATCATGATCGATGACAAACAATTTATAAGAGAAATTTAAAATGAATAAAATAACACAATTTTGTACATTGCATCTATACAAAGATTACAAAACCTCCCTAATATAATCCTTTGAAAAATATATAATAAATAAAAATATTTTCTTAAATTTAGTTAATTAGCCAAGATGAATCCCAGAGAAAATAACATTGCTAAATCCTAGCAAATTGTGCACCACCACAGCAGTCGAAGTTGGCACACTCAATGCGATGAGTACAACCATGCCAAGCGTCAAGCTCGGCCTTGTCTCGATCAAATACGACTGCAGATGCCCCATCGCGTCGCATATGATCGCATCGTAGCTCGAGTAAACTCGCTTCTCCCAATCCATCCACTCGCTCGGCAGCTCGGAATCGGACTCGATCATCTTTATCTCGTGGATCCTCTTACGAAGAACGATCATGCTCTCGTCCACGAGCCTCCCCCTCGGATTGTGGTTGTGGGATTCCCTTCTTGTTGCACGGACCGTTAGGCCCGTGCTTCGAGTTGAGCTTGAACTTGGTTTTATTGTGGCACGGGTTTTGGGAAAGGAGTTGAGAGATGGGAGGAATGATGAAGTTGATGCCATTTTTTTATATGAATGTATTAAGATATGGTTTGATGATGATGAAAAAATTGAGTGATGGAATGAAATTTTTTGTAAGTGTGTGGGTATTTATAGTTAGGTATAAATTATTTTACCTAATGAGTAATGATTAAGGAAGGCGCCGCCCATCGCAGGCTAAAAGCGTGTTTTTAAATAGTAAATCACGCCTTTTTCGATGAAGTTGGGAGAAAGTCCCTTCATTTCTGAAAGCGCCGTTTCTTTATTTGCTCTAGAAAAAAGAAAGTTCTATTTCTATATGGATTTGCGGATTTACCTGGATTAAGGAATATTATCGGATTTTAGCCTCACTTTTTAAGGAAATCATAAAAATATCTTGAATTTTTATAAATAACAATTTAATATTTAACTTTTTGAATTTATATCAAATCTAGTATGAAATTAATTTTTGGATTTTTAGTTACTAATGCGTATCTTTATACATACGATGTTGTGTGAAATATGATTTTATTTTAATTCTACTCGATCAACTGACGTGGCACAAATATTTCCCACAATATTAAAAATTCCGGGCAAAAAGATACAAGTCGGCAGCTAAAAGTCAGAAAATTAACTTCAAGCTAGATTTGTTGTATATTCAAAAAATCATGTATTAAATTATTATTTATAAAAGGTCATGACATTTTTATGAATTCCTTGAAAAGTTAGACTAATCTGATAATACCTTAGCTAAATTGCACTTTTTATTTCCTATAACTTTAGGGGAATAAAATTCATATTTGATAAATAATATCTTTTTTCAAAGGATTGAAATTATTTGAGTTAATTGCCTCTAAAATCATGTATTTTATTTAATGTTTGGCTTTAAACATTATTTTTAAAATTTCACAATTTTAAAATATATTGAAATATTTTTGTAAATTAAACATCCTCGATCAATATTGTAAAGCTGACACGAGTGGCTTACACGTGTGAAATCTCAAAACAAAATAGAAATTAAGAAACCCAAAAGTTTAACCTCCTCAAACATGGAAGGTACAAATTAAAAAAGTGATGTTTGAAAAAATTGCAAAAGTGATCAGGCAATTAACCCAAATTAATTAAAGTGATGTTTGAAAAAATTGCAAAAGTGAGAAAATTAACCCAAATTTACTATTTAACCGAATTAGAAATATATTTGGATATATGCAATGTTTCTGCATTATTTTATAATTTCATCCCACTATTTAAAAACTAATCAATCTAACATTGAATGTGTTTTTCACCAAAATCGACTAGCTTTAAAAGAAGATAAGGCGAAGAGCAAACACGTCATGCTGTACATGTGATCAATTTAACCACAACACGAATAATTGTATGAAAGAGAACAAAAGTGCCCATGTTAGATTTCATTAGTTTTCAAATAATTTAAATATTTTATTATCAGAGTGCTAATTTGGAATAAATTAAAATATATATATATATTTTAGAACGTAAACGAGAGTCTTGTTTACTCAATAGTTTATCAATCTAGAAATCGCTATAGAAACCGTCCTTTATCTGTTGCTTCATGTAATTGGCAACTAATACCCAACTAGCTTTTGAACTTCACGCGTCATATTTAATACTCTCTCCGTCCCGATGAGATAGGTGAACTCCTTATATCCAAGCCAACTCTTGGGATATATTTTCAATGTAGGACTTGGATTGCTATCCCAACAATCCTCCACTCAAACCAAGGAACACATCCCCTCCAATGGTACACAGTCCAATGGTACACAGTCACGAAGACAACCGGAGGTCACATTTGAGGCAAACTCCCACACCATCGTGGCCCACTATCTCAGACTGAATCGGGCTCTGATACCACTGTTATGGTTCCGTACACCAAATATTCATAGAGAATATTACAATAACAAGAACAAGATTAAGCCGAAGGGACTAAGGCTCAGATAGCCTCAGCAGAACTTCTTATTTATATGGTCGGTGCTAGTAGGGTTTGAGGGACATGGGCCTTCCAGAGGTACTGGGCCGGGTAGATGAGGCCCATGGATGAAGCCCACGACCTGATAGGCCATTCTCCAACAAACACAAATGAAAGCTATTTTTTAGGCGACAAATGTGGAGTACTACAAATTTACAACCTATGTATAAAAAATAAAAATAAAAAATGTTACAAATCAAATTTTCAAGTGAAATAATAATAAATAAGATTGAAAAAAAATTCTTAAAATACACCGGTTGTTATCTAAACTGTCATGAAAAATGAAAAAAAGAAAGAAGAAGGAAAATTTACAATAATAAATATCATTACTGTTGTCTATTAACTCAAAACTGTTGTCAAAGACAAAATATATAATAGACAACAATTTATACCAGAACCGTTATTTATTACACGATTTTACCTTAATATATGTATAGATATCGCGAGATATTTTTTTTTCCCTGTCAATTTATAAAGATAATTTAGTCGGCTTATGTCATATTTGCACGTGCATGTTGACAACATATTTTTATATCTCTAAATTTATAAAATATTCAAAATTTACTCACGGTGCATGACACGCAACGTGTGAGGTGAGGTACTAGAAACCTATAACGACAAGGTAGAAAATTACAAAATAAAATAAGGATGACAATATGACATTAATTGACAAGATTGGAATAAATTTATGTCACCGCATACAATTTCTTGCAATATTATTAAATATTATTGTGGCAAAGTGGTAAATATATAGCAGAAGTAATAGATTTGTGGTTGGCCGCCTTCACACGGTAAATTATAAGGGGGAAGGTATGCATCCCCTCTTCTATTTATAATTATTTTTTGATATTTTTATTTTTTATCCGCGATCGATAAAATAATTTTGATTTTTTTTTTCATATTATCAATAGATAATTAAGTGTCACAATAAATAGTCGAAGTGTTATAATATAATAATTGAAGTGTCACGATAAAAATTTTTGACCAGCTGAAATTTTCTTTGTTGGATAAAAAAACTACAAATAATCAAAATATTTGGTGGGCCCGAAACACTTATCAACAACAGAAGGATCCCCTCTACATTAGTTTACCCATTCACACCTACGTCAATTATTATTATAAGAAATATATATAATTGTGTGTGTACAACAATTCCAAGAAATTAAGTAGAAGTTTATATTAATTACCTCAAACTTTCCTCTTCCTTCACATCATTTTCCCGCGTAATCCCCATCACATCATTATCATACGCCAAAATCTTCAATCGCTTTCATCATACACACGCTCAATATTATCCTCTTTTTTCTTCGAATTCACGATTCCTTCTCTTATAAATAATCACACCATCCATTAAACTAGACACAATCAACAATATCACATTTAGTTTTTATTTTCGATTCACTAAAACTTTCAAGCTTTCAAGAACCATGCATACGACATCAATTGTGAACCAGAGGATTTCATTCCCGACTCCCCTTTCATCCGAAAGAATCAGAAATGGAAGAGGGAGAGCTTCACCTTCGGTTCTCGCAATGAGAAGCGACGGTGAGAGAGAGAAACGACGAGACTATAAACTTGTTGATGAAAACATGGTTGTGTTGAAGATGAGGATTCAAGAAATGGAGATGAAGGAGAGAGAAAACATAGAAATTCCTCATAAGAGAGAGAAGGAACATTGGTTCGAGAATTATGATTCTGATGTGTATGAATTAGTAGGTTTGCTGCAGATTTTGATGATGAATAATAGGCCTAGTTTAGTTTTGGGAGTAGTTGCTTTTTTAGTGTTTGCCTCATCAACTTCTTTGGTTGTATTATTCTCCTATTTGCTAGGCATTTCAATGTAATTAAATTCATTTTTTTTATTCCAATAATATCATATTCATGATATTATTATATATTAATATCGATATATAGATAGTATATGGAACATATATAGTTAGTCGTATTGTAAATATAATATTCTTCTATAGTTATGAATTTATGATTGACGTTAAGGCTATTTCGTAGGGTTAAAAAATTTCTGTTACACTTTTTCGTATTTCATTATTAAATTTATGATTTTAATAGTATTTATTATAAATTAAATTAATTATAACATAAATAATCATAGTCAATATTTATTAACACAAAAAATAAATTAAAAAATTATAAAACATGATTTTGAAAAAAATCATAATAATGAATTATTAATTGAAAATAAAAAATTAAATATTTAAAAATAATTATAAACTCTATTTGAGTGGGATGAACCTAAAAACAATCATAAAATTAAATTAAATGACAAAAGAATAAAAAATTGAATAAAAAAATACTAAAAAAACTCGTAATTTAAAAGTGCAACATGAAGTGTGATACAGATAGGAAATTACTTGTGATTGCGTAGAGTAATATGTTCATTTCATAAATAATATTATATTATATTTCCAACCAAACCCTACATTAATTAAATCAACAACAATTTTGCTCAACAAATAAAAATAAAAAATCAACCACAATTAATTAATGTTGTGTAAAGAAGAACAATTAATTAATGTTGTTTAAAAAAATAATTAATTAACTCTAGATAGATAAAAGTCAACATGTAAATATATAGTGCCCAGGCCATGGCCAAATTAAAAATAGACATCTCATTACTATTGTCTCGTGACTATATAACATTAATTGATTGCTAGTAATGTTCGTTTAACTTGGTCCAGTTTTAATGAATAATATACATTTTTTTTAATATCTTCGATGTTGACTTAATTTATAGATAATTTGATATTGTAAATCCATATATATCCAAGAATTTGACCAAAATAAATTAGCATTCACTTAAAATGAAATCATCGGTGATGTTTTAGCTTCGAGCTGCAAAAAGATTTATTAGTGGAGTATTAATTTAATAGTAGTACCTTTTTTCTTCTTTATTTGCTTATTCCATACGTCTACGGAGGTTAAACAAATAATATATATATATATATATATATATATCTGTGTGTGTGTGTGATGAAAATCTTATTTTTCCGGTGCTTCGAAAAAAATGGAAAATTACAATTTGATACCCATATTTTGTATTTTTTTTAAATAATTAACTTTTTCAATTAACAAAACAATATAGTACCCACTTTTTAAAATTGCAAATCTAGTATTTTGATCAATTTTCCGGTCGATTATATTTTAATATTTCTATTTCCTAACTGTGTAAAAATAAATCAAGAAATCTAAAAATCCAATCAATTACGTACGATTTTCTAGCCGTAAAATTATTAAAATGTTAAATTTACAAAATAAATAAATAAAATGGGTATTTTTCTTTAATTTTGATGAATGAGTTATCTTTTAAAAAGAGCACAACCCGTAAAATTATTAAAATGTTAAATTGGCAAAATAAATAAATAAAATGGGTATTTTTCTTTAATTTTGATAAATGAGTTATCTTTTAAAAAGAGCACAACTTGTAAGTGTCGAAGTGTAATTTACAAAAATCCGTGGGAAACTTGTTATCATAAACTAAAAATTAATATTAAATTACCATACGTAAAATGTACTCGACTCATCAAAATTAAAATAGCATAACTTTTCAATTATAACATCGTCACTTGTGTGAGCTTGTGTCAAAATATTATTATAGAAATGAAAAAAAAAACTAAAAGAAATATATGTTAGGGGTGAAATATTAATTAACAAGATTCAAACAATGAGTCACTTTCCTTCAATAAGAAGATCGCATCCTCGTAATCAGCACAGATTCTCTTCTTTTTTTAATTAATAAATAAATGCACCGTCTGTCTTTACAAAATAGTTCCATTTATTATTTTATGTAGTTAAGATAAGAAAAATAACATAATCATAAAAAAAAAAAAAAAATTGCAGCAAGATCTAATTAAGATTAAAAAAATTGCCGACCAAAACAAAGTCAAATACTAAAATCCAACCTTCCATAACTGAAAACAATTGCCATATTCCTCCCACCTGCGCAATTAAAGATCATAAATAAACAAATTAAATAAGTCCCAGTAGGAATGTCCTAGTGGTGGAGTGAGGTCACTTTGAGATTAAAAATCACGAATTCGAATATCCTAAATATCACAAGTCGGACGTATGAATAAAAAAAATTAATGTTACAACATAATACATATTCTCCCGTTTCTATATGTTTGTTATTTTATGATTTTAAATTAGAATTATTTGGACTAATATATCACTTTCTTCTCTATCACATAAAATTCTATTCACGCATATTTTTTTCTAAAAAATTGACAAAAATTCATAGTAATGTACCAATAAATCCTTATTAATTCTTAAAAATTAAAAACTAACCACTTAAATTTTGAAAGACATAAATATTAAATGAAGGTATCATTGGAAGCTTAGCTTTAATCTCTTATTTTCATAAATATTTTTAATTTACACGTGATTAATTAGAAAAAAAGACTATATAATTGGAACGGATAGAATACGATGTTCGAAATACCGTCTACAAAAGTTACGGAGGCCTCAACAGACATGAGATGAGACATGAAGTATCGAAGCATCGTAGGATGGTGTCGTAACGTACAATTTTTTAAAAGCAATATTGATTTTAAATTGCATGCAAATTGCTATCACGTAACCAATATTGATTCTCAAATATATATATACATACATATATAGACATATATATATATATATATATTGTAACCAATATTGATTCTCAAATATGCGTATTAAATATGACGCGTGAAATTCAAAAGGTAGTGGAGTATTAATTGCCTATGCAAAATAAAGATGCAGCAACGAATAAAGGACGGTGTCTAGATGGATAAATTATTGAGTAAACTCTTCAAAAATATAATTTCCCTACGTTTCTGTTTAAATGTTATATTAGATAAATATACACAAATTAATAAATTAATAAATTTATTTAATACACGTTTGTGTTAATACATAATTAAATGAGTTAAACATATATGTTTAAATGCATTAAATGAAAGTAAATGTGAGAAAAATGTGAATTTTTTTATCTCGAATTTGTAGAATGACACTTTTTATGAAACAAAATTAAAATGATAGAATGACACTTTTTGCTCCTTTTACGTTTTCTAAGTTGGTTGATTTTAGCCGAAAAATGCATTCAATTTTAGATTGATTAGTTTTTAAATAATCTAGGTATTTAATTGACAAAAATATTAGTTTGTGATATGTTTGAAAAAATAAATATAATTTGAGATATAAACAATGATTTACCAAAATTATTCGTAATATATATATATATATTGAATTTATAATATTAAAATTATGAACTTAAGCACGTGTTTGATTTAGAAAAAATAATTAAAAATCTTATTATAGAATATTTACACAATGTATGATAACTAATTAAAGGATATTTTAGAAATTGAAATTTTATATAGAATTTAATATATCTAAGCAAATCATACTGTATATCATATACGGTACAACGCATCCCGTATCAAATATATTCAACCTCATACCATACTGCCCAGCAAACGAGCCCCTACTAAATAAAAAATGCAATTTAGCAAAGGCAAATTTGTATATAGAAATAGAACTTTCTTTTTCTAGATCAAATAGAGAAACGGCGCTTTCAAGAAATGAAAGGGACTTTTTCCCCGCATTTCATCAAAAAAGGCGTGGTTTACTATTTAAAAAACGCGCTTTTAGCCTGCGAGGGGCGGCGCTTTGTCAGAAACTGCAACACGGTTTCACTTCATCATACCTTATTGATTAATTCTCATCACACGACTCTTTCCTTAATCATTAGGTAAACTAATTTATAACTAACTATAAATACCCACACAAACTTAGAAAAAAATTTCATTCCATCACTCAATTTAATCATCATCATCAAACTATATCTTAATACATATTCATATATACATATATCAAAAAATGGCATCAACTTCATTATTCCTTCCATCTCTCGACTCCTTTCCCAAAACCCGTGCCACAATAAAGCCAAGCTCGAGCTCGACTCGAGGCACGGGCCTAACGGTCCGTGCAACGAGAAGGGAATCCCGCAACCACAACCCGAGGGGGAGGCTCGTGGACGAGAGCATGATCGTTCTTCGTAAGAGGATACACGAGATGAAGATGATCGAGGCGGATTCCGAGCTGCCGAGCGAGTGGATGGATTGGGAGAAGCGAGTTTACTCGAGCTACGATGCGATCATATGCGACGCGATGGGGCATCTGCAGTCGTATTTGATGGAGACGAGGCCGAGCTTGACGCTTGGCATGGTTGTACTCATCGCATTGAGTGTGCCAACTTCGACTGCTGTGGTGGTGCTCAATTTGCTACGATTTAGCAATGTCATTTTCTCTGGGATTCATCTGGGCTAATTAATTAAATTAAGTAAAGATTTTTATTTATTATATATTTTTCAAAGGATTAGATTAGGGGGGTTTTGTAATCTTTGTATAGATGCAATGTGCAAAATTGTGTTTTTTTATTCATTTCTAATTTCTCTTCTAAATTGCTTGCCATCATGATTCGTGAGAGTTTTTGCGGCCTTCTTTATTTGCAGAGGAACATGAATTGGAGTGACTATGAATCTATGATATTGTAAATAGGGGTCGTATACGAATTGAGCCGAGTCGTACACCTGATGTTTGATCTCAGTTCGTTAAGAAACATTCAAGTTAGTTTCCTCTTGTTCGAGCTCTACTCGAAATACTCAAAAATTTACTAATAGTCTGAACCGGAATGTTCGAAGAAAGAGCTTATTTAGTTTATCCGTCAATCATTTTTATAATATTCACCAACATGTTCGATGAATCTTGAGTTTGAACATGTTCGCAAACCTGGTCGGGACGAATACTACTATGCTAGAGCTCGATTTGTTTAGAATACAAATAGGCTTTTTTTTTTTAAATGAGCTCCGAATAATTAGCGAGTGGCTCTGTTCATTTAGTGTCCTAACTTATTTATCACAGAAGAGAATTTGTTAAAGACATTTTGGGGGAAAAAATAATGAATGGAGGAGAAGCTATTTCAAAGAAGTTCAATTGCATGCGTCATTTAATTAGGTGACTTGTACAACTCGTAAGATCTATAATAATTAATTACCACATTTTCTTGATGAATACAAAACCCTAGAGAAAAGCAATAGATGAAAGAAATTATTACAACCTTGAAAGAATCTGGCTCATTATTTGTAGTTGCTCAACCAGCAAAAGACACGTAGAAAGCATGTTTCTTAGAATTAATTTGTAGATTGTTAATTAATTTTATGACTTTTGTGATGAAGAGAATAGTTCAACATGCAGCAATGGAGCACTATTTTTTTTTACTTTTGGAAGTTTGTGTGTGTGTGTGTTTAGTTTAGCCCTCATACGATATTCTTCTTGGTACGTAGAACTGTTTTTTATTTTTATTTTTTTTTAGATGGGAAAGTGGAGTGGTGTGTCTCAAACTCTCGAACTCGAGACGGCTCCTTTCACACAGAAGTCCCCATCAATTGATTTACACATTTTTCTTTAAAAACACAAGAAAAAAAAAACCTATTTTAGAACTTCTATTTTAGATAAGATCTATGTTAGAGCTTACCTTTACCTTTAGATAAGACTTTTTTTTTATTGAGGGAAGATAAGACCTATTTTATAACTTAATTAATGAGTGAAAAGGGGAGGAATTGATTTAATGCCCATTCATTTTGGGAATGTCCCCACCAATTGATTTACACATTTTTCTTTAAAAACACGAGGAAAAAAAAAAACCTATTTTAGAACTATTTTAGATAAGATCTATGTTAGAGCTTACCTTTAGATAAGACTTTTTTTTTATATTGAGGGAAGATAAGACCTATTCTACAACTTGATTAATGAGTGAAAAGGGGAGGAATTGATTTAATGGGCCATTCATTTTGGGAATGTCCAATATTTGAAGACTACAATCTTAGCTTCTTTTTAAGAAAATCAAAGATGGGCTTTGTATTGGGCCTAATGTTTATGGCCTATATGTCTTCTAGGTACCCTTTCCACTTCCAAATTGCATATCCATAGATATATTTTACTCAAATTAATTTCTAATTCATTTTCAATAATAATAATATATGTATATCCAAAAACTGCAATTCAATCGTTCAAATTTGGACTCCGACGATCTACAAAATAAATACGGAAAACATGAAGTTGAAAGACTGTTGGGGGTTCGACGATTGAACGGGTTTCGATGCTCAAGTCAAAATCAATTTAAAATGGTAAAATTCGAAATGAAAACAACAGAACGAGAAGAACAATGGTAGATTTATAGAGAATTATAGGTCAAAAGTGAGGTTGAATGCTCGTATTCTAGTTCTGAAAGTATTTTCCCTCTTCTTGTGGTGTTCAAGTCTTCTTTTAGGAAGGCTTTCAATAGGTTACTCACGGTTTTTCGGGGTTAGTTTCTTGAAAACTGAGTCCAATCTCATTCTTGGAAGGATTTTGACTTAGTCTCTTCCCTGATCATGACTAACCTTGGTGTTTTCATGGACTCTGCTTCAAAGCTACCTCGGAACTCGCTCTTGATGTAGGTTCATTAGACCCTCTCGACCTTTGGACTAGCTACTTTTGAGCCTACCAAAGTTGGCGTCTACAACGTTCTGGCCTTCTCCTGGAGTCCTTTCACTTAAGATTAAGTCTGAACCATAAAAGACTATCTCAATCCCTATCTTTCAAATTCGACCTCAACCTTGCTCTTGATGTCGGATCATTTGACCTCCCACGACCCTTGGTTCAATTGGTTGTTATTTTAATAAATTTGTGAATTTGATCAAAATTGAGCTAGCTAAGGACCTAAGGTATACTTTTTTAGGAGAAAAATAACTTTATTAATTACTCAAAATCAGTGAAAATAGGTGGGTAAGCCAATAGGGGATCGAAAATGCTTCCAATATAGGGACTATATAATTGTTTAATATTTACCAAATTCCCAAATTCAGTAAAGGCTTTAAAGCCTCAACTAATTAATATATGTATAGTGGTTTCGTTAAATAATTAGCTGAAATAGTAAATAATCCACATAAAATTTGGATTTATTTCAATCCATACAAAAAAAAAAAGAATCCCTTTTTTTGTTCTTAATCTTATAGCAGAAAGTAGACGAAGGTTGGGCAAGAATGGAAGAAGATTAAGGAACATGAATTATAGGACTTTTCAAAATTGACAATTATATTATTATTATTAAACTTTGAAGTTTGAAATTGAAAGTCGTCATACTAAGTAATTAGTTAATGAAAAGTTGTAATAAAACAAGAGTAGCTTGAATTAGCCGTATAGATACGTCGCGGTTTGGTCAATGCATAAATTAGATGAAGTCACATAGGTCACGTTGTTATCCAAATTGCCAGTGATGGGGTCACGTTCATGCATCACCTAAGGAAAACAAATAATAATAATAATAATAATAATAATAATAATAATAATAATAATAATAATAATAATATAAGAGAGTATAAGACATGCATATATACATACGTGGCCCAAAACATATATCAATATTTTATACTCTCTTATATCAATATTTTAATTTATATAATTTTATCTATTATTATTATTATTATTATTATTATTATTATTATTATTATTATTATTATTCCAAAGACTTGCATATATATATGTGGTCCAAAACATAGTTTAGAATCAATAATGGGGCAAGGATAAATTTGACTTTCCAAGGGAAACTTAAAATATATAATAAGAGAAGTGCTGCCAAAAGCAACATATTTGTTATTGGTTTTTGGACACCCTTTTAAATATACACCACAGAAATTGCTGTCAGATACATATGATCACAGGATAATAATAACTATTAATTAATAATTTAATACAACTATACTATATTTCTAGGAACCACAAAATTAAAAAAAACAAAGTAGAATATATAGTTTAAGAATTAATGCATGTCCATATTCTTTCTACCACTAATTCACTACAAGAAAAACGGTAACAGACAACGGATTGTCTGTAGAAAAAACGGGCGTTGTTATTCCTTCTCGTAATATTACTCCTTCTGTCCCAATTATATAATTTCTATTATTAGTTGAGTATGCCGATTATATAGTCTCATTATTATAAATAATATTATTTTTCATCATACTGTACGAATACACCCTTGTTAGGTCTTGAAAATTAAAAGAACTAACCACTTAAGTATTTTAAAGTTATAAACATTAAAAATAAGGGTAATATTGAAAAGTTTAGCTTTTGTTTCTTGTTTTCATAAATATTTTTAATTTATGCGTTAGAAGAAAAATTGACTATATAATCAGAAAAGAGGGATTAGTTCTTTCGAGCCCCTAAGGGAGCTATCCTTTTGATAATCTTGATTTTTGCGTATTAATTGTTATTTATAATTTCTATACTATGATATGATGACATGCATGTTACTAATTTATACACATGTCATATGAATATGTCTATAGAAATTAATAGATGTCACATTCATACATTGCATATTTTAATTGAAAAGAAAATGCATTTCATGGAAAGGTTTAAAGTAGAGTCAAGAAAATATAGAGATATGATTTTCATGAGATATGGTTAGTTAGTGAATATTTGTTAAATAGTTGGGTAATGTTACACAATGTATTGTTTTTAGTATAGGAAACATAAATGGCCCATCAAAGTATCAAATCTTGCTTTTGTTGTCTATTGGATGGATCTCATTAATTCAACTCCAAAATCTTCTACTTAAAAAGAGAGAATGTGATGTACAAATTTTTAGTTTTAATTTGAATATCTTAATTAGTTTTTTTAGTGAATTTTTGTTATCTTAAATGACAGTTACTCCACTTAAACCTAATATGAATTGAATGATTTATTTGCATTTGGTCTCCTTCCTCACAATTTTATTAGGGTGTGACATTCTTCTTCTTTTTTCTTCTTCAAGAATGAAGCTTTGACCGTTTGAAAAGTAGTATGTTGAAGTGAATAACATGTTTATCACATTTTGAACATTTTTATTAACAAATTTCTTGTGTAGTCTTAGCTTGCAACCATAGAAAATGATGACATTCATAATTTTAGACCGTGATGTCATGAAATTCATTGATTTATATATGGAGTTTTATTAATTCAAGACTTAAAAGGCAGGTTATCTGTCAATTCAGAACCTTAAAATTCATTTTTTTTTTTATTTTTTAGTCATTTTTATACAATTTTTCAATGAAAAAATATTTATTAATTATTCATTAAATTTAATAAATAATTTAAAAAAAAATGAAATACATGATTTTTGAGGTCATAGATCTAAATTGATAGTTTTTATCTTTCAGGTGTTGAAACTTATCTTTAAGGTCCTAAATTGATTTATGTTTAGGTTTTATCAATTGAGAACTTGAGAGATAGGTTATTTGTCAATTCAGAACCTCAAAATTATTATTTTTTATTCTTTTAATTTTGTAGTCATTTTTATATAACTTTTCAAAAAAGAATCGAAATACATAATTTTTGAGGTTCTAGATCTAAATTGATAATTTTCATCTTTCAGGTGCTGAAACATAACTTCCAGATCTTAAATTGACAATTATCATTATTTTTACACATCGCAATTGATGCATATCTAAGTCTTCTTATGCTCAACAGTAATTTTAACGAACAGCTCCTCGATTCCCTGTATAAAAAAGAGATATATCGGGTTCAAATCCAAATACTCTCATTTTCCCCAACTCAAGAAAAAACACATTTGAGGATATACATTCTCCACAAAAATAATATGAAGTTCCTTTTTATTAAGAATCATCACAAAAATTAGAAGAAAAAAAAGAGGCTGTGGTCCTATAATAAAATAATAAAATTTTAATTGTGTGACACAATTTTGAGTATTTATTAGATTGCGATAATTATTAGCGTGTGGGATTCGAGATCTCTCACCCCCAACCAAAATCAGCCTCCACTTTTCAGCGCCTTTCCTCCGCGTTTCGCCACTCGCCGGCCCCCCTCCCCCCCTCTATAAATTCCCCACGAACCCTAATCGTTTTTCCTCACGCAGGCATTTCCACAAACACCATATCTCCTCTCCACCTCCCATTTCTCACCCCACAAAAAATCCAATTCATTTTCAATATGAAAATCTTCTAGCAATTCTATCTCTCCTCAATCAATCAAAGCTTCATTCTTTACCCAAAAAGATTTGATTTTTATATTGTATCGGATATTCTAGCTCGGACCCATGGCCGTAGCTCACCAGGTTGCCCGCGCCGCCGTGGAGCCACCGAACCTAATTGGCTCCACCGCCGCGCCGCCGTGCCCGGCCGTCACCCTCACGCAGGACGATTTGAAGAAGATTGCCGCTTACAAAGCCGTGGAGCATGTGAGATCCGGCATGGTCGTCGGCCTCGGCACGGGGTCCACGGCCAAGCACGCCGTCGATCGAATCGCGCAGCTTTTGCGGCAGGGGAAGCTCAAGAACATCGTCGGAATTCCCACGTCGACGCAGACCCACGAGCAGGCCGTGGCGCTGGGAATCCCGCTGTCGGATCTCGATTCCCACGCCGCCGTCGATTTAGCCATCGATGGCGCCGACGAGGTCGATCCCGAGCTGAATTTGGTGAAAGGGCGCGGCGGCTCTTTGTTGAGGGAGAAAATGGTGGAATCCGTCGCCAAGAAATTCATCGTGATTGTTGATGAATCGAAATTGGTGAAGTATGTAGGGGGTAGTAGGCTGGCAATGCCGGTTGAGGTCGTTCAGTTTTGTTGGAGCCATTCATTGAAGAGGCTTGAAGATTTGTTTGCCTACGCCGGCTGCGTAGGGCAGCTGAGGAAGACGGCCACCGCCGCCGCCGCCGACGGCGGCGGAAAGGCGTACGTCACCGATAATGGGAACTACATTATTGATTTGTATTTCGAGAAGGAAATCGGAGATTTGAATGAGGCTAGTGATGTGATTTTGAGGCTTCCCGGCATCGTTGATCACGGGATGTTTATCGGATTAGCTACCTCTGTGATCGTCGCCGGAGTTGATGGTGTCACCATCAAGACTAAGAAGGGGAATGAGCTAGAGATGGATTATTTTTGTTATAGTGATTTAAGGAATGGGTTTTAACGTAGTATTGTTGTGTTTGATGATGAAGCAAGAAAGCAACCAAGCTCTTGTTCTTGAAAAAGGGAGTTCTTGAATTTTTGTCATTGGCCTTCAATGGATGAAAGTGATGAAGTTTTTAGTTAGGGAGTTTAGGAATTTGATTTGATTGAACTCTGAAATGTGGGGACTTATAATGTTAGAGGTGGTTTCCTTGAGTTCATGACAATGATTTATGCCAAATTTTTCCACTTTGAATATTTGGTGAATGCTAATGTTACTTGATGTAATTGGGAGAATTTTAGGTGCTCCATCCAGATTATTTATTCAATAGAATTGGTTCTCGAATGTTGTTAATGCCAATGCCTAATGATTTAATAAACTATTTGGAAGCCATTGATGATGCTAACCTTATTTGGAAGTTGTACAAAATGTTATAATACATGTAGTGGTACTCTCTCTCTTACTTAATGTATAATGCACTACCAATCAACAAGAAAACATTCTATTTTCGTATCTTGATTTATACGGTGGGAGGTAGTATCCCTACAAGCGTTTCTGTTCATATTATTGGGAAGAGGCTTTGATGGATTGTTCCGACGTTTTCCTTGGTGTGACTCATGAGCTCGACTACTACTCCTAGTATATGCTATATCATTTTCTTGAATCATAGATTTCATATTGAAGAGACATAGGAAATTGTGATTAGTAGATGCCATTTTCCGCAAGTCCCCAAGAAAGTCGAGGGGCAAACCAAAAGGAGAGATCTCGAGAGTTAGGGAGTTCTGACCTCCGAAAAATAGTACCCCGTTCGAGGTTGAACTAGAGTTCATCACGCCAGAGCAGACGATTAAGTCAAAACCCTAGCCCTCTACTGAAGATGACCAAGTTGAAAACCTTCCCAAGGATAAGTTCGTTCTTATGATCGTTAATCCCCGATGGTCTTTTGACTTCACATCTTGTTGTCTATGTTTGATTTAATTGTAGATTTTTGGATCTGCAGAATTCGTACCCAAATCCCGCATCCTCGAGGATAAAATATCAACTAAATAACATACTAATGGTGCCACTTTTTTCTTTGATTATAGGGTGAATTTTGCAGTTTTCTTCTAGCACAACAGGGTAATTATGTGTGAGACCCATATAATAATTTCCTGTATATATGTAGATCACAATAATTTTCTCTATGGTGCTGTATTGGGCTTCTTTCTTCTAAGAAAAGTTTTCAGTGGGCCAGGGCTCTTACTGGGCTTCTATATCATATTTAATCCCCACTTCCACCCCTCAACCTTTTTTCCCTTTTTTTAGAAGGAATCCCAAAAAATTGTAGTAACTTGAAATGAAAAGGAAATTAAAACAGTAGTAAGTATATATTTTGTTTTATTTTATTTTATTCTCTCTCTTTATTAGCATAAGTACAAAAATCTTCTCTATTGAAACAATGAATGGAAGGTCCTTTGTCGGCATTCAAACCGTAGACCTCCTAGTGTAAAGAGAGGTGTATCGGTAAAAAAAAGATAAAAATAAAATAATGTTGGAAGGTCTAAGACTGAGATCTTTGTTTGAATGAAATTGAAAACATAAAGGGATTCATATTTATTATGCATGTTCAATTAATGGTTTGCGTAATGTATAGGGCTCCAAAAATCAACGGTGAATCGTGAACCAACTACTTCCCACGCGTATTCAAAAATAAAATAAAAGAAATATAAAAAATACTTGGCCTAAATATAATAAATAAATAAATTAGATAAAAAAAAAACTCGAAATTTAAATGCAGCTTCTACCGACAAACAATAAGAACAAAAAATTCATCATGTAAACAACAATTGTAATTTAAATTGATTGATATTTGTTCTAATTATACTTGTTAAAAAGGCAAGAACAACACCTCGTGGGAAACACAAATCTTCTTTTTTAGAATAATAGTTCATCCTCCCTCTCCTCCTACACAAGTAATTAATTATCGTTTTAGAATTTTCGCATAATTAAGATATAATAACTTTGATAATTAGTTAATTATACACACTCTCTCCCCACTTCATATCAAATCATATTAAAATATACGTATTTCCCTAATAAATGTTGTTTTCTCTATCTCCCTAAAATATGCAGATTTATCTCATCCTAGCCATGGGAGTGATGCAACATATATTTTATAGATTCATTATTTATTTAATTATATATATATATACATATAATATACTTCACATTTAATTTTATGCCTGAGGTGATATCAAAGAAACGGACATTACCGCTTTAACTTTTCTTTTGCATGTTCGCCTAGTTTAATTTGTGCGTGTGTGTGTGTAAATGACGTATACTTTTCTTGATCATCATAAATAAATAATTAATCATGTTCCCTCAAAACAAATAAATAAATAAATATGCATTAGCCGAAATTAAAGGCAAAATTAAAGGCAAAAAGTGCCATAAATGAATAAAGCAAGTAACAACAATTCCCTTGCTTTCCGCCTTGAAATGAAAGGCATTGAAAGCGGCTTCACGCTTTCAACCCTTCAACTTTTCATGCATGTAAAAAAAAAAGTAAAAAAAAAAAAAATTACATTGATTCATTTTCAATATTATACTTTCCAAGAAACTCATAAAAGAAAAGAAATATATATATATATATATATATATATAAAACTTTTCCAAAACTTGAGTCCAACACAATTACTTTATATTATCTTCTCTATATATAAAACAGTGCAGCCTTCTTTTCCTTTTTTCCCCTTTATAAAATTGTACAATGAATATTTTTAGTGGACAGTTATTGAATTCTTAAAATTCATATAACTAAAATTCAGTAGTTGGAATATAATGAATAGAAAATTTCATTTGAACGGATAACCTAACCCAATTCATTATATTATCAAGTACCTTTTAATTTGTCCCTTTGGGGATGATCTAATAGTAGAGTGGTGTTATCTTGAGGTCAAATGTTTCAAGTTCGATTCACACTATCAACACCACTAAGTGTGAGCCTATCACACTTGTGGTTTACCTCTTCTGTGTAATTTGTAGGCTATTATATAGGGACATGGTTTATCCAGTGCAACAGCGGACCCTCAGCAACAATAAAAAAGTACGTTGTAATTTATTTTAAGGCTTCAGATTCATTATCTCTTATGTTTTGGCCTAATAAAAATATTATAGATTTTTAGTGTAATGTTATGTAAGTCACCTACAACTAATATTAATAGATGTATTCTCATAGCTCGATTAAATTACAAGTGAAAACTTTCGCTTATCAATTACGAGATCGTCTACTCCATTTATTAAGTCATTGAGACGAGACTTTTAATAATTATCTAATTATCCTTATCATATGTTTATTCTAGGGCACGGTCACAAAAGTCAAAAGATGAGTCTATAGATTGGATGTGGACTTAAAACAACTCCATTGATGGCGCGGCAAGTTAAGATATATGCTTCATGATAAAACACTAACGTACGCATGGATTTAGCCATCTTTTTCACCTCTTGATACTAATTAATTAATCCCTAATTAATTAATTTCATTTTCTTCCAAGTCAAAATAAATTAACATCTACTCTTACATATGAATGATTCGAACGTGTTTAGGATTACACATTAATAATTTAGACATATAAATATTTAAGAAACACCTAATCGCAAACCTAATTTATTTGTGGAAGTCATGAATCTTGATGGGAAATATAATAAGACTACTTTCGAGAATGATTGAGAAATTTAGGGGAAATTACACTTTGATACTTACGATTCGGGCTCTTTTTGAAGAACGGTAAATTTTTTTCAAAATTAATAAAATAATATTCACTTTTTTCAAAAATTTTACAAATTTAACATTTGATCAATTTTTCGAATCCAAAAAAGGTTTTGCAATTGATTGTATTTTAATATTTCTATTATCTCAGCTGCATACAAAATTTATTCTGTTAAAAAATCTTAAAATACAATCAATTACATATAATTTTTGGGCCGTAAATTTGTAGATGGGATCATTTATTCCATATTTTCTTCCATTTTTTTTCATCAATTTTAGTTTATTATAATCTAGTTTAATTTTATGATTTTTTAGGGTTCATCCCGCCTAATTAGGGTTTATAATCATTTTTTATTATTTGATTTTCAAAGAAATGAGTATTATGGTTGATTATTTTAAAAATATGATTTATAATTTTTAAAATTTCAATCTTTTATTGATAAATGTGGCTAGATCGATTATGTTATAATTAATTTTTATTTTTATAATATCTATTATTAAACTTGTTAAATCGATCGTGGAATACGGGTTGGAGCACCAAATCTGGAATAGATGATTTCATCCCGTAAAATTAATTAAATGTTAGATTTGTAATTTTTTTTTATAAAGTCAGTACTATTTTGTTAATTTTTAAAAAATAAACTATTTCATAAGAACTCAGAATGTAAGTATTAAAGTACAATTAATTACCCGAGAAAAGGGACATTTTGGGAATACTATGTTTTGTTTTTTTCATAAAGTTGGGGCCACCATAGATTTTGGCTCTTAGTATCAAGTGATAAAGTCCAAATTAATTAAGTGAATATAATGACACCATAAGATATGTTGATGATGACACCATAAACTAATATGATATCGACCATGCTTTTCTTTTCCTTTTCTTCTTTTCTTTACTCGTCATTTCATTATCATCTTCCAAGTATTGTTTTCTAACATATATTTATTACATGATTATTTTTCTGAATTTCATAAAATTTCATCCGTATAAAATATTCAATGCTTTAGACTCTTACATAAGTTAAGATTTAAGAAAATGAGTCATTCAGGTAAATTTAATTTCTCGTGTTATCTATGTTCAATAAAATTTTAAACGTCCGTCTCTTATGGAATATATAAATAGTGCGGAGTGAAGATTTCTATATAAAAAATATATATCGGGTTCGAGATTTATCGCTCTACGTTTCCTCAACTCATGCAAAAGGAAAAGAAAAATTAGACTTACACCAAAGGAAGAAGACAACTTTGAGATTTTCTTGCAATTCTCTAGATATTTGTTGAATAACTCGGAGATGATAACCTTTTACAATTCATACTCAACTCAAGTAACTATATATAAAAATACTTTATTTTTCGACTAAAAAACATTTTTTTTTTCCGATACTTTATTTATTTATTTATATATTTATTCCATCTTACATCGTACTTCATGTGTTTCGTAATATTTGACGTTTTAAAATCTTTTAATCACAGCTCTAATTATTTGATGTTTTATATTTTTTCACACAATTTTTCCAAATTTCACCCTTATTAAAATACTATAAAATTTTATACATTAACTTACCGCTAATAGAAGAGAAAATTTTATCACATTTTTTACATCTTAATTTTGTATTAAAAACTAAAATATCAAATATTAGAAAAATTGAGTGGTTGTCATTTTAATGAGTAAATTTACCGCTAATAGAAGAGCTAGAATTATCAAATTTTTTTTACTTCTTAATTTTATGTAAAAAATTTAAAATATTAAATATTATAAATTGGAGGGAGTATCATTTTAATCACTACAAAATGTTAATTAATTAATTTGGTAGTTAATTTCTTGCCTGTTAAGAGGAGCAAATTATAGCAAGCGGTCAAAGGTCAACATTTACGGCTCTACTTTGCATCTTTCACACTTAATTCATTTTTGCAGCCCAAAAATAAGATTTATAAATTATAAACAATTATTTTATCAATTTAATCTTTTTTTTTCTATCATTTCTCTTGTAATTTTACATTGTTATAGTAATAAAATAATAAAAAGGGAAAGAAAATACAAGTAAAAAAGAAAGTATCAAGTAATTATCACATTGAAAATTTATTTCTAGATTAATCTAATTTGACCTTAATAGAAAAAAAAAAAGATTAGATTTTTTCTAATTATTTTGTGGTTGATTTTAGTTACAAGAGAACAAACATCCGTAGCAAATAAATTACTCCCCCCGTCCCGATTATATAGTCCATTTTCTACTTCCACGTGGATTAAAAATATTTATGAAAACAAGAAACAAAAGCTAAACTTTCAACTTTAACCTTATTTAATGAAAATTAAATTTTAGCTAACTTTAATGTATTAATTTTTTGAAACAAAGAAAATATACAAGTGATGAAGTGCAAATACAATGAATATCAATAGAATTGATCAAATTCAAGTACATGCAAATTAATTAAGTTGCTCAATTTTAATTAATGTTTTTCTTTTTTTGAAAAAATAACATTTAAGATTTATAATTTTCACAAACTTAAATGTTTAATTTTTTAATTTCTAAAACCTAATAAGGGTATAATTGTAAATTCATATGAAAAATAATACTATTTATAGTAATGAGATTATATAATCGGGACATCTTAAAATAAAAATGTGGACTATATAATCGGGACGGAGGGATAAATTATCGTATTGAAATTTGATTGCAATCAATACATAGCATCTCGATTAATAAACTACGTATTTTGTCTGAACATTCACATATTTTCTGTGTGTGTGTGTGTGTGTTTTTTTTTTGTATTTTCTGTGGAGTTAGGACATCATTAGATAATGAAATTAAGATTAATTAATCACAATCAGATCCCATCGAAACCGTTAAAATACAATAAACGATGCCAGATTAGGTATAAGGGCCCACTGAGAAACCAGCTTTGACTGTTATGGTGCACCTAATTTACAGTTGATTCTGACTAATAGAAGCTTAATTGAGCATAAATTTATTAAATAATTAATTTGATTAAACATTAGTGATGCTAATCAATTTTATTAGACTCATAACAACCAAATGAAATCCTCTATCCCACTTTTCTCTATCCCACTTGGTGTCCCATTTTGATTTTTATTCGATTTTCATCAATTTTTTTTCTTCAATTTCAATTTGTTATGGCTTAATTTAATTTTATGATTATTATTTAGGGTTTATTCCATCCAATTAGGGTTTATATTTATTTTTTAATATTTATTTCTTATTTTTTAGTAAATATACTTGATTAATATAGTTGATTATTCCAAACGTAGGGTATATGATTTTTAAAAATTTTAATTTATAGCAATAAATGCTGATTATGATTTGTAATACTATAATAAAATTTATTTTTTTAATAAACATTTTTAAAATATTAAATTTTATAGTGGGACACCATAGTGGGACATGAAAAGTGGACTAGAGGATTTTATCGCATAACAACATGCTTCTCTTTTTCCCCAATATTCGATTAAACAATCAATCATTTTTCTTTGTGGGGGACCATGGAAAAGTGTGAAATCCTAAAAGCAACCAATCGAATTTATTTATTGTGCTATAAAGGTCACAAATGAATGAAATGATATGGCCTAAATCCTCAATTTGGTGTCTAAATAAAAAGATAAATTGCCTATGTCGACCTAAAATATATAAAACTTAGTAAATTTAATAGATTATATATATATATTTCCAGATCAAATATCGTGACATCACAAAAAAAAAGTTATTGACGCTATAAGTCAAGTTGTTTAACATTTATAGTGATTAAAAATAGGGATAATTACAATTTAATTCCTACGTATTAAGATTTTAATAAAAATAATTTAACGTTTTAATAATTATAAATTAATTAATAGAAATAACATAATATTTAATATTAATAATTTAATTCTCAATATTTGAACATTTTAATATAAATGATTTGATATTTTAAGCCAAAAAAACTATTTCGATCGATCTTAATCACATTTACTCTTAAGTGACTAGAGAGTAGAGACCCATATAACAGACTGACATTTTTACCAAAAAATAACCAAAATGTTTTTTTTTTGCTTAAATTATCGTGTCATTTATATTAAAATGTTTAAACATTGAGAATTAAATTGTTAATGTTAAACGTTGGGATATTTCTTTTAGAATATCCAAACACTAGAAATTAAATTGTACTTTTTAAAACGTTGGATTATTTTTGTTAATGTTAAACGTTGGGTTATTTCTGTTAGAATATCCAAATTTTAGAAATTAAATTGTAATTATTAAAACGTTGGGTTATCCAAATGAAACTTTCGACATCATTAATTGTACAAAGTTTCCTATTCCATGCACTGAATTATAAATTTCTCAACTATAGGGGCCCTTAATAATAAAATTAGAAAGTTTTCACCCTTTCGGTGTGATTGAATGAAATTAGTGATTTCGTGACCGCATGTTTTAATTTCACCTATATTTTCTAAATCCTTTTAATATGATCTAATTTTATTTAAAATACATGAAATACATATGATCAGATTAGAGTGTCGGAATTTGAAAATTATGTGAGAAACCAAACGATTGTTAAGTTCATATTATTAAAATTATATTTTTTAAAATGTGAAAAATCAAAAACACCCTCAAAATTTATATATTTAAAAACAATTAATCCCAAAATTTATATATTTTAAAGTAATTAACCCTTAATTAATATATAAATAAAGAGTAAAGAAACATGAACAAGACAAGAACCGTAAAGCAACTGGAGTCTGCAGTCATTCATCAGATCATCCTCTTTCATTTGCATCTGCCCCCACCCCCATGTGACCCCCCCTACCCCGACCCCCCGGGGGCTATATATACAGATGTATTATGTATGTATATATACGATTATGTTGCTTATAGGAGGAGATCTTTGATAATAAGGGCCTCACTGAGATTTCCCCACTCCCATAAATCAAGCAAGAATAGGAAAGTAAAAAAAGGAACGTGGCAGAGGGAAATAATGGAATGGCCCTCTCATTTGTTTGTCATGAGCGAGAATAAAAAACTATACGAATGATATGATCTTTGATCAGGAGGATTGTCTCCTAATTCTGCAGTGGCTTTATATGCAGTTCTTGCAGTGAGATTTGCTGCTGCAAGGAAGAAGATGGGAAAGAGGGCTTCTTTGTATTTTGCTGTTTCTCTGGTTGCTCTCTCCATTTTCTTGAACTCAAGTTCTGTGCTTTGCCACCCCAGAGATCCTTTCAAGTCCATTTTAGGTTGGTTTTTGACTGCCCCGTTTGCATATTCTTGAGAATTTAGTATTGCTATGCCGTTCTTGGTGCTGTTTTCAGCTGGGATTCTTGATTCTTATCTTCAATTCTTATTCTTAGAGATTTTTTTTTTCTTTTTTTCTTTTAATTTTAGTGGAAAGTTCGGATTTTGGTGGACATTGTTTCGTTTAATTGTGCTGGATATTTTGTCCCTTTTAAAGATAATTTGTCTTTCTTACTATGGATGTTAATCAGGTTTCTTGAGAGTGAAATGGGATAATGTCATAATGTATAAGAATTCTCTTTATTGATGATCATCGCGCAAGAACGCATTTTTTTCATCAAATGGGCTGCTTTTAGAAATTAGAATGATTCATCTGTCAACAATAGAGTTGGGACTTGATTATGTAATTTACCTATTGATTTTTATGTCACAAATGATCTTGCTTCTTGGGGTCTGGGATCTTCATTTTACTGCGTATGCTGATTTGATTGTGTGGGAGCTTTTGGATTTTATTTGGTTTCTGTCTTTATCAGATCGGGTGGTGTTTTTTGTCATTGCAGCTTCTATTAGGTGACTTCCTATTCTTAGTTTCAATCCAAGTGTTGAATATTTGTAGGTGAAGGAAACACGGGGTCATGGAAGGATCAAATAATGAGTTCAGTTGGAGAAGCTCCGGTTCCGGGGCCAGCCAATGATTCGAGCACACTTGTATTGGCCCAGAACAGGACAAAGAGGCCAGACATTCTTTCTAAGTTCCATAAATATAGAGGTGGATGGGATATTGCCAACAAACATTACTGGGCTGTGAGTTCTGTTATCCCTATTTGCTGAAATTAGTATCTACGAGGTGTTGATCTTTCTTTTGATTGCATGGTATTGTGTTGATATTAAGGATATGGTGGAAATTTATGCTAAAAAATAATGATAGATGCTATGTTTTGCCATTGAGTGTTTTCCTTGGTTGATAATGGTTTGAAGTTAACAATGCTGTCACATTCTTTGCTAAATCTTGGTAATTGTTAATGCATTTCACATAATTCTTACTGAAGCCTAGAGCTGATTAAAGTAGTGTTCAAATGTGAATGAGATATTCTTGAAACAATCTTTGCTGGAACTGTCAAACCGAAAAAGTAACGTTGCTATGGTAGATGATGACAATACTTCATTATAAATTTATGTGTACAAAACCTTACTTTTCAGCTGTAAGCACATATGTTCTTCATGCTTCAAATACTTTGTAGATGCTTCTAGGGAGGCCCTTGCTGATCCTTTTTTCGACGTGTCATGTGTCACGTTAGTTTTGTCTGGTTTAACTTGTTTGTTGCTAGTAGCCAACATAGTTTCCCTTCTAAATGCATTCCCTCAAGTACCATGTCTGATGAGCTGTATCTTGTAATATAATCTTGTACGTCTTAATTTCTTTTGATGAGTATACTGGAGAGGATGTGGCTTTAGTATCATGTTATTGACCTTTGTTTCTTCAGTCTGTTGGATTTACAGGTGTGGCAGCTTTTATTCTTGCTGTTTTATGGTTTCTTTCTTTTGGTGTGGCTCTTGCGGTGCATTACTCTTGCGGATGGAAAATAAACATTACTGGAAATGAATCAAGCTGGTCCCTGAGGATATGCCTTTTACTTCTTATTCTCTTTACCTCTGCTGCAGCGTAATAATCTAAACTCGAACCTTCAGTTATTGGTCATCTCTGGATTTCAATTATCTATCAATGCTTTATTGGCTTTAGTACATGTTCTCTTTGCAATTTATTTCACTCCGATTCCTCCTTTTCTCCGAGATGCATTCTCAGCTCAGTTGCTTGCTCTGCTGGTTCCACTCTCTCTATTTTCTCAATTATTGAATGTGAAAGAAAAGCAGATTATAATATACTTCAGGAGTTGATTGTTTGATAAAATTTGCTTGCTGGCTTTCACAATCAGCTGATCTTAATGAACTTCCCGAGGCAGTAAACCAAATCTCAGTAACCTATTTCATGGCACTGACATAAAAAATTTCACACGTTATCCTACCTTAATTAACTACCACTCGCCTTTCGTTATAAGTTGCAGTTTATCAATGTTTTACATGATTCTAGTAATCTGTTTTCTCCCCATCTTCGCCTTTGACAAATAATGTGAGTTTATAATCAGTTTACCACGTCATAGGCTCTTTCTTCTATGTTGACTCGGATTAAATGGTTACTATGTACTCTTGCCTCCTTTTGCAAAGGCAACTGATTGCTCACTTAATCTACATTCTCTCTCACCAGCGTCGGGTGTATTCTGCTTTCTGTGGGGCAAGTTGAATTTCATGGGGAAGCAATGCATACTCTGAACTACGTCGTGAATCAATCAGAATACACCGTGGAGACACTGAGAAATGTCACCGAATACTTATCAATGGCAAAAACTGTCAGTGTGGCCCAGATTTTCCTTCCATCAGATGTCAAGGATGATATTGATCGATTAAATTTGGACTTAAATTCTGCAGCAGATACATTGGAGCAGAAGACTGATGAAAACTCAGGCAAAATACGAAATGTCTTCAATGCAGTGTATGACTTCTGCCACCATAGTATTTTGAACTGTAAAATATTTCCTGCATCACTGCATGCTTTAATATTAATTATCCCTTTGCTTATTGTAGGAGATCTGCACTGATCATTGTCGCAGCAGTGATGCTTCTCATATCCGTTTTAGGTCTCGGTATGTATTGGTGGAACACTCTTAGCCAGTTCTTTGGACTTCTTTCGGCTTCCCTACTTGACTAACAGCCGTGTTTTCTTATGTTGTAGCTTTATCCATCTTCGGCCATCAGCATGCGATACACATGTCAGTCTCATTTCTTTTTCTTTTTCTTTTTTTTTCCTTTTCCTTCTTTTTTCTGGGGGTGGAGGTGGAAGATTTTTCTCACAACTATATCCCTGCAGATTCATAATCAGTGGATGGCTACTTGTTGCTGTTACTTTCATCCTTTGTGGGGTTTTCGTCATTCTTGACAAGTAAGTCGCCTGATTCTGATGTAGATACGATAGAAATATACCATTTGCATTTTCCTCTCTTGGTTGCATAGATTTGTGTAGTTACTGTCACCTTAAAATCGCGTCTGTGCTCTTCAGCACGATTTCCGACACTTGCTTGGCCATGGGAGAATGGGTCGAAAATCCTCAGGCAGAAACTGCCCTGAGCAACATCTTGCCTTGTGTAGACCAGAGGACAACAAATCAGACCTTGTACAAGAGCAAACAAGTTATCAATGATATTGCAAATATGGTCAATGGATTTGTGGGCTCGGTTGCCGACTCAAACCCCCCTCCCCAGGCTGGTTCGAGTTATTACAACCAATCGGGTCCGGTCATCCCTCCACTCTGCTATCCCTACGACTCCCAGCTACAAGATCGGACATGTTCAGCCTCGGAAATCTCCATGGAAAATGCTTCCATGGTAAGCAGTCTACTTAGGCCTCGTTTACTTTGGTTGATAAGGGTGGATTGCTAGAAATTATGGTTACAAATTACAAATCTTCAAAGTGAATAAGCTCTTACTTTCTTGATGTATATATGCAGGTTTGGCAGAACTATACTTGCACTGTATCCGGATACGGGCTTTGCACCAGTGTCGGGAGGCTAACCCCGAGCATGTACACGGAGCTGGTGGCCGCAGTGAACGTGAGCTACGCCCTCGAGCATTATGCTCCGCTACTGCTGAATCTTCAAAACTGCAACTTCGTACGTGATACCTTCCGCAACATCACCACGAGCTACTGCCCCCCGCTCGAGCACTATCTTCGTGTTGTGAATGCCGGGCTAGCACTGATCTCAGTCGGAGTGATGCTCAGTCTTGCTCTGTGGATACTCTACGCGAACCGCCCCCAAAGGGAGGAGGTGTTTGCTAAGCTTTCTTCAAGAATACGACGCGGCTGCAGCGGGAAGACGAGCTGCGGAAGTGAGATCAATGTAGCTTCTGCCGGTACAACTCCGAGGCGTGCAGGTACAACTCCTGGGCGTGGGGTTTAGGTTGGATTTTATAGCGAAACTAGCATTTCTCCTATACGATGCATAAAATGTGTTGGCCGAAATTGGAATGGGGCGAAGCGCCATTTCGAGTGACGTGCTAATAGACGTTGTATCACTATCATCTGTGAATTTTGATCCATTTACTAAAATCAATATATTTCTTGGTAAATTCCATTGTAAGGTCTCTTCAATAAGCCCTTTTTATAGTCTTTTTGTGCTATTTCCAGTTTTTATCCGGAACTTTCAATATTTACGGGTGTGTAATATTAATAATAAATTATTCCGAAATGTTTAATCGAATGCGGAATTTTTCATCGAAACTTTTGTTGTGGACAAAGCAAAATGTAGAGTATAAGCTGTCAAATAGGCTGGGCCGGTCTGAGCCCGTGTGCCAAATTTAATATGGCGGCTTAGCCAGACTCGACCCGAAGTGTTTCGGACCTAAAAATTCATATCCTAGCTCAGCTCGCAATTCGGGCTAGACCGCCCGTGGACCAAAGGTTAATTTTTCATTTTTTCACTGACTCGGCTCGGCCCGACCCATTTGGCCAAATTTTTTCGAGACCTAGGTTGGCCTGGCCGAACACATTTCGGGCATATAAAATTGTGATCCCAACCCAACACAAAATTGGGCTGGCACATCGAGCCAGATCGATTTTAACACCTATATAAATAATCAAATTTAATAGGGTCAAAGACACTTGTCAGCCATTGAAAGAGGGGATGCGCTGCTCTAACTTTATTATGGCATTTGTCATATTTCTTGATGTTTTTGGATGACTGAGTCTTGATTTGAATGTGTTAGTAAGATTTTTCGAGCTTAAAAATTCATATCCCAGCTCAACTTATAATTCGGGCCAGCCCGTGGACCAAAGGTTAATTTTTTAATTTTTCACAGGCTTAGCCCGGCCCATTTGGGCAAATGTTTTTTCGGGCCTGCGCCGGCCCAACCTGAACGCATTTCGGGCCTATAAAATTGTGATCCCAACCCAATCCAAAATTGGGCTGGCACATCAAGCCAGATTGATTTTAACACCTATATAAATAATCAAATTTAATGGGATCAGGACACTTGTCAGTCATTGAAAAAGGGATGCACTGTAGTAACTTTATTATGGCAATTGCCATATTTCTTGATGTTTTTGGATGACGAGTCTTGATTTGAATGTGTTGGTAAGATTTGAACGAATAAATTTAGTATGATCGTGAATTAGATATATTCTTAAAACTTGTTATTGTGCATCTACATATTGCTAAAAAAAGCCAAATATTGAATAAAATAGTTGTGGGCATTACACCGTTTTCGAAGTAACAAACCGGCATGAATTAAGGTAGTTAGATTCTGAAAATCTTCATCGGTTATAGCAAGAACCAATTTTAACGGTTCATACTACATTTATGCTAATAAAACATTTTTTTTTGCAATACTTCAAAATTCAAAGAATATAGTAATCCACACAAGAAAATTCATTGTTTCAATTACTCACCCTATTTTTTGTATAAATGTCATTTTAATAAATGCACAATTACCCACATATTAATAAAGTAATCAAATTGCAATATTTGAATGCATTAAATGAGGATAAATATGAAAAAAAAAAATATGAATTTGAATGCATTGAACGAGGATAAATATGAAAAAAAAATACTCCATCCGTCCCATTTTGATAGACTTGTTTTCGATATGTCCCAATATATAGACATGTTTCTAAATATATTTAGCTAATCTACTAATATATACTCCTATTTAATATGTTCACATTAGATATTAATTCAATGTCAAAGAAATAAACACGATGAAGTTTCTTGATTAATTGTTTTTCTCAATTATTTTCTTAATCAAAATGGGACGAGAGTGTATGAATTTTTCACTTCGATTCGCTCTTTTTCTGAAACAAAATTAAAATATTAAATAAATGGCACTTGCCAATTATTAATGCAATTAATGTTAAAAACTCACTAATGAATGAAATTGCATTTATTTTGAAATTATAATAATGGGCAATAGCAATAAATTCCATATACATATTTTCTTGGATGTACGACCACCAGAGCACAAGGTACAACAAAAATGTTGTACTAATGTAGTCTAGGGAGCTTCCTCTTTGAAGTCCCAAATATTTCAACTCGGTAGGCGTAGTGCGCACCCTTTCCCTTCACCATCGCCAAAACGGCGATCGCCGGTGAACAAAACGGCATCGTAGCGCCCCCACCCTCTGCGAGATATATACATACACATTTTTGTATCTATACAAATCGGCATCAATTCCATGTCTTCTGTAACCATTATCACTTTGTTAATCCAAACGCTGTATTTCTGTAGCAACGCAGCGTCACCTCCGGCGGCGGCGGCGATTTCGGTTGGATCTCGTTCGCTGCTGCGATCTATCGATGGCGATCAATCGGAGAAACCGGATTACGCGGTGGAATTAAACGCCACGAATTTTGATTCCGTGCTCAGCGAAACCCCCGCGACTTATGCTGTTGTTGAATTCTTCGCTCACTGGTTCGTTGCTCAATTATTAGTTTTTTGTTTTAAATCTTTGTTTTCATCATGAAAGATGTTTTCTTTATTGTGTAAATTTCTCTTTCTGTTTATTGGATTTGGCCGTTCAAGTTGATGATTGGGGTTTGGTGAATTTGATGATTGTTTCGTAATGAGAACTGTGATATTATGGAGGGAAAGGAGTTTAATTTTGAAGTAGCACTGTGTTAGGAAAGAATTGAAGAGGGTAGAGAATTTTGAAGGTCGAAGATATCTGTTTATGTATGTTTGCCGACTATATAGTCCTTGACAAGGTGTAATCACATGCATTAATGAATATAGATCTTGCTAAAAACCCGGGAATACGGCATCGATAAAGCCAGAATTTCTGCATCATTGTTACCAAATTTTAAAAATAGTTAATTTGCTTTACTTTGCTTTAACTTATGATAGCTTTGCACATGAAATAAAACTGTTTAAACTCTGATTAGTCGGGTTTTTCTCATTTATCATAATTCCAAACTCTCTAAATGCCTGACATTTTGTATGGACAATGGAGTTTGTTGTATTTGACTGATGTAGCATGTAATTTTCATTGAGTTTGTACAACTTTAAAGTTTAACTGCAAAGAAAGAAAAAGCTTCTCCCACCCTTTTCTTTGTCCTTTTTTTCGTTGAATCTGTGCTTGACTGAGAATACATGATAGTGGTTGCCGAATTTACAATTGTGAAATTCCTACTGTGTGAACAATAAGAAGTATGGTGTGGGTATGTTTGTTTTTTCAGATACGTGTAACTGCCGCATGGTGTGTACATTATGTGTTTGTGTAGGTACATTACATATATTCCACCGACATTTGCAAAGTAGAGCCTCATTTTACACTTCACTACTATAATGTGCTCACTGTCGTTCTCTTTTGCAGGTGCCCAGCATGTAGAAATTACAAGGTATGTTGTGTTTTGGAAATGTTGTGCTTTCACATGCCGATAATGGTTGTTGACCTATTCATAACTATTGCAGCCACAGTATGAGAAAGTTGCAAAGATTTTTAATGGAGCAGATGCTGTCCATCCAGGAATTGTATTGATGACCAGAGTAGATTGTGCCATAAAGGTTCTAATGCCATGCTTCACTACATTTTCATGAAAATAAGAGCTTAGTTGTTTATGAAACAGTTTAGGGATAAAGAAATAGGTTTCACTTTGATTTTGTTTGGTTTACGTATTTGTTTTCTCTTCATAACAACTGTACAAGTTTGTTGTGGTGTTTCAAAGTTGAGAAGTCCAAATGTTGTTTGAACATATTTTTGCCAGATTATTGTTCTTAATTGTTTCTCCAATCTACTTGCTTGCCAGTACAGATAAACACTAATCTTTGTGATAAGTTCTCTGTTGGGCACTACCCTACGCTTTTATGGGGCCCACCTTCTAAGTTTGTCCGTGGAAGTTTTGATCCAAATAAAGGAAAGAGTGAAATTCTCTCTATTGATGATGGACGAACAGCGGATCGCCTGCTAAATTGGATTAATAAGCAATTGAGCAGGTGTAAAACCTCTCTTCATATTGGCAAGTTGCTGTGTTGAATCAAAGTGTACCCTTAGTTGACGATAAGTACATATATTAGGGTCTAATATATGTTTGGATTTTTACTATTACAGGTCATATCACTTTGACGACCGGAAATATGAGAATGATCAACTTCAGAAAAATGCTTCAGATATTGGACAGGTACTTAGGAGAGCATGTCCTAAATTGATAAATTTTTACCGCCAAGCCCACTGTTTCTGATTTAGTCTGATGTGTTTTTGGAGAAAGATTGCACGTGCTATATATGATATTGAGGAGGCAACATCCACTGCTTTTGACATCATCTTAGAGCACAAGGTGAACACCTATTGGCTATTGTGTATATTCATTTTTCTTTTTCTTTTTTTTTTTTATCAATTTTCTTTACTATTTTAGTGCTAGTACTCAATAAAAATCATGTATAGATGATCAAACCAGAGACTCGAGCGTCACTTGTGAATTTCTTCAAACTTTTGGTTGTCCATCACCCATCTAGAAGGTCAGCATTTAGTCCGTTGTTTTTCTACGTTTTTGTTGATAATGTGCTCCCTTGTTTCTAACTTAGTTTTGAATATTCTTGTTAGGTGCCGGAAGGGAACTGCAGAAATACTTGTTGACTTTGATGATATTTCAGTCAACAAGAAGGAAACTGAAAGTGGTGGCGGGAAGGGAGAAGTAGAACTCAGACATTTTGACATTTGTGGAAAAGATGTGCCTCGTGGATACTGGGTAGGTTTTGTCCAACCTTGAAATTTATAGCTATCTGCTCTTAAGCTGACTATAGTTTTTATGAACATTTTTAACCCTGCATTAACGTGAAGCCCATGAAAGTAATCTTGACAGCATTTGTCCTTGAAGTTTCTAATATAGACATATAGTTAATTTCTACTTAGTAAACTAAGCTAGATACACAAAGAAGCTCAGCTGACCATTCTCTACCAATCCACCTTAAGGATGCACACTGTTTTTTGATATGACGCATCTCCAATTTTGGTTTTGAGCATTGTTACAGTAGGCAAATTTCTTAACTCTGAGCTGAATCAATTTCTTGAAAAGGCATTTATAATTTTACACATTCAAGCTGCTGCATTCTGAAATAGTGTAGTCTAACACTTGTTATTTTTGGTTGATTGCAAAATATAAATTTCCTTATCTTCTTTTCATTTTATATTATCAGCTATTAAATTTCTGAATGTGGCAATGAATTCTCTGTAGATTTTTTGTCGGGGAAGCAATAATGAGACCCGAGGTTTTAGGTAAGCACATTATGATCTATTCCTATTTATTTCAAGCTCTGAACTAATTTTCACAAAATCCTAATTATAATTCATAACCACATTCTTTAATGTTATTGAGTTGTACTTGGTTGAAAAAGTTTGGAAACATTTTTTAAATTCATGATCCAATTTTGAAAAAGTATGATAATACTGAAGATTATCAAAGTGTATGATAATCTTCATAATTATAAGCAGCTGCCATAACTGAATCTTTGTTTCTCTCACAGTTGTGGTTTGTGGGTTTTATTGCACTCACTCTCCGTAAGAGTTGATGATGGAGAAAGCCAGGTGGCATTCACTTCCATTTGTGATTTTGTACATAATTTCTTCGTATGTGAGGAATGCCGACAGCATTTTTACAGCATGTGTTCGAGGTAATTTACCTGCATTTACCTTACAATTATCTTCAAAAATTGCCAACTAACTGAAGGTATCAAACCTGCAGTGTCTCTAGTCCCTTCAAGAAAGCCCGTGAGTTCGTCCTTTGGCTATGGAGCGCACACAACAAAGTAAACGAGCGGCTCATGAAGGACGAGGCATCTCTTGGAACGGGTGATCCCGAGTTTCCAAAAACCATATGGCCTCCAAAACAGCTCTGTCCTTCTTGCTATCAGAGTAACAGTGGAGAAGACAGTAGTAACAGTCAGATTGACTGGGATCACGACGAGGTCTACAAGTTTTTGATGGAGTATTATGGGAAGACACTCGTAACCTTATACAAGGAAAAGGAACTTCTCGTGGAGAGGCGGGCTGGTGGGCTAGCCAATGATTTGATAGCTTCAGCATCAGTAAACGCAGTCGTGGTGCCTGTGGGGGCTGCATTGGCAATCGCCGTTGCCAGCTGTGCATTCGGAGCGCTCGCCTGCTACTGGCGCCAACAGCAGAAGAGCCGGAAGTATAAATACCTACACTCTCTAAAGAATATATGACTATATATAGTAGGGCTCATCAGTGATCAGTTAACAGATAAAAATCTAACAAAGAGGAAAAAAGGTGTTTGTAACTGTGGGGAGTTTGGTATTCTCATTTATTCTTTTACACAAATGTTTCAGGCCAAGGAGAAGCTGGAACTGATATACATTACTGAATCTATACACCGAGAATCGATACAGTTTATACAAAGGTATCGGGAAACGACGAACGGCGGGAGAGCTTACCTTTCTTCTCAGGCTGTGGTTCCTGATTGGAGTGTACAGATTTTACTTGTGAAATTGTATGAATATGGAGAAATTTGTATGATAATTTCAGATTTTGCAGCAACTTATTTTTTCCTTCAATTCTTGTAGTGTTTATGTGTTAGTTTCTATGATTTTTCGGTGTGAAATGTATCAACTAATAGCCTGTAAGAGAATTTGTTTTGATTTAGAGGGTGAGTTTATTTGAAGGACTTTATAAATTTCTGTATTGATAAATTTGTTAAGTACTATGATTAAGTATAGATATATTTAACAAGAGTTGGGATCTTTTTTACTTTCTAGAATGAGCTTATAAAGATAATAACATATTTTGAAGCCTTTGTTTTTTTAAAATAATGATAATAAAATTAATGGTTGCCAAATATTTTAAAGGAGTTTATAAATTTTAGAATTTGCAGCTCAACCAAACATTCTATTAGAGATTGCATTTAATATTGATGATGTTGATGAGTGTGAATTTGGTGGAATTGATTTAAATCTCGATTAGCATAAAACGATCTAGGCATGTATAGTTCTTTTAGTGACATTTTATTTCCACGTAATAAAGATGTTTCACGCTTGTGATATTTATGTATAATTGCAGGATTAAAATTTGTTGCATTTTAAAATATTATTACAGAACTAAAATCACAGCTAATTGCAAACTAATTAAATTTTAAGAAGAAGAAAAGGGGCTGTGAATCTGCCATTGGCAATATTCTAGGTATATATATGGAAAAAAAATTACATAAAAAAATTTCAGAAAAACGCGACTATTAAATGATAAAAAGAAAATCCTAAAAACGCTAGCGTGGGAATGCGTTTTTTAAGGTTTGGCAAAGAAAACAGCTACACAACCGCTTTGGAGCCTCTATCAAATATGTAAAAAAAAAAAATTCCCTTCCAATTTAAATGTATATTGTCGTATAAATTATTACAATTTTTTTTTTCAGCTATTTTTATGTTGTTATACAATGTATTTTGAATTTTTTATTTACGTAGAAAATTATATCTTGAGTTTAGTATTCTAAATATTATATTCTGATTTAAATTATCTTTATTATGTGTTGAATCACGTCAAAAACAATTGCTTCACTACAGAAAAAAAAAGAAGAAAATTTAAAAAACCAAGCATGTTAGTGAAACAACTCCATTTCACTAACACAACTTTTACTCGATGAGAAAGGAAAAGAAATATTTTCTAGTTTGTTGAATAGAAATTTAGCTCATTAGTTTTGGTTTCCAATCTCCAAGCATGAAATTCCAGAGATTGCTAATAGTTTAAATTTTAATTTCAATAAAAAAAATAGCCGAGTCCCTAAGGAAAAAAAAGGTCGAGTCCGTAATTAATCTACTTGTTTTCCCAGTTGAAATAGCCTTCTATTGCACATTTTGTGTTGCATTCCGTATTGCACACTCGATTTTCTTAGTTTTTTTTTTTCAATTTTTTTCCTTGATTTCAATTTCTTATGCTTTAGTTTAATTTTACACTTATTATTTAGAATTCATCAAACCCAATTAGGATGCATTGTTATTTTTTATTATTTAATTTAAAATTTTGAATTATTAATTGATTATTTGAAAAATTAAAGACTAAAAATATATATAAAACCCTAATTGGGTAGGATGAACCCTAAATAATAAGTGTAAAATTAAACTAAAGCATAAGAAATTGAAATTTGAGAAAAAATTTGAAAAAAAACTAAGAAAATCAAGTGTGCAATACGGAATGCAACACGAAATGTGCAATAGACGATTTCAAATGTTGTTTTCCACCAATGTTTAATTATTAAGTGGAATCTATAGATTGAATTTTATGCGTGGTGAGTAACAATGAATTTCTTCTCGTCACATAAAAATGAAGAAAAAAGCCATAAAATTTTCGTATTAAACGCAGATACAAAGTAATTATATTCGACAATAACTCAAAAAAAAAAAAAGAAAAAGAAAAAAAAAAAGAGAAGTGTTCCTAATAGATTACAGTAAACAAATCCCAAACATCTGAAAATCTCATAATACTAGCATAAACATGCAATAACCATACACTGTTACACAATTATCCAAGTTTGGAATTGTTTAAAGTGCACCCACAAATAACAACGATTCTTTGAATAAGAAAGCTTATAGCATCAGATTCAAGAATATATTATTTATTAGCCTTTAACAAAATATATTGGATCCTCGTACAAGCTAGCTAGAGATAGAAAGAGAATAGAATGGCTAACCTTTGAAACAACTTGGAAATGAAATCATAATGTCTTCACGCCCTTCTCTTCCTTCCATGAATAATTTGCAGTATATCTTTCACATCTGGCATCACACAATTGTTTCTCAGCTAAGGGGTTGCAGTCAATCAGTTCAATATCTACAAAGAATGATGAGAAGCAAGATGAGGAAATCTGTTGTAATTTGTGGCAGTTTTTCATTCTTAGCCGCGAAAGCCTCATGAAGCAAAAGGTTCCATCTCTGGACGTCCACTGCACAAGATCGGTATCTTCAATCAAAAGATACCGAAGTTGGAGGAATTCCGTTTCTTCTACTTCCCACTTTTCTCCTCGAAAGGCAAAGCTCTTCAATTTGAGCACTTCAAGATATGGTAAATGAGCATTAATCTTGCTCATGTCTTCCCAAGGATATCCAAACCCGCTCAAACTCAACTTCCTTAGACGAGATGAGGAAACTGAAAGAGGCAGAGGTGGACGCGAGAGTGTGGGGTTCATAACCACACTTTGAAGTGAGTCAAGTTCAGGGAGGCAAGAAATATGATCAAAGCCACTTAAGATTTCAGCAGCATTGGGCGCCAACTCAATTTGAATTCTTAACTTCTCTAACTTAGGGATACTTCCAAGAACTGATTTGGTACAACTCCCAACTCCAACACCTAAAAGTTTTGTAAGATTAGGTAAAACTGCACCAGGATGAGGAGGATCGGGAAGGTTTCTTCCAATGATTTCAAGATGCTGCAGTTCTTGCAAATCCCATATCTCCTTAGGCACATACGACTCACGATCAGCTGCAACGACTAGTTTGACGCTCATGTGTTGATGGACAATCAAGAACTCAAGGTTCAACAATTTGGACATGGAAGGAGGGATGTCTGCATTACAAGTGAGGGCCAGGTATCTTAACCGAATTAGTTTCACTACCTCAATTGGGAATTCGTAGTAACGGATTGAAAGAGCATCGAGTACCCTTAGCAGCCTCCACTCCCAACATATTGGCACTTGATATTGATGATATGGCCCCGTACATAGCAGAGAACGTACAGTTGGAACAGCTGCGATTTTTTTATGCACCTCTTTAATGGCAAACATGACATTCGTATAGATGGCAAGACGACGATGGCTTTCTACACATTTGTCCAAACCATCTTCATAACTATCTATAGCATAGAAAAATTTGTTATTCTTTGCTACCCTTTTACTCACATACCAATAGGCACAATGGAGGCTACAAACTTTAGTACTACCCCGCCAATTTTTCTGGTGAACCATGACAAGATTTGTTGTAAGGAACATATGAAAATAATTAAAGTAATTAAATCTCTCGGCACACCATAAGTTGATGATCCTGGAACACCGGACTTTATAACTTAGAGGAAAAGCAGCAATATAGAGAAAGCACAGTTTTGATTCTTCACTTAGTAGGTGATAGCTTGATAAGAGTACCTCTGAGATTTGATCACATGCTTCCTCCATAACTAATTTTGGTTTTTCAGCAACTCTGTTCCAATCTTCCACATTCTTCTGGGCTTTGGAGAGGAGTATGGGGGCAACAGCGATGATCAGAAGAGGAAGACCTTCACATTTCTCCGCAATCTTCTTCCCAGGTTTCAGAAGTTGAGGTGGACATGATGACTCCAAATCACCAAACACATTCCTCCTTAGAAGTTCCCAACTTTCTTCTTCATTCATAAATCGCATTTTAAAACTAGAAACACAAAAATAAGTTACATGAGTTGCATCAAAATCTGTCCTACTTGTCACCATGATCCGGCTTCCACTTTTTATATTGGAGTTTGCTTTGTATAGAAGATCGACAAAAGTATTATCCCACACATCATCCAACACAATTAGAGATTTTCTAACTGTTGCAATTCTGAAGAAACATTGAGACTCATCACCTAGTTTCATAACAATTTCCTCGCAGTCAGGATCTAGTTGAGCAGCAATAGCTTGCAAAACTTCTCTTATGCGAAATTCTTGGCCCACCCTAACAAAGGCCCGACACTCGAAGTTTGCCTTGACGGAGGGATCGTGATATATCTTTTTAGCAAGCATAGTCTTACCTATACCCGCCATACCACTCATCCACACTACCATTTTACCTGCACTCATGCGAAGGTATTTTAACTTTAGCTCAGGATTAAGCTTATTTCTGATCATGAGAAACTGATCAGATAATCCAACCATGTCACACTCTGACGAGACATCTTCATCTTCTTCCTCTTCTTCTTTCGGCAAAAATAATTCCTTAACATATTCTTCGATAATCTCGGCTGCTTTCTGCTGCCATAATTCTTCAATGTTTTCTTCCATCTCCTTGGCTGTTTTGGCAAAGCAATCGACATCTTCTCTTAACTGATTGAATGCGGGCGAAAGAAAGAGAGTCGAAAGAGGGATTTCAATGGCGTCTTCTAATTTGCGTGCTTCCTCTATTATTATCAGCTCATCAATTTCCGTTACCCCTTCGCCGCAGCTTTCGATTTTCCTTTGTAGCGAACTGGCATGATCGCGTGCCGATTGTAGGCTCTCTCCAGTTGAGAAGTCAACGGAAATACGGCTAGAATCTAGAAGGTCTTCGATCGTGTGCAAAAGAGAATCCACAGCAGCAAAAGCCATCTCCGGCAGTAGAGTGATCGAGACCTCCGCCGCACGCCGCCGAAACGGAAAAGATCTGGGTCACAGAAATAGATCGACGTGTTGGGATTATTAAGAGGAGGTGGTAGGAAAGAAGGGAGATGTGTTGGGTATGGAACTCACCAGTGGTTCACCTAATTCTCCGGCACCGTTGCAGTCTTCGCCGGAAGACGCTTGAGCTCCGATCCAAGCAGAGGCAGGCTCAGGTCATGGTTCCTCCCAGATTGATGAGTCACCAGTGTGTGAAAAACATTTATATATCAATAATGTGTGTATTAACCCCTACCTCAACAACAAAATTGTGTACTTCCTCTGTTTTATTTGGACATGTTGATTGAGATTTTTCATTAGCATTAAGAAATTTTTATTTTTTTAAAAATGAATTAATATTTAATATAAATATATTAGGGGTATATATTAATAAATTAATTAAATATATATAAAAATATGACTAAATATCGGGACATCTAACAAAGGAAAACAAACCTATTAAAATGAGACGAGGAAGTATATATTAAGATGACATTGATTAATTGTCAAGCAAATTACAAAATATAAATATTTACATTCTATAATTTTCAGTTTATTTAGAAAAATTGAAAATGAAAATGACTGACAAACATGTGATAAGGAAATAAATATATTCTATTGATTTCAAATACAAAAAGAATTCTAATTACAAAAAAAAAAAGTTCATAAGAATAAATAGTATTCCCTCCGTCCCGTTTGCAAAGTCCAGTTTCTATTAAAATAGAGAGAGCAAATAATGAAAATGTGAACTTTGCTATTGGGACGGAGGGAGTAGTAATCAAGAATAAGCTGTGCATGCATGAAAATGCCCAACACATGAATTGAACACTTCTCACTTCTTGGGTAGTTGAAGGCTTGATAAAGCATCTCAATCTTCTTCATCAGTATTTCCATCAACTTCATGTTCATCATCATCACAGAAATTGGAAACCACTCATCAAACTTCTAAATAGAGCTACTGAAAGCTAAAAAAGTATAATTAGGAGATGCCAGAGTTAATGAAATTGTTCTGCAAAAAAGACAAGAGTGAATACATCACCACACATTATAGAGTAATATCTCACCTAAAATGTTATAAAAAAAAACTCAAATAGAGATCAACTAGGAACAAATTACACAACATCAGCACACATTATTGCAGAAAGCTAATAACATCATATCCAAAAATATATTAACAAGATCTTAATGTAGACAAGGATGCAAAATATTATAACAGAAACAGCTAATTGCAAACTAATTAAATTTTAAGAAGAAGAAAAGGAGCTGTGAATCTGCCATTGGCAGAGATTCTTGGTTTATGGTAAAAAAAAATAAAAAATTACAGTGTTAAAAAAAAAGGTTTAAGAATGCACGATTTCAGAAATGCGACTATTAAATGAGAAAGGGCAAATCCTAAAAAAGCTAGCGTGGAAATGCGTTTTTCAAGATTTGGCAAACAAAACAGCTACACAAGTACACGACCGCTTTGGAGCCTGAACAAAATATGTAAATTTTTTTCCCATCCAATTTAAATGTATATTCTCGTATAAATTATTAATATTTCCTTTTCAGCTCTCTTTTTGTTGTTATTTAATATATTTTGATTTTTTTTTATCTATGTAGAAAATTATCTTGAGTTTAGCATTCTAAATATTATATTTTGAATCACGTTAAAAAAATATTTTACTAATTAACACAGCTTTTACTCGATGAGAAAGGAAAAGATATATTTTGTAGTTTGTTGAATAGAAATTTAGCTCATTAGTTTTGGTTTCCAATCTCCAAGCATGAAATTCTAAAGATTGTTAATAGTTTAAATTTTCCACCAATGTTTAATTATTGAATGGAATTCATATATAGGTTGAATTTTATATGTGGTGAGTGGACTATTACATAAGAACATAATTTACTCACACGGCACCTACATAGTAACAGTGAATTTCTCCTTGTCACATAAAAATGAACAAAAATAAAATAAAATTTTCGTATTAAATGCAGACACAAACAAGATTTTGTATAAATTAAAATCAAAAGAAAGGTGACAAAGTAATTCGACAATAACTCAAAAAATAAAATAAAAATATGAGAATAATAGCATAATAACCATACACGATTACACAATCATCCAAGTTTGGAATTTATTAAAGTGCACCCACAAATAACAACGATTCTTTGAATAAGAATTCTATTTTTTTTAGATAAACAAATAAATAAGAATTGAACCTCAAATTTACCCTCCTTCAGCCTTGAATTCCCCTAACTTGGAGAATATATTATTTATTGGCCTTTAACAAAATGTATTGGATCCTGGTACTAGGTAGCTAGAGATAGAAAGAGAAAAGAATGGCTAACCTTTTGAAACAACTTGGGAATGAAATCATAATGTTTTCACGCCCTTCTCTTCCTTCCATGAATAATTTGCAGTGATTTTAAAATCTTCGACGGAGAATAATTGTTTCTCAGCGGCATCACACAATTGTTTCTCAGCTAAGGGGTTGCAGTCAATCAGTTCAATAGATGCAAGCAAATTTGAGGAGAAAGAGAAGGAGATCTGTTGTAATTTGTGGCAGTTTTTCATTCTTAGCAGCTCAAGATTCATGAAGCAACTGGTTCCATCTCTGGCCGTCCACTGCACAAGATCGGTATCTTCAATCAAAAGATACGCAAGTTGCCAGAATTCCGTTTTTTCTACTTCCCACTTTTCTCCTCGAAAGGCGAAGCTTTGCAATTTGAGCACTCGAAGATTTGGTAAATGAGCATTAATCTTGCTTATGTCTTCCCAAGGATAACCAAACCCGCTCAAACTCAACTTCCTTAGACGAGATGAGGAAACTGAAAGAGGCGGAGGTGGACGCGAGAGTGTAGGGTTCATGACCACACTTTGAAGTGATCTAAGTCCATGGAGGCAAGAAATATGATCAAAGCCACTTAAGATTTCAGCAGCATTGGGCGCCAACTCAATTTGAATTCTTAATTTCTCTAACTTAGGGATACTTCCAAGAACTGATTTGGTACAACTCCCAACTCCAACACCTAAAAGTTCTGTAAGATTAGGTAAAACTGCACCAGGATGAGGAGGATCGGGTAGGTTTCTTCCAATGATTTCAAGATGCTGCAGCTCGTGCAAATCCCATATCTCCACAGGCACATACGACTCAAAAACTACAACAACTTCTTTGATGCTCACATGTTGATGGACAATCAAGAACTGAAGGTTCCACAATTTGGATATGGAAGGAGGGAGATCTGCATTACAAGTGAGGGCCAGGTACCTTAACCCAATTAGTTTCACTACCTCAATTGGGAATTCGTAGTAACGGATTGAAAGAGCATCGAGTACCCTTAGCAGCCTCCACTCCCAACATATTGGCACTTGATATTGATGATATGGCCCCGTACATAGCAGAGAACGTACAGTTGGAACAGATGCGATTTTGTTATGTACCTCTTTAATGGCAAACATGACGTTTGTATGGATGGCAAGACGATGATGGCTTTCTACACATTTGTCCAAACCATCTTCATAACTATCTATGGTATAGAGAAATTTGTTATTCTTTGCTACTCTTTTACTCACATACCAATAGGCACAATGGAGGCTGCAAGCTTTAGCTTTACCATTCATCCATTTCCGACCTTCCTGGTGAACCGTGACAAGATTTTGTTCAACTAATGTACGAAAAACATACAAGTAATTAAATCTCTCGGCGCACCATAAGTTGATGATCCTGGAACACCGGACTTTATAACTTAGAGGAAAAGCAGCAATATAGAGAAAGCACAGTTTTGATTCTTCACTTAGTTGGTGATAGCTTGATAAGAGTACCTCTGAGATTTGATCACATGCTTCCTCCATAACTAATTTTGGTTTTTCTGCTACTCTGTTCCAATCTTCCACATTCTTCTGGGCTTTGGAGAGGAGTACGGGGGCAACCGCGATGATCAGAAGTGGAAGGCCTTCACATTTCTCTGCAATCTTCTTCCCAGCTTTCAGAAGTTGAGGTGGACATGATGACTCCAAATCACCAAACACATTCCTCCTTAGAAGTTCCCAACTTTCTTCTTCATTCATAAATCGCATTTTATGTTTCTCCTTCGAAACATATAAATACCTTTCATCAACATCTGTCCTACTTGTCACCATGATCCGGCTTCTGCTATTTCTATCGGGGTCTCGTGCTTTGCATAGAAGATCGACAAAAGTATAGTCCCACACATCATCCAACACAATTAGAGATTTTCTAACTGTTGCAATTCTGAAGAAACATTGAGAATCGTCACCTAGTTTCATAACAATTTCCTCGCAGTCAGGATCTAGTTGAGCAGCAATAGCTTGCAAAACTTCTTTTATGCGAAACTCTTGGCCAACCCTAACAAAGGCCCGACGCTCGAAGTTTGCCTTGACGGAGGGATCGTGATATATCTTTTTAGCAAGCGCAGTCTTACCTATACCCGCCATACCACTGATCCACACTACCATTTCAGTAGGATTCCTGATATAGGACTCTGGCTGATTAATGCAATTTCTGATCACGAGAAACTGATCAGATAATCCAACCATGTCACACTCTGATGAAACATCTTCATCTTCTTCTTCTTCTTTGGGCAAAAATAATTCCTTAACATATTCTTCAATCATCTTGGCTGCTTTCTGCTGCAATGACTCCTCAATGTTTTCTTCCATCTCCTTGGCTGTTTTGGCAAAGCAATCGACATCTTCTCTTAACTGATTGAATGCGGACGAAAGAAAGAGAGTCGAAAGAGGGATTTCAATGGCGTCTTCTAATTTGCGTGCTTCCTCTATTATTATCAGCTCATCCATTTCCGTCACCCCTTCGCCGCAGCATTTGAGTTTCCTTTGTAGCGAACTGGCATGCTCGTGTGCCGATTGTAGGCTCTCTCGAGTTGAGGAGTCAAGGGAAATACGGCTAGAATATAGAAGGCCTTCGATCGTGTGCAAAAGAGAATCCACAGCAGCAAAAGCCATCTCCGGCAGTAGAGTGATCGAGACTTCCGCCGGCCGCCGCGGAAACGGAAAAGATCTGGGTCACAGAAATAGACGTGTTGGGATTATTAAGAGGACGTGGTGGTGGTGGTGGTAGGAGGAAAGGAGGGAGATGTGTTGGGTATGGAACTCACCGGTGGTTCACCTAATTCTCCAAGCAGAGGCGGGCTCAGGTTTTCTTGAGCTCCGATCCAGTGACACGAACACTCACCTACCCTAGGCACAGCATCAGGCTGCTCACTCACCACACAGAGAAGATATGATCACGAAACTCTATCAATGGAAGCTCACAAAGAGAGAGAATAGAGTGGAGAGAGAGAGAGAGAGAGAGTGGGGCACAGTATTAGAACATGATGCTTTTGTTATCCTTTTTTCTGCCATAATAATAACAATTATTGAATTCTAGCTGGATACAACTACCATAGGCTTCTCGTTCACCACACAGAGAAGATATGAAGAGAGAATTGAGAGTGAAGTGAGAGAGAGAGAGAGAGAGAGAGTGGGACACAATATTACAACATGTTTTTGTTCTCCTTTTTGAAATAATAATAATAATTTATTGAGATTAATCTAATGGAAGGAAAATTACAGAGGTAAAATTGTTCAAAAAACAAGTCAGTGAAAAGTTCATTTAAAGATAGTTTCATCTTTTTCCCCTTTTCTTTTTTTTTTTTTTTTTTTTTTTTCAAAAACTAAAATTCAATTGTTCTTTCTTTCTTTCTTTTTTCCGTTCATTTTTTTTTATTTTCTTTTTTTAAGCCTTTTTTTTTTCAAAAACTTAAATTCAATTGATTTTTTTTATTGGTTTTTCGTGGTCCCAAATGTATTTAAAAGTTATAGTGATTGCAATAATTATAATACGAAAAGTTCATGAAAGTTGTAATAATTTAAAATTTTAAAAATTGTATATGTTGTCTAACTTTAGAAAGGAAAGAAAAGAAAGTAAAAAAATAGAATTGTACACATTCTCTTCTTAAATGCTCACTCAATTAATATCCACCTCCTCTAACAAATATTTAATATGCATGGAAGATTATGAAGAGGCAAAAAAAAAACTAAATAATAATTAAATAAATTTACTTACACTTCCATGAAAAAAAATGAACTGTTGCTGTTGATATCATGAAATCTTTGTCGTGTACATATTCTTTAAATTTAGAAAAGAAAGGCAAAAATTAGAACTCTACACCTTATTTACTTCAATACTCTCATTTAATATCCACCGCCACTACCAAATATTTATTATGAAAGATCATGAAGAGCTAAAATAAAAAATAAAAAGAATATGTTATATATTCAAAGAAATTAAATGTTCTTTAATTGTGGACAATTATGCATTGTTATTTATAAAATTGTGCGTTTGGAATATTCCAAATTGATCTTTTCTAACATGAATTTTCATTTATTTCATAAAATTTAATTTTCTTTTTGTTTGTCGTAACCAAAGATTGAAATATCGCGAAATATCGTGGATTTTGGCATTGCGATATGAATATAGAGGAGAATATCTTTTTTCTAGGTATCGGCAAAATATAGTAATATATCGTAATAAATCGCAATATATCATGGTTTTTTTTATATTTCTATAATATATTTTTATTTTTATTTAATATTATATATTTTTGTGGTCTTTTTTAGGTCTTCAACTAATTATTTGAGTTGCAATATTAATTATTTGCTTTATAAAGACACTCTCACTACAAAAATTTATAAGAGAAGTGGAGGAAATAATGATGATGGTGGAAATGGTGGGAACAATCAATATGATTATGATTCAAGTTATACGTTATTGAGTCAATTCAGTTGTGAGGCTGACTTCACTTCACTCATGCAACATTGATAGGTGCAACAGGAAATAAATACATAAAGAGACGTGCATGGCGATTATATGAATATGGGTGACACTTATTATAGTGGTATCTCTCAAGTTTCATATGCTTCTTACACATATGGGAGTTCACAGCACACAAGCAAATATTCCTTTCAATGTTTGTTCATTTTATTTTATACATGCAACCTCAATTACTTATTTATTACTCAATTTAGGAAAAACATCAACAATATTCTCAAGCAGAATAAGATCGATTATCAATGGAGAATTTTTCAAATGTTTGATCCTTTGAGTTTAAACTTAAAATGGAACCTTAAAGCTCCGTAAATCATGAAATAAATTAGGGGAAAAGATAGAGGGAGAAGAGATAAAGAAAATGATATGATTGCATGTTGGATCTGGCCACCGGAAAAGGTCGCCGGAAAAGCTCCGACTTGCGGCCATGGTGGCCTTTTTCCGGTCGTTGCAGCCTTCATCTCCCCACCATACATGTTCCAACGAGTTTACAAGGTAAAAAATAAGCTTAAATATTGAAAATTTTAGACAATTTGACCGAACTTGAAATTTTCCGGCGGCGGCGCTCCGCCTCCGGCCACCATGCCGGAAATCGCCCAAGAAGGGAGAAGGTTTGAGAGGTGTGGAGCTCACCTTTGAAATGGAGGAAAAAGTGATTTTCAAAATGAATTATTGTGTACTATATTTATCTAAATTGGGCTAAAAGGCCCAAGACCAAAAAAATAAAATATCCTAGAACTGGGCCTGCTTTATTAATCCGATAACAGCCCATTTAGGCTAGGTTGGCCCATTATTGATACAAATTTATAAATTCCATTGATTTGGACCAAACCTTAACAAGTACAACTAAATATTTTTAGGGTATTACACTACAAAATATAAATTTCCTTATTTTATTTTATTTTATATTATCAGCTAGTAAGTTTCTAAATGTGGCAATGAATTCTCTGTAGATTTTTTGTTGGAGAAGCCATAATGAGACTCGAGATTTTAGGTGAGCACATTATGATCTATTCTTTTTTTTTTTTTTTAGAAATATTCTTTTTTTTTTTTGAATTGCATATATATATTCATGTATTTAAGATCCCACATTGGGTCTCACCTATATTATTATATCTGCATCACCAATCAACGCCGAACTAAGAATCTTATAATAACAACTAAATTAGAACACAAGAGTGATTTTTAAGCTGCAATGCATCCATAAACATGATGTTTTTGACCAATTTTTTGAGGCTGTGCCTTCCAGATGTGGGAGATGGATGAGCTGTATATATTACTAGCATTTATGTCTAGTTTTTTTATTATTAAAATATCATATTAAAAATATTCAAATCGTACAACTCACGCCACCTGTATTTTGCAAACACAATTGTTAAGACAAATTTAATTACCACAACTTTTGTGGTATCTCGTATAGTGGTATTTGATTATAAGATTCATATTTTGTGAACATGAGAGAATTTTCAATGATTGATACGAACTTTTGAATTTAATATATTTTGAATTTTTTTATCTATGCAGAAAGTTATCTTGAATTTAGCATGCTAAATATTATATTTTGAACCACGTTAAAAAAATTGCTTCAGTACAAAAAAAAAAAAAAAAAAAAACCAAGCATGTTGAATAGAAATAAACAACTCCATTTTACTAATTAACACAGCTTTTACTCGATGAGAAAGGAAAAGAAATATTTTCTAGTTTGTTGAATAGAAATTTAGCTCATACGGCACCTCGATAGTAACAGTGAATTTCTCCTCGTCACATAAAAATGAACAAAAATAAAATAAAATTTTCGTATTAAATGCAGACACAAACAAGATTTTGTATAAAATCAAAAGAAAGGTGACAAAGTAATTCGACAATAACTCAAAAATAAAATAAAAATGAAAGTGTTCCTAACTGATTACAGTAAACAAATCCCAGAAATCTGAAAATCTCATAATAATAGCATAAATATGCAATAATCATACACGATTACACAATCATCCAACTTTGGAATTGTTTAAAGTGCACCCACAAATAACAACGATTCTTTAAATAAGAATTCTTTTTTAAGATAACCAACGAAATAAGAATTTAACCTTGAATTTGACTCAACCGCTCCATTTAGCCTTGAATTCCCCCAACCATGCGCACAGTTGTTGCAGAAAGCTTATAACATCAGATTCAAGAATATATTATTCATTAGCCTTAAAAAAACTGTATTGGATAGCTAGCTAGAGATAGAAAGAGAATAGAATGGCTAACCTTTTGAAACAACTTGGAAATGAAATCATAATGTCTTCACGCCCTTCTCTTCCTTCCATGAATAATTTGCAGTGATTTCAGCAAATTTGACATCATTCAATTGTTTCTCAGCTAAGGGGTTGCAGTCAATCAGTTCAATATATTTAAACGACAATGAGGAGCGAGAGAAGGAGATCTGTTGTAATTTGTGGCAGTTTTTCATTCTTAACCGTGAAAGCCTCATGAAAGGCATTTCATCTCTGGCTGTCCACTGCACAAGATCGGTATCTTCAATCAAAAGATACTCAAGTTGGCGGAATTCCCTTTTTTCTACTTCCCACTTTTCTCCTCGAAAGGCAAAGCTCTTCAATTTGAGCACTGTAAGATATGGTAAATGAGCAATCTTGCTCATGTCTTCCCAAGGATATCCAAACCCGCTCAAACTCAACTTCCTTAGACGAGATGAGAAAACTGAAAGAGGCAGAGGTGGACGCGAGAGTGTAGGGTTCATAACCACACTTTGAAGTGATTCAAGTTTATGCAAGCAAGAAATATGATCAAAGCCATTTAAGATTTCAGCAGCATTGGGCGCCAACTCAATTTGAATTCTTAATTTGCTTAACTGAGGGATACTCCGAAGAACTGCTTTGGTACAACTCCCAGCTCCAACACCTAAAAGTTTTGTAAGATTAGGTAAAACTGCACGACGATGAGGAGGATTGGGTAGGTTTCTTCCATTGATTTCAAGATGTTGCAGTTCTCGCAAACCCCATATCTCCACAGGCACATACGACTCAAAAACTGCAACAACGTGTTTGATGCTCATGTGTTGATGGACAATCAAGAACTCAAGGTTCAACAATTTGGATATGGAAGGAGGGATGTCTGCATTACAAGTGAGGGCCAGGTACCTTAACCGAATCAGTTTCACTACCTCAATTGGGAATTCGTAGTAACGGATTGAAAGAGCATCGAGTACCCTTAGCAGCCTCCACTCCCAACATATTGGCACTTGATATTGATGATATGGCCCCGTACATAGCAGAGAACGTACAGTTGGAACAGATGCGATTTTGTTATGAACTTCTTTGATGGCAAACATGACGTTTGTATAGATGGCAAGACGACGATGGCTTTCTACACATTCGTCCAAACCATCTTCATAACTATCTATGGTATAGAGAAATTTGTTATTCTTTGCTACCCTTTTACTCACATACCAATAGGCACAATGGAGGCTACAAACTTTAGTTTCACCCTGCCAATTTTTCTGGTGAACCATGACAAGATTTTCTATATGCAACGTACGAAAAACATATACGTAATGAAATCTCTCAGCACGCCATAAGTTGATGATCCTAGAACACCGGACTATATAATTTAGAGGAAAAGCAGCAATATCGAGAAAGCAAGGTTTCCATTCTTCACTTAGTTGGTGATAGCTTAATAAGAGTACCTCTGAGATTTGATCACATGCTTCCTCCATAACTAATTTTGGTTTTTCTGCTACTCTGTTCCAATCTTCCACATTCTTCTGGGCTTTGGAGAGGAGTACGGGGGCAACCGCGGTGATCAGAAGTGGAAGGCCTTCACATTTCTCCGCAATCTTCTTCCCAGCTTTCACAAGTTGAGGTGGACATGATGACTCCAAATCACCAAACACATTCCTCCTTAGAAGTTCCCAACTTTCTTCTTCATTCATCAGTCGCATTTTTAAATCATAACAATCTTTACTGTACCTTTCAACACTTGTTCTACTTGTAAACAAGATCCGGCTTTCAAAAGCTTTACGAGATGATCCTATTCCTGTTAGCAGATCGACAAAAGCATTGCCCCACACATCATCCAACACAATTAGAGATTTTCTAACTGTTGCAATTCTGAAGAAACATCGAGAATCCTCACCTAGTTTCATAACAATTTCCTCGCAGACAGGATCTAGTTGAGCAGCAATAGCTTGCAAAACTTCTTTTACCCGAAACTCTTGGCCCACCCTAACAAAGGCCCGACACTCGAAATTTGCCTTCACCCAGGGATCGTGATAAATCTTCTTAGCAAGCATAGTCTTACCTATACCCGCCATACCACTGATCCACACTACCATTTCACTAGGCTTCGCGAAATAGGTACTCATTGGCTGATTAAGCTTATTTCTGATCATGAGAAACTGATCAGATAATCCAACCATGTCACACTCTGATGAAACATCTTCATCTTCTTCCTCGTCTTCTTTGGGCAAAAATAATTCCTTAACATATTCTTCAATCATCTTGGCTGCTTTCTGCTCCCATAATTTCTCAATGTTTTCTTCCATCTCCTTGGCTGTTTTGGCAAAGCAATCGACATCTTCTCTTAACTTATTGAATGCGGGCGAAAGAAAGAGAGTCGAAAGAGGGATTTCAATGGCGTCTTCTAATTTGCGTGCTTCCTCTATTATTATCAGCTCATCCATTTCCGTTACCCCTTCGCTGCAGCATTTGAGTTTGCTTCGTAGCGACCTAGCATGATCGCGTGCCGATTGTAGGCTCTCTCCAGTTGAGGAGTCAAAAAAAATACGTCTATAATTTCGAAGGCCTTTAATCGTGCCTTTAATCGTGTACAAAAGAGAATCCACAGCAGCAAAAGCCATCTCCGGCAGTAGAGTGATCGAGATCTCCGCCGGCCGCCGCCGAAACGGAAAAGATCTGGGTCACAGAAATAGACGTGTTGGGATTATTAAGAGGAGGTGGTGGGAAAGAAGGGAGATGTGTTGGGTATGGAACTCACCGGTAGTTCACCTAATTCTCCGGCACCGTTGCAGTCTTCGCCGGAAGACGCTCGAGCGTCAGGTCCAAGCAGAGGCAGGCTCAGGTTTTCTTGAGCTCCGATCCAGTGACACGAACACTCACCCTACCCAAGGCACATGCAGCATCAGGCTACTCACTCACCACACAGAGAAGATATGAGCAAGAAGCTCTATCAATGGCAGCTTACAAAGAGAGAGAATAGAGAGAGTAAAGAGAGAGAGTGGCACAATATTCCAACATCATGTTTTTGTTCTCCTTTTTCTGAAATTATTATTATATATTATTATTATTGAGATTAATCTAATGGCCTTATTAGAAAATAAAGCTTGCTTATGAGTTGTGACTGGATATTGAATCTTAAATTAATCTTATAAGATATTGAATTCTAGCTGGATACAACTACCATTTTTTTTAATCGAATTTAAGGAATAATTAATTTAATACTTTTGGCTCCTTCCAGCTTGATGACTCACCCATCTTTTGAGTGTGTGAAAAACATTTATACTCCTTCCGTCTCGATTACATAGTCTCTTTTCTACTCGCACGTATATTAAAAATATTTATGAAAATAAGAAATAAAAGCTAAACTTCCAACTTTAACCTTATTTAATGAAAATTAATAAAACTTAAATTTTAGCTCAACTTTAATGTATTAATTTTTTGAAGCAAAGAAAATGTACAATTAATGAAGTGCAAATACAATGAATATCAATAGAATTGATCAAATTCAAGTACATGCAAATTAATTAAGTTGGTCAATTTTAATTAATGTTTCTCTTTTTTTTTTTTTTTGAAAAAATAACATTTCAGATTTATAACTTTCACAAACTTAAATGTTTAATTTTTTAATTTTCAAAACCTAATAAGCATATAATTGTACATTCCTATTGAAAATAACACTACTTATACTAATGAGACTATATAATTGGGACACCTGAAAATTAAATGTCACTTCAGATTACCATTGGAACTGTTCGAATGGGTGGTTTTGAAATTTAATGAATTCATTGAATTTCTTACCATATGTCAATGATTTCAATTACATGGAATTCGAGAATATTCCATTAGAAAATAAATCAAATAAGAGTTTGCACTACGTTGCAGAAAAGCTCCGATATCATATATATGGCGTTACTTCTGTTTTTAGTTTTGGAAAATTAAGCATTTTAGAAGTAGAGGGAATAAGTAGCGAAGAAATAATTAAAGAAATTTTGTCATTTCATTTTATCATCTTTTAGAGTTGGTTTTGATTTTGTTTAAGTATGTCTTAAATTGATGATTTTTTTTAATATAATACAATTGTATTTAATATTATTATTTCGATTAATTAATTAATTATAATCTCTTTCGATGTGGTTCGCTTTCTTCTTTTCAAATTGTAAGTTTAATTATTGGTATTGCAAAAGGTTTAGTTTCAAGATCATGTAAATATTTATTATTTCCTCGATATTTTATTTCGTGTAATTAAAATTATAAGTTTCAATCTAAATGGCAGAACTATCTTATGCATTTGCTTTTGAATTTGTATTTACATAATAATATTTTTAATTTTATCATTTTTGGATTTTTTGTTTTATTTATTTTCACGTGTCTTTTATATTTTATTGTATTTAAACAATTAAATCTTATATATTTTAATTTTTTATTCATCTCACGTCGAATAACTAACAAATATTGTTTTATACGAACAAATTCTAAATTATAACTCAACAATGGTATTTACATGTTTCTCGGAGTTTTAACTAAGATCAAGTATATGTATCTACTTCTATTGATTTAATAATCATTAAATTAAAATTTCAAGGCAAATCGAATTTTATTAAGAGGAAATACAACTTGAAGTGCATGAGGAGCAAGCATCATTAAATTAAGTCATCATCTACGAAAAGCTTATTTAAACATTTTCAATTAAAATATTATTAAAAAAATTATTTAATTAAAAAATCTAGATACATATTTAAGTTTTCAATTTTAATTATATTAATATGTTTTTTAAATAGTTGAACATGTTACATTTTTTTTTTCAAAGTAAATTTATATTACATCGAATATTCAACAAATAATATTTTTGTTATGGAAAAACACCAAACATATATATTAATAATCGAATTTGGCTAAAAGAGCAAGTTAAGTCGAACAACATACAAATAATCAAAATTGGCCAAATTAATATCAATTATATTTTTTTATTTGTGAAACAATGCACATATTCTGCCATCAAAGCTCTTCAAAATTCAAAGAGTTGAATGTAGGAATTGAAAACACTTTGAGCAAGATATATAGTATTGAGTTCAAATCTTTTTTTTCTTTTTTTGAAATAAGTATTGAGTTCAAATCTTTAATAATAATGTACTTCACCTTTTTATTAAAAATATAATTTTTATATCAGTTCTAATTTCTTTTTCGTTTTTTAGATTTTTGAAGCTCTAAATATGCATGGGTAATCCTGAGCCCTATGTTGTTTTGTTTATTTAAAGATGGATTCATGAGCTTTAGACTACATGTAAGATCATAATCCATTTAGAAATACAAAAATATTATGACATCCTCATCGTATCTCAGTCGATGATCTTTTTTTTTAATAAAGTTGGAAGAGATGATTGATACATATTCTATAAAAACACACACAAGTAATTCACAATTCAATCAATATAATTCACACACACACACACACATAATATATTAAATTCATGATTGAATATAATTTTATTAAAACATTTTTTTTGTACGATCAAAGATTTACCTGTGCATCAGGTGGTATACAGCTAGTGTATATATAAGATACTTTCCTACAATGCGTGCGTAATGAATTAAATATTGATAAAATTTGAATTTGTGATAAATGGATTATATTTGTATGTTAAATTAAATATTTTGAAAAACTTGAAATTGTGACTATCTTAACTGTATTTGAATATTAATCAGACTGGAAATTGAATATTTATTTGTATTAATTTTCCTATATTTTGTTAAAAGATATTATAATTCATTCTTAAAATATCAATATGTTTATTTTTAATGTTTCAGTCTCTAAAAAATAATAAAAAACACAATATTTAAATTATCATTAAATATGTTTTAAATATTATCTATCATAATATCCATACATAGCAATAGCATACAATGAATATTAATTATTTTTCTACCTCCATAAAAAAATCAATTAATCATATAACATTAAACAGAGCAAATATGTTATTTCCATATATGAATCTCAATTTTATTCTATTTTTTGAGATAATCGATCAATCAATTACAAAAAAAAATAAATGTAGCTAACCAATTGTCTTTTTTATTTTTATTTTAATTTTTATTTAGACTATATATTCTTTATATTATAATTAAAATTCATTTCTTCTTAATATTTAATTGTAAAACCAAAAAGTATGCCCTCTTATAACTTTATATAATTATATCTTCAGTTAAACCAAAAATATAATTATATCAATTATAATGTATAATTCTTTATTATATGAAAATCCATAATTAATTATAAAATTATTAAATTACTAAATTACCCCTATCAAATGCGAAATATATATAGAACTCTCAACCTCGCCGGCCACCTCAAGCTTTAGGTTTTTGGATTTTCAAAAGTGATGGCTTGTACAAAAAAATTGTGCGTTATCTGCCTTTGCGACGATGATTACAATATTCACATCGTGGATTTGAACGGCGGCGGCGGCGGCGGCGGCGGCGAAGCTGTAACCATGGCGCCTAATATACGACTTCGAGGTTTCGGAACGGGGACCTATTTCTGCGGTTCAGGTTCGACTCTACATATCTTCAACGCATCTGGGTTAGAGTCCGCGTATGAGATTGATTTAGATGATCAAAAATCCGATTTCGTTTTCGAGAAAAGTTTGATGCATCCCTCTCCGGCCGCCGCCATGCCCTCCCGCAAATTCTATCCACTAAGCATCCCAACTCCCGACGGTAAGATCATCGTGGCTGCAAGTAGCATTTTCTTCAATTCCGACATGGATAAGGATCTCATGGATGAAGATGACAGAATCGACCACCCTTTCGAGATGTTCGACCCCATTTCCAAGTCGTGGAGTGATCTACCAGATCTATGCCTGCGCTCTGGTGGTGGTGGTTCTGTTATCAAGATGAGAAGTGGTTTCGACGATGAATCCGAGTCTGCTGAGTGGGTTGAATTGGGTGCTAGAGCTACACGACCAGCCCCACCCTGCTTTCATAATAGGATGTTTGATTCCCCGTACTACTTCAGTGTTGGTGGTGCTTGTTTCGCAAACAGCCACACATTTCTAGTGCATATCATGAATGACTATTATGAAATGAGTGAATTTGTTAGCCTTGATCTTCATTCCTTAGACAAGGGGTGGCAATTATATGAAGGCTGGATGCAGTGCATCAAACCCCAACATGCATTCCTTACAGTAGTGGAGGATAAGCTTGTATTGAGTGCTTATAGTTGCTATCGTCGTGCAAGTAGTGATTGCATCGAGCTTCCTCAGTCGGGTCAGCGTGAGATACGTTGGCTTGTACCCACAGACCATCTTCAAGATAGTGAACAATTTAGTTTCTGTGTTGTACGATTGAGCCTTGGGGACGGCTTTGTAAGGGAGGAGCAGCATTTGGCTGCAGATCTGTTGGAGCTCGACGAATCGGGGCATGCTACACTCAAGACCTCCTTTAAAATCTGGGAAAATCGAGCCACTAGTTTTTTTATTGAAAATAGTTTTATGATCTCACCAACTCCTTCCCCATTCAAGGTTTCATTTTCTGTGTTTTTTTTTTCCCTTTGTCTCAATGTTGGTTGTTAATTTTGTGTGTCTTTTCATGACTGCAGAAGCAGGATGAATGAGTGGGAGGGTTTAATTTTCTTACATGAAGAGGAGGAAGAGGCAGCCAGGAGAAGAAGAGGAGAAGAAGAGGAGAATAGAGAATGGAATTTAATTTCAGTTTTGATCTTTTGTTAGTTGATCAACTATAGAGCATCAGAAGAAATTTGAATAATCTATATTATACTCCCTCCATCCCGTAAATGTAGTCTCTTTCCCATTATGACACAGATTAATAAAAATCATTTAATATGTATTAGAAGACATCATTTACACACAATTATCCTATATTACCTATATTTATTATTCCATGAATTTTCTTCATATTTAATATGAGTCAAGCTTTCATTTAACTCTAGCTTATTTTTTTGCATATTGTAGTGTGTTATGCATGCATCTCACATAAATCTATGTTGACTACATTATTAATGAAAGATAAAAATGTAAATTGTAGATTTCAAAGAAATATTAAATAGGGTATCTATGTTGCATGACTACATTATTAATGAAAGATAAAAATGTAAATTGTAGATTTCAAAGAAATATTAAATAGGGTAATTATATTAGTAAAATGATGTTTTCATACAATCCAAATTTAGAAATAGGACTATATTTTTGGGACATCCCAAAAAGGAATAATGGACTACAATTTCGGGATGGAGGGAGTAATATTTATTAAGGTTAAGTGAATTTTGTTATTTATTTTATACAAATGTTAATAATATTTATATTTAAATTAGGCTTTATTTTGAACTATAGTTATTTGCATACAACACCTACAGTAGATGAGAAGCTGCATTTGATTTAAAATAAATCAGTAGGGGTTTGATTGACCCAAAAATGAATTGAAAGAAACAAATAAAAATTTATAAGGAATTAGAAAGTATTGAAGAAATGGGAGACATTTATATATTCATATATGGATTTTATATTTGATTAAAATCAATCAAATCTAATGACATTCAATTTATATTAAAAAAAGAACGCAATCAAATAATATGATTCCAATAACTAATTTAAATAAACAATTCTAGAAAAACATTTACTACTCAACTTTATACAAAGAAATAATGAACGAAATAAAGAAATCATAGCATATACCATTTATCGTTCTCTTCATAGAAAATCCCAAAATTTCAGCAAATTAAATTGATGCGTTAATCTTTTTTTCGATTTAAAAAAATATATATCGTGACCCGTTCAATGCATGAAGTACACTTTATAATGTTTAGTATAAATTTTATTCACTTTTGCATACTGAAAATAAAAATAACATTTTAATTTACGAAAAATTAAACCAATTTAACGACCTCATTACGCATTCAAAAAATTCAAAAATGAATTTTCCTAATAAAAGCATAATGAGAAAATAAGGGAAGAATTATTGTGACTTCACGCATTGTGACAGAGAAAATTACAATTTTAGTTCCACAGGACATGTCTTGACTGGAAAATGGTCCCAATACTATCATATTTGACCCTAAACGAAATAAAACTTGCAGAGTTGGTCCTGTTATTACGTTTACCGTTAAATCCATTTGCACTTTTAGTCCCGAACGAATTGCACTTTTAGTCCCAAACAAAGCTCCAAAAAAACTACCAAACTTTCTATTTCATTGTTTCTATTTCTGATTTCCAAAGTTTTCAAAATAGAGAATTTTTTCAGATTCTGAGATCCAAAATACACAAAAATCAACTCTGAAATTAGAGTAAAACAGTGAAATTTGATATTTTCAGAGATAAAAAATATGCAAAAACACCTCTGAAACTGAAACTAAGCAAGTTAATCCTAATCATAAAGTTAAATATTACTCGCAGTGCCTTCATTTTGCACCAATGAAGGCACCTTTCCCTTTTTGTGAAGACGTTTTCACTAACACATCAATATAAGATGAAAATTAAATACAACAGAGTTGGAATCATCCCTCGCTCACTATTGTCTTTGTTGCATACACAAAAAATTAATGAAACACGAAGCACTTCTATTCCATCATAATAAAGTGCAGCCCTGAAAAAAAAAAGGGACTGAAAAACCAAAAGAATCAGACCTAATAGACTGAAATTTGTTCAGTTCAGTTTGATTTTCAATTTCTTGCTCACTCCTACCCTTATGATTCATTATATATACTCGATTATGAGGGATTAAGAATTATTACCGGGTTTAGAGAAATATTAATTCATCATGCAAAATAAATTGAGGTGTTGGAAGTAGGGCTGAAAATCAAACCAAATAGCTTGATACTCGGCTCGTGTTTGTTCATTAAAAGCTCGTTCGAGCTCGGTTCGATCAGTAAATCAAACAAGTTTGAACATAATTTTATGTTTGATAAAATTTAAAGCTCGGCACGAACTCGAGCTCGATAAGTAAAAAATGAGCAAACATGTGTAAAAATATCAAACTACTCGAGCCCGACTCGTGTTCGGCTCGATTAAAGCTCGTTTGAGCTCGACTCGATAAATAATCAAACAAGCTCAAACATAAAATTTAAAACTCGATATCATTTCAAACAAGCTTAAACATATGTGTGTTCGGACTCGGCTCGACTCATTTACGCCCTAGTTGGAAGTCGATAAATCAAAGAAAACTCTAAGGTCACAAAGTTGAGGTTAACTTTAACATTGTTTATTCATAATTGAACCAACAAAAATAAAATAACAATCGTAATGTAGGAGATGAATGCATTAGCTATCGTTAGTAGACAAGGATGCAAAATAAAAACAAGTCCCAATTTTTGTAAATAAATAATCCTATATGCAAGGGAGTGAGCTACTACTTCTTAAGGGAAATCTTCCCATATTCTTCATCCCAACTTTCAGCCATCTTCTTCTTCAGAATCGCAATCTTCTTCTTCAGAACTCTCGGGATCTTCGACTTCATCACTTGCACTTCCCGGGGATTCGGGGTGAAACCTCCACTCTTTAAGAGCCATTCGCTTAAATGTCTCGAAAAAAACAAATGCTTGAACGGTCTTCAATACATTGGATGAAACTTCCCGCACAGTAAATGTGAGCAGTGACGACCTCGACAGGCATGCCTCCACCGCCTTCACAACTTTGCGGTACACATAGCGTTCGCCACGCATCTGAAGTAGAAGATTCAACATAAACAATCTATCTATCTATCTATCTATCTATCTATCTATCTATCTATCTATATATATATATATATATATGTGCAAGAAAGAGAGAACCTGAGCTTCAAGATTGATTTTCCCAACAATAAATTTGCATTTGGCATTCACAAATTTACGATAACCCTTATCCTTCATCATGATGTCCAAATACATAGGGCTCAAAGTAGAGCCCGGAGGCTTGAATGAGATATCATACCCCTACAAAATGAAGATTATATTATCATCAAACCTACAAAATTCTTTAACAATGCAAGTAAGGATATATACAGATAAGTTCAACAATAAGTAATGACCAACATCGACAACGAGCAAACAATTCAAAACACAAATTCCGTTAATTATCTCAACCAATCAACAAAACTAGATTAATCATGAAAAAAGAATCCCAGATTGAGCAGATCAATAACAAATCACGGACTTAATTAAATTATGGAAAAGGGGCCAAAAATATTGCTAAATAATCAGAGAAATCAGCAAACTGCAAACCCTAAATCAAGCAGATCAATCCGGGACCAAACCAAAAACATTGCTAAATTTTCCGAGAAATCAATGAAAAAATAATCGCAATGAATTGAAAAATCACGAAAGTAATTGAAGAGAGATTCATATGCAAATATTTAAGAACTGATGTAAATAAAGATGATTAATAACGTACCCTGCTCTCACGAACTTGTTTGAGGAACATCTTAAACTTTTCAATAGGATAATCGGGAAAGGGGTATGTTGAAGCATCGCCTAGTTCGAACAACCATGGATGAACGAACCCACAAATCAACCCATACTGAGGGCATTGCCGAATGTCGGCGTTCCACATCGCTGCGCTTAACCCCCCTCTCTCTCTCTAAATTTCATGCATCATTTATATGCTATAAAGTGTTCCTATATATTTTCATTCTCATTTTTTATTATTAACTTTATCATGTGAATTTAAAAATTGATCAAGATTTACTTAAAATTTACATATACTCACTTTAAATTCAGACATAATTAGTTTCTTTCATATTCATATTTTGTTTAGTTATATATTTGTGTGTTTTTTATTTATATTTTATTTTAAATCTCAATTTGAGTCTTTTAAAGTTATTTTTTTTATTGCATTTATGACTCATAATTTATTTTTTGATTAAACATGTTTAGTTATATGTTCTAACTATAAGAAAATTACTATGACACAACAAATTTTAAATGAGAAATTTTTTTAGGGCAAAGGTACAAAAAAACACCTAAGGTATGGACCAAGTTCCGGTTAGGCACTTAAAGTTTGACCGGGTCCATTCGACCCTAAAAGTTTTATAATCGGTATATCCATGCCCTTTCGTCTCACCTCCGTTAGTGAGTTATGAATGACGTCTATGTTTTTTTTTTTATAACGGTGGTTTGCTCTTCATTTAACAAATTTAGAACCCCTAATTCCTAATTCCCCGAAATACTTACGAGCTGCAAAGTTTATTTAGGGATAATTGGTAGAGTTTCGAACTGTAAAAAATCATTGCCTTTGAGAGTTAAGAGATCTCTTGTGAAGAAAGATGAGGGGGCATGCTGTGGTGATAGGCGGTCGTATTGAATTTCATGGTGGCTCTTCTCATTGGTTTTGGTAAAGTAGGGAATGGCCAACAAATGAAGGAGTCGATCTCATTTTGTGGTGATCGATGTCATTATCTTGCTATGTGCTTTTAGTTCTGAGATTTTAGGGCAGCCAAAGCCTCAGGACTTTCATCTTAAGCCTGTGATTCTGGATGCAGCCAATTTGGGATACAACATCGTCTCTAAGCTTGAATTAACCATAGACGTAAAGATTTAAGGGTTTGAAAGAGAACATTTAGGATTTAGAAATTAGGACTTTTGGAATTAGGGGTTCTAAATTTGTTAAATGAAGAATAGATCGCCATTAGCAAAAGAAGTAGACACTGTTGATAACTTAGTCACGGAGAGGAGGTGGGAGGGCCTGGATGTACCGATTAAAATTAAGGCTGTAAACGAACCGAATAAAGCCGAACACCCTTATGCTCGAACTCGGCTCATTAAGAAATATTCAAACTCAAACTCGAGCTCGGCTCGAGCTCAATTCGAACTTTTTCTCTCTTGTTCAAGCTTGGCTCGATAACTATTTATCATGTTCGAATTCGGTTCGAACTCAGCTTGTGAAATGCTCGAAAAATTACTAAACGAGCTTGAGCTTGAATGCTCGAAAAAACGCTTGTTTAATTTACATATTCGATTCGAAAATGAACGAACTTCGAACGACCTGAACTCCGAATAGCTCGCGAGCGGCTCTGTTCATTTACAACCCTAGCTATTAAAATACATTAAGGGGCTGAATGGACTGAGTCAAACCTCAAGTGTGTAATCGGACCCATACCTTAGGTGTTTTTTTGTACCTTTGCCCAAATTTTTATTTGGGTATGTAACCAATTGAAAGTTATTAAAAAATTATGTATGTTAATATAATTTTGAGGTAAATTTCACTTTTGGTCTCATTAGAATATGTTCAAAACACTTTTAGTTTCAAAAGTTACTTTTTTGGTCCCAAATAATATTTTTTCGACAGTTTTGGTCCCATAAGATATTTTTTCGATAATTTTAGTCCCATAAAATATTTTTCCGATAATTTTAGTCCTAAACTAACAATTTTGGTGAATAGTGTTTCCAAAATCAAAGGCATCCTGTCAATATTATATTTGAAACTAATTTGTGTTGTCTAGCGTACCAAAAATCTCAATTAGTTTGAGACTAAAATTGTCAGGAAAATATCTTATGAGACTAAAATTGTTAGAAAAATATCTTATGAACCAAAATTGCCGAAAAAATTATTTGGGACAAAAAAGTAATTTTTGGGACTAAAATTTACTCTATAATTTGTTAACCAATTGATTTCTTAATGTTTAAACCTAATTTAAAAAAATTATTAATATTTATTAATTAAAATTATTATACATTAACTTATAATTATTTTTTGGGGTGTATGTTGTTGTAAGTTGGCCTACTGGATAAAATTTCTGATAGCCCCCTTTATTTTATTTTTTTTTGTTTTCTCTTTTTGCCCTTTTCATATTTTTTTTTTAATTTTCCTTTTCATTTTTTCTCTTTTTTGGCCTTTTCCTTTTTTTTTCTTTTTTTTCCTTTTCAGTTTTTTCTTTTACTTCTACCATTTTCATTTTTTTTATTGCTGAATATCTTTTAGGTACATGATGAAATTTCATCGTTTATTTTGATAATTAACATTGATTCTGCTTATTTAATAGAGCAAATTAACTTTAATACCTACATATTGATTTTTTTTCTTTCAAAAATAGCCTATTTTTTTCAAAAATAAAATAAAATGAAATATAGCGTTTGGTTAATTTTTCAACGGAACACCCTATGTAATTGATTGTATTTTAGTATTTCTATTTTCCCTAACCGCATAAAAAATTAATCAATTAATATATCTTAAAATACAATCAATTATATACAATTTTCGAGCCGTAAAATTGATCAATGTTAGATTAACATTTTTTTTTGAAAAAATGGATATTGTTTTATCAATTTTAAAAAAGTTAACTATTTTTGAAAAAAAAAAACCCCAAAGTGTACGTATCAAAGTATAATTTGTCATATTTAATATTGTAACTCTTTTGAAAATTAAGTATGTGCATATGTATAAAATTGTTAACTATTTTGAAGTTATAGTCGTTTGGATTTTTTTTTTTTTTTTTATAATTTTAATGACACACTAATATTATCTTGATAGAATGCCCCTCATGTAATGTATATAAAACTTATATACAACATATACACACAAATATTTGCGTAAAACATTTATACTAACCATTAATATATTATAAATCTAAACTATTGCCATAATATTATATTAACTCTATTAATTGTTAATATAGTATTGCCTCTATATGCATACTATCTAAATCTAATACATATCATATGTTGATATATACTATAATTCTTATATTTTTAATATTATATATACAAAATTCAATTTTCATCAAATAACATATATCAACTACGAGAAGATATCAAGTTCCCAAAGAACTCACGAGATATTCGTATGATATATCATATATTATATCCAAAAAATCGACTCGAGCAGGTAAAAAAAACGTGCTTATAAACATGATTTAAACAAAAAAACTACCAAATTGCGACTTTAGCTTCTGAAGGATAACGTTTTATCAATTCATCAACCACCAATCCTCATCCAAATACCGACATTAAAATATATCACAACATTTGAAATCAAATCTTCACCAGAATTTTCGCATATTCCAATTTTGGGTTCCTCCACACAGATTATCAGTCGCCTCTCTCAATTTCGCACTAGTTCTTCAAACGCCTCAAATTATTTCTTCGTTTTCTGAAGTTTCGTCAAATCTGGTATGCGCATCCTTTCCTTCCGTTTAATTTGCTGGATTCCGTATTTCCGTTTCAATTTTTGTGCTTCTCATTAATGTTGAGATTTTATTTGTCGGCTTATCTGTTATGAAACGCGAATTGATTTGTAGATCTGTTCATATTAGTAATATTGGGGCCGTTGTTTTTCAATATTAATTGAAGCCAGTGGATTTCTAGGCCTAGTGATTTTGTGCTTAATTTTGTGTTTGGTTAGGAATTTTTTTCATTTGCTTTTGTTAATTTTAGCTGAGAATTTTGGGCGAGCTAATATTTTGCGCACGCCGTTCGCGTGTCTTAATAATTTATAGGAAAAAAAAACAGTGGAGTGCATTAGCGTTACATGGTCTTTGTGTGAGGCTATTTCGTTAGAAATAGAAGTAAGAAGCTACGAATGAAGGTTTTGAGGTCTTTGACATTGTTATTTTGACCACAATTCCCGATTTTTGTGGAGGTGTTTCGCTCGGGTATTTTGATTTTGATTCGGGTGGCCTAGTTGGTGAAGGAGGACTTTTTGTTCGAAAGATATGAGTTTGAGTCCTGGTAATGTCTTGTGAGTTTGAGATACCCTAGACACATCAACAGTACCTCGAAAAGAATTCTGGTTTACTGTCTTGACAATGTTTGTGGTGATAGGAGTTGATCTATTGGACTGCACCTTGATTATGAATCCGTAACTGGATTGACCAACATAGATAATGAGACAACTGTTGCTTATCATCATGGAGTTTCTAGTTGCTATTCTTTGTTTGATCACTAGAGGTTCAAGTAGTCAGTTTTCTCAGTATTATTATTGGAGTCTTGCTATTGCTTTGGTTGCCAAATTAGCAGTGTTGGCTTTTGAAGTTGCATTCGAAGTTTTAAGTGATACTATACCATTTCAATTGGTATTTGGTACATTAACTTTTTGGTAATTTCTGCTATTTTATTGATGCAGATTTTGAGATTGTGATCAAAGCCTGGATTTTGATCGACATCCATCATGAAGTACTTGGAATACACTCCTCTTGACCGGTATGATTTAAATATTTTGTAGAACTATTTTCCTTTTTTTTCCCTACACTTGTTTGTGACTGGAAAATTTGTGCCCTCATTGATTTAGCGTTGAGAATTTATCAGCTAATCAATTTGATGTTATGTGCCCCCAGAATAAATGATTTCTTGAGTCATGTATCTCTTGGACAACGTACTATTGAAGGATTCCTGGAGGCTTATTCTTGTAAGTATAATATCCAATGAGAGTATACACAAAATTTGTTGGTGGGAATGATGATGGAGGTTTCATGGATATGCACTTTTTAGGCAAACATACTGGAACAGATAAGAAGCTCTCTCTCAGCTTGGAAAATGAGGTGAGTACAATTTTTGCGGTTGATATCTAATTTTTAGCTGTTCAAATTTTCCTTATGAATTCTTTGCCAATTTTTCTTCTCAGTGACATCTGATTTACACTAGTTCTGATACTTTTTTTTTCCACCATGAGAGACTTTCACTTAAATAGTTTTCTGCTATGCTGAAATTTGTTCATTGTATAGTTGGATTGTGTTGCTATGTCATATCTGGCAAAAAATCACGACATGTTAGCCACTTGAACCTGAAATCACTGATCTGCTTCACACTGATTATTGGTTAAAATCCAGATTCTTGATCATCTTGGAAAGTCTTCAGATGCGGACTCTTCTTCACCCGTTGAATATCTATTTAGTAGATCCAGGTTGGTGAATCAATCTCAAAAGCCTGTTCAATTAGTATATGCTATCTTGTATGTGAATCGTCCCTTTTTTATCTGGCAGCCGGAAGACATTGATTTATCTACTTCTTACTCTTCATCACATGTATCCAGACTTCGACTTCAGGTAGCTCAGTACTTTTATTTATGGATGTCTATTCAACAAGGAGGGTTATGGGTAATGCCAGTGTCAGCTTTCTTTGCGACGTGGCATCCCGCTATATAATCCTTTCTTAACTGCTTGGGAGTGTTGTCAGAAGGTTTGACAGACAGTTTATATTACTGTTGCTCTTATAAGGAGCTGAGAGTTCAAGTCTCTCCATTTCCCAACACTAATTGCCAGTTATATCTTGCCTCTCAGTTTGTATCATGCAAATCTGCCTCTGGTGCTGCTTCAAAATATGTATTTCTCCATTTCTTTATTATGCTACAATCTGCCAAATTTTGGTTGAACAGTGCAGTCAGAGCTCACGAGTTTTTCACTGAAGAAAGCTGGGACAGTTTTAAGCAGATATTTGATGTTTACATGTTCGAAGCATCAAAGGTATTTCCACAAAGACGTGATTAATCTTACATTGCAGTGAATATAAGTACACACAGCTCCGCTCCTATACCTGAAAAAATGATAGAATTTATACTGTTGTATTGTGCAATAGTTCTGTTCTTACAATATCTGAAACTAAATTTTGAATTAAACTGAACTTCCGTAAAATATACCGGGAATATTATTTTTGTTGGAGATCGCTTGCATTTTGGCTATTAATTTGAAGGTGGTTGACATGAGGAACCGCTCCACTGTACCTGCAATGTAAACATGCGACTGAGAAGCTTATTAGCTGATTGCACATTTTGATAGCATGTCCTTGAGATTGTTAGATCACTTAATAACACCATCCAGCATTATCAACTGCTGGAGAAGTCTTAAATTTGCCAGGTTGATATTATAGTTTGATATCCGTGTTTGTGTGATTGTAACTTCAGATTGTCAATTTTATTTGAAGGATTCTATTCTATTTCCACTTGTCACTCTTGGTTTAACTAAAGATTATTACTGCGTGTCAATTTGATTTGTTAATTTTCCTCAATCCTCCTTAACAAGTCATAGATTAGAAGCTAATTATTGTTTTGGGAGGGGATGGGGGGTTCTTCTTTCTCGTAATTCTTTGTGTATGCTCAGTTTCGTTCACTTACTGACACTGTGCAGGAGTGGCTTGAGGAGAATGAAGGAGCTACTCTGTTGGAGACCTTGTACAAGGCCTTAGATGAGGTATCCTCATCCTTACCAAGGAAAACCCGAAGGAGATGGGGATAATACAATATGTCAAGGCTAAGAGCTTTAAAATAGATCCATTCATTTACATTATCGTTGTTGCAGGTTGTAAAGCTGGCAGAATGTGAAATCTACAGCTACAACCCGGAGGCTGAAGCAGATCCATTCCTCGAGAAAGGAGCCATGTAAGCCTTAACACAACTGAAGTAACAGCTCATTTTGGTTTATTAAGATCTTTAACTTAACGCTATTTTTCTACTTTTTGTACCTTCCAGATGGTCATATCATTTCTTCTTCTACAACAGAAAGCTCAAGCGTGTTGTAAGCTTTCGTTTTAGCTGTTTAAGGTAATTTAGGGTTCATTCACCCATCATTTGTTACAATTTTGGAACTATACGCTATAGTTCACTCAGCTTAATCGTCCCGCTCTCTTCTGCAGCACCTTGGTGAGTGAAGGCTTTCATCTTGACGACTCAAGTCTAGAGGAAGATGGAGAAATATTTGACGGTATGGACATATGATCGGGTAATCGCTGTAATCCTGTGATTGTATATGGTCATGAAAGTCTTCTGTCAACCCTCTTGATGTATTTAGCTTGGGCTGTATCTAGGTCATGTGTTCTTTTAGTTGTGTTGTGTTAGTGTTTACGCCTTTCCCGTATGTAAATACTAATACCGCGATTAACGCTGCAAATGACTCATTGCTCCCTCTGCTGTAGAAATGCTATGTTAATACTCTGTATCAGGTTTGGAAACTTGCAGACTATTGCGAAGTTCATGAAATTTCAAGAGGTTTTATCATTTTAATCCCAATATTTATCGGTTAATGTAAATCTTCGTTAGCATGGTTCATGTAAATTCCAACAATATTTTGTTAACACATAATCACCAACAAAGAGGCATTAAACTTCAACATATCATAGTCTAAGAATACAAACACACTGAATACAGAACATGCTCTGCAAGCTCTTGCAACAATCCAAGATCAAAACCATAACAATATTAACACATCTACACAAATTGCCAAAAGAAGTAGGATGATTTAACAAATTTATTCAAACCAAAGCAGATCAGAACGTAAGTAGTGCTTAAGATTTCCTATTGATCTGATATATTAAGATGAAAGGATGCACTGTTATTAGGGCTCACCAAGCAATGGATGATCAGCTTCTGGAGAAAATGGGGTGATGGAGTCGAAATACATGCTCTCCGAGGTGCAAGAGAAGTCACGAGACTCATGAGCAATCTCAATAGAATGACACTCTCTGCTGCTGCCAGCACAATTTTGCACAACATTAGAGCATTCTTCTACCTCTTGAATTGCTTCCAACTCGGCTGCAACTTCCTTCATCGTTGGCCTTCTCTTCCCGCTAAAATGCAGACATCTTCTAGCAAGTTCAGCTACACGTTCAATTTCTTCCCTCTTCCCTTCTCTCAGGACCCTTGCATCAACAATATCAAACAGTTGATCTTCCTCCATTGAGTGCACAAAATGTGTAGCTAAATTCCTCCCTAATTCTAATCTCAGTGATGATATTGCTTTCTCTCCAGTTAAAAGCTCCACCATGACCACTCCAAAACTGTAGACATCACTCTTGTCAGTGAACTGGCTTGACTGGAAGTATTCTGGATCAAAGTAGCCGAAGGTTCCCAGTACTCGTGTAGTCAGGTGAGTTTGATCAATAGCAATTGATCTGGATGTCCCGAAATCTGAAATTTTGGCACGATACTTATCATCCAAAAGTATGTTCGTTGACTTGATATCCCGATGATAGATGGGTGCAGATGCAGAGGAATGTAAGTAAGCAAGTGCACCTGCTACTTCTCTTGCAATTCTCACACGCATCTTCCAAGTTAATGGAAATTCCTCATTAGGCTCGTGGATTTGGTGGAGAAGTGTACCATTAGGAACAAACTCGTAGACGAGAAGAGGAACTTCAGTCTCGAGGCAGCATCCCAATAACTTAACTACATTCCTGTGGTTCACTTGTGATAGAATAACCACCTCATTTATGAAGGATTCAAGATCACCTTCCTCTACCTTTTTAGACTTCTTGACTGCCACAATCCTTCCATCTATCAACATTCCCTTGTAGACGGTACCTTGGCCACCACGACCAAGTATACGGTTTTCATTGAAGTTATCAGTAGCTTGTGTCAACTCTTTGGAACTGTACAACTTGGCCTTCTCAAGGCCATTATCAGTTGCAGACAACTGTTGTTCCAACAACAATCCTCCATTTCGCTTGAAAAACTTGCGCCTGCGGTTGGCCTTGATTCTTTTTCTAATAGCTTTTGTGGACTTCCATGCTACGAGTAGCAGAATTAAAGCTCCAATCCCGCTGCCAATACTGATCAATGCTATTTTTACATGAGTTTTATATTTGCCCTTTTTATCGTGACATCTATAATATCCAATTTCATTGGTACAAGACCATGATCCGCAGGAATTCAATGCTTCATCGCTGCATTCGTCTATATCAATGCATCCTTCCGGTAGATATGGGTTCCCTTCATAACCAAAGGCCGGGCAAGAGCAATACTTGGTCGAAGATACATAATCATGATAGTCCGCCCCATAATACTCTTCATGTCGACGATTATAATAGATATCATTATAATATTGATCATGATGGCAACTAGTAGGATACATGTGACATTCATCGCGAAGATGAGCGAGGAGACAAGAGTCACCATTATCAGTAGGATATCTGCTACCAGAATCATCAGGATTTGAGAGACAATAATCATCAGAATATGTGCAAACATCATTAGTGTAACCTTTCAGTTTACCAAATTCCCACTCTAGCACTAGCGGTGCAAATCCAAATTCTTGATCTGAAGGATTCGATATATTACGAAGAAGGCCTTTATAGCTTTTGTAATCCTTTTTAAATGATGCCTTATCAACAGGGAAAACATAACCACAGAAGCTATTATTATTGTAATTAGCTTCGTTGGTTTTGTAAGTAAACTCAAGCTCCTTGAGTCGTGGTGGAAGCGGGGTCTGGCAGCAGTTAACGCCATTGCAACTGCTTTCCACGGAGTTATCATCACTACACATGGCCGTGCATCCTCCTACAGTAGTGGTCTTATTAGCAAGCAGCCAAATTGAATTCTTGCATCCGAATACTGCCAATGTGTTGTAGCGTGCTGAGACGCTAAATGGACTTCCCTTTAGGGATATAGGCAGATGTGCAATACTCTGATTAGCAGAGCAATTCATGGGCGACACTGGCTGCTTCACTTTGACTGTACCTAGGATCGAAATATCTAGTGCTTCAATGTTGATGCTGCTCAAGATTGGTGTTGTCGAATTTCTGCAGATAACAGTAAAGGAAGAATTTGCACTGCAGTTGGGACCAATCCCAAAAGGATATGGAATGGTGACATTTCCACACTTTTCTCGGCAACCAGGCAACGACAGAGATATTGCAAGAGTTGATGTTATGGCAAAGCAGAGGGTGGAAAACACATGGAGCATTGTGAACGACTTCATTCTTCCATCCAATTGCTAATTTGTAGAAAGTTCACGCTAGAGTTGGTAGAATAGAATTAGGCCGCTAAATTAATAAAAGAACAATGGAATATTATTAAAATATATTCGATCTCGCGTTGAACATGAAGATTTCATAATTTTACTCGATATAAAATTAAAATACAATCGAGCCTTCAAATACAAAATGCACACGTTGATGTTGTATGATTAAAGAATTAGCAAAGAGAATTGGAAACGTATACCAAAATTCTATACACATCAATACATCAGCATTAATCATCCTGTACATAATTCAGATGCAAAAAATCACACCATATCAAACTACTAGCTCCAAGAAATTCAGATGGTAATTAATATCAAATTA